>OY754303.1:43913733-46413733 GCA_963573255.1 Chironomus tentans
GACCAATTGAAATAATTCAGATAGACATGTCAAATTTTGTTGATTGAACTTGTGTACTTACAGACCTACAGATTGAGTTGTTATTGTATGGGATATCCCTCGTGATTTCTCTTTCTGCGCTTTATTCTTTTTCTTTTTTACGCGAGCTATCCTCTCACAGTACATTGATTCCTAATTTTGTTTAAAGTGTGGAAAAACACATTTGACACAAAATAGGAAGCAAAATCAGATTTGTAAAATTTATTGGCAATCGAATGGATAATTAGTGTCACTTTTTCATCAGACATTCTGTATACTCCCTTAATGTTGTGCTAGGACAGTAATTAAATAAATATTAAGTCACGTTTCAGCTGTTCTGCAATTGGATATGTCTATTGCAAATTTACGGGACATTTGTCAATTTTTAAGCTGTTTGACTGACATTTTTGGAATTTTTATGCTATTGAATTGCTGCAACGGAATCAAGTTCCAAAAAAATGACTGACTTTCTTGAGAATATTGAAATTCCATACTTAAATAAAGATTTACTTGCATAGCTTCATGTGTGGTGTCTGAGCAGTGTGGAATCTTTGATATTGAACCATATGTAGGCAAATCTGCCAGTTCGAGGGTAAGGTCTCTGTAGTCAAGTGTTTGGGTAACAGACTGGATATCTGTAACCTCTTTTTATGAGAACGTGGGTTCGATTCCCACCAGAAACCAATTTTTCAATCATTGCATAGAGTGTTGTCGATATGACAAGAATTCACACAATGCTTACGACATTACATCATGCCACATGTTCTATAAATGCACAAAAATTTCAAATTCCACAAATTCCCATCTAAATTCAACCAAGAAAATTCCAGCAGCATCAAAATAACAAAAATAAGTTAAACGAACTCTATAAAGATCCCATAAAAATAGAATCCTTTCAATGTGCGCTGAAATCGATAGACAATAAAAATAAAAATAAGTCATGAAAAATTTGCTGAATGATCGGAATTTTCGTTCAGTTTAAATTGATCACTCCAATGTATCGGTTCATAATAGCAATTTTGTTAAGACTTTTCCATCTCGTTTTTACATCGAGTATTAAATATTTAGGTTTAAGTGGAAACGTATACGATGAGATTGAAGTAATAAAAATTTTCAAAATAAATTTTGGTCTGAAATTGCCATAAAGTTGAAAATAGAAGTGTGAACTGCGTTGGCCACAGTTTATGAGGTCGAAAAATTAAGGAATTAAAGGAAAATATCATTTTCTCTAAAGTCCTTAAATTTTATAGCCAATAAATTTTAAAATAGTCAAATGATTGTGTTTTGGGGTCAACGATCACAAAATTAGGTCAAGATTCTAGAAATTGAGGATCTACATTTACAAGTTATTATGGCAATTAATGATCAGAGCAATCTTGACTCGTAATAAATTTAAATTACATGCATACCATTCAAAAGTTTTGAATTTATGCCAATAATGCTAATGATTATTTTTATTTATCATCCATGACATGTGTGTTACATTATGGACGTCCAATGTAGCACAGATGGATTTTAATACATTTTTCTAATCAATTTCCAATTTTTTTATTGTAGAAATCATCTGCATCAAAAGCTACAACAAAGACAGTGACCTCACACTCATCATCAGGATCAACAAAAGCATACGATATTACCGAAATTTGGGACGTTGATTTATTGAAGAAGATTGTAAGTCAGAAGCAGAAAGTGTTGCAAAATTGATTTATGTGTGCCTCACATGAAACTTTTTCTTCTTTCTGTATTTTCATGATCATTAATTAAAATTAATTGTTCTCATTCAAAACTATGTGCTGTGAAATAATATCATAATATGTGTTAATGTCATCCCTATAAAAAAACGAAATCCGATGCAGTTGGACTCAGCAACAAATTACGACGAACGTAGGAAAATTCGAGAGAGAATCCGTCAAGTGATGGCTGATAAAGAAGGTATTGTATTGTCATTGTCATGGCTAATGTACTCCTCAATTTTTTTATGTCTCAATTTTAGTTTATTCCACTTTGATTTCATCGATTATTGTGATTCATACGAGATTCAATTAGATACTTCCTTTATTGTGTCCCTTGTGCGTCTCATGATTGAAACTTTGTCGTGTCTGAATGTCATTTGAGAGAGTTCTTTGATTCTGAAACAAAAATTTCTTTTTCTTTCTTTCTTTTCATTGTCGATCAATCTTGATCATCGACCTGATATATTAAAATTATTATTGTAGCTTGCGCAGAGTTAGTTAAAAATTTGAGTGGTGATTTGGAGGTTGAGAGCAGCACCAGCAGCAGTGGAAGTAGTCTTCATCGTGTTAACGACAATAAAGTTAATTCTACGGAAGAGGGTGAGTCTTCTCTACTGCTATCGCTTTTACCAGGCATTCTACAGAATCCAAAATATAGAAATTTGTCTGCACGTCAAATATTGACATTAAATTTAAGTCGAGCTATAGCTCAACAGTCCAAGGGTTTAGCAACACAAAATTCTCCTACTAAGATGAATAGTGAGCATAATAATAATAATTTAATTGATAATAACAATGATCGTTTAGGACATGATTTTCCTATTGAAGACTCAGGTACTGAGAGTGGGGAAGATTTGCGATTATTAGCAGCTAATATTCAAAACAATCTCATCGGCAATCATATGGACGATATCAATAACAAAAACTCTGAGGAGCCACAGCAGCACAATGAGGAGCACAACAAGCACAAACATGTGGACACATTGGGAACTGATTTATTAACGGAAGTGACGGCTGCACTTGAAAAGTTACAGCAATCTATGAATCTTGGAGAAATTGATTTAGACCAGAACAAGAAAACGGCACTGCTGTCTCTAGTCAATCGTCTTCAAATCGGATTGATATCAAATGACAAGCAGGTTGAGTCAAATATTGAATCAGCAGATTCTGCTGTGAGCGTAACAAGTCCAATGTCCCCAGAAAACAACGGAGAAAATAGTGATGTGCGTCGTGGGTCAGGTGGAAATATTCACAGATTTAATAAACGTAAAAATCGTGCAAATCGACATACTGTAGGCGTTACTCGCGAGGAATTAGCAGATGCAAGAAGAATTATTGAAGAATTGAAATTTATTGAAGTAAAAAATGTTAAACCAGTGCCTGAGCCAAAAGTTACGACAACTTTTGTGACTTCAGCACCAGGAGTATATAATGGAATCCTTACAAGACAAATTTCAGAGCCAATAACATTATTGAGACCTTCACAATTTGTTCCAAAGGAAGCTCAAGTTAATGGACATGGGACAGGAAAGCACAAAGTTTTATTTAAGCAATCAGTCAGCTTGGATCATCCAGTTCCAATTTTAAAGAATATGTTAAAGCAGGAAATTGTACCAAAAATTGATCGCAATTTGAGTGGTGGTAGTTCAAATAATAGCGGCAGTAATAAATTTGTAAATCATATAAATAGTGTCAATGAGGCACCAACTGACGAATCTTCGTCTAGTGACGACGAGGATGAAATGATCAATACAAAATATTACAATAATAAGAATCTTGCAAATACGCAAAACGGAAAATTCAGAGCAAAGGAAAACTTTTTGCGCAATCAACAGATACAGGAACAATTAGTTGAAAAATCGTTGAATTATAGCTCTGGCGATGAGAACAGAGATACCAGCAACACTTCACGTCAACCGAAATATATGAGTAAGAAGATGAAGATGAAACGAGCAAATACTGTTGATATACCAAAATCTTATAGCTTCGTTAATACTTTTGATCTTATGCATAAAGAATGCTCAGATAATGAGACATCTGACAATACATACAGAAATCGCACACCAAATGCTGGCTTGAAGACAACATTCACAGCTGGAAATTCACCAAATCCTCCAAAATTCACACCCAAAACTGACAATGACAAGAAATTTTTGGCATTCATACAAAAGCAAAATGCAAATGTTGTGCCTACATACGTCAATCCAACAACACGTAATGAGCCTAAACAGATAAACTGGACGAGTAAATTTGGAAATCTTAAAACGAAATTTGAAGATAATTTGAGCAGATCTGAGTCACCACAGTCAGTTCCAAAGACATCAAATGCTGCAGCCAATTTCTGGAAAAATATTGAAAAGGATAAGCCAAGTGCTAAGGTGTCGCCATTGCCTGCTATTCCTATAAAGAATAATCAACCATTTATTAAGAACTTGCCTGCATCGACTGAAAAGTTCCCATGGAAAAATGCTGTCAATAATGAACCGAAAATTGTCAAATCTGAGGAAGCAATAATAGCCAAAAAGAAGCCAATGGTTAATAAATTTGTTCCCAAAGAACAGCCACCAGCACAAACGTTTAAATCGATTCCTGAACCAAACAAACTTCCAGTTTCGAAACCATCAACTGTTAACAACTTTTCACATGCACCATTGTCAGTGTTCAAGCCTCCAATATCACGTAAATTGTCAAATTCATTCAAGCCCATTCAAAATACTGAGGAAGTTGTCAAGAAACCAATGCCAACCATTACTAATGGTCTTGTTAAACAAATGGCTGAGACAGGATACAATATTAATGACACCATTGTAGCACCAACCAAGAAACATACGTCATCACCAACACGCTCAATTGCAACTTTTGATACGACTTTTGTAAAAGTGAGCAAGTCTGTAGAACCAAAGACTGAAGGAACACCATGGGCGGGGCAACCAAAATCTGATAAAGTATTGAGTCTTGCTGCTTCTAAATTCGAGAATGTTCCAACTGTTCACTTTGGAAGTCGTTTAGAAGAGGAACAACCTATTGTGAGATTCAGGAGCAATCCATTATACAATGGAACATTTGAAAAACGTTCATCATTACCAACAAATGCACACATTCAATACAATAACTTATTCAATCCTGTCCAAAGAGACACAAAGAATACAAATTCATTGATCATGCCAAAGGATACGACATTTGTGATTACAGACTTTACACAACCTACATCTGTGTCGACATTTGCACCATCTGAGGATATCCCAACAATATTCAAGCCAACATTACAACGTCAAGATTCATTGACAAATCCAAGTAAGGAACCATTAGTTTTAACATGCGATCGCACTGTGATTAGTCCAAGAGAACCAAAACCAATTGAATTTTTCGGGACACCACCAATTCCAACTTCACCCCACATTTCTAATGATCATTCGATTGGATCAATTTGTGATGATCTTGAGCATGAACTTGATGACTTGGGTGACTCTATTGAATGTCAAGCGGCTGTTAGTAAAGTCATGAAAGCACCAATTGTTCAAACAGCATACACACAAAGCTCTGAATTAACAACAATTGGAGGTCAGAAGAAGGAAAATGTTATGATTCAGAGTCTACACGATTCACTTAAGAAGTTACAACAGAAAAGTCCAACGCCTGAGAAGAAGCAAAATGATGGATTACAACGTCTCTCGCAAGACTCATCGAATTCATCAATAGACTTTAAAATACTTAAAACACCAGCTGTTCATGATACGCATAATGAATCACATTCAAGACTTTCTCAAGATTCATCAAATTCATCACTTGATTTGAAGCTACCTCCACTTAAAATACCGATAGCAGCTGTGCCAGAAACAGCATATAGTATTGTATACAAATCACCACCCCGTATTCAGGTCAAATCGCCATCATCAGATCCCCCGCCATCACACATTTTATACAATAATATTTCAACTAAGGGTCAGTCAACTCATTCATTGTCAGTTCCTATAAAACCTCCCGTTGAACGATCAATTACTCCACCTGGAATGTATGGAGTTTCTCAACATCTCATTGATGCTAAACAGAAGACAGTTTCTTCTTATTTGATTCCAACGCGCACGGAAAGTCTGAAAATAAAACCAATTTCATTTTCAGTTGGATCAAAGCAGTCACAACCAGCTACACGAAAGATTTCATTACAAGTTAAGCCAATGATGAGTACATCAACTAAGATAATATCCAGAGAGACCCACAAGACTCATAATTCAATGAATTCATTGGCCAGGAGCAAGACGATGCCTAGTTTGGCAAAAGTAGAGCTTTTAGATGAAAGCAATATTGATGATGCATTTGAGGAGCTTTTGACCTCATCCAATTTATGAATGTAGACTCTTTGTTTTGGATTATAGATTTGTCAGGTTCCACAAATTAGAACCTATTCTTGTTTAAATGGATAAATGAAAAATTTTTACTGACTGTGAAGACGATGACGACAACGTGATGAAACATTCCGATCTTATAACTTTTTTTAATTTGCAATTCATGCTTTGGATTTCTCGTCAGAAATTTTAATACAATTCTCTTTATATCCACGTGAAAATTATAATGTTTGTGACAGCCGCATGATCTACTAATACTTCTATCGTATGCTACAATCAATTAGTCTTATATTTATGGAGCTTCATGACAATGTTTAAAAGTTTCAATGTAACGAAATCTACTCTTTTTAACAAATAATCTACTTTACGGGACATGAATACGACTTGTCTGGTTTACTTCAATTTTATTATTAAAAAAAACTCTCAAAAGAGCTTTTTGGATACAATGAAAATATTGGAATAATAACAAAAAAAACTATGAAACAAATTTACTACAAGTGGAAATGACTTGGAGCATGAAATCAATCCCAGATGAAAATTTGCAGTTCAGGAAACTATCAAATTAATCGAACGAATTTCTTGCAAGTCAACTGACTTGATCATATTGTGAGTTTGCATCAAGAAGAAAATTTTTGTTGAGCGTGTCTGACAAGCTTTTATTTTTGTTGTTGTTGTTGTGGCTTTCCTAACCAATTTTACTGTATTCGTTGATTATTGTTCCTCTACTTGAGAAGTTTTTACCCGCATGTGATTTTAAATTTTAATGTACATTATCAAGATGTTGTTTATGACTTATTAATTAATGTGTTGTGTGATTTATTAATAACATACGAAATTTATAGTCAACAAGAAATTTTCCTAAAGGAAACTTCTACTCATAATTAAGAGCAATTGGAAATATGATGACGCACATTTGAAGACTCTACACAATTAAATATACACACATTTCAGTTCAAACCAGACCAAACAATGTCCCATACCCCCATGACACAAAATTTCCACGTTTTTCTTGTTTTTGTGTCGTTGTCGCTTGTCATTAATACTCTTTTTATGTCTGCCTTTGTGTCTTTTTCCTTTCTTTCTGTTCTGTTTTGTATGTACACAATGAAATATTATTAATTACTCATTTATGATGCATCATAAATTAACCCGTTCCTTACTCATGTGTGGCAAGAATAAAGAGATATGATGGCTTAGATATTTTGAGCTTGACATTTCATTTTCTAAAAATTCTAGTGACAATTCGGTGGCGTACCCACAAAACTTTTTTATGTGAGGGTCCATTTTTTTTTGGGGGGGGGAGGTACAATTTTTTTTTCGTCCTTATGCTTATGGTTTCGTACTAGAAATTAGTTGCTAAGTCTAATGGCACATTAATGACTAGCTAACTAATTAGAGCTTAGGAAAATAAAATAAATTTTTTGTCGAGAAGTGGGGGGGGTCTGGACCCTAGGTACGCCCATGGTGAATCCCAATGGGCGACAACAGTTCTTATTCTTCGAAATTGATTCTTATTCTTCGATATCGAAACTTCGAAAATGTAGTTTTTTTCAAAAAAGTATGACCGTTACAAATTTTGATAAGTTAATTTAACGGTTTTTGAAAATTTAAAAATTTTAGCACTTTGAAATATTTTTGAAACAGTTTTGAATTGCTAAAAATAACGGTTAATACTACTGTTGTCATCCATTGGGGTGAATCTTAAAAATCTAAAATATTTTAGAGATCGTCCACCTCCATATCCATCTTCTTCCGTCAAATAGCCTTTCATCAACTTTATAATTGTGACATATGAGATGTCATCATCAACAAAGTAATTTAAAAATACACAAATCTACCCAAATAAAAAGCATACGCGGGCAGCCAATTAATTATGGTTTGATACGAAAAAAAACTTTAATGAACATGATGAAATGAGCATTTCCCGCCTTAATTGAAATTTTAGAGACTCAAGAGGCTCATTGTTTATATTTTTCATATGTTCATATGCAAAAAAAGATCAAAATATAAATACGCACTTAATTTTTTTACTACACACTATTGCATCTAAATTTCCCATGTGAACGAACGTTCAGAAAAAGATGAAAAAAATTTTTGTGGAAAAAATATTGGCTCGACACCAAAAAAAGTTTTTTTTTCATTTCGTTCCTCTATTCTCATCATCACACATATAATAATAAAAGAACAACATTACATCTGCCTTCGTGTCTGCATTTTCAAATTTTCCGTCTGTTTAAAATCGACGAAACAGATTAAGCCATATTGACTGTTCAAACGAAAACTATATTTACGTCATAAAAAAATGACCGCTGTTGTTTTACATCCAGTAGTACACACTATGTAGTTCTATGAAGGTTGATGAGATGCGATAATATTTTCATCTTGTTTTCTTTCTTCGCATGTATTGCATATTATAAGCCTTTGAGCTCTTCCTGCTTCATTTATTTTGTTTCGATCGATGTGTGTACGTTCTTCTTCCTATCATGTCTGTTTTTAGGTCAGAAACCGATATATACTTTGTTTCGTACATAATTTTCTTATTTTTCCAAGAAAAATTTTCCTCATTGTCATTTTCATACGAAAATTTTTAAAATTGGCTGCAAGTTTAAAAGTTTTAATGAGTTTTAAACGCATACATTTCTAACGGTTTTTTTAGATTTGAAAATTTGAATTTTTTTTTTCAAAATTAAAAAAACCGTTAAAAATTATTGTGCTAAGAATTTTTTCCACTTCGAAAAGTTTTTCTTAAATTAAACAAACAAATCCAGCTATTTGAAACAAATTCCTCGGCAATAAATCATCCTTGGAATGGCAAAAGTCATTCGCAATAGAGTAGAGATCTTCCTAACTTCTTATTTTCATGTTTAGACTCAAAGTTCACATATTTTCCATAAAAACGTGCTTAAAGACATTTCACTGCCTTGACTCGTGTGGGAGCAATTACATTACGTGTAATGAGAAAAATGAAATGAAAAATCGCTGCCTTTTCCTGATGAAAATAAACAAAAGAAAATTATTATTATTATTATTAGTAGAAATGAATTAAGAAGACGAAAAGAGGGGGGGGGGGATTCAAACTTTAAAGCAACAAATATAGAAAAAGGAAATTTTTCACATAAAGATAAAGATTAATTATTGTTTCTTTGTGATCACCGTATTTTTGTGATCTGGGGTTGTTTTGCTTGCAATGTCAAATTTATGGCTCCATGAAGTCATCTAGTTTACTCGGTTAATTTCCTTATAACCAAGTTTTTTTGTTATCATAAACTAGCAATTGACATAAACAATCTGATTCATTTATGATTTTTTTTTTGATAAACTATCGTAAAACTTATACAATAACAAATCACACTATCATCAAACAAAACCCGCAATCGCTTTTTATCGTGTGAATTAATTCGTTTTTCGCTTGGCTTTACACACAATTTTTTTTTTCGTTGCGTTTATATTTGTGAGAAGTTTATTATAGATGAGATTTTTTTTTAACGTATAAGAGAAGAAAAAGACGATTTTTTTTTTCTTTATAAAATTCGACAACGAAACGAAAAATTTTACATTTCCACAATTCTCTTTTATTTTCACAGAAACTATGACAAAGACCAGTTCAGAAGTGCAACAGCAGGGAGATCGAATTATTAAAACGACAACCACAGAAGGTGAGGGTCGACATCAAGTGAATAAAATAATCTCAGTATCTAATAAATAAATTGTTCTTATCCATCCACTCCAGTTATCACAAAATCAACAATGCAACCACAGAAGAAAGTTTCACCATTCGATAAATTCCGTCAATTAGATCGACAAAATTCCCTTCCCAAGTGAGTATAAAAATAGAAGAAGATCATAAAGATGATATCAATAACGATTGATGGATATGGTCAGGTGTGATATAATAATAAGTGCAAGCAAATGAAGAGAAAATAGAAATTCGAATGTGAAAGTGAAATGAATTAATTAAATAATATAAATTAGATTAATTTGGCATTCAATTTCGCAAGCTACTTAGATAACTAACAGCTGAGATGCTAATAAATAAGAAACAGACTAATTTCATACATATTATCTTCTTCTCATTAATTTTCCTTATCTGTGACTAATTAAATTTAATTCATTTTTGTACGACTGAGGTGGATATTTATCTTGTGGAGCAATAGCTGAGAATTTTGATAAAATTTATTGCGAATTTCTTTTTTCCAATGAAAAATCTTTTTTAAAAGGAAAATCGAATATTTTTCTACAACATTCCTTCAGATTTATTCATTATTCTATAAAATCTCCTCCGCTGAGGGAATTAAGTGTGAATTTTATAGTCATTCCGAACACCTATGGACTGTACTTTGGCATTTAAATTTAAATTTTCAAATCTTTGTGTACAAATTTTAGAACTGTGTCAAATTCATCTTTTTGATTAGCTATTGTTTGTAATATTATCAGTATTTCCGTAGTATCTGATCTAAAGTTTGACATTTTATTAGTTTAAAGCTGCTGAAGCAAGCAAAAAGTTCATAAATCTTGATTTTTCTTGCCAATTTGTTGTGTACTAAAAGTCAAAAATTCAAACTTAGTACTAAAAGTCAAAAATTCAAACTTAGTACTAAAAGTCAAAATTTCAAACTTAGTACTAAAAGTTAAAAATTCAGACTTAGTACTAAAAGTTAAAATATCTAACTTAGTACTAAAAGTTAAAAATTCAGACTTAGTACTAAAAGTCAAAATGCAAACTTAGTACTAAAAATTAAAGCTCAAAGTCCATAGTTCAATTTCCCAAAATAATATTTTTCACACAAGTAACCCCCCTTGGAAAGAAGTATCCATCTCAAATCCATTAATTGAATGAGTGCGGAAGGATGAATGTGAAAGAAAAAACAAACAGACATTAAGAAAAACAAACCCCATCTGTTACAGCTCACCATCGCCCAGAACACCATCAACACCAACGACACCTGGAGCATCTAAGAATGGTCCATTGTTCTCCTTTACGGATCCAACACTCGCCAAAAAAGCATCCACAGTTAAGGAACAGTTATTGACATGGGCACAGATGAAGACGAAAGAATATGAGGTAGACGATACATGCTTTCTTGTTGTGTTTTTTTTGTGTGCTGTGGACATATTTATTTTTGCTGTGATTTTCATTTTATTACTTGTAATTAATTCATTCATGAGATGTATAATATATAATCCAACAATTTGTATTATTCTCTCTTCCTTACTTTCCCTACACAATATAAGTCGTAGATGAAATTTGATAAATGACTGTCAGCGCAGATATTTAAGAGGAATTAAAAGCCATTTTCCTACTCTCTGCCTGGCTTTTCCCATTATTTTATTTTTAAATGGTGTATGGACTATGCATGAAATATTTTTTTTTCCTGCTAACTTAAACTGACGCTATTTCTGTAGTACGGAAAATACTACTGCTTATTTTCTCGTGTTTTCTTCTCCTTCTCTCTTTCGCATCAAGTGGAGTTTCCACGTATAATTTTCACATCTTTTTTTACATCTCACAATGTTTTTTTTTTAATGTTCCTCTTATATATATTGAATGTGATTATGAAAATGTGGGATTCGACAGATTTTTCACTCATTTCTCTTTTTGCTATGAAATTTATAAGAAAGGAAACAAGTCGTTCTTTTAACGTTTGTTATACATTTCCACCGTCAAGTCATATTACAATAATATAAATTATCTTTCATATTTTTGTCAAAAGTGATTAAGGAATTAGACATAAATTGTTGCGCACGCTTCTTGTTTTTAAGCTAGATGCTATAAAATTTGTAACGGTTTTCTTATTTTTGAATTTTTTTTATTCATTTCAAGAAAAATTTTGAATTTGGAAAAATCGTTACAAATTTTATAGCAAATTAAATTGATTTAATTACAATCTAACAATGAAATTTCTTTATTCAATATAAACAAAAATCAATGAGAAGACGAAAAAGACATTGATAATCGACTGCTAATTTGTCTAATTTCACTGACATAAATGAATTGAAGATTTACTAACACTAAAGGAATGAGTATTGTTGGTGATAATGTGCTAAAACCATTAATTTGAGAGATCTGAGAGATGTTGGTTGGAATGCAAAATATATAATACAGCTTATTGAAAATTTAAGTTATTGGAAGCTTTCATTTAAAGCAGTGATGTCTAGAAAATAGTGATCAAAAGACTGGTTATCCATTTGATTGAATAAGACCTCTGAGGTCGGTAACTCGACCAAAACTAAAAATTGTAGGTTATCCCATAGAAACGGTCGGTCAAGGTGATCGATATGTCTTAGAAGGAAACTGAAGGTCGTTTTCAAGAAAAAAATAAACTGATTACCATCGATCACAAATTTTTGTTTTGACATAAGACTGATCTACATCACTCTCGATGGTGAACTTCATCTGTCTATAGTATATTGGCAAATGTACGATTCCCACGTGTGCCAAAAGCAGAAGAAGGCAAAAACTTCATTTTCGTTCAAGGGGTCGTTCATAAATGATGTCAAGCAAAAAATGAGATTTTTTAGACCCTCTCCCCCCTTTGTAAAATGTTCTTTTCTAACCAGGGGTATATTCAGGGAGGGGTTTTGGGTGTCAACCCCCTCCCCCCTTTGGGATTTTTTTTCAATTTACTAGAGCTTTTAAGAAAAAATTCAAAACCCCCCTCGAATAATTTCTGTATAGGCCTCTGTTTGTAATATATTTGGGGTCTATCCCCCTAAACATTGGACGTCATTTACGAACGAACCCTATGAATGACATCTAATATTAAGAGGAGGGTGTGGTGAATTCTTAAGTTTTTGTTTCCATGGACAATATCTGACAAAAGATGAGCAAGTCACTTTATATCGCCATTTTTAATTACGTCATTTCTGAATACTTCCTTAAAGACATCACTGCTTTAAATGAAGATGATATAAACATGCAATTCATACGATCTGACAAACAAGACGACAAAAAAAATATTAAAATCATCTCGTTTTTCAATTATTATTTTTGCAGAACGTCAACATAGAAAATTTTTCATCATCATGGTCAGATGGATTAGGTACACATGTCAAGTGACACCATATGATTGAATGAGATGTAATTAATGAAATTTATTGCAATTACAGCATTTGCCGCTCTCATACATCACTTTTTACCCGATGCATTTGATTATAGTAAATTAACACCGAAGGAGAGACGACATAATTTCACACTAGCATTCCGTGTTGCAGAGTAAGTCATGCACATGCCATGCCTTTATATTATTTCAATAAAATAAAATTATTATTTTTCTTTTCAGTGAAAAAGCGGGAATCGCTCCATTACTTGACGTCGACGATATGGTAATGTACAAAAAGCCTGACTGGAAGTGTGTATTCTGCTACGTGCAATCCATATATCGTCGCTTCAAGGATGAAATTTAGAAGCAAATTGTGTTTTTTTTATAAACAATAGAAGAAAATTTTTAATCTTAATGTCGTCTTTAATTGATTTTTGGCTCGCTCAAGAAATTATCAAGCAACAGTTGTATATTTTTAGGAAGACTCAGATGTTTTTCTCTCTGTTTTTTTGTTAATTTATTATACTCCTCATATTGTTTGAATTGAGTTACTATTCATTAAATTTGTGATGTAGAAGATGTATTAAAGATTTGATCTATCTGACGCGTTAATTTGATGATGATTTCGCTCCTTTTTTATACACACACCGATGTGGTTTGTTGATCATTATATATTTTTTATTATCTATCATTTGTAATTTGAAAATGAATGAACATTTTGCTTGAAAATTATATTTTTAATAGATTTTTTTCATTATAAAAATAAAACTTGAAGAAAAATTGGCAAGGTGCAGGTTTTAAAGAAGAAAAATTATACTAACTACTCTATACCTTTACATGATATTCAATAAAAAGCAGAACTCATCAATAACGCATAAAGTTAAAGATAATATGTGAAAGAAACTAATCAATAATTAATATTAATTAATAATTTTTGTATCAAACTGACAATCAGAAAATAATAAAGGATATAATTGTGACAATAAAGCTTTTATTATGCATTTCCGAGATTATTTTCATTAGCTAGACTACCCGAGCGACACAAATGACAAAATCGCCATATGGAAGCCATTAAGGTTCCATCAGGGATACATTTATTAACACCAGATGGATTCCGCGCCGCCTCCACCTCCGTATGGAATCCATATGGAAGTCATCATGGAGGTGTAGCCGGCGCGGAATCCATATGACTTCCATATGGATTCCATACGGAGGTGGAGGCGGCGCGGAATCCATCTGGTGTTAATAAATGTATCCCTGATGGAACCTTAATGGCTTCCATATGGCGATTTTGTCATTTGTGTCGCTCGGGCTAGCTAAATGAGCTTTTGTAAGGATACATTTGGTCATGTTACAGTCACATGGTAAGGGATGCTGCACATCCTCACTTTCAGGATCTAAAATCTCCAATAAAATATTGTAACGTCTGAAGTGCTCTGGATTTCTCTGGATTATTAATTTAAATGCAACTGGATATGATTTCTCAACAAATTCAATATTCGATGGAAGTGGGACGATTGTTTGCTTCCAATGAGTTGGTTCGTCTTGCGGATGTGTCGATAAGATTATTTCTTCGTTCTCTGAAGGAAATAGGACATCAAACCAGATGCACATTCCTTGGAAATTGCCTGAATTCTTAGCCACAAGAACTTCACTAAACTCAAATAAGTCTAATTCACTTGATGATATATCATTTAAATCAATAAATGCCATCACTGTATCGTCGCAAAGTAAATCGTCATTTTTAATCGTCAAGATTTCTGGCTTACTTGATTTTTGTCCTCTCAATTGTTCCGCAAATTTCGTCATTTTAACGCCACTCACGTTCTCCCAGTCATCGAACAATGAAGGCAATTTACAAGGTGAAATGTAGATGACTGCTCTATCAGGAAACATTAATCCACCGTGCCTTAAAAATCTCTCACGAGCAAGTAACACTGAATCCAGCATACTCTCATGAAGTAAATAAAATCCCATCCATTCAGATATTATTATATCCACTTTGTCAATTCCTTGTGGAAGCTTAAAATCCTCAATTTTACAGTTAAAAACTTCTATTACTTCCTCAAAGTTATTTTCTTTCACAATTTCTCTTGATAAATCTGCCAATTTTGATGCCTCAACAGCAAACACCTTCTTCGCACCAGCTTGTGCAGCAAAAATTGATAATATTCCTGTTCCAGATCCAACATCCAGCACGTACTTATTCTAAAAAGTAAAATTATTTTCAGATCAAATTATTTTTTATGGATTGAAAAATGTTTACCTCAAAAAGCTTCTTATTTGACATGATAGCTTTCCTGTATGCCTCATTTCTTGGCTTGTCCTTAAGCATTAACTCGTGGACATCCAAATCTTCGTAGCTTTTGAAATATTCATCGTTATCTACTTCCATAATTAATAAAAATTATTTCACGATCGTATCCAAAAATTGTAAACAATCTCACGTTGGTTGGTGTGTGTTAAGTAAAGCGGAGACATGAAGTATTGAAGTTTAAATATATATAGGAATTTTAATTCAACTCTGAAAAGCATTAAATGAAGTTTGTATTTAAAAATATTAAAATAATAAAATTATGACCGTTTTTTCAACGTTTTTTGACAATTTAAATTCAAATTAGAGCGAATTCATAGTAATGTCCCTTCATGGAGCAAATTCAGGTTTTAAAAATGATTTTATTCAGAAATTCATTTTAATGCCAATCTTTGAACAAGAAGGACGTTTTGGTAAGTGCTCTTAAATTTATAATTTTACTCTTTATCATATTTTTGATTTTTCAGTCAAAAACAAGATGATGGTTTAATATAAAATTTAATCATAGCAGGTTTTGATGGAAAGTAATTAAAATTTAAAACTTTAAAAGTGTTATAACAAAGTTGTAGTTTCAATGATCATTTTCATTTTCAATTCCTCATATCACAATTCTAATAAACACAAACTTGAAGCTCATTTGCTCAGTGAAGCTTTTTGAGCAAATGAGAGGAAAATACTTTTTTAGATTTTATGAAAAACTAATCGAGTAATATTATTAATTAGAATTTCACATCCATTATTTAAAGCTCATAAAACGTGTGTGTGAATTTATTAATTATTTTTATAAAAGAAAATTGAAGTTTTTCAAAATTCATAAAAAACAACTTTTAATAATTTTAACGATTCTGAATTTTATAAAAAGTTAAAATATCAAGTTCCATGGAAAAAGTGAACGATTCTGACGGGTGATGTAAACGACTCGATTACTGAGATAGTCTTAAAAATATTTTAATAATAAGCGTAGAAGTTGTGTGTTGAAAAAATTGTGATAAAATTAAGTCAGTAAACGAGAACAAAATAATTTAAAATAGTTAATAATGAATAGATGAATATCCAAATAGTGGAGTGGAAAAATTTGATGAGAAAATAAAGGGCTATAAAAGCAAAAGTGTATTATTTTTGTTACAAGAGAAAGAGCAAAAGAAAAAAGTTAAGAAAAAGTGATTTTAAAAATATATCAAATAGAGAATAAAATGAGAATGACCCAAACAATGTCCGTAAAAGTAGAGTCGAAAAAAAATTGTGAACATATTCACAGTGGACAATTTATGGTGAGCCACTTTGAGCAGGAGGAAGAAGCAGAGGATGAATATCAAGACTATCCAGTCGATGATGATGATGAATGTGATGATATCTCGGAATCGTCAAATTCTAAAGTTCTTCCTGGTCCATCGACAAATGTGTGTACGCAATTAGAACGTTATAGGCCTCAAGCACAAGAAAAGCATTATGAAATTGACTCGGATTTAAGTCAAGTCTTTAATACATTAAATGTCACCTACAAGTAAGTTACAGTGCCTTTATCAATTTGAATTTCTTTACTCCTTCTTCTTACACATATATGTATATTTTATACTGGACAACAAGCACATTTCTCCTCTCACTTTACAGTATTTTTAATGCGGAAAAAAATTTAAATTTAAAAATAGAAATCAAAAAAAAAAATTCCAAGCAAAAAAAAAAGAAATCATGAAAAGAGTATTTCAATATTATCATCACATGAAGGTTCATGTAGGTCTTTATATCTCGTTCCTTTTTGAAGTTTACTCCACAGATTTTAATAGTTTATTTATTATTGTTTTTATTTAATTTATTTTCATTTTCTATATTGTACATTTGCACACAAAAAGTGATAACTAATAATTGACTCGAGTTAATTTAATTTCTTTCCCACTATCTGCTCTCCGCTGTTCATTCTAAATGATCCGCATTTCTCATAAGTGGAAATACCAAAAAAAAGTTGTTGTTTACTTATGTGTTTGCGGACAAACGAGATAAATAAATCACTTAATAATAAAGCGATCCAGAATCGTGTACACTATTAGCATTCATTCATGACGTCAACTAACATGTGCTTTAAAATAATGATATAGAAAAAAACAAAATTTTCAAGGTCCCTTCTCTGCATGTCTCTGTCATTTGATTTGCTCGGCATGTATGTCCGAAAAAACAAGAAGAAAAGAAATTTCATCATAATTGTCTGGGTTTGGGGGCTAAGAGTAATCATCTCATGAAACCGGTTCGACATTAAGTCGACTTTTTGTAATCAAAATAATTTTAATTCCTATCCATTGAGAATAAGATTAACTTTTGTGCAAAAATCGTAGAGGTATTAACGTTCATACCTTATCTTTACATATTTGTAGAACATTAATATAGACAAACCTTATCGCTTCTTTATTAGAAAATGAATATTGGGGGGAGAAAAAAATAATATTTGTGCTGCCATTGTCGATACAATGCGATTCCTCTTTATGTTTCCATATTAAATTTTACAATAATAAATTCAGTCATACGATTCAATGTTTATTATTTGGAGAAATATAAGTGGCTCATAAAAATAGTAATAAGCATTAATATGAGATCCACGTTATGCAATTAAATAATATGAGAAGTTCTCAAACAATCTCAACTCTGCTTAGGGTCCATTCACTTATTATTTTACACAGAACTGGGACCCCCCCCCCTCCCTCTCCCTCTCAGCTTATTATAAAATCTCAGACCCCCCTCCGCCCTAAAATGCGAACGTAATAAGCGAACAACCCCTTATTGCCTACAAAAAAAGGAAAAAATAGATAAGAATGTGAAAAATTATCACTGAAGATTACTTTGAACTACGGCAACATGTTTACAATTTTCGATCATGAACGCTCTTCATGCTCTCTCCTTCTCTTCCTTATTCTTGAATTGATTCATATAACAAAGCGATTTTTTTGATTACGCTTTTCAAATTATGTTTATTTTCGTGTGCTATGCTCTCAACGTACGACCGACGACCATGACGTCATTCAGAATTTGTAAATAACTAATTACTTCTTCTTTTTTCTACACTACTTTCAGTTAGTTTTTTTTTCATTCGCATTTATATCTCATTAATACCTACATAGAATTACAAACGTATACAGTTTTGTTTCCTCTACTCTTTTTTCTTATTTTTGCAACAATCAGCTGTGACTCAAGACGAGAAAAAAAATCCCATACATACACTATTATCGTTTTTTAATAACGATCGAGTGCCAAACGGCGCACGATGAGAAAGAAAAACAATTTTTAGAGGCTGGATCGGTGTAAAAATAGTGTATTAGTGGGTGATGATGATGATGATGATGAAAACGAATAGATGTAGATGTGCTGTGCACTTGACGATAGTGAAATTAGCATGAAGCTCTCGTTTTTTAGACAAATTTATTTTCGGATGTGCTGTGTTGATTTCCTAAGAATGTTTTTCGCACATTATTTACATACATGTGGATTATTAATGGGTGTTGACAACCTTTTTATAAACAAGTATGATGTAATAATAGCCGATATAGAGTATTACCGATGTGATCATTAATGTATTAGTTCTGGGGTATTGCTAGCACGCTGAATTGAGATTTCTTTAATTTCGCCATAATCATATTGTTTTGAAAATCGTTAATGGTGCTAAATGCAAGAATATCAACAATTAAAATGTAATTCAAGTGCTAAAAAGTTTATAATTTGGTGACATTCATCAGAAAAATGAATATTCAGACCAAAGTTAGCTCACAGACTGCTTCCACTTAGCTTGTGACATCATAGGTCACAATCAATACTTAGGTTTTCCACAAATTCAAAACTTCCCCATTAATTGAACTGTAAAACGCCATTTCTAACACAAATATGGAAATTTAATTGCCCAGCCTGGATTTTCCTTCCATTAAAGTTAATATTGTTATCAGTGATTTTCCCGAGCGGCACAAGTCGGTTAATCGAGAGGAAAACCCACGCCAAGGCGACGCTGGGACGACTTTAGGGCAAATTTTCCGTCGTGACGAGAAATTTGCCCCCAGGTCGCCCTGGTGTCACCCTGGCGTGGGTTTTCCTCTCGATTAACCGACTTGTGCCGCTCGGGTTTATCTTGTTCAGAACCAATTAGATCGAGACTTTACTTAGACAGATTGTAGACAGAATCTTTCCTTATCTTTACTTTCTATTGTTTAGGTTCGTAGGTAGTGTCTTAGTTTATCATTCCATTGACTGTATTTTACTATCCATTGATTGATAAGAAATATTGTTCCTTCGCTATTTAATGGTTCAATTCGTTCTTGAAAGGTCAATAACATGTTATTTCCTAAAAATCCACGAGAATTCAATTTATTGTCTTTATATTGTTATTCTGTCTGTTTCTTATTGACACATAAATATTCTGGAACTTGTTAAAACTGCTTTGCACTGGAATGAGATTATAAGCATTATTTAAATTTGCATCATTTGAATGATCTGACTGGATTTGACTTAAAAAAACAGTTTCACAGTAAAATTTTCTGCCTGTGATATTTCAGCACGGGACTCTCCTTTAAAGTCTCCATTAAAGAGCAATAAGACACACTCTGTATCTTGTCATCTCCTTCAAATGAAAGTAAATAAACTAATTAATTATTTAGATCGAATTCAAGTGTGTCGCTTTTCTTACGATGGCTATTAATAGATGTGCAAACAAAAGCAAGTTTATAAGTCAACACTATCATAATTATTATTCATCTTGACTTAATATAGATGGAAATAAAATGTATTTTCCCATTCTACACCACCGCACGACTTCATAATTTTATACAAATTATATGAAAGTACACTCATCGCTTATCAGGTAGAATACATTGTCGAGTAGTTCCTCAAATAGAAACGCAAAGGAAGGTTCAAGGTTCATATTCTGATAATTTTGATGCATTCATTCACATTCCGGACTGATTTATATTTTCACAGACAGAAATAATTTGCACAAATTGTCTTCCTTCCTTCCTCGCTTTAAAATCAATAAAACTTGCACATGCACAATGCAGATTTTTTGACCCTGAACTTAAAACATTTTCTTATTTTTTTTTGTTGTAATCGTTGTTTTTATTTTCAATGATATTTTTTTTATAAATCTATATAACTGGATAATGTTGAAATAAAGTTATTCCTATGCATTTGCATACCTCCGCTCCTTTGCTTTCAATTCGAGACCACGCTGATGGTCCAATTCAAGTTTTTGAAAACGAGCTTCACGCTCTGTTTTGCGTTTATGTGAGAGTTTGTCATGAACACGTTTCATGTCTAAAATTTCTTTCATCTCTGACTTTTCGTCATCCTACGGAATAGATATTAGTCATTAGAATGTGTGCTTCTGTTAATTATAAATTTTAATGATTGTTCAGGTGCTAAAACTGTTTTTTCCCTCGAGTAGGCACATTGCCTATTAAGTAAATATTCAGTCAAAAAGTCAGTCGACTAGTCACCCAGCACAAAAAATTAATATTCATACAGCTCACACCTCCCATGAGAGAATGCAATAAAAAAATTCACATACTGTCATATTCAATCGTAAAATCAATGCAGGCCTTCCATCCGCCATAAGTTGACTGTAGTGGTTGAAATTCTTGAGTCTATCATGAGGAGGCACACTTCTCTCAACGACAAGAACAATTCTAGCCCATTGACGTTGCCATTCATTTTTGGTTTCTGCAATTTTTGTGTATGTGTTACCCATCATAGCGATCAACATGTTGATTAAAAGAACGCCTACTATAGCCATAAACAGCACAAAGAGAGTCTAGTAAAAATAAATTGAAGATAAACATTGATAAGAGGCTTTATGATGAGCAGTAAATTAATTTATTATTTTATTGCATGTATCACCTTTGCTTGCATTTCATGAGCCGTATATTCCATTCCACCATAATAATCTCCAAAATTTCCGAGTGACATCAGAAACATTGATATGAAGCTTTCCATTGGCGATGAGATTGGATTTAATTCAGGTTCCGGTTCTTCTTCCGCAGAGTTATCAAATGTCAGGAACACAATGTAATATGCTTGTGAAAAGCCCATAATAAAAACCATATAAATTGTAACGAAACGCAAAAGGTCTCCCACGACCATACGATATATCATGACAACGAAAGGTCCAACGGTCTTAAATCCCCTGTAATAAGAAATAAGAAGCTCAATGTATTTCATAGCATAATTTCATTAGAATAGTTTCCAACCTGCAGAAGAATAAGAAATAAGGAGCTGTCGTCAACATAATTACAACAGCAATATGATCCTCTAGCTCGGGTAGGCATAAAAATTTCACAAGCGGTATTGTCAGCATTAACCAACATGAGAATAAAAACAGTACACGCGATGGTGCCGTGCTCTAAAAAATCAAACAAAAAAGAAGAGGGTTCATCAAGTTTAAAAAAAATAATTTTAAATATTAATCGCATTACTAAATTTTCAAAGAACATTTTCGCGCCAAGAAAGCGAGCTTCTCGTAAAGCTGATAAGATGTACATTAGGGCGCCTAATACCATGAGGGCTTCCGCGCTGAGTTTTATCTGAAATGATATTAATTGTGTTATTATTACTTTGTAGATTACTTCTTGTGATTAAGTGAATTAATTAATAAGAGTTTCAAGTGGAGAATTGCGCCGTAGCTACGCGTAGATGACAAAATCATTCAGTCAGGGCTGTATCCTTTCTTAAATCTGTTCTAAATTGGGATTAGCCTATTTAACACCCCCACCAAGAGCATTCACAAAGCATCTCTCACCCGATTCTCAAGCGTGCTTATATCAAGCAACGGACACTCTGAAAATGATGTCCATTCATCTCCATCATTCATTGGCAACGTTGAATTATCATCTATTGTCGACGAATTAATCATGCTTAATTCCGTTTGCATGATTGCATCAGAATATGTTGAGTATGTGCAAAGAATTTCCGTCAAATTGTGCGCGAAAAGAGCTTTAACAGGTGAACTTGTTGTATCGTTTGCAATAATATCTGTTTGTGTACTATTTCGATTACTTGATGACTCATCATCATCGTCTCCAATAGCTCTCGGTCGTAATAAAAATGCAAAAAGTGAAATGAAAAAGTAAACGCTGAAGAAGTAAAATTGACGATAAAATTTTGCTTTAACGAATGAGTTCCATTTAGTTTTCAATAAATCAATGAGAACGCCTTCGAGAAGGTCTAAATGCTCGTCTTTGTCCTAAGAAAAAGAAAATGAGAAAAATGTTTATTTAAACATTTTCAAAATAAAATCTATGACCTACCCCAAACACGACAAGATTTAAAGCCGAATCCTTATTAATATTTCCCGTTTTTGTATCAATTGTGTCAAGTTGTTCAAGTGGATATGCAGCACAGGTAATCGATCCCAATTGCCAGTAAATTTCACGATCAATGTTAAGTATATGGAAGAACATCTCGACTCTTGCCAATTTTGCGGCAAGCGTCAACGGAGTTAAATTTAAATTATTTTTAATGTACAAATTAGAACCAGTTTCATAAGCCATATCGAATGTGCTTAATTTCTCATGAATAACAAGCAAGTGGAGGACTGTATTGCCATTTATGTCCTGATTATCGGGATCTGCTTTCTTAGCTAGTACCAATCGATAACATTCTTCTTGAGAGAGACAGGCTGCAAAGCTCAGTGGATATTCGCCCCAGTAGACATAGCCTGAAATTTTTTAAAAGTGAGAATTAGCTCAATTTTAAGGATATCCATTTTAGTTAGAACCCTTTTCTCCTTAATGTCCTCAGCATACCTTCATAATTAGTAATTGGATTAACACAAACAGCTTCATGATCAATTACATCGTATCGTGTTCCTTTTTGATCCTCAGGCGACATAAAGGTACCATAACATCGTTCATGAATATCTGCTCCACTGTCCAACAGAAATTTCACAGCAGCTGGATCTTCATTAACAATTGCAATATGCAATACACTTTCTCCATAATATTCGTCAGACATGTACACATCATTAATTAAATTAGGATAAAATCTTAGTAAACGTTTCGCTAAATCAGCATGTAGGGATGTTGCGTTGAGGAAGCATAAATGAAGGATTGTTTCTCCCACAGCACCTCGTTCCTAGAATCAATACAAAGCAAGAATATATCAACGGTCATTCTATATTTGAATTGTATAAGCAACTACAATTAGTTGATTTCCCCTTGTCATAGTTGTTATCCCCTTTCTTTGTATTCTTTAGTATTCATTGTGTCTTCAAAGAGTAAAGATAAAATTAAATAAACATTGGCTTATTTATATTGATATTGTGATTGTATTTGTTCATCTCAACAGCAAATAAGCTTATTGTGCGAAAAGTCATTAAAAATCATAATTTCTTGTTCATATTCATTCCAATTGTTGTTGTGTGTTTATTGTTATTTTTTTGTGAAGGGGAAAACGAAAATATGATTTTTTTTAAAAAAAAAATGAAAATCGATTTTGAATGAAAAATAGTAACAAGGTTATGATAAAAAGGGAAAGAGAGTTTTTTGTTCATTGCTCATACCTTTAAATCCCACACAATTTCCCTGTATGCTGATGGATTAATTAAATAATCTCCTTCACTGACCTGAAGTCAAAAATTAAAATTCATGCAAATTTTTGTTATTTTCTTCAGCTATAAAATTACATACTTCAGGACAATCAGCTTCAATGTCATAATCCTCTTCTGGATTCTCTAAAATTCGTATTTCTGGCAGTTGCTTGTGTCTTGGACGTTCACAATTTCTCAACTTAACTATTTGTGCGATGGGAATATACCGTCCACGACCTTTATTATACAGAAATGGCTCAACCTGCGGAGAGGAAGTGTTAGAAGGTCACAATTTCAATTTCATTTCATTGACAAGGATTACCTTAGTCTTTATGGCATGATCTATTTCAGCAAACTGCTTATTATTGATTGCTCTTTTCATCATGTCCACAAGCAGTCCACCACCTTTTAAATTAACAAGTTTATAAAGCTTTTGTGTGGAGACTCCTGCCTGCTTTTTAACACCAGATGTAACATTACTCTCTGTATTTCCCATTTTTCAATAATTTTTTCTAATTTTCTTTTTTGACTAAAAAAACTTTTCTTGTTCCTTAAAAACTTTAAAAAAATTTCTTCCTAATTCGCGATAACGACAACATTTTTAATAAAAACTTGCAGCATCGATAACTAATTGAATTAAGCTAATTTATTATATCCAAAAAAATGTTTAGATTCCTTCATAATCAACTTGATTAGCTTCCACACTGCAACTGAATGAGTGCACTTTGTGGCCCGATTTATGAGGAATTCCCCACTTTTTTCTTCACTCGTATCGATCAAACTATATGAAAAATTATTTCTGAATGGAAAATTGAGCCATAGTGAAAAAAAAGGAAATTTCTGTGTTATTGTGTAAAAGTTCGAATGTAGACAAGCATTTTTTAGTAGCTGTGTTGTCAAGTCAATTTTTATGAATGAAAATTTTGCAATGGAAAGTAAAAGTTTATGGAATATTATTATACTAATTACGGCAATGTCAAAAGGAATTTCAAGATAAGCGGATATCATGTTATGGTATAAAAAGTATAAATAGAAATAAGAAGGAGTGATAAAAGTTGTCGAGAATTGTTTTATTTTGATTAATATGCCAAAAACTTCTCTTATCTTTTCGTATTTTTTTTCAGACAAAAATTAACATCGCCAAAATGGAATCCATTTAAAGGCATTAAGTTAAGATGGAAAGAGAAAATTCGACTAAACAATGTCATATGGAGATGTTGGCATATGCAATGTGAGTATAATCCCTCAAATAATATATTTTGAGTATCTCAAAGTGGCATTACTGATAATATACGATAAGGACTTTACAATAATCTCACCATTCCACTGTGATTTATGGTTTGTCGCAAAAATATCTGGCTCGATTGTCTAAAGTACACATAGAAATGTGACGAGCCCAAAAAAAATCGCAAATTAAATTCTACAAATATTTATTAAGCCTTTATTTCTGCTTTTTCCTATACTCATGAGACTTGTTATCGTTCGGTGGAAATTTTTTCATAATCACCTATGTAAATTGACGTCAGGAATATATTTTTAAACTTTCTCATTTACTTTATCTTCCTGTATCATCCAATCAGCTCAAAATCATTACAGATTGCACTGAAATGTGAGTAGACGGAACTAGTTGACTGGAAATTGCGAAAGGAATTAAGGATTGAGATTTAGAACTAATACTAATAGCATAACCACCTGATTGACATGTCACTACATAGTAGTGTTACAAATTGGAATCTTAGGTGTCGAGTTTTGAGTTAGGCAACAAACTTTTTCTATCTTCTGAGATATTGATTCAATTTCCACCAGAATCGATCCTGTCAATCATTAAAAAGAGTTGTGTGTTGTCGATATGGCAAAGATTTACACAAGTTCCTCCTCTAAGGCACACATCACGTAAAAATAAATTCTGAATTACACTTTCATTCCACGTTCAAGTTTGCTTGCTCCAAGTGAGCAATAATAACGAGTCAATAATAGTAATGAGGATAGCCCCAAACACGTTTGAACTCCACCTCAAATAACTCATGACAGTTTTAATCAAAAAAATAATAATTTTCAACAAACAAGAACCAAAACTCTTATCAAGGATGTGATCATTATTTTTCATACTACAGAATAACAAATTTTGATGTCGGTGGGTCGGTTTATCACATGTCTGTGTCTCACACCTGGAGTTCATGATAGAATAATAATTGATAAGGATGCCTCAATGGTGACTGAAAGGTGTGTACAGACGTCACTAAATGATGGGCAATGATGAGGGTTTTACTTACTGCTTTGGGATTTTGTCATCATGACTTGAGGAGATTATTGGAAGTGATTTGGGTTTGATAATTCAAAGGTGCATCACGCAGACTGGTTGGAGCTAGCATCTATAACCGACGGCTAGCAATTTTTTTACCGTTGGTCAGCAATTTATTTTTGGGTTGGTAGACTGATCGATGGTGCTGGCATTCACAACTCTGCCTAAAACAGTACAAATAAATATTTTTTTTCTTCTTTTAAGTCACGAGATTTGCAAACTTTTGTCTGATATCACATGTGAGTTTGTGTATTGACGCTCCATTAGCAAATCACTGTTCATAGTAAAGTGATATTGTGCATTTTGGCTGAATAAGTATGAAATTTCGTATGTATTTAGCCGTTATTGATATCAGACTAAAACATATCTAGATCGAAGTTCAGCTTCAAGCTTCTGACAGGTACGAAAATTCTGTTAACGGAATTTAAAAAAAATATCATTCATTCCTTTATCAAAATTGTTCAGAATAACGACCTTAAAAAATTATGTATCATCAATTGACACGGATCTGCGTCTAAAGTACAAAATGTGATGAAAATAGAAAGGCATCAAGAAGAACTTTATATTATTCTCTCAAAATAAGTCAGTCATGAGCAACAACAGTAGTCATAGAAATACTAAATAATCTCATGTTAAAAATATCATATCGTTCACATGTAGACTTGATTGTTACTAACCGACTAATATGAGATGTTTGTTAAGTTTGGCTCATGCGAGAATTTTCACCTGTTGCCTCGTTTCATATTTTGACTGGATATTTCTATCCACGTGGTTGGCTGCTGAACATAATTGCGTTACAGCTTAATTTGACAGCATTATTAACTGACACAATAGCTGATCTCATTCTGCATGCCATTGTGTACAAAATGTGCAGTCTGATAGCAAGCAATAAAGTATCATTAATAAAGAAAATTCATGCACATAAAATACAATTGAAACTGCCTTTGGATGTGTTCATAAAATGTAAAAATAAGTCTTGAACCTTTCGAAAAAAATGAGTAAGATGCCTTATCAAAAAAAAAGTCTCATGTAGTGTCTGGAGTGGCTTAAAACAATTTGATATTTTTTTATATATTATTTATAAATGTATTAGTGAAATTTTTTCTCTCTGATAAGAAAAAGCAATAACATTATAAAAGTCTACTGATGTCGTAGCACGTTTAGCAATCACTCAGTGATAATTCAAGGGAAAGATCCATTGTACCTCTCTCTTATGAGGATCGTTACTTAATCGTTTTTTTTTCTTTTTGCTATTGGAAAGTGAAAATTTATTTTTTGTGGGAAAAAAAGCTTGTAAACAAAAATTTTTAAATTAGACGAAAGTGCTCGTCATAGTTTTGCCTATTTTTTCGTGGGGGGATCGACTAAAAATAACAATTTTACATTCTCATTTACGTATTTTATTTGTCAAAAAAAAATATATTTTTTTTGTGAATCAAGTGGATATAAGCGTGTTGATTTCAGACATTTACTTAAATTTATTTTTATCGTACATTTAAAAAAAGATTTATGGTTAAGAATTTGTGTGAATAAATGTTTGAACTAACGAAAAAAGGTTTTGATCATCAAAAGGCCACGACCAGGTTGATGGGTGGCGATTATAAACTCGCAGTGCATTGTGAAAAATTTAAGCATCATTAAAATTGAGCCGACAAAAGCGGGACTCGATACAAAGAATATTTCATCAGCCTCAGACAGAAATTTAATGAACTTTTTGCCATATTTTTAAAGACAATTGTGTAAACATAACAACAAAGTACTGAACTTAATAGAAACAATTTGTGAATATTTATTGAAAGATCCAGACTTAAATTTTAATTGAAACACAACAATTTTTTGCCACGTATAGAATTTAAAAAATTATCAAAAATCTATAACTAAGTTTAATATAATCACCAACATGGTGGTTTGTAGTGCTTTAATGTCTAACTCCGTCCTTAGAAGAACTCGTTACAAGAAGACTCAAAAGAAACGAATTCGGGTAAATTTCTAAATCATTATCAAAATTGCTCCTAAATATCTTATCGTATGCCTAGTCATGCCAGTTCTTAATATATCATCATCTTTTAATTAATCCTTATCATTTTCTCATTTCTTACAATAGTTATCTTGAAAAAGAGGCCATCTGTGTGCCAATTTGCATCTCCATTAGACGTAGACATACATAACACACCTCAGGTAAGTTCAATTCAAAACCAGATCGAGACACTAAAAAAATGATCGTGACTTACTGACAGTCATAAAACTACTAAGAGACACTTTGAGGGTAAAATGACCCAAATAGTCAACTACATTTGTCTTGCAATATACTTTAAGGAACTAGTTAAGTGGAGTGATTTGACTTGGGTAGGGTGGTCATGGCCCAGTTTCTTGGGTATACGCATATCCTAGTGTACAGTATGCGGACAAAAAATTAGGGACTTTTCAAAAAATTAGTATTATTGATCTGGAGCTTAAGGCTTAACAGATATCGGAAAATGGTAAAAGGGTAAAATGTTCTACATATCATTAGCTATCCAACAGTATACAATAGTGGACATAACTTCCGCACCTTCATAGGGTATTACTCAATTTTTATTTCTTGATCAAAAATTTATATTGAAAATTTGTCATTTTTCAACAATATTGCCTGTAACTTTTGTTCCTTTCAATGAATCTCCCTGAAACTTTTACATAATGTTTCTGCTACTTATGGCTTTACCACGCATAAGTTTCAGATTTTTTGAAGGCTCTCTTCATAGACTTCCACACCAATGAATTAGGCTACATTATAAAATTTTAATTTTAAAAATTTACTTTAACTAACTATTTTACAATTCAAACTTTTAATGAATTTGATAGAATTTTAGTTAAGCTTTCTTTTGGTATATAACTTATTAGGTAAGCATTTGTAGATCAAGAGAAAACTTCAAAAGAATCAAACATGGCGGACATTTTTCCTACAATTTTTTGCATAAATCATTGATAACTTTTATAAATTAGTCTAGACCTATGGATATTTTTACATAAATATAAAGGTCTAACCTTCCTTTACAAGTTTCTAGTACATTAAAAAGTTCTAAGATGGACGGAAGTAGAAATTATCAGCGCTTGAAAAGTTGTAAATTTTCAAAATCGAAATTTTTGCATTGACGAAGAATAAATTTCAAATTTTTCTTAAAATAAGCTATTCCTTTGGATGTAATTGATTTATTATTAGTTCTCAGTAACAGAAATGTCATTTACATCCAAAGGAATTGCTTATTTTAAGAAAAATTTGAAATTTATTTTTCGTCAATGCAAAAATTTCGATTTTGAAAATTTACAACTTTTCAAGCGCTGATAATTTCTACTTCCGTCCATCTTAGAACTTTTTAATGTACTAGAAACTTGTAAAGGAAGGTTAGACCTTTATATTTATGTAAAAATATCCATAGGTCTAGACTAATTTATAAAAGTTATCAATGATTTATGCAAAAAATTGTAGGAAAAATGTCCGCCATGTTTGATTCTTTTGAAGTTTTCTCTTGATCTACAAATGCTTACCTAATAAGTTATATACCAAAAGAAAGCTTAACTAAAATTCTATCAAATTCATTAAAAGTTTGAATTGTAAAATAGTTAGTTAAAGTAAATTTTTAAAATTAAAATTTTATAATGTAGCCTAATTCATTGGTGTGGAAGTCTATGAAGAGAGCCTTCAAAAAATCTGAAACTTATGCGTGGTAAAGCCATAAGTAGCAGAAACATTATGTAAAAGTTTCAGGGAGATTCATTGAAAGGAACAAAAGTTACAGGCAATATTGTTGAAAAATGACAAATTTTCAATATAAATTTTTGATCAAAAAATAAAAATTGAGTAAGACCCTATGAAGGTGCGGAAGTTATGTCCACTATTGTATACTGTTGGATAGCTAATGATGTGTAGAACATTTCACCCTTTTACCATTTTCCAATATCTGTTAAGCCTTAAGCTCCAGATCAATAATACTAATTTTTTGAAAAGTCCCTAATTTTTTGTCCGCATACTGTATACTCTTAGGGGTATACCAGAGGTAATACTAAAGGGTATATACTAAGGCAACCCTAGGGTAAGACAAATATGCACCTGACAGACCAACCTACGATTAAAGACAAGACATACACACGTGACTAATGTCTGTGTATTAGAACAAAAAAGATTAAATTTCCTTTTATTATAAATTTGGATATACATAGAAGTAACAAACATCGCTGTCTATGTTCTATAAAAAAACATCTGAACAAATATTATTGATTATCAATTTAATCACCACGTGCAGTAATGAAAGTATTGTCTATTTGAACAGGCTATCATCTTAGAAGGCAAGTACTGGAAGCGCAAGTGGAAAGTTATAACAGCCGAGTACAAAAAGTGGCGTCGATATAATGTCAGCAAAGCTTTCGGGGCTATAAGCTGTTTAGATACGGTGAGTTGATTTTTCTTGTAATTTTCCATTGCCTTATTCTTGTGTTATAAGGCAGTTGCTGCTAAGTTATTGCCTGATAACAGAGAAATTGAGGCTTTATTGATTAAAATTAAAGATTGATATCTGCAAATATTTTTTTGTTGCAATTTGTGAAGTCTGAGAAATTAGAAATGTGACAAGTTATATACAATCGATTGTAATTGATTAAATACATTTTAATTAACAGTCAATTATAAAATAAGTTCTTTTAATTCTGACACTTAATACCCCCTTATGAGATTTTCTTCTAATTAATTTTGATACGACCAGAAACAACCATGACGTGATAAAGTCAAGAAAATAGATTAGATTAAATTAAATATTTTACAGCATTATAATTAATCATTTTGATTTATAAAAAGCTTAATGCTATGACATATGGTTTATAGAAGTGATTTAGAAAAATTATGTAAGTCGGGGACCTTATCATGACATCATCCAAATTCGTTATTTTTTTGACAAGAGGAACGTTTGGTTGTTATGCCTAATCATTATTGGGAAAAAAGGCAAGGGGTCTAGAAACCTTAATTTTTAATGGATGTTATTAGGGGCGTAATCTTGTAATTCAAATTTTTTCATATGGATGGAAAATTTTGAGGTGGTTTTTTTTGAAATTTCATGTCGAATAAGAAGGGGGAAGGGGGTTAATGCCTAAAAATCCTCCTGGCGTGTCTGAACGTCATTATGGGGTGTAATGAGGAAACGCAGGGGTGTATCCAGGGGGGCTATGAAGGTCAAAACCTATAAATTTATAATTCGAAAAAAGATATAAAAATATAAAAAAGGTCATGAAAATATATCTTAAAAAAACTTGGATACGCCCCTAAAGGAACGAACAAAAAAATCGAATTGTTATCAAAATTAAATTGCGTTCTCGTAATTGCTACTTGAAATGTTATTCCGGTGATTTCAGGAATTTTGAAGGTGATTTTTACGCAAGCTTTGAAATCTTTATGTTGCCCTAGAAACAAAAGTCCAAGTCTGATATCAAAATAGGCAGACAGACTCACATTTCATAAGGGACGATAACAAAAAAGTAGTTTAAAGGAACAAAAAAAATGTATGTTGAGGTAGAAAAAATTCGCGACAAAAACGTGCAGGCAGATAAGATAAGAATGTAATGAACAAAAAATAATTATTATTTTGATCACTGTTACAATTTATTGATGTACTTTTCTTCATTAACAAGCAATTCCAATCAAAATGAACAATGACTGTAACATTATTAACATGCGAATTATTTACTGCCGATCAATCATTTTTTGTTCATGAAAAGTACACTTACCTTACTAATAGCTTCAATATGTTGGTTGTTTTTGTTCATCATTAATTTTAATACAGTCAAGAACTCCAGTCACACACCCACACACATGTAAAATTATAATCGCTAAATTAATTTCTACTGCTTCTAAGTATAATTCACTGATAAGGATGATAACGATATAATGATCAATCATGAAACGTTTTTCGAGTCATAAAGTTGTCGAAATTGTACTAAAATTACTATAAACGTGACTGTACTTGTTATATACTGAAATGATAAAGGAGGGAAAAAAATTTGAGGCAGGATTTGAAGCTGTTGATGACGATTTTTATGACGACTTAAAGCTAGTCGGATGTTCTTAGAAAGATTGAGACAATGGCGTAAGCCAGACATTTTTATGGGGGAGGGTCTTATGATTTTTTAATTTGTGGACTGGGGGCCCAGATTTCAGTAACCCTATGGCCACGCCCCTGGATTGAGATCAACAAAAATATTGTTTCAAGGCATAGCTTTGTTTACAATTTTATTCCTAAGCTGGTGAGGCCACAACTCGTGAGCCTTTTATACACCGTGTGCCATTCGGGATAGCTTCATCACTGATTAAGAAACAAAATACATTTTTTAAAGCCAGGGAAAAGGGGAATCCCATTTCCCCAACATTTAGATCATCTTGTTCCTTCTTATTTGATACACCGTTGTTTGTTGGACCATATTAAAGGTAAAGTCTTCCTACTCCAATTCAAAGTACAATCAGTATACTTAAAAAAATATTCTCATGGCTTCGACACATGATTTTGGCAGACAGTTGAATACCGCAATAATTTTTTGAACGTGTTTTTTGCCATTTTTGGAAACTAATAAAGATAAGAACTAACTTACATTATGTATAAGCGACGAGTTGATTGTAAAGAGGCCGTTCGTACTAAATTCCGATTCTGCATGCATAGAATGTAACAAGAAGTGATTGATTTGCTGTAAAAATATAAATAATAAATAAAGATCACTTTGTTTGTGAGATTTTTCTCACCTTGTATTGATTTGATGACCAGATTGAGTTCATTTGTCCTTCACTGATAATAGAGCTCGTTTTGCTGACCTAAATAGGAGATAATGAAAGAATCAATAAAGGTTTGCGATTATTTTTTTCCTGGTTTATGAAATTTTTTGTGATCTAGTCATCAATAGTTTATAAAGATGTGTAGAAGTGGAGTATATTTAGAACTTAATCAATTAAGATAAATCTAAGATAAATTCAAGGTTATTTAGAAATAAATTGTTTGAACTAGAAGAGGAACTTCAATTGTTTTCAAGGGTTGATGTTTTAAATCATTACTGGATTTACAGCATTGCTTGGTATATCCCAGGGGCTGGTTGTTCGGTATATCCAACACTTATTAAAAAATTTAAAAAACCGGATTTAAAAAGTTTTTAGAAGTCACTTTAAAAAATTTAAAGTTTAAAATTTGGTTTTTAAAATTTAAAAAGCTGATTTTTAAATTTTTTCAAAGTATATTGACAAATTGTCATATACATTCACATGCCTCGGTGGCTTAGTGGTTAGAGTACTGGGCTACCAACCAAGAGGTCACAGGTTCGATCCTCACTCTGAGCAATTTTTATTAAAAATATTATTATCTTTTTAACGGCTCAAAATAATTTGAAAATTTAAAAAATATTTTTAAAAATTTAAAAAAAGTTTTTAAGAGCCCAGTTTAAAAAATGTTTTTAAATCTCTTCATACAAATTTAAAAAAGTTTTTTAAATATTTGCTATGAGTGTAGGGTATACACTACCCCAGGGGTATACACTAGGGTTACCCTAGGGTATGCCTTTAGAGTAACCTTAGGCTTTAGAGTAACCTTAGCCTTTAGAGTAACACCAGAATGGTTTATAAAAGATATTGAACACAAACTGATCCGTTGACTTCATTAACACCTATCCAGGAGGATCCAGGATTCTATCATTTAAAAATCTTAATAATTAAATAAATCTTACAATTTCCTTGACTGAACTAGCTGTCGATCCAACTTTCAAGAAATAATACAAAATGCCGAAAATCGTAGTCAAATTTCCAATAAGAACAATCAGAGTCAGAAAATCCAAACGATCATTTGCAAATAAAACATTGCTGATTGCAAAATACGTCTCAAAAGTTCCAGTAGAGAATGATGAAACAAATGCACCAAAAAATGTAATTCCAAATGCTTTGTTGAAGATTTCAATGGATGCAATCAGATCCTGATGACATTTTAGAATAGATTGAAAGTTCTTGGAGTGACATTTGGTATATTCTGTGCTAATAATCAATTTTAGATTCCGGTTTATTTCCGTAAATAAATTTTCAAATGTTTTGATGATGTTGTGGATGAATTGCATGATGAGAAGTATACATCCATATTGTAAAATTGAAATAATGCACAAAGCAATAAAAGCCAGATACTTTGGTCCATCATAAGTAAAAATAAGGAACAGAAAATAAATTATAGAGCTTGTTAAGTTGAAGATAACTTCAGTTAATGTCATTGATCTCAAATTTTGATTATATTGTAATCAAGTGAACGGCATCCTGGATATATCCATCTCAATCCTAAATAAATTATTCAATATTTCAATTTGATCATTGTGGTTGAATATCATAGGCCATAAGAATAGCATTGGACATAAAACTATTGCACTTCCTTCAATCAGAATTGCCATAGATGTGACTGGATTATCGTCATTCAAGTATGTTCCTGATTCCGTCATGAAGTACACAACACTAATTAAATATGTCAATATTAAAAATGTCAGCCATGAAGTACTCTTTAAGTATTCACTACGACTTGGTATTGCTTTACGTCCGTCAATTTCATACGGAAAGAATTTAAATATTTTTTTCAAAACTTTTATCAATGAACTTTGTGCCTCAAAATAATTCATGTTAATGCACGGCTTGTTACATTCGTAATAAAATTGTTTAGTGCTATTACGACTTAATTTACAGAAAAATCGAATTTCAGCATAATTTTAATGATGTCAATGCTTTTATTTTAATTAATTTATGAATAAATGTTCTCATTTTTAATTATGTCAATATTTTCATTACAGAAAAGTGAATTAGATATACTAGAATGGTCAACAAATGACAATTTGTTGATGTTATCAGATAATATGTCCAGTGATACTTTATTCTCAACTATATCACAATTTCCATTTCCTGATTCAAGAGAAATTGGTTGGTTAAAAATTTTAAGTAATGTTGAATGTAAAATGAGTCTGATAATTTTAATTTATGATAATTAGCACGCGCTGGACGAGCTGACTTCATTCAGCCTTCATTAGGACCCCTTCAACCAAATTTTGATGATCTTATGGATCTAGATATAGGTATAGGTTTGTACATTGTTTTTTTAAAACTAACTTCATCTTCAATTTTTTGTTAATTAATGCTAACATTTTATATCCAATTAACTCATTTTTCACAGATATATTGAATACGTATTTAAATAATCGATTAGCGCCAGTTCAAGAAGTTCCCGAATCTGAAGAACTGCTCAAAGATATTGAGTTCCCTATGATAAGTGAGTAAACAAATAGTAAATATTTTGAGATTCTCTTCGACTGTTATGACATCATGGCAATGTGTGTGGCTACATCTTTTAGTTCATTGAACGAATTTGATGTTTTTCAACCTTGACAAAAAAAATATATTTTCAAAAATTTGTAACGGACTTGAAAATTTCAAATTTTTAACGGTTTTGTAAATTTCAAATTTTTAACGGTTTTGTTTAAAAACTACAAAATCCGTTAAATCCAACAAAATGCCACAATGTCCAAGAAACTCTCAATCAGCAAATAAAAATGACCTTTAATGAATTAATTCACATATTGTTTATTTCTTAATTAACGTAGCGTCGATAGACACATCAACTATGCAGGATATAATTAGCTCGCACCCGACTGCACAGCAACATAGTGTTATACAGACAAACACAATGAATCTTGACCAGCAGCAGGACTCGACGTCAAATCAATTATTATTTACCGCAACTATTTTTACACAAGACATGTCACAAAGTAATAATGCACAGCAGCAAATTTTATCCCTTCAAAATAACCAAATGCATGATCGTGAATCAGTAACGATGATGAGTGGTTTAAATCCATTTATGGGTACAGGAATAGATATAAGTCAGTCACAACAAGCACAGTCGAATGAGCAAATGATGGCACCGCCTACAGAGACTGATGAGAAAGACTCTTATAAAGGAAAATTTTCCCGAGTTTTACAATGGAAAGCTCAATTACCGTAAGTTCTAATATTTCCATAATATTTTTTTAATGCAATTCTAATAGCTTGATATTAAATAACAGTAAACGCGAGCCGCATAATTATGATAAATGTCAGCCGACACCACACCAAACGACACTTTATACACAAATGTTGGCTCAGCAGCAAGAAACGGCTCCACCAGCTCAAATGTACAATACAAGTCCCTATGCGAATTTAAATGATGTCACAAATGTCAATCATATGTCTCCTATCCAAACGACGACAAATAATTTCAATACGACAATGACTAGCAATAATCAAATGGCTAATACCAATGCAAATGCACAAACTGTATTGAATTTATCAAATAATCAAATTTATCAAAACAATTTGATGATGAATATGCAGCAACAACAGCAAGGAAATCTCCAAAATCAAATTGGCATCGAGCAACAGACACATGATAATAATAATTCTTACAAGTCACCACAAAGTCCAAGTTTTCGATCATATCATCATAGTAATCAGCAACCATATAAAATTCCATCACAAAATTCCGGCTATAATGCAACAAATCGTATTATGATGCGACAGCAATCGCCGCCGCTTCATTCGAGCAGTATAGGAAAGTCATTATCATTTCAGCAGCAACAAAATCAACAGCATCAGCAAAATGCGACATCTGCAGCCTTGAAGGAAATGTATCGTTCAAATAGTTTGCCAATTAATGCAAACATCCAATTACCAAAGGACATGATGAATAGCAGTGGTGATTTTGCCGTACCAAAATATCCAACAAATACAGCATCAACGGCTGTATCGACGAAAATAAAGAATGCAAGAACGCGAAGTAATTCAATTAATTTACGTCATAATCAGTTAATTATGACACCATTGCAATCAGCAAATAGTGAACCAACATTAAATGTTAACAGTGTTAACGCAAGCAGTGCCTTGGCTCAATTACTAACGAATACATCATCGAGCTTAATTGGACAGAAAGCTCACAGTATCTCATCAAGTGCCATGTCCATGCAGCAACAACAACAACAACATATTCAACCACAGAGAGCTAACAGCTTCACATCATCATCATTAGTACAAAATTCAATTCTGATGGCCGTAAATGCAGCTGCTGCATCGAATAAATCAATTCAACAGCAGCCAGCAACAAGTACGACATCTAATCTCTATCAAACGCCAACATTATCACCAGAATCAACGTATCAGGAGAGCAATAGTAGTTACCAACATGATTTACCACAGTCATTGTCACCTGAGAGGTGTCTTAGCATTAATAAATATCAATCTCGTGATAATCGACGTGCTGGACATATTCATGCTGAACAGAAAAGGCGGTATAATATCAAGAATGGCTTTGACATGCTGCACAGTTTGATTCCACAGCTTCAACAGAATCCAAATGCTAAGGTGAGAATATCTAGCAATTTTAACGGTTATTTTTATTTTGAAAATAATTTATTTGGTCATCTCGGAAGTTTTTAAAATTTAACGGATTTTTAACGGTTTTTTATCTTTACAGTTAAGTAAAGCTGCAATGCTACAAAAGGGTGCTGAATATATTAAACAGTTAAGATCAGAAAGGACTTTAGTAAGTGAGGAAATGGACAGGCTAAAGAAGGAGATTGAAAGTCTCACAAATTCATTAAAGTATGAGTTAATAATTCAATTGATTATTCCTAAATATTAAGACTTGATTTTTTTACAGCCATTTACAAAATGCATTGCCAGCAAACGGAGCTCCAGTTAATCGCCAAAAGACAGGACGTTTGCGAGAAATGTATCAAGACTATGTTCGACAGAGAACTTTGGGGAACTGGAAGTTCTGGATCGTAAGATATTTTAGTAGTTTTGTATTACAACTAATTAATTAATTTAACGTATTTTATACAGTTCGGTCTAATATTTGAGCCTCTCCTGAATTCTTACAATTCAACTGTATCGACTGCTAATATCGACGAACTTTATCGTACTTCAATGTTATGGGTAGACAATAATTGCTCATTAATGGAAATTCGACCAGGTAATTGATGCTTTTTAGGAGATTCCTAACAGATCCTAACTCTTTTCATCCTCCCAACAGCTGTTTCCAATAAACTTCGTGAACTGTCCACAACGACTGATATATTATCCGAGAATCCAACGACGCTGCAAGAAGAGGTGCTAAAAGCCATTCAGAACTCAAAATCCCTCGACAGTCCAAGATAAGATTCTCTGGGAATTTTCTCCTTCACTTTATTTTTTGATGGACATGTCAGCAAGTTTTTCTAGTTCTAATTATTATTTTTTTCTTCACTATTTGCCATTTAAGCTATTTACTTTAAAATGATTTTTTTATAAAATAATTCATGATAGAAACATTTGTTAAGTTATGCAAAGAAATTCTCTAATTCCTCTATTTAAGATTTATATCCAAAAAAAAGTCTATTTTAATTATATATTTCACACAAATTTGAGTTTTTCATCATTTTTAAGTCATATATGAATTAGTAAGTCTTTTAGTTAATTGTTGATCCATCTTTTGTTTTTCTCTCCTGGATTATCCTGCCTGGATTAGAATGACTAAAGATAAGAATTATAGCTATAATATTAATTTATATTAGTGCCTCATGATTGATAATATCAAGAAAAGAACAACTGAAAAATAATAAAAGGCATTTACAAAGGAAGCGGAACAGAATGAGTTTGTTGTTTTATGTCATGGTTGTTGATTGGTGGTTTAACTTTACAGGTTTTCAGGAAAATTATTTGCATAAGATAAGTTTTTCTAATTTTTAACGGTTTTATAAAATTCAAATTTTTAACGGTTTTATAAAATTCAAATTTTTAACGGTTTTGTAAAATTCAAATTTTTAGCGGTTCTGAAAGATTCAAATTTTTAACGGTTTTGCAAGATTCAAATTTTTAACGGTTTTTATTACAATGCACTGTTAAAATCATGATTTTTGGACTTTATTAATAAACATACTCAGGAATCACTATTCATTTGCAGCAATTAACAACTTTTAATTAAATTTTATGTTGATTAATTTATTTAAGTGCTAAATAATATTGATGACATGACAAAATTGTTAGTGTACTTCCGTTTGTCGATTCATAATGTGTTAATAAATTTTTATTCGTAAAAATAAATGGATTTCCTAAGCTCACAATGGTTACCATTAAAAATAATGGATATTTGTGGATTTTTCACATTTGATGTTGAGAAATTAAGCAGCACAAGGAAGAAACTATTTTACAGTATTTTGCTGAGCTTTGGTGGGGCTATCGGGTCATTAATTGTTACAATTTTATATTCACAGTCATCTGAAGAATTTCTCGACGATCATTCAAATGTCACATCAACCATACATAAGTCTGAAATGTCAACAAATATTATCAATCATTTAATCATAATATTTGTGACTCTATTCCGCATTAAGGAACAGAAAGAATTCTTCAGAAAGTTTAAAATTATAGAAACAAAAATTTTGGGATTGAAATTCGCAGTTGTGGAGCTGGAAATGTACAACTCTAAAAATAGATCAAATATCGTCTTTATTGTTTCTATTTATACGATTTACTACGGCATACTATTATTGATTTACGATGCGGTGTTAACGAACGATGAATCACTCAGTCATACACTTTTGTGCACCATATACATGTTCTTTGCATGCTATTTTACTACAATATCGCTTTTTCTTTTCTATCAAGTCGAAGCACTTTGCAAGTTTCTTAGTATCGTCAACAAAAATCTCAAATATCACGTCACAAGCTCGTCATTTTTTATTGAGCATCAAATATCAGAATTATTCAATTTAATTTTTGAGATTCAAGACATTATTTGCTTATGGAATAAAAGTTTCGGATTAATAGCTTTTGGATTTTTTGTTTTCACATTTGGTGTTCTTTCTTCTGAAATTTACTTTACTTTTGCAACGTTTCAATTCAGCAACATATGGCAGACATCAGATATTTATTACGTATACAACTTATGCGATATAATATGGTGTATTCCGGTCACAATAGCTTTAAGCTTCATTGGATTTTCGTGTTCAAAAGTTCACAATGAATTGGAAGAAAGCTTGAGCATTTTACGAAGAAGTTCAAATAATTCTAATAAGCATGTCATGAACTTGATTGGAAAATTCTTCATTCATTTCCATCGTGATGAAAATTGCTTTACAGCCAACGACTTTTTCAATATTAATGAATCTATTCTGTACAAAGTAATTTAAAATAATCAACGGATTTTTAAATTTTAAAAATTAACGGTTTTGTAAATTTTGAAATATATTTTGAAGCAGAAAAGATACGAAAAATTCAAAACTTACAAAACCGTTAAAATTCAAATTTCCATTAAAAATATAACGATTTGTTAATTAATTAATTTTTACGATTCGTTGCAGACAATTCTCGGTGCTTCATCGTTCATCATCATAATGATACAATTTCGACTCCTTGAAGGCATAATAAATTAAATAAAAGAATTCTTTTCGTTTTAAAATTTTTGGTCTCTTACAATTTTATTAATTATATTATTATTGACTGACACAAAAATGTTTTCAAGCAGTTTCCTGTGAAATTAACAAATAACGATATTTTTGGCTATTTATGCATGAACTTATGAATAATTTTAGACAGATTAAAAACTTTAGCAAAAAAAACATGAATTATGGTCACAGCATTAAGTATAAAAGAAGATTCTCAGACATTAGATGTATTTCTGGCTAAATCAACTCGAGAATTGATGAATAATAGTCGCAGGAAGCACAAAAGGCATTTAGTCCGAGTACATTGAAGCCATCCTTTGGTTCAGTGAAAAATGTTAGTTTATCTAAGCACCGCTCTTCATGAATTTTGACATTCATTAAAATAGTTCCGTAAAATTCGTTCAGTGATTTTGGATAGTAAAGTCTGAAAGTAAAATAAAGTCTCACTGGATGTTTGTCAGCATAAAGGAACAACATACCTCAGTCCACAATTACATGAAATTATATTTTCTTTAAGTGTCAGTATGTTTTTCAGGCAGACTGGACAGAAGATTTGATTCTCATCCGTGTCTGTAAGTGTCATAAATTCCTTTTCATATTCTTCATTCTGCCACTGATCCCAGTTATCGAAAATCTCTTGTAATATATTTTCGTGCAGCTCAATGTCATGATCCATTTCCTGTATCATCAGTTCTTCCTTCACAATCGTTTTAATTAATTGCTAAATGTTTTTGGAGGGAAAATTATAATATTGAATTAATAAATGGAATTAATTAATTTACTTACTCTTTTCTCTATTGTGGCACTTCTAGCCGATGAGAATGCATTCTCTCTTGACTGCTTCATCTTAATCCTACAGTTTTGTCTAAGTAAGTCTCGTAATTTAGGAGATCCATGTTTTAACATTAATGCACAATTTCGGGCACGAATTTTTTGTTGAATTGAAGTTTGATATGTCGGTGATGCGTTTATATTCATTTTTTTGCTGTTAAATAGTGCTAGTAGATACAAATAATGTGATGAAATTGAATTGAAAGTAATATCGGCGATGTAAGCTAGTTTAATTCACGATTTATAATCTCCACATAAACCAATAACAAAAACTGGGAGTCCACGGTTTAAATAGTTTAATGTTGACAGTAGTTTGACCGACTGTCCATAATTCAAATATATTTTGACCGTTGATTTTTCGTTAATTAAATTAAGTTTCTCGATACAGTAAACAGTGTTTTTTATTAATTGAATAACTTAATGCATTAGAATAAATGTTCATAATATTCCTGATAAATCTGGATATACTGAGCTTTTTCGTGTGGTGTCATTCGTTCAATAAGGTCTTTATTGTCGGTAACTTCAGTCACTGGATATGGTTTGTTTCCAATCATCACTGTAGGCACGTCATCCTCAGAATCTTCTTCCTCATTCATTATGTCGATGTTAGCTGAAAGTTTTATTGAATATTTAGTCATGTTTAAAGTAATGTCAATAGACTTACGGATCTCAGTTCGGTCAATTTCCTCATCATCGTCATTACTGGAATCTCCGCCGCTTGAATCGTCTGGATTATTAAGATTCTTGACAGCATCATTATTGGCTTTTGTTGTTTGCTTCTCATGAGCCAGTAATACAGACATAATATTCTCTTCGGCTTCCTTCTTGCCTTTTGTTGGAGCTGTTGATGGTGCCTGCCATGAATTTGTTTTTGCTGAGTTTTGTGCGACCTTTTCGAGAATTGATTCTGTGTCCATTGATTCTTCTTTTGTCGTTACTGTACTTTCAGTCATCCAAATTGGTCTTTCCTTCTTCGGAACTGTTGATTCTGCCGTTTCTGTTTCTCCAATTGTTATGTCTACTCGAGCATCTTCACCACCAAATCCAGCATTTCTCGTAGCCTCTCCTGACCAAATCTCTGATCCTGGATGTTCATTAGGTTTAATAATTCCACGAATGACATCAATATCTATTGGCTGTGGCTCTAAAACTTCCGGTGCCAATTTGATTCCTTCAACTTGTCTCAAAAGATCATAAAGTGACTGAAGTTGTTCATTGAATTTTGCCAACATTAAACGAGAATCTTTTTTCGGCATAGCCGATAAATCCTCTTCAACAGAACTGCCACAGAATGTACATTTCAATTCTCCAGTTTCTAGGTCAAATAATTGATCAATTTCCAAGTCTGTGAATGGTTTGGAGCAATTTGTGCATTTAAAATTAGCTCTGGATGTTGCATCACGTTCTTCTGTCTCTAATCTCTTTCTCATAAGATCCAATTTGTACTTAATTACATTAACGAATGTCTTATAATTAATAAAATAATAATTAACTTTATGAGCCTTTCCATCAATTGCTGTTTCCATTTTCAGCCTTGCTTGTAAGAATTTATCATTCTTCAGCATTGTTAATCTTGCTCTAAGCATCTTTTTCTCAAATTTAAGCAGCTCTGCAATGTCATCTTCCTACATAAAATTTATGGATTAATGCTGTATTTTCATCAATTTCGGCAAATTTACCTTCATACACGGATTTCTGACTAACATGTCTATTATGAGTGCATCTTCGATTGTGTAAAATCCACGGACCACTATACGAGCTAACTGCTTCAAGGAACTCGGTACTTCATACGTTAATTCTGATTTTGAAGACATTTTTTTATAATATTTATTTAAAAACAAACTAAACGGCGTAGCTTTCATGCACTAATGCGATTATTTGAATTTTAAAAAACCGTTGACAGCATAGTTAACCTTTGTTTACTTCTAAATTTTAAATCGTAAACAAATTTTTTTAATTCCTTTAATTCAATTTTCTGTCATACATAGACATTTTATTGTACTATATTAAATGTTTAATTTTTAAAAATTTTGTGAGCAATCGAGCATTACTAAGCAATACCTGAAATGGCTGATCAAACATCACTTTCCAAGAATGTTAGTAAATTTGCATACGAAAGTTTCAAATTACTAAATATAATAATCTTATTCTAGGCATTAAGAATGAAATCAGAACGGCAAATAGATCTCCTCAAGAAAAAGATCCAAGAACTAACATCCGAGAATCAAATATTGCGAGAAATTAATGTAAAACTACAAATTGAGAATTTCAACTTACAGAAGAAACTAGAAAGCAAGCAGCTTGATGAGGAACTAGATTATGGAGAAGTTGAGAAGCTCGACACAGAAACAGATGATCCGTTAAAGCCAGAAAATTTATATACGATAGATTATGAAACTGAAACGGCTGAAAGAGATGAGACATACTTGGACCAAGAAGAAGTAATTTACGCAATACAAGAAGAAGAAATGCTTAAGGATGATCAGCCAATCGAGTTAAAGCCTGGAAAAAGAGAATATTCAGAGGTGTTTGTGGACAAGGACATGATTGATGACAAACCAATGAGTAAAGTACCGAAAGAAGACAGCTATCAAATCACAATTATCAATCCTGAATATCTCGAAGATGATGTAGAAACGATTGAGACAGAAACTGGCGAAATAACTCCAGAAGATGCTATTGCTTACATTTATAAAATAGCATCGAAAAGTGTAATGATAGAAAAAATCAAGTCAATTGATAAAGGCAAGCAGAAAGATTCAGCATTTGTCAGTAAGGTTCTGGATCTCCTATTTGACCGAGTAACGCTAGCAAATTCTACAGCTCATGGTCAAAAATGTCAATCAAAACTACATCTACAACTTCCAGCACGACCACCACTAGATCCAGTAAAAATGGACCTCAGCTTGAAAGCCTTCATGTACAGATTGCTGCAAGAAGAAATATCAGAGAGTGAAAAGCAGGCTCGACTTAAGTTATTTAACAAGCTAGTTAACGATAAAATTCAAAATTGTAGAAAATGTCTAACTCGAACTGATGGATCCAAAGTGCTTGAGACATGAGGGTAATTCCATGAGTGAAAAAACGCTTCGAAAATTAAATTTTTCTTAATTTCTCTTAAATACAAAAAGTTAAGCTTAATGTTATACATTTAGCCTATGTAAAATTAAAATATCTATCTTCCTACATACCATTTATCTGATTTATATATGTCTGTTTCAAGATATTTTAATTAATGTGTTGTCACTTAGTTAACACTACAAAAAGATGTTCTTAAATTTTCTCAAAAATTTCATTAAATACGCTATATTATGGCTAAAAGACACATTATATATGTTTAAAAGTATAAATCACTTCATCCTGAGTAGTTTATTACTCCTTTCATACTTTAATTAAGTGTAAAATCGCAAAAAATGTGTCACTTGGTTAACAAACAGAAAATTATTACAGAGCACAAAAACTTTCAAATTTTCAAAATCCGTTAAATCTTAAAGAATTGATTCGACATATTAATATAATTAAGGCCTAAAAAGATGTTGAATTAATTTTAAAGTATTGATATCTTGAAACTTAATTCCTTTATATTGTTGTAACTTCACTAATTATCTAAGGAAATTATTTAATCATTAATTAAAGAAAATTTCTTAACGGTTTTCAGAAATTTGAACTGAAACAAGTAAAAAAATATTACAACTGGATTTTCGCCAGTTCCCTTCACTCATGGAATTACCCATGAGAGTAATAAACATGATTGTTCAAAATTGACAGTTTTTTCCTTCCCTATCACTGCTGATTTTAAATGTCGAAGGGATACAAACTCAAAAAAAAAAATCATAGACAGCTGTGCTCTCACATGCTTCAAACTGACAGCATGGCAATGAAATTTCAAAATATCAGCAAGATATTTCATTTACATAATTCCAAAATAGGTTGATATGAAGGAATAATTAGCTAGTTAAACATAATTAAATGTGATTTAGTGAGACAAGTGACAATATCATTAAGTACAAGTATCAAACTCATCATATCTGCTTTCGATCATCGAGTGTCTATTTTTTCTGTGTTTGTTGTTTTCCACTTCTTTTATCACTCTATATACCTATAACAAAAAATTTAGACGCCTTATCAACGTTCGCTCTCAAAAAATAAAAAAGTTTCATTCCAAATCTTAATCTTGGCACGTTTAAGTCGGTTTAAGGGAAGCAGAGAAAAAATGTCAAAGTTATTTCGTGCATTAATAATGGGTAAGCTCTAGAACCTTATTAATATTTACAGAACATAGTTTGGTGTCATTATCGATAATTTGAGAAAACATATTTGTACAGTAGCGCTCAAAAGTATTGCAACAAAGACATTTTTAGCTATAACTCGACAATAGTTGGGCCAATCTTAATGAAATTTTCACAGTAAACGTAGTTTTTCATAACGAAATCAATAATGTAAACTATAGTTGGGAAATCGGAAAAACTTTCTTAAGAAAAATAATTTTCCATTTCTCGATGACTCAAAAGTATTGCAACACTTAATCTCATTAATTTTTTTGAAACTAATTCAGCATTTTATAACTTTGAGCTGTATTTTTTACAAAGATTAGACAAAAAGTTTGTGATTTTGATGCTATGAAAATCCAATATGGCGGCATATTGAAATGCAAATTTCTCTTTAACTGTGCACACTAGAACAATGCGGTTTTCACTGGAATGTTAATAGTCATAAGTTATTTAAGATTAGTTAATAAAATCGGAAATGCACTGTGGATTTATTGTGAAAAATTGAAAAATTTCTAATACAATGGTGAAAATTTTTCAAAATTTTATACTTTTCTTAAATTTTTCTAATCAAATGCTTAAATAAGTTAATATCATTATATATTTTCCAAAAGATAATTCAAAATACTACAAAATACAACTGAATTTGCAAGTATTACGTGAAGAAAAATGTAAATTTTTGACAAATCATACTCTAAAACAATGAGGTTAGAAAAATTTAGAAAAACTAATTGGAAAGTGGAAAACTCAAACCAAATTTAGTCACAAACGCTAGAATTTTGTCTAATCTTTGTAAAAAATACAGCTCAAAGTTATAAAATGCTGAATTAGTTTCAAAAAAATTAATGAGATTAAGTGTTGCAATACTTTTGAGCGCTACTGTATGTGCCTCAACAACCTTCAGATATTATTGCTGTATTATTAAAAATGTTGTTTTTCTTCTTCTTCTCTCTTTTTGTCTGCTTCGTGTCCGTAACTTCAAAGGAGCTCCTGGATCGGTGAGTTAAACTAATTTTTGACATCTTCTTATATAATTTAACTAAATTTTCAATTCTAAACACACAGGGTAAAGGAACGATCTCAGGAAGGATCACAAAATATTTTGACACAACTCATTTGAGTACGGGCGATGTCTTGAGAAATAACATCGAGAAGCTCACGCCTTTGGGAATTGAGGCAGAGACGTACATTAGAAAGGGTCAATTGGTTCCAGATGACAGTATGGTCAAGTGTATTTTGGAGGAGATTAAGGATATTAAAGGATCATTCCTACTTGACGGCTTTCCACGCACAAATACACAAGCTGAAAAGTTATGGAACGTACAAAAGATTGAGTCTGTTATTAATCTTGTTGTGCCTTATGAGTTGATCGTAGGTGAGTATCCAGTCTTTAGCTGCCATTTTCTTGTAAAATACGAATATAGTGACTGGAAATTAAATTCGCAAAAAATATTAAATAGAAATAGAAATTCAAGGCAATTTTACATTCAAATGAAAGAACTATGCATAAATTAATGACTGCTTTTAACCAGTTCTTAATAGACTTGTTTGAAGGTGTGAAAAAAGTGAATTTTAAGAAAAATTCTATCAATATGTTAGTGCTTTTAAAAAATTCAAATAATTTCCGTTAGGGACCGTTCATAAATGACGTCACGCAAAAAACTAGATTTTTAGACCCCCTTCTGTCACACAGCGTCAGAACCTCCTACTTCCCTTAGAATTGGACGTCATTTATGGATGACCCCTTAATACCCCCCACAATCTTGTGCTTTTCCAAAATTTATCTACCCAGCTAAACCTTTATATCTGTTAATCCATTAATTAAATTTCTTAATTCCACAGAACGCGTCAAGTTACGTTACGTTCACATGCCCAGTGGTCGGGTATACAATCTAGACTACAATCCACCAAAAGAACCAATGAAAGACGACATCACAGGTGAACAATTGATAAAACGACAAGACGACGATCCAGATATTTTAGCAAAGCGTCTTAAAGTTTACGATGACGAGACAAAGCCAGTTTTAGAGTTCTATAGGACGAAAGGAATTTTGAATGAATTCAAAGGCAATACATCGAATGAAATTTGGGCAAAATTGAAGCCTTGGCTGGAAGAGCAGATGGATTTGAAGGAAGAAGAGTAATCATGACTTTTGTGCATTAGTAACTTGAATATTGATTCCATTTGATGTTAGTTGTTTTTAGCGCATATCCGCACAAATTTATCCAGCTAGTTTATAGAGAGAAACTTGTTGTGTTCCACATAAAATTAGATTAAGTTGTAACGTATAATTTTTATTTGAATTTTGAAAAAAAAAAATTTAAGAAAAACTATGAATTTGAAATTCCATTTACCGTTATTTTTTAAACAATTATTTTACCATTTTTGAAGTGAATTTAATAGTTAGTCATCCAATTACCTCTACCTATAAACTTGTCATTTAATACCACTTAGTTATGCCACGTTGTTTATGTTAAATAACAATTTATAAGGAAATGGTTTGTTGTGTGCTAAAATGTTCTTATGGTGCAGGAATCTTATTAATAATGACGATTGTTGTAGCTGTAAAGTTCACAAAATGAAATAAATAAAAAAAGTGTTTTTTATATATCAAGAAAGAAAAAAATATTCACAGCTTTTATTATTCAGCTTTGTATGAGTTTTGATATACATTATTATACAAAAATCAGAATTTTAGAATCTAAACACAATTTTTTCACAAAAATACCTTAATACGAAAACAATTTTTTAGAAAAGTGCGAACTTTTAATTTTTTTCAATAAATTTTGTCGCCAATTCATTAAATGCATATTGATACATTCTTATTCTTCCATCCAAATAAATATTTTCTCCTTAATATGTAAAAATATTGATTTTTTTATAAATAAAAGTCTCTTATCGTTCAGCAACTTGGCCAGGCATTTAATAAAGTCCGTACAGCATAGCGAGACATCTGCTATCACGTGACAAAAGTTATGATTATGACTTGTTATTGCAAATATTTGAAAGTGGCTCCTTCTAAAATTAGAAGCATTTATTTGCTGAATATCAGTTACTTCCGGTTACTGATAAACGATAACAACTCAATCACATAATTTCCGTACTGTACGAGAATGCAATGCATTTGCAAAGCTGCATACATCAATTGGAATCCAATCCTTGACTTATTTCCTTATTTGCGTCTTTTAATTTATTTATAGTCGTTAAAAGCTATCCAAAGTGAGTAAAATAAAAATGATGTCTTACAGCTAGTCCAAAAATAATGTTATTTACTTCCAGTAGTATCTACGGCAATGACAAGTGTTATATCACCCATTTGCAGGGTGAAATTCCATTCTCAGAAAATCTTTAGGCAGTTTTCTAGCACTCCAAAAATATTTGTAGCCTAAAACTCGAAAGCACAGCTCAACTGGCTTCAATTCATGCTTGACCTTTGACCATACCAAAACATGAAGTCATACGCACAAAATTTTTTTTGATAAATTGTTAGAAAATTTTCCCATATATTCGAGACTTAGTGATCGGAAGGAAAGCATGATTAGATTTTTCATCGTAATTTTAATTCAATTGAACATTTTCCATATTTTTTGTACTCTAAAAATTAATTGAAAAAGTCTTGCTCTCATCTCATCCGTGTAGTGATTCGATTGCACGATACAGCATGTTATACTTTACATGTCTGTGTATATGTTATATCCATCCGTGTTTTTTTTTCTCGTTATAAAAAAATCCTTAATCCTATTTTGGCAATTATATATTTTTTTACACATATTCAGTAGAAATTAAATTATTCGCATGAGGTCATTAATCAATTTCTATTGCCCATGGATGCTTTACTCGTCCATATTGAATATCCAAAAGTGTATTGCGCATTTGAATCCATAATGCATCACTGTTTTCCATTGTTGGAATCAACAAATTTTCACCCATGTAATGAATTCTTTCAATTGCTGAGACAACGCAAGCTGTTCCAGCTCCAAACATTTCTAGGACCTATAGAAATCGAGACAATGAATGAGGATTAAATGGCAATGAAGCTTCTTTGTTTGACTTACTCTGTTTTCGTAAATTGCTTTCTTAAGCTCGTGCATTGTGATTGTACGTTCTGTGACTTTGAAGTTTCTCCATTCACGGGCAAGTCCAAGAATTGAGTGACGAACAATTCCAGGTAAAATGAGACCATTTAATGGTGGTGTGATAAGTTCACGTTCTATTTTGATAAGATTAGAATCAGATTAAAGTTACAATGCTTATAATAAAGTAAGCTTCTGACTTACCTCCATGTTCATTAATCATGAATACGAATACGTTCATTGTACCGACTTCGGTGACTTGATGATCATCTCCATAGAGCCATAACACTTGTTGGAATCCTTGCTTTGTAGCTTCCTTCTGTACGTGAATTGTACCAGCATAATTTGATCCCATTTTCTTATCACCTACACCACCCGGCCATGATCTTGTAAAACGTGGATCTGCTAATAATGAAACTCCACCAGTTTGATTTCCAGCAAAGTAGCCTCCAACAGGAGAAAGGATTGTATACAAAAGAGCAGAATCTGAGGATGCAACACCGAGTGTTGGTTCAATTCCGATGAGGGTAGGTCGAATGTATAAACTGGCAGACTCTGTGTGTGGTACCCACTCTTGATCAATTGAGACAAGCCTTGAGATGCATTTAATAAATTCTTCAGGTTCGAATGTTGGAAGACCGGATCTTTGTGCACTGGCATTCATTCTAGCCATGTTCATCTCGGGTCTGAATAGACGAATTTTTCCATCAACTCCTCTAAAAGCTTTCATTCCCTCGAACAGCTGTATATCGGGAAATGGAAAATAGAAAATAATAACAAACGATGCTATTTGAATAAATATTAATTACGAAAACAGGAAAATATTTTACTATTAAATTACATACTCTATTTTCATTAATAAATACACAATGCACATGTACGTCCACTTAATAATAATGCACACGAGATGTGTGTAGCTATTCTAGTTAATTTTGCATTTCAATTGATTTGTTTTTCTAGCTTTGAAAATGACAAAGCATACATAAGAACTTTGTGACGTCTATCATCGGTTCTCATATGGTTAATATTGATAATGAAAATTTTTTAAGTTCCCATTTTTATATTTTCTATAAACATTTTTTAATCTTTCTATTTTTAACACATTTTGCGTACAATAAACTAAGACAAAGTGAGTTCATGAAAAATCGGGAACGCTACGTCTGAGAAATTTATTGATAATGTGTGGAATAAGCTGTAATCTGTCAGAATTGCTGTTTAATTAAAAATCAGATGATTTTTATTTATGAATAGTAAATTTCTATGAAAATTCCATTGAAAAATGTCATTAATTGACATTGGATTCAAATAAAGAAATTTGAATTTAAAAAAGTCGTTAAATATCATTCAGGAAATTTTATGCAAAAACAAAACAAAATAATCTTGAGTAGCGTTTCATTTACTCTAATAGCTGCAGAATATCAACTTATTTTTATAAATATTTATCTTTTTTTTCCTGCTTCCGCGTCAACAAGTCGTTATAAATATTAATGAGACATTTTTCGGACACTCACCTCAACAGCATAATGTAAGACTTTGGCAGCTGGGTGAATGACAAGATTTTCCAATGGACAAATTTCGGGTGTCTGCCATCCTCCAAGGCGCTTATGATAGGTTGCTTTGAACATATGATCAGTAAAGTGTTTTCCGAACACAAGGTCATCAGCATCTGGTTTAGGTTGTAATTGATGTGGACCAGCTAATCTCACTCGTAATTGTGAATACTATTACAATCATAAGAGAATAATGTGCTATAATGAATGTCATAAAAATTAGCATTTGTTTGCTACTGCAAATTTTATCTAAACAAGTTTATGGGAAAGTTCTAACTTGGCAATAGAAATAGGAAGAACGAGCTCATTGCAAGCTTCATGACGTACTTGATGTCATTGATACATCTAATGTCTAAAGATTTATAGTAAAATAAAAATAATATTTACAGTGAATTGCTCGCCAACATCAGTGTCGTGCTTGAATGCCTTGCCGACTGGATAGTAATATTGTGTTTCTTCTGGCTTAATATCATTGATTTTTGGAAAATCTTGCTCGTCTTCAATCTTCAATGCCTCTTGGAGACGTCCAGTACTGCACATACGGACATGTTGTTGGTACAACTTGTGCTGAATTTCGAATACTTTTCTTACAATGTAAGGCAAACTTTTCTGTAAAGAGATTAGAAACAAAAATTTGTTAATCAGCACTGCTGCTTATTCCCATTTCAATTAATTCATCTATGAAAATATTTTGTTATGGTTCATTGGAGGTGAGCATCGAGTAAATAAGAAAGCATGATAAGAACGACGCGTCATTGGCAATAAAAAAAATGTTTGATTTTAATTCTTTTTACAGTCCCGTGTGTTGTCTTGTGACGTAAAGGTTCATGACATGAAGCTATTTACATTCTCGCTTGTGTGGCAAAGTAAATATTTATGAATCTTAAAAAACTTTTCTGCCCAGTTCTTGCACAAAATTATTGAGATAAGCTTATCTCGTTTTGGCTTATTTATCACATTCTAGTTAGTTAGAGGAAGCGCTAGTAATTAAATGATGTTTGCTGACTGCTGATATGGGTTGGATTTAGTCATATCTTTCGAGTGAAAAGTTTGGGTGTTGCTTCTTATTGGAAAGTCTTTAAATTTCTTTAAATGCGATAGATTCGTTTAGTCATGGATTATTGATCATCAAATGTTATTTTTTTGAAATTTTAACACAAAAAACTGAAATTTTAACGGATTTTTTTTAAAAAAAATATTTGTTAAAGCGTTGCTTCAAAGTTTGAAATTTTCAAATTACAAAAGTTCGTTACTTTCTTAAAATTTAATCTTCCTTAATATTGTCTGTAAAAGAACTTTCCAGCTAAATTATATAATGTTTTTACATGACAACTCCCTTTTTATCAGTTAATTATTTTTACAACATTTCCCATTAATGTAATGGACCAATGATAGTGATTTTAAAGTCGCGTGATTTCGTTAATTACAAATCGAACATAATTGATAAGCCAACTGAGTTATTGTTGCTTAGAAACAGCAATAAATTTATGTATAGATTCATTAAATTCACCAGGAATTAATTTAAAGTGCTTGACCTGATGACAGGATTTAAAGCTTTGGTAATCTTAATGTTATCAAGTCCTCTTGACTACTCATTAGTCAAATGATTTTTCCTTGTCTTTTGAACACGATCAGACAACATTAAATAGTCTAGTAATAATGCTGATAAGCACAACATGTGTTATCAATCAGCCGAAGAGAAAAGCAAGTAACAAAAATATGGGCTCGATTTTTTTTCTTCATTTAATGTGAATTGTTATCAAGCTGTATTGAAAAGCTACAATTATTATCTCCCGACGTCGCGATAACTGAGTATGCTGATTTATGGGAAACACTAAAATTTATTTATCAACAACGTTTACTGGATTAAAAAAGGTTTTATCAGTCATATGATATTATCAATGACTGTATCGCCAGATGTGTCCTTCGGTAAATCCTACATAAGTTCAAAACGAGCCTTAATCTCAATCCTCAATGACTTGGGTTAATTAAAGCAAATATTTCTAATTACTAAAGATAATTGAAAAGTAATTATCTACGTCATTTTTTGTGATAACCTCAAGCAGAGAGTGTGACGTGGACAAAGAACCTTGTGGAATGAACTAGCTACATATTTAGGGAACGGACGTGCAGATTTTAATGAATTGATGTTTACAATTACTTAATTTTGAGATTAAGAAGTGGAAATGATTGTGTTTTGGGGTATAAACTGATCAGTTCACATAGGTTAGTGTTTACATGACATTCTGCATACGGATACACTTTGGCATATGTACTCATAATAAACAAAGATCAAAATAGGCAAACAAAGATCATGAAAAACAAGAACTAGCTATTTTCCAGACTGTTTGATCATATCGGCACGACAAGTAACATTGGAAAACTTTCATGAATTTCCTCGTGTCTACTATATACTGATAAGGAAGGAACAACAATTATTCGATCAATAAACCACTTGAACTTCTTTTTTTTATCGATTAAAAACCTTAGTAAGCTTTGGAATTTTTGTTGTCAAAGAGAAAAATTGCAATTTAGATTAAAATTATTTAATTTTACTGTTATTTAATAGTTGAGTTTATAAAATTTAGCCATAACAACAACTCTTAATCATCTTTGCAGCAATATTTTTGCTGTTGGCTACTCAAGAAAGTAAGATTAATGGCAAATGTTTAAGAAAAACGAAATATTTCGTCAGCTTAGGGTTATCAACACAGCAAGGTCAAAAGACATCACACATATATTCCATTTTCTGTTATTCCGAAAGAAATCTGTGACTATTGCATGATCGGAGCTGCAATTTGCCATTTTGGAATTTTATTAAGAAGTTTTTAAAGTAAACTTCCAGCAAAACAAGTCCGTAGCTTTATTTTCTTGCTGTACATACTATTTACATTAAAACACCTGTTGCTCGTGCACGACAGTTATAATTTTATATCAAGTCACAAAGGAGAAGACTGAGTAAAACAAAATTGTGCATTTTTATACACTTAAATGTTCAAATTCACAGCTTTAATATCAAATAATCATGAAAAATAAAATCAGACAGTCTATAAATAGAATGCCGCAGTTCTCATAAAGCCACAATACACACATTCTACTGTTACTTCTTCTTCGCATCTATTTCAAGTTCATGATAAATCTCGTGCTGTATGTAATGACGCGACCAGAGGAAAAAGAAATAAAATTTCTCATTCTTAGTTCCATTTTTCCTTTCCCTTAAAAAAATTGTTTATTGATAAGACGCAATAACTTAATAGCGCTGACATAAGGTGCTTTCGTACACAGGAATATCTTTAAATAAATTTCAATATTCCAATTTTTCTACATGTTATGTGTGGACGACAAGTGTGTGTGGACGAAAAAGTACGTAAAATATTTAAATCATTTTTATTTTTTGCTTATTTTAATATCACCAATAATTTACGGTTCTACTTACGTCAAGAATCTTTTTTTGGTTACTACTTGCATAAATTAATTGAATTTTGTATACTTTAAGGCAAGTGCGGAGAATCTTCTAATTGCATCTATTGGGGTGAGAGATTGATTGATCAAGTAAGGCGCCAGTAAGTTATAATATTATTTATTTATTTTCAGTCCTTGAATGTTGTAGAATTTTCAATAACTGTAAAGTTCAGGAGGTGAGGAACTAAATGCTTCTTGGGTATTTAATTATTTTTACACTTTAAATTGTGAATTTAGTAAAAATCCTATTCCTAATTAATAATGCTTAATTATAGCAGCGACTCAGTGATTCCAACTGAAGGCACTACGACTCCAATCGAACCGAAATATATTGTATTGTCCCTAATTACTTCAGTAGGGCCCTTTAAACCCCCCCCCCCCTTTATTACGCCACTGAAGTGTACTTAATATTCACACTTTTTTGGTATTTTCAATCCCTAACTCCACAAAGATCTAGATTGATTATTGCTCAAGTTTCTAGCTCTTTGTTGGTTAAGGAAAAAAATTCAATTTTGCAGAAATTGCTTTCATTTTTAAAAATCAGTACATAATTCTGACTTCACTGGCTAAACAAACTGACTTCCTTAAAGAATTTAAGTCTTATAAAAGCCTGAATTGTCTGAGTAACACAAAAAAACACTTAACCTTAATTTATCCATTAAAGTTTTTCATTTTTCTTGAAAACAGCAAAAATTAACAATATTATTTATTGCATATTCGTGTAAATTTTCCGATAGATTCGCTAATTTTGCTGATTTTTGTTTTGTATAGCAAAACTACGTTAAATAAGCCTTAATAATATGAAATATTTAAAATTTCTATCTAGCAACTTTAAAAATTCCAATAAATCCTAGTAATATTAATAAATAATAATGAAGGATACTGTGACTCAAATTGAAATAAATCACAGTAAGTCCTTTGCATATTTGTTTTGTAAACAGCCATAGTGCGCCAATTTCTTATGAAAACAAAAAACAAAATATTTTGTTGAGTAAAAAATGGGAATTTTTTGGGTATCAATGAAAGTGATTAATATGTCAAGTTTACACTAGAAACAACGTCTAAACTAGAAAGGGAATTTTCCTAAAATACAAACATGATGATCTCTGTTAACTTTTTGAATCTTTAAACTCAGAAAAATCTCAATTTTTAGCAAGTAACTTGATTTAAATGATGCAATTTTAAATAATTATTAAAAATCAGGAAAATATTTAAGTAGCAATCACGAGATGAGGGATAGAAAATGAATATAAACAGAGTATAAAGCCTGTCTCTGACAATACAATTGTAAATGCTTAGATTGTCGAAAAAAGAAACTACAAAAATAAAAAGTTATTATCAATGCACATGACTTAAAATATTTAAATGAATGAAATAATTTTTTTTTAAAAAATGCGTAATTAATGGAAAAAATGTTGAACTAGTTTTATCAGGAATAAATCGAACTAGACCGTAAAGATCAGAATGCTTGTGATTGTGTAAGACACAATTGGTGTCAGAGTTCATGTCGAGAATGTCGCATTAGTAAAATGTATTGGAATTTTCAACATTTCAGGTAGATTTGTGCCTTGCAAGTGCAACTGAATGATGCAAGAATATTCATGAACACAAACTAGTTTCGTACTTTTTTTCGATTTATGTTTAGTCGAGCAACATTTCTGTATACCTGAAGTATGCGAATATTATCAGTTCATTGACAATATTATTTTTTTTGGAGAGGAACTTGTGGATGGAATATAAAGTAAAATAATTGCAAATATTCTCGATTATGCTCATAAATTATGCTTAATAAACTCGTGTGTACATACCTTTCCGTGCATGCTCATTGTTGCTATAGAATTTCTTGATTAAAATGTGGGACAGTTATTTTAAGTAATTTTATATTTATAAATTAATTCTGCACTGACTGCAAGTCTCTCTTTTTTTAATAATTGATAAAAAAATATTCAGCAACTTGTTTTGTTTTGCTGAAGCTTTAAATTTCTTTACACTTGTAAAAGGCTCTCAATAATTTTTTTTAACTTCACTTTATCACTTAAACTCACTTGCTGCTTTTTTCGGCTTGTTCCGAACACCACAAACTATGAAAAACGACTGAATTGAGGGAGAAAATGATCGTTGCTTTTAATATTTCTCGGACGACGATGATCGGTTTTCAGAACGAAGACAACCCGAAGTTCTTGTCTCTCCGTGTTTTTTTTTCTTCACTCAAAAAGTAGGATATCACTCGTGCCTCTAAAATTATTTAAGAATCTTACTTACACTCTCATAAAGTCATGAGGCGATCAACATGTATGTAGCTATAGACTGACTTAATTTTTTTGATATAATTCTTTTTTATCACTCGTGATGACGTTCATAGTTCCAGATGTGTGTTGATTCACAGATTGATATTAAAAATGTTAAAAACAAATAAAAATACGTCTACAAAATTGGATGTGCAAAGCTATTTTTGCAAACATTCAGCCTATGTTGGGTCGTAAAACTTGAATGATCGAATAATCTTGTGTTGAGAATTGGTTGGGACGCGTGGCAAGATTATTTTTATTTTCATTAATAACAGTATTTTGTTTATTTTTTTCTTTTGTTGTCATCCCTATGATGAATTTTAGTATTTTGGAATTTATTATGCTGATACTTGTCGTGATCGCAAACTAAATTCATATTCAGCATATTTAAGGACAGGCCCCTTAAAACAAGGTGTCTATCGAACGGATTAGGATGTAAAAGTTTCAATATTCTACAGTATATCCAAAAGTCTCGAAAATTTGCGACATTTTTCACAAAAAAAAATCCGAAATTCTCGAGTTTTTATTATCTTAAAATTGTTACTAGATGTTTCTAGAAATTTTTTTAATTTGGTTTTCAAACAGATTGTTTCAATTTTTGAGCGATTTTGACAAATTCTCTCTTTTATTAAAGATCAGAAATCCCAAAAAGAGAGAATCAATAAATTGGAAAATTTTGTATGAGTTTTGGATTTTCGGAGGAAGGCACGACCCCCAAGGCCCTTGTTGAAATATGATTGTTGTGCCCTTGACAATGATAAGACTTAGATCATGGCTTATATTATGACATTTAGCCATATAGTCTGATAACCCCCGATAGCTCAATGGTAGGATTATGCAACCAAAAATCGTAGGACATGGGTTCGAGTCTCGGAGTTATTCAGAGTTATTCTTTTTTCTGTATAACAACAAGCCTCTCAAATAGCTACGCCTTTGCAGCCTTGTATCAGATCACATTACCTGTCAATTTCACATCATGGTTGTGCCCCCCAAGTTTGATAAGAAACACTTAAAAACACAGAATTGCGCAAGTGATCACATCAACAAAAATTCCAATTACTTAACAAAAAAACATTGATCATAGTAAACAGTCATCATAATTACGTTTTATTGCCTTTTAGTTATTGTTATTATTGACTTTAGCTAGGATGACTTTAGTTAGAGCCTGATTCAGAGTAATTAAAAAAACATCGAGCAATCGCAATGGAATCAGCAACTTGAAAGTGAGAACATTATCATTTTTGCTGATTCATCATAATCCCTAGTCCGCTGGGGATGAAAATTGCTTGAAATTCAGGTCTTTTAAACATTTTCTTAAATTTCCTCAAAGAATTCACCAAAGGATCAGATTTTTTCAGTCATCCTTATCAGACTTGCTATATCTAGCAAGTCAAGTGATCATTCATTTTTGTGTTTATTTCTATCAATTTCACTAAATCACTTCTAAGCGAAAACTCAATAGACATGTTATGACTCCTAACTTTAAAAATAATACACTTAGTTAAGTACAAAAATATTTATTTAATAATACGATCCACAATAAAACTATTCAAGCTGAAACGTCGCAAATAATTTTCAATTTTGTTTACAAATTTTTCTTTAAAAATCATACGTCGATTATTTTTTTCTGTGTAAAGAGGGCTCTTGTTTATCTAACGTAGATATATAGGTTACAACTGTTTTGTTTTCGAGTAATATGAAAGTGTCATGAAAACCCATAATTGGAAATAGAAAAAAATCCCATGACTTGATATTTTTCAAGGAACTCAAAAGTGCTGATTTCCTTATGGATTATCTAATGCAACAAAATGTGATTATTTTAATTTTTTAGGTGAATATTCCTTTAATCTATTTAAGAAAAGTCATTGACTGACCTAGTTTTAAAGCAGAGACTGGGAGTACGTTCTGATGTCACGACATTGGCAAGCACAGATGCAGGTAATAATTCTTTAATTGTAGTAAAAAAGTTATTACGTGTTATAAACTATTTATTCAAGTGTCTGTCAATCTATGTATCATGAAAACTCCTAAAGTAGATGAGAAAGATTCAGGTGCGTACCCAGAAATTTTTTTAGGGGGGGGGGGGGTTTTCCAAATTTTGTTTTTTGTTCTTGTACTCAACTTATTGTACTTTTTGTTAATTCTAATCGTACATGAATGATTAACTAAGAAAGTAGAGCTTCAAAATTATTTTTCACAAAAATGGGGTCCGGACCCCATTGGACCCCCCCTTGGATACGCCCATGGAAAGAATGTCATGTCCAGGGTCATGTTCCTCAATTAATATTAAATTTACTAATATTTTATAGGTACAATTTTAGGTTGAGAAACTTTTGAGATGCATTGGGAAATTTAAAAAAAATGTATTTGAATTTGAGGAAACAGAAAAGATTGTAACTTATATATGGTATTTAGCCATATAGTCTGATAACCCTCGATAGATCATTGGTAGGATAACCTCCAATAGCTCAGTAGTAGGAGGATGCAACTGAAAACCGTAGGACGTGGGTTCGACTCCTACTAGAGATCCATTGTTCTTTTTTCTGTTTTATTTTCACCTAGATATTCGTCTCCTAATTTTCTAGATGCTTTAAAAAATCCAGAAATTTATTAACTGGAAAACTCCAGTATAACAGTATTAAATGACATTGAATTTCAATAAGCTATGCCTAATTAATACAATATGCATAGTTAAATCATTTATTTCGCTTCTATAAATTAATGCAAAAACAATTTTCTAGTTAAGCAAAATAATTCGCATTTAAATTATTTATTCGATGATGTTTTCCGTACTATTTTAAATAATTGCGGGTTAATAGGGTAACAGGGAACTGCTTACCGTTGGATTTTTTTTACGTAATCGAAATTATTTCTATCAACAAACAGAGTTGTTTATGGATTTTCCTACCGTCGCCCTTAAAATATCAACAAAGTAATAATTCTAGATACCATGTGACTGCATTTGTCATCCATATCTCGCGTACTGACCAAAAAAAATTTCTTTTTCAATGTCACTGCTGAAAAAAAATAAATAAATAGAATTGCCATGAAAATCATATGATTTAGAATTTCATCGTCATTCCATAAAAGCAACGCAATTTTTTATCATTTTAATCAATATTTTTCCTCGTGGAAGGAAATTTGATGTGTCTGTTGTTCAGTACCATTTGTTTTGCGACTGTTTTAAAGACACAAGGCCTCCATTTTTCTCGACTGAAAATGTTTTTTTTATTTTATTTGAATATAAAATATAAATATTCAGAGTATGACGTCGATCGGTGGAAAAAAGAAAATTTTTACTCTCACATTTGATCAGATCCTACACAGATTTCCAATTTATTAAAGCATAAAAATATTTTGCGTTTCTCTTTTGCAAAAAAAAAGGCAAGCTCGCGCTCGAACTCAATAAATTGTGGATGATTTTCTTTGTAGGAACGACTTTAAGTTGTAAAATATGTCGATTTTTATCAAAACACCTGTCGATCTGTAGTGACGTTTAAGAGTGTGATAACCATGGAAAAGGCTCGAAATAAATAAATTTATTAAAGCACATGCTGAATTGAGATAAAATAAAATTAAAAGAAAAATGAATGAATGCTTTCCAAGGTCATTCCTTCTTCTTATTCTTATCATTTTACGATATGAACTATACGCCAACAAATAGATCGCGTGACACTGTCTCAAAATTCCTCGTCGAAATTTGAGTTCATCGTCATCATAAAAAATAAAAATACGACGCAGTTTCGAGCTTGTTTTTCTCAATGAAATATCAGTGGCATGTAGACGAGCCCCCATTTAGGCCTGTGCATAGCATGATTCTGTGTATGTGTAATTTTATATTTACTAACGAGAATACCAACGATCGCGCCTCCAACTTTGCCTTTTCATATCAACAAGCAGCGTGTAAAACTTGTTTTTTTTTCTTCTTCTTATTTTCTTTTCTGGCGCTCGTGTATGTATGGGACATTTATCATTCCTGTGTGCTAGCGTTTGTTGGCCTTGTGCGAAAATTCAAGATTTTTTTTTATATTCATGTGACAAACAAGTAGAGTTTTAGTGCTTAAAAAACATACATTAAGTGCTGAATTAGTAAATAAGTCAACATTTACGAAATTATTTTTTGTTTACTGACTGCTGAGCATTTTGAATTATCAAAAGAAACAGCTTTTAATCTTTTAGAATTCTCAGTCAATAACTTTAACGTACTTGTAGATTCTCAGTTATTCTCGAATATGCTTTTTTGGTCATCAAACGATGTTGATCATGAAATTACTTCTGACTTTTAGAATAATCAAGTGAGATTGCTTGGGTAAGGGATCGTTCGCAAATTACGTCACACTTTAAGAAGGAGGGATGTGGTTGAATTTGTGACAGTTCAAACACAATAAAGTTTTTTATGGACCCCTTGTCACATGGGGTTAAGGAGGGTCGAAAAATTCCTGTTTTTGTGACGTAATTTACGAACGATCATTATGTCAATTTAAGATATGAATCTAAAGTTGTTTATTTAATTTAGAATACTCACACGGTCGTTTATAAATAAAGTCCAATTTTTTCTGACGTTGTGTGACACTTCCATACAAAAGAAAAATTTTTGTATGAAAACACACAGAGGGGGTCTAAAATTCTCATTTCTTTTGCATCATTTATAAATAGCCCCTAAATTAAATATGATTTTGCATTATAATAATTAAGTTATGGTGAAATTTAAAATTCGATCAATTGAGGAAACAGAATCTTGGAAAAACAAAGAATCTGATAAATATGTATTATTATTAGCAATCATAATTTAATTTTATTCATTTATTAATATTTTGTACATTCAAATGATTCATGGTTTTGTGATTCGCGGACTTAAAACTTTTATCTTTCTTATTAATTTTTTTTTTGTAATTCAAAAAGTTCTTTTAATTTCTATTTGGGTAATTTCGAGGGGGTCTAATGCCTCAAACTCTCTATTATAAACACCAAAGTGATGACATAAATTTAGTAATTAAGGGTAATTAGCTAAGATTTTTAGGTCAAAATTGTTTTTTCTAGTCTACGTCACTGTGACAAAAGCGGTACAAAAGAGTCCAGCTTGATTGGACTCGAGGTTCCCTTAACTAGATGCGCCGTGCCACAGATACCCTCTTGCATTATTATTATTATTATTACTGTGACAAAGCAACCTTAGGATTACTTCTATTTGATCAGCTTAGAAAAAAAAGGATGAATTTCACCATTCCATAAACAAAATCCTCTCGAGAAAAAAAAATCCCATTCGAATTATTGACAATTATATTAAAAATAGTTAATTAATGCGGAAAATGTTTTATAATTCAAAATGAATATTTTCTAAGCATGTAATCTCTATTTCAACTTCCTGGATTCTATTATTTGTTTTGTTGAAAACGATCTATTCACACTAATTTAAGACGTCCTATGGAAAGTTCTCTTAGTAAATATTTATGGCACGAGCATCAACTTATTGATGATATCATCTTGCTGTAGTACCACAGGTTAACTAAATATTTCCAGTCAGTGTCATAAATGCATAATACTTTCATGTATGACTGAAACACAATTGCATCGATTGAAAAGACCAGAAAAATAGCAATTTAGGTATTCATAAAAAAATGCTGTCAGCTGACGGTCTTATCAATTTATAGAGAAAAAACACATTAATACATATTACTTCCTATCAGATGATTAATATTGAAATTAAAGAGAATTTGGTAATCACATTTGGTATCAATATCAACTGTAATTGAGACTAATCCTCATTGATATAAGCACAAAATACAATGCTGAAGTAATAAAATTAATATAACTATAACTATCATATGATTTCACAACCATATGAGATATTTGTTATTACTTGAGAAACTGTGCATCATCTGAACCTCAGGAAAATTCCAAAAAATTCTCAAGAAACTTAGAATTACATGTAATAATTTAACGATTAAGTTGTTTGATTAAGGTTAAAAACACTTGGTTTAGAAATAATTGGTTATACTGCCTCATATGTATTTTCAGACAACGACAGTTCCACGTATATATGAAGCTATCAAGCAATTCTCGAAAATTCATTCAAAATTCAGTTTGCTCAATTAAGTTCTTGCTTCTAAGAATTTGTTCATTTTTCCTCAAAATTCAACTATAATCGTATGTTCCATTGCACATTACCATCCACCACAATCCAGAAATTATTTTCTCAAGCTTCCTCTCACAACCATAACCCCAAAGTTTCATTTGGCTAAGGAATTTTTTTCCAATAATATTAAAATTTTCATTACATCATTGCTAATAAATTAAGGATTTTTCTTGGCATAAATGGAATCCACTAGATTTTCATTAAAGCAAATGTCATAATCCTTAATTAATGAGTCATAAAATAAAACTATTTAAAGTTTTTTCTGCATGCAATTGAAAGGCATTTGGCGAGAGTTTTGAATGAGAGAATTCTGGAGTGATTATAGAGATTTGGTTCGAAGGACGCATTTTTAAGTCTGTTTGATGCAGAAGCTTATTTTAGACTAAATTAACGACTCAATAGAAACAGGAGATTGAAATTAAAACCCGATCAGTACACGTTGAAATGTTGACCATAAAGTGGCTCAACGGAGGTATTCCTATCTATTCCGTAATAAATGAATGAACCCCAGCCATTAAGACAAATCAATGAGGATGCAGCAGCAGAAAAAAAGATAGAAAAATCGACAACTTTATTCAATACAATTTCCATCTTTTAATTTTATTTACATAAGCAATAAAACGATCTTTCAGGACCGTCGGGATTAAAAGCAATTCAACCTTTGTGTAATTAGTCTGCACTTAACTTGAGAGCCGTTCATAATTACATTTTCATAAACACATTAAAAATTATTGAGAAAAATTTCTTCTTGCTTTCATTTCAATTTCTTCATCTTCAACTTGTCACGAGCATTTCACTCGCCTCGCCGCGACTTGGGGGATTTATATGTATTCCGCTCGAGGCAGATTCAATTTACATTTTCTGCATTTTTTCTTCTTCTTCACTTTTTCACTCCATCTCCTTTCCTTTTCATTCATTTAATTTGCATCGCCATAAAATTAAAAACCAACAGCGTACGATGTGTTTTTATTTCTTTTCTCAACAATTTCTGGGTACGGTTTTGAATTTGTAATAGAATTAAATTGCGAAATGGAGATTTATGATGATTTTACAACATGAGAAAGTTTTTCATTTTTATTCTTTATGAATATCCCAAGTTGATTCTTATTGCTGCTTGTGTTTGCCCATTCAAATTGTTTGATACTTTTTCTTGGGATTAATTCAAATTTTTCAATTTTAACTGGTGGAAAATTTATGGAAAGTTTGAGAAATGTTTGGAATCAAGGGTAGCCAATAATGCAGCAATAGCTGTTTATTTATTTTGTTTTGTCTCAACTGTCAAATTTATTTTGAATTTTCGAAATTTAATTTCGAATTTTTGGATTTAATTTCGAATTTTTGGAATTTAATTTCGAATTTTTCGATATAAAATTTCAAGGTTTCAAACATAATTTCGATGATTTTGGAATTGAATTTCAAAAATTTGGATTTTCAATTTCGAAATTTTCGATATTTTGTTTCGAAGCTTTTTTTATTATAATTAGAATACAAGGATTATTCAACAAATCTAAGTTATTGAGTATTTAACAAAAACATCTCCAAAATTAATGCATTGTTTCGGTCAATAATATCAAAATGTTCATCCTACATATAGAATAATATTGAGACATCAGCTGGCAGATAGAATACTGTAAGATTAAAATACAATCAATCAGGACATGAAACGAAGCAAATATTCTGTTTTACCTTAGATGAACATCCCATTGAATCCAATTTAGAAAGACGAGTTGAATTTGAGTTTATGTCTAAACCACATTTTAATGTACAGCAAATTTTATGTCATGTAGAATTTTATGGTTTTTCTTTACAATTTTAAAATTGCAATTTTACTTTGAGACAAACTTTATACTTTGTAAATTTGATTTCTCCCTACAAGATTGTCTCCGTGTTCCTTAATAAAGGAAATAAAATAAATAAACATTCTCAAACCCAAAAAGGAGGAAGATCCTTAAAAGTTTCAGAGACAAATTTGAAGTAATTTTCTATCTGCTTCAATGAAAATCTCATTTCCAGTGATTTTGAGGATTAAAGAAAAACTTTTTTCCCTCCTTATTTCCTCCTCATTTTCTATTCTCATAATGGATGCAGCTATTAACCGGATATTATCGTTTATTTCCTTTTCTCACATCCTGGAAGCAATAAGAAAATGATTTTTCTTCCATATTTTATGTCTCTCCTCTCGAATCACTTTAGCTTGCCATTTCTTCATGCTCAGATTTTTTCCTTCTTAAGTAAATCGCTTTAAGAGCTGCTTCATGTTATGGAGCAATGTGTGTATGTGATAATATTTCTGTAAATGATATTTCCTCTCTGATAATTCTATAGAAAATTTTTGCAAGGGTTATTGACATCGTTACTGAAAATTCTGTCATCATTTGACATCCTTTGTGTCACCCTAGTTGGAGTTTTTTTATTCAAATTTAAATTTGGTAGAATTAAGGAGAACAAGGAAGGAGAAATGAGAAAATTTTCAGCTAGATTGAGTTTAAATTGCTGTATGCTTGAAGTGGAACTATCGGAAAAGTTAAAGGCAATTTCATGGAACATAGGAACTGCAAATGTAGATGATGATTGGCTGACATGCATCCTCAAATAAGGTAAATTTGCTTTGATTCTCATTAATTACTACTTTTTATTTTAGATACAGCAACATTTATGTCTTATGCTTGTCATTTTAAGTCATTTTAAAGTAGCTTCAAATTCCGCTACAGAAAATTGATCCATTTAGCCAAAAAGGAAAGAATATACTCCACTTCCACTATATTTTCGTCAAAAAAACTCAATTTCATATTCCAATCTTATTATTTATTAACAAATCATACCGTACCCATATTGTAAAGCCAAAGATATCACTGTTCATACTCCTTACTCTATTATCAATATAGTCATGTCATTTCCACACCGGAATACCTTAAAAATGAGCTCTACCATATGACTACAATATGTGCCAATAAATTTCCTCGCTTTTTCTGTATCTATCACATGCTGTTCCGAGAAAAAAGACTTATTTGGTGGATGAAAAAGTCGTATTTCTACAAAGGAAAAGAACCTTCAATGTATCTAGTAAATTGTATAAAAAAGTATGTACGTGTATCTTTTAGATATCATAACAATGGCTTAAATGTATATGCATTTCAGTCATCAGGTTGCTTATGAGATATTCAATGAAACTGAATTTCATTTTTCCATCAAATAAATTCCACAACAACGATGATGATGAGGATGCTGTTGTAAAAGATTCGGGATATCAATTTTCATATCATCTATCAGGGATGTCTGCACTTTATGTGTGCTATATATTACGTACATATGTATATTTATGCCTTATATCTCTCTCTTGTGTAATGACAAAGTTTTCTTTACTCAATCTCGTTCACTCTTGTTCCTATTTTCTCATTTCATTTAGTTTATGTATGAAATTGAATTGCATGAAAAATTATTAGCATTTAGTTTTGGGATGGGTATGTGGACAGGAAGGGTTTGGGGTATGGATGAATTTTTCGAACTTTTTAAAAATGGCGTCAATTTCTCACATAAAAATGATTTTTGCTAATTTTGGCTTTAGTTGACATTCCAATTTAGTCGTAATAATGAAAATAAGCTGTTTAAGTTGGCAAAAAAGCATCAACCAAACTGAATTCTATGATTTCATAGTGAAAAATTGTAAATTTAAATGAAAATTTCTTTGTTTACTTTTTTTTCGAAATTAAAGTTCGAAAATCAAAATAAATTTTTTGAATTTTCGAAAAAGTGAAATTCACTGACAATCACAGCTCAAAACGCCAAAAAAGCGCTTCCATCATTCAAAACAACATTAGTTCTCATCCATTCCAACTTTTAGCATTCATTCTGCTGCTCATTTAACTCAAGTTATCTCTCTTATCATAGCAAGAGGTAGTTTTTTTCGGTTGCTATTTCCATCTCCTTTCTAAGTCATTGTTTACATGATTATATGATTATCATGATCTCGCCATTCTTATTATATTTACACTCTTTATCTTTTCTAGTTAACTTACAGACAAAAAAACTCAAACAGGAAATGAGAGACGAGAGATGGAGAGGCAATGGCAACTTCCTCGAGCTCATTTCAAATTCATAAAACTTTTACCATTTATTTTGCTATCATTTAACATTATTGATGCTCAATGGAGTCTCTTGTCAATGGGTGAGAATTGTGATGAGAGTTAGAGATTAATAAAGGAAGGATAGGAAGGATGGAAGATGTAAAGGAGAGGGGAACTAAAAGCATATTATAAAATTTGTGTTATTGAAAATATTATGCGCACTACATTTAACGAGAACTGCCAAACCAGTTGGAATGGGATGAAAAATATTATTATTATCATTACTTTATCATAAGCGGGAAATTAAAAGCGAATTTCGTGGCGAGGGTGCGCGAGAATCACTGTGGAATCGATGAAAATGTAGATTTTTTTCATAAATTTTTCATTTACTTCATCTTCACTTAATTCCTCAAAATATGTAGAAGATTTTTGTATATAAAAAATTTCATTTCCAGGAAGTGACAGGAGCGCTTTTCTCTCAGCTGGATCTCAATACTTACGTAGCTCAGCCTATCCAAAATGAAAATTGAATCCATTTTTCTAAATCGTCGCTGTCAACAAAAAAGAAAATTCAATTTTGTTTTTCATCATATTTTTTGTATAATATTACAAACATCAAAAAATGGTCAGAGGATATTTTTTCCATAAAAAATGAAAATGAAATTATTTTTTCCGAGCGTGAGAGAGGGGACGTGAAGAATGAAAAATTTAGCATTATCATCTTTCCATTTTGTATAAGTGAAAAATGAAAATCAACAATTCCTTTTACAATTTCAAATTTATGCCATCAGTCAATATTAAATTTCCAGCTTTCATCTCCTTTCATTGTTAGATTTAAGTATCTATCAAATGGCCTCCTCGTCTAAACCCCCTTATAGAATGTAAATAGAAAAGGAATTGGAAAGAAAATTTCATTATAAATTCAGAAAAATAAAATAAAATTCCTGTTGAATGGTTATCAGTCAATGTTCACAGCTAACAACCTAAAAATTCACATTATATATTTACACACCAATCAACTGACTTGTGTACTAAATCGATACTTTTTTCTCCACAGGATGATTTAGCAGGAATTGTTAGTGTATCAAAAATACACACATATAAAATGGTTAGAAGACCTGCAAAAATTCAACCCATATCAATCCCAACGAGGGAAATCAAAATCTTGATAGATTAAAAAAATCAGTTCATGGAATATTAATGGTTTCCACTAAATTTATTTATCCAGCATCATCCGACCAGTTTATCAGTTTTAAAGTAATTTTTCAAAAGTATCATGAAGCAAAGCATTCATTTTTTCGTGGCTGAAGGAGAAATATTGAATTTTTAAAGAGTTATAAGGTTCAACTCTCAAATTTCCCATAAACATGGTGAAATTATCAATTTAATTTCGTAACGGTCATAAAAAATTCAAAAAACTACAAAATTTTTCTCAAAAAAAATATTCAAATTTCAAAATTCCGTTAAATTTTAATTTGAAATTCAAAAATTCAAAATGCGCCATCAAATCCTCTAAGTCATTTCAAACTCCAAACTTTTTGCCTTTTGATAAACAGCACGTGTTTGATGGATGTAATTTGTATGAAAATATTGTAGATTATATAGCATGAATTGAGTTGATGTACTGCATATTCAATAAAGCTTTTGGATAGTATTTAAAACGAATGTGAATGGAATTTATAAATTTTCCAAATAAATAGATAGACATCGTGTGTATTATGTATGAATTAATGCAATTTATGGCTAATTAGCTTAAGTAATGTATTCAAAATATATAGCAAAATTAGAACATTAAAGTTAATCACTTTTAAAGCCTTATCACCTGTCTCTCATCTTCATTAATTTTGTTGATATGGGAAAGCTCCTATCATCTGTTTCATAAATGAGTTTCTGTTGAGCATTCTCATTAATATTCTCAAGTAATCTTCAAAATATTATATAAATTTTCCTATTACGACGATGGGCCTGTTTATGAATATTTGATGTAAAATGTGCTTCACCTAATTAAATAACAAATTCGTTTTTGATGGGATTCATGATGCAGGATATTTTAAGCGCTTTGAATCGTCTTTTCAGCACTTTTAGACATGAGAGATTCACTTATTTTAAGGATTATTTTCTAGTAGCTTAAAGCTTCACAAAAAAAAAGTTTTTAATAATTGAAAGGACTTAAAAAATGGTAAAATTGTTTTGTTGTTCAAAAAAAATGTAGTAAGTAATACAGTAAGCCATTGATCGTTGGTATATCCTCAGAAAACCCACCATAAAATGCTATTCAAATTCAAAATTTATTTTTCATAAAAAAGAAACAAAAATAATTCTGTGTAGAGGCATCAGAGCTTATAACTTCCAAAGAGCTTAACTATTTATGATATTCAACATTATTATTTCAATATTATTTATAACATTTTCCGCTTTTTAAAACAATATACAAGGAACGTAACTGAAAACTGTATTTGTGATATTTTCCATCCTCATTTCTGCTTGAATCATAAATAACATGCATATTAATAATCCAATAATACAAGAAAGGCACATCCATATATGTAAGCGTAATATTTATTACATGAGCGACATACGACCCCTTCATCGATAATATTTCCAATTCCATTCATTTCGATGAAAATTGAATAAAAAAGAAATCCGATTTCATAAAATTTAATCTCGTATCATGGAGCAATTTATTTTTTAGTCAATATTCCTTAAAAGCACTAGTCTGGTTGATTGTCTGTCTGTCTGTTTGTCCTTTCGTTAATTACTCTTCCAGTTTAAAAACTCCATTAAAAATGACGTTACGTAAAAAAGAGATTCTTAGACCCCCCTTAGACCCCCTCATGCCCCCTTAGACCCCCTCCCCCTCTCACAAAGTTTTCATATAAATTTTTTTTGGATTGAAGTGGTATATAGTGACCCCCTCCCCCTCGAAACGGTCAATGACTCACTGTTAACTTCTGGAGTTAGGGGGAAAGGAGTTAAGAGGGTAGGCCTAGGGGAATAGGCAGAATTTTTCGAGGGGGTATTTGAATTTTTTTATATGAACGCAAAAATTTCGGGGGTTTTAGAATTTTTTTATCAAAACCCTAGCAAATTGAAGGAAAATTTTCTGTCAATGGGGACCCAAGGACATTATCAGAAATTTTTTAAGATCTTTTCTCGAAAAAACCCAGCAAATTAAATAAAATTTCCATCAAGAAGGATATTCTGACACCTGAAACACCCCTACCCTAGATACGCCCCTGGGTTGACTCCAAAACCCCAACGATACATCCCTAAATGAGTCAGAGTAAGCCAAAGATGATGAAGATCAAGAGGTGTTTCAGAGAAGTCTCAAAAGTGACTAGAATTGAATAATTGGTCAAAATATGGAAGCAACTTAGTAGGTTCGTTAGAATGGTATTAAATATGAAGAAGATTGTTAAAAAAATGCGCCATTGACGGTCATAAATAATCACGACTCTATACTAGTTTTTATCATCCTCTCATTCTTTCTCATAGGATTCATTTACCAACATTGCAAATATGCATAATTTTTACAGGAATAAATGTGAGCAGAAATTTTAATTAAACGCAGTTCAAACATGCATGCGGGAGATGATGTTGTATGTATTTATGCATAATGATTATAATAATAATGGAAAAGCGATATCATGCTGAAATTTTTCAATTGTATAAAACAATTCGATTTCAATAATAAGTAAGGACTTTGGAATGGGAGAAATGTTCAAAGTGCATTATCATAAACATATACACAGAAAATAATAAATAAATGGCAGAATGAATTAGAAAATTGTGAAAAATTTTCAAAATCAAATTAAATTTTATCGAATTTGCCGTCCTTATTTTCAACAAATGAAAAATGTATAAATGTTAAACGATCCATGAATTTGCTATTTTTTTCTCGGTAAAATGAGGAAAATTTCCTCTCTCTTATTTCTTTATTGTCCGATAAATTAGGAAAGAAAACTCTCGCAATATTTTCGAAAAAAAAAATAAATGATGATGTTTTTCTCCTTCCAGCATTATTGAAGGATTTTTTTATGCTTTTTAAGGGAAATTTTTCGTTCCATCATCAATTGAACGAGAAAACATGAAGTAAAAGTTTTACAAGAACTAAGCAATCATCAATAGATGCCTTAAAGTCTGGGCAACAGATTCAACCTTCGCATAAACTTTTAGGAAGCGGCTGCTTAACTCCTTTCAGATAACGTCAAAATATTTGTTATGCTTTTATTCTGTAAGTATTTTTAGCGAGTTTGCGAGTTTTAATGATGAATTGAAGTTTGGATGTAGCAATTTGTCTTGTTGACTGCTTTATGTAGGCTGTGTTGGCTTTGAAGCAGTTTGGTAGTCACTGTTTGTAAAAGTTCTAATTCAATAAAGTATTGTATTTTTTAACGGAAATTTTTAATTTGAATATTTTCGTCAGTTTTAAAATAAATTTTGGTCGTTATTTTTTAAATTTATTTTGGCCGTTAAATTATAAAAACATACCAAGCAGAGTTTCTGTAAGTTTATGATACTTAACAGTTATATCCATACTTCATGAATTACATTTAAGCATTTTGTAATGTTTATCATACCAATGCGTTTTTCTTCTTCCCCCAACACCAATTTATGCGTGATTATAATTTAACTTGATATCTTCTTTACCTTAGAGCTTCACTTTTATCGATAAATAGATTGTATGTAATACACACATGTGCTGACTATTCATTTTTCCTCTCCTTTATCAAACAACTCACTACATCTTCTGTTTCCTTACAAAATCCCTACGAGGCATAAATTTATATATGTGAAAAATTACCCAATTGGCAGAAAATTTTCTCGCTTCTCATCAATTTCGCTGCTTCATTCATTCCCCAATCCACGACATAATAATGAAAATAAAAAAAAAGTTTCCTTTTATTCAATTCAATTTTCATTATAATTACCCAAAAAAAGCCACAAAACATTATTCTCAAATGATTTAATTTTCTCTCACTCGCAAATATTTAGCTATTCGACATTCGAATGATAAGGCAGCAGCAGCAGCAGAAGCATAAAAGTATGTAGATGGATAGATATAGATAGATAGAAAGTGAGAAAGAGAGAACAAGTCAGAAAAACAATGATGATCGAAATAAATAATCTATGAACTGAAACGAAACGTTCATAAAATATTAATGAGGCAAAAAGATTTATCAGCTAAAGTGCTACTGTTGCCTTTTCCACTATTATTCCGTTTTCATTTTATTTTTATTTCCAACCCCCTTTTCAACACACAATACACAGCGTTGAACATAATTTACCCACCACCGCATAGACAATCTACTACGGCGATTTCTATACACCGAATGTATATCCCACATAGATTATGTATTGTTCTACTTCTACTTCTGTGAATGAATGAAAAAGGAGTGAGAGATAAAAAAAAAATTTTCGTAACATTTCATAAAGCAACCATTTGAAAGTAGATGATTATGCTGGATTTTTATGTTACTTTTTTTTAGTTCCATGTCGTTTCTACAAGTCCCTTTTACACAGCACAAAAATGGATTTTATGCACACACCTTAGAAACAAAGTCTACCCTTTTTAAAATGAGATGAAAATGAAAATGAAGTTTTCCATCATTGTCAGAGGTCGATATACATAGGATTTATCGGCATGGCTTTGAAGTTACATTTTATTTTTGGGATTATGATGAATTTTACTTGAAAGAATGGGGTGATGATGCATGGATGGGTGGATTTTCAGGACAGAAATTGTTTCATGACTTTAAAGATAAAGTTGGGATTGAAATACTAAAAATTTGAAAATTTAGGTGGGGGATGTCATGAAAATATTAAATTTTTGTGAAAGTGAACTTTAAAATAATTTTTCATAGCAGGGGTGTAGCTTTGGAAGGGTTTTTGGGGGCACAACCCCTTACTTCTTTGGAAAATGTCTTTAATTTGGGGGGTCGTTCACTTATTACGTTCGCTATAAAAAGTAACAGGCTATAATTAAAATTTTTTCGTTAAAAATTTGTAACGAAAAAGCTAGGGGGTCTAAAAAGTTGCTGTTCTGTGTAACGTAATAAGTGATCAACCCTTGTTAGGTTTTTTTAAAAAAAAAATCTAATCCATTAAAAAATATTGGCTACGCACCTGATTAAAAGTTTTTATTAATTTAAGTGGGGTTTTTGAGATTTTTTTCTTAAAAAACCCTAGTAAATTGAAAAAAATTTCCAAAAAGGGGGTATTGACCCCCATATCCCCCTTGAATACGCCCCTGGATTATTTCTATGTGCTGTCTTAAAATATTCAAATGGGGTTTAATTCTTTCACATATTTTCAATTTTTAAGAGTGATCTAAATTTTTCCTCATATAAATTTCAATGTCGCGGAGGTCTTGATCTCCTTGACTGTCACATAAAGGCAGATACAGTCCAATTTTCAGTGGACGACATTTATGAACATCTTCAAAATTTTTCATTCATTCACAACTTATGAATAATAAATTTTCATCACCCCTATCCGAAAAGTCTTCTTTTACCTCAAAAATATGATAATTGAATTACTATCAACAACCCCCCGAGGCTCCAGAAGTTCCAATAAAACTTCATTTCCACAATCAACAAAAACCCCATCAAAATGGTTAAATCCAATTTCGACAGCTGTTTATACAATACGGATTGTGTTTATAAACCAAAAAAAAAGGATTTCATTGTAATCACTTGGCATTGCCTCATTTATTCTTCCTCCTGATTCATTAAACATTTTTGTGAATTGCTGCTCAATTCTTATATTTTGAAACTATTCTAATCGCAAATTTCTATTCTATTGTATGACATTATTGTATCCAACAGCTTCTTTTAGAAAAAAAATCTAATACATTATTCTACGTCTATAGCCAAAGTGTGTATTCCTTAATCCTTCCAAGCTTTGTGTTACGAATTCAATAGAAATTGATAAAAAAAGCGGTAAACTGTTAAAATACAATCTTGCTTATCGATGAGATCCTTTTATCCTTTATTTCATTTTATTCTTCCTCTTTTTCTTTCACTAGTTCCTTTTATTATGAGAATGGAAAATTATGCGCTAACATGAGATACGAATGAATGAATTTTGAGCATGGAAATTTTCCACAAGGCAAAAATTGGATTTTTTCTTTATTTTCTTTGAACTTCTTTTTGAGGTCGTTCACGAATGACGGTCATCAAAATTTGGATTTTTGAGGCCTCACTTCTTTAGATTGGATGTGTTAAGAAGGATGCTGAATATCCTGAACTATCAGAAGGTTTCAATAGAGTAAGGTCACCTTACATACATTCCCTTCGCTCGTCAATGACTCTACATACACCCCCTGGAGTATACCTAGTGTATAGTCTAAGGTAGGGTTAGGGGTAGGGTTAAATATACCGAGAAGCCCATCCCTGCTGTCACCAAATTACTCCAGATCCCCCTCAATCAATATTTTTCAAACTATTACGGACGTGTCATACTAAACCACTTATCAAGTGTAAGTACATATACAGTAGTGTGTCGTGAGCATAGTTTGAGTAGCACTACCCTCAATGATGGACATAATTTGTGAATAAACTCTTTCAGGGGGAAGACTACTTGGTGGAAAAAATCATTTTCCGCCAAAAAAATTTTTTCCGCCACGCACTTTTCGAGCTATAACTCCACATTTACACATATTTCCTGGCGGAAAAAGGGTCAATAGTTCTTATATTAAGGTTTTACACATGTTAGCATCAAAAATTTGATTCCCAGACCACACTGAAAATTTTCCGCCAGGTGTGGCGGAAAAATTTTCCACCAAGTAGTCTTCCCCCTGAACTCTTTGCTGAGTAAAAACAAAAACAGAAACTCAAATGTTTTTTTTGACCAAAATAGATCGTATCTTTTAGTTATGTGTACATTGAGGACTATAACTACAGTAACAATAATTAAAAGCAATGACAACAAAACAGCATAAACATAAAATTTGACTCAATGAATAATGAAAGAGTTTAATTAATGATATTATCAATGATAAATAAAAAACAATTGGTGCTGTGGATTGTAGACTTATAGAATGGATAAATATTTATCTAAATTTTCAACTTGACAGTGAGCAGCTTTGATTGAAATTTTTGAAGGAAATTTATCTTTATGCGATTTTTATCACGAAAATTTAAATAAATATTTTACAGTAAATAAGGTAATCAATCATTAATTTGATTGATATTGCTTTAATTAAATACTTTTCAATTAATAACATTTAATTAAGTTTACCTCATGAAAATTTGTGAAAATTGAAAAGTATTATTATGGTGACAAATATAATTCTTTTGGCAACATTGTTGATTAACAATTTACCTGGTTAAAATTGGGTAAACAATAGAATTTTAACACTTAACAGTTTTCCAAAATTCAAATTTTTAACGGTTTTTGAAAATTCAAATTTTTAACGGTTTTTGAAAATTTGAATTTTTAACGGTTTTGGAAAATTTGAATTTTATGATAGATTTCTTTTAAATTAAAATGTGATTATCTCTGAAAATTTATAGATAAAACTCCCAACTAAATGTACCATGAGATAGATACTATAGTAAGCTAAGAGGCTGCCATACGGCATTTAGGTTGATAGAAAAACTAGTAAAGCACAGATCTTATTGTTTGTCAATTACCAAATTCTTCTAATTTATTATCTGACTAATTAGCTGCTAAAAAGCGCCTACAAATGTTTACCACACAACCGCCCCTAAACTCATCCAAACATATAAACACATTTATATTTACATTATATTGTGTATGATAATTCAGATTGAAAGGGAATATAAGTGGTAAAGAATATCTCAACATTGATTTGTATCAACAAATTTTCGCCATATAAACGCATAGACTGTGAATCCCATTGATTTCAGTAGCATCCTCATCAATCATTTCAGTAGAATCAACACTGCCAAAAACTTTCGACACGATTTTGAAATGTGTATAAATGATATATTCTTTCATTGATTGATGGTTTTGAGATGGCAAACTTTAGTAATGAAACATTTTTTTTTATATTCATCTCTTTTTTTTTCTTTTCTTTTTCATCAAACAACATCATATAGCTGCTGCTGTCGAATGGTTTGGTAAATTTGGAAGGAAGAAGTTTTTTTCCACTCTCTTATTCTTTTGCACATTCATCACATTAAGCAAATCGATTTGATTCAGATGATAAATCAAATGCACAGGATTTTTATTTTATTTTTCCTCATCCTCAACTTTCTTATATATCCCATTATTGAGTGAGTGAGTGAATGGATGATGCAAGTTTTATGAGCTTTAGTTCTTCTCATCTCCTTAACCATACTTTTTTATGTATTTGTTGATAATAACGATGACAATAATAGTAAAGTAATAATAATGTTATTATAGATATAGTGTGGACCATCAACAAGATGCTTTAATTAATTTCTGGAAGTGACATTAAAATTCTCAACTCCCCTTTTATCTTTTCGACGAGAGAAATTTACTTGTGTGCCATAAAATTGACATTAAAATTTTTCCAATAAAATTGCATTGCATTCACATACTATATATTATATCCTTCATATCATTATTGCCAGACATAAAAAGAATGTACAAGTCAATGCTTATGCTTTTTTGATAGCTCCATGAGGATGAGAATGATGATGTTGATAATATCATAAAAGTCTTCTTTTTTGGCGCATTTTTCTATTTGAACAATGCAATCTTTTATTATTCATTTTGACTCGAAACTATTGAGTTTATTTACGAACGGTTCTTTGGATCTTGTTGCTGCCATCTTTTTCAAACGTTTTTCATGCTTTATGACTTCATGCTCATTATAAAATGGAAAATAAATTGAAAAAACTTTTTGAAGTGGGAAAAAATTTGGCGGGAAAATTATTTATTTTAAATTTTCAAAAACCGTTAAAAGAAAACTTTCAAACTAAAACAATAGAAACTGCGTTCTGTCGCTCTGTCTTCCTATCACTGACTTCACGACCAGCCTTTCGGAAAAATCCAACCAGTCCGACGGAAATTGCATAAAATTTCAATTTAATGTTCATTGCATTTTCACTTTATTCCTATCTGTAACTGAATAACTGACACCAGCTATGGTTTAAATTTTATTTCATTTACATGCAGATGACTTTTATTCTTCCTTTCTATCATGCAGCATGAAATGTTGATGGGAACGAATGCTAAGTGCTTTTATTACACATGTATTGTGGTCAGTAAAATAAAATAGAACAAGTAAGAATTGAACGTCAAATGGAAGCTCTTCATTCCATGAATATCTTATGTCTCGTCTTATTCCTTCCAGAGATCTATCTATTATCATGAATTGCAAATAACGAAACTTTGATATGCGATACAACAGCCATGATGCAATAAGATTGTAAAATTCTCTTAAAAATTGAAAGAAATAATGATTTGGTAGATCAAATAGCCAACTGCTGCATCATGTAACGAATGCTGAATAAAATTTTTATTTCTGTCTATACGAAGTTTACAGCAAAAGACATAATGTATTTTGTGAAATTGCTTGAATTGTAAAACTTTGTAGACATAAAAATTTATTTACGAAATTGATTGCTAAATGAAGTTTTCCATTCTGTAGATGAATGTGACGATTTATCCTGAAAATTTTGTAATTTTGATGATTGAAAGGATTAAGGGGTCGTTCGAAAATTACGTCACACTTTAGAGGGAGAGGTCAGGGGTGTGGAGGGGATTTGGGGGTCAAACCCCAACCCTTTTTTGGGGAATTTTTTTCAATTTGCTAGAGTTTTTAAGAAAAAAATCCCAAGCCACCCCTCCTCGAATTTTTTTGTGGATTTCCACCCCCTCCCCCTTTGGGAAAAATTGTCTCAAACAAAAAAATTATTTAAAATTGCTAGTGTTTTTGAACTGAAATAAATATCCCCCCCCCCCAATTTCTGGCTACAACACTGGGATATGACCCTTGGTTTAAGAATTTATCAAGAAATTCTTTTATATGGAAAATCTGTAGCAAGGGGGAGGGGGTTGGAAATGTAATTTTTTGCATGACGTAATTTGTCAACGACCCCTTATTGAAGAGTAACTTTGCTTACTTAATTCGAAGACAATGTACGTTATTTTCAAGTATTTTAATTTCTTCAAATCCCTTCAAAGAATTTTAGTTTAACCCCCCTCCCTGGACCTCCTCATCCCCCATAAAAGAGGTCAATTCCTTTAAGAATAGAAATATTCAAATGAGATAAATTGAAGGCAACTTCCATGCAACTACTGAATTGTGTCTTTGCATGCAAATATGCCTGTTCCTGCATATTAGCCTTAAATTTCATCAAGTTATAATCAAACTACATACAAAACCAACGGGATTTTGACATTAATTTGAATTCAACAAATTCTTTGGCATTCACCAACATTCGACACTTAATCCAATATTTAAATATGCACATAATTAGAAAAAAGTATCAAAATTAGGTCAAACTTGAGGCTTAATATTTATTTTGGCAATTAAATAGCATTCTATTGCGTTTTCGAATTTTGTGAATAATTTAACAAAATTTGCTGAATCGTAGTTTGAATATTTTATAGATATCTACGCAGTAAGCTATTGACTCATGAATATTCCTTGCATTTATAAGTTCTGTAGGAGTAAGTCCAAGAATAAATAGACATGTCAGTTCCATAGAAATAATGAAAATTGAAATGTCCATTGAATTGACCTGTCTCATATAAACTTTTCAATTTCTGATAAAATTTCAACTCAAAGACCAGCACATACAATCGAATAGACATGTAAGTAATTTCATTCATTCCACATGAAATCACATTAAAAATATCTCAAATCATTTATAACATTTTATTACAACAATGGAGACATGTCATGAGTTTATTGTTTGTTGTAGAATATACAATTTATATACGTACACCTGAATGCTTTTACTTCTATTTCATAATTTCCACTATTGTGTGTATCCGAGAGTCTGAACATCAACTCTTCTACTGCTGCTGCTTCTTTCCTTCAAAATATGTTTATATAGCAATCAGAATAATAAAAGGCAAAATGAAAAATTTCCATCTCATGTACAAACTCATAAATCTCTAGTCATGTTTTTGAGAAATTGCTGTTCCTGCTATCCTGGAAAGGAAGACGAGTCTCTACATACTTTTCGTATGGTTGAAAAGATGAAAGCGATGAGGATGGGTGAAAGAGATGCTACTCCGCAAATTCACCATAATATCAACATTTCAATGTGAAACAGAGTGTAAGCAAGAGAGAGAAAGAGAGAAGCAGAGGAAATAAATGGAGATGGTGGAAAAGGCAAATGGAATATTGCATACTGTTCACTTCTGTCAGACAAAATTTCCTTCTCTTTACGAAATATAATATAAATTATATTGAACCTACAACAAAATAAAAAAAATGAGAATTTATGTGAATTATATTAAAGCCGAAATGGAAAATTCAATCGATAGTCCAGGTCAGGGTTGGAGATTGAGATGGTTGTGGTTGCATTAGGTTGGTAACCAGGGGGTGATCCTTAGGTTCCAGAGCACCCCCCCCCTCGAGATCCAAATTCAATAAAAGTTTTTAAATTTTTTTATTTCTAAAATCTAAAAATTAATTTTTACAGAAAAATGTTAAAGACTACTCACAAAATCAATCCTGGCTACGCCCCTGGGTTGTATGTTGTATGAATAGTCAATTATATTGCTGGATCTGGTTACTAGGGTCGTTCACTATAAATAGACTAGGATTAACCTAATGCCCCTCTATCTACACTTATAAAGCTATATATCCTAACAGGTAGGGTTAACGTAAGGTACTAGAGAGGTATCTGAACCTTGACCACCAACTCTGCATCATAAATAACACCAGTAATAATTTATACTTATTCAGTACCCGGTAAAAAATTATTTCAAATGAAGTGAATGTATTTTTAATTGAATTTCAGGATTACCGTGTCATTTATTAATTTTATTGACTAATGAGGAATGCTCGAAAATGACCGATTCAGTTTTCAATCATGCGATGGAAAATTATTATTATTAATATTTAAATTACATTAACGTGTTCATTTAAATTAAGCATGAGTGATTTTATTATCAATTTAAGGAAGTGCGATATATCGTGCATAAATGTATTATTAAGAATTATTCATTGATTGTGATTGGCGTTTTACATGATGCATTAAAGTGTAATGAAGCATTTAAAGAGCTGAAATTAACAGACTAAGAAAATTTATTTTTAACGGTCATATTATTTTTGAAAATTTTAGTTTTTGAAAATTTGAAATTCTTATAACCGTTAAATTTCCAAAGAATTTCATTATTATTGACAAACTCAAAACCAATCAAATATTCAATGTGAATGTCAATCAGGGGTAAATTTAATAAGGACACTTGACAGATTTGATGAGAGACGCATGAATATTTTATTAATCTTGTTGACAGTCTGATGATTATTAAGTTTGTTGTTTTGATGTCCAAAACTGCCTATGCTCAATATATAATTGATAATTCAACCTATTTTTCCTTCTATTTACTCCTAATCATTGGAAAATATATCTTGACAAGGATCTGCACAGCTCACAATAATTGTGATTTGGAAATTAAGTTAAAAATCAATGGCTTTAGGCTTGGTATGAGGAAAGTGAGATAGGAAATAAACAGTTCGTGTAGAGCGGTAACAAATAAGGAGAATCAAATTGAAAAGGAAAATCAATCATCGGGAAAAATTGCTGATTCAGAGACTTCTTTAAGGAATACATACAAACATCAAGAAAGAAAAGTCTTTACAAGCATAATCACTTTTAGTCATTCAGCTGTGAAAATTTCAATTGAGATTGTTTTCTTCAATCTTTTTTTTGCTTCCAAGATGTTGCAAATTCTCGTCCTTTTTGGACTATAAATTGGAATGAGACGGAACTGCCATGAATATTCATTAGTTGAAAAGAACAATAATTCCATTAAAATGCACAAAGCTGATGAATCTGAGGAAAAGTAATAGAAAGACCGTCTGTAAATTCTAAATCAATCAAGTTCTTTTGAATAAAATTTCTTTGTGTTTGCTTTTGTTGGCAAATAATTGATTGGTTTGAAATTAAATCCGCGGAATAGAAAAACTTAATTTTCTATGAAAATAATGGATTTGTTGAGTTCATTTTGGAGTACTGGAAGTTTATTAAAGTTCATTAGGAAGTTTTAATGGATTTATACTTGAAACTTTTTAACTTTTTTCTAATTAAAAATTTCAATTAGCTTACAGAATTTCAACGGTTATTTTGGATTTAAATTTTGTACTAAATTCTAACGAATTTTCTTAATTCAAAAATTTAGAACACGCAAAAGCAAATATTTGATTCTCAAAAAATCGTTAATTTTCCAACAATTTGCATTCACCACTTTGATTCCAGCAATATCCTTTTCAAAAGCCATAGCACAACTGACATTACAGACAATGAAATAAATTCAAGAAATTCATCTTTCCTAATTTCCTTAAAACGTCTAGGAACAAATAAATATGAATAAATTATGAAAATCCCTTTAAGCTCTTTAAATTTCCTTTAAAAAATACTTCATGCATGTTACATGACACTCGGATATTTTTCCCTCAAGGTTCCTCTCTTTCTCTTCATTACCCTTTATTAGCATGAAGGCAAGAAGAACGAAAAAGTTTTTCATTTTAGAAAATCACTCTTCAATCATCGTCAATAAACAAGAATTAAAATGGATTAGAAGTGAAAGGAGCAGTTCATGTTGCCGAATAAAATTTTCCGTCTCCTCATTTTTCCTCGATTCTCAAAAAAAAACCAAAATCTTATGCTTCTTTTTTTGGTTGTTAAAATGCATATGGAGAGGGAATGTAAGAGAGAATTGAAAAAATATGGATGTCGAAAAGTTATTGCCATAAAGTAAGGGATTCATATAACATGAGAATCGTAATGGAAACCAAAAGAGGACATAGAAATAGGGATTATTATTAAATGATGCTTTCCAGCTTTAATTCCACACAAGTTCGATTTATGGATGTGAAAATTTAGTCATTTTCATCTTGTCTGCTGCAATGGAAGTTAAGGAATGAATGAGTTTATGTAATTTGAGGATAGTTTGATTGACTGGATGCAGGGGCGTAGCCAGAAATTATTTGAGGGGGGATTTTCACATTTTTTGTATGAAAATTTTAGATCAGAAAATTTTTTGAATTTTTTTCTCCAAAAACCCTAGCAAATTGAAGAAAATTTTCCATCAAGGGGGGGATTTGTCCCCCAATCCCCCTCCTGGCTACGCGCCTGACTGGATGTCTAGATGAAAGACAAAATGAAGCTGAATTAATAATTTTGACTATTGGATTGACTTGCAGCTGATTGATATGGATATTAATATGAATTGTCTGATTTAAATGACGTTCTACTAATTGCCACGTTTTTTAATTTTTGTTGATTTTAGCTGTAAATCACTCTCGGCAGAATTTTCCAATCTCAAAAAATATTAATTTTTTGAATTTTTTATGCAATAAAACATAATTTCTGTGAATTATTTTCATTAGATTTTCTAAGAAAAAACCCCTAGCAGCATGTTTTCATTCCAATTTATTTTTTCCTCAACTTTTTAATTAGTTTCAACTTTCTAAAAACGACAACAATAATATTTCTTATTTTCTGTACCTAAATAGCATTTTTTTGTAATAACTTTTTTTGGTAGAACAAGCAAACTTCATCGGAAATTTATTGAGGCAAATAATGAAAATGTAACATTTTTTTACATCCCCAAAATGAATTTACAGTTCTTGTAAGATACCCGATATGAGAATTGTCGTGTAAAAGAAAGATTGATAAAATATTAAGGAAGGATACATTTTTTCAGAAAGGGAATTTAAATGAATTTCTCGGTAGAATTTAAATTGATTCCATTAAAGACTATTAAACCAATTCTGAATTCATTTACGGAATTAAAAGAAAATCTTCTGCACTTATCGTATTGGCAATTAGAACTGATTGAACTTTAAAGTTATTGAAACATGAAGTTGAAGAGTTTTTCTGAGAAACTTTTAGTTTAATTAATTTAACGATCATTTTAAATTTGAAATTTAACAGTCATTTGAAATTCGAATTTTAACGGTCATTTGAAATTCGAATTTTCGCGTCACTTTTTGCATCATTTTTGAAGGATTTTTTTTTAAAATTCAAATAACTTCTAAATTCAACAAAAATCTAAGGAATCTTGATGCATTCGACGACAAATCCACAGTCAGATTATTTTCAATTTAATTTTTAAATGCCATCAAATTGTCCTAATTTTCTTAAAATCATCCAACATAAAATCCCATTCATTATAATTAAGTAATAGCCGGCTACGTAAAGTAGATAAATTACTGACTCAAATTGCTAACGGTGTTAAATTAATTCATGAAAAAAATCGCTAAAAATACGAAAGGCCGTTTCATGATGTTACATAAATGCTTACGTTTTAAGGCTCAAATTTTTAACTCGCCCATAAAAAGGGGTGAGAAGAAGAGGAAGAAAAAAACAAAGTTAAATTAAATTAAAATGAATCTAAAAATTCAATTAGAATGACCCGTGTCACAGCATTGAGTTGAGTAATGAATAATTTGTATCAATGTCGATGTTTTTCAAGAGAAAATTTCTTCATTAACTTTTTTTATGGGATTTGCGTCTTGTCAGACTCTGTCTAACCCTCGAGGTACTTAATTAATATGCATTTTTATAAACAAATTAAAAATTAAACTGGAATGAGAAATCATAAAGAAATGAGAGGACACAGCGCGAGAGAGAAAAAACCCTTGAATAAGTGTCCATCAATTATAACTTCAAATAACGAGATTTTTCCATTCTTTTATCGCTTGCCCTTTTTCGCTGCTCATTCATGAAATTTTTATGGAAAAGATATGATGATGTAGATTTGTTACGTTATATATATATATTCAACTTTTTTTAAGGATTTCGTTTCTCCCCTTAATAAATTCATTTTTATTTCAAACTTTTTCCATACAACTTTATGTTGCTCTTGTTAGTGAAGCAAATGTAGTTGAAAAGTCGCACAGGTCGGTAGTTTAAACGCAGTTTGATTTGTGGACACTTGGTGGGGATGCTGAGTGATTTATTACTGTTTCTGTAAATTTATCTGAGCCTTTTTATGACTGTGAGGTCGAGCGTAGTGTTTAGGCAGCTTATACAGATAAGTTAAAGAATTGAAACGTTTAATTTGTGAATTTATGTCATAACGGTCATTTTTTATTTGAATAATATTAACTTCAACATAGTTGTTTACCCCTTTTTAATTTATTTTTTAATTTAAATTCAAACTCAGATTTAACGGTTTTTAATCTCTTTCAAGCACCAATAAATTACAGTAAAATTAACGATCAAAGTGAGTTGTTCCCACAGCACACCCCCGCCAAAATATCCGCTAAAAAAGCGAGAAAAAAATTTCCTTCACTCTTCAACATCATTTTCATTTTGTTCCTTTCTGAGCGAAGTAATAAAATTAAGCGAAAAAATGGAGATTTATGATGATTCCTTGAGGATGAATATGGAAATAAGGAGAAAAAAATGTAAATTTAACTTGCTCTTTGAATGCGACAGCGGATGTATGACATCAGTTGCTTGCTTGCGAGTATACAAGATATATTAAAATTAAAATGTAATCAATCAAAGAAGAAATTTTTAACCGCACAAAAAAAGAAGTTATTCGTCTCGAATGTGTGCTATATATTTGGGTTTACCGCGCTGTAATGCTTTCCTTGTTAATTATTCCTCGTGCATATATACCTGCGGTATAAATATTGTTACTGTAAAGATAACATAAATTCCAATAAAAGTCGGTAGAATGTTTTGACAAAGCCATTAATGACATTACGGAGGTGGGATGAATATTCGCATCTAGGGAATTGCCAGATCCTGAGACTGGTTGTATCATGATGACATAAAAGTTATTAATACATAACTTTTTCTAATCAATAGAAACACATTCCAATGCATTAACAGGAGTTGACTACGACAGTGAAAAAAGGTAAGGAGTCATTTGAAAATGACGTCCATCCACAAGACCCAGCTAAGGTTGTTATTTCCTTGCAACGGTACAGAATCATCTCTCGGTCCCAAAAATTATTTGAATGAAGTATCATACAGCACCAGATCCCACTTCCCCTTAAATGTCCACCGTCATATGTAAACAAACTCAAACAACAACATATGAAATTTAATTGTCCTGAGGGAGCAACTGCGCTACAAAAATTAGAATTGTTATGTAATTTTTTTTTCAACCAACAAAACAGACGATGGATATGAAAAATAAAATGTGCACCGATAAAAAATTATTATTTGGTTTATCATTTCATTTCCTGCTAGAAAAAAGGGGAGCGCAAAAATTTCCTTGTCAATATTCGCAGCTACACAAAAAAATTTAAAGAAAGTCCTCGTGTTATAGATCGAGTGACTTCAGCGCATTTTTGTGTTAGCGATCAGTATTTGATTAGCAAAGTACTGCGTATTAAATAAGTCAATCACGAATATTTTGTGACTTAAATAAATTCGACGGCTCGATAACGGTTTTTTGGCATTCAAATTTTCTAACGGTCAAAATATATTTGAAAATTTCCCGCGTAAATACACTTGAAAATCATTAATTATAGTATAATTAACAATTTGCACGGTGAATTTTCATATTTTAAAATGGTTTGTCATTTAACGGTTTTTTGAAATTCAAATTTTCTAACGGTCAAAATATATTTGAAAATTTCCCGCGTAAATACACTTGAAAATCATTAATTATAGTATAATTAACAATTTGCGGTGAATTTTCATATTTTAAAATGTTTTGTCATTTAACGGTTTTTTGAAATTCAAATTTTCTAACGGTCAAAATATATTTGAAATTTTCCCGCATAAATACACTTGAAAATAATTTGCACGGTGAATTTTCATATAATAAAATGGTTTGTCATTTAACGGTTTTTTGAAATTCAAATTTTCTAACGGTCAAAATATATTTGAAATTATCCCACTTGAAGTTGGCTCTATTGTATTGAAAACAAAAAATCATTAATTATAGTATTTAACGTTGGTATTGAGATTTTTAAATGTCCGGGAGGCCAATAACTCGATGGCACGGAACTAATGCAAAAAACTAGAGCTCTCTACGATGTCTAGATCAAAAGTTTTTAGTGTGTTCCGACCGACCGAACGAACGACCGACCGAACAGACAAAGTGCATTATTAAGCTACCTTTTTAAAACAAGTTTCAAAAATGCGCTAAAAAGGAACCCACAGAATACAGCAACCCGAAAAGTACACAAAATTCAAAACACTACAATGTTATAAATTTCACAATAGCTTGCAGGATTTTTTTTTCTCGTGCATATTTGCAGAACAAAAGGGTTAAACAATAGATTTGACTGGATGACTGATGATAAGGAACGTTGATATTGAAAAGTTTGCAGAGGAAATGAAAGAGAGACGTGTGTTTGATGTTTATGGATATGAATGGAAGTGCTGTCTGTGCAGAAAATTTTGTAATTTTTTGTGATTACGTAGAGATGACAGGATAATAGGACTGGGCTGTCAAACATTAAACCAATTTGTTTGGATGAGATGCAACTTTGTAGCTGATAACTTAGGCTGAAAATTTAAATTTTTTTCAATGCCAGAAGTAAAAGATTCAATATTTACTACAAATTTCGATAATATTGTGTCAACAATCATGAATGCAGTCTGGTTTTTCTGTTCGAACTTGAATTTTGATACTTAAACACTTTAGATTTGAATATTTAGTAGAAAAAGTCGAAACCATGTCATATAATTTTTCTACTCAGGTTTCTGGGGCTACCTGGGGTATTATATCCTAGAGTATACCCTCCTACACTCCATCTATAGTCCACCTACCCTCTATCTATAGTACCCCAGAGGAGGGTAGGTAGGTTACACTAGGGATACCCAATTATATCCTAGGGGCAATCTACCTCCACCTAGGTGAGGTACCCTACTTGGATACACTAGAGTAGGTTGGGTGGATACCATGGGTGGTAGGGTAGGTGGGGTACCTGAGTAATCAGCCCAAGAATCTTAATGGAATGCCAACTTAAACTATTATTTACTCTGAACTAAAGCTAGCCATCCTTAAATAACTATACAAAACCAAATGCGCACTCCAATTTATATCCAAATCCTCAAGCCACTCATTTTTCCATCATCAATTTTCAGCATTTTTTATATGTCTCAATTTTCCCATCCTCGTAATCATGCACACAATCTGCCAATACAAATATATTCCAGGTTTTCTTTTCACTTCTCTATTTTATTTTGTATCACATTTTTGCCGTTGAAAAGTTTCAACCAGCGTGAATTTCTCTCTCATCTCATATACACATCCATTTGGGAGTTATCCATCGGTACATAGCACGAGAATGAGCTTTAAAATATGGTATGAGGCACATGAATGAACAGGATAAAAAAGAGAAAGAGTGAGAAACGATGAAACATAAAAAGGAAATGAAAACTTTTTTATTCATTCATTCAACTAAAAATTGTATTGTGAAATAAAATACATAAACCAAAAAGTAGAGGAAAGGAAGAAGTAGCAACACACAAAAAAAAATATTGAATTCAATGCAAGTATTGAGGCAGTTGAGTTGGGGAAACCTGAAAAATATGATGGTAAAAGATTGTTATAGATACATGCTGGTTATGTGCTGCTGTCATTGGTATTGAATCTACTCAGTTGATGGCTGGAGGGGGAAAGCCAACAAAATAGGGTAAATTCACCCATGATGTCCAATATTTCGATGATATCGAGCTACTCATTGCCAAATCTTCACTGAAATTTTTTGAAAGGCCGTCATTTATGAACGGTCCCTGCAGGAAAGAAGAGAAAGGAAAATTATTGACAGAAAACTTTCCTGAATGTCAATTTTTCCATTGAATGAATATCAAAAAAATAAAATGATGTACTAAAAGCCAGGATATCAATTCATGGTACTAAGTGTCTACATTAACAGAGTTGTGAGATAAACACAACAGTCAGGGATGAAATTTTCCTGTAAATGATTTCCTTTATTGATTTGTTGACGTCCCTGATATTGATAGATTTCCTGTTTCGTTATAAAAAAAATTAGATTCCATTAGATTCATCGTCTTTAACGTCGTCGTCATTATCCAATGCAGTTCATATTTCCTAAAGCAATAAGTTGCTAAAAGTTGTTATCGATAATCATGAAATATTTTTAGCATGTTGACAACAACAATTTTATTATGTATATTCATACAAACATCCTTAAAGTGTATAGCTTAAAGAGAAATTGGATGAAATATAAGAGGAAGGGAAGCCAGAATGGATAGTCATCAACATTTTATGTGAATAGAGCGAATTAATTGGGTGCCTTGTTTGTTACTTACATGTTTTGTTAGGTAATTAATTAATTCTAGATTCATGTTCAATTTCAACCTTTATAAAAATATTTTTACTTTTGTAACGGTCAAATAAAATTTGAAAAAATGAAGTGATGCAAAAAATTCAAATTCAAAATAGCCGTTAATATTTTCACAGCTTTAATCAAATTTTCAGCTCTAAAAATAAAATAAAGCTTATAAATCATTCAATATTGAAGCTAAGTACCTCAACAACGTCCAAATTCCCACAATTTACAAAAGTGCTTCAACATCATTCACAAAAAAACAAGCTAAAGTACACAAAAATTGTTACATGAATGCGCATTTTTTTCCGTAAAAAACTCATTTCAAATTCATAAAAGTTTTTCTCTGTCATTTATCTGTGCTCGTCATTCTCAATGAGTGTGTACGTATTGACAATATATGTATATCTTTATGTACATATTTATTTCCTCCGTGTATATTTCTGGTAATGAGTGAACGAATTCACATGAAAAACGAAAATCTCATATATATAAAGATTGAAGTGAGGGAAATATACAATATGACTAAATATAAGGGAAGAACATGGATAGGAAAAAGAAAAGAAATATTCAGCACATTCTATTTCATCAAATGAAATTAGATAAAATTGAAAAAAGTCATTTAGATAGCTATGAGCAAGGAAAAGAACGAAGAAAAGCAATAAGATACAAATAAAAATGGAAGAAGAAACTCGTAAAAAGGAAGGAAGTTCATCTTAAGGAATTTGTTCGATTGATTAGTGCGATACAGTTTCCGATGAATAGAATTCCGTTACCTTTTAATTTTCTATCAGTTTTCCTTTAGATGTCAACTTTATTGAGCCAACGAGTGTCTATAATTAAACTGTTTCTAGATGCTTGATTAGAACCAGTTGGGGTAATTGCTTTTTGCTAGCTATAATCTTGGATTAACAGAATTTTGTTTGATGTTCCGATTTTAGACCGTTGTAAGTCAGCTTTTGTGCAGAACTAAACTAGATCCCAGTTTCTACAAGACCCAAGCAAATGACAAGATCTTATAATTAGCACAATAAATTCAAAAATTCAATTCTTGATGAATGTCTAACTCTAATTTTCCCTCGATCAATGAAAACTTGGTGTAAATGGAAAACTTCGACAAGAATTTCACCCAATTTACACAATTCAATTGCTCACATTCCTTAATGAAAATTCCATTCAATTTTAATTCTAATCCCTCACAGAATCATTGCTAACGTATTACACCAACAATAATGTCAAATGCTATAGCTTTCATTGACCCAGAGGCTTTATCTCAAGCACATAAATTGGCGCTCATTATTTCAGTCTGACAGTCGCAAGCATTTTTGTGCTTCCATCTTCCCCTAAATGAAATTATTCGTGTCACAAAATTGTTCATTTTGTTCTGTATTTTTACATTTTGCTTCTGGAAATGATTTCGGATGACATGAAGAGACGACGGAGCAAAAAAAACAAGAACAGATTTTATTAATTCACAAACAAACTTTCTGTGTACCGAAAAATCATTTTACTTGTTTTCAATTTGAATTCAGCATATGTATGTGTATGCTTGTTGTTTCGATTCTATCAAATCTCTATCGTAGCTTAATCTACTTGTAAATTCCTGTAATGTTGTTCAATTTACTCTACCTTCGTCATTTTCATTTTCGTCTCAGGTTTTTCCAATTTCTCTTCCTTCTCTGCATGCATTCTGCTTTTAATAGCTGAATTTTATAGAAATAACTTGAAAGTTGGTTGTTTTAAGCTTCGATATTTGTCTTAATTAATATTTAATTTGAAGTTTTCAAAGATTGCTGAGAATTATTTTAGAATTACTGTTATTGTGTTTCGCTTCAATCAAAATAATTTGCATCTTTTGATGCGAGTGGTTTATTCGCATCACTCACTGTTTTTGCATCAATTTTTAAAGCGTTTTCCCAAAAGAAAAAAAGCTGTTGTCACGTACTTTGTCTGTCTGCCTCCTATTCACGTCTTCTTAAGATTTGTGATGTTTTTGGTTAGAGGCAAGAATGAGAAATGTTTTTAGACCTTACTGAATATGGATCATACATATTTGACATCTCTGAATATGGATCATACAGATTTGAACTTCCGGAACATGGATTTGATCACTAGTGGCTACATTTATACCAGTTTCGTTTCTTTCTGATTTTTGCATCACTTTTTTGCATCCTCAAGAGCTTCTTGGATAATCCTATGAAATTACGAGCTTTAATCCTGGACAATAAATGCTCGAGTTGACAAGCTTCTTTTTTCTAACATTTCCAACTAAAATCAATTCAAACTCGATTCACTGTAATTCAATTGATCAAATTATTTGATGTCAGTGTCAGTTAGAATATTGAGGAATTAAAAATGACACATTTTGCATGCATCTCATGCAAATGTCAAGCAAAGCTTTACAATATTTCAAGGCAATATTTATTTTTTTTGGATGGGAAAAATGGAAGGAAGAAATTTGTCATTTATCTCAATTTATTCATTTCGATGGAAGAATAAATAAATAAATAAAATGCATAGCATAACGCGGAGCAGATCGAGGCAGAGACGGAGAAGAAGTAGAATATATGATGTGTGACATAAATAATCCCGTTAGCAAGATTTAATTACCATCCGCAATGTGATTTATGCTTGATGTTGCAGCCAAAAATGTACAATATTTCCAGACGCTTCTTATTTGTCTTATGAATTGCTTTTTGTTCATATTTTTCTTTCTAATTTTCATTTTCTAGCTGAAAATATCGCAAATCAAAGAGTTTGTGAGGAAATAGATGCAGGGTGAGTACGGAGAGCATAAATGCAGTTTCTAAACTTTTTCCTCAAATTAAATTAAGAACCAAAAAGATTTTTTCACTCAAAAACCTAGCAACCACAAGTAAGTTGCAATTATAAAAGTACATAGCACTTAACCACGAAGCTAACATTGACAAAATGAGCAAGCAACCGCACTAATTTTTCAGTGCGAAAAATACTTATGAAAAACAAATATTTTTCTTCCCAAATCCACCATCATCACGAAAACTGGTTTATAGTTGTGCTTGTAAGTAAACAGTCATGCATGACGTACGATAAGTAAGTGAACGTAACTCGATTTTCTATCCGCAAGCACTTTAAATTTTAATTACAACATGATTCTGTTCTATAGAAAAAATGTGGTTTTTCCACGAAAAGGCATCACAAAAAGCCACACAAAAATTAATTTTCATTATAGAATTTTGTCGGATACGACTTTAGTAGAAAATTCAATTTAATTTCTCGTTTAGGATACCACACCAACATACTGTTGTGAAGGCTTTTATGTATTTAAACACATTCTCGACATATGCCAGAAATTATTATTTTACTTATCCATAACTTGCTCCTTGTTGTTTCTTTTGCCTCGTGATTCTCATTTTAAAAAAGTAATTTGCAATTTAACTGGAAAATTTTCACTTGCACATTGTGCGATTTAATTTTCATACATCAAAATTATTGAATTCTGTTTTAATTAAAAAGTTGCTCGAATTTTCTCCTTCATTGAATTTTAAATTGCAGATGTTGTTGAGCAATTAAATTCAGCATCATTATTGTATATTCTTTAATTTTATTGATCTTATTAATTAAATGTGGGGGTGGACATATTCAGAGAACCCAATCTGCAGCCATTAGCGGTTATACAGCTTAGTTGACAGCTAATTCCTGTAAATCACTAAATTTTTAATCGTAAAGCATCAAATACTTCAGCAGAAGATTCCGATCCTCAAAGACTATCTCGTGCATCACTCGAGAGTATCATTTCAGTGGAATTTAATCTTCCCCCAACGCCAACGTTGCTGCACAATTTAACAAACAATCTTTCATTTCACTTGAGTTCCCCAAGAGCACCTCAAATGGATTGAGTTCAAATGATAATCATCATAAAGTCAAAGTATCATCCTTTTTCAATTCACTTTATTCATAAATGTGTATATACATTAAGTATAAGCAGCATAAATCTTTTCAACAAATCCATTAGTTACATTAGCACGTACCATTATGCATCTCATTTCAATGATTCTGCATTATGACGTGCCAACTTTTACAATGTTGTTTTTCAAACTATAAAGGAATGAACAAAAAGAAAACGAATGAGGAAGAGTGAAAATCCTCAAGAGCTTCATTCTACAAACAATATACATTAAATGAGCACAAGACTTTCCTTTCTACTTTAACTTTAAAACATTCTCATTTTTCAAAAATTTCCTCCACACTTCATTGAACATGAACAAAATAAAGCGCCTGGAAAATTCCTGGTGAAACAACATTTTTTTTTTCTATATTCTGTTTCCTTATTGCTGTGTATTCTGTATTTTAGCAATGATTTTGTAGAGGAAGTTGTGATTTTTAAGCATTTTGACTTAAATTTGGATGAAAATTATTTTTTGACGCTGAAATTTTCGCTTCAATTGAAGCAAAAGAAAATTTTCCAAAAATTCAAATAAAAATATACGTTAATCATGTAAGTTTGTCAATCTGCAGCTAACTTCACGTAAAACACGAAAAATATGAAATTTATAGTCAAAGAGCGCATTAATGTCTTCATTAAAATTGGAAAACACTTTCCTTCCTCTCTGTTTATACATATATGTATATCCTCTGCTAGAATAAAGAAAACTTTTCACTATCTCCTCTCAGATACCAATGTTACTTCCATATTCAGTATTTCCAATGTAAAAAGCGTTGCTTAATGAAACACAAATGATGGCATAAAGTTTTTTTTCACATTGTAATTAAAAGTCTTTTAAGGAAATTAAAATGCATATCGAGTTTACTTCTCCTTCTTCCACTTGTGCTTATATTGTTGGAAGATGTCGGAGACAAATCTGCATTCATGCTCACCGAATTGTAAAAGGATAACTTCTTCTCGGTATGTAAAATGTGCAGTACATACTTTATGTGGATAAAACAAAACATGACATGGGAGGGATATGTATGTGCGAGGTTTACAAATATTACTCATGTGTGTATATGCAAGAAAAATGGTTGTAAAGCATACAGAAATCAAATAACCATGATTTCTTCCATGTCCTCAACATAAATTCTTATTTTTTTTCACAAGCAAAACTTTGTTTTTTGCCTAAGAAAGTTTTTAATCTGTTTTGAAATACTTTTTTTAATACTTTATGTTATTCTTTAGGATTTAGAGAAAGCACTTGCTTCGTTCTTCTTCTTCCTTTTGTTATTAGTTCCATTCGTACTATTCACTTTACTTTATGTTCATTGTGTTGTTTAACAAGAATAAAGGAAAGCTGTTTATTTTATGGAAAAGGTTATTGTGTCTTTTTCGATTTTCAAGCGCATTTCAATGAAAGTATTTGCGTGCAATGAGGTAACAATAAGGTACAGGATTTGCCGTGATTGTTGTTGAGCTTTGGAAATTTTAAAAAGCTTACGGCATGCAAACAGTATTCAGTTCAGAGCTTAAAAGCATTACAGTTTGATTGTTAAAAGTGAAACTCGAGATTTTGAAAACATGGCTACTTAGATCATCGAAGATTCTATGGATTATTAGGCATGTAGGAACAACTTTTATCACTTGTAGAATTTTTAATGAAAAATATGAAGTTATGACTAAACAGAAGCTGTACGTGCAAAATACCAACAAGATGAACAATTTTCCTGTGTCTATGCAGCATATCACAGGATGTAATTCATTCTATAGGAACAAAAGCTGAAATGTTCATCCATTCAATCGAATTTTCAAACATCCAAGTCTAATTCACTAGAAACAGACAATGCAAACAGTCTCACATGCTTTGCAGACAAATTGACCACTCATGTCAACAGTAAAGACACAAACACGCTAACAAGTCAGTCAGATATGCACCACATACACGTAAATAGCATAAATAAACTTCCGAACGTGATGGTGTTGCTCTTGATTCTTACTCATTTGGCTCTATACAGGAAGAAATACCTTTTTTAATTGCCGTTGCTGGCATTAAATGATAATGGCTTCAACGTGATTCCAATTTACTTCTTCAATTCCTTTTTATTTCAAAAATATTCAACTTTTGTTTTAGCACTGGACATAAAAAATATGCTAATATTATATTAAAATATTCTTTTTTGTTATTCTTGAGTTCAAATTGGATGCTTCGTGTTGCTGTGCATCAGTATGTCATGATTTTCCTTTGCAACGTTAATGACGTTTTAATGGATATCTCTTTTTATTATTCGGAATTAAATTTTGGTAATGCTTCTTTTTTTTGGATGTACATTAAGGAAAATTTGTTGTTTTTGTGTATATTGTGAAGTTTATTAGAGTTTCGTTTGATGAATAAAAAATGTTCATTATCGTTGTAATTAGCTAGAATGTAGGACAATATCCTAATTTGTTGAACTGTGGACTGGAAGTTTTTGGATGCGGAGATGGAGGGTCTGAATGTTAATTCTATTAAAATTTGAATGGAGGACGATTTTTAGGAGCGTAGCCTGGGGGTGGTTCCTTAGTGGCACCCCCCCCCCCTTTCGAGATCAAAATTCATTTATTTTTAAACCAAGAAATTGCTGTATATTACTTAATTAATTCAGAAAATGTTGAAAACAGCTCGCAAAATCAATCTAAATGTCTAAAGAAGTATAAAACTTTAATAAAAAGATTATATTTCAATTATTTTTTCAAAAAATAATAGAAATAATTCCCCCCCCCCCTTTCAAGAATATTATTAATTCTCAACAATTTAATACTCAAGCAGGTGGTCAGCATAGTAATAATTGATTTCACTTTGAATTAATAAAGGTACCTTAATACCTACAGAACCTACCTAAAGAAATTTTTTATGGGAAAATTTGGAGATTTTCAGGATTGTTTTCCTTGAAAAAATTGATCAAGTTAGAGAAAACTTTCTGTCCTCGAGGAATTTGTCCCCTTATCCCCCCTTCCCCCTTTTGGCTACTCGTCTGATGTGTAAGAAGTAATTTAAATTCGAAATTTGTCATTCTTGTTAAACAACACAGAGTAATATAATGGTAATTGCATTAAAAGACAATGAAAGTCATGGGTTCGAATCCCAATCAAATCAAGCTTAAAAATTTACCGATCTTGCTGTCGTAATTTTACCTTTTTTTTGCTGCATCCTTTTTTTTGAAGTCTCAAAAATGTAAATGGGGTCGTTCGCAAATTACGTCACGCTTTTAGGGGGGAGGGGGGGTCAAAGAATTTGTGACAGTCCATACAAAAGATTTTTTTTCTTTGGAAAATTTGTGACAAGGGGGGGGGGGGGGGTCTAAAAAGTCGTTTTTTAGCGTGACGTAATTTACGAACGACCCCAATAACAAATAATTTTACTTGCATCCAGGACCAAACACAGTCTCACCTGAGAAAATTTTTGTCTAAAAATAGAATCATCCAATATTTGAATTCAAGGACATTTGTATCATCCGAAAAATCTGTGCAGGTGCTGTGAGAACAAAAAAAAATTCAGCAATCAGCTGACAATATTGCGATACTCACTTTCATGTCAGAAATGCTGTAAGATTTTTACAATCCATAAAAATGGCATTTCAACCATCCAGTCATTAAAGTAAAAAAAATTATAATATTTGATGAACTTTATAGCCTATTTTAATAATTTCAAAAAAATCATCCCAATATCCAGATACAGGATATTAATCAATTTTAAATTTTTATGCACAACAATAAAATAGTCACATAAAAATTAAATTTATGTGGCTTAAGTAAAAAAAATTCAACTCGTAAATGACTTCATAAAAATGAAATTTAATATACGGTACACAGAACAACAAAAAATTGTACCCCTAATTGCCATTAACATAGTTTGAAGCAAAAAAAAATTTACATTCTCCATAAATATGTTAGGCAACCAGCTAATCATTTCCATTTAGGACCGAGAGAGAAGAAAAAAAATTTAATTGTGAAAATGAATCACATAAAATAGATGAAAAAGTTTTATATTCAATTATAAAACATCAACAACAGATGGCGATTGCGTGTAGTTGAGCAACGCATACACGCATATTTACTCTCAGTTCTCTCATTCTCTCTCTCTATTGCTCGATACAAGAAAGAAAAAATCCTTTCATCCCCTTTATGGGTTGAAGGGAAAGCAAGAGCGTGACTTTAGGTATCAAACTATATGCAACAAATCATGATAATGAAAACTGTTCAGGCTATATTTAGAAATATGAGAATTATTTTGATATATTATGTAATGGATATTTGCAGGAGGGAAGAAAGTGGCTGATCACTTAGCTCATTTATGGGATATGCAAACTATTTAAGGGGATTTAGGGCAGTCTATTCCTGTGGTGATGAGTTGCATCAAACAAAAGTTATTGAGCAGCTGATTCAGGAAGTCATCTGAAATGGCAATAATTATTAAAATTATTCCAGTCTCTTGAATTTTGCTTCACGTTGGTTCTCATATGCTAGAATAATCTGGAGCCGTTCATAAATGACGTTACGTAAAAATAAAGAGATTTGTAGACCCCCTCCCCCTTCTGTTACCAAATTTTTATACAAAATTTTTTTGTTTGGAAGTGACACACAGTATCAGACTCCCCTCCCCCTAAAAGTTAGAATTTATTTATGAATGACCCCTAGGGGTATTCTCCTGAATTTGAGTATCAATTTTAAAATTCAAGAAAGGTTTATTGTTCTAATCAGCATATCCCAATATGGTTCTGAAATTACTGTAATAAGGTAATCGCCCCATACCCTAGGATTGTGGTAAACTTTGGGGTATAATCTAGGGTATACCAAAAAACTGGTCCCAAGGGGTATAGTAGAAAATTTTGGGGTTGAATTTTTTTCTCGAAAAAATCTAAGCATAATTAAATAAATTTTCAAATGAGAGCGTAAGTTGACCAGTGGCATAGCCAGAAGTTTTTTTGAGGGTGGGGCTGAACATTTTTAATTTAAAAATTCGTCACTATTATAAATTTTCACGAAAATTTAAAAATTAAATTAAATTTTAAAATTTTAAACCATTACAATAGTCAGCCACACTCCATTTAAATATGGATGTAGAGTGTCTTAAAAACTTATAGATATCATTTATGAATGACACCTTGTTTGACTTAAAGCCTTAGACCACGTCAGTTTATGGAAATTCTGAATTTTGGCATGCCCACAGTAATTTTTCAGACTCAGCTGAAAAATATGCACACCAACCAAGTCATCAAAGGAGTTCAAAATCAAATTGAAAGCCTTAAAATTTATTAGTCAATATGAACACCCATCCCAGATGTTAAATTCTGGGTTGAACTCAATAAAAAAATGTAATCTAAATTTTGAGCATAAAACTCAGTCTTCAGGATTCATTGAATATCTATGCATATAGGGGTGCTTATAAGTGGCTAGATTATAATAAATTTTTGATTCCATGTAACCCTACCCAATGACTCGAAGAAAATATGCGCAATTACCAAAACTCATTGGAACTAGAAACTCATTCAATTCTTAAAGTGACGACTCTTCACTTCCTGAAAAAAATGTCATTATGAGGAAATGAGAATTTTTTTGTGTAAAGGAATATGAAGGAATTAATTGACTGTCAAAATACTTATCACAAACAGCAACTATCTAGTAACCTTTGATTCCCACTCGAAAAAAAAATCATTTCCTTTAAATCATCCAAAAATCAATAGAGTCTTCCTCCTTAAAAATCCTCTCATGCTTCCCATCCATAGTGCGTAGTTGCGTAAAGTAATAAAAAATGCGCTCAAATCATCAATTTTACAGAGAATCCCGAAGTATTTTTTCCCATTCCGTTTTATTTTTTTCTCTTTTCATCATGTGTCACGTGAAAATTTCTCATGCCACACAACATAAACACAGAGAGTGAGCAACGAGCTGAACGGTATAAATGTCGTAAGGCCGGAGTTGCGCAAATACAATCACATGTTGCTCACATCTTTATTCCGCTCTTCTGTTGACTCACATACAATTCGCGATTCGATTTTTTTTGTTCCTTTCCTTTGCTTTTAAAACAACGTCAGTTGAATTTCAGTTTTCTATTCGATAGACACGGCTAAAAATTTCTGTTCGTAGAGAATAAAAGTAATAAAATATACTTAGTGGAATCAGCAACTAGCTCAGCCATTAAGCTATAAAGCCATTATCACATTAAATCAATAAAAAATAATTTTTTTTAAAAAATAACAAAAAAAATTGAGTAAATTTTTTTCAAAACAAAAACAAAAAAAAATCCCATCGAAAAAAAATAATATAAATTTTTTTTTGTTTCCTCTTCTCATTAAGTGCTTCAGAAAAAAAAGGAAAAAATTTAATTTTAAGTTTAAAATATTTTTTTGTTTTAAAAGAAATTAAAGTCGAGTGATATTTGTAATATTGTATATCCTGCAAATAAAATTTCATTATATAAAAAGAGAAAAATAAGTAAATAATAAATTTTTGCCAAGAAGTGAGAAAATATATATAAAAATACACGTCGAGCAGAGCATCTTAAAAATATAAATAGAAAAAAAAATTATTTGTGTGTAAATAAAAAAATAAAATTATTTCAACGAAGCAAATTTCATAAAGTATCTGTGTAAAAATGAGTATTGCACTTCTCATCGATGCGGCGGAATTTCTGGAAAGACGTGAGAGAGGTAAATACGATTCCATCCGTCACTTAATATCCCCAACCTCGGGAATGAAAAAATTCTTTAAAGTGAAAAAAAAAGAAAAATTTTTTGTGTGTCCTTCCGATGGAAAATTGCGAAAAATAACAAACGAAAAACAAATATGGCGCTGCCTTAATATTTATACACAAATACTCTATTATCAGCTGTTTTGCAAAAGTGTTTGAATATTGTGTGAATAAAAAAAATACAATAATAAGAGATTTTTTTTCTTGTAGAGTCTATAAATGCAATAGTATAGTTGAGCCAATTAATACGCCATACATCCTGGGAGTATAAAAAAGAAATTTATGACTTTATACATCCTGTAGGGCCAACTATGCTGGATAGAAGAGACAGTTTTTAATGAAAATTTTATATTCTAAATGAGAATGAATGGAAAAAAATCTGTAAAATTATTGGTGCCGAGCCCAAAAAAAACCACTTAATATTTCTTCTCTGTGCTCACGACCGTAAGACTTTAATATTTTTATTTTGTTCACATGCTACAGCTGTGTGAGTTAGGCCGAGTATTCCATATGATTAAATTAACGTGTGGTTGAGTAATGCCCGCGTCATTTATTGTTTACGTTTGAGTTTTCTTCTTTCTCTTCTGCCTGCCTGCCTGCTTGCTTGCCTTTTGCTTTACTCTTTTCCATACACATTTACAAATTTTTATTTTGAATTTTTTTTTCACATCTTCTTCCAATTCACGAGAAGAAGAATATTGAAAAAAGTCATCTGATGTTAGGTCATCAACAGCGCATTTATCTTATTACCAAAGCAGTTATTAATTGAATTTTCAATCAAAGACTGTATTTAGCTGGTGAAAAAAGTCACGTACGCAAATTACTTTGAGTGCTGCTTCATATTCTGAATGGTGTGCGAGGTAAAAAATTTACCGATGTGTAGTAACGAGTCTGAAAAATGTCAAAGATTTTTTGAAATTTGAATTTTTGATTTTTAGTTCCACGTCAATCATTTTCGTTGGATTTTTTAAAAAAAATTATGAAATATTTGATGATTTCATGAGTTTTCGTAATGATAACTAAGTTATAACTTGATATTGATGAGTTGGATGTGATTTTTGATAACAAATTTTCCATTTAAAAATATTTTATTTTTCCATGAATCATTCAAAAAATTCAGGTTTCAAAAGTTTGTTGAAAATTCAAATTTCAAAAATTCGTTAAAAATTCAAATTTCAAAAGTTTGTTAAAAATTCAAATTTCAAAAGTTCGTTAAAAATTCATTTTTCAAAAATTTGTTAAAAATTCAAATTTCAAAAATTCGTTAAAAGTTCAAGTTTCAAAAATTTGTTAAAAATTCAAATCTCAAAAGTTTGTTAAAAATTCAAATTTCAAAAGTTCGTTAAAAATTCAAATTTCAAAAGTTCGTTTAAAAATTCAAATTTCAAAAGTTCGTTAAAAATTTAGAAATTCTAAATTTCTTTAAAGTATCTAAAAACGAAAAGGAAAATCTTGGTAGCGTCTTGGAAAATTTCCAACTCATGCACATGACCAACATGCATGAAATGCCGGTTGGAAAACTTTTCCGTTCTAAATGAAAATGTTCTTGAACATCTCTATCGATATCGCATAGAAAATACATAGGTGTATGAAAACAACAAAAGTTTTGGACATAATGTGCCGTCTCGCAGCAGAAAGCATGCTAAAGAGCTGAAAGAAATACAAAATAACATTTTACAGTCATTTGTGAACGACTCAAAAATAGACGAACCAAATATTTTTAATAAAAAGTTCATATATATTCCTTTCAGCGCCGGCTATGATGATCACGATTTTTTTTGTTGTACATTTCGTATCAGAGAACATTTTCCACGTCAAATATTTATGATTGCCCTACTGAAAACGGCTGCTTTTTTTATTCATTCTCTTCCACTCGATTCTTTGAAAGGTATTCATTAAAATGTCGATAAATTCAATAAATTTTGTTTTCCATTCCTAATTTTTTTCCCTCTATCTCTGTTTTGTATACAGAGTAACTGAGTGTAGCGGGGTCTGTAAAAATTGAGGAAAATTTTGTTTTATTGATGAAAAGCATTACATTAAAAAAAATCTAATTTAAATTTTTCTGTGTAATCTCGAAGGGAATGAACGAGGAATTGATGAAAAAAAAATTTGCAAACCATAAAAGACAGAGCAGCAGAGATGAAAATTATGTAAATGGCATGAGCGATGTAACATATCTATCGTATACATACGAAATTTTTTCTGTTCTGAGGAAAAAACTTCCTTTTTACGCACATATGACAGGATGTGGAAGAGAAATTGCTTTTTCTTCCTCTTGCTTTCTCCATTGATTATATAATTTTTTGCGGGATTAGGGATTTATGTCAGTTCTCAATGACGAGCAGCAGTATTCTATTTTTAAGGATTTTACTATCCAAATTATTTGTTTACATTTTAAAATTCAATTTTTCACCTCTATTTCGGGTTAATTTCATGTTTATTAGGTGTATGGATACATAGAGAGGGAAACTAACATGATTTTGTTACGGCATATTGCTTTAAATAGTACAAAAATGCAGATCTATTAATTTTCAACAATAAAAGTTGCTTGTAAACAAACTTGAGAAAAGTGCGGGAAAATTCAAATATTTGAAAAATAACGGTTTTCCTCTAATTGCTGTGAGTATTTTGCGCATCAAGAACTTTTTTGACTTTCATCACAGCAAGCATTTAATGATATTTTTTTGACATTTCTTGTACAACCGATAACTCTTTGAACTTTATGCTCACAAAAAAAGTTTTCGCTCATTCCACTCGTGTACGTAACGTAGCACATCTCTAGTTTGAATAAATTTTCGCATCGATTTGAATATAATTTCACTCGATACATGCCTTTTTGACATGGGAAATGTTTATAATTCTAAATTCTTTGTTGACATGATCCAGCAAGAGACATGATGATAATGATTATATTATAATATATACGGAAATAGATACACACACATTTTATTTTATTGCGCTTACAAGTAAAAACAACAACATCTTTATAATGAAAAATCCAGAGCCGTTAGAAGCATAAACAAGAGCCCATGGTACTGAAAAAAAAATATAATAAAAAAATTTATGTAAACAACCAAATCGAATGCAATAGAGGAAAAATTGAAGAATAAGAAGAAAGAGGAGATGAGATGAGAGGAGAGAGACGTACGATGGTGTATGTGATTTTATATCTTTTATTTTTTTATTCAATTCAATTCTGTTTCCCCCTCGCTCTTTGTATTCCTGGGTCTGCTTTTCGTTTGATCACAATCCATTTGATATTTATAATAGACAAACAACAGTAACAGCAGCAGCAGCAACAGCAACACATAATACTTTACAATGTGACCTTTACATTATTATTATTATATCCATCTACGATGCGTGTGTGTATGTGCGTTTAAATGTGCACACAGAATTTTGTTTTTGTTTTGTGTACATGGTGCGAAGCGTATAGCGGTGAAAAGCAGTTACAATATAACGAAGGATTTCGCGCGCGCGAACACATCTGTCATGTTATTTTTGTGATAGAGAAAGAGAGAGAGAGAGTCCCATTTCCAGAGATATGTTGTTGCTGCTGCTTTCAAATGAAAATTTGGTTAATCGATTAAATGCGATAGGCGTATGGTTTTGGTGAATTGTCGGTATCCACATCAAATATTTGAAAAGTCGGTGGTAGTCTCATGTGCTGCTATGATGATTCTCTATTTACATCATTTCTCATCGCTTAAGTTAAACAATTACGGGCAATTACTATAGGCAATCAAAAAAAAAGTAGTAGTAGAATATTATGGAAGAGGGAAGCGACTAAACAAAAGGCAGACATAAAATTTCTTATTTGAATATTTTTCAAATTAAAATCCACTAATTTCCTCCCAAAAAAAGAAAAACTTTGAAATTTCACTCGAGCTGAACTCCACACTGTATTTTTTCTGTTTTATTCAAACACAGCTAAGTTGTAAAAAAATAAAAGAGAACTGCTGCGAAGAGAAATAAACAATTTTACGATTGTTGGACTCGAATAGCTTGAAAAAAACATAGCAAAACCTCGCAAACACACAGTGAAAGAGAATTTGTACAGTTAATTTTACATAAATTAATTAAACAAAACAGGGAATGAAGCACAGCGGAGTGAGAATTGAATTTTGCTTGCGTAAAGCTTTACACAATGGTAAAATATAAGCAAATATTCGGTGCGTTTCATCTGCTTTCGCGCCCAATTCAGTAATGTGTCGCTCTTTTACATTTAAGAGCTTAAGACCAAAAGAAGAAATGAAAACTGTAAGAAAAATTATTGAAATGAGAAACATTTAGCAGTGCCATGTAGGTGTTATTTACTTTGAAGAAAGAAACTACAAAAAGACAATGAATAAGAAGGAATAATTTGTGAAGTTGTTTGATTAACGCGCATTTGAGAAATAACGGTGCATTTTTATTTGAAATTTTCTGCATCATTTTCTATGTTTTTGCGTCATTTTCTATGTTCTTGCATCATTTTCTATGTTTTTGCGTCATTTTCTATGTTTTTGCATCATTTTCTATGTTTTTGCGTCTTTTATATATGAAATGCAATAAATCTGAAATCTCTGAGCAAATTAGCTATGATAACCTTCTAGCACTAACCTCTGATTACTATAGAGAGAAATCAAAGCTAAAGTCCTCAATTCCATTTAAAAATTTCACATCTTCAGATTATAAATTCCACAGACTCTTAAATTCTTCACAAACAAATCCTCTTATTACTTGAAAATCTGCCTGTCATTAAGCTTCCCTGTCCTTTCTGCATATTTAAACATTTACAAATTGCTTGAATGTACTGAAGTCAACCCCAGTAAATCAACTTCAAAATAAGTTGTCAAAATGACTCAAACATCGCATTTTTCTATGCCAAAAAGTGCTAAGAACAGCAAAACAATTCATTATATATGCGTTTAAATGACTTATTGTGAAAGACTTGATTTTCAATTAGTCAGTCAGTTGAGGTACGATAAGTAAATAACAAGCAACAAAGTGAAGAATAGACTGCATGAAATTATTCATTCGCCTTACTTAGGCTGAAACTTTTTTTTTACTTTTCATTTTATTTTCTTGTCCGATGTCCGCTTGTAATATTTATTGGAATAATCATGATCATCGTGAGGAATAATTTTTCTTGAATGTACAAAAAAAACTTTATTCCATTTGAAAAATGACTTCCTTTATGAATTGAATTGTTTACTTCTTGTTTATGTTCCTCATCACTGAATGAGTGACTGACTAAAAATGTCTTTGAATGATTGACGAAGTGCCTGTTTTCGGACCCCAATAATATTTCATCCATTCATTCACTTATGTTATCGTAAACATTATGCTTTGCTATTTACATGCACACAAAAAAGGACTGCATTTAAGGCTATTAACGATTATTTGTCTCGTCCATAAAGTGATTGATACTTTTCTTCTTTTGCTGACGTGAGCCCTTATTCAAAAAAATTAAAATAAATTATCCAAATAAATGGAGATGCAGCGAACCATCAAGCAGTCACGGAGTAGACGAGGGCCTCTCATATCCGGACCTTTCATTTATTGTGTACATGTCGTATAATATATAGCCACTATATTACCTTCATTACTTATTCCTTCGTCTTTGAATGCTTCTCTCTGCTTTTTTTCATCTTCTTCTTATTCTTCTTCTCTATTTTCCATATTACATTACTTTATTTTATACTTTATGTATTCACTAAAAATCTGACTGACTAAATTTGCTTTCTATGATAATAATAATGATGATGGTTTATGGTATACATTTTTGTAAGCATCATCATCAATATCATCATTTAATGCAGTAAAACTAAATCGATGAAACATTCTGTGTTGTTTTTGTTTCGGTAAATTTCTTATCATTTTTCATCGCATAAGGAAATGTTTTAATGCAAATTTATACAAGCTGAGTGTTCTTTTTTGACTGATTTACTGGATGATGACACAATATGTTGATTAAGCCATTAAGAATGAAAAATTTTGGTACCTTTTTATGTGGAGTTTGTTCTTGATGAATTTTCTTACATGTTTGAAGATTTCGATGATGAATTTGATTAGTTTTTGCTGCTAACAATTGTATCTGATGATGTTCAATAGTTTTGAAGATTTGAAAGTATCTATTTGCTTCAATTTAAGATATTTTAATTATTTTTGTATAATTTTTAAGTCAAAGGGAAAAAACTATGACTACTCGATGTTTAAATTTCAAAAAACCGTTAAAATTTTATAATTTGAATTTCAAGAATAAAACAATTTTAATGATTCCAAAACAAAGTCAATACATATCCACCTGAACTCCACTGAAACATAAACATTGTAAAACTTACATTTTTCCATCAATCTGACTGAAAACTTTTCCACCTAGCATTACGTATCTCTGCATCATCGTGCAGGGAACAAAAAGTCTTCCAAATAGATGGGAAGGGAGAGAAAGAAAGTACATGATTACGTAGATCGGATATATAATGTAGAATTTTTTTAAAGAGTAATGCAAGGAAAGAAGAAAATGTTTATATACTCATGATATTTCAATGACAAGAAAATGTCACACATGTAGCGAATAGAATATATACATTCGCAGATAGATATAATTTGTCTACACATTATACAGATTATGTGGTAAAAGCCTGCAAAAAAACAACAACAGTAGTAATGAAAAAAGAAAATAAAGAATATAAAAAAATATAATACTTATCATTACATTACTGTGCGTTCATATGTGTTCAAATCTACACCGCAACACAATATGTATCAGATGGGATTTCATTATAATTTCTCTCTTTCTTTCTCTTATTCGCATGTATGCAGAACAGTAATTTGCATTTAATTATAATTTAACAAGAGAAAAAAAAGGCGAGAGTCGGAGAGGAATGAGAATATCTGAAATAAAAAATAATAATTTCATGCATTTCTTCACATGACGATCATATGACTATTACATTATACACATCTATATATGTTTGTAATTCTATGCTATTGCCTGAAAATTGTTCATTTGGTATGATACATATTAACAAACGAACATGTGTATACAATGTCAATGCTTCAATGATGAGAAACAGTGGAAGCGAAGAATATGAAGTGAAGAAGTCATGAATAATTAGAAAATAATTGTTGTCATTTACAAAGAATAGAGTGATATGTACATAACGACGTATAATTAATAGAATGGTAGTTTATAACTGTGTGGACATCAAGTTTCAATTTGAAATAGATGGTTCTGTTGAATTGGGAGGAAAATCATGTTTATAGTTTGTCTCTAATTTAGAAATAGTCAGGAAGTCACGATAATTACTTTAGATTGAGTTGTTGTGACGCATTTTTGGCTCTAATTGGTTTTAAAACTCAACGGATTTATGAAATTTAAATTTTCAAATGTAAACATTTTTTTTTGGTAGTTTCAACCCCCAAATTTTTCAATTTCTAAAATTTACTAAAATTAATCAGTTTTTGACATTCCAAACAGATCTTTATCAACTTCTGTTGATGATCCAGACAGTTCAAACCCCATAGACAGTCATACAAAACGAATTAGAACACAACTCATTCTAAAATCGAGAATCCACTAGAAATTCTTTAATTAATAACAAGTGTCGGCTCGTCAATTCAACAAATAGATATCGATGTTCTCTCTTGAAACAGTTTTTAACTAGAGAAATAGAATGTTTACCAACTGACGGCTTCTTTTTTTCCTCGATTAATAATGAGTTATTCATTAATTCACAAATGGAAGATAGTTTAACCCAAGACGGCTTCCTACTAATTGAAAATTGAATTTTTAGGGACTATTGAGTTATTACATTTTTCACTCAGATTTTGATTAAGCTATCTAAAATAGAAAAAGAAGAAGAAGACCCTTAAATGAATACAGCGAGCGTCAGAAAGTCCAATGGAATTAAAATTCCAGATACGAAAACTATTTATACCATATAAGTTCACAAATTTGTTATTGTGAAGCTTCAAATACAGAAGTTAGAATAAATTAATAAATTTAGATAATCACTGTATGTGAATGTTTTAATTTTTCATTCTAAACTTACTGTAGGTGAGATTGTAATTCATGAAGTGAATCTAGTCATACGAATTGACTGTTTTTAAATTCAAGCTTCATGTTTGTGTCTGAAAATATGTCAAAAAAGTAGAATTGAATATTTTTGAGACAATAAACTAAATTTCCTCTAACACGAGCTAGTTTTCCCCCCAAAAAAACCACTTCCAAAAGGACATAATCGCAGTAGTTTAGAAGGAAAGTGACGGTTATAAAAATCATTGGTGAAAGTGTCAGACATATGGGCTACTGACCGGAACCATAAATTCTATTCTATGAGACATATAGCGATAACGAACAGACGTTCGTTTAAACCATGGACAGTGATATTTTCTTCTGGATAGCATCGAACAAGTTGCTTGAAATAATTGAACACATAAATTTTCAGCAAGTAGTTTTTACCAGATTGTACAGTCGATAGATGAAGCTGATAAGAAGCAATGGTTGAGGAACTAAAAGTTTCTGTATCTGTTTGAGGTTAATGGACTCTTTTGTCAATATTTGCATAGAAATTGTGATAATTCCAAGAAGTCATTCCAAAAGTAAAAAGATTTTCAATAATTAAGCAATGAATTTCTATTGCAACATACCCCAGTCATGTCTAGAGACACTTATGATATTGAAACAAAACATTTCTCAATTAATAGCCTACTGCACAATTACCAAATCACCGAAAATGAACAGAAAATATTTATATTGCATCAATATTCATCGTTCTATAAAAAAAATTGTAGATAATTAAATTCTTTTATAAAGTCATTGTTTAAACATGCATACGCGTACAGCGATAACTTCACACATGAGTGAGAACGAGACGGAGCTAACTAAGCAATAGATAGACAAATATCCAATTATTTGTTAATTAGAATAATATTTTACTATGCACAACAAACATTTCTATTTTTTTTCACGAATACAATCGTTTCATAAGAATTAGACGCAGCTATACAGGAGTGATAGGAAAGAAAATGAAATTAGAATAAACAATTTCTTGTTCCTTATATCATGTATCACGTTTAGCGTGTTGTGTTTGAAAATGAAGGACTTTATGTGTGTGTTTGTTGACTGACCGGAGAATACAATTTATGGACTAGAATGTAGAGAAGTCGTGAATCTTTTAAACATGTTGGATTTTGTAGAAATAATCCAGTTAAAGCAGGAGGGAAATTATATAACGTTTATTGATTACAAAAGGATTATTTGCAATTTTCATTGTCATTTTGCATCTTTTATTTAAAAACTAACGGTTTTTTTGAAATTTCTGCATCAATTTTTCATTTTGACTGAATCTTTTGCATCATTTCTACATATTTGCATCTTTTAATCAATTTCTCAAACTTTTTGCGTCTTTTAACGGTTAAATTCAAATTTTTGCATCATTTTTAAGTTTAAAATTCGAACTTTTGCATCTTTTAACTGTCAAATTTGAACTTTTGCATCTTTTAACTGTCAAATATCCACTTTTGAGGTTAACATTCAATTTTTGCATCATTTATACAAACAGCTGATAAAAATGAATACTTAAAGCCTTAAAATGCGCAACATCAAACAGCTTTCGACAATTTTCCACTTGTTAAGAATATTTATATTGTTTTATTTTATTTATTCTTTTTTCGGGGGTTTCACTTTGAATTATGTAAGTTAGTTATGTGTATATTGTACATTAAAGTCAGAATATTTCTTTCTTATCGCAAAAGATATGTTATAAAATTTATTTTAATGGCTTTTTCCATTTGCTCGTTTACATTATAATCTCTCTTTCTCCCTATAATGTAACAGTGTACACAAAACTATTCTCATATAATATTCAACATTTTAATTCATTATTAAAAGTCGACCATCACATAAATTTTTTGATTTTCGTGATTATAAAATTTTCTCCTCTATTCTAATTCCCATTACAGAACAAGAGCATGGATATGCAACTAGTTTACCCGTTCCGCTTGAAACGTCGAAACTTAGAACGACATCGGTGACGAGTAGGAAATTTTCAAGGGGTGGTAATAGTAGGAAAACACAAGGGAATAGGTGAGTTCATTGAAAATAGCTGTCAATTCTAAGCCTTTCCACTAAATTTCATTTCATTTTCATTATTTTACCTACGTATGTACATGACTATGTGTAATGGGCTTCTATTCAGCTTGGGGTGAGAATTTCAGTTTTTTTTTCTTGTTGTAATAAATTTTGTTTTTTTTCGGTAGAGCAAAAGAAAGAGATAATTTATGCAGGGAAAATGGGCACATTGTTGACATTGTCCTCAGCTATTTATACGTATGTGTACGAAAACACGTTTTTCTGTTGATTCATTAAAAGAAATTGACAAAGCAGATTGCTGTAATAATGGACGAAGACAATGACTTAGGATTATTACTAATTCCATTCAATTTAACGTTTTCTTTTCTATATAAAAAGCTTTCAACGTAATTAAAAATTTATTGATTTGTCATTAAAAGTAGGTAGCTTTGAATTTTCATTATTCCTGCTTCGGAAAAAAGATCTCTTTCCTTTCTACTTCAATTATAAAGTTTGGTGCTATTATACTGTATGGTACCCAAGCTATAAAATGCTATTAACTATATTATGACCATAAAAAATATACATTGTATGAAATTTATAAAGTATTCATAAATATTATTGTAAAATGTACAATCAAAGCATCATAAAACAGTTGGTGGTGTTATCAAGCAAGGCTCACACCCTCAGAGCTGTATCTATGCCGTTTTTATGGGCTATATTTTATGACTCATATTAAAGTTGTCCTGAAAATTCAGCCTGGAATCCGAATTTAAAGTAAAATTGTAATTTATTGTCAGTAAAATTTCTGTTGGATCGTAAATTCTTGTTTGGTGTTTTTGAGTCCTTGAATTGGGGTCAGATGTTCTTTTGAGTTTCAAAATAGATTTAGGCATGAATTTTCTAACTGGATCTTGCTTAATGTCAAGAATAGAGCGCTTAATTCCTTAAATCAAAAGAATTTCTATCAAAACAAAGATCCAGTACGAAAAGAATCAAATAAATTGAACATTCCCAGCTCATCCCAGTACAACAACATGAAATATTACGACCGAAGAATTTCCAAGTTCATTAAAACAGGAATTTCAAGAATCATTAGCTACTAGATAGGTCGTAACAAATAGTAATATGTCATTTAATATCTCCTCGATTTTAATTCTATCCAATAAAATGAAATGATCATCTTCTACGGACATGAATTGTTGTCTTGTCCAGACATTTCTTCAAGATATTTACTCAATATGTCCCAAACAAGTACAATGAATATTCGACTTTTGTAGACATTCGGTACACAACATTTATTTACAAATGTTTCGTCCACTCGAGCAAAATTTTATTATCCCTTCCGATAATCAACTCAATTCAGGCAACAGCCAAATATTGACTTTTTTGCAAAACGAAATAATAATGCATGGCAATAAAAAGTCATGCCATAAAATCTTTTAAATGACAATATTTTTCAAGGAGAAACAGTTTTAAACGATTATCAATCATTCTCTACATTACATTCGTTTTCTATGCCTTATATTCCCCAATCTCATTAACTATTTTGTTGACGACGTTCACTTATCATTCGATGTACACTCTTAATGGAATTGTCTCAGTACGATAAGATAATTGCATTTTCATATTACCCTAAAAAAATTATGAAGTTTTAAAGCATTTTGATTGCTGATAAGTTGGTTGGGAACTTATTTGATGTGGATGGGTTGAGAGCGTTTCTATTTTACATTCAGTCACGTGATTTCATTGTTGTGAAATTTATAAACATTTAACGGTTCTAAATTTGAAACTGATTAAGAATTAACGGTTTTTTAGAATTCAAATATTTAACGGTTTTTTAGAATTCAAATATTTAACGGTTTTTCAGAATTCAAATATTTAACGGTTTTTCAGGATTCAAAATTATAACGTTTCTTTAAAATTTGAAACGGATTAAAAATTAACGGTTTTTTAGGTTTCAAATATTTAACGGTATTCTAGCATTCAAAATTTTATCGGTTTTTAACTGAATTCAAAAATTTTAACGGTTTTTAAACTGAATTTCAAAAAGAAATCATGAAATGATCACAAAATAAAGATGTTTATCTCGTTAGCTCATGCACAGAGGCGTCAAGAACGGAATTTCAATAGGACCATAATGACAAATATTGATAACTTTTACTCATTTATTATTGATTGATTTTCCACATAAAAATTCATTTATACTCTTCATACTCATTCTCGCCTTCTTCAAAATAAAATAAAATGTCTATTTTTAATGCACAGTATTTTCTGTGTATGAAAACAGTTTTTTGCGCCTCGTTTTTTGACGTTTTATGTCGTCAGCAAAACATGAAAGCGGCCAATTTCCAATTTTTACATTTTTATCTATTTTCCTGTCGAGATATATTCAAATTGCTTTTTATTTCTTTTTCTAGCATTATTTCATATTTTTTCGCTGCCTCTGGTTTGCTTTTCTTGCGAGTGAGTGCGAAGACGAATAAGAAAGAAGAAGAAAGTTTTGTCATTAGATTCTTTCTTTGTCGCTCTTCCATTCAATTTCAATTAAAAGAAGTTAGTGAAAGATTTAGAGATAAAGATATACCGTTCTATCAGGTATAATTTTTATGAAGATATTGTTGAATTTTTTTTTTCATCAATTTTTAGCGCGTTTGCGCCAAACAAACGTTGAAGAATGTCTCAAAGAAGATTTCAGATTAATGAAATTTCAAATAAATCTATCAATTTGTATTCATCTCTATAAATTCAATTTACCATAAAATGTTTTTTTTCTATCTCTCTCTTTTTCAATTCTATCTAAATGCCTATTCTCCATAAATTTATTTGAATATTTTGATTAAAATGAAAAGTTTTTCCATTCAATTGGAGGAGAAAAGACTGCGAGGAACACATTAGAGATAAATCCAGTGATACTACGAAATGGAATTTAACAATTCATGATGAGAAACATTTCGGAATTGCTCAATCTTGAAAAAATAACTTTTTGGCGCGAAAATATCTAAAAACAAATTAGTTTTGAGTGTGAGTTATAAAGTACTATTGAATAGTTTGGTATAGTTTTTATGAAGATATGTATAGCCAATATTATTTTCTAACGAATTTTCAAATTTTAAAAAAGTCGTTAAATTTTTAAATTTTTGAAAAACCGTTAAGTTTTTGAAAAACCGTTAAATTTTTAAATTTTTGAAAAACCGATAAATTTTCAAAATTTTGAAAACCGTTAAATTTTCAAATTTTCAAAACCCGTTAAATTATCAAAAACGCAAAAAATGAATGCTAAAAGGCAAATTTTTTTAAAACATTTTCATGACCTTGAAAATATTTTTAACCTTGAAATGAAAAGAAAACAGGAAATGCGTCTTAATTGCACGCTTAGCAGCTTTCTTCTTTTCCTGTAGGTAGTTTTTGTAAAAAAAAATTTTCATCTATGAAAAAAGCTGAAAAGAAAATTGAAAACCTGTGCACGAACACGTCGTCAGCCCAAACATAGCTATCGTATGAATGAAAAGAAAGAAAAAAAAATCGATAAGACATTTGCTAGAGTGTAAGCATTTGTCATCATCGCAAAAGGTGTTTACGTGATTGTGCATATTGTATCTATGCATATATATACAAATATCGTTCCACATATCCCTTTCTTAATATCTTATCGCAACTCTATCGCGTTTAACAAATAAATCATTACACAAACTAATTACGATATTTTTTTTTGTAATACGTGCTGTGATAAATTATGTATTATTCTGTGTTTATTCTCATACAGAGAAATCTTATCGCTTACAATCTCAGTCATTTTTTTTCTTCTCTTTGTTCCTTTTTCCCTCGACTAGATACAAAAACAATATGAAATATTTACTTATTTTCTTCTTTTTTTGAACTCCTTCCGCCTCATGTGTACACAAAATTTGCTTACTCATATTATGAATGTTAAATCATACAAACACACACACACGCACGCACATTGTATCTGAATGCTTTAATATAAATTTGTTATCACATACATTATCGACAGATTTGCGAGAGAGATGAATGAGAATCTCCCCATGAGAAATGAATGTCTTGAGGATTTAATTTTTCATTTGTTATTCTTTTTCGTTTTCCTCTTTATTTCGGAAAAAAAATAAATTTGCAAGCATGAGATATCATCACAGTATTAGTCTTCTCAATGTGTATACGATTCACATCATTTCTAGTACATTTCTCATTCTGACATCGATGCAGTTTTGCAATACACTTTGACAATTGCCCTGATTTAGTTTTGAATTGAATTTCGGTTTTTTTACAAATTTCTGGATAAAATTTATCACAAAAATGATAAAATTAGTCGACAAAAACACATTTCCGAAGCTCAATGTATTAAATGCTTAATCTGTGCCACTTTTTTACTCACTTTGAACTTATCAGTTGGTCTTTATTCGATATCTTTACGTTTTTATTCAAGATTAAAAATTTCAAGTGAGAAAATCCGCCATTTTGAATTTTTAAATTATGAATTTTTTGAATTCTAAGAATGCCGTTAGAAAACAATTGAATTGCTTTTATGAAATCCCAAACCTAATTTCACATTCAATATGTCAAAAAAAATTTAAATTTAAATCATTTTATTTTTATAAAAAATATAATACAATTTTGATTTAGTGAAATTCACAAGAGAAATAATCTACCTATAAACTGAAATAGATTACGTGACTCGAGGAGTTGTGATAAGATTCGGAAATTCCGCAGCATCATGTATGCTTACACAAATCCATAAATTTGAAAAATCCCAGCCCCCTAAAAATAAATTATGCGCCTTAGTCATTCAACCGAATAATATAACAGAAAATTTATCTGACTAGTCTTGCAACAATTGCGAAAAGTTAAAGATAAAGACGAACGGAAAAGAAGAAAATTGACATAAAAAGTTCAGAAATGTCGCCTCCTAATTTTAATTTTTCAACAAGTTAGTTGCTTTGATCAGCAAAAAAGAAACTAGCATAGTTTATGGAAACTGATCCAAATCTCAGACTGATATGCATAAATTCAAGACATATATTGAGAAAAATGAGAGAGCAAACAAGAAGAAAAACGTGGTAAAAAATACGAATTGATTAAAAAAAATTATTTTGATTCACATGAAGCGATCGTTGAACTTTTGTTTCTTTTTTTTGAGGAAAAAATTCATATTCTTTTTCAGTAAATAACGAGAAAGAGAGAAAAATAAATATACGCAAGAAAAAAAGATGGAGAGGAAAGAAATAGAGACAGAGTGGAGTTGTAAAGTAAATGAAGAAGAAATGCGTATTGCATACATACAAGTATATTAATCGCACTAAATTGCCATTGAGATTTACGATGGTCGTTAGGAGAGTGACTTAAGAAAAATTTTAATCCTCTGCTATAGTCATTTGCCAACTTTTTTTCTGCTTTGATTGACGAGATTTCTTTGGGGAGAAGGCAATTGACTTTTTGTACAGTTTCTTTTTGATGAACTGGGGTGTAATACTGTGGGCAGGCAAAGTTGTAATGCAAATGACCATTCCACACCATCTACTAGATGGATCATCCATAAATGACGTTTTATATTTGGGATTAGATAACTTAGAGAGGTCCAAAAGCACTATTTTCTGATTGATGTCATTTATGAGCAATCCCTTTTATGGATCGTTCATAAATGACGTCCAATGTTTAGGGAGGGAGGGGGTCTGACGCTGTGTGATACTTCCATGCAAATTGAGGCGAGTCTTAAAGTCTCGTTTTTTAGTGACGTCATTTATAAACGACCCATAATTTCCCACATTTTTTCCGCTTCAAAAAATTCCCCCAAAAAAATATTGCATCAGCATCACAAAACTGCCAACAAATCGCAAAATTTTTCAAGCACGTGTATCTCATCCAAGTCAACAACACGAGTGGGATATGAGAAATTTATATAATTTTTTTTAATCTTTCACAATTTCTCATCTTTCATTCACAATTCAGTCAGAAAAGTTAGGAAGAAATGTTCTTCGTATACACAAGCAAGCACATGACACATTTCCATAAATGGTAGACTATTTAAATCATGACTAATAATCATGACCATTCGATTCTTCTCTTTGTAAATTAAAATGGGAATGACATAGTAATATTTTTTATTAGACTGTTTGATCATGACTAGCAGGCATGATTCGCGATTAAATGGGCTATAAAAACCTAGTTATGTGGTTTCGATGAGTGTAACGAGCGTTTACAGTATGAATGTTTAAACTCTTTCGATACTTTTAGGTTGTTTTACTTTGATGAGCTTAAATGGGTCGTTTACTAGTTGCGTCACTGATTTTAGGGGGTTTAATGTTGAGTGAATGGGGGATTTGATAAAGAATTGTCATCAAAACTTAAACCAAATAAAGTTTAAGATAGATATAAATATAATTCTGCTATTTGGGGTCGTATGAAAATTACGTCACACAAAAGAAACGACTGTTTCGCCCCCCTTCTCCCTCTTGTCACAAATTTTCCATACAAAAAATTCTTGTATTTAATGTTGCTAATTTTTCAGCCCCCTCCCCCTCTAAAACGTGACGTAATTTGTAAGAGACCCCAAACTAATAGCTATTAAGCAATATAGTAAAATATAGTATAATATAATAAGTTACACAAAAAAAATTGGAGGTTATTCGCTTGTGTTGTCTATTTTGGAAAATTCAGTAAAATAATTTCGAGTCCAGGGGTTTTTTACTCGTTATACCCCTAGAGTAACTCCTGGGGTAGTGTACAAACTAGGGTATACCGAGCCCCAAAGTAATAGACGTCATAAATAATCAACCCCATTTTGTAGCCAATTCAATTTTTTAAAAAACACACAACAGCCAATAAAACCTCAAATTTTCCTATTCTATGGCTTCTTACACCAATTTTTCTTGTTAAATGTAGAGCCTATAAATCATCAAGTCATTCTCTTTAACGATAAATTTCTAGCCAATTTATAACTTCGTATGGAAAGCTAACAATTAAATTATATGGCTTTTAAAAGTCACGACTCCTTTGTATTCTAATTCTAATTACCAATTATCTTTTTATGGATTGTTTAAAAACTAAAAAAATAGTATTAAATAAATTAGCTTAAATAAACATGAAGTAAACTTTTTTCCGATTTCGTAATTTCTTTTGAATATATCTATTTAATTTTATGATAGTTTTACGATTGATTATTAAAGGCTAGTTACTGATTAGGTGGCAGTATACTTATCAATATAGGGTATATACGGGGATAGAAGGGGGTGCAATTATAACCTCAAAATCGATATTTATCAAATTAATCGAAAACACCAATTAGGTAATTTATTTAAAAGAAATGTAATTACTTCTCCAATTCAATTCACTCTAAAACATTCATTTGATCATCCCAATAGCAACTTGAAAATTTTTTCATACGAAATGTACACAAACGTTTTTGTTATTCAATTAGAATTATAAACACATGTTCAGACAAACTTTTCACATCAAATATTGAGCCATGACTTTGACAGAAGGTTCACAAACTGAAAAAGCAAACTACTTAAAAATCACACAGCTGAAAAATTAAAATAAATAATCGATTAAAATAGATTTGAAGTTAGTCATTTAATGAGTACTTTCCCATTACATTTAACTGTTACCCGCGACTATGTACACGTGTCTTTTCTTCCATTATTTCGTGCAGCTAAATAGAAATATCTTTTATGAAGAAGCAACGCGAAATGGTATTAACAAGGAATGAAGATAATGACGCTTTTTAAGAAACAAAAAAAAATAATAATAACATAAAAGAAATGAAAAGAAAGAAAGATAAAAATACTAAAGTTCTCTTTTACATTGTTTTATGTCGTTTCAGGTCAACTCACAACGAATTGGAGAAAAATAGGTAAGGTTAAAATTTAACATTTCCACTAGCTTTTCGATTTCTTTATTTTTTTCAATGGTGCGCTACCGTTTAATTCGACATATGTATGTGTCTGTGGGTGCGTTGAACGATTTTCAGTACTATAAAGTATATGGCAAAACATCAACATTTTTATGGATTGAAAGTTACGTGATTGTGTTGAAGCGGAAAAATTTTCTTTTTCCATTTCTTTTTTTTACGAAATGAACTTTTAATAAATCAAGTTTTCACATCAGGAAAAGTCATTGAAGAATACTTTTGAGTTTTCGATCGATTTTTGGCTGTTGAATGCTTGTTTTTCGTCACTTTGTAAGGCTGCTCTTATTAATTTATTGTCTTTTAAATCTTAATACTCACAATTTCTTAAAATAATTGAATTGTTTACATCAGAAAAATGATTTGACGTAGTTTCAACCCTTCCAGAAAGTTACTAAATTGACGTAGTTTCAACCCTTCAGGAAAGTTACTAAATTTGAATTTTAAAATTCCGTTAAAATTTTATTCCAATCAAAATAAAGTTAGAAAGTTACAAATTAAAATACGCCCTAAAAACACCATCTAGATAACGAATTGTAAAAAAAAGTTTTACAGCAATTAATTCGACGAATAATTTCGACAAAGAAAGTTTTACTAAAAACAAACGAAATGCTTGCTTATTTTTGATTATACGGTCACATGTTACGTGTTGTTTACTTCGCAAAAAATAGTCGCAAATTTGATATTATAATTAAATTGAAATTAATTTTGAAAGCTTGTTGAAAGCATGTCAATTTCTTGTATTACTGTAATTACAGTAGCGTACTTACAGCAGTTACTTTTTTCTTTTTGTAAGAATTAAATACGAATTAGTCGGAAAGTCTCTTTTTGATTATTTAATTCAATTAAGCTCATCGCATACGAGAGCATTACATGCTTTTGAAGTTGGATTAAATATTATTGCTAAGGTTTCCATTTGATGGAAATGAATTTGTCCTTAATACCTCAATGATATAAAAAAATTTGAGGATTTTCGAGAAAAAAGAAAGAAGATCTTAACATGTTGCTAAGCTGCAAATTCTTTTTCTCATTCAAATGTTTCCAAGGTGCTTACCATAAGATCATTTACCGTAGACTATCATTAGTCATCGACCAGATGATTTTAATTTTTGTTTCCGCTCAACAATAGGCGGTATGGTCAACAACCGGATAGTTATGAGACCATTATTCAATTGTTAGAGCCGACATCAACTTACTTACCAGATGACTGTCCGATTAGACATGCAAAACTACTTGAACATGTACTCTTATCAATACATAACCGATCGTTAAAAAATGTCATTTTTAATACGATTGTAAATTAAAATTGCAAAAAATACGATTGTAAATTAAAATTGCAAAACAATCTATAAATAGTTTAAGTAAGCAATAATAAGACGACTAACTAAGAAATGTGAATGAACTCATATCAAACTAAATAAATAAAAATAAAAGAAGAGAAAAATTGTGCAGATATATGTGAATTTAAGTTGAAGGGAAGTATAAAACTCTTAAACGATCTGTAAAAGCAGCAAAAAAAAGTTTTAATAGAGTTTACACAACTCATGAATTTATTTGCTTCGTTTTTAGCTTGGTTTTGTGGATTTTGTTTAGAATGGAGGGATGGTCATGATTTGTCAGACTGTCTTCTGTACAATATACATTTTCTTGCTTTAATTGCAATTTTAAAAAGTTTTTCCAGTTTTTTTAAAAAAAAATTAAAAAAAAATGTACGTCTTGAAGTTGGCTTCAATTTAGGAATTTTTCAAATTTTAAATTTGTAACGGTTTTTTCTCTTCGAAAAATGCTGTTTTGACGCATTTGACGATATTTGTTGGACTATATGCTGCACAATATACATTATCTAGCTTTAATTGATAATAAATTGCAACTTTTAAAAAGTTATTCCAGTTTTTCAAAAAAATGTATGCTTTGAAGTTTGCTTCAATTTAGAATTTTTTCAAATTTTAAATTTGTAACGGTTTTTTATCGAAAAATGCTCTTTTGACGCATTTGACGAATTTTTCCAGAGAAGTAATGTAATAATAAGAAGAGTGAGGGAAGGAACTTATCAGTAAAACCAATGTGAGGAAGAAAAATGGGCGAGAATTTTTTTTCGAGAGTGCCCATAAATTAGCAACGTTAAAAGTTTTTTTTGTTGTTGCTTTCCTTTCTATCGCGCTCTCTCATGCTCCTGTTTAAGTACAGCACTAGTTCATTAAAAATATTGTTTGTAAGGGAATAGCAGTAAACCATACTCGAGAGATTAATATTGCATCTGACAAAGCTTTTAGTTTACTTAAATTTTTGTTCACTGTTCATGATATTATTACTTTTTTTTTGTGTGTTTGTGGGAAAAGAATACACTTTGAGGAGTAAAAGATTAAAAGTTTCGAGCGAGAGAACTGGAGAAGCTTATTATGAAAATGTACAGGAAATATAAGAAAAACTTATAACGATAAATTTTCTTAACTTTCATCACATTTATTTGCTCTTTCTGCTTCCTTTGCAAATCCACACACATAGACACACAAATACCTTCTTTTTTTACTCAAGCATTTTACATTTTAATAGCACAACTTTATCTACTTCTTGTTGCTGTAACATTGCTAAGAATGAGTCTCTCAAATAATGTTTGAGTTTATTCATGAATATAAAAAAATTATTCTAAAAAATTTCTGAGTTATGCTTAATAATTATTTGCATAATAACTTTTATCAAGTACGAGGAAGCACTGTAGATAAAGAATGGAAGTTTTTGCTCGTTTCTACAGTTTTATGGCTTCAAAAAGACGGTATTTGATGAAAAAGTTCAACCAGTTTGGCTTATTTCAATTAATTTTGGGAAATTTGTTGAGACAAAGAGCCCACAGAGCATCAAATTTGAACCAATGAAGCAGCATTACTGAATTCAGTTGTCTAATTTGGATTGTAGACCAATAAAACCTAATTATTTGGATTTTAAATTTTTATTTACATGGATAATCCTTGTCACTGAGGCAAGTCCATGAAAAAAATTGTAACAAAATTCAAATTTTCAAAATACGTTATGATTTTAAATGAATCTTTGCAAACAAATTCCTGAAATTGTCACAGCCTATATGTTTAAATTTTACATGACTGTAGTTCCTTCATCACAAATCTGTTCACCTTACACAAAAATAAATAAATAATAAATGAGGAAAACAGACTCCTATAAACAGCAATACATTCCTCCATAAAACTTGCATGAAAAATCTTTGCAAATGAGCATTTTAATTATTAATGCAGCAAGTAAATTCTAGTGTGAATGTAAAGAAAAATAAAAAGGTTGAAATGAAACATTACAAGATAAATAAATAAATAAAATAGAATACAAACTTGTCAACATGTTGAAAACAAATGTCTTGGAAGGAATTTTATGTTTGGTAATTTATGTGACATGAACTTACATGGAATTGTATAACACCTGAGAATTGTAGGAGTTGTTATGTAAATTCAAAAAGTAATTGTATGAGCTTTAAATTTTAATCGCAGATTGCTTTGAAAATTGCAATTTTTAACGGAAATTTAAATTTTGAAATTCGAAGCTAACTTCAGGTTGAAAAACAGCGTTTAACGGAAATTTGAATTTTGAAATTCGAAGCTAACTTCAGGTTAAAGAATTCAAATTTTAACGAACTTTCGGAACAAAAAACAAGAATATTTTAATATCCAAAGCAATTTCTAAATCAATCCACTTAAAAAACCAATTCAACCATGACAAAAATGTCATTTTCATCCCTCATAAAATGTCTTAATGCTCGAAAAATCATAAGAAATTTTCTTAATAATATTTATAGAGATTTATAGCAATATCAATTGAACCTTGAGTGCTGAGAAAATTGAATAGACCTGAATTTGAAATAATTGGATAGAGAAAAACTCATCGAGGCCATTCAAATGATTTCAATATAATTGCCATACACACTTCAGTGCAGAAAATAATGTGTTTAAATATACGCAGGTCCAAAAACCCGGTATAATTTTTGTACAGTAACTAAGAAAAAGAAATTCTTTTCTTTTGTACATCAATGCAAAGTAATGCCTCCTCACACCATGAGCACAAATAAGGGAGCGAAATGATAAAAAGTATTTCCTTTTCTTTTTTTCTTATTCTCCTGCTTTTTTAATAAAATATGCAAATAATAACTTCAAGGAAGAGAAAATAACAGCAAAATTTATCTTTATCTCCATGACAAAAACAGAATATAAGGATAAGAAGAGAAAAGAAATTGTAAGATGATGAGTTAGAGGAGATGGAGAAGAAAAGAAGGAAAAAGAAACTTTTTTTTTTCTTTTCACGCAATACGGTGGAAGAAAATGTCAAAGAAAATGAATTGATAATTCTAGGGTCATCAACTTCCATGCTATCCTGTGGATTGGGAATTACAATTAATTAGAGGAAGTGGGATAGCTTCTTTTCAATCGGATAGCAAAAAAATATCCCATTTAGAATTATTACGAAAAGGAAATTAAGATGTTACGTAAATAATCTTTTCTTGGGACACCTGAAATTGGCAATATCAGAATACTTATTGAATTCTATGGAGGAAATTTTTATTTCATTTGAAGGAATTCAGATTGGTTTCTATTTGGATTAACAATTGAATTGGATTTAATATTTCCGCCCCAGTGCATTTTCTAGTCTTAATTAAATTTTGCCATAGATATTGAGTTTTTATGAATTTTAGGCTCGAATTGAATTTAACGAATTTCTGAAATTTGAAATTTTAAGAATTCGTTGAAAATTCAAATTTGAAAAGTCCGTTAAATTTCAAATATTAAATTTCCGAATACTTTGCATTAAATACCACAAAATATTCATAAATTTTCCTCCTCACATTCCGGAGGCATTAGCAGAAATTCCTCTTTAAACAAGTGAAATTATTTCCCAGAAAATCATCACGTGGAAGTTGTGCACGAAAAATTCCTCGAGAGGAAAAAAATTTGTTTATTTTCCGAGACGTTTTCTTATTCTATTCTGCCGAAAAAAAAAGTTATAAGCGATTTAATTTCTTAAGCTAGATATATTCATTACGTTGAACGGAAGAAAGTTATTAAAAAAGTATAATTCGATATCGTAGAAAAAGGAAAATTTCTCCCCAACGTGAAAATTTCTTGTCTTCTTCTTGATGCTATTTTCCTTTTGTACTGTTGCACGGATGAAAAATATTCATGCAAAATAAATTTTTATTGAATTTTCATGAAACTTATTTTCACTCTACGTCTCTCATCTCGACGAGAATGAGGATAGAAATTGTATATTTATACATTTTATAAAACTCAATGTCGATGCATAAAAAGAGGTAGAAAATGTGTGAGCATGCAGACGAAGTATCATCATGCAAATGTGCTCTAGCTAAAATGCAGAGAGATGATATTTAAGGAGTATATTAATAGGTTTTTCACAGTGATTGTTGAAATGCAAATTTTCTCTCTCCATTCTTCTCATCATGTCTCACAAAAGTAGTTGGATGTGATGCTGAAGTGTTTATGGTAAAAGTGCATTTTTATCCTCATCGTAGCCATAAAGAGCTTACTAGTGGAGGAGGAATCTGAGAAAGATAGAATTATTGTTATTTAATGGAGGATATCTTCATATTTCACTGATTTGATGGCTTATTGGAATTGGAACTGTAAAATTTTAGTATCTATAGAATAATTGACTATAGTTTTGCATTGATTTGAACACTTACAATGAAATTTTTAACGGAAATTAGTGGAAAGTTTGAAATTTTTAAAAACCGTTAAAATTGAGATTTAGTTCAAATTTTTAAAAAACCGTTAAAATTGAGATTTATTTCAAATTTTAAAAAACCGTTAGAATTGAGATTTAGTTCAAATTTTTGAAAACCGTTAAAATAGATCAAACTAAAATCAACTAAAATAACCAAAATAACAATAACCCTTGGACATTCACGACAAACTAGCCTCAACAGCACAACATCTACGAAAAATTCCCCCCAAAAAAATGCTTAAAAATTTCCAAAAGGAGACAGAAAATGATATTTATTTACAAAAACTCTCGAGAATTCGTAGATTGAAACATCCATAGTTTGTCTCTAAAGTGCAATTTCCATTTTGTGCAATTTTCTATCCATATTTTCACTTCATAGTCATCATCATCATCGTCTGAGAACTTTATTTTTTTGTATATTCATGTACTATCCTCACTCGGTATAATCTCATGTGACTCAATTCAACTTAAATCCATAGAAGTTGATATGATATGTCATATATGTACGAAGAAAATATCTGAAGATGTTTAAGGAAAAGGAAACTCTCAATGCGCACATGAATTTATTGAATGTACATGTATACATGACACATGCATAAAATGCAATTCAATTATCATTAAATTATTCAATCACAGACAAAAATAGAGATTTTAAATCATTCATGCAGAATGTTTACATGCGCACATATAATCATACTTTTAAAAAATTCAAATTGACCATAATGGAATAAATGTTTACAATATTATGGAAAATATTCAATAGCATTTTCTTTACTTCCATTCTTTGCAGGAGAGCTCACTTACGTAGCTGTTTAGAAAGACTGAAAGAAATCGTCCCACTTGGCTCTGATACGAGTCGACACACGACACTAGGATTGCTCACGAAAGCAAAACGATTCATGAAGGTGAGTCAAATGAACAGACACAACACACAAAAAAGACACAAAAAAAATTATTATTAATGGGAATGAATGAAAAAGTCGTGCGGAACTTAATCAAATTAAAGTGGAATTAAACGCAAAGAATTTTTAATTATGATTTCTGCATGAGTTTTGACTTACATAGAGGGGAGATATGATACTCGTGTGGAGTTGGCCCTCCTTCCAGGATATGCTCCTGGCTGGAATCAACGTCATTTTGATTGATTGGATATCACCAAGGATTCAAACTCCATTCATAATTTAAATCAAAAAAAAAAGTTTCAGCAGAATTTGTCGTATTCACAAGTTTGTATCCAATTGCATGACTTTTAATTCCATCAAAAGAATTCAACAGAACTATCATGTTTAAAAAAAAGTAATACTAACTTCATAACCATGCAGCAATGACAGGAAAAACGAGAAAAGCAGTCAAAAGTTTCATTAGTTTTTTTGTTCATTCTTCTTTGTTGACTAAAAAGTAATTTTTTATATTTTTGGAATTTGATACATGAACAGGCAGGAGGGTAGAGTGAGAAAAGTATATGAATAGAAGCAGTAGAAACGTGAAAGTTGGAAAAATTTATTCTCTTTTATGATCATAAATTTTTGCATTCATGCCATTTTATTGTTGTGCTGCATTTCAACCAACAATGAACTTTATACTTTCATATTTAAAATTCTGAACAATTGCTGGAAAATTCAACAAAATAAACTTCACTTGCCACTTGATAGTTTGATTGTTGATTCAAATGTTGGGGATATGGGGAGGGTGAACATTTATGTAGCAAGATGATGGCGGATTTTTGCATTGAGCTGGACATTTTTCAACTGGATTGTGCAAATTTTCAAATCTTTGTTTACAAAATTAGTTTATTTAAATTCCAGTATTAAAGCAATGAGTTCGCTATCATATTATTGATCTTTCTATGCCATACAATCAAAAGTTTAATATTTAAGTGATCCAGCACTGCTGGAATAAATAGAAATGACCAATTTTATGATTATTTTGATAATTTTGTACTAAAATGTTTTCAAATTGTTCTAATTTCAATTTTTGTACTAAAAAATGTTCTAATTTCAAATTTTATACTAAAAATGTTCTAATTTCAAATTTTGTACTAAAATGAGGCAAAACGGTTTTATCCATAAGTCTATTAAAGCAAACGAGCAATTTTCACTTCAAAGTAGCTCCTAGTGACACATTTAAACACGCATCATTAGTAAAAATACTCATTTGAGCTCTAAACTTTCCACATGAACATGCTGTTCCCATTCAATCCTCAAATGTTCTTAAATGACCCAGTGAATCCATAAAACAGTAACAGAAGCGAGACAATTTCATACCAATTATAAATTTCTATTCTAGATATAGCAATAGCACATGTGAATATGCCTCTTTGTGGGCAATTTCCATTTCCGAAATACGTGCATGAATGTGTTTTATTTCCAAAAACTTTTCTTTTCCCTAAATGATGCAAATTGTCGTTTCTGTAAAAAGCTCTATTATTCTTCATTCCATACATCTACTTGAACAGAACTCGACATCACATTAACACAAAGCAGAGAAAATTAATTAATGTTCAAAAATTGAAAATACATTTTGCAGACTGCAATAAAATTTTATATCCACCATGAAAAATTTTCCGAGCATGTTCCGAATAGGAGAAATAAAAATCCACTCTCACACTTCTTCTGAATGTAATTAGAATTGATGATGAACAATAATTTGTTACGGTGAATGTGCCAAATTGAATTGTCGTTTGCTGTCGTCCGATTTATATCATTCGCATATTCACATGCGATATTCATTAAATCCATTTTTTTCGTATATTAATTTTCATGTCTCTTTGTCAGTTATGTGTGGAATGAAAAATCATGAGATAGCTGGATTGTTGCTAGGGTTGAATTTAAAAAAACCATCAAGTTTCAGGCAATTAAAGCGCTTTGTGTATCAACTAAACAAACATTCTTTCATATCTTCTAAGAATTTAGATTGAAATAATTGAAGCAGAGATTGTCTGGGAATTTTGATGAAAATTGAAGGTGTTGTGCTGCTGTTAGTCACGTATCATGTTTGAGTTTTGTGCTTTTAAAATGTAGAATTCAGAGATTCGATGGCATCTGAACTGGATACAGTAGGGATCTGAGCATCTTCAACTTATGTTCTTCAAATTTTATGTCAATAATATGATTAATGTAAGCTTAACTGCTTCCAAGACAACAAATTGTCATTCATGTGAATGGATAATATTTATACGTATCTTGGTGACCGAATAGATAAGATGCACAATCACATATTGAAAGTTCTTTCTTCATTGAAAGTGTGGGTTCAAATCTCCTCCACATGGATCTTAATTCAGGTGTATTGAATGATTTAAGGGGTCGTTCACTTATTACGTTCGCTTTTTAGGGGGGAGGGAGTTTAGGATTTTGTAACAGGCTAAAGTAAAAAAATTAGTTCGAAATTTGTAACAAGGGGTAGGGGGTCTGAAAAGTCGCTGCGTAACGTAATAAGTGAACGACCCCTAAACATTATACTCATTTTTAAAAAAAATGAGTAAATAACGGAAGAAATTTGAATTTTTGGGGCCAAAATATTTTATCTTTAAGAAGATAGTATTAAGTTTTAGGTAAATATCAGCTAAGCAAGAAGTAGGTCACTTGTAAGATTATGTCAGGTACCCCGAGTAGCAAAATGCGTTAAACTGAAGATTTTGTTAAGTGTGGCAAATACCATCGTCACGATACCTTCAGAGCACCCTCACGTATTTTTGACAATTCTCCGTTATAACTACTATATTGTGCCACTCGGATGCATACCCAGCGATCCCACAATCCTTCTGCTACAACTACATTAAATATTAAAAAGCATCAAGCCTCAAAGATCCACAACTACAAGAGAAAAAGTCAAGAAAATCCCTCAACATTTCAATTTACTTTTGACAGCCACCCAAACCGTATCAAAAAATCCAATCCCATCGGTGAGGGGCAATAAAGTATGTATGAAATAAAAATTGTTTGCAAATATACATATTATTCGTAAACATTCTTATTTATCAAAAGCGAGAGAAATTCTTTTCATGCCTCATGCCACTTGACAACAATTAGTTGCACAGAGAGTGAGTGAGTGAGAGGCAAAATCCGTATTGTATAAGTTGGTGGAGGGAGCAAAAAATATATAAAATACATGTGCTACCGTAGAGCTCGTGTTTCCCTGCATAAAATAATATTGTCATCATTTCGTGTACAAAAACAAATTAAAAATAGAAATGAAAAAAGGGAAGAGAGAGAATGAGAATTTTTAAGCTAGAGAATGTTTTAGTTATACAAACAATTTTTTTTATTATGATTGTCATATTCGTATAAAAAATTTATTTCTGATTTCATATATGAACTTAGTGCAACTGAAAAATTAATGAGAGAATCACCTGAGGATGACTTTTCAAAGCGCACTGCTACCTTCGTTAAAGAATTCTCAATGGTCATTTGAAATTCAAGCTTATTCAAGATGTCATAGGCTGGTATCTAAGGGTGGGTGTATACCTTAGCTTTCTGTATATACTAGATATGAACCTCTACATCTTTGGTATACTAGTAAATTATCTCAAAGATAGTTTTTGCTAGACGTATCCCTTTAGGGATATCAAAACTGTATAGGAAAACCCAAGAGTCCAAAATAGGTAGGGGACCGTTCATAAATGACATCACGCCCCCTCCTCCCCCTCTATCACATAACTCTTTCTTTTATATGGAAGTGTCACACGGCATCAGAACCCCACCCCCTAGGGTTTGAAAGACCCCTAGGGGTGTACTCCTAGGATATAAATTTTTGACCAAACTCGACAAGTCCCACGACGAAAAGCATTCATTTCACAAAAATCTGCTAACTAACAAAAAATTTTGACGAATTTATTTTCCTCTCATTTCAGAATCTGGAGCGCAAAGAGAAGCATCAAGCGATGCAATTAGAACAATTAACTAAAAAACAAATATTTCTGAAATGGCGTTGTGAGCAACTGATTTCATACAATGAAGCACTTTGCAAGAGACGATCTGTATCAGAATGTTCTACCTCTACCATATCGAGTACAAATTCATATGAACTTACTAGATCATCGTCGTCCATTTGTGAATCAGGTATGTGTAAAATAAATTTACTTACACATGGTTTCATTAGCACAATGTGTATTATTATGAGAGAAGATATTTACATAATTCATACTGTATGTATGATTTTTTTTGTGTGCTTATGTACGACATGCCAACTGAACCTTTAACTCTCTTTTCAACTTTACTGTGTTTAATTTTAACATGCAAATTTATTGACAATCTCATTGCGCTCAAAAAATAAAGTTTTTTTTATTTCATCCATGAATTCGTGTGTGTATTAGCGAATTTTTCCAAAGGGAAATGACTTTATTGTCCCTAGTTTGTCTGTCTGCCTGGTATGATAGGCTGAAAGGGTAGAAAGTAAATCTAATAAAAGAGATGTTATTCCTTTCAATAACTTTTATTAACTGACACTTTGAATATTGTTACATTGTTATTTATACTAAAAATATAAATCAATTCTTATAAGATACTATATGTATTCCACCGCTTTGGATTAAAAAAATTATTGAAGATAATTTTTTTATTTATATGTTTTATAAAAGGAATTTTTTTAACTTTTATATATTTTTTTTTCTCTATTATAATAGATTTTTTTGCTGATTTTATAATATTTTTTTTGTTTTTTATCTTAATATTAATGTATAAAAGAAAACTTAAAATTATCAATTTGAATTAATAGGAAATAATAAAATATATCATTAATTTATAGCATTAAAAAAAACTGAAATTAGAGGGAAAATAAAAAAAAAAAAATTAATTATGTTGATTCTCAAACTCTTGGGTCAGGATACTGTTGTTGTCTTAAGGCTTGTTGTAAGTTCTGCATGTTGATTGGTTGTTCATTTCCTACTTCATGTTCCATGTCTCTACGCCAATTTCGCTGTGTGATAACTAGATTCATCCAATTTGAACAGCAACATAAGAACATGTACGGAGAACATATTCCGTAAATTTTGCTCAGGATCGCACCATTTATAATTAAGTTGATTACAAATGAAATGGATTTGATGATGATCAGGATTCCGATGATGAAGCTGAAGAAACTGCCAATATTTGTGATTTTGCTTTGGAAGTAGAAAAGACTCTCCATCATCCTAGACTTCAAATTATTGATGTCGTCCAATGTTAGGTGCTTTGATATTTTTTCGCCTGATTTTGTTTCTCCCGATGAATCGAAAACACGGATAACATTTTGTATATTTGATTTGGAGTTTAATGGTTGATATATAGCTTGTTTGAAATTATTTAAGTCTTCTTCAGTATATACTCCACGATAGGCCAAGCTCTCGTCCACATGAAGTTTCCACTGAGTCATTCCCAAATTCGGGAGCTTCATTGGTGGAATCATAGGTAACATCCTTAAATTGTCCCGGGTGTACCATAATCCTCCAATTTTAAAGCCTGGATTAATTATGCCATTACAAGGAATGATAGTTGCTGCAGTTTGTATGATTTTGGTTCTTGGTGCAATGAATACAATGTTGTTGTTATAAGCGCCATCACATTTTATGGGTAATTCCTGAGTACATTCAGAATAATGCGCTATTGTGCAGTTTTTTACGGGAATGCAGTCAATTACATATAGTAAATCGCCAGCTGTCATAGTCATGATGCCAGCTTTCCTAAATAGAGTATATCCAGTTGATGAACTGATAGATGCCATCTCCAAAGCTGCAAGATTTCCTCTTTGACTTTGTTCACATAAGTCTCTTCTGAAGATTTCGTACATTTCGTTGATTTGAACAGCAACACTGTGAGTCATTGTTGCTAATTTAATACTGAAAAATATATTAAAATCGAAGTTGACTTTATGCTTTCCTTCCTTTTTGATGAAGAAGATACCGTCTTCAGACTCTCTAATGAAGATAGATGGATACTTGGTGGTATATGTTGCAATTGAACAAACCCTGATAGTTGATTGAACCGTAATAAAAAAAGATTGCTCAGCTAAGCTCTCATTCAATACATATGTTATTATAGTATTATTAAGTGAATCAGTTTCTGTGAATTTTGTTACGGGGCCGGTGTAGATAGCTTCCAATTCTAAAGCTGCACAGGTTTCCTGGCTCGATATAGAAGACCAAAAATATGAACCGACATGATCATTATGAATATGTAATTTCTCGTAGTCAGTAACTAGGTTATTAGGTAGAGCAATATTCATCTTCCGTAAATCAACTTTTGCTTTTCCACTGTTGATTTCGATTGCTACCTTCTGATGTACCACTACATCTTCATAAGTAATTCGGTCACTTAAGGACATGAAATTTACTCCTTTGCAGTTACCATCAGTAGAAGTTCCAGATGTAATTCTGAATCGAACTTGAGATCCCAATTCTAAAGGAACGTTGACTGCATGCGTTGGATCTATATATCTTAGCTGTAGATGCATATCTTCACAAACAGATCTTGTTACTTCCTTAGTTACAGTGTATTCATCCACGATCATGTTGCTTTTAAGTGATAACCAAGTTGGGCATTTGATGATGGTTGCTTCAATCGTGATTCTACATGATATGAAGTTGGTATCAATGTATTCGCGAGCCTTTAGTAGTTGTACATTTGTAGATTTATTGACAACCTTATTATCGTTATTGATGCAGTCCATTGAGTCTAGAAGACTGAACTGTTTTACAGTAACTCGAGGATCACTACATTCGTAAGCTTCAATCTCTGCCTTGACTTTGATAAATGAGTATGATGACAACAACAATATTATGATGACTTTCATGCTTTATGCTTGAAATACAACTGATGCTTTGACAAATTTTGCTTGGTATTTTATACAAAAATTATGATAATAAAATTGGGGATAGAAAAAGGATGAGAAATGAGATAATAGATTATGTCTCATCTCAGGTATTATTCCTTCTCCTTTATGATCTACTAACAATATTTTATGACAGAAAATTATTATGAATATTTATGTTACTGTAATTCTTCTTTTTTTGTTTTTTTTTTTTTGATTATAGATAATGACAAAAATTTATCTATTCTGAATCATCTAATTCCCATTGCTTTTCCTCAATATAATCTTCTTCATAATGAATAAGAACTGATTTGCATCTTAAAATAAAATGCATAAATGAATTTGATTAAAGTTTCCTAAGTCGAATTTTCTAAGATTAATTTAACGGAATTTATTTTCTTTTAAAGGAAAGTTTTTAAAGACTTAATGATTCATGCTTTAATTCAGGTACAAATAATTTTTACAAAATCGTTTTTTTTTTCCTATTCTTTGATCCTCCCCTTTTTAAATTGTAAATTTATTGGAATATTTAATAAGAATATGCCTGTTATCAGACCTAAGATAACAAAATTATTTTAGTCCTAAAATTAGTTATTTATTGGGGTTATTATAAAAAATGTCTGATAATTTTTATGATTTCATAAATTTGGGATGAATAAATTAATATTCAGAAGAATATCATTTTAAAAATATTAAAATTGAATTTTGAGAATTATTCTTCAATACTGAATTTAAAAAATTCAACTATGATTAAGGAAATGATATGACAATAATCATTGAATGATTCCTTTTAACATTGGATTTTTTTGAGTATTATGTGAATGATTTTCCTTGATTTGATCGATACATATATTGATTCGGATGAAAATAGAAAATACTTCTGCAGAAGATTTGTTTGATGTTAAATACATTAATTAAGCTTTTATGATATCTCAAAAAATTTTTTTAGATAGAAATGATAGCATAAATAGGAAAATTATTAAATCTTTATGGCCGTTTGATAATTTTCTTATCTAATTAATTCATAAATACTAAAGGATGTATTTTAATTTAAGAATATCTGAATGTATATTTTTGATTTCATTTTTTTTTAATCATCTGAATAATATGGAAAAACAGCATCATAATTATATTTTTTAATTTGATCATCCAATTTAACATAACAATAGTCATTTCCTGTCTGAGTTACTTCAGCAGGACCTAAATAACGGGAAAATAATTTTGATCCCAATCCAGTTTTAAAATTCTTTACTTTTACCAATTGACCAACATAAAATTTGACAGGCTTTGTTCCCTTATTGTACATTTCAACACGTTTCTCTTTAGAATTTTGTATAGCCTGAGAATTAATTTTCCTTAATGATTTTAAAGTTGATTGCAGCTTATACACATAGCTGTCATAGTCATAATTATTTTCCTCGATAATTAAATCAATATTTTCATATGGAATTTTCATTTCATTTCCAAAAATAATTGTATGAGGAGAAAAACCCGTGAAATTCTTATGATTATTATGACTAAATACAAAAAATTTAATGAATTTATCCCATTGATTAGCATTTGTTTCACTTAAATATGCTTTCATATAAGATGCTAAGTCCCTATGCAAACGCTCAACTTTTTGAGTTTTTGGTGAATAAATGCTCGACGTGATATGTTTGAAATCAAAAATTTTCCCTAATTTTTCTGTTGTAAAATTACATAAATTACGAGCATTATCAGAATAAATTACATCAGCAATACCAAAAATTAAAAAGTGATTAAAGATCAATGCATTAGCTATTGCTTCAGTATTTGTTTGTTTAAGAGGAATTGCATTGATATAATGACTAAAAGTATCTAGGATTGTTAATACATGTGTATATCCTTCGTCTGAAGTTGGATAAGCACCAACTAGATCAATACTAATATGAGTAAAGCAGCTAGTTGCATACGTAGCAATAGCCATAGTTCTTTTTGTACGAGCAGTAGGCTTAGAAAATTGACATTTATCACATTTAGATAAAATATTTTGAATTGTTTCTTTCATATTGTTAAATTTAACAAAACGTTTCAGTCTTTTTAAAGTACTTAATTGACCTGAATGAGCTCCAAAAAAGTTGTTATGATGTAACATAATTAATGCTTCTATTTCTTCCATGTCATCGAGAAATTTTACTTCCTCTTCAATTATCTTAAAGAAAATTGAGTCATTTGAGAAAATGTAAGTTAACATTAATTTGAGATCATATGCATTAAAATTTTTATCTTTAAACTGATGTATGAAAATAGATTTGTTAGTAATTTTACTATCTCTTAAAAATACTTTTAATTCTTGAAGAATTGAAAATAAATCTAAACCACTAATAGATTCATTTTTGTTTTTCTTGTAATTTACAAAAATATTTGATTTTTCTCTGCCAATTTTTTGAAAAGAAGGAATCTTACAAAAAATATTTTTAACTTCATTTGATAAATTATCAGCATTTTCAGTTGCAAAGAATAGATTTAAATTATTTTTTGGATTCAAATTTAAAACATCATTATCAATTCTGACAATTTTGCTATTCTTATTAACATAATTCTGATTTTCTGTGAGTTTAACAAATTTGTCAAATTCTTCTTTATAACAAATTTTATTTATTTTGGTCTTAGATCTTGTTGTTACGTAAATAGAATGAGTATCTTTTTTAATTATTGTAATTCTATCAGGAATTTTGTTAATAATCATCTTGTCATCAGCAATGACAAAAGCTTTTGAATCAGATTTGGACATTCTGGAAAGAAAGTCACAAATCTTATTTTCTTTTGAGCTTAAGAAAAATATTTTAAAGTCAAAATGAATTAATTTCAATTTCTTTCTTATTAAAGAAGAGGTTCCAGAATCCATAGGATTACTAAGAAATTTTACAAGAGACAAATTGTCAATCATAGCATAAAATTTACTATGAATTAAGTATTTATAAAATATTTTAGTAATTGACTCAACTAAAGCAATCAATTCTAATTCCATTATAGCTAATTTCTTCTCAGGTTCATGTAAACCTCTCGAAAAATATCCAAGAATTCTTTCGTTTCCATCATGATCAAATTGGAATAATGCTCCAGAAATATGAGTTAAACTAGCATCAGATCTAATGATCATTGGAGAATGAAAGTCGGGAGTATAAAGAAATGGTTTTGAAGACATTATTTGCTTTAGTGTATCAACTGAATATTTACAATTTTCATCAAAATTAAATTTAACACCCTTCCTTAATAAATTATTTAGGGGTGCAACTAATTTAGCATAATTTGGAACGAATTTATTCGCATAATTGAATAAACCTATCACAGCTCTAATAGTTTTTAAATTATGTGGATACTTAATATCAAGCATAGCTTGAATATTCTTATTAGAAATATAAATTTTATTGTGTTCAATAATGTGACCAAGAAATTCTACCGATGTAACGCAAAATTGACACTTTTTAGGTTCTAACGTAAGATTATGCTTTTTTAATTCCTTCATAATTAAATCAATATGCTTAATATGATCCTTAAGATTTTTCGAAAAAATCAAAACATCATCAACAAAATTAATCACATACTTATTTAAATGCTTTTCAAGAACTCTGTTAATTAAAACACCAAAGACAGTTCCTGAATTACGTAAACCCATTGAACTTCTTAGAAATTTGTATCTCTTACCATTAAAGGTGAACGCTAATTTGTGATTATCTTCTTTGTTAATTGGTACTTGCCAATAAGCAGTTTTTAAGTCAAGTTTAGTGAAATATTTGGCATTTTGTAATTTAGATACGATTTCATCAAAAGAAGGTATTTCTAATTTATCTGGCTCAGTATAATCATTTAAATGTCTACCATCCATAATAAGTCTATATGAATTATCTTCTTTTACTTTGAGAAAAATTGGTGAGTTGTATTTAGTCTCTTGACAATAGTCAATAATATTTAATTTTAATAATTCATCGATTTTATTTTGAACAATGTCATATTCATGAAATGCAAAAGGAAATTGTTTTGCATAGATTGGTTTATCAGTAGTTAATTTAATGTTCTGTTCAATTCCATAGCATGGCTTAAGAATGTCTCCGGGGGCAAAAAATATAGAAGCATTTTTGTGGATAATATTTTTTAAAGCGTCTTGCAAATTAATTTCAAGATGTGACAAGGACACATTTTCCATAATATAATTCATTCTATTCAGAACAGGTTTATGATTAGTATTAACTGAATATTCAATTGTGTTAATATGCTGAATCAAATTTAAATTTCTTTTTAAAGATTCTTGTGGTTCAATGAATTCATAAATTGGGAAATTAATTTTATTAGCATTAAAGAATAATGAATTATCAATGAATGAAATATTACAGAATTTGAGATTTTCTAAACCTAAAATTCCATCTAATTCATCATGTAAGGATGTATCATTGTCATTAATTACTTGAAATTGAAAAGACATTGATCTAGATTTATCAATATACAATTCTACTATTGTTCCAAGAGTCTTGACAGGATTTTCACTATTGAGACCGTAAATTAAATGAGTTTGAAAATTGAGAATTGAATTCTTATTTTTAATTAAAGAAGCTTTGACCAGGCTAATTGATGAGCCCGTATCAATAATTAAGTTGATAGTTCTACGGAAACAGGGAAGGTTTAATTTAATTATTTTCTTCTTATTTGGTGGATTGATAGTATATGATTTTTCAATTACTTCCTCCATTTTTGGAATGAATCGCCGCGAAAATTTCCGTTATTATAATTTTGCGATTGATGATATTGATTTGATTGCTGGTTAAAATTGTTCTGAGGACGACCAAAATTCTGAGATTGATAATTATTTCGGTGTCCAAAATTATTTTGGAAACGAGGTTGAAGATTGTTGTAGCGGAATTGATTTTGAAAGTTAAATCTGGGAATAAAACTCCTAGATTGTTGATAACCATTGTTGTTATTGTTCTGATGATTATAGATCTTGTTAAAAGACTTTTGATTATTCCTGTTATTATTATTGGAATTCTTCTTCTTATCATTATTAGAATTATTAGGTTTGCTTGTAGATAGTGCTAGAACTCTATCCAACTTGGATTCAATCTTCTCATTTTGATCCAAAGGAACATCTTCATTTGAGATAACAAAATTGATAATCTCATCCAAGGTACTGTCAGACTTCATTGCTGCCCAAAGCCTAGCTTTTGGTTTAAGATTAAGAATGAAGGTCTTTTTGATATCATTTAGATAAAAATCAGATCTTCTCACATCCTCAGAAATTGAATTCTGAAGCTTGAATAATTCTGCTTTGAATTTATCAACAAAATCAAGATTAGATTGAGACTCACTTTGCTTGATATTCTTCAATCTAGCATGAAGTACATTTGATGTCTCATTAGGAAAAAGAGCATTAATAATCTTTTTCTTGAAATCCTCGAAATTCTCGAATTTAAAATCTCTTAACTTACTATAAGCATCTCCAGAACACTTATGTTTCAATACATATTTAATTAAATCAACTTGTTCTTTTTGTGATGTCAAATCAGCAATCAATTCATCCACACAATCAAGGAACTGATCAAGAGTTGATCGATCCGTGGATAAAGTAGGGATTCTCTTAAAGACGTTAGTTTTCTTGTTTTCCATTTTTTCACCTCTCAATTTAAATTCACTAACCAAATTAAATAATAGATTATTATCTGATTCAAAATTAGAAAAAGATAAATCTAAATGATCTATTGTATCAAAATAAATTTGAGGAGAATCAGGAGAAAAATAAGGTGGGGGTGATTCTGTTCTTAGAGATTCAACAGATAAATGTTTACTCTTACGAAAAGAAATTGGAGATAATGAAGAAGATTCTCCAAAAAATTCAGAGATAGGTAGTTCTGGAGCAGAAGGTATGGGTTTTTCGAAATTTAATTTCTTTTGAGATAAATTATCCTTTAAGGATTTATTTAATTTTTTTGATTTATTAGGACTATTTGAATTTTTCAGGTAATCCGCCCAATCAGTAATTTTTTTTAAGGCGTTAGTCTTTGCTAGACGCATAAAGAAATTTTTATTTTTTTTTAAAGGATAATAAAATTTAATACTTAGGTAGAAAAATTTCCTTAATTATATGATCAGTATGCTGCTATTTTTTTAATTATAAAACTTTTATTGCACTTATTAAATTTACTTTATAATTATCACTAATTATTAAACCTTTCTCTATCTTTCGCACACCGATGCCACCATTTATATGATAGGCTGAAAGGGTAGAAAGTAAATCTAATAAAAGAGATGTTATTCCTTTCAATAACTTTTATTAACTGACACTTTGAATATTGTTACATTGTTATTTATACTAAAAATATAAATCAATTCTTATAAGATACTATACTGGTACTTGACCATTTTCAAAAATTAAATTTTAATTGCCGTTATTTTTTTTTTCAAATTTTATTTGACCGTTATTTTTTCAAATTCTATTTGACCGTTATTTTTTCAAATTCTATTTGACCGTTATTTTTTCAAATTTTATTTGACCGTTACATTTCAAAACTATCCTTCAGTTAACTCAAAAATTTTCACTAATGCAGGTATAATGCGCTTTCGTCAGTTACAATCAAACACGTCTACACTAATTTTTTTACGTTTTAACCACTTGTGCTTTATAATTATCAAACAGAATGCTAAAAATTTTCGTTTTTTTATACAATACATTTTCTCTGTTTTATTTCATTCCGTTGTATTATATGTGCCATGGCGGGTTCGTAGCTCTATGGCAAAGAAAATGAAAAAATATTTACATTTTAATAAAGAATGAATATTATTTCGTTATAAGTACGGCCGGCACATAAAATGATGTAGATTTGTTTAGATTGATAAAAAGGCTCTAGAACGAAGAGGAATAAAGAATGGAATTTAATGATGTTGTTGATATAGCAAAGTACTTCGTGTTTTAGCATTAAAGCACTCATATATCTGCTACTTATTATCTATAAAAATATTTGGTAGGAGTTGATGCGGAAATTTTTGTTTTTTGGCGAAATGCTTTGGCATTTTTTGTTGTATAATATCTGGAGGGTCGATATTAAGTCAAGATTTTGGACATTTTTGGATTAAATCAAATTTAAAGCTGTAAGATAAAAATAACTGTTCATTTTTGAATTTCCCCTGAAATTCTAGGGGATTGTCAACCGAAATTTAGTAAACAAACAAATATTTCTATAATTTTGTCATAATTAACAATTTTAACACAGTTTAAGTGCTTTACAAGGTTTAAAACAGATATAAGCATACCTTAGAATTGTAAAATTCATCATAACAACATCATTTTCTTGTAAAATGTACAAATTTTCTCAAATTTTGACTCTGAAGCTTCAAGTTTATGTCGAGTCATTTCTCATGTCAAGCAAATCACAAGAGAATCCTCAACGCTAACCTTTCCTCTAATTTATGTAAACAACACAGTCTAATTGCAAATAATTTGTCTAAATTTAAAAACAACAAATTTGAAGAATGTCAGGACAAGCTCGCATTTTCTAATCGCAATTTTATGCATTCCAATAAAATTTCCATTTGCTGGTACATTGCATGAAATTCTCATTTCCACTTAAAACTTTGTCATTATGCAAGAAAATAGTCGTCAAGCGAGGCAAAAGGGTTGCTCAACTCAACAATTTATAATGATGAATAAATTACTTCTCCTCTGTCTTCATTTGCTTTGCTACTTTATTCATTTCCATGAATGATGAGGAATAATTTTAAAAAAATTTATTCCTTCATGATTTTTTATTATTTTTGTGTGGAGTGAGCGAGACAAGATCTCTCATTTTTTTCAAGTTCCTTGTTTTTCAAATAATTTTTCACCACTTTTTGCTCTTCCACTTACATCATGGCCTGAGGGTTACTTAACAGAACAACTATGTGTATAATATACAGGAAGAAAATGAGAATTGAAGATGTGCTATAAATTAAGCTTGTAGACGTAGTAGTGACTCCGTTGTGGCCATACTCTCTCTCATCCTCCTGCTCATTCACTCCATGAACAATTTTTAATCTGTTAATCTGTATTTTTGCTACAAAGTTTCTCATATCAAAATATTTTACAACACATTGCAAGTTCAGAATAACATAATAAATTCTTTACAGAATTGAGAGGAAAGGAACTGGTATGAAAGACATTTGTGGAATTTTTTCGGGGACATGGAGCGTATCCAGGACTTTTTTTGGATATCTGTTCGAATCATGACATTTTTTGTTAGACTAATATTGTTTTTTTTTCAAAAAACTAGGGGGGTACGTATACCCCCAAACCCACTCCCCTTCGATACACCTCTGACATTGAGTTCTGTTTTTTACGTAGGCTTTAAATGGAATCTCCAAAATTAAAGGATATAATTCGAATACTAGTTCTGGGGTCGATTTCTAGGGTACACTTACCTTCCCTTGGGGTACCCATATCTACCCTAGGGTACCCTTACCTACCCTAGAATAGTGTAGTGTAGGGTACCCCAGGTAGCCCTAGAAACCAGCCCCTGGTCCTTACATATCTCTTTTTTATCATTCCAAAAGGAGTAGCCTAGCTACAGACTTAGGTTTAGTCCGAAGACTGACCTTATTCCTTGGATCATTCAGATATTCTAGGATGTACTCCTTAGATAACCAACCCTAGCTCCTTACTCTCCCTTGACTCATCGAGCCATGACAATAATCACGAAATTCATCCACATCCAAAAGAAAACTTCATCTAAGAAAGAAGAAAGAAACAGTTAAAAAGGGTGTGTATGTGCTGCTGGATACGATGCTACACACAAAGGGTGGTTGAAAAGTTTTTTAAAAAATTATTTTTCTTCTTTCTCATCAAAACTTCATATTTCATACACGATGTTGGAAACTGTCTATTTAACTTTACTTATTCTACCGCAAAAATTTCTCGCATTTAAATATCTGTATACAAAATTATGTATCTATCCATCTCGAGTATATAGGCTGTGAAAACTTTTTCCATGTCTACATTTTGCCCTCTCGAACATAAAGAGAATAAAAAAACCTCTTTTTTTCACCAGGGATTCATTTTTACTTTGCCAAAAATATACACAAAAAAAGAATCTCTGAATTTTCCTCATTTTCGGAAGAGCAGGAAATCGGAGGGAATGAGAAGAAGTAAAAGTTTCCCATTTAAGGCAATGGCAACAATATAATTTTTTTGAATCTATTTCATGCAGAATTAATAGATGTATGCTTCCTAATTTCTTCTCCACATATTCAGTTCCATATACCACAACAGCAACATCAGCCGCTTCTCACTTTTTCCTACATTACAAACGAGTTGTGGAGCCATTTTCTTCCTTGAAATGATATACACTGTAACAAATTGTTTTTTTTCCTTCCTCGATGTTCTCTGTTAACCGCCCTCATCATGTTTGTATAAAAGAGCTGAAATGGGCAATTCCACGAGTAAAAAGCGCTTCGAAAATTAAATTTTTCATAATATCTCCTAAAATCATTAAGTTAAGCTTAATGTTACTAATTTGACTCATGTAGAATTAAAATATCTATCATCCTAGATATTAGGTATCTAATTTGAATATGTCTGTTTCAAGATATTTTAATTAATGTGTTGTCACTTAGTTAACACTACCCTGAACACTACAAAAAATCGTTGTTAAATTTTCTTAAAATTCTCATTAAATACACTATTTTATTGCCAAAAGACACATTATATATGTGTAAAAGTATGAATTACTTTATTTGGAGTAGTTTATTACTACTTTTATACTGTAATTAAGTGTAAAATCGCAAAAAATATGTCACTTAGTTAACACTGTGACCGATTATTGCAAAACATATTACATATTTTTTACAAAATTTAGCTACTTTTATGATGATTTAGTGTTTATAACACATCAAATGATGACTAATTAGACTTATTGAGTTTCAAAAAGTGACTAAACATGTATGTTTAAGCAGAAAAGTCTTAAAAAAGATTTTGTACTAAAAATTTTCAGTTCCGTTCACTCGTGGAATTACCCAAATAAAATAGAAGTCAATTTTGTCAAGGAATAAAATAAATGGAAATTTTACTTTCCTATTCATATAACTCATACAGCTTCTGATTCTATCCATCTTGCCTTTTTTGGCAGCAGTGCTTACCTGGAGTGACGTTAATTTAGTAAATATTTAAAGGCTTTTTACACAAATTTTGTCAATTTATCCGTTATAACTTTTTATTACATAATTTAAATTTAGTACTTATTGTTTTAGTACAAGTGAACTTATGCAATTTTATAAAATGATGAATTTTGTTGTTTACGTTTAATTAAAATGCCTTGGATCTGTTAATTCCTAAGCTTCAGATTACTAAGTGTAGAAAGATCAATAATACCACTAATATAGAGCTTAATTCGCATGAAAATTTCACAAAAACCAAGTTTCATCCAAAAATTCAAAGAAAATTTGATCAATAATGTTTCCAACAAAAAAGTAAGCATTTAAACTTCCACTAGACAGAACACTCAGCAGTAGATGATAAATCATATCTTAAACTTCCTGTTTTATCAAAAAAAAAGCTCATCGATTTTCGTAAAGTTCGAGCATTTATCATCATCATCACTGACTCCGAATAATAGAGTCAAATATTTGTATCTAAAACGGAAATATTTTCCATCCGTATGAGCTAGTTGCATATTATTTTCGATGCTGAAGAAATCTTCATTCCATCCATTTGAAGCATAAAATGCTGAGAGATAGAGGAACTCAAACAACCAAAAAAATACATTTTTACGTACAAAAAAAAATCTTATAATATTTTCACATTTCAACAATTCAAATTCACATTTTCTGAATCCTTTTCTTCCCTCCTTTTGCACATTATTCTCCTCGTACCAGCGTGTATTTTCACTTCCGTCACCCGCTATCACCCACACAAAAGTAAAATATGAGAAGAAGAATAAAATTTCCTCGAATGTACTATATTTAAATGGCAATGAGAGAAATAAACAATCATGATATTTATGCTCGTACATTTTTATGCGTTTTGAAGCCCTTTTTTGAAATTAACGTCACGAAAATTCTACCTTTATTGTGTTTTTCAAATATATTGCGATATATTTTGTGGATTTCTCATTCTGTAGCATGTACTTTGGATCTTCAAACATGAGTTATGATTTTCAACAAAGCCAGGAGGCTTTGAAGTTTGAATAGACAAGTGGAAAACGCTAATGAAAAAAATTGCTTTGAATGATTGAACAAAGGATTATTCTGAAACTACTGACAAGTTTACAGTTTATCAAATACCATATAGAACTTTTTTGTTTTGATCTCTAGAACAAAAGTCGTACAAGAATCATCCATTTATTAACTCTCTTGTGATGATAGGCTCACTTCACATTGCATTTATCTTTTCAAAAGAGAATTTGAACTCTTTGATGTCAACCCGAGCGACACAGGATGACAATGACACCCACATGGCTGCTACAAGCAGTTAACTGCCTCTGTTGCGTAATCAGCAAAGTGCTTGGCTCAAACTTGGTGTGATAACTCGAAGGACGACGACTCGAATCCTGTAAATGGTATGGCTATCATTATATGTAGTTCATTCATCATGTGTTACTCGGGATTCAAAGAACATTTTTCAACGAAACCTCCACAAAAGGATGAACTTTTTAGAATAAGTACAAAAACCAAAGAAAGAACTATGAAAAAATTATGACTCGTCAAAGCATTCTGAGATTAATTTACATTAAGATTCACGAGAATCTCATTACATTAATAGTATCGCGAATGTTTGTGCTTCAACATTTATAGCTACTGAAATGACATAATGAGAAAATCATGAAAAGAAATTTTAAATGTCAGCGAAAATGCTTTCATTAATGAATGAATAAGACATATAAAGTCGCTGTGCTTTATTCATATTCTATTCAAAACAGAAATGAATATTTTCCTTTGAAGCATTTTTTTTTTGAGAAAAAAAACTGACTTTTATTTTATTTTAATGATAATATTTCTTCCTCACTCGGCTGTTGTTCTTTCTATACGTACATAAAGATACATAAACGCTAAATGAAGCTATCTTCCGGGGAGAATAGGAGCAAACAGAAAAAAATTGCTTTGCAAAGCAGAAATGAGCAAAAAAAAAATTTGCGATAATATTTCTTCATTTATATGCAAAAATGAGAGATTGAATCACAGATTTAAAGCGCAGTAGGAGCTGGAGTAGGAAAAAAATTCAAGAGGAAGAAGAGAATGTGCGATACTAGATGATTATGTTGTCTAGATTGAGGAATTGTGTGGCGCAATTTGGATTTCGAAATTTCGAAAATGATTTGTTTACATTTCCACTTGGAGTTTTTGTTGCTAAATTTTGGGATAATTACAAGCTTATATGTGATTTGAATGTTCTTAAAGTACTTGATGAGTGTGAGCAAAGCATTCTACACTTCATTTATTCTCTAAATTTGCCTAACTAGTTCAAAAAAACAATATTTAAATTTTATTATTTTTCGAAAATCAAAAATGAAACTAAAGAGACAAAATTCTAGTAAAATAACTCTAGTCGATAAAACTGCTACCAAGAATCTTGCTTCTCACTCTCCGTCTACTCTTAACTTTAAAACGTAAAGCACAGAATGCGATAGAAACGAGAAACATACAGAAAAGAAATTCAAAAATACTGCAAAGCAGAAAAAGAAAATTTTCCCTGTATGAAGTTGAAATTAAAATTGTAATCACGTCAATTCTTAAAATGTTTTTATGTATATCAATTAAAAGGAAACCCAATGAAGAGAAGCACGTAAAGGATGTAATTTATAGAAATTTATTGCAAACGCAGTGAGCGGAGATTTACTTCATGTAATCTGTGTATGTGATTATTCACAAGAGAGAGGATGTAATAATAATAATGAAGGAGCTTGCTGTTCATACATTTTTTTTTCCAGAAAAAAGGTTCATAACTGTAGACCATGCTTAAAATATTTATGTCTATAAATTTTATTTTCCGCCTCAATTCACAATATGAGGTGATGATGTGAAGCAAAATATTGATTAATTAAAGATAAACAAAAAGTTTTCATTATGAACGTTCAGCAAGCTGTGATTATTATTGTTATTTAAATCAAGACTTTTTGGGTGGAAAATTCATCGATGTTCAGCATGAAATATTTAATGTCATTCATGCAGAAAATTCGTGTTAGCGATTCTAATAGTTTTGAGGAGGACATTCCCGACTGATCTCCCGTCCCGAACTACTGGAAGTGTGATAAACCAAAACACAATTTACGACAGCCACATAATGAAAATTTAATGTAAAAATTACATAATTAAATTATTCAACAACAGCTCGAACTGACATGTTACATAAATTACACATCATAAAGTTTATGAATAAAATTTTCATAGTGCAATAAACTCAAACTGGACTATTTTACATGAGCATAGAGATGAGTATAGCCTGCATGAATAGATCCTGTAAAAGCTTTTCTTGTCATTCACTTTTATAAGTTTTCGTTCCTTAATCTGTTTATATATTTAGATAAATACATTTCGCTTCATGTCACAGAACAGCTTTTTCATATTAAGCTTGAAAGGTGAAGCTCCATCTTCCCGCTTTACATCATTCCAGTTTTACATTTTATTTTATTAGACATGAACAGAAAGGAGGACTGAGGGAAAATTTATTCAAAAGTTCAACTTCTAAAGAAAACTTTTTCATTGAAAATTTCAGACTTTGTTGTTGAAAATAACATTCAACTTTGGTACATTAAGCACACAAAATGACAAACTTTAACCATTTACTTAATTCCTGTATTTTCTTACTTTCCTATTCACCCAATTAATTTTTACTATCTTTACTTTCATTCAATTTAGATGAGACTGACGTTATTGGGGCATTTAGCCAATCGGACTCTGATGATCACTTATCCGTACAATCGCTGAAATCTGGCGGCTCTGTTGATAGTGGTGTTGTATTAAAATCAAAGCCGTCTCCCCGCTTGACGATGAGTTCAACTGGAAAAACTATTGTTGCATAGGTAAGCATGAGGTTTCTGTTATTTGAATTTTATGAGACATTTCGCATGAGGGTCGTTTGTGGCGTCCATCTTGGGGACTACTCACTTATTACGTTACGCAATAATGAAATTCTTTCAAAACAAGAGAAAAACTATTGCTTAAATCTTGATTACCCATCCCTCACCCCCTACCGAACGTAATAAGTGAACGGTCCCTTGTTGATAGGACTAAAATGTGTATTACTGGTGGCTAAAGATGTTGGAGGTACCATAAGATGTAGAGATCTCTGATCGAATAATTGAAAATGTTTTTTTTACGAATGAGGGTTCGAATCTTAATATATCAGGTTTTACATATAAAGGTACAGGGTCGCATCCAGGGGTTGATTTGGGTGTTAAAATATCACCCTTAATGAAAATTTTCTTCAATTTGCTAGAGTTTTTTAAGAAGAAAATCCAAAACACCCTCCTAAATTTTGCCATCGATATAAAAAAGTTTCTGGATACGCCTATGTTAAGGATCACTATGGTATAACCTCATGTATACTCGAGAAACTGAGAACCAGGGAAATCCAGGGGTCATTTGGATGAAAGGGATTGTACCTTCCTAGCCTCTATTATAATAAACTTTTTGGATATATTACTATGAAAATCCACACATCATCTTATCCTAGTGTCCCACGACTTGCTGAAATGTCTCATTGAAATTTCCTGTAAAACTTTCTCACTAATTTATAATTAATTCTCTTTACTGTCTCTTCCCAACAGGATAATGAAACTCTTTACAAAAAAATGCACATCCAATAAAACTAATACGTGCCTCTATAAAAAATACACAGAAAAAAAAAATATTAATAAAAAACACATTAAAGAACATAAGATGAATGAAATAAAAAAAAGGTTGGAGAATGTTGCTGTCGCTCAAGAAACAAAAATCTGTTAAAACATATTTCCCCGAAAAAAAAAACAGACGAGATATCAAAGCTGAAGAGGAGTATCACACATACACACAAACATAATAAATCATACACATACTGATGTATATGAAGAAGGAAAAAAAATCATTAATGAGAAAAAAATTCATAAAAAAAGATGGAAAAAGAGCAAGAAGCATTTTTGTAAAGGATTTAATGTTGTCTAAGTAATAATAATAGTAATAACAATTGTGGATATAAAGATCGAAAGAAAAAAAAAAGCTTTTAACATTAATATTCACTTCATAAAAATTATGAAAACATATGAACGACTGAGCTCTTTTAAAATCACTTCATTGTTTATTTCCCTTTTTAATTTCCACTCGCTGCATTAATATAAAATATCTTTAAAAATGTACAGCTAACAGAGATAAAAATTATGATAAATTGTGTATAAAAAAAATCCAGTCAAGTCTCCTTCGCTAAGTTAAATCATTCTCTACCATAATTAATATATGTAGCACTAAGAATCATGCACAATTCTTCATTCATTAATTTCCAAGACACAAGGGATGTGTATAGAAATAAACATTTATTCCTTTCAGCTCCATCCTCTCCATGCGAGGGGGTGGGATTGAAAAAAAAATGGCAACATATATACAATAATAATTATAATAATATATATTTATTTTTGTTATGTAAATTAAATAATTCAAAAGATCACAACATTAATTTTTGTCATACATAAATACATTTAATGCGACAATGTTAAATGCTCGGTCATGCAAATAATGAAATTCAGAAGCTTCTCTCATTTGATTGTATGCAAAAAATTCGTTTGTTTTTCTTTTCTCTTATTTTAATTACTTTAATTTATTTTTGTTGAAGCAAATGATTTTAAACATCTGCATCTTTTTGTTTTAGTGAAGCGAGAATATTTTCTGATTCATTTTGATGATGCGAGAATATTTTTGATTCATTTTAGTGATGCAAAAATAAATTTTGTTCATTTTAGAGATGCGAAAATATTTTTACCTCATTTTATTGATGCAAATATTTTGTAACTAGTTTTGGTGATGCGAAGAATAATTTTAACTTTTCTGAAAGATGCAAAAACTGTTTTTGCTTCAATTTAAATCTGAGGTTGTGTAATTGTCAAAATTTGAGAAGCTTCTGCATTTACTTATTTTTAAGAAACTTAATGTTAATTTTCGAGATAAGATTCTTGAAAGTACACCAACTTATATCCAGAAAAACCTCTAAAATCTACAATATTGCTCCATTTTTAACTACATTATGTAAAGCAATTTAGAATTTGGAGGATTTTCAACCTGAATGGAGCAAAATAATTGTCAAATCAACAAAATGTTACCATTCAGGCAAGGATAAAAGGAAAAGTATGATCAAGAACATTCTCAGAATCGAGTGAGGTAATTAGATGCGAATTTCCGCATCGATTCTCACTAGCAATCTAATCAAACGTGTATAATGAAGACGAATTATTAAAATAAATGTGTAGAAGATGAAAATGATTGTCTCGTCAAATTTTCCCCTTCTTTTTTCCTTCGCTTTAAAGAAAAAAAATGCCGCAATTGAAAAGTTTCAAATAAATACTAAAAAAAAGTAAAAATTGATAAAAAAAATTACAAAAAAATCTTTTTTCTATATATACATAAAACTTATATTCGTACACGCATATTTATGATGAAAAAAAGTTGAAAAAAAAGAATGAAAAAAATCTTTTAAAAAATAATTAACTATTGATTAATTATTATTAGATGAGATAAACTGGTAGAATGACAAATAATATTTAAAAAAAAGCTTTCAAAATTGTAAAAATTCATTAAATGTCAAAAAATGTCGATGATAAAAAAGAAAAATTGAAGAATTAAGGAGAAAAAAACCAAAATACAAAGAATTTTAAAGACAAAAAACGGAAAATTGAACCCTTTTCAATTTTTTTATATAAAATTTCCTACCTGCCAACAGCAAGCGAGTAGCAGGTGGGGATTTTTTCCTTGTGTTCAATTCAAAAGGATGTTCTTGTCCCAAAGGAATATGTTTTGAAAGGAGTTAAATAGAAAATTGCACATTTTATGAAAACGTGATCTCCTTTAATAAAGAAAATAATACAACCACCGTACTTTATGATCCCAAAAAAAATATATACATACATACATAAACATAAAATGAGATAGGAACAAGTGGAATGGGCATTCAATTTTGATTTGACGAAGCACAAAAAAAATTTCTTATTGTTATTATTATTTTGTATACATAGATGTTGGGGATTGGAACTTTAAAGACCAATTTTTATCGCTGATAGCATTATTGATCATGCTTGTTCATGTCCCGAGAGATACAAGAAGTTTTGTGGCTGCCTAACTCCCTCCAGATATGAAACATCCTCATCAAGTACTTACATTACCTGCAGTCAATTTACATCCACATTGTTCAGACAACTGACCATTAAAACTCCAACACTCACTCTGCCTGTCAATTTTGTTGATCAATTTAGGTCAAAGTTCAAAAAAAAAGTTCCATCCCTAAATTCAAATGTTTTGTAACTATTCAAATCATCATCCTTCATTACTCTATTTATAAACACTCACGCATACAATATTATAGAATATTACTGTACACAGAAAAACCATTTTCATCCGAAATATGTCACAAGAGGAAGCAGAACGAAAAAAAAAATCATAAAGAGGCCCAAACTTTTACAATTTTCATCTTTTTTACTTTGAAAAAGAAAAAGGAATTGTCTTCTCTACCCTTCTCCATGTTTTTCTGTTAATATGGCTTATGTCACGAAGAAGAAAACAGAATTTTTTCTGCATTCACAGAAAAGGATTTCTTGAACTGAACTCTTTAAAATGGGAAAATATAAAATAAATTTCAAGGCTTGGTGATTCTATATTTCGTGTTTTGAAGGATTTAGGGATGAATTTTCTAAAATATTGGATGATAAGAACTTTAATGTAATAGTGGTCAAATTTCAAAATTTATTTTAAAAAAAAATTCGAAATTAATTATGAAAAATTCAAAATTGATTTCGAAAAATTCAAAATTGATTTCGAAAAATTTGAAACTGATTTCAAAAAATTCAAAACTGATTTCAAAAAATTCAAAATTAATTTCGAAAAATTTTAAATTGATTTCGAAAAATTCGAAATTGATTTCGAAAAATTCAAAATTGATTTCGAAAAATTAAAAATTAATCAAAAAATTCGAAATTTATTTCGAAAAATTTGAAATTGATTTCAAAAAATTCGAAATTAATTTCAAAATTTCGCCCGAATTTTGTGTTTGTAAAGAAACTAAATTTTGATTTCACCACTTAATGACAATTGAGCTATTAAAACTTGATAATTTATATTGTTAAGCCAAACTTTGGGAATATTTTCAACTTATTAAACAGCAATATACGAAATTTAGGGAAATTTCTGCAAAGTAAAAGAGCTTAAAATTGAAACTGAAGATTTTCTTCAATTATTCCAAATATATCATAATTTATTTTAGTAATTTCCAAATTACACAGCACTAATCGTACTTTACAGCTAGTCAGTAACACACCAGGACATTGATACTTATCAATCTATTCTTGAAATTAGTTCCAATAATATTTACGAGCTAAATTCAAAAACAGACTGAAGAATCAGAGATGCCAAGCCTTGGAACAATTTAAGAGACATGAGCACAAACTATCTATAATATTCTGGTCCATAAACACTCATAAATAAAGTTTTTCTTTTGTTTCTTCTTCTTCTTCAAGAAAAAAAATGTAAAAGAATAAAAATTGTTAGAAACGAGAACTATTGAGTATAAAAATTACATACTTTTCAAGCAATACTGAATGAAATAATTCTGTAAAGTAGTTTTTTACCCTAAATGACTTCATTCAAAGAAATAAAATGAAATAAAAAAAATACAAAAAATAAGAAAAAACTTTCTTAATAAAATTAAATAACCTAAGCAGAAAAAAAGAGTTTGAAATGATGAAAAAAATATCAACATGGATCCGTATCTCTCCCCTATAACTATTCTTTGGTAAAAAGATATAAAAAATAAAATGAAAATGAGCACACAGCAGATCTTGATGCGAGGAGAAAGGAAACTTAATAATAATAGGTCTTAAGGCAAAGAATAAAGTTGTGTTAATAATGAAACGTGGTATATAATTGTCGGGAGGAAAGTAAATAATTATGTCTTATTGTAATCAACGAAAAGAAAAAAAATTGAAATTAAAAAAAATTATTAGCTTCTCAGAATGCCGGTTGTACATTTTCTGGTATTAGTTTCTATATACCGAAAAAAAATATTAAGGAGGTCGATGAACAGAGATTCTCGGCAACTACAGCGCATTTCTGATGAGAAATTGGAAATTTTTTATTTAACGGCCATTTGAAATTTGAAATTCAAATTAATTTGGATCCAACGTCAATGATGATTGTTATTTTTTTATCACTTGAAAATGTTTTTTATAAATTATTTATTGTTAATCATTGAAATTTAAACTTTTTGATCTTCATGGCTTGAGAAAAAAGTGGCAAAAGGTCAAATATGATATATGAAAATATTGTGTGTTAAAGAAATTCTAGAAAATTAATCGATTGAAGAATTTTTTTTCGGGGGACTTGCAAAATGGTAGAAAAGCTGTCAGACTAAATGATTATGTTCCCCAAATAATTTCGACTCTGCTCGAAATCCAAATTAATGATTCTTTATCACACCCTCACTTCCTTCATTTCCCCCTTCGCTCGGAATTTTTATGAATATTCGAGGCTCAGTTGTATTCATACATTTCTTCCTCTTAATAGCCACGCTTGATTATACATTTTCATTTCCACTTCCACCCCCGCATCACATCCATCCATCTATGTTGCAATTATAATTTCCTTCTGTTTCTCCTTTTTATCAAATCAAAAATCATAACCGCAAAAAAAATATTAAATGAATAATGAAAAAAAAATTGTGCAAAATCAATAAAAAGGAATGAAAAAGAAAAAAATGAATAAAAAAAACTTAGTAGATCATTAATGAGATATGAAAAATAAAATCTTGAAATGAATAAACTTTAAAAAATGATGATAATATAATTTTGAAGTACAAAAAAATTATTTAAAAAATAACTTTAAAAAAAATAATAAAAAAACATGTGAAATATTACTTGTAGAGCACTGAATGTGTGTAATAAATATTAACAAAGAAACAGTAACATGATAAATAAAGTGTAATAATTAATGAAAATGCTTTCGTTCCTTCATTTTTTGATGCTTTAATTATTGTCTGTCATTTTTCAGAGCTGATGTAGTTTATCATTGTCATTACTTAATGGTGGTAACGATTATGATAATAAATTGGGCGAGAATTATTTTTGTTGATTGAATACTTTTGAAATGAAGGATGGGCGACTGCGGGAGGTGGATATTACCCTTTCCTTTGATTCTATTGCTTAAATGGAATATATAAAGGATCAATAGCAATGCTGAAATGTGGCTCATAACTAATGGAATTTTAACAAGTGCGGGGTTGTCGGCAGACCTCATTATTCAAACCTACATATAATGGAATCCAAATCACTCTAATGATGACATTTCAGTCTTTAGTCTACAAAAAGAAGTTGTAATTTATGATTTCAGCGAATTTTTGTCATATCAACAATACTGCTAGGGGTCGTTCGCAAATTACGTCACGCAAAAAAACGAATCCCCTTATTACAAATTTTCCAAAGAATTGTTCTGTCACAAATTTTTCAACCCTCCTTCCATCCTAAAGTATGACATAATTTACGAACTACCCTATTTAATTACCAGGCTTGGAAAGTAGGCAATATACTGCCAATTTGTATGAAATATTGTCAAGTTTTTAGTTTCTAAATCTGGTGTAATTCTTGAGAGAACGACTTCTGGTGGGAATCAAACCCACTTCCTTGCAAAAAAAGGTTACAGATGTAGCCTATTATTTTTCAGAGGACTGTCCTCCATTTTTTTTTTCATTTTTCAAAAATAAAAAAGATTTTTAATGTTCTAATTCGTGCAAAAATTGAATAAAACTAGTCGACATGGGGGATATCCTCTATTTTTCTTGAAAATGTCTGGTAACCCTACCTATACATGACTCGTTATCCTATTTTCCAATCTGTTCAGATACCACACTCAACTTTGCCGAGATTCCTTCTAAATAACTCTCATGCGCTTATCTTCAGCAATATTCATCCACAAAAGGAAACGAACCATTTACTGGAACTGGAAAAAAAGAATTTCCAAGTAAAGAGTTTCAATTATTTTCACGAAACATTTTATTAGTCATACTTTATGTGACTTGAGTAATATTTTGAGTAAAGAATCCATTAAAAATTTGAAGAAAAAGTCAACTTCTGTTAAAAGTGCTTGTTTTTTTCCCGTTAAGCTTCGTATTTTGTTGACTTTTTGTGTACGAAGAAAAATTATTGAATGTAAAGAGTTCAGTCATGAAGCCAAATAATTTCTGAGAAAATATTGTTCCTTATGTTTTTGTTTCAGATATAATAATTTTGGGTGTACCAAGGATGTAGCCAGAAAAATTTCAAAGTTGGAGTTTTGGAATTTTTTATCAAAAATTCAAACAAATTTAAGAAATTTTCCAAAGAAGTATTAGTTTGGACCCCAAAAACATCCCCCTAGAGTAGCCTCTGGGGTATAGTTTATACAAACTAGGAAGGACTCGGATAACCTGGATCTAAGCCTCTGACTCAAACCAGGAGGGGGGTTTGAGGGCCAAACCCATATTTTGTTGAAAAATCAATACTAGCTTTAAAATGTCATGATTTGAAACTCCCCCAACCTAAACCCTGGATACGACCCTACCCTGGGTACCATTGGTCTCTGCTAACCAGTAAAATCAAACTTTTGACATATTCTATAGAAATTAAACAGCAACAAAGTATGAAATAGGAAAGCCACAAGCTGTTTTAATGATTATTGTGTTTCCATTTTAATAGCTTTATATGGTAAACTTTACAACAAAATTATAGAGGCTTAAATATCAAAATACTATACACCTTCAATAAACTAATGTGCCTGCCCAAACATCTTTAATTTATAAAGGAAACAGTTCCACAAACCCATACTTACTTCAATAATTTCTGAAGCATTTACTGAAGTTTTTTTTATCAGGAACCACCCTTGAAAAAAAATTGAATAAATATTTCGAGTTTAAAGAATTTAATAACAACAAAAGTAGCTACAACACAAAAATTTAATATCAGGACTTGTAATGAAAATTTCTTCATCATTCACCATAAAAATACCCTAAAGTCGTTTTCATTAGATGACTTGTGTACTTGTTTATAAAAATTTCCGATTTTTTTTTCATTCGAAACACAAGAAAAATATTCACGAGGAATGGAATTAAGAGGGAGACGAGGATTTTTTTTAAAAAAAAGGAAAAGAAGAAAAATAAGTAAATGAAATGAAAATTCTTTCCCTTTTTCTCTCTCACACACACTCACATCTCTTATGCTCTTTCCTTACGCTTGCTGTGCACACAGATATTTTACATGTCGCACGCTATTAAAGCGCTTCTTGGCATTTTCTTTTCAATTAAGCAAAACACTTGCGAAAATTGAAAGCGGCTGTTGAGAAAAATAACATAAAAGAAATAACAAAGAGGGAGATGAGAGAGAAAAATGGAAAGAAGGAAGAAAAAAAACTCTTTTAATACTCTCAACATCTTCCGATGAATATGAATACATGAGGAAATTTGTATGAAAGTGTTATCGGATATTGGCAATTGGTGGCGCATTTTCTGTGAAATCTGGATTGATGGTGGTCGATTTGTGGTTTATTGCTTCGGATAAAGTGATTTTCATAAGATTTTAGGGATGATTTTGAACTTTCTTGCATAAAAATCAAACTAGGTCGTTCATAAATGATGTCCAATAAAGTCAGACGAGATTTATGAAGCCCTTAAATTGAATTTATAACCTAACTTACGTCACATACCTATAAACACCCCTCTGTATACCCAAATGCCAATAACTACCCTACTGCTGTCATCCTTACCCTTCTATACACTGATATCCTCTTTTTCATTCCTATACCCACACCCCCAACCCAGTACATAATCTGACATACCGCATCTCACATCCATCAGTTGCACATTGAGATGCTTTAAAGAAAGAAGAGCGAAAAGTATGAAAAGTGGATGTGAATATCTTATAACGACTCACATTGAGATTTGAATGGCAGAAAATTATAATCAAAAGGTTTCTGAATACTTGAAGCAAAAAAAAACAGGCATTGGAAGTGATTTCATTCGCAAAATATTGTTTTCTTCCTTGCTATCACAAGTGTTCTGCTTTTGAGTACTTTTTTTTTAACATGGCATATCTGATATGAAGACGAAGTTTCGACTATTTCGTGCGACGCATGAGCGGGAAAGTCAATGAAACAGAGAAAAACTTTTATTTCCTTTTACTGTCGACTTGTCCTTCATTTATAATTTACTTCACATTAATTTATTCCTTCACATTTCTCGATTTAGTGATTCCGAGGGGGGTTTCTATGTCCATTGTGAAGCAACAGGGAATAATTTAGTTTCAACATTATTCATAAACATGTGTTATGCTCGTCCACTCCAAAAATAGAATCGATTGAAAAAACAAAATTAAATGGGAAATGGCACTTATTGATATTCATTGATTACCAATTTCCACTTCCATTCAGCTTTAATTTCCTTTCAAATGTGTCAATGCGCATTAAAGAGGATGTAAGCCATGCATAGAGCGTTTAGCAAGTGTGAATTGTTTTTTTTTGTGGATGCATTGGAACGCATTCTGTTGATGGAACTTGAGGTTTTATATAGAAAAAAAACCTTTAGCTGTTCAGATCTAGAAGATCCATAGCTGCGCTAGGGCGATTCGCGGCTTATGATTTTTTAACGAGTGAGGGTTCGCCAAGCCACTGCACTCAAGCTGGACCTACAGATTATAGTGAGATCCGAACCACTCCTTTGATGACATTTCTGCATGTAGCCTACAAGGGAAGGCTGTGACCTTCATTTCCAGTACATATGATTAGGTCCTGAAGAACTAAACCACTACGCCACCGAGCCACTTCAGCTCACTTCAGGTTTTATATAGAATATTAATTATTCCGCAGGATCTAATGCATTTCCGAAAAGAGAGTCATATTTGACCTGCAGCAGTTATCAAATTTTAATACTCCAAAGCCCTAATGGATAACAACAAAGCTCTAAATACAGAAAAAGCTTTTAATTACCAGCAATTCGAAGAAAATAAGCAAATTTAAACAACTCAATCCATTAACAGCAGATACAAGGTCTATAAACAGAAAATTCCCATCCAATCTTCATAAATCAACTCAACAAATTTAAATATTTGCATTAAAATTTTCCTCGGATAATTTGTAAACATTTTCATCGTTAAGCGCCAATTAAATCTAATTTACCGCCATGCTTTAATAAGTACAGTAATATTTTCATCATCCTAATGGAAATACAATTAATATATTCGCATATGACTGATTTTTGTGATGACAAAAGTAATACCATAAACAGTATTAAAGCTTACTGTCACATCGCATTCATTAATCCATGAATTTCCACGAAATGAAATTAATAAATGAGTGAATGAAATCAAGTAATCATTAATATCCTGACTTCTCATTTCCATTAATGAGTCAGAATGTACACATTGTCGTTTATAAGCGTGCATATACAGAAATAAAATGCAGAGAGGAAAGAAGATGGAGAAGAAAATGGAAATGAATGAAAGGAGACATAGGAGACATGATCAAAATAAATGATATTGTACAAATTTCCACTTCACTCCAGAGATAAATTGTTGGACACGAAATTTATTATTCAATTTATATATATTTCTTCCATTTCTTATGCTCCATCCCTCGTCAATTGTCAGCATGGTCTCGTTTTTCATCCTCTCAATGAATTTTCGATTTCATCTTTTTTTGTACAGAACGATTCTGGCTTCAAAACAATGTGACTCGGTATGGTTACATTTTGGGTTACATTGATTGCTGGGTTCAATGGGTAATTAGACAGTTGAATGACTGCCATTCATACAAAGTCCTTCATTTTCTTTAATGATTCTGTCATATATCAAGATGACTGCATTACGTTGAAGGAAATATTGTGGAATTAACAATCGAGGATAGTTACTCTATACGGTTGGGTGTTTATTTAAATTCAAACTTAGAGCTCATGAGCTCACCTAGTCAAAGCAAGCCTTGTCATATCGACTTGATTGAGGGACCGGCCTTTGATGAGAATCGAACCCAGGGGTTGGTTGCTCGTTATATCTAGGGTATACACTACCTCATGGATTACCCTAGGGTATGTACTCTATTGTATACCCATAGGGTAACCCTAGACTATTACCCTGCGGTAGTGTATACTCTAGTGTTATGGCCTATGGTAACCCCAGGGGTATGGCCTAGGGTGTACACTAGGGTAACCCTAGGATATACTGAGCAACCAGTCCTAGGTTTGCTGGTTTGAATCGTACCCAATCGCACTTGTTTTAGTTGCTAAACACGTGGCTACCGACGAACTGAGATGGAACAGTTCCTTAGCTCAAAAAATGCATTTATCAAATGCGTTCAAAAAATTCAAATTGAATTTCTCAATATCACTTCCAAAACCACATTTCTTACAAGATGTGCACGACGAACGAAATTCGTAATTGTCATACAGAGAAAAAAATGAGAATCTACTTCTAATTTTTCAGTGAGAACTTTGTGCATTGAAAAATGTTTATCGATAAATTTTAAAGGAATTGACATACATTTTGGAATCAATTTTTAAAGAGAAATATTGAAATAAATTCATTTTCTTCCAACCCTCGTAATAGACACATTCTATACGTGCACGCTAATGACGCAAATCATAACATGAAAAATGTAAGGTTCTTCACACATTCGAGTGAATGGAAAAAAAATATGGCATTTAAGTGAATACGAAGGAAAGTGATTAAAATATAATTGATGTTCTTTGGAATGGGGAAATATTCTAAATGGAAATCAAAAATTTTCACTACAAAATATAGCACAAGCGCATGTTACCATACTTTTTTTCCTTTTTGATTCTTCTTTTGCTCCTTCTTCCCTTCCACATGTTTAATTTCCCTATTCGAACGGTATCAACTCCTATATATCTACCGAAATGTACAAATGTACGCACATATCTATGTATGTATGTATGCATAGATATATTGGAATGAATGAGCTTTGCTAACAAATAGATTCAATTATTCATTTGGAAAACGATTGTATGAAGAGGAAAAAAAGAGAATAAAATAATTTTTATCTCTTCCTTAATTTCTATTGCTGTGCAATATTTCAAAAAATACATAAATAAAAGCTATGTATGGAACTATTTATAGTTTACTATTCCTATACACGCATTTATATTGAATTCTCTATTTTTATGCCTTGATTCGCTATTTGCTGTACATGAATTTCACTCATAAATTTCATTGAAGAATGGAATATTATTTTGAATTAAATTCTATGAAATCTTCACACTTACAATTTCGTGATTTCATGTTTATGGCTGTGTATTTGCAATTTATTCGAATTGAGTGGCAATTGAAGTATGAAGAAGTAATCGATAAAAGTTTTATGGTGATATTTGGAGGAAGCCATCAATTTCGTAATGCAGAACTGTAAAAATTTGCAGAACTGTAAACATTTTTTTATCGAGGCATTGGGGGTCATTCACTTATGATGTCCAACTTTTAGGGGGGAGCCACCCTCCTACCCCTAGTCTAAGATTTTGCGACACCTTCATACAAAAATATTTTTAAGATTTTGTGACAAGGGGGGAGGGGGTTCTAAAAATCCCATTTTTTGATGGACGTCATGAGTGAATGACGCTTTGTGGAGACAAAGAAACATAGTAAATACCATGGGCAACGGCTTATACTTAAAACTTAATTCGAGAATCTCATTTATGACTCTGCTAAATGTATTTTTTGTGTCCGTATGCTCCAGATTCTAGAATCAATGACTATGAATCCTAGAACACTAGGCTCACTTAATGCCCCAAATGAGAAGCTTACAGATTACCTTCCACTCGCATATGGGGTCGATACCACAGTCTATTCTAAATAGAAATTGAATCCAGTCTCAAAATCCAGAATCAATACACAAAGAAATTGAAACAAAATAATTCATTAACCTACAAATTTACAACATTCGTTAGGATTACACGATTATTGTAGGTGGACGGAAAGTCGATGGAAAATTCAAGGAAAAAGGTATTAAAGTCATGTATTAAAATATTCAAAAGAGATTATGTTGGGGAATATTGACTGCTGTATAGTCGTAACGTTCTAGTATTCTTTTAATAACAGTACATAAGGCATTTTTCTATACGAAACAATGAAGACTACATCTGTGGTTCTGTTCACTGACTATGCTTCATCTGTGGAAAATATTTTGTACGTTTTTTCTGCATGAAGTAGTTCCAAGAAAGAGATGAATAAGAAGAAAGTAAAGAATATAGAAAAAAAGAAGAAGAAATAACAAACAAGCGACAGAAAAAATAACAAAATATATAAATCAATAACTCGATACATGGTTGGAGAAAACCGAGAAGAAAAACAGCATAGATTTTTTTATCAGCTAACTTATTATGATTTATTATTATGATTTCACATTACTAATATCTACAAATTTTCTCCCTGTTTACTGTTTCGTGTCTGTTTTGACCACATTACATAATAAGTGCAGTGGATGTGGACAAAAGTTTGCTTTAATGGTTCTGTGTTTACTAAATTTTACTTCCTCTCAACGTTTCTTAAGGATTAACCAAGAATCAGCCGCAAAAGCAACACAACGCCTCAAACCAGAATTTCCACAACGTAATCCAATCTTAATTGATAAAACTAAACAGATTCTTGTAAATCAAACATCTCATTAAAATTATTTCAGTAAATAATCATTAAAACTCGGAAAAAAACACTTAATAAAAATTTTAAATGACATAAAAAGTTTCCATCTTGAGAGATGAAAAACTTTCTAGATGTTGTGATAAAATAACAAATGAAAAATTAAAACCGTACTAATGACGAAAAATGTTACAATCTCAAAAAAAAAATCTTCCATCAATAATTGAAATGATATCCCCTTAAAAAAAGTCCTATTACAATAACGAATCATAAAGTTTTCTTCTTGTTGTGCTGAAAATGTCTCGCTGTTCTTAACTTTGCTGCTTATATAGAGAAGTGTTGGGGTGATTGCAGTTTGATGGATGGATTGATGCGCATTTTTGGTTACTTTATAAGATTTAACTTTCGTTTTTGTGTATTATATTGATGTGAAAATGTTTAGTTCAAAAATGTAAACAATAAACATTAACAAATAAAAAATTGCAAAATTAATCAGTTTATAGCCTGAAACCAAAGGATTCTATCCAATTGACAAGTCTTTGCCAACTTTTTCCATCAACTTAAGCATTAAAGTCAACATTTCAATTTAAATTGAGTCTGAAATCAATGAAAGGAAATTTTTAGTGTAAATTAAAAATTGGCGCCATTTTTCCCACAAAAAAAAATTCAAAAATTATGCTCAAAATAACGGTTCTTCATGAAATAATTCACATTTGAAGTCAATCTGTTATTCCAGCCAACCAAACTGACCAAATAACTCCATTTACAGTAAACAAAAATCCTCAGTATTAGAGAACGAAGGAAAAATTTCTCTGGTTTTTCATTTAATTTCTATTGATTGAAGAAGTGAAGGAAAAATTTCATAATTGAAGTTAAAAATTTAGAAGGAAAAAGTTTTCTGTTTTTAAAAGGAAAATGAAAAGTTTGTTTGGCTATAGCAACGCATTCTACATTTTCTTTAGCGCCTTTTCGTGTCGTTAATTAAAAATTTCACATGTTATGTCAATTAAAATTTTCTTCGAATAAGTCTGTGTTTAATTTTAATGACTTAGACATTTTAAAAAAAAATCGAAAATGTCTCAATTAAAATTTTCAATTATTTAAGAATTTCTTCTGAGAAATAAAATGTTCTTTATAAAAACCTACATTTCCAACCTCAATTTATAAATCTATTATTAATATTTCTGTATAAACGCCTCTGCCGTCAGCTTTTTCCAATATCATATCAAAATATCTATCTAATGTGAGCTTAACATATCAACTAAATGAATATATCATTTCCATTCAACTTTTTTCTTCAGAAATTCACAATTTTCCTAACGAAAATGGATAAATGTTGCCTAGAATAATCCATTAATTTTGTGTCTGTTTTCATAATTGAAGTCAAATCAATGAAAGAATGTTGTTTGGAAAGAAATTCTATGTTAGATTTATAAGCTGTGGGAGGGATTGAGTAAAGTTAGAGTTTCAGGAGAATTTTTCTATAGAAATTGAAGTAGCTTAGAATATCTTAACTGCAGATTATTCCTGAGCTATAAATATCGAATAGTGTTGAGATATGACAAGATTTAGATCATCAGGCGCAGAAAGTAGAGACAGAAAAGGGTGTAACTTATATATGGCATTTAGCCATATAGTCGAATAACCCCCGATAGCTCAGTGGTAGGAGCATGCGACCGGAAATCGTTGGACGTGGTTTCGAGTCCTTAAGCTTATAATTTTCCCTCGAGTATCCACTAATCCACACTAATATATCTCTAGATCAGTGGTTCTAAAGCCTTTCCAAGCGCGACACACTAAACCACTTCTGAAATGTAAAATTAGTAGGTCCCCATACTTTATGGACACACTAGTGTATCGTGGAATATAGTTTATGTCTATTAAAAATTATGTATTAAAAATTATGAAAATGATAGAAAGTCAATTGCAGCGGGAAAACCACTTGGTGGAATAAAGTCATTCCCGGATAGCACGTGGTGTAATATTGGCCAAAAATGTGGCCCCAGAATGGCATGAATGCGACTTCGTGCCGAATATGGCCATTTTCGCGTTCATTTAAGACATCCTGTAGCCACATTTTTGGCCCTTTTTACACCGAAGATCTTATATTATGGTTCTGCTCAAGATAGGACCAAAAGTTTGAGTCTATAGTCTATAGTGTATGTCCCAAATTGCAGCAAAAAAGCTGCTGCAACTTCAGATATGAATATTTCAATAGAATTTCCGGAAATTTCCCAATTTCATTAATGAATTAGCTTCATGAACACGAAGTCAAACGATAAATTAACTTCCTCATTTTCCAAATTTCCCTAAAAAAATTCTCAATAACAACAGAAGTAATAAGAGAAAATTTTTAATTGATGAAAAACTTTGTATTGGGAAAAAGATGAAGAAAATATCAAAAGCACAAGAAATCACAAAAAAAGAGGAAAGAAAGGAAGATGATGAAGAAATAATTTAATGAACGTTTTATCATAAAATCACTTTGATGTTTAATTAGAGTATTCAGTTAGCTGAATCGGAAGCATATTCACCATTTATTACATACATTATCTCTCTCGAGATATTTCTTTTCGACAATTTATATATTTTTCATCCTTGGAGCGATAATAAAACAATAATAATGATTACGTAAAGGAAAAAGGAAATTAATTTTATGACTTTTTAATCAGTAACATCGAAATCATCATCCTTATCGTTAAATAACCTTAAAGACATACCCTCATTTTTTTGAGGAGATATTACGTAAAATATATTGCACATTGTAAATACAATAAAAGCGAAGGAGACCATCATGAATGTGGACAATTATGAAGGATTAAAGAAGAGTAAATGACAGAAGGGCGAAGGTTGTGAATGAGAGAAGAGGGAGGATTGAATGTGAGAGAAAAGATCCAAAAGGTCTGCAATTTTGTGAAACATATCAGAAAACGATAAGAAAAACAACTTTAGGGGAGAAATTTAATATGTATCGATTGCTTCATACAGTTCCTTTTTTATAGAGACGAACAGCTTTGTGCGGCAGCTAATACCAAAAAGGTTCTCGTTCCATTTCACATTCTCATTTCATTGGTTTATTCACACCGCTTTATAATCAGCTTATAAAAATTTCAAGTACGATTCCTTATGACGTTAATGAATTTTTGACGCAAAGGAATTTCATTGATTTTCAGCTGTTAGATTATGATTGGATGGGAAATTTGTGGTATTTTGACTTCCTTGTTAGGATATTTGTGGTTAAAGATTAAACGTTGACTTGACAACAGATTCAATTAAAATATTATGAGTTATTCTTGATAATATAAATATGCAGTTATGCCTGAAAACTAATGATAGCAAGCTTTAAATGTAATTAAATCTCACATGTTATATCGAATGAGTCTATAATTACATTACACATAAAGCTAGATTTATCAATTAATTAATTTATCTTGTAAATCATCAATTAAAGTTTGCATGTGATTTGATTAAGCAATTTGCCATGACTACAGAATCATAAGAGAAAATTGCTCATTATCTATTGAAATGCATAAGATGATGTACATGATGTTATTATTTAATATCATGTTATGCATTGAATTTCATCAATAGACTAAAATAGAGCTTCATTGATTAAATATTCTGATAAAAGAATTTAAATTATTTAATGATCTTGAAAATTGTTGGAACATTTCAACGTATTTTTAAAATTTGAATTTAGTAAATTGTCGAAATTTTGAATTTTTTTAGCCGTTAAAAAATTAATTTTATTATTAGAACTTTCATTTCAAATTAAAGGCAAATCTTTATAGGAGAGCACTGGCAAATGCTTTTAAAGGTATTTACAAAAGCAATAGCGAAATAATCTCTATAAAATGTTCTGTAAATAACAGTGCGTTTGAAGCAAAGTATAAGCAAACAATTGAGATCAAGATTTACTTTATATTTTCGTTTTTCCTTTTTTTCTCATACTTGAGACCACACTTAAACTTATCATATCATCCTTCATCATAAATATATAAATTCTGTATGGCGAATATGAAGGAAAAGGAAATGCAAATAATACAGGAATAAAGTTGAAGCACATGTACATATGTACACAAAAAGAACTAACGAGACGAAGACCTTACTTTTTTTGTAACAAGGCAAAGGCAGCAGTTAAATGGATTTTTTTTTACTATTTGATTCATTTTAAATGCTATTCATAAAAGTTATAGCCATACAGTCTGAAAAACTTTTTCTCAAAAGCTTTTCATGTGGAAAAATTACATAAATTTGAAATTAATATTTGCATTTTACAACGGAAAGGCAAAGAGAATGAGAAGGAAAAATTCTCTGTCTTCTTCATCTTTGTATTTAAAAAAAGGCACAAGGAAAAAGTTTTAATTGAGTGCGAGTCCTTTTTTCATTGAAAATATTCATGCAATTCTCAGTACGAAGAATCAGAAATAAAAATGATAATAATGAAACTGCTGTGCAAGCACATTACCACACGTTTTGATGGTAGAGCGAGAGAAAAATGGAATGATTGTTATAAAACTTTGATGTCGAGTCCTTTATGCTTTATGTGCGATGCCTTTCTTCCTTCCTCATTGCTGGAAAAATGAAATTATCATTTTACGCGCTATTTTTATCATACGAGACTCTCTTTTTTCGCTGATATTCGCATGTTTTTCAGTGAATTGTTATGAAATGATTTACTCCTTGCTAAAATTTTTATGTTCATTAATGGTCTGGTATCAATTTTCTTTCATTGTGAATCATTTACACAGGGACTGAATACTCACATGTCTAGCTGGATTGCAAAATATAACGTATTTTTATGAGAAAATTTGAATTTAGTACAACTTATTTTAGTACATAGACACAAATAATAACAAAATTTGTAAAATTCTATTATGCTGTTGATTTTAGCAATACTGGATCATTAAACTATCAAACTTAAAGGTATTAAGGATTGAAAGATCAGTGTAATGATGTGCATAATGCTGGTCTTACCATAAAATTCAATGAAAAACCTAAGATCTCAATTTGGATTGTTTGTAAACAAACTTTTAGAGTTTTAAGCTAAATTTGAATTTAAAACTTAAAAAATGCGAGCAATAAGCTTTAATTAAAGGCCATGGTAGGCAAACGGATCTTATTTTTAGAACAATCTCGTTTAGTACTACTTTTAGAAGTCCTTATTTTTAGAACTCTGTCCGTTACAAAATTTTTGTAAACAAAAAATATTTTATTCTTTTTTGATGAAAATTTTATTGGTTTTTGATAACTTATGAAATTAAACATAAGTTTATTGTGTTTTCTATCTTTTGCAATGTATCTGTACTTAATTTATCAAGTCATTTTGTCACAATTGTAAATTTTCTTCAAAAAATATTTTTCGTAACAGAATGTAAACAAAAATTCCGTGAAAAAACTATTTGGAAAAGTCAATGAAATTAATGGAAAACTGTATCAATTGCTAGTTTTCTTAATGTTAAAGCATTATATAATGAAAAAGGATTGAAATAAGTCTGAAATTATGTGGCTTGAGTAATCTAATAAGTGGAAATAACAAATTATGTTATTTTTAAATTAACGTATTTTTAGGGTTTAAATTTTCCCGCAAAAAATTTGCAAGAAATTCAAATTTTTAGAATTTAACGGACTTTTATATCTCTTTGCCTACCATAGATTAAAGGTTTTAGCAGTCTGAATCTTTTTAAATTCGATCTGTACGTAGACATTCTGCAAACAAACCAATCTTCAGGACCAAAATCATTAATAAATAAACATTAATTTTACATATTGATTCTCATAAATATAATTTTATATTTCAGTGATTTATGACCTGTTACATCATTCCTTCTTTTTATAGCTAATCAATTTTCCTCGTGGATATAAAAGAAACAACACGATATTCCATACTTTTATTTAAATTACAGACATATTCCAAGTCCCATTAATGCTTGGATATTTCTTTATTCATACACGTGCTGTATATGTTAACGACCTTTTCGCATATCCACCATTCACATATTAATTTGACGCATAGATTTTTTTTCTTTCATTCTTTCCTTTTCGTGTCCCACATTAAAAATATTTTTCCTCACCTCATACAGCGAGTTTCTGCAGTTACAAAAGGCAAACAGAAAGAAATTGGAAATAAATTGCGAACGATAAAAGTCGCGCAAGAGTGGAATGTACCTATATGTACCTATATATACACATAAATTGTGTGTTTAATAATAAACAAAACAAAAAAAACGTCATTTTGTAACACGGAATACTTCCATCGTAACATCTTGAAATACGTAAAGACTTTATGTACATTATGGCAATGTTTATGAATATAGCAACTATATATAAACATAACTTGTTGAGTCAACAGAAAGAAATGTCCAATTTCATAGTGGCAAAAGGTACAAAGAAGAAAAAAAAATTATAATTTTTACTTCTCTTTTTCCTCCCTCATATTTCGTGCTTGAATGAAATTATTTATAATTCAAAAGTCATTTAGAAGCTTTTTTTATTGTGTGTACACAGGTAACTTATACCTGAAACTACTGAACATTTTCTCATAAGCATTTTATGCATAAAAAATATAAAGTTGGTTGATTTCATTTTTATTTCCATACAACTTTTCATTTTTTAGCTCTTTTTAACAAGTTTGTGATTTGTCTGGTTGACAAGCACGTAGGATGGTTTGATTGGGTTTGATGTTGAAGGCTTTAGTCTAAAGTTGACTTGCGGGATGCTGACAGCTTTCCTCTAATTGACATATGAACATTTTGTTTTCATTTTGATTTTTTAATAAGAAAATTTAAATTTTTAACGGAATTTTAAATTTTGAAATTTTACACCTGAAAGTTTCAAATTCTAAATTTCCGTTAAAAACAATTAAAAATTTATATTAATTAAAATATTCAATTTTAAGCAAGAAATATGCGTCTTAATCACTCATAGATCACCGATAATCCAGTAACGATTTCTCCCTTTTGAAAATAATATTTCATACAATTTTCTTATGCAACTGATATGGACGTTAAAGGATTATTGCAAAGAGGAAAAATTTATGCTTGCACTTATGAACATTATACATTATCGGTAACTTATATTCACACGATATAAAAACTTTTCATTTACATTCATAAACTTTTTCATTCTAAAGGCATTCATTTTTTGCATGCGGTAAAATGTATTGACGGTGTTAAGTTTAAAACTTTAAATCCTTTTTTTTATTCCTCTGTGTCCATTAGACTATAATAATATTCATGCTTGAAATATGATTCGAAATTAATTATATGGCTTTGTTATGGTAACAAAGTTTGAACTTTTTGTGTAATTAATTTTTTTGCTATCTGGGTTATTTGGTTTGATCTAAAAAATTATGCAAAATTTTAATACCCGAGTAATTTATTTGAATTCATAATTTTATGATAAATGAAGTTTTGTTCTCTAGCTCCTGATTTAGAACCTTTAAAAGGGATTTTAATGCAATTCAGAATTTGAATTCTGAAAAACCGTTAAATATTTAAATTCCAAAAGTTCGTTAAATTTTGAATGTCAAAGATCCGTTAAATTCAATATCAATTCTCAAAGTCAGTTGTATCCAAAATTAGCTCGTGATTATTGAATGAATAGCTGATTTTGGCATTAATGGAGTCTAAAATTAATGGCCTCAAGAAAAAAGCCACTAACATACCCACCAGAGATTCATCATTTTGCCGCATTCATTCTAGATTATCCCAAAGACCCATGCGAGCATAAAATCACGAAGAATGCATGTGATGTGGTTTTTAGATGTTTGCATAATATTTCTCCCAAATGATTGAAAATTCAGCAGTTGACTAACAAATTCGTTCATGCATAGAAAGTTAATGCATAAGAAGCAAATGGAACAATTTGGAAATCTAATCAATGAAATTTAAAGTCAAATATATGTGCACGTATTGAATGCCCCAAACAATGCATGCAAACATTGAATTTGAAATTTATTTATTTTTTTAACAAAAAAATATCCTTATTAAAGCAATTCCATTCTAATAGTTTATAGCTTAAGTTCATTGTTGCATGAAATATTGCAATTTATAAAATCGCTATTGATATGCATGCTTATTTATTTAAATAGGGTATAATGTTTGAAATTGAATTTGCATCGCTTCGAGTATCAATTTTCAGCTACTTATTGGAAAAGATTTTCATCTTGATAGCACCAAGAGAACTTTCTACGATAAAACATCCACAGTAAATAACAAATGATGTTATGTAAAGAATTAAAAAGTGTACTGAATATTAGAGTAGAATTGAGTATAAATTATTTACAAAGGAATCAGAAGCATTGCTGTCGCATTGCATAGAGGGAATACGTCAAAAAGCAACTTCTAAATAGATTAAAAATGGTACCCAGTAATAACGCCGACACGGAATAACTTCACCTATTGAGAAATCCGCAGGAACGGATTATTGCCGAAAATTTTTTTTGCTCAGGGCGGTAATAACTTCACCTATAAAATGTAGGTGAAGTTATTCCGGCGCCACGACGGAATAATTTCACCTACACAATATAAGTGAAATTATTACCGCTCCATACAGGAATAACTTCACCTATATAATATAGGTGAAGTTATTCCGTCGCGGCGACGGAATAATATCGAAAATATTTGTTCTTCGACATTATTCCGTCACGGTGCAGGAATAACTTCACTTACAGAAATAGAATGAGTGACAAATAATTTATTTTAACCAGTGTTAGATTTTCTAATAATATCGAAATTTTCTACTACCTACTTAATTCTTAAAAGTAATAAATATTTGATATGATTCAAATTTTTCTGAATTTTCAAATAAATTTTTATTTAATTTTAATATTCAATATTTGATTTTGCAAAAATAAAATCAAATAGACGAATATTTGATTTTTTTCTATGAGTGTAGGTCTTCAGCTAACAAAATTTAAAAATAAGGCTTTAGAATTTTAAAATCGTGACTTTAGAAATCTAAAGTTAATTTAAAAGTAAAATTTTTGATTTTATGTTTCTTAGTAAAGTTTAAATTTTAAAAAATGTATTTTTGACTTTTGAAAACAAAAATTTGCAAAAACCACTTCATCAATTTTGATATCTTAACATTTTCATCAATTAGTTATGGTTGAATGGATAGCTTAATTAATGAGTTCTAAAAACGGTAGAAATATAAAAAAAAATTAATTTATTTTTATTTTAATTCTTGAGAACTTAAAGAAGAGTTTTTGATTTTAAGGTCAAAGTTTTTAAAAAAAATTCAGAAGTAAAAAGTAAAAATTAAATTTTTGATTTTCAAAATTTTCTTTAGAAAATTAAAATTTTGATTTTAATAAATCTAAAATTTAGCTTGGAGTGGTAAATCAAAATTCCAAAATTCAATTTTTGATTGTTTTTAATAAATTTGAATTTGTTTCAGATCCTGCATTTTTTTCACTAAAATTTTGTATTTTTATAAAAATTATATGGTTATTCTAACTTTGCTGAATTTATAGTTTTAAGAAACTATATAATTGAATTTGTTGTTCACTCCCAAATTGAATTTATGATTTTTTAAGAGGTAAAATTTTTTGATTTTTAGAAATCAATTTTATTAGTCTTCAGGAATCATAAATTGATTTTTGGGCAGTTTTACTTCTTAACAGTAAAAGTGAAAACTATTAAAATCAAACATTTTTACTTCCAGATTACACTTTCTTAGTAACAAAAATATGTATATCTTATTTTTGCGTGAATTTTTGAACTTATTGAACTTAAGTGAAGTTATTCCTGCACCGTGACGGAATAATGTCGAAGAACAAATATTTTCGATATTATTCCGTCGCCGCGACGGAATAACTTCACCTATATTATATAGGTGAAGTTATTCCTGTATGGAGCGGTAATAATTTCACTTATATTGTGTAGGTGAAATTATTCCGTCGTGGCGCCGGAATAACTTCACCTACATTTTATAGGTGAAGTTATTACCGCCCTGAGCAAAAAAAATTTTCGGCGATAATCCGTTTCGATGTTGTGAAGTTATTCCGTGTCGGCGTTATTACTGGGTATCTTAAAAATTCAAAGTGTAATTTTCTCATCGAGTTCACATTGTTGTCATTTGCATGCAGAACCTCTAAAAGATTCACTACAATTTTCAAAAAAAAAAAAACAAGCACAAAACTCTCGCTTTTGCTCCCTCATTCCTTTTTTTTGCAGTATCCTGTAGGAAAACAAGTATTCTATTGACATCACTTTGACTGAATTATTGAGATACAAAAATACACAGTAGCATGCCAGAGACGAATATATCTGAGGAATTGAGAGGATAAAGAAATCAAAATGTCTAATAACCTCTATTTCAGGGATGCAGCCAGGGGGGACACTGGGGGCCAACTGACTTAATTGAATGTTGATTTATTAACAGGAAACAATTTTTGGACCCCCTTACAAAACATTATAGTGAGCTGAAGTAGGTAGGTAGCAGGGGTGTATCCAAGATGTTTTTTGGTGAGGGGAAATCCGTTTTTTTGTTGTGACCTATTTTGGATATCATAATCGTAGTTTTTAAAAAAATAGGCTATAAGCCTCTGGTAGGTAGCGTAGTAGTTCCTAATCACTACACAGCAACCTTGTGTCATCCATTCGACAGTAGAAGTTTTCTAGCTTTTTTGAATCAAATGTAGTTGAAACTTGAGTCTCATTTTGAAGACAACGTGATATAAATATTATCAGAGGAGTGTTTTGGATTAAATTTGATTCTAGTATACAGCCCATGGACCCTAGCTACCCCTTACATCCCTACAAAAGGAAAGAATCTACCCCAAGTCCTCTGGACTAACGTATAATACTTATTTTTGTACTAAAATTTGAATTTTAGACTACTTATTTGTGAACAAAATCCGTTACAAAAGTATGTCCGTGAGAAAAATACAGAATAAATAGGAAAATTTGATTGTATTCTCCAAATTTTATCATCAAATCACTAAATAATAATAAATTATTAACAATATTATCAAAATCTTTTAAATTAACCTTCATATTAATGGAAAAAAATAAATAATAATTTTTAGTACTCATTGACTTTGGAATAGTCGTTGAAATTTCAAATTTAAATCTCAAAAAAAAATAACTGATTTTTTTCTATCCAGAGGACTTGGAATCTACCCTTTCATTATTAAGATGACTGTGGTCCTATGTATAAATGTGATCTACAATCGAAATCATTCCCTATCACTTTCATAAAAGGCGCTGTTGACACCACGAAGTCAAAATCATAGAATCCATCTCTTTCGATATTTTTTTTTGCTGATAAAATATTCGATGTTGTACCCGTCCGCACAATTCTTGCTTATATTTCCCAGGACACAAAATGACGACAAAAAATTAAAATGCAATGTGTTGCAAATGACATTATGCACAAAAAGACTGCGACACGAACTATAATAAATTACATCGCATGGTTAAATTGTCTTTTATGTAAAGTATGTATGTATGTATGCACTGTGTGATGATATACATATTTTAATGTTCACCTCATTCATGGACTACGTAATGCTGAAGAAATGGAAACTTCATTCAGAAAATATAAAAAGGCAAGTCCTAGTCGTACTGTACCGTACAGACAGGAGAAGGAACGAGAGAGCAAATAACTGCAGCAACAAAATACAAATATAAAGTCTGAGTATCGTTATGAAATAGGAAAATTATTGCACTTCACAAACAATTAACGCGAATATGCATTTGCACGGAAAAATCTCATTACGGAACTAGTTGTAATGTAAATGAAAATGAGCATTTCATTGTTGAGTCTTTCCGTATTAATCGATGCTGAAAATTTTGTAATTAAAGCATTCATGCAGTCATTGCATTAAACAATGCAGCATATTCTTGAGCATTGAGTATATTCTTGAAAAATCCAACCTCATCATGAGAGTGTAGTCGGTGATTATTAAGGACCATCAAAGGATTAAATTACTAACTGCCAATTTAACAATGCCAATCAAAAATTCAAGAACCAAGATCGAAAAAATTTACAATTCGTTTAAATTCTCTATTTTATATAAAATTTGCTAAATTCTCTAGTGCATATGCATTCTGCTCAAAATCTCATTTCAACAACCAACTCATCGAGTCTTTTAGACATTATTGCACCTCTGTTCACCGAGAAGAGCCTGTGCAAATGTTTTTCTGTATTTCATTGTATAGAAAACGAGAAAGCTCGATCAAAGTGAAAATAAATAGAATTTTGCACTCGAATAGAGATTGTGTTTGATTGAATTTGAATGAGGTGGCAGAAAAAAAAATTTCAAATTGCACTTTTGTGTGAAAATACAATTTTTCTCAATTTTCCCTTTTAGCAATTTCTCCTTTTTTCAATCGGTCCATCAGAAACTAAAGTTGAACCTTTTTTATCACATATAAAATGAGTCTTATGTACGAGTACACAATTCATATCAATCCATCATGTTTTGTTTAGTTTCAGAACACAGCACCAGTTTTTTTCATCGTTACCGACGCCGTCCACATTTCCATTCCATTTTCTGCACTTTCTTCGACTATTTTCAAGCTTCATCAATGATTGATGAAGGCTCTCAACCGATTGCATACTCCTTTTTCAACGCTCTCATTCAGACGTCTTTTTTTTTGGTTTAACGACTACAATATATGTATGTACATATTTTGTTGTTCTATTATATTCTCCTTTGACTCGATTCCTTATCGTAGAAATAAAAAGGAAAAACATAATAATAGCATAAAAATGAACGAACGCTTGAGGAGAAATTGCGGAAGACGAAAATTTAATTTTGATGAAAGTGCATGATTATTGTGATAATTGATAATTATAGTGGGAAAATCACAGCTTTCAGCGTACAACGTCTCGACAACATCATGTATATATGTTTTGCTATCGTCATGGACGGTTGAAACACACAAAAAAATCAATAAACTGAATTTTATTTTTATGCGCTGATACTGGTGATATTTAGCAATGGATGTGCTTTTTCTGGGAGTTGTGGTAAAATGCTGTCTGTTCATTTTTCAGGTTGGTTACTAGCGACTTTGGATTGTATGTATTAAAAAAATGTCATATAACAGTCATTTGGTTTTTGAATTACTAGAATTGGTTGTTTTCCCCGTCATAGTTGTTGACCCCTTTCTTTGAAATTCATAAAATCCTAAATTCAATCATATTCTAAGTCACCAAAAAGTCATCAAACAAGCTTACATGAGTTCCCACCTCTTGAAATTTTGTGTTTGATAATAAAATTGAGTTTCAAGAGATTTTTTCCATTCACACTTTCCGCATATAGTTAGCCCCTCGTCATCAAGAATATCCGTTTGCCTAGATACCAACATAAATGTATATATATACAATTTGGTACGAAAAGAATTTATTCATGCAATTTCCAATCGAAAGCAATTCGGTAGTATTAAATTGGAATTGTAAAAAATTGAAGGGAAAAAAAAGTCCTTGATTTATAGTTTTTATCACTTACTAACCAATTTCACTCTCTTCTTTCCTCCCATCCTTCTCTCTGTCTCTTTCTGCCATGAAAAAATATTTTTTTTTATATTTTTTTTTTGCCACTCGTGCTTCATAAAATTACTGTGATACGAAATATAGAGAAAGTTTTAAGTGTTATAATGCTCAAAAAATATATGTATATATTTTCAGGGATTTTATTAATTTTTGTTCCTTCTTCTTCTTCTTCTCGCAAATCAAATCACATACAACTACGTATATATGAGAAACAGAAACACTTTATGCACATAAAAATTATAAATTAGATTCTTCTTCGTTTTTACATCTCTACAGTGAATTATCCCAAAAAAATTTAATAGCAGAAGTTTTCGAGAAAAATGAGTCTTGGATGTTTAAACTGAGATTATGAGATAGTTGGTTTGATTTTCGTTTTGTCTATGAATTTAAAGAACTGTTTCCTGATATTTTATAACATAAAGAAATATTTTTTTAACTGAGTGGAAACTTTTAAGTTTGACTGAGGTTGCTTTAACATAGCTGTAGCTTTCTTTAAGCTTCTGATATATTAAAACCTGTAGACCTACACGTGAAAATAATATTAATAATGCAAAAAGTCAATCTAAATAGGAAATGTAGAATGTTATTTATTTTGAATTTCACTATAAAGTGATATTTCATGGGTTCGATTCTCTTTCGTTTATTACCTTTTAAATCAGTGGTTCTCAAACTGTGTGCCGTAGAAGATGCTCAGGTGTGCCGTGAAAATATTTTAAAAATTCTAATAATATGTGTTTTTCAGAAAATTATTGATTTTTACAAAAAATGCATCCTAAACTCAAAACTAGAGCTTTATTTTTAGTATTTTAGACTAGCCCCAGTAACCAAAACCGTTAAAAGTTAGTTAAAAACTATCTAAAAGTTAGTCGCAGCTAGTTATTAACTAACTTTTAAACGATTTTTGTTACTGGGGTAGTGCTAGGATTTTATTCTTATTTAATATAATTTTGAGCATATTTACTTATTTGGTGTGCCGCAAAAAATTTCTACAGTCAAAGTGTGCCGTGGCTCAAAAAAGTTTGAGAAACAATGTTTTAAATGAATGATTTTGCTTTTTGTAATTTTTTGTTGAAAAAATAAAGTTTAAATAGTTTTTTTTAAAACTATTTAAGGGGTTGTTCATTTATTACGTTAGGGGTCATTCACTTATGACGTTTTGGAGGGCGAGGGGTTGAAGAATTTGTGGCATTCCAATTACAAGAAATTTTTTTATGTGGAAAATGTTAAAACGGGGTCGAAAAATTCGTTTTTTAGCGTGCCGTAATTTGCGAACGACCCCTATTCAAAAAAATATTTACTCAATTAATATGCTGAAGACTATATAAAAGAAACACGAAAAAAATATCGAAAAGGAAAAAATACTAAGCTTTTTAATAGTTCCATAAAACTTTTCTACACCAAGTCAAAATCTATATGGATGTGGATATATTAGATAGAAAAAGCTACAAACTTAAGACATTCTCAATTGATAAAGTTTAAAATCAACTTTGAGTTAGTCTAGCGATCTTAAATAAAGTTAAATGACTATGAAAATAATGTTTTTGAGGATAGACTAAACTAAAGTGAAAATTTATAGTCGTAACTTTTAGATATTTTTGGAAAGTTTCTGTGATAAAAATTTATTTGATGGATTAATTTTATACGTGAACTTTTCAATTTATTTGGGTGGTGGCTGCATGAGCTTCTTACTGCTGAAAATTGAATTTAAAATTTCAAGGAATTGAAATGGATCAAATCCAGTCAGACTTGACATGCAGGTAGATAGATTGGTCAACAGAACGCACCCATAGAAAGGATTTAAAAAAATATAAATTTGTATGGAAACATTTAAAAACAGTTTTTAAACTGGACTCTTAAAAACTTTTTTTGAATTTTTAAAAATATTTTTTAAACTTTTGAATTTTTTTGAACCGTTAAATAAATAAAAAAAAATATTTCGAAAAAAATTGCTCAGATTGGGATTTGAACCAGTGACGTCATGTATAGAATTACATTACTCAAACCACTGGGCTACCAAACCATGTGATAATTTGTCAATATATATGGATAAATTTTAAAAAAATAAAATTTAAAAAATTTAAAAATAAAATTTAAAAATATTTTTTAAAGTTGATTTTAAAAACAGGTTTTTGAAAATATTTTTATTTGCGAATGAAGCAGCCCAAACAGAACAGAATCACTGAAAATCCAGAAAATATTTCCCAAACCTCAACTTTTTACATGAAATGACATTTGAATGCTAATTCCTTCTCACACATACAGCAATGCCACACTTTTCCTACGTCATTATTTCCATATTTATACTTCACCCCCAGAAATACCACTGACTACCTTTAAGAACCATTTTTTTTATAATCCAATATGAACTCAATATTTAATATATTCCCTAAAGGTGTACGAAAGTTACGAAGAATTTTGGATGTCATGCGGGTTGAATGGTAAAGAATTAAGTCGAATTGATTCATATGTGCAAATATTAGTATTCATACATAATTTGTGTTTGTGTGGGCTGAGAATATTGAAAAGTCTACAACGGAAACGAGTAAACCAATGATAAATCAATGGATAAGTATGTATTCAAATAAATTAACTGAATGTCATTATATCCAATAAATTACAAAATTCCCAATAGTTTCATTTTTCGGATCACCAGACTAAGGGCATAAAATTTGTAAGCAGCAGTAGCATTTGTGGAAAGACTGAATATATACATATATTTTATATATTTTTTTTTTTCATTCGACATGCAATGACAATATTTTTTCTGTTCGATTTAGTTTTGCGATAAATTATAACTTTTTCCTTTACTACTCTCGTTCCTTCTCTCTCTCTCTGTGTCCTCCTACGTATGTACAGTGTTCTTTATTACATAAACGTAAATGTGCCTACTATTCTTGTATGTACATAGCCATCTCTATTCCTTATTGAATCATACTATAATGTCCTTAGGTTTTCGGGCAACAGCTTTTCCGTTGTATGTACAGAGACGTCCCGTGCTGCACATGAGGAGGTAGACTCCTCCTCCCCACTAAATGTGGGCTATTAATAGCGAATGTCATCTTGTATAAAGGCTAGAAATAATCCTATGACTGACAATTCATGCGTGACTCGGACCAGCTATGCAACATCTACCTTTTCCTCCTTATTCACACAATAGAAGCCATTTTCATGCCAACATGCTGCTGCCTTTTACTGCAATAATTCGTTCTTTATTGCAATTGCTATTTCCATCCAATTCCATAATAAATATGAGAAAGAAGGCAGAGGAGAAGAAAGAAAGAATTTTTTTAATGCGTTACTCGATGTCATGACTTGTGTTTTTTTCTTTTTCTCTTTCTCTCTCTCCTTTTTCAATTCACCAGAGCCAAAAATAAATACGGCAAGCAAACAATGTTATGCCTCGATTCTTTATGGTAAATATTCGGCGCTTTCCTCTTTTTATTGCAACATTATAATTTATCTCAACGAGATTGTTTTGTTTTACGATAAAAATATATTAACATTGTTGCGAAAGGAGCAATACTTAAAAGAAAATAAGGATGAACAAAAAATATTTAATTTATATAATTAGATATAGTTTGCGCTTAAAAAATGGCATGGAAGAAAAGTTATGTTATGTTTTTTTAGGGGTTGCATTATCTGACACAAAAGAGACTTAATTATTGTAAATTATTATTTCTCAGAGCTTTTATCTCTTCTCTCGAGAGAATGTATTGCCTTTCATTTAAGTTTTCTTGGCTCTAACGAAAATTTAATACTTTCTATAACTTGTCTTCTTTGCTTCTGAGACAAAATGAAGGGGAGTGGATGGGAAAATTGATTAAAATTGGCATTACGTAAGTCTTTCTTGTTGTGTCGCTATCGTAATTGGCAATTTAGGGGTCGTTTGGATATTATGTAGTGTGTAAATGTCCACTCCGATGCCCAAACCAATCAGTCAGTTAAAAACCAATTTAGCAGGTAAGTACCATGTAGCTTCAGACCTACTTACCAAAATGACGGTTGCCATAAGCAAATTCAGCATTAAGTAAGCATATCCCTCAATTCTACGTACCCATTTCTCACATTCAGTCCCAAATTCCCCATAATTCAAGATTCAGCAAGTATTCCACACACATAATTGCTCGATACATCCAATAACTTTTATTTTCTCGGAATTATTTTTATTGCAAACTTGGAACAGACGAGAGAAATGTTGATAATTTTCATTTAAATACCCTAATGTGTCAGTTAATTGCCCATATACAAAATTATACACTCTTTATGAACATTGTTTAGTGGTATTTTCATATTTCCGTTCATTTAATATATGACAGACATAGCAAAGCATCAGTTGTTGGCATCCAAAATAAACTCCCCTTTTGGACATTTTTTAAACATAAAACTTTAATTATCATAGGCATTGCTATTATTAGAGTCTGCTCTATTTTTCATTCGTTCTTGCGGAAAAAAAAACAAAGCAACAGTGGCGTGTTTAGAAAAAATTTAAACCTGTTGTTTTCCATACATTAAACTACTTTTTGTGCTTTGGTGATAAAAAAGCATTAAAGCAATTTACATTTTGCTGTATAATGTGTTCGTTATATTGAAATAAATGGATGGAAATTCCCCATTAAACTGTTTTTGAAAATATGTATCTAGAAAGAGAATAAATTTATTAGCTTTTTCATTACGGGTAGTAATCGATTATCCTGAGTGTAATGTTAAGGGAATCATGTGAAAATTGATATAATAATCCGAATTTTGATTCATAATGAAGGAATTATTCTAATGACGACTGAGTGTTGGTTGGAAAATGAGAACTTTCTATATCTCTGTATACCCCTGCTAGCAGCTGCTCTTACTCCTACACCTATCCATGGGGTACCTGGTATAGCCTGGGTACACTTAGTATAGCCTGGGATATACCGAGAAACCCAGGCAGGCTATAAACCAGGTGTACCCCAGGCGTAAGTGTAGGAGTACACTGGGGCCATCACTTATGATATCCATCAAAAACTTGAATTTTTAACCCCCCATCCTCTTAGATTGTTGAATATCATACCCGAGCGGCACAACGTTGTTGTTAGGGTACCGTTAAGTCAACATCATAACGACAAAACGTCAAAATGACGTAGGGGTACTCTGACTGGGTCATGATAGTGGTTTTAGTCTGATTTGATGACAAAAAGTGCGGTTGCCGCTCGGGATAAGAGAACGACTCCTCTTTTTTCAGGAAAATCTTTAAGATCCCCATGTCTTCAAGAGGGAAACAATGCAAGGTTCTATAAATAGAATGCTCTATAAATTTTATGCCCTTTTTTCAAACGAAAACTGGCAGCATTTTCCGCAATATTTGATTACATTTTTGATTCGAAATCATCTCCAAATAAATCCGATATGGATATAAAAGGAGCAGAAAAAATATCTAATGGCTTATCAAGCACTTTTTTATCATCATCTCAAAGGCGTTTATGATACGAGCATGTGTATAGTCAATAATAAGGAAAGAATTCGAAATTCTTTTTCCATGAATCCTTCGTCTTTCATATTTTTTTTTATTCGCTCGCATTAAATGGGAAAATATTTTGTTGCTTTCATTATGGGGCGAAAGAAATTTATGCCTTTCTGCTGGAAAAAATGAGAAGATGAAAGAGGAAATTTGCTTACAATTTATGTGTAAAGAATGCTTATAGTGAAAAAAATAATGGCTATAAAACATTCAAATAATCCCAACATTCAATCATATTTTTATTTTTTACGCTCATGTTCATGTCATACGCAATTTTTTGTCATCTCATGTGTCGTTCTTGCTTTTGCTCTATCTGACATTTCCTTTTTAGTGCATTTTTATGACACAGATGTGGAAGCGTGCTCAGTTTGGATCTGTATCTTTTAAAACTAGAAAAACTTTTCCTAAAATATTTAAGAATTGTTATAATTTTAAAATTTCAAGAGTTTCTGATGTAATAAAGTTTGTAGACTACTTTTGCCACTTTTTTCTTTGATTTTGTTGGTATAAATAAGCTGCACGATTGTAATGTAAATAAATATGACTTAATGTTTATTTAATAAGGAGACAATGTTGTCTAATGAGTAATAATGAAAACTGAATAATACAAAGAAAGGGGATTACAACTATGACAAGGGGAAATCAACTAGTTTTAGTTGCTTATACAATTCAAATATAAAATGACCGTTGATATATTCTCAACAGATTCCTATGAGTTTTCAAGGTTGTAGCTGCTATATTTGGAAAAATAATCAATAAAAACTTCCTGAAGTGGACTTACGTTACGTATACGTAAGAAAAATTTAAATTTTAAATTCTTCCAAGCTAGTAACTGCCATAGGCAAAAAGTGCACTTTAGACGTTCGTAAATCTGAGGCATTTTCCTCTAGTTTTATTATTGACAATGTTTATGTCCTTCACATATCTTAGATTTTGATTCTTTTTGAGTTTTTTTCCATGGTCTTTCTGAGCTCTATATCATGTAAAAGGAAGTAAAACATTGCTTTTCACCCTATGGCATCATGTAAAAAACTCCCCAATTCCGATCAGAATCTGATATTGTCATATAAAATTCCTTTATGCTCTTCCTTTTTTTCTTTTCTTCTCTATCGGACGACTACAAAGGAGATGAAAATAAGCATGAAAGGAAAGAAAAGAAAGTGCACATAAAATTTAATCTCTTTGTGAGATATTGAGAACTCTATAGCCTAATGTTACTTTTAGCATAATAATTTATCGAAAAAAATAGAGAGAGAGGCACGCATCCACAGAATAACTTGCTATTCAAATGGAATGAAAGAAATTTTTTTCGCCATATAAATTTATTTCATATTATTGAAGCATATCTCTCTCTTTGTGTGTTGAGATAGCATAAAAATAAATTTTCACATGTGAAAATTGTTTCCACCCTTCAGTCTTTGGGGGTTGTACACAAATGACGTTCATTATTTATAGGCTGAGGGGTCTAAATTATTATGACAAATTATGACAAGGGTTGGGGTTAAAAAAGTCAATTTTTAACAGACGTCATTTGTGAATAGGCCCTTTTCAGCTATCATACAGCATTACAGCTACTGGTGCCGCTATGAAATTCAAGGAACGAAGAGGAAGAAAATCTACACTTTATCAGCATTATTTTTTTTGTTTAAAGAAAAAAATATACTACATAAACATATGCTGTGCCGAAAACATAAAGAAATGTATATTTTATTACCACTGAAATGCAACAATAACCATAATACACACGCTGGACATGGGACATTATGTAGTTGTAGTGCAAAAATATGATTTTAGAAAATGGTGTTGATATTATAATAAAAAGGACGAAAGAATAAATAGTGGAGATAATGGCAATTTTAATCGCATGACTTTTTTATGGAAACGATTACTCGGAAAAAAATCTCGCTTACTAAATTGTGGACATAAAAAGAAATGATAGTAGTCAAATTTCTTTGCATGGTCTGTGGCCATTGCCATTTTTTCCAAGCGTTTATGATTCAGAGATTTCAAATGGTTGATATGAGATACAATTTTTTTTGTGTATGTGTATTCAAACGAGCACCTTTGAACAATAATCTGTGTATTCGGTTCAATATGTACTCGGGCATGTATCGTTAAGAACATTTTTATACAATCCTATCGCTTTAAATTCATCCAATCATTAAATGAAATTGAGACGCATTCTGTACACGATTTGTGTTTTAATTTATTAACTCAATCAGCGTAGGAAGCAGCATATAGGATGTTCTATGGGCAAACCCTGAGGGGAGTCTGGATTTTGAAACTCAGTAGCAATGGAACCCATTTGAAAAACCAATAATTCCTTCAAATTTACCACACCTAATTAACTATGAATCAAACAAAACTTTTAAAAAATTGGTACAACATTCTTGAAAAAAGAGTTTCAAAACTCCAGAACTGCACCTCCCCCTGCCCCCCAACCCTCTTGGTACAACCATGAGATTATCTGCAAATTACATCCTATTTATACTTTTTGGAGGGAAAAGTAGTATTCCAAAGAAACTATTAGATACTTTATTGGTAATGACCAGAGTTGGTAGACAGATAGACCAGGCAGATGACCAGGCAATCGACAAAACCGGCTGCTGACTTTGCTAATGACCGGAAATTGTTATACGCAGGTTTGATTCCCACTTAATTCAAGTTTCTAAGAAATTTAATTTATTCTGCTAAATATTTAAACTTTAAGTTTCAACAATGTTCCAATAACTTACTCTAACCCCATTCCAGATTCACATCACTAGTAAATGATTCCATAACTTCCTTAAATAAACTTCAATCAGACATCAAGTTTATAAACTTGGAATCATAAAACAAACGGGAAGATTAATGACATTAGCATATTCTTAGTATTAAAAGATCCCGTAATCATAGGTAGAGACTTATCAGCACAAAGTTATTTCATACTCCGACCTTTGCATAATCATAAAAGCACATAAAACATAATCTTCGTTTCATGAAGACGGCCAACTCTTTACTAGATTAATTTTTTGGCATTTAAACACTCCTGTTTAACAACTTTAAAAGTTACAACATGGATTCAGGATAAATAATTTATTATTATGTACTTAAGATCTATAAAAATTATGAATGAATCCTGATGATAAAGGTTCTCTCCAAAAAAAATGTATAAAACCGTCATTAACCCAGTCAAAGTGATTAGCATGGAGAAATTTATACTTTTTCACAGAATGTTAAGCTAGGAAAAAAAATAGGAAAAACATTTTTCTTTTCCTTATTTTGTTTTCTGTTAGCAACTGATATAGAAATGGAGGGTAAGAGGAAGTATGGCAAAGATAGGATGTATTATAGAAAGAACCGAAATGTTTATGACCTTTAGATCCATTATCCTTATGTATATATATATAGAAATATATATTTTAAAGCATTTACTTCAGTGGGAGGCATGGCATTATTATTTTTATTACTCTACTCAACGTTCAAAATGAGAAGAGAGAAAAAAAATCTAGAGCAATAATAATGTATCAGTAGGAAAAGCACAAAAAAGGCACTAAAAAGTGTTTGGTAATTATTCAATTTTTCCTTCTTTCTTTCAATATTAAACGATCTGACCCCAAGCATAAATTTTCCTCCTTTGCTCTTTGCTTCTTGTTCTCTCTATAATTGCAGTTAGTGATATTAAAAAAAACCTTTGTAGAGGTTGAATAAATACAAGAATATGGCATGTAATCTAAAAAGTATGAAGAAATTTAATAAATTTCTTCCTTTCCATCGTAATTTATTTTTTTATTTGCGAAATTGAATAAAGAAGATCACGCTGGGGCAAATTAAATTGCATTCTTTTGAGAGCTTCAGACAATAATAAATACAATTGTTCAAAGGATAACACAGTTTGCTTTATGTGAATCCAATTCATGACGTAGTTTTTAATTCTGAATCAGCGTGAAGGGGTGTTTCTCGTTTTAGGTTGTAGAGGTTCTGATTTTCTGCGACAATTCAAGCAGAAGAATACTTTTGTAAGAAAGAGGCAATTCAGTGGCGTAGTAAAGGGGGTGAGACCCAGAGTGACATAAAAATTTCTGATTTTAGGACGGGCGACGAAACCCCTTGCACTACTCCATGGGGGGATGTTGGGTCTATGAGGGATGTATCCAGGAAGGGGTCCGCACCCCAACCGCCTCGAAAAATTTTCCCATGTATTTCTGAAGGTCTAATTTGTAGTTTAAACCCAAGTCTTATGGATAGAAAAAAATCAGTTATTTTTTACGATTTGAATTTAAATTTTCAACAGTTAATCCAAAGTCATATTAGGAGCAAAAATTAGTTTCTCTTTTTCTCGTCAATATTATGATTTTTTTAAATTAATATTGAAGTATTAATTCATAATTTAGTTTTATTTTATGAGAAAGTAAATAAAAATAGCAACAAAAGTCAAATATTTCTATTTATTATGTATTTTTCTCATGGATATGATTTTGTAACGGCTTTTGTTCACAAATAAGTAGTTCAAAATTCAAATTTTAGTACAAAAATAAGTATTATACGTTAGTCCAGAGGACTAGGGTTTAAACATTCACGTAATGTCAGAATTAACAATAAATACAAAAACATGAGTAAAGGAACGAAAAAAGTGAGTAAAGGAACTTTCTGCATACCCCCCCCCCTGGAATTTTTATCTGGCTTCGCCCCTTGATGTTGGATCTATAAATCATATCGCTTCAATATTAGCTACAAAAACTCATTACAGGGTAAGAAGAGATAAGAAGTTGTTCACCCATTTTCATACGACAAAATTAAAAGAACCTTAATAAGACCCAAATTGTAGTAAAATATTAATTATGAGAAGTCAGCAGCAGTAAGGGCAGTAAAAAGCAGTCAAAAGTAGGAAGAAAAAAAGGTAAAAGAAGCAATAAAAAAATCTCACAAAAGCACTCCGACCCTTTCAATTCGATACTTAAATTGTTTAAAGAATCATATTCTGTGCTAAAAGCAGCATCGCATCGCACTTTAAGCGAATGTTATATCATCATCAAAATTCAACTTCCTAAATGTAATAAAATTTTATTTCCATTCTTTTCTTTAATGGAAAATGTTTTAATCTTTACATACATAATGATTGAAATTCAAATGCTTTTTCGGTGTATATTTACATACGTACGAGCATATATACACAATTTTATTGCAATCATGTTGAGTCAACCTACATGTAGCTCTGAAATAGAGGAATTTCACCATACAATCACTCTAATATCGTTTCATTTCACATTTTAATCTCCTAATTCTATTTCTCATTCCTTACGACGAAAAATCCATCAACCTAAAGCAACCACAATGACCACAAAGTCCTCGAACGTACGATATATGTAAAAGTTTTTCCGAAAATTACATCCTATATTGTTCCTATATTTTTCAAACAAAATCTTTCCACCCATCCACCCACTCTCGAGAAAAGTTATTGGAAGGAAGGAGAATCCTCTAAGTGGATATACATGTCATTTTGTTGTCGCATTTTAAAATCGAAATAATTAGAGAAAGTTTAATGGCATATGCTTTATGGCGCTGTTAAAGTTGATTTAAAGGCATAAAAATATTGCCATCACATTATTCGCTACGTAACATACAACAAGATGATCATAAAATGAAGATTTTATTTATGGAAATAATTAAATGAGAATACGCGCTATATAACATGTATCTATAGCTTCATCCCCCTTACAGGCACATTTTACACTCGTCCCTATAAACATTTTAGATTTATTATTATACATGAAGTGCAGCAAAGACTTTTTTTTATATTTTATTAAATAATCATTACATGTTGCCTATAAAATTGTGCAATTTACATTTATGTGAACAATGGCAGTGGTATAAAGATTAATTATAGCAACGAGCATGACAAAACACAAAAGAAAATTCTTAAAATAATTTTAGAATTATGAAACCAAAATTTTCAATTCAGTAACCATAAATGCTATTGAAAGCTCTGACTAAGCTCATTAAAGCTTTTGTGGTTAGAATTTTGAGAGCATTCATATGTTCGTGTGGAACTAAATGTTATTCGTAACCAATACACGAGATTAAATTAATTGAAATTTTTTTGCCTGCTTGCTTACTGTTGCTGCTGTGTGTTGTTAAGCAAAATTACTCTCGTGGGGGAAATTTTTAAAGTCATTGAAGAGATTTTATGTTAAATATCTGGTCTGAGACTAAACATGATAATTTCTGATTTTTTCTAATTCTGGCGCATTTTCTTGTGCTTAATTTTGGACCTACCAGGCGGATCCCCCTCGCCAAAAAATTCTTCAATTTTCTAGGGTTTTTGAGGAAAAAAATTCAAAAAATTTTCTGTTTCAAATTTCACACAAAATTTTCACACAAAAAAATCTGAAAAATTTGAAAATCCCCCCCTTGAAAAATTTCTGGCTACGCCCCTGGGACCTACCATTAAAAAAATGGAATTTTAGACCCAACTTCATCCTCTTATATGTCCCTACGCTAGATGGTCCCACTTTATAAATAATTTAGTGAAGAACCAACCACCCCTACTAGAGGCGTATCCAGGATATTGTTTTGGGGGGCTATAGCCGGCTATTTAAATTCATGACCTTTTCTTGGCAACAAACATGACTTTTTGTTTTAACCTAGGATTGGTATTTTCAAAAAATAGATCTTTCTGGATACGATCCCTAGTCAGGGGTGTAGCTAGGATTTTTGACGGGGGGTAAAACCCAATTTTTTATTTGTGAAAAAAATCACTGTGTTATAAGTTATGTACCTTTGTGTTAAATTTTTATACTATTTTAGACATTAAGATTCATTTTGAGAATAGTGAAATAGTGAAATAGTTAAATAGTGAAATAGTGAAAATAGTGAATACTATTTTATAAAAAAATAACTTTTTGATTTAAAATTCAAATTTTGATCTCTTGCACCTAAGGACCACCCCCTGGCTACACCCCTGCGTACCTCATGTCCCATAATTCTGAATAAAATTCGTAAATGATGCTTCAAAATCCATCATTGTAACAGAAGTAAGAGACTTAGGAAAAATCAAAGTTGAAATGAGAAACTATAAAGTTGAAAAATGTCAAGTTTTACATCTTTTTAATGCGAGAAGAAGAAAAAAGTCAAGCCGATTTTCTGAGAGAAGAAGAAAAATACTTGTGCACATATCAAAGTAAGAAAAATCTTTCTGATTCATTAAATATTTACATCAATTTGTTTCGGCTCATTGATTTTTTATCAATGTTCTCTTTCTCTCTGATTTCAAATGTACGTGTTTAGCAATGCAATTTGATACACTGAATTGAAATAAGATAGAAAACATTCAAATTAGTTTGATAGTTTCGATATTTTTTGCATTTTCAATTTGTTTTTTTATTTTTTTTTGTCATTCGAGTTACTTAATAAATATATATTTGCTATGTTCAATGTCCATAGAAAAGTTTTATATTCTCTTTTATAGATTAGTTTCCTATATATTTCAAAAAGAATTTCATGTAATTTAGGATAAAGAAAATGATATTCAAAAAAAATAGTTTACTAAATAAAAGATGTTAGACTTTAGATGTATCGCCACGTGCGCAGTATTTCCGTTAAATGGGAAATTTGAAATTTCGCTTCAATTCACCAACACTTAGAAAAGGAATGGAGCTTTCATTCAGAAAAGCTTTGCAATTTACAAAAAGGTTTCTATTTAATCTTTAACTAATAATTTCACTACAATTGATAAATGAATAATAGGATAACACGTGATTGGCCTAGAAAGACACCCATATCATGAATAAATATAGAGCAAAAAATCAATAACTTATTTGCTACTTCAGAGCTTTATAGTCTTTAATCAGCTTCGGTTTGAGAAAATATTCTAAATTTGCGAAATGCTTCTTCTAGCAAAAGTATATTTTAATTAAGCTTTTTGTGTTAATTTGCAACGCATTCTAGATCACAAAACGCTTTAAATTAAAGTAGTATTAGAAGAGATTGTAAGAAAGTTGTGTGAGTTATGTTATCCAAAGAAAATTTAGTTTGTTTAGAAAAAAATTTATAAATTATTAGTGAAAAAAATGTTTAAATGCTGGTTCTACAGATTTATATAATTCAGTTCATTAAGGTAGGTTTACCAAAGAAGACATACAATTAAAAATCACTAAGGCATTGATATTGTGACAAAAAATATTAAAAATTGTGTAAATCAAAAAAAAGTTCTATAAACAAGCTAAATTGAGCAATCACGTAATTATTACAGGTTAATAATCGATACCTATTCCGAAAATCAATGTGCTTGCTGTGAGAAACTCGAAAATCGGTGAATTTTCACATGACATATTCAAAGGATCCAGAAAACTGGATTAAACCGAAAGAAAAAGTTTTATATTGGAATTTCCATAAAAATTGAGTCATCCTATCTCGAGCATTTAAATAAGCCACAAACCTGTTAGAATTGATTAAAATACAGCGAAAATGATTGGATATTGCATCAAAAATCGATAAATTTCGTGTGAATCTTGTCAAGCAAGTTTTCCGCTGATTCTTTAATTGTATCTTCAGAAATTGCATAAAACTGCTAATTACTTCCATTATTCATCAATAATAATAGTTTAATAATTTATTTAAATAGCAATAATTCATTTCAACATGTTCAATATGGCATTTTGTAAATTTCGTACTTTCCCACGATTTTTAACGTTGCGGAAGGTCAGTACTACAGCATAGATTGTTTTCTCCTCTTCTTAGCGATAGTTAACGGATGAATAAATAATTCTACGCAAATCATTGCCTAACGAGAGAAATAGCTACAATTTGTGAATAAAATTTCCATATTTTAGTTCTATTCCATCTGTTATGTCAGTTCATATTTATCTATAAACTTAGCAGTCGTCATAACTTATACTCTGTTTTTTTGATAACGAATGTGTAGTACTTACTACAATAAAAATCTTGTGTGCTCATCAGTTTGTTTTCTTCGCTCGTTGCGTCAAGTCATAAACTTTTTAATGTCTCGGAAAGTGCCGCGAAGCAATTTACTGAATTGATTTTAATTAATTAGCATTAACGAACGCAATAATATTCTTCAATTCGCAAATAACACGTGTCAAACTTGATTCGTAATTTAAATTAACTGGTTCATGAGTCATTCAGGATGGATTCTGACGAGAAATTTTTAAATGGTAAAGTACGCGACAAATATGTCTGACCTCCCTTATCAATAAATGATGAGGCTGATTTTTAAATTCTATAATAAAAAACTGTTTGCTTCACGGACATCTTATCGATTTTTGTGACATATTTCCAGTTTTTGAACACATCAGCATGAGAAACAACACTATTTGTTCAATTTTATTAAAAAGCTGTTATCTACATCAATAATAATGCTTTACTTCGAATAATTTTAATGTCTCATGGCCTTGAGTACAGTAGTTTAAGTCTAGTTGAGATTCCTTATCTTGAAGCTTAGAATAAATCAGTTTCAATGGGATTTTTCCATGAACGTCATTTGCCAACGACCCAAAACCAACTATCAAGTGATAATTACACAATTTCGCAGACATCTAAGTGAATAAGAAGATATTAATGACTAATTTGGCTATGACACATTCCATACAATGCTAACTAGTTTAAAATCTGTCCTTTCATGACCACAGCTTAACGTTCGTAATATTCATTATTGGAAATTATTTTCAAATTGATTATCAGGGTCGAAAATGCTTACTGAATTCCTGTAACAAATTAAGGAGGTACTTAGTGGTAATACTTTGTTGATAAAAATACTGAAATATTAAACCTATAATGGGGTCGTTCACTTATTACGTTACGCAAAAAAACGAAATTTTAGACCCCCCCCTCCCCCCTTGTTACAAATTTTCCAAGAAAAAATTTTTTCTTTGTTTGGCCTGTTACAAAATCTCAGACCCCCCCTCCCCCCTAAAAAGCGAACGTAATAAGTGAACGACCCCAATGCAGTTCTCATGCTCTATGTCACTTACTTTGTAATAGCGTTACGATTCGTCTATCGCCAAGAGTAGAATTTCAAGAGAATGATGATCGTTTCATCATAAAATTCTGTAAACTAACGCCTTGCAAGATTTTATATCTACATTCTACTTAAAAAGTTGATCATCAATAATTTTTTGTATTTTACTGAAATTTCCGTGAGGTTTTCCGGTGCATTGACATAAAAGGTTGTATTTAAATGTGACTGACTGAGAGAAAAGTAGACTCTATACAGTAAGAACCAGTTCAGTTGAAGGAATATTAAGTAGGAATTGAATCGCAAAACATTTTGTTTCGTGTAGCAGCAATTGATTTAAATAACATCTTAAATGCTGCCTACTAAGCCAGAAAGTAAGGAAAAGATTGAGGAAATGGCTTTGAGGAGCATTTTTTAATATATAGATTATGACTCATATTCAGACAAGCTGACGACGAAAAGCTTATGTCCGGGAATAAATGCCATAGAAAAGTAAATATTTGGGAACTGATAGATTATTCATATATCGTGATAAGCTTGCACATGCTATGCTATTATTGTGTATAAATGCAAATCAAGAATCGGGGAGAATAAAGCAACTAACAAAATTCCATTGTTATAAATATTCATTCCAGGCTTTACCTCAAACAATTTACAATTTGCAAAAAATGGTGCTGTAAAAATCGTCAAAACGTCAACATCATTGTCAACTGAAGTGGAGGAAGAAGAATTGTCCAATAACAAAAGAAGAATGAATCCAAATGGTTTTGATATTCCAGCACGTCTCGTGCTTTATTTCTTATCATGGTCTGGTTTTTTGGTATCATTTATGATGCGCAATGATGTAAGTAGCAAGTTGAATAAAATTGGCATATCGATAATAATTTTCTGTTGATTCTAGATAAATTTTGCGATAGTCGCTATGGTTCGGTCTACAAATGGCTCAAATATTCCAGATCCAGATGATTTAAAGGGTAATTCGTCGTTAAATTTAAATTCAACAATCATCACTACAACACATGTAAAAAGATTGATGGCTGATTACTTACCATCATTGAGACTAACTTTACTTCCTTAATTACTTTTTAGACACCCAACATGAACGGAGAGGAATGGGCTGAATTTGATTGGGATTCGTCCATTTCAAGTTGGATATTGAGTAGCTTTTACTGGATGTATGTAATAAGTCAAGTTGTTGGTGGAGTTGCGACACAGTATTTTGGCACTAAAGCAGTTTTTGGATGGTCACAGTTAGCGACTGCTTTGGGCTCACTTTGCATTCCGATTGCGGCATCAACAAGCTGGAAGCTTTTAATTGTAGTAAGATCAGTACAAGGATTCGCTAGTGGATTAACGTGGCCAGCAATGTACCAAATTGTAGGTGCTTGGTATCCGCCTAACGAGAGGTCACGTTTTATGAGCAGCTTTCAAGGATTCTCATTTGGAATTGGAATTACTTATCCACTTTGTGGCTTTATTATTTATAATTTTGGATGGCGTCCTGTCTTTTACACGACCGGAACAATTGGTGTGCTCTGGTGCATTATGTGGTACTTTTTAGCTTTTAATACTCCTGCTGAACATCCAAGAATCTCACCAAAAGAATTAGAATACATAGAACTGAATGTGTCGAGTGAAATAAAGGAGAATCAAGGTCGAAAAATTCCATGGAAATCAATTTTCACATCCATACCTGCATGGTCAATAGGCATAACAACATTCGGACGAATTTGGGTTCATTATACGTTCATTATGAATGGACCATCATTTATGAAGAATATCCTTAATTTTGATATTCAAGCAAACGGAATCATATCTGGATTGCCTTTTATCGGCTCATATTTCTCGTCCGTCTTATTCTGTTACGTCGCTGACGTTCTCGTACGCAATGAAGTCTTTTCCTTGACAAACATTCGTAAAATCATGACAGCAGCATCTCAAATCATTCCTGGACTCTTGATCCTATTAGTTGGATATATGGGGAAGGAGATTGTTAGTGTAATTATTATATGGTCGATTGGAATTGTGCTTATTACGGCTGCTTACGCTGGGGCTATGGCTTGTATCGTAGATCTGTCGCCAAACTTTGCTGGACCAGTATTAGCATTCGCACAAACAATTCATATGTCAGCATCATTCCTTTCTCCACTCGTAAACGGTGCAATTTTACAAAACCAAAAAGATTTATCGCAATGGAAGACTTGTTTTCTTGTATCATCTATTGTAGCAGTTTTAACTTATATTGTATTTCAAATATTCGGTACGGCTAAAGTCCAAAAATGGAACTACGTGCGTGAAGAGCAGGATGAGACAGAGAGGGAAATTCTTGATCAGTCGATCTCATCGAGAGTACCAAGTGATCAACGGATGAGAAATGGAAGCTTGATAAATACTTAAGAATTTAGAATCAAACTAACATGAACATAATAATTTATTAAATTACAGCACAGAACCTAGATCCAGTCTTTATCATCCATCCTCTCAAATAAATAACCAAACAGCATGACACAACAGATCGAAGACTTTTTTCCTTTTTGATTTATTTAAGCAGATTTAAGTTTGTGATAAAATGAAAATTCCTGTAGCTCTTAAAATGGATTAACAATCAGCCATTGTTAATCTCCCTACATTATTAAGTTTAGATAAAAAAAGAAGAAGAATCATCTCATTGTTATAGTGGCCTTTATGCAAAAGTGAATGAAAATTGAAGAGTCTATACGTTATCTATACCTAGGACCATTCTTCAATGGGAAAACTCTCTTAATTAAATTTTAAATTATATTTTTGATATGTAGATAAATGCAGACAATGTCTTATGTGTTATTTTGGGGGTGAAAAAAATTATTTTAAGGAACACTTAATATATGAAAATAAATACTTAATTTATCGGTAACATTAACATTTTTTGTGTTTATTTATCTTGACATGGTTAATTTTCAGCAAAAAACCTTAATTAAATGCAGATCTGCAAAGAAGACTTTGTTTTTAACGGAAAAATTCAAATTTCCCGCCAGAAACTTTGTCAACACACACACCAATACTTTCAAATGCTTCAAAAATAAACAAAATTCATTTTCAATAGTTTTATGGCATTTAAGTAGCTTAAAAGCATGATTGAGATAGAGGATACGAGCGAGGAAATAGAATTTGTTCCGGTTAAGAAATCGCCATTGAAAGTAGCAGTCTCACCATCGAAGAAGAAGAGAAAATTGTAAGTAGACAAAAAAACATCTGAATTTCGTAACATCCAGCAAAATATCCTTTTCAGAGATTCTCCAATTAAGCTGAATCAAAGTTGCCTGGATGATGGGTCGTTATGCTCTATATGTTTGGATCATTTCAATTCGTCAGGAGAACATCGAACGATTGCTTTAAAATGTGGTCATTTGTATGGTAATAGCTGCATCTCAACATGGATTAAAGACAACAAAAATTGTCCAAGCTGCAAATCAAAGGCTTCAAATCGAGATTTTAGAAATATCTATGCCACAAAAGTTCAAATAGTCGATAATACTCGTGAGGTGGAACTAGAAATGAAACTTCAGAAAGTCGAGCAGGAAAAGAGAGATATTCAGGCAACGAGCAGTCAAAATGCCATGACAATAGCACTTCAGAAAAGACAGATTAAAGAATTAACGAGAGAAATTGAAAGACTTAAAAGTATGCAGCTTATGAGAAGTAATTCAGGTGATTTATCCAGACATGCTCTGAGAGCAGGAAGAATGTATCTCGAAAAGTCTATCGAATTTAAGGATAATGCTGATTGTAGAATAATTAAGTTTATGCCAAAAAGTAAGAAATTAATCATATCACAGAAAGCAATCGCGACAAGTCTGTTTACTGGATATGGTGTTAGATTTGTGGATGTAAATTCCCATAGATGTGAAAAGTTTATTAATACAAGCAGTAAGCAGATAATTGATATGTGTTTTGATCCATCCGAGACATATATAGCAACTACATCTCGTGAGCCTGTTTGTAAAATTTATAATATAGTCAGTTCTCAAAGTATTGCTGTGCCTACCTCAATATCTCCAATTTGGAGCTGTTCATTTAATAAGAATCGAGAGAACCAAATTTTTCTTGGTGCCCAAGATGGCAGCCTACATATGTATGATTTTAAGAAACAATCGGAAGTTCTTCAGATACAGTCAAGTTTAGACAATAAAACCCCAGTTAAATTGATTCTGTCAATGACTAAGAACGACACATTTATATCCGGTGGATTTTTCGTCATTCATTTACGTGGACTGTACTTTTATGAGTATAAAGACAGCAATTTTGAAGTAACTAAATTGAATTATGAGGACAGTATTGTGACAGCAAGTTATGATGATCGAACAGACCTGCTTTTATTGTCCACTCCAACAGAAGACAAAATGATGTACATTTTGATGAAATTAATTAAAGTCGATGAAGTTCCAGTTCTTCAAGAAAATTATAGATTTTATACAAATCAGACTGGAGTTCCATTCATTACACGACCAGCACAGATCAAAGTTAATGATAGCTTTATTGTTGCTTCATATTCCAATGAGTCACGAGACATTCAATTGTACACACCCGATGTAGGAAAGCTTCATTCCATAGTCATGCAGAATCCAGTTTTAGATGCATGTTCTATCTACAATACAGATAACAGTGCAAGCACATCATTTGCGGCATTAAGCTCCACAAAATGCAGAATTTTTAAAATTAACTTGGAATACGGTTGATATTTTATTAAGTTTATACTGATTGCTTAAAAGCTTACAAATAAATATATTTTTTACAATTAACTAAATAAATTAATAAACTCATCCTTTGTTGATCGAGTGACATAGATTGTTCCTGTATAATATACCTTCAAACAAATTAGACGTCCATAATCTTCTTCTGATGCCCAAAAATAATGAAAGTCTTTCAAGTGCTGATGTCCAAGAAGTCTAAAGAAGATTTCAACAGAGAGCTGATGAATGTAAAGCGATCTTAATTTTGGAAGGTACGACAAGATTCTGTCTATTGTTGAAAAATTCATTTCCTCAGTTCTTGTCATGAAGCTCTTAATGTTTGAGGAACTAAGATGCTGTGGAAAGTTTCCAACAATTTTGTTAATTTCGAGGAATTTAAGTGACGGCATCTTAAAAATCATGTCAAGATCCTCAGCATTACAAACATCCAGATGTAAAGCTCTTAGTGACTTTTGTGTGGATAATAGCCGATTGAAATTACTTCGTTGATTCTCAGACCAATTATTTCCATGAAATTCACCAGCAAGTCGCAAGTCAAGCTGATTATTGTGATCCAGGACCTTTAATGAATTCAACTGGAACTTGATGTTTTTGGACATGTCTCGAGTAAAATATGATATAAATGCGTTCTCATAAAATGTCAGTTCCTTAAGATTAATATTTTTCCTTAAGCACTTTTCTAGCTTTTTTGGTTCTATTCCGTTAATTACCAGCTTCTTTAATGTCGTTACGTTTTCAAAGAACTTCCAGTTCAACCGTCCACACGACACCTTTACTTCCAGTTCCTCCAAATTAGGCATATCCAGTGGCTCGTTAAGCATCGAATTGAAGCTGATTAGATGGAAAGTAAATGAGTAAAGGCATAGAACATTTTGGAAACAGATTCTTACCCTCCGAATTTGGTCAATTTAAGGCTTTTTATGAATGGTGAGTATTTGATTATGATCTGCTCTGCAGTTTCAATGTCCTTTTCATGATTCCAAAGTGATATTTCGATATTTTCGTATATTCTTGAGCTGTCTTTTAAGGCACGAATGTAATCAGATGATTTTGGATCAAAAACGCTTGCAACATCAAAATGTAATTTTAGTCGATTAAAAGTTTCAAGTTTTCCGATCAAATTATACCAACTTTTGGATACTAGTGATGCGTTCAAAAGGTCCTTTGGTGATAATTTGTTAAAGACGTGCTCTAGAATGCAGCAAAACGGATCATTATCAATCTCTTCTACATCTTTGTGGTTGAAATCTAATTTCCACTTTTCAGGATGAATTTGTTCGATAACTTTGTCAATTACAGTTGGTATTTCTTGCTCATCATCTTCTTCGTCAATTGAAAGCTCCATGAAATAGTAATCCATCACGAAATCACAGAAAAAAAAACATAAATTAATTAATAAAAACACGAGGTTAGAAAAACCGTTAAATTTTCTCAATTTTAAATTTTATTGGGTTTTTTTTTGTGAAAAAATTCAAATTTTTTTGTAACTGAATATTGCGAAATCCTTTTAGCTCTAATTAAATTAGGTCGATAATTATAATAAAATGATCTTGATTCTCTCACAAAAGAGCTTTTGTGCTTTTGGAAGTTAATTAAAGAAGAATTATGCCACACAGTTTTTAAGCCTAAATTTATTTCAAAGAAATTGGAATTTTTTGAATCATTAGTTCCTTAATCAAATGTTTGCCTTAAAAATTGTTAGTTTAATTAAGATTCTATTTATAGAAATAAGTATTTCTGAATATAATTTTTCTCATGCTTACAATCTAAGTCTGTATATATAAAGAAACTCTCAAATTTTTTAATTAATTTTACTTTATGTATATTTATAAAACTCATTGAAAATATTACTTTTTATATATCATAGCAAATGCTTTTTGCACATCCTTGTCTATATTTATGTCATTTATCATTATTAATTAATGTAATAAAAAATTTATCGTTGCTCAATTCAGTTAAAATTGAAAAGAAAAAAATTGCGAAATACTTAATGGAAATATGGAAAAAAAAATTAGCAATGCTCAGCATATATGACAGATCTGTCTTCATCCTAGAGTGGTAAAAACTTTTCATCCTTACTCGAATTGCCCAGAAAACATGTGAATATTGAGATCCTCAAAAGTAGTCGGACCAGTTTGGTCTCCAAGCATTTGCAGCATATCAGAAAGTTCTTGTCCTTGTTGAGGATGTTGGCCTGGTGGAACTGATGGATTGTGGGGCGCAGAACTTGGACCGGCACCGCCATCAGACCATCCAAAGTATCCTACACATAATTATCATGATTAATAAACAATAAATAAATTAAATAAATTTAATCATGTAGCCTACCTGGCTGATGAGGAGCTTGTTGCGTGGTTGCCGTTGCATTGTAAGCTGGTCGTGAGTTGATTCCGCTGCTTAATTGCGTATAAGTGGGTCCACTAGGCGATCTCGATGGACTCAATTGACTGTATTGATAACTTTCTGGTGGTGGCTGTTGTTGCTGTCTCATTGTCCATGCAGGTGTTGGCGATGCATTCTGACTATTTTTAGCCATAGCTGCAGGCGTTCGTCCTGGCGATCCATATCTACAAATGTAGTTAAAAGACATGATTGATATGTACATGACTTAAATTAAGCACAATTTGATGTACTTACTGAATTGGCGATGGAGTTGGTTCGTAGTGATATTGGACAGTATTTTGCGCACTGTTGGGTCGTTGCTGAATACTGTTTGGAGCTTGTGATGAAGTTTGTGGTGGCACAGCGATATGTGACATTAAGTGTGGATTATATGGTTGTGTTTCACGACGATTTTGCATTGTATAATCAAGTCCTGGTGCTGGTTGATGATAAACAGGCTGTTCTGTTTCTATTTGTCCGTTATTATCAGGAGCTACATTGTGCAATGTTCTAAAATTGAAGATTAATTAATTACTAAGTGAATTGAATTAGAATTGACAGAACTTACTTTGCAGAACTGTTTGTACAGACGATATACTCAACCTCATCATTATATGGATTGAGGAATGCGTACGCTTGAGTTCTAAGCCATACCCATTCACGATTTTTAGCACGAAAACGATACATTACGGAAAACATTTGTCCTTTTTGTTTGAGAACTAAAAGATATGCGATATGAGTGTCGTGTCCAGAAAGGGAGGAAGTAAAAATGCATACCTTGATCGAAATTTTCCTTCATATGGTTCTGGTCTTCAGGATGGAAGAAATCGTAGCAGCTTTTTGATAGTAAGTCAGTTGGAACATAGCCGAGTACATTCATGACACGCTGATCAACAAACGAAAACTTTCCGTCCATCGAATGACGTGAAATGAATTCAGATTGATTGTTTGAGCCATTGAGATCTGCCGAATTGGCAGTTGATGTTACTTGTAAGCGTCCAATTGCAACTAAACAGCAATGAGATGAATGCAAGTCATCCTCATTTTGTCGATCGAGTTGAACACCTGGAAAAAGATCTGTTTACAAAAACGTAAAGGTTCATCGTCATTATTTCCGTGGACAAGCTTTTGTTCTGTATGTTTTTAATAAAGACACACACAAATAACTTGTTTACTACTCAGATTGGCGATAAAATCTACGCAAATAAAGAACTATGTACGAGACGACACACAAATAAACTTACCTGTTGGTGGCCAGTTTTTAATGTAGCCTGTACAATGAACTACAGCATAATTTTGTCCATCCCTCGATGGTCCAAGAGAATTTCGTTGCTTTAAACGATTTAGATGACCTACTGCCATATTTTCAGGACTAACATTCCCAATTTTCATGCGACAAATAAATCCTCGCCTTGAACCCATGCACAATCTCATCGATGATTGATGTCCTTCCTTCTTTACAGTTCCCGTTTTCAAATCCAGAATTCGACCAGTATTTTGTGGCTCTTGCGTCGATAACTGTTCACGTACTTTTTCAATATCATCGCCATGAACCAGCTCAAAAAGTGATGATCCATACCAGTCATTTTGTGATTGATTTAAAACTGGTGTGACAGAGTCTGAGACATAAATTATACGTCCTGTGTCACATGAGACAACAAACAAGAATCCATCAGCTGCCTCAAGTATTAAATGCTTTAATTCCTGATCCGTTAGAAATGATGGTTTGTAACTTCCGTCAGTATTTGTGTTCCCAGTTCCTCTCAGTGCCTTCATATGTGCAACTGCCATTCTTAAAATTGTCAATTTATCAGGTTTTCTAGCCAGTGCACTACATGTTGGAACCATATCGGAAAGTTCAGTGATATAAGCAGTCATTTTATTCCGACGTCTCCGCTCAATCTCACAATGATTCTCCCGACTACATTGGATAATTTAACAAATGTAAAATTATTTTAATGTTTAGAATAAGCTTCAAGGTAGGCAAAATAGTCTGGTCAGCGCATAAAAATTTTCAATGCTTTTGCCTTGAATTATTTTGTGCGCTGTGCATTTATCCAACATCTCAATTTTCACGTGAAAATTACAAAAATTTATTTTATTATCAAATCTGATATGAGACTCTTTCATAAGATGTTTCTAGATCTCACAAGATGCCAGTTATGCAAGAGATTTATTATTTTTATTTTTGGGTCTTTGTTTTTTCCTTCATATCTTAAGAAATCCACCATTGAAAATTCTGCTCAGCTATTTTCCACAAATTATCCACCCACAACATGATTAAATTAAAATTACCTTGCAAAACGCTCTTTATCCACCGTCGATTCGTCCATTTTTGATACTATTGATGCTTTGATGGCGCAGTAAACCACTGAATTTTGATTACTATCTCTATTTTCTTGGAATTGGAATTTTTCAATGAAAAAATTAACATAGTCCTCGTGCTTACTTTAGTGATCTAAACGCATTTTTGTTTCAGCTATCAGCAAACTGCATTATTTAATTACTTAACATATTTTTATGATTTTTTTTTTATTTTTAACGATTTTTGCAAATTTAAATTTTTAACGGTATTTAATTATTTGAAACATAGAAATCATTTCAAAGAAATTCCAGGAAATTTGAAAAAAAAATATAACGAACATTTTTTGTCATATTTTTAAAATCTGCAAGATTCGTGCCTTCTATGAGCTGGATATCTGGTTTTAAAGTTTTATCTAATCAGCCAATTAGACAAAATGTAATATTAAGTTTCGTTTGAAAACATCATTTCAAAAAAGTGCTAATATTGAAAGTAGCAACGCTTCAAATATAAAGCAAAGCTGCCAAATTTCAAATAGGTATTTTCCGATACACTAAAATATTGTTAAACAATTAGAAATACTTAATTAGATTAGTCCAGATTAGCCTACTCTGCTTCGATAATGTATTAAAAGATGATAGAGCAACCATGAATTGAAAAACTGTCATAAATTCGTGTTTTTCTGATCACGCAACCGTTGAAGATCCTTCGAATTGTAGTGATCGGACATATTTTAGTTTACACATTTCACGATAAAAATTTAATTCATTAATTCTGCATCAAAATGAGCTTTATCGAGCCTAAAAAGACGGTCATTGAAGGAGATACAGTTCTCTTGTATATATCTATCAATAACATGCATCCAATCAAAGTAACACCGAATATTGTCAACAAAAACGGCGAAACTGTAAGTCAAAAAAAAAGATCCATGCCTGATTTTCGTAAATATTTAATATTTAATTAATTCTTACAGATTGAGTATACACATCAGACGACATTTGGAGCTCTCAAAGTGAAAAGTTTAATTGGCCATGAGTATGGTACTAGAGTGCAATTATCTAGGGGCTATGCTTATATCCTGCAAATGAATACTGAATTATGGACATTGAATCTACCTCATAGAACACAAATCCTTTATACTCCAGACATTTCAATGATTCTCATGCAATTAGAAATCAATCCGTCAAGTGTTGTCATTGAGGTAAAATGCTTTAATTAATAAAAATTCTTAATCAACTAATAGTCATTTATTTATGTAGGCAGGAACGGGATCAGGATCACTTTCGCATTATTTCTTGAGGGCTATAAGCAGTAAAGGACATTTGTATACATTTGATTTCCATGAAAACCGAGTTGTTCAGGCTAGAGAAGAGTTTAATGAACATGGATATGGAAAATACGTGACAGTACAGCAAAGAGATGTTTGTGCTAATGGATTCACAGAAGAATTAAATGGAAAGGCAGATGCTGTATTTTTAGATCTTCCAGCACCATATCAAGCCATTGAACATGTCACAAAAGCCTTAAAATCAACTGGCGGTAGATTCTGTTCATTTTCTCCATGCATCGAGCAAATACAACATACATGTCTTGAATTAGAAAAGCACGGATTCCTTGAGATCCAGACAATTGAAATTCTTCAGGCAGAGCATATAGTCAAAGAGAAGTATATCCCAATAATCGATCTGTCATTTGTCAAGACGCCACGAGATGAAAACGAGGAGAAAGTAATTAAAAATAATGAAAAGAAGCCTCAATTGCCAACGAGGAAAGTGTTGACAACCATCAATACTCCTATTCAGCCTGGACATACAGGATACTTGACATTTGCCACATACTTAAAAGTTTAAATGTATCAACAGATTTCTCAAGTCTAATTGTGCTTAATTTAATTAAATATTTAAAGTTAAAAACGGATAAAATATTTTTGAAAATTTGAAGAATTTATTCTCTGAGATTTAACGAAGGAATTTGAATAAAAAAGAGCCGTTTAAATTAAACGAAATTTTTATAAACTTATTTCCATAACCCTGAGTTAGTAGTGAAAAAATCAAAATAAAAAATAATAAATTAAAACGGTTAATTGTTGATGAAACCAATGAAAAATATTCTCCGTGTCGTCGTAAGTGACCTAAGTCAGTAATCGTGGCGTTTGTTAGCGATAATTCGAGTTTTGAGAGCTATTTCCTGCAAAAAATGATGGTATGTATTGGGAAAATGGCGAAAGTGAAAACGAAAATAATAAAAAAAATCAACGCAACTTAATTTTCTCATGAAAATCTATGTTATTTCACAGCAAGGAATACCCCAAAAGGATAAGGACGATCCGGTTGTCTTATCCGTTGGTGCCCAAGTCAGTGCTAAATATAAAGGAGCATTTTGTGAGGCAAAAGTTCATACGGTTGTGAAAAACATTAAAGTAAAGGTAGCGTATAAGAAAGGCGGAAGTGCAAATGTTTCTGATGACCAAATTATTGGTGAGATTCGTGTTGGAAGTACGGTGGAGATAAAGGATGGTGATAAAAAGGATAATGCTGAGGCGACAATAACAAAAATTCAAGATTGCTCACAGTATACTGTTGTTTTTGATGACGGTGACATAGCAACGCTTAGGAGAACAGCTTTATGTCGTCAGTCTGGAAAGCATTTTAATGCTTGTGATACACTCGATCAACTTCCATTAACGCATCCCGAACATCGAGGCGGTGGGAAACGAACAAAAACACAAGATGAATATGAGTCAGACGATGAGGAATATGCCATTGGAAAAGTAGTTTGTGTCGAGAATACGGATACTAAGAAGAAGAATGCTAAGGAAAGTTACTTTCCGGCCCTAGTTGTAGCTCCAAAAGCTCAAGAGAATGTCAAGATTCATATTAAAACGGAATATCTCGTTAGGTCCTTCAAGGATGGACGCTACTACACGGTGCCTAAAAAGGAAGTAACTGAATTCACGACAGAAACGGCTCAAAAGTCAGACCATGTTGCCGTAAGTGCTGCTCGTGAGTTTCTTGATAAAAATGTCCTTCCAACACACTGGGATCGCGAAGTATTAATTGATTCCGCAAGTCTCAGTGAACAAGAGCTCTCAGATAGTTCGGACGATGAACCAAACGAAGTCAAGGATAGATTCTTTGCACAATTGTTAGAGTTTATGGAAAAGAGAAATTCACCGCTTAATAAAGGTCCAAGCATCACTAATCGTGACGTTGATCTATATCGACTCTATTATTCTGTAGAAAAATTGGGTGGATATGCCAATGTCACGAAAATACGCAATTGGAAGGCCATAGCAAAGCGCTTAGGATTTACACCAACTGATGCAATTGTCAAGCTTGTTAAGCATTCGTATAGAAAGTTCTTGCTCGCATTTGAAGAAGCTGTATCTAAAGGCATTGAAGAACTTCCACCGCGCATTAATCGTGAAAAGGCTAGAAGTAGCTCCACTCGTTCTGGATCTGTTGCATCACCAAAAGTTGTCGAGAATGTAAGTAACATGAAATTTTATATTACAAGCCTTGGAAATGACTCGATGAATTATCGTTATCAATTTCATAATTATACGCAATTAATTAAAAGGTCATGCTTAATTATCTCATTATTCTGCTTTTAGGTGAAACAGTTAAAGAAGATTGAAAAACCGACAACTAGTAGTGCTGCAGATGATTCTGAGAACACAAGTGAGTCGACAAAGATTTCAACATCTCGAAAACTATCCACTGCAAGTACAAAATCGAAAGCTGCAAGTGAAAAGGCTGAGGAAGTGATTAAAATTAGTCCCAAGGAGAATAAAAAGGAAAAAATTAAGGCTAAAGAGGAGGAAAAAGTTAAAACTAAGGAAGAGGAGAAAGAAAAAATTAAAGTTAAAGATGAAATCAAGGAGGTCGTTAAGGAAGTCGAGAAAGAGATTGAAGTTAAAGAGAAGGATGTTAAGGAAGTCAAGGAAATAATCATTAAAGAAAAGGACAAGGAAAAGGAAAAATCTCTATCGATATCGTCGAAAGATGATGAAATCTCACCAGCCGCGACACCGTCCTCAAAGAAGGAAAAACCAAAGAAAAAACCACCGGAGACGAAAAAAAAGAAGGAAGAAACAACTGAGAAGAAGGAAATAGTTGCTGCAAAACCTCAAGTTGCGTCTGGACCAAGTATTGCGGAAAATGTTCCAATTGAGATTGATGATCGATTAAAAGTTTATTATCGTGGCTCGTCAGATTACGAGGCAAAAGTATTGGATATCCAGCATCAAGACGGAAAGACATTATATAAAGTTCATTATAAGGGGTGGAATGCTCGTTATGATGAATGGATTCAACGTGAAAGTATAGCTGAAAATTTAACAAAGGACGAAGTAGGCAAGAAAAAGCAATCAAGTAACAATAATGCTAAAGATAACAATAATCCGAAAACTCCAAGCACTTCAAGTACAAATTTACAGACACCAACAAGTAAAAATGCATCAAAACGTGCTCGAAATAGAGCTGACACAACAACATCATCACGTTCAACGACGCCTTTATCAAACACGTCAAGTAAGACTAAGGTTGCACAAAAGCGACCAATTCGAGGAACTCCAACAAGCAAAAGTTCCACTAAGGGATCAATTATTGATGATAATTCAAGTGAATCAGATGAACCGATTAAGAAGCCTGCCGATAATAAAAAGGATAAAGGTGATGATAAGAATTTAAGTATTCAAAAATCATCATCAGACTCCGCAGTCATGGAATCAGCCAGTAAAGACGCGAAAGGAAAAGATAATAAGCAGAATGAGAAGGTTCCTGAAACATCCAAGTCAGACGATGAAAAGTCGACAAAATCATCAATCAAGTCTGGAAAGTCGCCATTTGAAGCGAAAGGAAAGTCGAAAACAATTCAACAAAGAGATTCAAGTCGTTCATCATTTCATTCTACAGACAGTGACTCATCACATTCAGTCCCAAGTGACGTTCCAAATAGTTCAAAAAGTGCATACACGAGTGAAAATGAATCAAATGATCCGGAAAAAATTCCCATATCAACTACAGCTATTGCTCAAAAAATTGACACGAAAAAGTCCTTCAGGTTTGACGAGGATGCAAATGAGGCAAAGCCAGCAACATCATTTTTCGAGAAAGTCACTGAAAATAAGCCAGTTATTGAAAGTAAGCCAGCAGAAATCTCGACAATATTCCCAACGAAGAAGCCCAATATATTCCAGGAAAAGAAATTGGCACAGAGAGCAGCGCAAAACACACCAGAATCAGCACCACTACCTCCAACAACGCCAGGAAAGATCGGACGATTCAGTCAATTAGAAAAGACATTAACAAAGGATATTGGCATCAAAGGTAAGGCAAAGGAAGTAAAAGTTGAGGATAAATTAAGCGCAGACAGTGATATTTATGAGTTCAAAGATACTGAAGAAATCGTTCCTAAATCATCGGTTGTGAAAAAGCAAGAGTCACCAAATGAAGGTACAACGACTAAGAAGCAGCAGTTGGCACAGCAAAGGAAGCAAGCAAGGCAAAATTTACAACAACAAAAGGAAGCTCTAGCTGAAACAATTCCACATGCTATGGAAGATATTGAAAGTATGATAAAGACATCAATCGTGTCATTCCCCCAGAGTAAAAAGGCAAAGAAGTCTCCAATGAAGGAAGAGAAGCCAACACAGTCGATGATTGTCGCAAGAACAACTTCAGCACAGCCAACAACATCACAGAATGTAATTGTTCAGTCAGCGTGGAGTAGCTTAACAAATCCACAAGAAATTTTCTCTAAAGTTAGTGTCGTTCAAAATCCACATCCAATTCAGGCACAACCTCCAATTCAAGTTCAAGTACCACCATCGAGACAGCCAGTCATAAAATCAGAATCGACATTTGATGTCTTGAGGAAATCTCCATGCTTTAATATGCATCTCATGGACGACTTACCATCCCCTCCGAAAATTATACCATATCCAATTTCAAGCCCAACGGCAATTATTCCGTCAACGTCTGTCATTACAACGACACCAATTACATCCAGAAGTAGCATTTTGCAGGGTCCATTAAAATTCAGCAGTGAAGTTGATAGCCGTGACCTTTTAAAACCAATTATGCTTCCAAGTAAGGAGGATGAGAAGCCAGAAATTGGTGTATTGATGAAAATTCTCGATCAGCCATATGAGATTCCACCAAAAGCTGAGAAATCAGCTTCCATTGCTGACAAACTACTCAAAGCAATTAATCAGAAAGAGACGAGTGAAAAGGAAGCTCCACAAGTTGATGTGATTAAGAAAGAGGAACCACAGCCAGTTGTTAAGATTGAGGAACGTAAAAGTGATCCTTATTTGTACAAAGCAAAATCTCCAGGAAGCAATGTCGGTAAACAATATCCAATTAGTACAACATCAAGTAGTTCCACGACATCACTAATGACGGCATCAAAAAAGCCACTTTTAATATCAACGGATTCAAAAGTTGATGAGAAAGTTCCAGTTAAGGGCAATATTGAACTTCAGGGAATTATTGAGAAACTAGAAAGTGCCATTTCTACACCAGCAATTAATTTACTTGAGACGTCAAGTAGCTTACAGTTGAGTACAGTCAAAAAGTCAAATGATGATAGTGATACAGATTCCGATCGATTAGTTATTGAGGATGAAACAGCACCGACTGAATCGACCGAAAAGAAAAAGAGTCAAATGGGCGTATTGGAATCGATTATGATGCAGGATGATATTCCATATAAAACACTCAGTACTCAGAATGTAAAGGAGTCTGAGAAGAAAGTCGATTCCAGTAGTAGTCAGGAACAGCAACCAAGTGAGACAATGTCACTTTTATTGTGTGAAGAAACAATTCCTGGATCGCCAGCACCAAAAGATCCACTAAGTGAGATCGGAAGAAGTCCAACGTCATCATCAAGTGGCGGTTTTGTTCATCCACCATCGATGCCACAAAGTGGCTACAGCATAAAATATTCAGGAAGCATGACAACAGCATTATTACATCAACAATATCAAGCAACAGCCGCGAATACAAATCAGACTAATCTTAAACAAATTCCAATGGATATCGATACGGATAGTATTGAAGCAGCAACTGGGGATATTTTGCGTGATAAACTGAAATCTGAGAGGGGAAGTGCGACGAGCAGTGGAAATAACACTAACAATAATTCAGACAATTCTAATGATGACCAGTCTGAAAGCGAGAAGAACAGTAAGCTGGCTACATCTTCTGGACATGATGCATTATATTAATAATATGAAATATTTTTAATTTACAGCTAAGCCTGACATCACACCGAGAAAGAAGAGACGGTCCTTGAAAACTGAACCTGAATCACATCAAAAAAGGAGAAGGCAACAGACAAGAACTCAAACAAATGTTCGAGGAAATCTTCAAGGAAATGGTAAGGAACAGATTAATTAGACAGTCAATAGAAATGATTTCAATTCTTTGTTGCAGATTCGGACAGCAATGACAATTCTGATGTTAATCTCTTTACTTCAAGAAGTCATCACGTGGAAAGTGGATCTATTAAGAGTCAATTCCACTTTTTGGTTGAACTTGGTGAGTGTCCTGTAATAAAGTTATACCTCGTACCTTATTAATCTGTAAACGTATACTTTTAGATCCAAACATGCCGACCGCTCAGCGCATCAATATTCTAGAAAAGAAGATCCAGGATTTAAGGAAAGCATATTTGTTGATAAAGAACGAAATGAGTGCAAAGGAGAGGAGACGTAAAAAGATGAGGAAGCGTGAACGAGAGAACAAGCAAAAGGCATCCAAAACCGCATAGAAAGTTTAAATTAGACTAGAATATCGCGAATGGAGATGAACTTTACAACTATTGATGATAAAAAAAATGAACTCATTTAAAAAATGTCACTAAGTTGCAATTAGATTTTATATGAATATTTATAGATTGATAATATTTTAGGGAGTTTAGGGAGCATTTTGTCTTGTAACGTAAAGTTTATAGATTGAGACTTTTTTATGATTTATAACATAAACGCAGATTTTTTTATGATTGAAGATGAAAATGATGACCATTAAAAGTGTATTTAAGAGATTTCTCTATTTTCAAGTATTGACTCAATAAACAAAGTTGTAATTAAATCCATTTTTTCTTCTTAATGTTGTTGCTTTACAGCATAATAATGTTAACTCTAATTGAGAATTATCAAAAAAAACCGTTAAATATTTTTTTGAATTTTATGAATGAACCTAACAGTGAAATTCAAATGAAAAATGACCGTTATTTAAGGACAAAATTTATTGCCATTTTGAAAACAAGTGGAATTCACATTTTTCTGTAAAATATAATTAAAACCAGACATGAAGCTTTTCATCGTAATTATAACAGTAAGTATGCTTAATTAGACTTCCTAAAGCAGTAATATTGTCGAGATTACAGAGAAAAGTCGTAAAAAACTACCAAAAACAAAATTTCCATAATTTTCTAGATCACGTGTTTTTTCTTTACTGGATCTTCAGAATCCAGCGTGGACTATCCAACTGACATTTTGATAAGCCCTAAAGATGACTGCGGAAACGTTTGTGGAAAGATTAACACAAACAGCAATGATTCTAACTGTGGCGTAAGTAAATTAATTAAATTCATGAGTCTCCATTTTGCATCTCAAATTAATATTGTGTTTTTAGGATCCAGACAAGCGAAACATCACATACTTGTTAGTTCATGATCCAAAAGACAAAAAAGAGGAACAAACTGAATATTTTGAAGATAAGAAATTTGAATGTGTTAACAAATGCCCTGACCAACTTCAGACTTACAATTATATCACCAATTCCTTTTGTGTCAAGGATGTAGATCAATTTGTCAGGAATACAGCAAAGTTCTTGAAAAAGATTGATGAAGTCACTAATAATGCTGAAAACGAGATCAAGCAGCAACAGGATGATAAGTTCAGCTATACTTGGTGGATAGTTGGAGGAGTTGTCATCCTAATCGTTGTTGTAACTTCTGTGGTCGTCGGAATATTCTTGCGTAAGCGATCAGATAATGTGGATTTAGCACCACCAGAAAGACCAATAAGGATGTTGTAAAGCGATCAAATACAATTTATATTACCATCTGTGATATACTTAAACACTAAATAAAGTCATGAATTCTTATCTCGCTTAAATTATTTCAGATTTATTCAATTAATTAACTTAAACTTTAGTTATTAGAAAATAGTTTGTATTAGAGCTCAACTAAACACTAATCGTGAAACTGTTACTTTCTTTATTAGGCAAATAAGCTTTGAATGGACATAAAAAATAAATCGTGGTAAATCTATTTGCAAAGAAAAATTAAATTATCAATCCAGAGACAAAGAAACTGCAGCACTAAGTTCCTAAGACAAACACTTATTATTTAGACACTTATACATAAAAGAAACTTGAATTTACTGAGAATGTTGAATTAATTATTGGAATTTTTTCATAAAATCGTTCCTTGCTTAAACTCGACGCTTTTTCTTTGTAGATCCTGCAGATTGGCTTGCAGCTCCATCATTCTTCCTTTTTTGTCCAGCTTTAGCCTGTCCTACATTATTAGTCTTTTTCTTCTTGTCAAGCTTCTCTTTCTCCTCAATTTCCTGATTTTCTCTCTCAATTAAAGTAATAAGTGTGTTGCATCGTCTTTGTAATTCCAATGCTGTCCTCGATTTTAGGAACCAATCAAATCTAAATTGTGGCGATGAACGAATAGCTGAACGCAATTCCTCATAAACGTTCTCCTTATCAAATCCAAGCTTGTGGAGCATGCAAATGAGAAATCTATCCTCTTCTTCGATGTAGTTCTTCCCTACAATAAGGCATGAGAATATTATCGTTAGTAACCATTTTAAAGAAATGTCAAAAGTAGTATGCATCGTACGATTATGGTGTTTATTCACAGTACTAATAGGGTAAATGAAGAAAAAACTGAACCGTACGCTACACACGAGTCTTGTAATCAAATCACTTACCTTTATTGTTTCCATAAGAAATACGCAGTTGATGGAAGGGAGCACGATATCGAGCCATTTTTCCGTCCAATGCCTTTTTGATCGATGCACGTCTTTGAATCTTAGCTTCTCCTCTTTCGATTTGTGCCATGATTCGTTCAATGTCTTGTAGCTCGTGACATCTTTCCCAAAACACAGAACTATATTCCATAACTTCTTCTGGTGTCTTCCCTTCAACTTCCTTTGCAATACTCTCAATATCATCACGACCGTACTTTTCATTGGCTTTGATAAATTGATTAAAGTCTCGCTTGCTCCATGTCGTAAAGCCTTGTGTCAAAAGTGATTCCTTTTCACCAATTTCGTCCTCAGACAGTGGTTCAGCCTCATCAATTTTTCGTTGTTCCTCTCGCTGAGCTTTATTAGCTTCTGATCCCAAGTCTGGATTTTTTGGTGCTTTCCAATTAATCGATTTACGGTGCCAGTAAATTTCCTGATCCAAAAGCTCAAAAAGTCTCGGTGGAAAGAATTGAAAATCTTGAACGATTGGTTGTTTAGCTGGTCGTGGTGCTTTAGGTGCTTTTGGCTCGGCAACTCGAAGTGCTTCCTTAAAGTATGCATCTACAGCATAATTTGCCTTTCTTTCTCTCTTAGGCGGTTCAATCCAATTTCCCAAGGTTTGTAACTTCTGTTTCTCTCGATAATCCTCGCCTTCAAATTCATACAATGATGTTGTGGGTTCTGTATCGAGTGTAAATTGTCTCAATGAGCTCTCTCCAAGATCGTCTAATTTCTTTTGATCCTGTGTTGTTCGTACCTCGCCTCTTTCTAAAATACTTTCAATATCTTCGTCCGTTATTTCAGAATCTTTCGATTGAAAGACATGATTAGCGCCAAACCGAATGATATTAAGCATTTCATCCTTATTTAATTGAGCTGATTTGTTGTCCATTAATCGTCCTTGTTGAATAACGAGCTTATCAAGTCGCAATTTTACATCAGCACGTTCGACAATCTTTTCGTCAACAGTGTTTTCAGTAACAAAACGGAAAACTCGTACTTGCTTCTTCTGTCCAATACGATGAGCACGATCCATAGCTTGCAAGTCCATTTGAGGATTCCAATCACTATCGTACAAAATAACAACATCAGCTGTTGCTAAATTAATACCCAAGCCACCAGCTCTTGTGGACAGCATAAAGACGAATTTTTGTGAATTTTCGGAATTGAAATCTGCAATCATATTGGAACGATCCTCGTGAGGTGTTTGACCGTCTAAACGACAATACTTGTATTGTCGCCAGCAACAATAATCCTCCAAGATGTCCAAAATACGTGTCATTTGAGAAAAGATTAAAACTCTTGAGCCTTGTTCCTGTAACCGAGGTAATAATTTGTCAAGCAACATCATTTTGCCACTATTATCGACCAAATGCTGATCTGTTGTGTACGGAGGGCCTGGTTCTGCGCCATCAAACAGGTATGGATGATTTGTGCACTTACGTAGTTGCATAAGAATGTTTTGTAATCTCATCTTTTCGACTTTTCCAGCGCCATTAACAATATCGATGTCTTTCAATAGAATTTTTGTGTACCATTCACGCTGCATTTTTGATAGACCGACATAAACTTTCGTCTCCTTTTTCGGCAATAATCTCTTTTCAACTTCAGACTTTAAACGACGAAGCAAGAAGGGCTTCAGAACAGCATGTAAACGTTCAATCATCTGATTATCTCCCAAACAATGATTTGTATTGAACCAAGAATCAAAATCATCAGCATTATTAAAGACATCAGGCAACAAGAAGTTCAATAAAGCCCACAACTCGTGCAAGTTGTTTTGTAGAGGAGTTCCAGTAAGCAGTAAACGATTTTGTGTCTTAAATTCACGCAAGATTTCTGACAATTTCGATTTCTCGTTCTTAATACGATGTGCTTCATCAATTACGAGATATCTCCAATTGAATTTCTTAAAAACAGACTTTTCACGAATACACATTTCATAGGACGTAATACAAACATCCCATTCACCCGGCATCATCACTTCTCGAATGAATGTATTACGAGTTTCTTGGTCACCAATCAAACAAACAGCTCTCATTGATGGACACCATCGATTAAATTCATTTACCCAATTCTGCAGCGTGGATTTCGGCACAATGACAATATGTGGTCCTGCTGCATTCTTGAAATGCTTCAAATATCCAAGAAGAGAAATTGTTTGAAGTGTCTTTCCCAAACCTATAATTAACAAAATTAATTAATAACGCATCATTATTGTTAATTTCGAATAAACAGCATACCCATTTCGTCAGCCAAAATTCCATTGATTCCATTTTCGTAGAGAGAAATCATCCAGTTGAGACCACGAACTTGATAATCACGCATCTCGCCTATTAGGAAATAAATATATTATTTTGCTTTACTATGTATCTCATTCAACATTTACCTTTAATATAATGCGGTGATGCTTCAAAGCGAAAAATTGCTTTTGCTTTATTCGTCTCCGCCAAAAGTTCTTCGTCTTCTTCTTGTTCTGTTTTTCGGTGCCTGTGACTATAAAATAAAATACATAGAAAACCATTGTTAAAAAATGTTTGGAGGCTAGAATATATCTTTAAAATCTTACTCTGCTGGATCTATCGGAGTGGTCGGTTCCTTTTTCTTCACATCTTCCTTCTTGCGTCCAGGTTTCTTCTTTTCTGGTGTCAATTTTCCTGATCCAGGCATAAAATGTGAGAATATCTCAGTTTGCTTCAATAAGAAGTCAAATCTCTTGCTACGATTTACATCCACATCAGTCTCTTTATTAGAGCTGCTCTGTGCCGAAGATTCATTCTGTATAAAATAAAAGTATTAAGCGAAAAATTATGGTTAAAAAGTTGTATTTTTGAGACGCTTTTCATTTTTATTAATTTTCATACCGAATTGTCATTTGTATCGTTAGTATCCATCTGATCATTTGATTCCTCTCCTTCCGACATGGTTTTAACTAATTTTTAAGTATTTTTGATCACTATTTAATGCTTTAATTAATATTTTAAAGTTTTCTACAAGAAAATATTCGGGATATTATTATTCCAAAACTATTCTAAAGCGCGCGAAACTTTTCAAATTTTTGACCGTTATTCTGTGATAGGATAGAGCATTTTTACAGAACAAAGTTTTTCAAATATTTTTTCAACGGACTTTTAGAGAATATTTAATTAGCTAGAAAAATATCCAAACTAGTCTATGGCACCATCCATGAACATTACGGAATGATATGTAAAATTGCTGTCAATTAGGATTTCACTTTCGATAGATAATGCCTGCATGACTTTTTATGAGCACTTAAATGCATTTTTTACGAGTGGATATGAACATTAATTTTTAAAAGCCACTCCAAATAAATCGTAAATAAACATAAAACTTGTCCTGCTGTGAGCTCTCGAAAATTCTAAGAATTTTCTGTGTAATTGTTTAATTTTATTTTTATGTTCTTTTAATAATGACCATCGTCAGAAAATTAGAATTTAATAATATGATGCAACATCAAATTTATGAGTTCTAACTTTCCTGTTGTTTCTCTTCTATCCTCCTTTTTGACGCTCTTTCATATCACAATGTGATGAGATTATGTTTATCCAATGATTTTTCTACCTGGAAAAAAGTTGGTCATGTGTGTCTTTCGCTAGAACTACTTGAAGCATTCTTGAGCATTAATATTATGCATGAAAAACAAATAAATGAATAAAGTCGAATGAATGGAAAGTTACTCTTGCGGATTTCATTGAATTCACTGTAAAAACATACATAAATTAGATTACAATTGCCACTTTTAAGAGGGTGCCAGTATGGAGATAAAATAAACATGTATGTTAATTAAATTTCTCTGATATTTTAATTACTCTCGCTTGAATTTTGCCACTTAAATTACAGAATTGAATTAACGAAATTAAAGCCGTTGGGTGCTTCTAGATTGGATGCAAATCAGGTTCCATTTTATTCAGCATTCAAGCCGCGCCACTTTCGATTTCATTTTCATGACCGTCTTGTGGCATTATAAAATAAATATTGCAGCATGAACATTCCTATTGATAACAGTAGCCTCTAATTGTCACCGTCATGCACGAAGAAGTAGAAACTGGTCAAGTAAAAGTTTACGTTGCTGATAATTTTATCACGTAATTTAATTAAATCCATTCTCACGAGCATGTCACGTTCTTAATTATTGCAGGTGTAAAGGAATCAAATTGCAATAAATCATAGGAATTAAAAATTCAAAGGCTTTATGATCCATGAAGTATCAACAATAACAGCAATAAGTCAAAAACATGTATGAGGAATCGATTCTTTTCTTCTACACATTTAATGATGAATTTATAGCCATTGATTGGCAGTAAATAGACTACTTTCTCATCTTATTCAAATGCTTCGGATACATCAGCAGATAGTCATTGATGTCGTAATTATGTATGAGGAACACTTAACTTCTAGATTATTTCTGACCTTCCGCTACCACGATCACGCAATATAAAATAACTAACATTTTTTGGCTACTCCAATTACTGCCATTTTCTCGTCTTCACTTTCATTTGTCGTGTTTACGTTTCTTTCTTCTTCTGCTTGTCCCATGCCTAATTCTTTCTTCTCTTTAATTTCTCTTCATTTTTGTTTTTTTTTGGATAGTTCACACGTTCAATTAGCATAAAATGGCAAGTGAATGAACTTGATGTAAAATTCCTCAACAAGATGAAATGAATCTTAATTCAATTAATTAGATGGCTGGCTGTGATTGAAACTGAAAGTGGTCATGAAATGTTGTCATTTTGCCCTACGAATCGCGACATAATGAAATCGATCAGCTCCAGAAAAAAATAAGTAAATTAAATCACTCAAGATCACAAACTAAGATTTTTTGTGATTAAATTTAAATGGGAACTTTCTTCAAGTGATTTAAGTCACAATTGTGGCTGTTCACCAATCCATGATGTTGTGCACAGAATTAATTTTCTGGTTACTTAATGACTTTTTTGTGCCTTACCGTAAATATTTTTTTTTTCTTTTCTTATATTCGATGAGTTCATGCCGGATCGTACACTGCATTTAAATTAAGGACTGCAATACATACTCGCTCTACAAATTGTGCAATATTTTAAGTTAATAAATTGAGTTTGCAAATCTCCCCAAATCATAAAAATTTATTTTTTCCGACGTGACAATTTTGCGAAAATTTAAAAATAATTCAATAAACATTTTTTATCGCACACGCTGCTGCTGTTAAGGTATTAAGTAAGATTGCAAAGAAAATTGTGCAACCTGAGAGTGAGTGATGTCGACAGTCGACGGAGAGAGAACGACTTTGAAAGAGAAAGATGTTGGACGGGCGGCTTATGGATACATTATGTTGTTTTTACTTTCGTATCATTTCTCTGCTGCATCTTGAACGTATCGGTTAGTCATCCATTGAAAGTGAAGACGAAAAAAAATAAAAGTGATTTCAGAATTAAGAAAAAAAAATATTAATTGAAGGTGAAAATTTCTTTAATTAGTGCCTTAATTAATTACTGTTAATGATCGGTGCTTCGTGTATTGGAAACAAGAGTAAAGGCTGATTGATAAAATTTTTAAGGGATGATAATTGCTTCCCAAAAAATGATGGAATCGTGATTGAAAGATGGATTGAAAATTTTTCGAAAACAGTAAAAAAAATGTGAATTTTGGATTTAAAAAAATATAAAGCCTTAAGGAACTAAATCAGGATACAAAAAAGCCAATAATTAAATTATGTGAGTAGCTGATGAGTTTTTATCATTTTATGGCATTAAAGAATGTTAAGATTAAATAGACCTGAACAAAATATGGTTAGACTAGAGTATGATCGTTCAAACTTAATAAGGAACAAATTCAAAGCAATAAAAATATCAAGGAGGTTGCTTTTCCATCGTATGCTTCTTTTTCGATAAGGTTCCTTGAGGTATATTGGAAAATATCAAGGAATCCATTCAGAAGCATAGCCAGGGAGGGGTCCAAGGGGGTCTGGACCCCCTCGCCCTAAAATTATTTTCTGACTAAGCCTCTAAATTAGACTCCGGTTCAATAGGATTCGCAGTGCCTTCAGCTGGATTCATCGAGTCGCTGACACCCCTTTTACATTATTAAGCCTCTAAATTCATTTAGTAACGTTTCTCTACTTCCAAAAAAAATTTTCATGATGTCAATTCTGATCTTTGTGTAAATTTCGAGCTAAATGATGGGCTATGGTAGATCTATCGAAGTCCATAGTTCCACAGCCACTAGATAAATCAGACCCAGTCATAAATAAATCCAGATAAATCCAGTCATATTCCTAATTATGCATTTTAAGTTGAATAACTCTCTTAAAACGAATCAGCACTGTTCAGAGAAATCAAGGAACTAATCCTAAGCTTAAAATTGACATTAAGAAATCAAATACTTCCAAGTTCCTTTCCATTTCAAGCATAGAAGTCATTTATTATTACAAAACAGCAAGTAGAACAGAAACATTTCTAGAATTCCAGAATGAAGCATTGCTGACCCACTTGTGTCTCAATTAAATATTCATTGGATGACATCACAAGCATTTAATGAATAAGACAAATGTCTTTTATTGAATAACAAAGAAAAATTAATTCCGAGCACCATCGGCAGACGTGAAAATGCGTACAAAAAGACTGAGTAAATGAAAATAAAAGTTTTGATAGGCAGCACATTAGTGGCACATATTTAAAGGTTTTGTAAAATTAAAATTGAAAATTTTCTTTATCGAGACTGATTTTTCATTGATGTAGGCATCTAATTCCAATTAGTAGTTAATTAACATGAGATTATTATGACTTCATGTTTTCCAAGTTCATTCACTTGCCATTTTATGGAAATTGGAAGTGTGAGAAAAATAACATAAAGCTTTTCATTTCAATGGCGAAAATGAAGAAAGAAGTTGAGTGAAATTACAGAATTAAATGCATAGCATAAGAAAAGAAGTGCCTCGAATGGAAATGAAAGTGAAGATGAGAGAAGTTTGTAATTAAAAATCACCAAAAATTAAGCTATATGCTGCTAGCTGTGTACGGCATGTCTAAAATATAATGGGAAATTTTTCCTTTTCTTGATCCATTAATTAACTTAAATTTTCGTACTTTTATTAGTTCCAATATACATTACATGTCTCATTAAGCAAATGCTTAACAATTGATCAGCTTGAAGTCTATTTTTTTGGGGAAATTACCGCATCGACCGGTAATTTTTTCGCTCATGTTTCCGACGCATTTGAGTAAGATGAGAAAGTAGTCTATTTACTGCCAATCAATGGCTATAAATTCATCATAGAAGAAAAGAATCGATTCCTCATACATGTTTTTGACTTATTGCTGTTATTGTTGATACTTCATGGATCATAAAGCCTTTGAATTTTTAATTCCTATGATTTATTGCAATTTGATTCCTTTACACCTGCAATAATTAAGAACGTGACATGCTCGTGAGAATGGATTTAATTAAATTACGTGATAAAATTATCAGCAACGTAAACTTTTACTTGACCAGTTTCTACTTCTTCGTGCATGACGGTGACAATTAGAGGCAACTGTTATCAATAGGAATGCTCATGCTGCAATATTTATTTTATAATGCCACAAGACGGTCATGAAAATGAAATCGTAACTGATGCAATTTTATGATATGTTTCATTACGGAATATCCATCGCATCATGCTTGATTCATAACATATTTCCACATTTGTCGAAGAGAATCTCTCTTATGCTTGCATTGAACAAAATTTGCACATGCTTTCTGCCAATCACATCGTTCGAACACATCGGGACAAGTAAGAGCAATTAGAAAATCAGTGAAATTTAATTTATGTACTTTTGTGTCAATTTTCATGATGGTACTCACTTCATATGCAAATATCCATGTTTCTCTGATGTAAGTGTTGCAAAATAGTCTACGTTTTCTAACAGACAGGAGACATTGAAGAGCATTTATAATTTTGTTTGTTACTGTTGCTACTTGGCACTCAGTGTACATAATATAATAGATTTGTTACACAGACTGATTGAATGTGATTTATGGTATCACAAATAAATGTAGAGGAATCTAAAAATACAAAAGTGTGTAAATTGATGCCAAACTTATCATATTTTTGAACTCCAACCTCTTCCAGCACAGAAAATAAGAATTAAGTATTGAGGCTGTAGATTTCGGTTCAATTGGATTCGTAGTGCCCTCAGTTGGATTTACCTAGTCGCTGATACCCTTTTTCATTATTATTAAATATTGAGGCAGGGTCAGGCACATTAGACATCATTAATGAATATTCCCTGAGATTGTTCTGACATTTTCCATTAAATTGTTAATTCCACTTCAAAAGAAATTGTTGATATTTGTGAATGAACATGATAAATAGCCAAAACATGATAATGCACTAAAATCATCATAAACTAGTCAAGTAGAATATCCAGGTAAAGAAAAAAGTTATTACAGAGATAATATCAGTGGTAAGAAGATCCTTTTCACATGAATATGTTAAAAGATTAAAGAAAAGAAGGCACAAAGGATGAAAATCCCATCAAACTTTTTCATTTGGAATAGAAATTCAGGTTTTGAAACATAATTTGTGAAGAATCTCATTAAGAGATCCAAAATCTTGAGATTAAATTAATGGAAACAACAAATTCCATTCTCCTCAGCATGAATCATCTCATTCAATTGCTATTTTGCATTCGCTGTCCAATCACTACATAATATTTTGATCAGCAAAAGATCTTATGTCTTAGTGGTCATTCATTCCGTTGTTTTATGGACATCACTTGTGAATGGTCCCGTATGTAATGTAATTAACTTATTGATTGTGTTGATAATAGCCATGATAATGTGATTACATTCTAAAAAGAAATTAAACTTTCAGTTTCACATCAAGTGCTCAAAAATAAAAGATTTTTAATAGAAAAGGAAGTTAAATAAAGTTATTGCTAACAGCTACTTAGCTTGCTTATAAAAAAGGCATTTATCATCTCCATAATTTTAATGATTTTGCCAAAGAAAAAAAATTTCTTTTGGATAGGCCCATGAGAGTGAAAATTCATTGCCGTTGATATTTGTTTTAACTTTAAAGTTAAAGCGCAGAGAACAATGGGACCATTGATGTTGCTGTTTTTGGTCCAATTCTCATGATTCATAAGTTTTTTTCTTCTTCATTTATAATTTCTTTTCTGTCTGAGATAAATATCATCATAAATATTAAATATTATTCATTTCACTTTCTTCTTAAAAAATTTTTATTCCCTCGTCTCGAAGCTAAGCTTTAAGATTCAATGTCAGAAGAAAGTTTAGTGAACTTCAAGCTAATGTTTGTTATATAAAGAATATTTTAAGCTTGATTTGATCATTCCATAATTATATATTACCACAGAAGACAACAACTTGCTGTTTTCTAATTACACCTTTGTGTTACGTATGGTAGGCGAAATGACACATCCGGCAAAGTCAATAGCTAACATGTGATTTACTTTGTTGCAGCTGATATAGCATATTATGAAAAATTATGCAGCATATGGAATTTAAGAGTGATTTTGAGTAATTTTAGTCGAATGAGCATGATTGTTTTCAGTTATGGAATTTCAGGTATGATACTTTCTGGAATGGAAATATCTTAAAATTAATGAATTGAGAAATTGCTTTCGTTTCCATTAAAAGAAGTTCAATAGTTTTAATGCTTGATTTTAAAATTACATGTATTTTTTCAAACCGCACCTTAATGAAATGTGTGTGGATATCAACAATGAGGCATTGATTGAATGTTTACGTTTGTAATGCACAATGCAATGCTTAAATCGGTCGACGTAGTTCAGCAGTTTACTGATCTTTGTCGAGTTTTTTTGATTTTTTACTCATCACACTGAATTCATTCAGAAATTGATTTTTTTTGGATGCAACCATATTCTTTAAGTGTCTGGAATGCTCTTTAAGATGTGCTCTAGGTGGTGAACGTCAATGGGTATATGAAGGAATATTATCATTGTTGAGAATATGTCAACGATTATTTTATATTTGAACTGTATTAGCAACTAAACTTAGTTGATTTTCCCTTGTCATAGTTGTTATCCCCTTTCTGTTTATTATTCAGTCTTCATTATAAATCGATAGAAAGAACATCGTCTCTTAGATAAATAAACATTAACTGATTTATATTATAAACATTAAGAGTGCTTATTAATCTCAACAAACGTAGTTCCAAAAAGATAGAATCAAACAACAGTTTTAATAAATCATTTCCCATTTCATTTTCATCGAGTTATGTAAAGGTTTTGCGTAATATATGACAAAAAACTGTCCACGGATTAGTTTGTAGACTAACTTCTTACATTTATTACGTCCACAAAATATTGGAACATTAAGAAGCTTATCGAAAAAAAGTGTAATTAATTTTCATCCACATGAATTAAAAAAACAAGAAAAAATATATTAAATGTTTAATTAGAATTGAAAGTCAATGAAACATAAAATCGGATTTTTCAGGCACAATTTTTTAAAGTGATACAGAAATAATTGAGTTGGATACTTCTGCTTTCGCTTTTTACACAATAATTTTAATATCCATATACTATCATGTTCCAGGCAATCTTGTTAGTCGTGCGCGTGCAGAATGTGTTTGCTATGACACAACGTTGCGCTGTTGCTTCTTTTTCACTTTCATTTACTATTTCTACTTCGATCAAATCGTTTTAAAAACAGTAAGAGAAGTAAAAACATTAAAGCAACATGTGGGAAATAGTAAGAACGATGCAAGAGATATCTGCTTGACGATGTAAATAAAATAAACTTGAATCGTCAGTTACTCTCCACGAGCATCAACATTAACATTTAATTTTCTAATAATTGAATTTTTTTATGGGCACCGAACTCAATCTATGACTCGTTTTAATGTAAATCAAGTCTTGTAAGAGATAAATGCCGGATGAATTTATTAGCAGTCATTTTTCGTTTGTAATCGAATTTGGAAGTTAATTTTCACTAAACATTACTTATTTCTTTCATCTACCGGTTACCGGATGAGAAGACTTTTTGGGTGTCTTTTTTAATTGAAAATTTTCCCATTAACATTCATGATGTCGCATAATCATCCAGCAAAATGATTTTTTTATGGTTTTTTTGAAAAAGAGAAATTCAGCCTGTTTTCTTAGAAAATTATTAAAATTACACAAAATAAATACGACAGTAATTGTATGATTTATAACTTCGGGCTAGACAAGTTAAATATATTTATATACACCTATGTTTCACGGCTATTAACGTTTTATTCCTTCTACCTTGAACTTGAACCATCGAAAATTTTGTTACTTAATAAACGTCATTAGTCCAAAATGTGAAGATAAAGAGGAATAGGAGAATAAGAAGAAAGACCGATGAAGATGATTAATCGTAAAAACGTTGATGCAGGTCAGTTGCATCACATATGTATGAGATGTCCATAAAACATTTTAAAAGCGGTGCTAATGGAATGCCGTAAAACGATTAGTGCTCAAAAGAGGGAAAATAAATTTTAATTATCGTGGATAATTCTAAATGGTTTATAATTTGTAACTTTTATCTTCATTCTTTTCATCTTTAGATTCAAAATGGATTTAAAAATTCTTTTACTAATTGTGATGATGAATCACATTTCATTGTCGAGTTCAGAACTGCTTAGAGCACCAAATCAACCGCATAATGACTATGCATTCACAAAATTTCGTCCACCACCGCCACCAAGAGAACCGCCGACATTTATACAAAGAATTACAAGTTGGTTCTTTCCATGGGGTTATGGTGCAACTGAAGAGGAAGAATACAGCATACCAGCATCTCCAAAAATTGATCATTTTGCACCTCCAGTTCCACCCCCACCAACGATACCAGCTCAATCAACCTTACCAAGATTTAATCCTGTTCAAGTAAGGGATACAGAACCAACTACAGCTCGTACGACTCGAGCAACAAATGCCAAATGTTCTCCATGCAATAAAGTTCCATGGATTCCAATGATGCCAACTTATCAACTTCCAATTGTAAAAGGAAATCAGCAGCAGCAGCAGCAACAACAATCTCAGCAAGTTTATTTTAAACATTATTTTGGAAATGAGAATCAATATGCTCAAGTTCCACCGGTCCAGAATAATGGCTACAAGTATAGTCCACCTTCTATACCAACTTTATCGCCAACATATGGGACACCTCCTAAAACAACTGAAAGTCCATCGACAACTCCCTTCAAACTTCAAGAAAATTTTGGATATAATCAAGGACACCAAATTTATGGAATTCCACAAACATCACAGAAGCCTATGAAAATTATTCAGACTACAGGATATCATTATACGACACCCTCATCAATCCTTCCACAAGGAAGTTATCATTACACGACTCCATTTACAACTCTTCAGCCAGTCACATCACTCCGTCCAAATTTAAATACAATTGACACATCAGTGATAACATTTACGACAAATCGTCCACAAAACAATCGACCATCAAGATTCACATCACTTGGAAATGGTGTGACTAATGCTGAATATATACCGCCTCCAAATATTCTGCCATTAGAAGGTGAAAATAATGGATTTGTTCCTATTCCAATCCCTAATTTATCACCTACACCTATACCCCCATTATTTGATGCCAAGGATTTCCATGAGAATACATACACAAATCAACAGACAGGATTTATTAAATTAGTGCCATTAGAACCTGTTGCGCAACAATCCAGTAAAGTCAATGTCCAAGCAAAACAAGAATCAGAACATCACAAAAATAACAATAATAAAGGAATTGAGGTTATTAGCTCAAATCTCGTAGCTGAATTTACTATTCCGCCTGAAACTGCGCGGGATGATAAAATATACATCAATCAAAATCATATACATCAAAGTCAAGATCAACAAAATGTATTGAGTCAGCAAGCTGTAAATCATAATCCATCGGTAATTAATATTGATATAAGGAACAACATCGATAATATAAATACAACATTAAGTGCGCCAATAGTTGTTGAAAGTTTGGAATCAAAAGCAGCAGACAATGCTCTCGCAGAGTCACAAAATAATTATCAACAAAATGTTAATCAAGAGATTGATGTGATATCATTAGACCAGTTAAGAGGTGATAATGATGAAGGCATTGTAATTGATCATACAAATCGCGTGCCTTTATTACAAGACAATATTTTAAACAAAGCAAGTGAAGAAGAAGAACAGCAAGAAGTAATAGAGGAAGAGAGCACAACGACGGAAGGCAATTATTTTGTGAAATTTGAGCCATCAATTCAAACTGCGGCTGACTTGGCAGATGAGGCACGTAAGAAGAATAAAGATCGTGAAACTCCACTTGAGCTCCTTGATACACCAATTTTCCATAGAACAACTTTGAAGACAACAAAAGCTACACCTCCGCCGTTTAAGCCAATTGAGGATTATACGAAAACATTGGCAACTTTATGGTATTCTGCTACATCATCGCTACCAATTACATCCACAACAGAAGCCATTATAACTTCAACGGAAGTTCCAACAACAATATCAACATCTGAGGCAACAACAATTAACCACATTTCAAAACTTTCCAGCACTTTATTCTCAGGCATAAATTTACCAAAGGAACCAATATTGAAGCCAATCGTTTTGTCAACAAAGAAACCAAAGCAGATACAAATTGTGATTCCATACACATCATATCATAAGCCATCACCATTTAAACCACAAAATGAGCAAGAGATAATCACGTATAGGCCGATTAGAGGTCATTATGTGACTCATCCGCCTCGAATTAAAGAAACTTCAACTCAACCAGTTAAAATTAAAGAAAGCTCAACATATCCAGCAGTTTCATTTGAACCATTATTTAATGCACATGGATATCACAATGATCAAGAGTATCATGAGCACGTACAAGAATCGAAAATTGTTGAGTCGAAACTCGAGCCACCAAAGCCGACGAGACAATTAACTAAAATTGTTGCAAATAATATCAGAGATTTATTGAAGAAAGAGAAAACACCAAAACCACCAAAAATTGACATAATAAAGTTACAGAAAAGTATTGATGGATGGACGGAGCAAACGTTTAAAGGAAAAGCAAGTACAATTGCTACAGGTCATACAAAACCAATTCCATCATCATTTTTAACGACAACATCTAAGGCAACAACTTATATGAAAATTCCAACAACCACTTTAGCACCAAAGACTACATTCGATCCTGATCTTATGGAAGAGACACGAAAGCAGTATGACAACATTCTTTACAAGAAGGAAGAGGAACCATATGTGAAACGACACGATCGATACTTAGATCGCGATAATGAGCTATTATTACTTAATAATAATTTAACTCATAACTTAATTCAGCCGGAACCGGTCAAAATTTATGCACCAAAAACCACATTATCACCGAGAGAATTATGGAAGCGACTGCACATAACAATTTCGCCTTTAAATAATGAGAAGATTTATGTGGTTACTCCGCAGCCCATAAAAGAATATGTTCATCAAAACAGTACGTTGGCTTATAAACCAAGATTCGCAATTCGACCAACACTTGCAGGCAAGATAATTGGAATTCTATTTAAAAATTCTCATTTATATTCTAATATAAATCTTTTATTATTTTTTGAAGGCATTAAAACAGGAAAAAATTAAAGCAAGAAATATCACGGAGGATGGATGATTCTATGGATCTTATAGAAACAGAAGAGACCGTTGATGGACGCTCAAAGGTGATTTAAGAAAAAATCAATTCCAGCATTATAATTCATTTAAAAGACTGACCAATTATTTGATTCCATTTAGGTTATAAAAATCATTACACCCGAACGAAAGGAAGTGACGAATTCAATTGATTCAACAACAACAACAACCGAGAAGTCGTCTCACTCATAATAGGCCATAAACATATTATTCCATCCAAAAAAATATTTGAAATAATTTGTGCAATTTTCTTTAAGCTTGTAACATAATACAGTTCATATGATTACTCTTTCGAGATTCATTATTTTAAATTGGCTCAGTCTTTACTGACTCGACTCCGGGTTAGTGAAATCTGCATTAATTTTTAGATGATTATCGATAATATGAACAGATGAGGACTGATAATATTGATTATGTATAGTTTTTAGGTGTAGAAATTAGTTTTAAGAGTTTATCACTAACACATTAACTTTAGTTACAATTTAAGGACGGGAAAGTTGTAATTCTATAGAATTGATATCAAGGATGATGAGACGAATTTCAATAATTGATGAATATTTCTTTAATTTTACATATATGACGTGCAACATTTAGAGGGTTTTTTTTCTAGAGTTTTGTGACCTTTAGGTCGTTCACTTTTTAGGGGGGAGGGGGGTCTAGGACTGTTTATAACAAGGGGGTCTGAAAAGTCACTGTTCTGCGTTACATAATAAGTGAACGACTTTTTTCCTTATAAAAAGAATTTTTGTATGAGAAATTTGTGACAGATGGGACAAGAAGGGTGGGTGTGATTTTTTGGGATTTTCAAAATTTTTGTATGGAAAAAATTAGGGGGAGGGGGGAAATTTTTGGGATTATTTTTCAAAAACCCTAGCAAATTGAAGAAATTTTTCCGTCGAGAGGGGGATTTGTCCCACAATGTATGACTGTATGACGTCATTTATGATCGACCCCTATTCAATAAAATTATGTTGCTTCTGAATGATACAAGACTAAATGATACTGAATGGAACAAGTTTATATTGTATAGAAGTGTGCTTGACTGAAGGCAGATTGGCAAGTTTATGAATGAAGATGAACTATGTTTAGTTTGTAAGAGCATTAATACAATAGAATTTCAATTTCCTTTTATCACTTTTCCTCTTAATACTTCTCAATACTTTATTAATCTATGTCTGGTAGAGTTTCAAGTCGGTTGGTAGTACCAAACAATGTTCATGCTTATTCATTAAGGATGGAGACCATCGAGCACCCAAAGGAACAGAATACGACCGATTGACAACTCTACTAATCAAAACCATCCCCAAACCTTAATGTAAAGTAAATCCATTGTAAATTTTAACCGATTAAGCAGCTCTACATAAATTTTGCAATACTTAATAATAAATTATTAGCACTAAAAATTAGCCTTAAAACAAAAAGTTCTATAAGCTTCACATTTATTTTAGCACATTCATTCTCTTTGATCTTTTGTAAGTGCACCTAATGATTAATGACTGTATATCTATACTTTTTTTGTTCAATATCAAATGTGTGTAAAAATCGATCATTTAGAAATATTTAACTGCTGTACATTTCAATAGTAAAATTTGCATTTGCTTACTCAACCACTAATTAACCCCAAACATCTATTCTTGACTCTGATGTCACCTCGTATTTATGAAAATAATAAATCTTCCCTTTGAATTGATCAAATTATTTTTATGTGTTTATTTTTTTCCTTCATTACAACAAACAGGCACGCCACATAGTGATAACTGGTGAGAAACACATGAGACATTAAAGTAATCAACATAATTAAAATTGCGTACCTTAATTTTGAGAATCTTTTGTTCTAAGACAAGTCAATGTATCAATAATTTGAATAATACGAGTGCGACGACATTCTCGCTGTATAGATGTATTACATAAGAATTGAATGTCATATGTAAATTGATATTCGCGCTACCTTTTCTATCACTCTACCTCCAAAGATTAATGATCTAAAAAAATTCATTAGCCGCGCACTTGAAAAAGATTCATTTTGCGTTTATTTTCCGTGTAAATCCTCTCTTCCAAAAGCTACAAATCATCAGCTTTGTGAGATTTTTTTTGGATATTCAAATTTATCTGATCGTATGTGCAATGAAAAAGAATAGAGAGAAAAACAAGTAAACAGATTTTTGTGGGTGGATGATTAAAGGTGCATTTTTGCATTTCTTTGTCACACATTTGTTACCTGTTGGTTGGTGACATTTCAAGTTCATAGCTTAGGGGTCATTTATTAATAACGTCACTCAAATAAAAAAGATTTTTAGATCTCCTCCCCCCTGTTACAAAATTTTCATACAAAAAATGTTATTTTGTGTGGAACAGGGGCGCAACCAAGTAGGGGTCAAAGGGGACTCTTCCCCCCCAAAAAATTACAAAAATATGAGTACAAAAACGAAAAAAAATTTTGGACCCCCACTAAAAAACTTTTCTGGCTACGCCCCTGGTATGGAAACCTCAGACTCCCTTCCCCTTTAAAACTAAACGTCATTTAGGAATGACCCCTTACTTTTGCTATTTAATTCTGTAATAAGTTGGCCTTTCCACCCCCTTCTACTTATGTGCCAGAAGGTATCTTCAGAAGCACAGAGCATGCCCACCAACCCCATTGTTGGATTTAATAAGACTGATGACTCCTTGTATATTTGATATCCTGAATTAAAACTCACCCAAATATTAACAATGATATCTTTTGATTCCATTATGAGTCAGGCGCGTATCCAGAGGGGGGATTTGTCCTCCACTTCCCTTTCCTGAAATTATTTCCATACAAAAAATTTGCAATTCCCCCCCTCGGAAAATTTCTGGCTATGCCGCTGCTATGAGTTAAAGAATCTTCAAACTTTATTCTAGTCTCTAAAAGCAGAAAGTTCTCGAAATTTCCTCGAAATTTATCTCCACTTTTCTCAAAGTAAACAAACTAAAATTATCTAATATCATGGCATGCTCCGATTCACACTTACGTTTTCCTAAAAAAAAACAAAAATTAAGTAATGTATGTAAATAAAGATGAACTCTATGCTTGCATCAGTGCAAATAGCATGTTGAATGCATCTCAGTCAATTGAGCAGAGTGAGAATAATTGGAAATTTGCCAAGAAATGCGGTCAATAAAATTTAATTTAAATTCAAAACAAACATTTGGTTAGATCGCAACTAAAAAGACATTTTCAGCACGTTGTATGTTGAGATGCGATACATTTTAAATGAGTTTACAATTGTCATGTATTATTATTATCTCCGCTTTGTGTAAATTTCTTACATTGTCTAAAACAGACAGATGGAGTTAAACATCCAGCCTCCAGAATATTATTTATTAAATTTAGAAGAATAGGATTTAAGCTCTGTGAACTACGATTACCTTTTGGTGACCAAGAAGCGATGATAAACAGAAAATTTAATATTTTTTTATTGCGCCATTGTTTTTCAAAGCAATTTTCTAGTTTTTATTATTTCATTATAAAATGCACAGCTGATTTAAATGAGGAAATCTCCAACGCACCCTGTTTGGATTGCTTAGCTTAAAATTTATAGTTTCATCTATCCATATATTTTGGCAGTAGCTAATGAATATGATGATTGGTCTAACGACCTTTTTGTTCTTGAGTACACACATCTCACATATGATTTCATACTCGTGGGTGCTCATTGACATAAACAGCCAAAAGTTCTACTGTATGCATCCACAAACTTCTTCTCAAAAAGCAGACACAAAAAAGAAATTAAATTTATTGGATGCACATCCATTCAACATGATTTATTCACAATTATTGTTTCCCATCATCAGAATCTCATCTCATATCTCAATCTAACTCATAAATGACATCGCGGAATGCCTTAACACGCGTTGAAAAGAATAATACGCGCTCCCCAGAGCAAGGTTAGTTTGGTATAAAAACTAAATGCTGTTTGTTTAATCGGTTTCAGTTTGAATCTTTCCGTCGAACGTTGAAGAAGCAGTGAAACAAGACGCGTGCTCAAAAGGACTTATGAAACAGACTCCATTTCGCACACATTGTTTTTACTCTGTTGCTACTGCCGGAAATAAGTAAATTTTGCCAATAAATAAAGTGGAAGTTGTAGTCTACACTCTGTTAGTGCTATCATTAGTAAAAGTAAAGCAATTAAAGTTACAAGACTCGAAAATAGTCGCGTATGTGTGGGAAATAAGATTGTTATCAATAAAAGAAACAAATAATAAATTTCTACAGTTCCCATTGTGATATATCAAGAGAGAAAGACGAAGATGAAGTCGGTAAGGTTGCAACAAACAGAGAAAAACTGTTTTAATTATTTAACAATTCTATAATAGTCAATTTACTGGAAAATGTGCGCGATCAAGAGCAATTTGTTAGGCTACAGCACTAAATGAATTTTGTAGCTTCAGTCTTTAATGTGAAGAATTTAATTAAAGAAAAATTTAATGGATTTATTATTTTTAAGTGGAACCATAAACCATAAATGGTCGGCCTTGCAAATATTTCATAATCTTAATTAAGACATAAGAAGCTTTGTTCTCTTCTTTGATAAAATTTGCGATTCTTAATTTCTGCCAATTAAGTTCTGAAAATTCACAATTTTATGAAGCATCCATATTCTTATTAGCTCCGAGCAGCACCTTACGTTGAAGTTATAACGACTAAACCTCAGAATGACGTGGGGGTGTCCTGACGGCATCGTGATGGTGGTTTTGTATTCCTTGACGGCAAAAAGTAACGCTCGGGTAGTAAGGGTTGTTCACAAGTGATGTCTATTAAATAACTGAACCTCCTTCCTTTTTTGTCCCCATCCCTCAATGCTGCTCATCGTAAGTGAACGACTCCAAAAAAATAAGCCGACAAAGCATGCATAGAAATTTAAATAATTTTGCAAGACCCACCAGACTTTTGCGAGATCAGCTCTAACATATTTTTGGCACCAATCACATACTTGGTATGATCACATGAATATTAAATTAAGGCAATTTCATCACAAATTGTTAAGGTCGTTGGCTTCAAATTTGTTTTCACAGCATGTCTGTATTACTTTTGGGGGTTCTTAATTGCTCTATTACAAGAGCTGCAAAAAAGAGATTAATCAAAGATGTTGAAGCTGATTTTTCATCTTTATGCTTCATAAAAAATTGCAATAAGTGCAAAAAAGTTCAAGACTGATATGGAATGAAGCAAGTGTGTTTTATAATTTATAGATTATCCTAGCCTTAATTTTTGAAATAACTGTAAATGATTTAATCTGATTCATTATAAAAATTAAGTCAAGTTGTTGAAGCAACAATTAATTGCACACAGCATGAGCAGCTTTAAATCAAAATGTTCCATGTTAATCTAATTAGATAGCCTTCTTGTTTCCAAATTTTTCCCATAAATGAAGCTATTACTTATTCAATATTAAGGAACCAATAAAAAATTAAAGTTTGATGACCGAACACCTTCTTCTTTCCATATACAGATTACCCGGGTGGACAAGTCACTAGTTAAAAACTAACCATTAACATGCCTGTTTATGGCGAGTAAGTGTCCATTGACTAGCCTTTTTAACTAGCCATAGGGACGACTAATGACATATTTTGCACGTTCCATATAACTAGACATATGTATTGTTTGTTTGTCTAGTTAATGTCTAGTAATATAAGTAGAAGTATAAAACAGCTATATAACTAGCTAATTTCTAACCTTTTAGCTAGACATTTTCATTAAATAAATGACTAGTTAATTTCCAGTTATTTTCTAGCTATTATTATTCAATACAAAATTTGAACTTTCTTAAAAAATGTTAAATTTGTTTAATATTTTGCTGAAATGAATTTTGGAATAAGAAACGTTATTATTGGTTCATGTCTTCAACATTTATTTTGATACAATCATAATCTATATTATCTTTGAGTGTTTTACATAATTTTCATTGTACATTTCTTCTTAAAACATTTATTCGAAAAATTATTCTACAATTAATTTCTTTGCACGATGCTTAAAATAAATTTGAAAGGAAGTACGTATATCCTTCGGTGTTGAATTGGCTAATAAAGCTGTACCAAGCTCGAGAAATACTGGATAATTAACTAAATATATTGTTCGATCTGTTGACTTTTCCTGGCTGTAGAAATAAAAAGAAATTAAATTTTTATCTAAATAATTATTTAAAGTACTTACCCATTCATCTCTCCCCATTTGAGACGTTTAATAATAAATTTGGGAGAAAAAAGGTATTCAATCATTGTCGCAATCTTTCCATGATTAACATTTTTGCTATTTGTTGTATCTGGACAACTTTTTAGCTCGTGAATCTAGTATAAAAAAGACATTAATATAATGAAGACTATAATGAAGACTAACTTACAATGTTAACTTTTTTCTGTTCAACTTTCATTAACTCAATAAAAGAATTAAACATTTTTGTGCTTTTAGTTTTAACAAATTTTTTGAGAGGTGAATATCCATGTTGCAAATTAATGTTTCTAACTTCTTCCATTACTTCATCGATTTTTTGACAGATTTCTATTTTTGCTTCTGTGACTATTTTTCGAACCTCCTATACCATAAAAAGAAAAAAATATTTATGAAAATGAATCTAAATTATATTTTTATGAAAAAACGTAAATAATATGTAATTAAAAAAGAAACTCACCATTAAAATCAACGAATCTGTATCAATATCTAAACGTTCAATTTGAGTTGACAATATTTCATCTGTTGTTCCATTATTTTCAGCGTAATGATTGACGTAATTTTCTTCTTCAACTCCATTGATACTATCACTTTTATTTTGCTGTAAATTATGTGAGGAGTTCGAATCATCTATTTTAGCTCTCTTAAATAAATTTGAAATAGAAGAAAATTAAATTATAAATTAAAACCATTTACATAAGCATTAAATTTTCAAAATTCCCAAAATTTTTTTATTAGTTAGACATTTAATTTTTAATTCTATTAATTTTCGAGCTTTAAAAACACGATCAAAATTGTTTCTATTTAATAAGATTAATACAAAATACTTGAACATGAAATGAATGAAAAAAACAGATGAAAGGACCGATCACATCAATGATACTTATTCAAAAAATAAACCAATAAGAAGACAGAAAAAAACAAGAAGAAACTAATTGAAAAAATTCAATTATTTTAAATATTATTTGACCTAATTAAGAGTTTTTTAACGAATGTAAATAATTAACTTGAGAAATCTTATGATTTGATCATTTAACGGCTTTTTGTAATTCAAAATTGCTAACTGTCAAAATATATTCAAATTTCTTAGCGCTAAAAACTTAAATTTTTTTGACCGTTAGCAATTTTGAATTACAAAAAAACCGTTAAATGATCAAATCTTAAAATTAATCAAGTTAATTCTTTACATTCTTTGAAAACTCTTAAATAATTAATTTAGTTAAGTTTACATAATATAATACATATGTACACCCGGAAGTGCAAAATTTATTATGCTAACGTGTTAACTGTGATGAGTAATTAGATTAAATATTTTTTTCATCTACACATTAAATTTGAATAGGAACCCCGATTGGAAACCAAGTTTAAATGAGTCATTCTCTTTTAATTTAAGACTTACTTTCATTTCTCCTCTTAAATCTAACGTTTCACCCATTATAATTCTTTTTCGTTTGTTTTCTTTATCTCTTCGAACTGTATTTTCTCCTTCAGTGTCACCAAATTCAGAAGTATATTTTGCCAATTCATTTGCTTCCCCAAAAGCATCTAAAATTTAAAAAAAGAAAGAAGACATAAAATTATTTACATATTAAACGTCAAAATTTTTAAAGTAAATTTTTACCAATATTCTCACGAATAATTTTTATATCATATTGCTTCCATGATTTAACTTTTTCTGGTTTGGTTTCTTTTTGGATGAATTTAGAAAAAAATTTATTTGGAGGAAAATTACACTTTTTCTTATCTTCATCAAGCCATGATTCTTGAACCACAGAGCACGAGTTGTCACACAAAAATTCGACTATGGCAAATTGCATCGTATTAACTGAAAAACTTAAAAAGAGAAGAAAAATTAAGGCAGTATTAATATTTTTAAATTTTATATTGGAGACAATGGGAAAAAAAGTGCTATATCATGTTTTATATCAATAACAAAAAATTTTCTATAAATATGCTCAACACTTAGAATGCAATCATTTATGTCGGATGTTTTGACTCTGAACTCAGCAATATCTTTAGATTCTATTGGTAGTAAATAAATATTGCTAAAATTCGTAAATTCATGTCCAATCATTAAAATTTCTTCATTCGTTTTTAAAAATTTATGAACCTTCAAAATTTTATTGCATGTTGTTTGGACATAACAATCACTACCATTGCAAGAAATTATTGTCTCATTTAGAATTAATTTGGAATAATAATTTGCATCCATTTTTTGTTCTAATTTTAAAACAGGATTATTTCCTTTGCATTTCAAACCAGCGACTTTAAAATTTTCAATCAGTCTATTTGAAATTTGTTCTAAAGGACGATGAGGACTTTTAACATAAGTTTTTAATTTTCCTATATATGACTCAAATGGAAAACATGAAAAATTATCTAAGTGACCATAAATCAAGCAGTCTTTACTTAAGTGTGTAGCCAGATGAAAATTATAAGTAATATATTCAGATCCAAAACAACTCTCAAATTCATGTACAAAATAAAGCAGCAATTTTTCAGCAATGGAATTAAATTGGCGACAAAACTTTTTGTCTTTTAATATTGCAAAAGCTGTATGAAGAATCATAAAGATTCCGTAATGTTCTTTAGATATGGTTGAATAAAGTACAACAGGTCCTATAAACATTAAAAAGACTCTTAATTCTGTTCCTTTCCACATCTTAAATTTCTCAATATTTCTAAGATCTCTGTGAAAATCTGAAGGTTGGTTTTCGATCGCTTTTCTGATTAAATCATTTATAATTAATTTTGTATTAGAGGCATATAGGCCTTTAATACCAAACAATATGTCTAGCATTTTTTTAAGAATTCCTAGTAATATATTATGTAAATAATCTATTGGAAATGCCTCTACCATATCAAGATTTTGTATTTTTTCAAGAATACTTTCCGTTTTATGATGCTCAACATGAATCTTTTGTCGGAAATCCTCATTTGTTCTTAAAGTTTGGTCATGATTAAGAAAAACTGTTCTATTTTTAACTCTCTGTCCTGAAGTCTCTGTCACGAACTCTGTCACTGAGTTCGTCATTTTGAACCAAATCATCGAGATTTTCATTTTGTACCAAATCACTATCAGACGACGTTAAAGTAATGTTTTGAGATTCTTCTAAATTGCTATTACTGTAATTATTTTCTTGCAATGACTTTAATTCTAATGTCTTTTCAGGTATCACTTTTATGTCACTTAAATCACTTTCTTTTTTACGTTTTCGTTTCAATTCACTGAGCACTTTATATTTTCCCATACTTACAAGTTCCTGTATAATCAATAAAGTTGTAGGTGATCTAATCCAGTAATCAGTGATGTAATCCAGTAACAAGCTGACGAAGTTAGCAATTACAAGTTCACGTTTCTAGTCAATATATGAATGTCTAGTTAAAAAAAATAAATTATTATTCTCAGGTTAAAATTCATTTCTGGATCTTTTTCAATTTTTTATCGTTAATATCAAGTTAAAATGATATTTATGCTTTAAAGAGATGATATTCATATCTTCTATATACATTTTTAGTTTGAATATCGCACATTTTAAGAAATTTATCGACAAATTTATGAAAATTTTCCATTTTCATTTTTTTTAGAAAAAAAAATCAATTTTTTAATCCAATTATCACATTAACTTACCTTAATCGATGTTGTATGTTATTAAATGATGTTATTTTGTAAATTCAACTACTTTATGGCCGAAAAAACACTTTGAATCCACGAAATTTAAATTTTCACGTTTCTTGCTTTTTTTTACTCAATATTTTTGGAAACTGTTTAATCAGGGCGGGAAATAATTTTCAAATTTGAAATGACGGTTAATTTTTTTTATTATAACTTTACAAATGTCTAGTTAATGTCCAGTTAATGTCTTGTTACATTATCGTGTAAGTTATGACATGTGAAACGGATAGTCAATAGTTATCCAATAATGGACAATAACTAGCTTTGTCTACTCGGGTTAATTACCGTTTAATTATAAAGTTCCCAAAATTGAATTGGATATTTCCTTTTAGTTCAATTAGTTATATTCTAGATGGCTATTAAAGATGTCATGATGCTAATTGTAATGACTCGTTAAAGACTTGATTCAGACGCCTTAATAATGAGAAAATAATTTTGTCAAGTTGAGTCAATGCACTTTAAGGTTTGGGCAACCTTCTAAGTGCTCTATAAAGGAGTCGGTAATTTAAGGAGTCGTTCATAAATGACGTCCAATTTTTAAGGGAGGGAGGAGGTCTGACGCTGTGTGACACTTCCATAAAAAAGAATATATGAACATTTTGTGACAGGAGGGTCCAAAAATATCATTTTTAGTGTGACGTCATTTATGAACAGCTCTAATATTTGCAATGAATGAGCCTGAAGCGGTCTGGAATAGCTTTTTAAAAAACTCAAAAATCACAAATTAATAATCCTGGCTCAAAAATTAATAAAATAGCGATTAGGAATGCTTCACATCACGTAGAAATATAGCACATCCCAAATTTCAATATTTGTGTTTTCAAATTTTAATCTAATTTAATGTGCTCGTGCCTTGATAATACCTTATTCATCGTAAACAACAACATGCTGTTGGATCTTTTTAGGAAGAAGAAATTATTTCGAATGTAAACATTCTGTGTTCCATGAATTTGTTTATTCCATAAAGTATCAGATGGACAACTAACTTCATACTTCATTCCATTGTGTAATACGTCTCAATTTATTATGTCCAACTTATTTGAGGCGAAAATTTATTCTCCAAAACTTTTACCTTGAGAGACGTGACACAATGGAGATGTGTATGTCTAACTGACTGAGGGCTGTAGCCTTATTTTCTCATATTAAAGATAGAGCAGAAAATACAGCGCATAGTAAATTGACATTGTAGCGAATTAATTTGCATACAAATTATTTATTTTTAAATTTTGCCATCTTTTCAAGTACTTCTGGTCATTTGTCATTGCAATACTTCTTCATTTATCACTCGCTGTTCATGCTGACACTGAACCATTATCAACGAATAATCGACCAATTCGTCAAGCTTCATATCGTGGAAATCAAAAGTTTCAACTTCCAGAATATTTGAGATACAATCTGTCGCCTGATGCCTACGCAAAAACTGTTTATTCGGATGATCACCGTGCTGCCGATGGAAGTTTTGGGTATGAGTATGAGACAGAAAATGGAATCAAAGCTAAACAAGAGTCAACCGGATATGGCTTGAATAAAGTCGTTCGTGGGTATTACTCATACATAGGACCAGATGGAAAGCAATATACCACAAATTATATAGCTGATAGATTCGGGTATAGAGCTTATGGAGAGCATTTACCAACACAACCAAATTATTTATATGATCCATCACAATATCCCATTCATCCATCACATGTATCATCATCATCCAGACCAGGTCCAACATCTTTATTAGATCAATATCATCAACATCACACACAAACTGCCTACGTTCCATCCGAGACACTTCAGTCACAAAACATTTATGTTGCTGACAATTCAGCATCTGATTATGTCAATATTACACCTAAGCCATACGGACAAGGTTCCTCGCAGCTACCTGTAAATATTTTACCACCAAATTATGCAGCACCATCATCATACAATCAAATAGCATGGACAACACCGCGTCCTTATGTGTCATTTTCTTAAAATAATCTCAAGTCGTGTCTGTTTTTTTTAAACATTATTTATTCATTCATCTTAAAAGCATCATTTTTTTTACAACACAGTAATTGGGATTAATTATCATAAAGGTCAATAAAACATGGAAGAGAAGCAACAACTAAAAATAGGGGGAAATAAAATTAATTCTTTTATTTTCAGAATGTCAGCAAATTTCCCATCGCATAAAGAAGTCGATTGTTCTGATTCATTAAAATACAGATCTCGTAGGATGGATAGTTGGTCATATTGTCACTGATATATTTACAGTTCTCTTTATATTGCTGCTTCATGTCATCAAAGGAATTAAAATTCACTTTTGGCTCAATAAAATTATCATCAATTCTTGGCATATCCTTGAGTTGTGGATAATTCTTTGAGCATGCAACACATATGCAGTCAAATGTATAGACTCTATTAAAATATTCTTTACGATCGCTTAGCGTGTGAGTGAGATAGTTGTATCTATCATAGCATATAGACAGTTGTTCACCAGCTTTAATGGGTTTTCGGACCACAAATACAAATTTATTGTCTACGTCAATTTTATCAATATTCGGATCACAGGAATGAGCAAAATATGCAGCAAGTGAGCAAATCGCGTATCCTTTACCAGGTGAATCCTCTTCTGATGACCAAAAGAAATGGAAGAAGTTGACTGTCATGCTTTTCATGCAATGGACTAAATACTTTCTTAAGAAATGTCTCTCATCCTCTGTTTTCGTCTGTTCCAATTCCTTTGTGACTAATTCATACTTTGAATATGCTTCACTTGCCCAGGGCTCACGTTCTGCTAATGTCATTGTTGCCAACATGCGGTTCTTTAATGTTTTATTACTGTCTGGATCATTTAGGTCGAAATTCATGATTGTCTTTTTTGGATCATGATTGTTCATCAATTTTTCAAGTCCATTCAAGTCGCCACAAATCTGTACGGACTGATAAAACATTCTCTGTAGAAGAGCCTTCTCAAAATTGTCTTCCATCTTTCCGCATTCATATTCATGAATCTTTGATGCTGAACATTTTTTCGAGCAAAAGAGAGCTGAGAATAAAAATTTAATCATCAGTCATAAATAATAAAAAGTTTATAAAGTCAAAAAACATTTTTATAATCATGCTAAATTGGGTTAAAGCTGATTACAAATTTTTTATGGCCAGCAATCTTTGTTCTTTCGATTGATAATGCAAATTACAGCATGAAACAAAGTTCCTAATTAAACTTTTTTTGTTCTTTTAAGTATTTTCAAACAAATGACTACATGTCTGCGATAGTCTCTCATAAGCTGTATTTATAAATAAAATAGTCACTTGTTGAATAAATTCATTCATATGTGATAACAAATGGGAGATGATGAAATGATCTTTTGTTAATTATCAGAAGCATATTGTTTATAAATAAGATTCTTATGACGACGAGAAATAAACGAAAAAGTCAAGATGTGGACACTACCAAGATCTCATGGAAATCTTATTATTTAAGGATCACACCCCACACCTCAAAGGTATTTTCAAGATCTTTCTCTGAAATATATTCAAAACATCGTAAACGTTTCTAGGGACCAGTTGCTCGGTATATGGGGTAACCCCTGAGGTAACTAGGGATGGCCATCCCTGTGTTGCCGTACCCTACTTAAGGAGACCCCTGGGGTTACCCTAGTGTATATCCTAAAGTATACCCTAAAGTATATATCTTAAAGTAACTTCAGGTGTATAGCATAGGTTTTGGTCATGGCTTACCACCAAGGTGTGTCGTGGCTCAAAAAAGTTTGGAAGACACTGCTCTAGGTTATACCGATCAACCTGCCCCAGGCAATATTGAGAAATCAATCAAGAAATACTCAAGTTCCCATGGCTTGAAAAAATCATCACTTCTGATTGTGGGCTATTCTACAAGGCCTCACGTGATTTTATTTGAACTATTGACCAGAAAATAAATAATTTATGGCTCATAACAATGCGGTAGTATTTTATGCTGATAATGTACAATTTACTTTAGTAAGAATCTAGTAACACCCGGTTATAAGCACAAAGCAACACAAAGTGATTGTAATGCAAAATTTCACATTAGCATTTACTGGAAAAACCCGACGAAAATCCAGCAATTGCTGATTCCCAATTTCCTTTCTGTATCATTAATTTACAAGCTTCAATATGCTATGATTAATAAAGTAGAGCGTAACTGTCACCAGCAAATTTGTGTCATTATCGCTATCTCGCATAGCAATAATTTTTGAAATTCTTTAAGGTGAATGACTTTCAGCATCAGAAATCTGACTAACTTCCTATACATTGAGGAAAACACGAAGTCTCGTACTCATGCAACTTAGTTGCAATAATCACATGCATTGGAAGTTTGATGATGAAATATTTTCCATTTCTTACCTGCAGAGCATTTTTCACAAGGAATTAAATTCAGCAAGTTCTGCTTCAAGCAAACTGCACACCGTGCATTTTTTTCCGATTGTGATATAATTTTGTAGAAAGGTTCTTCCATTATTACAATATCTCCAGGCAATAAGTCTTCCTTTGTAGCAATAAATCTTCCATAAATTTCATTTTCCTTCACTTCCAGGCAATCAGCAATAAAAGGAATTTTTGGGTTCGGTGGATGTGACAGCTTGAAGAAATCATCCTTTACATTCTCAGAAAAATTAACTGCACTGCAAATATTTTCAACGGAATCGGAACCAAATTTAGTATAAATTTTTGCACGTGCCGCCATAGCTTCTGATGACTCAGCTGACTCAGTCGTTGCAAATCGTAAACAATTATTGTAGTTTTTCAGAGCGTCTGAATTTTTCCCAACTGCCAACAAATCACTTGCCTTTTCACTGTAATTCTTTGCAACCTTGTTGCTTTTCATTTTCTCAAAATGTTCTGTAGATTTATTCTTAACCTTTCGAGGGTGTAAAAAAAACACAGAATGATAACTAAAATGTCTTTGGGTTACAGACACTGCTTATATACTGCTTTCGCTCAGTTGAGAAAAGTTTCTCAGACATATGGGCATGCACGTTCTCGAGTAATTTTCGTTTGACGACGAATAATTACGAAGAAATAATTACGGACGATAATAATATAATGCAGTGCTCAATTCCTCTCTCTATTTATTTATGAACAAGTCGGCTTCTCATGTCTAGCTTGGTTTTTTTTCTGTTTATTTGTTTATGTAAAGTCTCAGATTTATACGTCATTTTCACATTCCCATAGCTTGATCTGTTATCAATAAATTCTATAGATTATTTATTTATTTCTATTATAGAGCTCTGAAATCACTTTGTTGTTGAAATAATTTAGTTTGTTTTGTGGAAACGTGAATTAAAGCACATTATCAGTGCACGCCTTCGTTTCGACAATCTGTTCCGTTCCCGTAATATTCACGCTTTAATCGAGTGTATTCAACTTTTGTCTTATTTTTAAAAAAAATTAAAAATAAATTCATGGCAAACTTTGATGCATAATTTTTGAGTCAAAAAAAGAACTTTATTTGGACAGAGTGGATTTTTTCCGATCATATAAACTTCCGATTTCTTGCTGATACATTTTTCTCAATCTCTCTTTTGCAATTTCTTCCATGATCTTCATGATATCTTGGTGCGGCTCGATGACTTTACGAAAATCTTTTTGACTAAGTTTGTAAACTTCGCACGTTTCTAATGTCTTTATTGTTGCTGTACGTTTCTGGCCTTTGATAAGCAATGATATTTCGCCAAAATGTGATCCATCTTGCAAGATTTGTATTTTATGACCTAAATTTTGAATTATCTGTTAATCTAAAAAATATATTTTAATGATCCACGTGACACGTACCTGTTGTTGAAATCACCTCGGCTGTTCCGTACGCAATAAAATACATGGTATCTCCAATTGTATTAGCTTCTATGATTACCTCATCAGGAAAATAAATCTCAAATTTAAGGCAGCTGATTATATTTTCGAGTAACGGCTTTGGAAGGTCCTTGAACAGTGAAACCTTTGAGACCAGACCTGAACAGGAATGCATCATAATTTCTTTCTGTAGACATCCAGCAGTAGTTTGAACGTACATATTTATAGCCTGTTCATTAAAATAACGCCTCTGAAATTTTCTCTCCATGTAAATTCTCATTTTCTCATGCAACTGCGGTGAGATGCCTTTTGATTCCACAAACACTTCAATTTCATTCATAATTTCATGAAATTTATTTTTAGACACAGCTGATGCTATGATAATATTGGATATCAGAATCAAAATATATGTGCAATAAATCCATCCAGCAAACAGAATGAAGGAAGTCATCAGCATGTTGATCGTTGAATCTGATGTCTCATTTCCATATCCTGATTGCAGTGCTAATTTCAATGTTATCATCGTGGAACGCGTGTATTTATTGAGAATTGTATAATTCGATGAAACGGACTCAAATAAAAGTGCATCACTTTGAATCATTTCTTCTATACAGTTCTCATAGTCAAAATCATCAGTGATGTCTAACCGGCGCACATGAAACTTTGAAATCTCTCGCGGCTTTTCCCATTCATTTAAAATTGCCTTCTCTTGCTCACAATAAAATAAGATTAATTTGCGTATAGAAGCAGTCCAATGCCACAAATAAAATGATCGTAGACATACTGTGAATATAATCAGTGTCTTCTCTGACCAATTTAGCATAATTGGAATGGATAAAAAGTATGAATGGAAGCGATTAAAACGAAACAAGCACAGAATAAATAAAATTAGCATGAAAACAACTGTCGATTCCGTAATTATGGAATTATTCTCTTCAAAATGTAAGCTTGTGATCATTAAGATGTACGGAAGGGATGTAATGATATCAGGTATCAAGTTTCTGATATGTTTCCTCGCAATTGTCTTTGGATTCAATATAATTTCATTTGTCTCTTTCACAATATAGCCAGTCCGAAATGAAATTATTATCTCAATCCATAATAATAAGCACATGATCCCATCAATTGCAAATAGAGTGTAAACAGTTGAACCTGATAAATCCATGAAAAAACCGACCGAGAATGCTGTCAATAATTGATGTACAAATATTGCTACGAATATGATAATGTCCCAGTATTTACGAAATTCCGACAGTGGATGAATAATAAAATGTTTTGAATCAACTTGACGCTTGCTTTCCTTTTCGATGGCTGTGCTGCTTTTTAAATATGTAAACACTTCTGGATGGTTTATGGAAACAAGGAATGACTTGTTGACACGACGTGATAATCTTGCAATCCATGAGTCATTTGGAAGTAATTTTGGCAAGTGAGAAATTGAGTCTTGAAGTAAGCTACAATTGTGTTTTGACTTCATAATTTTTTATTTTATTTAATTTAATTTCGAGGCCTACTTTATTAATATTAATTTTACAATAAATAAAATTTATCAATTGACTTCTATATCATATCTACACAGCTCAGGTAATTGGTTTTGTTCCTTTTCTTTGGCAATTTTGGCATTCTTACGTTTCATGTAAATCAGCTCGATCGTCCACAAAACGAGGGTCGTGAAAGTCACAACGTTGATGAAAATCACCACGATCTTGTAATTTCCAAATAAGTCACGGAAGGCACCTAAAAAAGTATAAAAATGATCATCATCATTTGGTTCTAAAAAGTTAAGAAAGTTGCACTAACCAATAGAAGATCCTAAACTAAGCAGGACTATCCCATTGGCGACCATTTGAATGCCTGAAGCAGCAGCTAATCGATCTAAAGGAATGTAACTGGGAATTATACAGCTCATGTACACTTGACGAACTCCTTTAGATAGACCCATTCCAACTGCCACAATTAATATCCCTTGATATGAGTTTGTACAAATTAAGCAGGTTCTCATAATAATTAGCATGAACAACGCATACATGTACATAATTCTAGCTGGTTGTTTAAAATAATCTCCAATAAATGGCGAGATGAATCTACAAAAAATATCAACAGTCGCTAGAATAGACATAAATGTTGCTATTTGCTCTGTCGTGTAATGGAATTCATTGAGTATGAATGGTGTGAGTAAGGAAAAATTGATTTCTGCAAAAATGGCAATGGCAATGCCAATCATAATATTCAAGTAAATTTTGTCATTAAGTAAGCCGAGATCAAAAACTTTGACAAATCGTTTCCATCCATTTCGTATGTGATCACAGATTGTTGTTTTCTTTTTAATTGGTTGCTGCTGTATTACGCTTTTTTCTGGTGGTTGATGATGAACTGGTTCTGGCTTTTTTTGAAGGGGCTTCGGATTCAACGGTTCCTCTTCTATTCTTGGTAAGTCATTTTCTGGAATTGCCCTAAAATTCACAATAAATTAGTTATAAAATTAAATTAAGGTAAAGAGTCACGCAACTCACGCAACAGTTGCTCTACGCTGCATCAAATTCATTTTCAGCAACGACGCTCTTCGACCCAAAAAGCCTTTATCATCAAAAATTCTCATTCTTGACTGACTCTTTCGGATATTATTAAAAGCTTTTTCTTCTTCATGAAATATTCCCATGGAACTTCCAAGGTTGACAGAAACAGTAGATCCACTCTCAAACCATCTTTTGTTAGATTGTGGTTGAGCTGCCTCAAAAACTTCATCATCATTACTCGATGCACCTATACTATCTGCTCGATGTCTAATGTGATGCTCACTTTGGGAGCGAATTATAGGTCGTGGCTTAAACTTGTAATCCACTAAAAATAGAGGTCAATGTCAGTTTGAGGATATTCGCAATAAAAAATAAAACTTACGGTCCTTCCATATTATCTCGTCACTATTCGTTAATGGATGCAGAACGACATCAAATCCATAAATACTTTGCGTATCTACGTCATGAAAAATCGGACATGTTTCAAGATATTCGCCATCAACATCAGAAATTGTTTCCAACGAACCATGTGTTGAGTTCTTACTTATTGATGCTGTTGGCTTGTACATGCTTCCATTCTCAGCATTCCTAGCATTTAATGCTTTATTGTCGTCAGTCTCATTCGATTTATAAGGCCGCAAGAGAAGAGCTGCACAAACTATATTCATAGTTAAGCCTCCAATTATCAAGATACAGCCTTGAGAGCCATAAATATTCAAAAGGTTCGATATTAAATGTGGAAACAAAATTGGACCAAACCCTAGGAGAAAAATCATGAACCTCATAAAAATGTTCAATTAAGGTATGGCTTCACATTTTACCTGTTATAGTTGCACCAATTCCAAACGCTTTGTTCCGATCATCTCTAAAGTATGTATTTAAAGCTAATTGAAAAGATGACGAGCTTAGGCCCATTCCGATAGCTACAAACAAAGAAAATGCTCAGTCATCATGTATCAAAATAAATTTTGTGTGTCACATTACATGCTATTATGCTGTACGTTATGAGGAAATGATTAAATGTACTGGCAAAGGCTGTTGATGTTATGCCTACTGAAAATAAAGCTCCACCGAGAAACGCAATTTTTCTAAATCCAAAAGTTTTAAGTAGAACTCCATTAAATAGGCCAAACGTCATTCCGAGTGCTGAATTCAAATTGAGAATTAAAGCAGCTTCAACCGCACTAAAATTCAGTTCCTTAAATTTGTCTTTGAATATTAGGCCAAAACTTGTCAAGCATGGAATAATTAATAGCTATAAAGAAATAAACAAAATTATTGATAAGGAATGAATGTAAGCCGATGAGTGAGTGAATCACTCACGTTAGCCTTGAATGGCTTTGATTAAAGCACTGCTGCAAGCAATTAAAAGTTCTTAGGGGTCATTTACTCTTCAAACATTTAGGGGAAGGGGGTGTCACTTAAACTGAGTGGTCTGTCTCTGTTATTGAGAATCTAGATACCTTATTTCCTACAAATTGGGTACATTTGGATGTGAATCTCCTCAAAACAAGACTAGATTCTGTTCTTACTGGGTTCGAATAAATTCAAGAGTCATGCTGGTTGTAAAATGTGATTGAAGTCCAAGAGCAACAACAACAACAAAAGGAGATAAACAAAACTTAATTGCACAAAAGGAAAAAATGAGAGACAGATAACTATCAAGTCAGGGCGATAAGAAACGCTTTTAATTCAATTAGCAGCAAAAATAAATTCTTATCTGTGAGTCTTAAGATAAGGTTGGCATAACATGTGATTTGTCTCTTACATTAGCAGCACCATAGGCTATAACTATGCTCCACTTCCATGATTCTGAACCTAATTTCTTTCTCTTGTATATGTACGAGATACTTTTTACGTCCTTCGTCATTTTTTTATTATTTAATATCACTGAGATAGTCTTGATTGCCTGATAAGTTTAATTATTTATCACACTTGCACTTTTGTCACATTTGTTAAAGCACTTGACGTGATCATATGTTTTATAATGAGGAGTATAACTCAAAGTCTTGCTGTCTATTTACATGAAAAATTCAGCTTCTTGTGACACTTTCTCTTGTTTATTGAAATAATGCGTCTGAATTTAAAGATGAGCGACTTGACTCGATGATTGTGAGCAGTAAAATAACAAATACTTTTTGTTGTTATCATTGTGGGTTAGCGAATTTTATCAATGCGATTTGTACAGTCTATATGTAACTTCCTTGTTTATCCAACCGATTCATTATGTCGTCTATCTACGAATCGACTACACGTGACATTAATTTTTATTTCACCAAGAATTATCACACAAAAAACTTATCATCGATTAACTTATTTTTGACAGATAATGGCATTTGCTCGTTATAACCGCTTTGATTTGATGGCTGATCATTTGAAGTTCAGAGTATCAACACAACAAGTTGCTTCTTAATCTTGTTTAATCCGCTTAAAATAAATTTTTTAATACGATCGTTACAAAAATAAGGAAATATATTCAATGAAACACTTTCTTATTAAAAAATTAGAATGAACAAAAATAATAATTAAATGAAGGCACAAAATTTTACGATCGATGTATTCGTAGAGACATTGAGGCACAAACTGTGAATCGAATAAAAACAAAATAATTCTACTCTTTGTTTTGTGGATGTTTAAGCAATGTGAGAGGATCGTTAAAGCAGTTTCGAGAGAGCGATATTTTGGCGCAATACTCGTTACTTCTCTCTGGATCATGAGATGGCTAATTTTAGATTGTTTTCATGTGATTTTGTATTTATTACTTGTTTTCTATGATCCACATACATAAATGTTGATAAATCTTTACTAACAGAAGTTAAATTAACACTAATGGTAAAACGTATTCATAGTTGATTACATGAGTGCCTTTATAAGGTTTAAAAAAATTGATTAATATTTCTGTTTTGGCTTGTAAGTAGGAACAAAAGTATCGTCCCAATCAGATTCACTCTTCGTCGAGCTGTATACACTAACTGACGAGGAACTTGATTGTTGCTTATCTAATCGATGATTAATAAATTCCTCTACGACCATACGATCAGGGCAAGCGGCTTCATGTAACTGTTGGTTTTGAAGAAAAAAATAAGTCCTGGATCTCAAAACATCCAGTAAAACTATTTACCTTAATTTCCGAAATTGGTAGAATGTGTGAGGTATTAAAACGACATTCTTTTGTACCGGATGTTCCCTGACTCCTACGGCACTTGATCATATGATTAGCCATGCTATAAATTTATTTAATTAAGTTTATTGTTATTGAAAAAAATTAACAAAAATTTACCGATGTTGAACGACCAAATGTGCTCTATTGTATGGACATTCGACCATTTTCTCACAATCTGGCAAGCTATCATGTCCAAACTGAGCACTCATCGTAATTTCCTTGAGTTTTAATGTAATTAAACTGAAATTTTACTAAATTTTTGCTAAACAATGAAAACCGTACAAATGTTGAAGGGTTTTAAAACCGTTATTTTTCTGAAAAATGGACTAACTTCGATTCAAAAAGAAAATATCCGTTAGAAAAGTGTTTATTTAAATGTACTCAAAAACGATGAATTATAACGATGACTTTTAGACAGCTTAGAATAAATATTTTTAGAAGATAATATCACTATTTGGTTGTAGTTACATAATTTAGTTGTAAGACATTTCTGAAATTCTGTTTATCGTTCAATTAGGTATTATTTAAAGTTCTCGCTTAAAATGCTTTTTGTCGTCAACGAAGTTAGTCTCTTTGTGACTCGGCGATGTCGAATAACAATAATACTGATAAGGCAACATCCTATATTAGAGAGAATAATGAAAAGAAGCTGATTAGATATTTTTGTTGGAATAATTTTCAATTTTTTATTTAGTCCTTTTGTGGCATGAAACTGCATAGAGTTAAATGCCGTTTTTCTCAATACATTTTTAATCTTCTAAATACCAAGAATCAATAAAGATTTTTTTAAAAAAAAAATGAATTAAAACACAAAGTTATTAAATGAATTTAATTTATCATCATTTTTGTCATATTTCCTTTTTTTGAACCAAGATTCTCTCGACAAGCTTCCATTTCTAGCTATGGAAAGCTATCTTTAGAAGCATGAAAAGAGGACCTCGTCCCTGACATTACTTTCATCCAGTGTCTGAGACAGGCATAAAGCCAGCTTACAACACTGCAGTTTCATCAGTAATAAAAATAAGCCAACTTAGTCGGAATAATAAAATCAAGAAAATTGGAACTGCATTCTAAAGCAAATATAAGTTTTTAACTGTATCAAATACCAGAAATGCACTTTATACTCTTTTGTATTCTTCTAATTTTAATTTCTCATAAAATTTCCTTACGCAAACCATAATACTTTGCATTAACGGTTGTCATTCTTGTGTAAAATACAAAATTTCTTTTGGAAGCAACAGTAAAGAGAGAAGTGTCCTATACCTCAGCTGCTGTCTTCATCCTGAATGAATCACTAAGGATTTGGATTTTGGCATGCTATATAGGACATGAAAGTTTTTTTTTCTTGTTGTTTCGTTTTAAATTCATAAATGTATAAAGTGAAGAAATCTTTAAGATCCACATAAACTCTTGTGTCCCAAAGATACTTTTTATGTTAATTTTTTTTTATCTCCATTGTTATCAATAATTTTTATGAAGATTTGCAATCTTTAACAGCCTTTTTTTTATTTATTCACGTTTGTAAAAAACTTTATATTTTTTCCATGCTTTTTTCATCATCAAAATTTCTTTTAAATTTACGGAATCGATAAACAATCGTTTTTATATATATTAATCAGTAACTTAATTCAAACAAAAAAAAACGTCTAGAGCTCGAAAAGTTATGTCACTATCGACTCGAAATTGACCAAATCATGGTATCGTGTTCCTTACTTTACATGTGCTGGTCAAGCGATCGCTGTCCAGGACACATTCTGAATTTGATAGCTGAAAGCTACCTTTAAGACAACTAGAATCTTGTAGATCTGACTTTAAAATATATCATTAGTCTGAATTGACTTGATCATGAGGCATGCAATGAAGCCTATGCAGAAATTTTTTTTAGGAAAGTCTGAGCAAACCTAGATTGCAGGTAGGAGTTACCAGAGTAGAGTACTCTAGATCCTAAAGACAATTACAGAACAAACACTAGACTATGTTACTCCTTAGCAGACAAAGAGAATGCTCTCGAAGAGTATGCTCATTAAAATGTACTTACTGAGTATGCTCACGAGTTAGCTCAGTCAGTACGTTTAAGTGAGCATGCTCATTGTCTACTAGACTATGTTATTGAGTGGTTAAAAGAAAGCACATCCTTGATTTCTTGGCAATTTCAAGCCGAAATGACGGAATTCCTACCAAATATTGATCTTACAGACAAGAAGTTCCAGTTCAAGCTCTAAAATTATGACGAATAAATCATACTTTAATTCATAATTTTGTTTTGTTTTCGATACAAATATAAAGAGTCCCTTTTTTACGCATCATTTTTATGCTTTTATTATTTTTTGTCGTGCATGAATTGTTGTTTATTGTTCGTCAATTTCTACTTCTATATGGATTTCATTCCTTTTGTTAATTCATACACATTTCATATGTCATAGAAGTTGTGTTTCGTTATCGCTTCTACAAACAAATTAAAGCTCTGTATTTGATGAATTTATTGGTTCTTCAAACTATTTTTTTCATTTTTAAACAAAATTAAGGAAATTACATGCAATTTTTTGATAAGAGGTGACAATCGATGGACATTGGCTGCATTTAATGCTCTACAGATATTTACTGAAGATCATCGGAATTAGTAGTACTAAAATCAACAATCTTCAATATTGGCAGGCAAGGAATGACATCCAATGACCATTACCGACATGTCAGCTCAACTTTTTGCATGTGACATTATTGACTCATTAAGATTTCTCAAACGGAATGATTTTTTACTTCCAGTATGATTGTTCAAGCATCAACAATCCCTGGAAATTGACTAATTTATTTCATTTTATCATCATTTAATATTGTTAACCTAATTTTGACTATGTTTTCTCTTTTTTTCGTCGTGAAATCTCAAAATATTCTCCTTAAATTTCTCTTTTGTGTATTTTGAGGATTTATTAATTTTTTTTGCTTGCTTGTCTATCTCTTAAAATTGATGCTAAATGTACCTATGATTAATTCATAATTTAAAGAAGATATAAGAAATGGTTTTTTTCTTGCATTAGGAAACATTTCACAGTCTTTTTCCTTCCTTCTTCTCTCAACTCATTATTTTTTTGAAAATGGATTCTTATTAATGACTGAAGAAATTTCATTTTAATCACAGCAAAGATGTGAGACATTGATAGCAATGTCCCTTGATTCCACTTAATTGCAAATATTCTTTCATTACACATTCATATCTGCAATTTAGTGTAGATTACTTTCAGTATTTATCATAATTTCCTTGTTTTTTTTTGGTATCGAATTGTGTTTCATTACTGTGTAAACTTATCAGGTGCATTGCAGCTTTGGATTATTTTTGACCTTAACTATGCTATTTTAGAAGTGATTGACTATGTTCTGGTGAACAAAGTAGGAGGATGTAGCACTCTCAGTTGATATGCTGGAAGTTTAGACGATATTTCGTCGAGTAGGATTGTGAGTTTCAAGGCTCTCAAATCTGCTATATGTTGAAATCAGGTCAGAAATTGACTTTCCGACCTGACATTAGTCTATATTGAGACGATGAACTGAATAAAGAAATATCAAGCAATAAAAAACTGCAAAATTCCAGTTCACAAGGCAGAAAACTGCTGAATCTAGTCTGAACAAAGCATGTTTTAAAATCAATAATAATCCAGGGAAGCAAAGCCTTTGTGTTAAAAAGTAAATATAGAAATATGGAAAATTTAAAGTAAATGTGCATTGTGAGAGAGACGAGAAAAGTACGGCTAATACATTTAAAATCAAGTCTGTTGTAATTTTTCCTTAATTTTTTTTGGATTTTTGTACTATATTTGTTGTATTCATCACAAGTAATTGATTTATTCCCACCACACACAATATCGGAAAATCTCAGACGTTTTCCACAAAATCAATTACTAACAATAATTTAATTCAACTTTAGTCAAGTCTTTCATAAGTTGATTCGTGTTAACGCATTTTTAACACATTATTTAAAAAATTCATTTGCTTTATCAAATTTTTCATTCATTGTTATTAAATTATCGTTTTTTGTTTTTCGAGTTTTTCATTTAATGTTTCCTACTACAACAAATATCACAGTTCAAAAAAACATTTTTTTTTCATATTCAAATGTCACTTATTTTCATTAGTTTCAAATTTTTCCTCTTTTTTTTGCTTTTTTGCAGAAATACTTAACGAGTTTTAAATGAATTTATTTTTTTCGTTTCTGAGATAAAAACTAGTATGGAAGGCAGGAACGCTTTTATGGGAATAATTATCACACCGTTGCTTTAATTTCTCCTTTACGTCGTTAAGACGAAACTTAATCTCGAGACTTTTTCATGTTCTCTACAGATTTGTTTGATAAATTGACTGGTTTAAAGTTTAAACCATAAAGTAGACATGTAGACAGATCACGTGAAAGCAAGACTAAGCTTGCTGCCGGACTTGTCGTTGATCATTTCGGTTTGTTAAGTTCTGGAACGTGAAAATTTATGTTTGAGCTTTGCTCGAGTCTAAGATCTTCTAGTATATGTACTATTAAAGGTTACTGTCTAAGCATCAGTTCCATATTCAGATAAGTACATCCAAGGAACCTTCATGCTTCATTATAATATACAGAACAAGAATCCTGTCAGTTTTGGATATAAATAAGGATACAAAATATTATTGAGTTATTCCAATAAAGTCTCAAGAGTACACCTCGTCTCTTATTATTTTATTTTACACCTTTCAGCCTATTATAACATCCAAGGAACCTTCATGATACAGGCCGATAAAGTGGCAAAAACCGACAAATGTCAACAATTTTTCTCATTTCAGTCAGCTATAGTTTGACCAAAAAAGGGGGCTTCGTTGTTAGACCAAAAGCAATGTATTCACACACGATTGAAAATCGGTTATGATAATGAGTTTTAAATCCTGATGGGCTCTACATCACAGTGCATGTATTAAATATTTTAAAAAATATTCTTTTAAGTTTAGTTTCAAATAATATATGAGAAGGATATTGGACTTTTTTTCATCATTTTAGTTCCTATATGAGTTATGACGAGATTTTCATTTTTATATCATTATGTTTTTTGTTTTGTGTTTGAGATCTCAAGAAGAACGTTCTGAACATATAAGATTATTAAATTCACACAATTTTAAGTCTTTTTATCTGTCATTAATATTTTTTTTTTCATCTTCCTTTCGTCAACCTTTTTGAATTGATTCATTAATGTTAATATGTCGTTAAATTATTAATTGGAAAGCAAATATAACGAGAAAAAGGTACAAGTTATGCAAATACTTCAGTTTACTTTGTTTGCCGATGCAGCTCCTCCGTAATTTTGCTGCATTTATTGTGCCTCTTTATACTTATTATCACATATGATTATAAATAGTTCATTTGAAGGCATTTTTTCTTAATATTTTTTGTTTGACAGTAAACATTGTTTCTTCATCTTTTTTTCTTGTTAAATATAAAAAGTTTTAGGGAACTTTCATTATATCTGTATGATTTAATTCAATATGAGTTGACATTTCTTATTTTTTTTACGTTCAAAACAGAAATCATTCAAATCATTCGCGTTCACAATTTTTCATCTCATTGATCATACAATATCAAACTAGGAGCGCATTTTCCACTGGTTTTACGTCCACGGATAAATAAAGGATGTTCAAATTTTGTAATAAAATAAAAACAGTCTTCGTGCTTGATCGAAAGACTTGGGTGCATTGTCCATATTTGGAGTAAAATGAAATTTGGGTAGAAAATCACTAAATTAACAAGTTTTACAATTATTTCAAGCTATTAGGGTATTCGAGAAGCAAGTAACTCGAAGATTAGATGGAAAGGGCTATTGGGAAGGTTCGGAAAATGCGCTAAAGCATTCAATCAATGAGTTAATCAATTTGAAACTAAATAAACTATTAATGCTCAATTTTTATGATTCACACACTAAATATGTAATAGTTTTTCATCAAAATTTTCACATGTCAACCAATTTTCATCATTCGAATTTTTCTTTATAGAAAAAATATAAATCCTTCAATACAAAACCATTTTTTTTTCTTTTCAATTAAAAAAATGTTTCCTATCGTTTTAAAGTTTTTACTTTTGTTTTATGCTTGTTATGTATCTTATGTTTGCTGTTCTTCATTAAATAATTTCTTCATTATGCATGCGAGATCTCTTTTGAGCGTATTTACTGCGTGAAATCAACTTCTTCGTTCTTGAATGTTTAAAACCATACAATTTTCTTTTCTTCTGTATGAGATGAACTTGACTTCATTGTATCCAGAGATCAGACATGCATGATGACTCAGTTACCGCTTTAATTTGAATTTCGCGATAAAGCTTTTGTTAAAAATTGCATTTTTTCATTGTGCATTATTTTTAATATAGGTAAAAGAAAAATTTATTTTTTGCCTATTAAAATTAAAAAAAAGTTTCGTAGAAAATTTTGCTTTGCCTTCTTTGTTTCAATAACTAATTCTAGTAATTTATTTTGTTATCATTTATCATCGAATATAACAACGGAGCACGGCTAATATTAGGTAATTTATTTTTTTTAGTGCATTTCCATTCGTTTACTACAGATTATGTTCTGTACTGTAGTTTCTTTATTTGATACTGAATAGATTCATTTTAAGAGAACACTTTCTCACTTGTTTTAACTTAGAACACAAAAGACATGATTTTTTTTTGTTGCAATACGAAATCAAAATAAGTAGCTATTCGTTAATAGAATAATTTTTTTTAATGATATAATGCGTTTATGGATTGCCATATTCTCTTTTTTACGGATTAAATTCATTTAACGTCTACAAACTACAAAATTACCATTTAAATATTAAGTGAATATTAAAAAAATTGTTGAACTGCTTCATCATCAGGAGCACACAAAAGTCTGAGAGAAAGCTTCTTTGAAGCAGTTCAGCGTGAAGTTAATCAATAAATTGTTTATGTGTATTCATTATATTCTTTATCTTGAATAAACTGTAACTCCTTACTCGCAAAATCCATCAACCAAATTACTTCATTCGAGAGTTACATACAAATTGTAAGTTGCTTAAATTATAAAGTTATGCAATATAATGTATATGTGTGTGTGTAATATTTAATCGATTATAATTAATTCTTCACAATTTATTTTATTTCTTGTGAAGGCGTTTCTTATGTTTTACATCACTTCTCCGTAAAATACTAGAACATTCAGCTATTGTTCCTTGTTTTTTTTGCGCACATTTTCCAAAGAATTGTTTTTTTTTTAAGATTTAACGGCTCGGAAAAATTTGAATATTTTTTTGTTTTCAAAAAAATTTTGGTCGTTATTTTTCAAACATTTTTCGACCGTTATTTTTCACTCATTTTAAATAAAATTCTTTCGGCCGTTAAAATAAAGTAGAAATGTGCTGTCACGTGTCATTAAATTGAGATTAAATTTCTAGCATGATTAAACTGAATTAACACTTATTTGCAAGAAACAGTTTTTTTTGCCAATCAATCAATCAATTATCGTTTAAAAGTTTCATTGAGAGTTACACACAAAAACCATCAAGAACTTGATACTCTTTTTTTTTTCATTTAAAAATTGGCAAAAACGAAAGAGAATCCCTTAAAAAATCTAAATATTTTGGTTTCTATAAAAAATTTTCATTCGTGGTTGAGTCTTTTTTTTTGGGAGGGGTGATGAAAACATTATTTTAGATCAGATAAACTTACGGTTGGACAGCGGCATGCTGAAATTGAATGTATGGATTTGGACCGCTGGGAATCACATACATTTGCTGTCGTGACTGTGGTCCGCCTTGGATGTTTTGAAAGCTACAAGCATTTGTTGGATGAATATCTGTCAATTGTGCATTCTGCTGTGGCGGTCTTTGTTGGAAATCTTTTAATTTCATTAAAAATAGACATAGGAATTAATATATAATGCTGCTAATAGTAGATTAGTGTAGGGCTGGGAAAACAGCTGTTTTTTTATTTCGCATTATGTTATTGGTATGATAATCATTTGTTGAAAGTTCATCGTTAATGAGGGGATGTGATTTACATTTGAATGACCGCTTAAATTAGAACAAAACCGTTAAAAAAATCATGTGGCAAATGTATGTTATCAAGATGTAGAAGTTTGTTAAAATGTACTTTAGTAACTTATTAGAGAATTATTTTGAGCAGGCAAACAAGTATGAATGAAAACAGGAGAGGAACAGCTGTTTTAGCCCATTAAATAATTAAGCAAGCCAATGACTTTTTTTTTTAGAAAAATTCTATTACTAAATTAACAGAGTACACTTTACTACAAATTAATAAAAGCATGAAGATTGAGACTTACCGAAAGCGGGTGGGAATGGTGGAATTTGTCCATTCATCATGCGATAGCCTTGAATCATATTAGAGTCAAATGGTTGAGCTCCTCCATCAATGGCGTCTGCTTGAACGAATGCTTGTTGTGGTGGCTGTTGTGCATGTACAACTGGCGATTGAGCTTCATTCTGATGTTCGCCATAACGATTTGAGTTGTTGAAATGACGATTTCCCATTTGATTTGAGCTGAAACTCTTGACACCTTGGAAAACGTCACTACCGCTGGCATCCTTTTCAGTATTGTATTGTTTATAGTTTTCATACTTGTTGTACTTTTGTTGTGGCTGTTGTCCATTATATTCAGCTCCACCTTGTTGGCTTCCAAATCTGGGTGGTGCACCACTATTGAAAGGTGGTCGAGGCTTGCCCATATAATTATTCTGGAATTGAGGTTTATCGCCATGCTGATTATTTCGAGGATTTCCATTAAAATCAGGCTTATTGAATGTTCTTGGTTTGTCAGTTTGCCATTTTGGTTTATATCCTTCTTGACCTTCTCCACGCTGTTCACCAAAGTTCTTTTGATATCCTCCTTGATATCCGCCACCCTGATTATGAACAAATCCATTCTGTACTGGCTTATTTGGATTGAAGCGATTTTGGAAATCTGGTTTTTTATATCCCATACCATTTTCATTTGGCTTCTTATCATCATGATTTGGATTATGGAACTTATTGAATGGCCTTGGATTATCTCCCTTATTCATGTAATCCTTATTGAAGTTATTTTGTGGATTCATATTTACCCATCCCTGTCCCATTCCTTTAAATCCGTTGACCATTCCATTCGGTTTGTTATAATTGTTCATAGGTCTGTTGTTGTATTGATCAGGTCGTCCAAAACGTTGATTCATGTTGCGTCCATTTCCTTTGCCATTTATAGATTTAGCTAAATCAATGAGTTCCTTTGCTGGATTCTGACCAGCTTCGTTTAAAACGGCAATCAATTCGCGTGCCTGACGTGCATTTGATGGAGTGAAGAATGTGAAAGCAGCTCCTGATTGTTCACATCTTCCAGTACGGCCAATTCTGTGAATATAATCTTCCGATGAGTTGGGATAATCATAATTAATGACATTCTTAACGTCTTCAACATCCAATCCTCTGGCAGCAACATCAGTAGCTACCAACACAGAAATACGTCCATTACGGAAACTTTCGAGTACAAAATCTCTTTCATTTTGGCTCTTATCTCCATGAATCGAGTTTGAACTATATCCTTCACGCTGAATGATTTTCAATACGTCTTCGACTTTCTTCTTAGTTTCAACAAAGATTATGCTCTTGTTGGTCGAATCATTTCCCAATCTTTTCAACAACGCAATAAGTTCCTGCTCCTTTTCTCCCTCTTCGCAAACCTTTATGTTTTGAATGATGTTGTTGTTTGCAGACAAATTTAATGATCCAATATTGACCTGAATGTATTCGAGAAGAAAGTCTTCTGCGAGAGTTTGAACTTCTTTTGGCCACGTGGCACTCCACATAAGTACTAAATAATAATAAGCATAAAAAAGTTAATGCAAAGTAAGTAAATAATTAAAGTAAAAGTACATACCTTGTCTGTCAGGGCGAATCTGCTCGATAATCTTTCTGATTTGGGGTTCGAAACCCATATCTAACATTCTGTCAGCTTCGTCCAAAACGAGATAAGTGACTCTGCGCAAGTTGGTCACACCACGTTCGAGGAAATCAATTAATCGTCCAGGTGTTGCAATACAAACTTCAACGCCTCTTTGTAAATCACGGATTTGAGGTCCTTTTGGTGATCCTCCAAATATGCATGTATTTCTAGCCATTGGCTTAATATGTGTACCAAAATCGCGTGCAACAGTTTGAATCTGTTGGGCTAATTCACGAGTTGGAGCTAAGACCAAAACGATGGGTCCTTCGCCTTTCAAAAGTGGTCGTTGATGATTAATGTGAACAATGCCGGGCAGCATGTAGGCAAGAGTCTTGCCTGATCCAGTTTGTGCAATTCCAACAAAATCTCGACCAGATAATGCAATTGGCCAGCCTTGTGACTGAATTGGTGTTGGAGCCGTAAAGCCTTGTCTTTTGATTTCAGTGAAAATGTTTTGTGAGAAATTGGCTTCCTTGAATTCTTGATGCGGGAACGGTACATCTTTGCCCTTTACTGTAATCTCCATAGTTCCTCGCCATTCGACAATATCTTCAATTGTACGCTTTGTATTATTTTCGTGAACTTTATTAAAGTCTTTAAAGAACGGTTCAAGTTTAATTGTATCCCAATTTGGAGCAACTAAGCTCTGACCGGGATATTTTGCTTTCATGCTCTGCAATTTTGCTCGATCCTCTTTTGACATGTCATCCAAATCTGGTGACTGTGCATTATTCATTTGCATCATTGGTTTGGGTTGCTTTGGACCTCCAAAATCCTTTTTCGGTGGGTATGTTCGATTATGCATAAAATTGGGATTATTGTTAAATGCACCATTATTCATGAAATTCGGATTAAATTGATTTGGATTGTTGTTGCGATTTTGCCAACGATTTTCTCCACCATCATTATTATTGTATTGTGGACGCGGTGGTCGAATACTATAAATTAGATTCGAACAAAATAGAAAGAGAGAAATTTTTGCGCATGCATTAATTGAGTATGTCTAAACGGGAAAGCAGCTAACTACAGACAGACAGGCAGATAGATAGATAAATATATTGACAAAGTTTTCAAGGCCATAAAACGAAATTCAATATGAATGCAATGTAAAATTACCAATTTTTTCGTGACATTAAAATACTTAAATTATTGGCAATTTTCCATAATTTTACGATGACTTAACATCACGATTTTCTATGAAATTTAATTTCTGCATTTCTAGAGCAGCCATTTTTCTTACAGACAATGAACAATTTTCGCTTACCCATGATTTTGATTGAAATTTCCTCCTTGATAGCCGCCTTGATACATCTTTAAATCGGTCGTATGTTTATCTGATTGAATAAATATTTTCTGATATACTATATAATTAACAGAGACGAAAAATGTGAGTTTCAAAGTTTTTCTTCCTGCAAAAAAAAGATAGTCGAAAAAGTCACATTAAAGCTCGTTACAACTGGACAAATTTAATCAATTGACTTAATATAAGTGCTTAACTACAGAATTAAATAGTTTTTAATGCTTAAATACTATGATTAGAATGTTTAATTTACTTTTTTCGTTCTCTATTTCCTTCCAAGTAATTTACTCAACCACGAATGACGTCGAATCTTTTTTTCCTTTTGATGTTTTCTTCCTCTACACTCTTTTCATCGTCCGACTAAAAAGCTTTAGTAATCGTAGCAATCCTTTATTATGTTAAAAGTTTATACCTGCTTAATTAATTAACTTTCCGTTGTGTTCTAAGCCGTTTTCTTGAAGTAAACAAAAAGGTCGAATAACGACTTTTAAAAATTTAAAAATTCTGTAATTTTCTGGTGGAATAATTTTTTGTTTAAAAAAAGTTTTATCCGTTAAATTTAACGATTTATTTTATAGCAAAATTACACAAACTTATTCAAAATTGGATGTGCTCATCATTGACACATCCTGCTGATCATTCGTATCATCTTCATCGTCCTCATTCAGTTCCCTCAACTGTCTCTGTTTGTAAACTTCTGCATCTGGATTAAAGTTTTGATTTCTGCATCGCTCCAACTTCTTTTCTAGTGCCTTTATGGTGTTCTTGTCAGGCATTTCTGGGATATTTTTCACCATTGAACGAATCTCTGAAAATTAGAAATACAGTTAGTATAGAAAAAAGCAAGTGTGTTAAGAAAATGACGTACTTCGAACGGCTTCAATTAAAGGTTTGAGCATTTGAGTTGAGTTGGAGAATAAGGAGTCTGTAACATAGGTATCTAAATTCTCTTGAGCTTTACTCGCGGCATGCAGCACAGCAGCAAGAGCAATTTGAGATGGTGAATAGATTAGACAGCAATCGGTGAGAAAAGATTTCTCCAAGAACTCATCAATGCCCTTCCTTAATTTGTCTGGATTTTGCATACCACTACATCTTGTCTTTATGTCTATCAGAAAGCCTTCGACCGGTCTAAATGGATTATGAATTGTGAGATTAAAGTTGAGCTCCTTCATGAGCAGCAACTCGTTACTTAAGATGATTTCCATTGCTTTATTTCTATCGCCTTTGACATTAGACACAAACTGTTGGATCGAGATATTAAATTCCTCGGTTTTGGATGCCAAATATACACACGTTGCCAGAATTTCCTTCGGATGATAATTCATTGTTGAATTGTACAAATAAAATCGCTTAAAATAATGGAATGCAGTTCCCAAAACATAAGGTGGCATTTGTGGCTCAAATCTTTTACAGAATTCCTTCAATTGAGCTTCATACTGTCTCAGTAAAATACTCTCTTCATAAGGATTCAGGAAGTACGATTGGTTCTATAATATTTTATTAAAACATCCAGTTAACACAACTTATAAATGCACAAAAATTGAAGAAATTACTTACATCTATGTGAGCTCCAAATGTGGCTATAAATTCCTGATTATGCTTGACTCTTAGATTAATTAGCTCATCAGCGGTTAACGTCCAATTTCTCTTTTGTGTTGATTTCGCGTACATTTTTAGGAAATTAAATAATTATTTTTGAAACTAACGTTTTTAATATAGAACAAGTAATAAATTATTGTTATTTAAAGCGCATTTCCTATAATTTTTGACATGCAGTCAGACAAAACGGATTCAAAATTATTCCACCTTGTTTTGTAGGCTAAATTGTAAACACAAGAAGCATTTAAAATCATTTACGTTTAATTAATTAAATAGACCGTAAGCGATGTCGGTAGTGATTGAAACAACTGTTGGGGATATAACAGTAGATCTTTATGTCAAGGAGAGACCAAAAGCATGCCTAAATTTCATCAAACTCTGCAAATTAAAATATTACAATTTTAATCTCTTCCATACAATTCAAAATAACTTTTTGGCACAAACTGGGGACATTACAGGCGAAGGAACGTTCAGTGAGTCAATTTGGGGAGTTATTCATGGTCCACAGAAGAGATTTTTTGAAGCAGAAAATGTTCCAAAAATTCTCCATTCTGATGTTGGATTATTAAGGTAAATAAAGACACTTATCAAGGCATAATTCAATTCTAACAAAAAAATTTTTAAATTATAGCATGGTGGCATTTGAAGATGGCTATATTGGATCACAGTTCTTCTTCACATTGGGAACTGAGCTGTCCTCACTCGATGGAATTCATTGTGTAATTGGCGAAGTTGTGGAAGGAATTGAAGTATTGAGAAGCTTAAATGAAGCAATTACAGATGACAAGCATAGGCCATATAAGGATATACGGATTACTCACACCGTAATCCTTGATGACCCATTTCCTGACATGCGAGGTTTTCGCGAACCAAGTAGAAGTCCGTCTCCAACGCCTGAACGATTAAAAAATGGACGAATCGGTGCTGATGAGGAAATCGATGATACAGAAGGCAAAACGGATGCTGAAATTCAGGAAATGCTTGAAGAAAGAGAAGCTAAAACACGAGCTACTATTTTAGAAATTGTTGGAGATCTTCCAGATGCTGAATGTGCGCCGCCAGAAAATGTACTTTTTGTATGTAAATTAAATCCAGTCACAACAGACGATGACTTAGAAATCATATTCAGTCGTTTTGGAAAAATCAAGTCATGTGAAGTAATTAGAGATAAACAGTCTGGTGATTCCCTGCAATACGCTTTCATTGAGTTTGAAGAACAGAAATCATGTGAAAATGCGTACTTTAAAATGGATAATGTGCTGATTGATGATCGCCGTATCCATGTTGATTTCTCACAGTCTGTATCTAAAATTAAGTGGCGTGGTAAAGGAAATTATACGATTTTTGGAGATGACGATAAAGACAATAAATCAAATTATAAGGACAGAAAGGAACGTCGTTCAAGATCACCACAGAGAAGATATGATCGTTATGATAACCGTCCGAAACCTTTTAATAATTATAGAAATGATAGATATGATAATTCGAGACGATACAATGATAATAGGTCACGCAATTACAGGCCAGAAAAGCGACGAGACTCAAGAGAAAGAGACAGAGTTCGTGAAAGGTCTAGAGAAAAGTATGATAATTATAGACGACCTGAAAAACGTCGAAATTCAAGAGAACGGTCTCGTGACAGATCAGATTATCGCAGTAGAGATTCAAGACGTTCACGAGACAGATCCAATGAGAGAAAAAGGGATTACAATTCGAGCAGAAAGAAGGAAGATGATAGAAGCCGACACAAAACATCCAGTCATAAAAGTTCAAAAAGATCAAGTCCTTCGAGTGATTCAGACGATAGCAGGAGGAAGAAAAGTTCAAAGTCCAAAAAGTCGTCTTCAAAACGTCGCAGCAGCAGCTCTGAATCTGACCATAAAAGTAAAAAGTCACGAAAATAACAGCTTTATTGTTTTTCTTAATGATTATGCCTTGTTTTATTAAAATCTTTAAAACAATATTTTTAACAGAAAAAATGATCACAATGTGAATGAATTAATTAATTTTTAACAATATCAGGTTTCAAAAGCTCAGTAATACATCATAAATAAGTGAAATACTTAATGTTTCAAAATTAAATAAAATAAAGACGGATAGAAAGTATAATACAACCAATGTCACGCGCATTTTTGCTCGTTCTAGTTCTAACTTTCAGGACAGAAACGACAATAATGCGCACAAGACTTCAATATTTGAAGACTTTTACTAGTTTCAACTCAATTTAGTCTAAAAAAAAATAGTGATGATAAAAATTAATTGTTATCTAGGTACTTTAATGAACAGTCAGTAACGGTATTTCCTCAAGACTCGCTCTAATATGATGATAAAAAGTTAGAAGTAATGTAATTAAATTTCATTTCAAAAATACATTCTAGGGTGATGATGTTTGGTAAGGTGTTTACTGCAAGTGATGTACAGATTATACACTAAGTTTAATGATAATATATTGGTAAAATTGTAGTAATTTTAAAAGCTAAGCTTTACACTCATTTCTCGACGTTTAATTGCCATTATTACCATTTCCACCACCACTACAACAATTCGATTGGAAACTGCTAATATTATTTTTCATTCCTAAATTAGTAACACTAGAATGATGGGTTCTTGATAGACCGCCTTTTTGTCTAGCTTGCTCAATAAGCTCAGCTGCAATTTCATAAAATAATTTCTCGACATTTTCGCCTTGCTTACTGGATGTCTCGAGGAAGTACATGTCGTGGGCTTTTGCAAATTCTTCACCAACTCGAATTGGAATTTCTCTATCATCACGATCCGTTTTATTGCCAACAAGGATTTTTAAGACTTTGGGATTAGCATACTCTTGAATTTCTCGCAGCCAGTCACTTAATCCATCAAAGGTTGGCTGACAGCTTAAATCGTAGACGAGAATTAATGCGTGTGCACTTCTATAGTAACTCTGGGTAATTGATCTAAATCTCTCTTGACCGGCTGTATCCCAAATTTGTAGTTTGACAGCTTCCCGTTGTCCAGCACTATTTTCTATTTCCAACGTTTTTATCATGAAATCGACGCCTATGGTTGCGCCTTGTCCTTTCGGAAATACTCCCTGTGTAAACCGTCTTACTAAGCATGTCTTTCCAACTCCTGAGTTACCAATTAATACGACTTTGAATAAAAATTTATAGTCTTCCATTGTGATGTATGTTTTTTGATTCTGAAATTAAATTAATTTTTAATATCAACGATCTTTTGAAATTCAAAAAAACTCTCGAAGCAACGCTTTAAAATATATTCGTTATTTTTTTGAATATTCTTATTTTTATAACAACAAAACCTGTGAAATCGTTTTTAATTTAATTAAACTATTAAGATGCCAGCTTTACACGAATCTAGTGCTGAGAGATTAATAAGGACAAGCAATATTGTCACTACACTTGAAAACTCACTAAAAATCTTCGAAGAGGACCGCATAAAAAGCTTTCAAAATTGGCAATTTGATGAAAACGAGAAATGTTCTGTTTTGGAGGTAAAAGTGCTTTAATTAATAAGTTTATATCTGATATTCTTATGTAAATATGTATCTGCAGATGGCAAAAGCTGGATTTTATTACACTGGCAGTTCAAAAGACGATGATTCTGCGACTTGTTTTGTTTGCGGAAAAGTTTTGGATGGATGGGTAAGATTACAGAATAAACAAGGCATTGTGAGGCAGAGTTTCTGCATGGGATTTTGCCAAAGATGCTTAGACAATATTCTAATGGTTATATATATATTTTAATTGAATAGGAAAATACAGATGATCCATGGCTAGAGCATCAAAAGCACTCTGCCAATTGTAAATTTGTTCAAATGAGACGTTCCGAAGATGAATTGACGGTAAGATGAAAGATTATTATCTGAGAATGACTATATCTCATTTACATATTTTTTTTATATTTCTAGCTCGACGAGTTCCTGGATTTATTTAAGCACATCATCAAGCAGTACCTTACAAATCAATTCCGCAAGAAGGAAGCTGCTTTTATAAAGACTGTTGAAAAGATACGCGATATCATTAGGAATCAACAATTCTGAGCACGCAGCAATCTTTTATTAAAGTTAATTGCTCCTTAATACGTTTAATTTGTGTACACACTTAATTCAACTATACGTTTTATAATGCCACTTTATATTTCTTAAAAAAGAGATCATTAGTTTTGCTCATTCATTCATCGTTTACCAATAAATAACAAAAAAAAAATTTAATAGCATAACACAACAAAAGAAAGCTCATTGCAGCATTATACTCAATACTTTTGTTTTAGTGTAGCACCAATATAGATTATGTGTGTTTTTTAAACATAACTAAGTAGTTGTCCATTATTGTACCAATACAACGCATTAAAATATCTATTATGATACTTTTTGTTCCACAGTATTTCGTTCTCTTTCGTCACTTTTTTTTCATCATTACTAAATTCGTTAAGTAATTGGATTGACTCAGTTTCTTTTCGTTTTGTGCAGTTTATGAGAAAATGATTTCCGTCCTTGAAACTTTACGGTTTAATTCAAATTAAGAAGGAAAGCTCTTTTGGATGATGACCAACGCAATGGCGATGATTAATATTTATGAAGTCATAACGACGTGTGTAAACTCAATATGGCATATCATTAACGTTCAACATCACATTCCTATATTTAGATTATATTATTAACTTCATTATAAAGAAGTATTCTTCTCGCACCACCTTTATATCCGCTTATAAAGCACTGGATGGCTATCGTCTGAACCATACAAATTCCTTTGGAAGCTGACAACATTTGTAGGGTTTTTGAGCATTTTTAGCGCATTTTTGAAACTTGTTTTAAAAAGGTAGCTTAATAATGCACTTTGTTCGGTCGGTCGGTCGGTCGGTCGGTCGGTCGGTCGGTCGGCTGCAAAGAAAAACTTTTTAACTAGACATCGTAGAGAGTTCTGGTTTTTTGCATTAGCTCCGTGCTATCGAGTTATTGGCCCCCCGGACATTTAAAAATCTCAAAACCAATGCTAAATACTATAATTAATGATTTTTTGTTTTCAATACAATAGAGCCAACTTCAAGTGGGATAATTTCAAATATATTTTGACCGTTAGAAAATTTGAATTTCAAAAAACCGTTAAATGACAAACCATTTTATTATATGAAAATTCACCGCAAAATTGCTAATTATACTATAATTAATGATTTTCAAGTGTATTTACGCGGGAAATTTTCAAATATATTTTGACCGTTAGAAAATTTGAATTTCAAAAAACCGTTATCGAGCCGTCGAATTTATTTAAGTCACAAAATATTCATGATTGACTTATTTGATACGAAGTACTTTGCTAATCAAATACTGATCGCTAACACAAAAATGCGCTGAAGTCCCTCGATCTATAACACGAGGACTTTCTTTAAATTTTTGACTGTTGTATTGTTTTGTTAATTTTAAAATGACCGTTAAATAATAAGTTGTAAACTTTTAGAACTGCGTGATAATGAGCCTTTCAGACCGTACCTTATTACTAATTGTTAAGCTCTCAACACAAACACCAACCACAATAGAGGTGTATTTATTTATTATTTGCATGAATCACTGGCGATTAACCATGAGTTTACTTCCAAATCTAACATATGCGCGTGAAAGATAATTAATTCAGCTTTTTCTCACATCTTTTACCTCATTCTTTCATTTTGGTGAACTATGTTACTTTTATATCATGTAATGCTAATTATATGTTTGATACCGTTCTTCTGATATTTACATTGAAGATGTAATGTATTTAAAAAGAACAATGAGTTTACCAAAAACAGAAATTTCTCATTCATATAACTGTTTTAGTTCATTTTTCCTCTGTGGCTTTATTTTTAATATAGCAAACTACCTATATTGCATCAGCGCGAGACAAATTATAAAGAAAGAAAGTAAAAACTGTCATATAGACTTATATATTTTTCTAGAATTTATAGCACTGCTGTGTAATTCGAGAGGAATTTATTCACTTATCAGAAATTTGATATTTTTATGCTATAGACGATAATACTGCACCCTCACCTTTTCATATATTTATTTAATTCTCGTACCTAGTTATCGATTATTAGATGTGTAAAAAGTAGAAAAATTTTAAAACTTTGAAATTTTTTGCTTAATGCTTCATTGCCACTAATATTTTCACTAAATTCGCATGTTGCCCAATTTACTAACGATTTATGCACTTAATTTACGCGTTTATCGATATTATACTCACGATAGACGTAGAAAAACTAAAATAAATATCTTCTCGCAATCACTTGTTATTAAGCTCTTCAAGGAAAACAAATGCAGCTATTGGAAGTGGAGAATTCATGTTGTCGTCAGAGTTGGTCGAAATTTAACTTGAAGCTTGCGGGAAGAGCTTCCTGCCTTGACTTAGTCCTTACTGGATGTTTATCCTAAGTGACATGTTCAAACTGTCGCATGCAAGTTACAAAACTTATGCTGCACAAAAAGAATGATTGTAAGCACTTGAGTAGCCACTCTGGATGTCGGAGCTATCGAATAAGTTTCTCTTAAGTTGATTGCTTCTTCGTATTTATTAGTTTATTTAATTTACGTTAATTATCACGCTCATTTTAATCCAATTCTTACTTAATTTATTTAAATGCTCGGTGTTTTATTGAATGACGATCAATTCTTCCGGAAAAAGACATGATTTGAATGAAAATTTTGTGATTTATGTAAAACTCTCAGCAGCAATAAAGAGAAAATAAGTATATCCAGAATAACAAAACAAAAAAAAAAGATACATAAAAGAAGTATTACAGAAAAAGATTTATAAAAAAATTAATAAGTATGTCAACTTCAAAAAATGGCACTGGCATGAAAATTTTGTGGATTCCTGGACGTAAGAGACATGATCGTAAAGGAATTTATAAGCCAACTAATAAGGTATAGTCACATACTCTTATCTCTCTTAATCTATTCTACTCCAGTTGACCTGATTTAATGACACATTTATGGATTTAAACTTTAAAATGTGATTTTCTAAATCATAGGAAGTTAACAAGAATTACATACAGCAACGGAAAAACGAAATGTGGACTATTGGCGGTTCTACTGAACAAAGGAAGTTAATTAACATGTAAGATATTACGACAACAAAATTATTCTATGTAAATTTAATTACGGCAATTATTATAATTCTCTAGAAGCGTTCATGATGAGGCAAGTGGAACTACAATGGCAGTTTCTGCGGCCACGCACATAGTTGATCCTTTATGTATCGCAGCTGGAGTTTCAGCTACTTCTTGTGCAGTTAAGGACCATCCGTCAGACGACAAAGCGAATCTCGATGAAAATTCTATAGAACAAGAGAAGATTGTTGAAAAGGATATCCTCAAGAATGGGGAAATTAATGGCGATATAAAGGCATGCAATACTGACAATATTGATATTGAAGACCATGCTTATCATAATGCTGGGACTATACGATTCAGAAATAAGAAAACTGGATCCAATCATACTGATCTTGATTCAATTGAGCACTTGGAATTCGATGACGAGGAAGATGGAAAGAAACATGATATTATAGATGATGATATTGATTCTGTAAGTCTATACATTTTGCAAAATGATTCATCTTAATTTATCGTTTTCGCTTTTAAGGTTTCTATGCAGCGCATGAGATCAGCGAATGTCCCAAGCAGACGACGTCGTCATGCAAAAAAGAAGAATAAGGAATTCGAGAATGGAAAAAAGAAGGAAGAAAAACTTGTCGATTGCCTTTATTACGGATTGATGTGTTGCGAATGTTCTATATCTTAATTTCTGGTGCTTCAACGTCCTTTTTTTATCTATCTACTCGATAACTATACTACATGTGAAACTAAAGACTTGAGTATTTCTTGTTCTACTACCTAACTTATTTTAATTGCCATTAGACTTAGATTTTTACACTATATTATCGGATCGTCCTACATCATTCCTACTAAATAATCTCATTCTACTTTATTATCTTCTAAGATCAAACACTTTTTATAATGCACAAAAAAATGCACAAACGATCCAACATCACATATTTTTATGATGATATACTTAGTAAGTAAGTAAATTCAATTTATAAAATCTCATAGGCAGCGAATTTGCGAATCATATTTTTATACTGGCAAAGCAATTAGCATTTAACTACATATTTTTAGGAATTATACTGTATTGTACAACCATTTTTGGCCTAATAAAAACGATTCAATTATTATTGGAAACTTAATTGCACTGATTTCATTTTCGAAACATCCAATGACTTTCTCTCTGAAGTTCTGCAGTACAAAAGTCCTATAAATTGTAGTCTTCAGTTATTTTCTTGTAACGGATTTTTCAAAATTCAAATTGAAATTTACTTGTCACAAATCAGTTGCACAATCATAAAGCGCATAATTATTTTAATCTGCCTGATTAAAGGCTTATAAGCAGCTTAATCTGTGCTTAATCAATTAAAAAGTCCATAAAATAGCAAGATAAAGTAGTCTGTGATGTCAAATATACAGTAACAATGTATTAAAAAGGAAATCAAGTGAAAACTGAAGATGAGACAAAGTGATGGAAGTAAGTAAGCTCATTTTGGACAGAACACGTAAAAATACATAAACAGTGAATGAATCAGATTAATTGATTGATCAATTTAGTGCGTTGAAGTTAATTAATGAAATAATATCTAGAAGAAAAATGGGTGGAGTATTTGGAAAGTCAAAAAAGCCAGTCAGCAGAGTTACTGAGCAGGATAAAGCAGTTCTGGTGAGGCTTAAACATTAAGTTTTCCTTGTCAAGATCATTTTACAAGATAAATATTTTTTCTTTCAGCAATTGAAACAACAAAGAGACAAAATTAAACAATATCAAAAAAGAATCGAACAATCACTTGTGAAAGACCGTGAACTGGCTATAAGCTGTCTCAATAAAGGACAAAGAGAGTAAGGATAATTTGCAATACGTGACTAAATCAAATTTATTGTTAATTTAACTTTCTAGGCGTGCAAAGCTAATTCTACGTAAAAAGAAGTATCAGGAAAATTTACTAGGAACAACTGATAAGGAACTCGAGGCACTCGAGAAGTTAACAAGTGATCTAGAATTTGCTCAAGTTCAGCAACAAGTCTTGGACGGTCTTCAAGTTGGTAATGAGGCACTTAAAAAGATCCACGAAATACTTACGATCGATGAAGTCGAGCGAATTATGGACGAAACTAGAGAAGGAATTGAGAAGCAACAAGAAATCGATGCTCTAATCTCAACTGGAGCCCTTTCAGCTGAAGATGAGGATAGTGTGGCAGCAGAATTAGAGGAATTAGTTGCATCCCAATTGCCGGCAATCGATGAAGATATCGATGAGAAATTACCCAGCGTTCCAACAGAGGAGCCCGAAGTTGAAAAAAAGAAAAAGAAAGAAAAGGAACCACATCAAAAAGAAGAGCGTGTTGCACTCGAAGCTTAAATCCTTTTTGATCCTTATGATTATGTCAATCAGCTACCTATTAATTATATAAATGCATGAATGAATGCTTCAATTACAAATATTATATGTCTATTGTTGTATGTGTAAGCATGCCCGAAAGGATTGTAATCAGGATCAATGATTATTATCAATATCAATTTAACAAGGTATATGCATTGTATTGTGTATAAATCTATAAATCTTTTTATTTTTATGTGAGTGTATCCCTTTTGCTAAAGAGTATTTACTATTAACAGAAGAAAGGAAGTAAATTAAAGCTATTTAGAGCCTATTAAGTGTAAAAGCGAAAATGAATATATTTACATATTTTAATGCGGAAATGCCCTCCAGTACAAAAAGTCTTTCTGAACAAAAAAAAAATCACATGTTGTACATTCTTAGACGAATTATTGCATGCCAAAAACGCAATTTGGAAATAGCTAAAGTCATTATTTGTTCTCCTGCCTGCCCGCCGCTTACCCGCTTTTCAGTCAATCTACATGTTTATTCATTTTTTTTTATTAGTCATGCAAATGGAAAACATACTGTAGAAAAAAATGCCTCCGCATCAAAATAAATCTCATCTTCTCACTTACTCAATTTTTGTAATTGTAAAAAAGAAGGAATAACAAAGAGAACTGCTGAATGCATTTACAAAAAAACATTAAACACTCTTTCATTTCATCCGGCGCTAATTTTAAGAAATTATTCATTCTAGCTTGGTGCTGGATTTTATAGGGGGTGTATTTTTTGGGGTAGTAACCCGTACCATTAAACCTCTTTGTTTACATCATTGAGCATCGTCATATTGATATTGACATTAAAGGCACCGACAAATGACGTCATTAGTGAACGACCCAAAAAGTTTTTGGTGTGATCAACTTGCCATCTACAAAATTCACACAAAATAACTTGTATGGTCATCGTCGCACATTTTTGGATTGCTGATTGAGTCAGAATGTGCATACTTGAATTCGATTAGATCTCGGACGGAATCTTAAGTTTTTTATTCAACAGAATTCACATTAAATTATTAGTTTCAACATAAAATAGAATATACATCTGTTAGCACGATTAGGTAACTTAATTCTAAACATTTTATTCAGGCTTCTTTGTTGCACGTTTCTCTGAGCTCTTAGCAAACTTCTTTTTGTCTGTCATCAATGTGTCTGGTTTCTCGAATTTGGAATCAAACTTCTTTTTGAACAAGCTGAAATATGCCTTTTTGTACTCTTTGTCCATTTCTGCTGTAATCTCTTCTTGATTTGGTAAATCACTTTCGGGAATGACCGTTGAACTTACGGGAACTAAATCTAGAAAAAATGAGTGTGTATACAAAACAAATGAGATCACGTAAAGGCGGGAGGATGTAACATCATTTCTTTCGATATATTAACAAATACCGCTACTAAATGAAATCATTCATATTTTTTGATGTGGGCGAGATAGACATTTAGCGGACAAATATGGACGTTTTGAATCCATTAGCATCTTTAACAAACTAGGGCTTTAAATGTCCTCATTCATTGAATTTTCTTTAATCACTTAAGAATTTGTATGGTTTTGAAAATAAATTTTTAACGGTTTTTAAAAATTCAAAAAATTAAATCAAATTTTTCAAAAACTCAATTTTAACGGAAATTTTCTAATAAAAGTTAAATGCACGGGATAATTATCACACTAACTAACCAGGCTCGAACATGTTATTGTCATTTTTCTTGTACATCGTCGCTTCACAAGATGCGACCGTGATACATATCACAATTAGTCCAAAAATGGCCACATTCATCTTTCTAAATTTGGAGTAACAAGCGTGTAAACAAAAAATAAAACTTTTAACTGCAACCTTCACTATGTGTCACGAGAAATATACAGATCGCTCTTGTTTGCTGAAGCATCGAAATAAAACTAAACTGAAGAGCCTCTGAATGCTTTGCCAAAAAGGTAAAACATGATCATTTTCTCAGTCACCTGTGTGTGAGAAGCTTATTACTCTATTTTTTTTGCACTGTGTTGTTGCCTTCCTTGGAGTTGTGTAACTGATTTATTTTGGAAAATTAACGGCTTGATTTATGATAATTAGATGCAGATTAATCAAGTTTTCTGAAAATATTCTGAAGCATGATTAATAGATATAGCAGGTATCCAACAAAAAACATGCTTCCGAGCATATCATTAACTCTCTCAAGTCAGTTCTCTCTCAAAATCATCTGTGAGCAAAAAATAAAAATTGAAAGTTGATCTTTTAAAAATATTATGAAGCATGATCGACAACAATAGCTATTTAGTTAAAAGGTCAATTAAGATTGCCAATTGTAAATGAGCTGAAGCAGGTTGATTTTAAAACCGTAGCATAATACGGTTGTAATAATAAGCGAAAATGGATATAAATCAGAGATTTCACATTATTTAATAAGTTGCTGGGAGCATTCATAAGTGACGGAAATTAATAAAAAATTTAATTATGGACCTCATTTCATCATGGATCTTACAATCTCTATCCATACCCCCTTTCCTTCAATTTTGGACGTCATTTCTGTACAGACCCTATTTGGATTGATGAGATTGTTTTGCAAAAGTTTAATATATGCATCTAGTGCCATTGTACTTTTATATGCTATGCGATGGTATTGTTTCCTCAATAAAAATAAAAGAAAAGATGAGTCGTCATAGCTCAGTCCAAAACCACTTTCGATTTCTTCTCTTCCACAACAACGATGAAAAGTTTCATTGCGGCTGTTATGCTTTCTGTTTTCGACGTGATTTTTTATTGCCTAGTCCGATAAAATCAATTTTGGTTTATCAAAAAGTGAAATGGCATGATCATTATGTTAATTAAACTTTATTTTATCATTTCTTACATTTAAAGTTGGAGAATACAATAAATACTAGACACATTTACAACAAGCCTTGACGTTTAAGATCCTCATACGTCTTTTTCGTTACGACATTTCCTAGTGAATCCTCAAACTCTTCATTTTGTTCAGGCACCCAACGTTCCTGGTTCTTCTGTTGCTTAATCTTTTCCCATAATTGTATTGCATCTTCTATTTGTGTAACGTTCGCAAAATGAGCTGTATTTGGAATTCCTAAGCATCTCATTCCGTGAGCATGCCGCCATTCACTAAAGTGACGTTGGAAGGCTTTTGGTCCCTTGTATGTGAAATTTCCACAGATTTCACAATTGTAATTAATATTCAAGCCATGCAATTTGTATAGCCAATATGGAATTGGTTTTCCGTCCCATCCAAGTGGTAGATTTTTTGGATTATAAGGAACTCCATCAGCGTCATCTTCTTCCTCTTCGGACTCTGAATCGCTGGCTTCAACATCACTGTCATTTCTTTCACCATCACCTCTAGCCTGTTTTCTCTGGACATTTTCCTTTGTTGCCAATCTTTGATCCTTCAAATATTCACTGAGATGATACACTTGAGCTTCAACTAAAGCAATTTCCTTTTGTCTTTCTTGTTCCTTCGACATTCTTGACGCATTCTTACCAAGAGCACTTTTCTTGGACAATAAAGTCTGATCAATTTGTTTCATGCCTTTTGTACTGAATAGCCGTTGTGCTCTCTCTTCCAAAGTTCCTCCACATTTCAGTCCCAAAGCCATTAAGGCTGATTTTAAACGATCAAGACCGAGTGAAGCTAATTCTTCCCAACTTGTGAATGCAGACAAGTCAAGTGCAGCACCAACATTTGCAAGTGCACTTTCTGTCTCTTTTGGCCAGCCAGGAAAGGATCCAGCATTCCATTGCTTCTCGAAATCTCCTCTGACTTGATCTAAATTCTTGTTGATGTCAAGTAATGGCTTTATGCGCGTAGTAAATCCATAAAGATAGTCAAACAGGAAGTCTACATACTTTTTATACTCGGCATTCTTTCGATCCCTTTGAATATCATAAAGATGATCAAATACCATCAGATATGTAATATAGTCAATTTTTTCAATTCCTTTCAAATTAATATATTTGTCATAAGACTCGTGAAGATCCAGATACTTTCCATATCCTTCTTCGTCAGTGAATTCAACTAAGAGACTCAAAGCATCTGCTTGTTGATAGGTTTTAGCCATTTGTTCAAATTCAGTTGACAGAGGAATGCTGATTTCATCTGGATGTTTTTTATGGAACTCTTTAATGCTCTTCAAACGCGAATAAAATTCTGTAAATTCGTTCGGACCAGATAATGCCGAAATTTCAGCTTTTCTCTCGCCTTCCTTGTCCTCATACAAATCAGCTAGTCGTGACGATGTTTCAACATATTGCTATAATTAAGAATTTATTGGAATTACTCCTTTTTCATTGAGAATTTTTTTGTAGAACTTACATTTAAATAAATCTTTATACGATTTTCTGAGAAAATTTTGTCCTTTTCCGACAGTTTCTTGTCCATAAACTCCTCTGTCATGATCTTCTGCAGACGTTCTCTTTCCTCGTGACATCTTCTCTGGATTTCTAATAAGCTTTCCATTATTAAATTGTTAAAATAACTTTTTTTCTGAAATTTTGTTTAGTCGCGTTTTGTATACGATTTATTAAGGGGAAAACAACTTGTTTTTTAAAAATATTTTTCCATTATAAGCCTGTGCCGGTTAACAAGCCTATGCGGATAATAAAATTTTGATTTTTCCGTTATTTTTGTGTGTCTACTTTGTTCATTTATTGATATTTGATATGAAGTAAGATCCATTAAACTAATAAATTGATTTCTTTCAATTTTCTAACGTGCTGTTCATGAATCAATCATGTCTGACATGTCCACAACTCCTGCTTAATTAGTTAATTTTCAATAATCATGATGTTGACGAGACATATAAAAATACAGGAAAAATTAAGGAAGAGCGTATCAAACGACAAACATTGACTCTACATATACCTGCTCATAAGTCATTGTTAATTATACTAGAATTAAGCTGAAAAGCAATAATAAAATAAGAAAGTACGAAACTGATGTTCTTGTTGTGAAATGAATGTTTTATTTAAGGAAGTTCCTTCCTTCAGTTTGTTGGTCAATAATTCACAATACAACAGAGTTCATTTCTTGAAGAGATGATGATGAGAAAAATTTAGAAAGCAGTTGTGGCACCGCCCCATTCTGATGCTGCTGGAACTCCGGGGACAACAGTTTCGATTTCTTCATTCCAATCTTCTGTGGCGACTGTAGCAACTGGAACAATTACACCTGATGGATCATCTGGATAGCTTGGATCTTCAACAATATCATCGTATGTATCCTTTGCTGGCATAATTTCCTTGGTTGCTTGTTCTTCCTTTTCAGCTTCCTCTGGATCACGATAGAAGAACAAATCAACCATAACTTCCCAGGGTTGATCACGTGGAACTTGACCACGTAAACGAAGAACTTCTCTAGCCAAAAGCCACCACATAAGACCGATGGAGTGAGTTGACTTGGTATTGCATGGAATGGCAATATCAACATATTTCAATGGGCTGTCTGTGTTGCAGAAAGCAATAACTGGAATATTGACGTATGAAGCTTCTGTAACGGGTTGATGATCTGACAATGGATCAGTGACAATCAACAAACGTGGTTCACGGAAAGTAGTCTGGATCTGATTAGTGAATGCTCCAGGCGTGAAACGTCCAGCAATTGGAGTGGCTCCAGTATAATGGGCAAACTTCAAGACAGCACGTTGACCATATGGACGTGATGAAATTGCGAAAATCTAAGGAACAAAATAAATGTATTAGTTTACTGGATCTTATAAAATTTAATATAATATTAAGGAAGTTAAGTCAGTGAGAAATTGATCCATCAGCGATTAATCAGCCCCGAAAGATGGTTAAAAGGATATCATCATAAAAACACATTATTCTTATTATCACACATTTTCATTGATATTTACCTCTTGAGAGTGTTCAATAGCTGCGATGGCACGAGCAGCAAGCAACAATTTTTCCCATGTACGTCCAAGATTGATGATATGGACACCATCTGAACGTCTCTTGAAGATGTATTGTTCCATTTGGAAATTGATATTTTCTGAACCGAGATGAGCGGTTGCAGCTAACATTTTGGTGACATCTGATTCGCGTAAAGCGAGTACATCCAATCCTCCCGACATTGTTACGTTTTTTAATTAGAGCAACGAATTAAACCTGAAGAATAAAATAACATTTGTGGATGTTAGGTTATGTTTAGACATGAGAAAAATTTAATTATTTAAAATTCAGAGAAATTCGCAAAAATCGATGCATACTCCATGATATTACTATAAAGTATGATTAGTTGCATTGATTTATGTACAATTTATCCATTAATTATGCCTTTAAACATAATTAAATTAATTTTTAGAAAAACTTACGTTAATGCCAATGAGAGCTAATTGTGAAAAGAAAGATTTTACGTCGTGTCTTACGTATTACGGAACAATTCAAATATTTTATGACCGTTAGAAGCTAGTCTGAAAAATCGTGTAATGCATGTAAAGCATGCTAATATTAAAATTGATAGATTTGGTAAGAATTTGTTGCTTTATTTCATAACTTTAACTTAAATTTTAATTAAATTTTTTTATTGCCTTGGCTGCTTTAATTTCATCAAGACGGCTCAAGATTTGTCGTAGTGTGCTGCTCGGATTGTTTACTAAACAAAAACAAAAGTGTGCGAACGTCTTCTTAAATTTTAATTAATTATAGCTTAATTATGGAGATAGTTTGTTTCCCAGGACAGAGGATTTGTGCTGCAAATGAAAGCACACTCGCCGGTTCAGGAACATATGAGCGTCTAGGCTACATTTTCTCATCTTTAGCTGGAATCGTTGAAACAAACACGCAGGATAAAGTAAGTACTTTTTATTAATTAATTTAGACATTAATTTATTAATGGATCATGTTATTTAGAACAATATAATAAGCGTCAAGTCGTTGGGCAACAAAACTGTACTTCCCGTTGTTGGAGATGTTGTGACTGCACGAGTTGAAATTGTAAATCAGAGATTCGCAAAATGTCAAATTCTATGCATTGGAGATGTCCTTCTAAACAGACCATTGAGAGGAATTTTGAGGAAAGAGGATGTACGAGCAACTGACATTGATAGAGTAGAAATGTACAAGAACTATCGACCAAATGATATTATATTAGCAAAAGTTATTCCACAAATTGAGTTACATATGTTCAGTTTAAGCACCGCTGAGAACGAATTAGGAGTTGTTTTGGGTAAGTGACTTACTTTTTTTGAGCTTTAATATATTTTATTATAATTATAAATGAATAATTTATAGCAACGGCTAGAGGATTGGCTTCATCATGCAATCGTGGTTCAAATACTCCGATGGTGCCAATAAGCTGGCTTGAAATGCAATGTCCACTTACAGGAATTAAGGAGCCTAGAAAAGTAGCAAAAATCATGTCAGAAAACTCATTGGTCAAAATTGAATAAAATAACTTAATTTCTCACTTTTATTGTATCTATAAAATAATTTCAAAGTTTATTTGTACATGTAATAACTATAAATGATCTTGCTGATTGTAGACGGAATCTTTCGCTTGAGATCGCCAATAGTGATTTTAGATAGAAGAGTCTCGCCTTCTGATTTAGTCAAATTCTTGTACGCATTAAAAAGATGTGATGGAGTGGGATAATACTTTGTGACTTCTAATGCAATATCGACAGAAAGGCCTTTTAATGTCAGCAGCTGTTTTATGAAAGTTTCTCTGACCGTCAATTTCCTTTGCTTTACTGACGATTGATTAAATGCCTCGAATTCCAATAATTTATATTTAACTGGCTTCTTGTTCTTGAAAATATTTTCGATAAAGGAACTCATTATGGCTAAATAAAGTCCAGTGTGATCACAGTTTTCGGTAAATTTGACTTGAAATTTACTATGAATTTGGGTATTAGCAGCAGCTTGAAGAAGTGTCGGAAATGGAAGTCCGCATTGAACTTTCCCACCTTTCATGTAGTTTTCTATCAAATATATCACATTCTCGATTCCACATTGCTTTAAGCGAAATTTCTGTTCATGAAAACGACCATCCTTAATGCTACTGGATAGATCGTCAAGCCTCTTTCTCTCGATTATATAAGGAAGTACATATTCCTTTGATTTTTCCGTTTTATGCTTTGCTATCCACAAAAAGTCACCTACATGCAGCTTCCTGACATCACTCTTTACACCATGCTCTTGTAATTTTGATTTAATCTCATTAGAAACAGTCTTTGACTCTCCAACATCGATCAAAAGCATGACTTCAAAATCTAACGGATTTATATCATCGACTGAAATGTATTCAAACAAGTCCTGCTTCTCTTTTTCTTCAGAAATTGTTGGTGTTGGAAGTTTAGTTGGAGATGATGGTTGTGGAATTTTTGTGACTTTATTTTTATCCAGAACAGCAGTTTTCTTTTTAGGCAATATTGGCGATGGAAGCACATCCGTTTCTTTCAGACAATTGTTTCTATTTACAATTCTATCAAATTCGTCATCATCATCGTCTATGCATCTCACATTATTCTCAACATTAAGGAATTTAGAAATAGGAGAACTTGCATAAGAAGGTCCAGCGACATTTCCTACAGCACTAAACGATTTAAACTTCTTTAGCGTTCTATTTTGGGTACTTGGTGTTGGGGAATTAATGACTGGTTTAGGCAATTGTAATTGAACTTTAGGCTTGCTTTTTGGCTTATCAGGACAATACTTTTTGATCATTCTGTCAAATGAGTCTTCATCAGATTGCTGCTCATTCTCACTCAATACTTTATTCTCTAAAATAACTGGAACTACGTCATTTTGTATTTCAATGGATTTCTCTTCGTCCTGTATTTCCATTAAAATATCGTCGTCCATAGACATGTCATTTTTCATCTCAACATCTTCTTCCTCAATCATGCTCAAGTTAGTTCTATTTTTGAGACTTTTTGCTGTTTTGTCAGCCAAGGAATCGTCAGTTAAATGTGATGCCTCAATGTCCTTAATAAAATCCAACAATTCATTATGCTCCTTCTTTTGCAGCATAAGTACCTTGTCCTTAAAACATAGATTCTTAAAGTCTGGATTATTTAAGTACTGAATTCCCAAATGTTGTTGCAACTTTTGTTCAAGCAATTCACAAATCTTAGATCCAAAACCATCCAGAATAGCGCAATCATGTCCACTGTATAATGTCAAAGGATATCTAGAAAAAGTTAATTTCATTATTTTGATGTTTTTCATGATTTTGTGAAAATTTCTTACTTTTCTAAACTATCCAATGCTTTTTGATACGTTTTACTGATTTTCTTTTTCTTCTTGACCGCCTCGTCTACTAGCTCTTTAAGCCATTGTTTAAATAGTGGATTTGGTGTCTTTAAAGCTACCTTAATTCTCTTCTTTCCTTCCATATTCTCTCTGAGATTGATTAAAAGAAATTTTGCGAAAAAAATATGAAAAAAAAACCGTTAAAAATAAAATTTGAATTGGGTTTGTTGACAAAAGTTTCAACCCCCCCAAAAAAAGTGATCGGCCCAAAACGTTTAGATTGATAAATTTTGTGAAATAAATCTGTAATTAAAGAAAACAGCTAGTTTAAAGACTTTTTAATACAATTCAATGGACGATGTACATAGATTAGAAGGATCGGCACCACAAATAGGAGGATTAATTATCAAGAAGAAGAACAATGATGACAAAAAGGATGTTTTTAAAATTCCCATATCAAAGTATGGCTTAGATGCTTTAGCTAAAAAGCTAATTAAGGAACGAGAGAGTGGATTACTTAGTTCATTCAAAGATGATGACGAGGATGAAGAGTCCAAAAAATTTATCATCAAAAAAGAGAATAAAGACGATGAAATTCAATTTAAGAAATCAGATGCAAAACTATCAAAAAACTACAGATCCAGTAATGCACAAGCAGACACTCCGTCACATTCTACACCAGCTATAACTGATTCTGTCAGAGAACACTATAATGAAAGAATAAGTGACAAGAATAAAAAGGGATTATATACATCCAGTAAGGATAAAGATCGTCATAGTGACGATAAAAGGTCACATAAAAGCTCCAGTAAAAATAAAGATAGATATTATGATAGAAAACGTTCAAGACATGAAGGCAGCAGCAGTAGTAGAAGTAGAAAAGACCGCGAAAGATCAGATAGACATCGAGATGTAGAAACTCCGCGTCATTATGAAAGTAATTCAAGGAGTTCCGTTGGTAAAAGTTCATGGGATGAGGACGATGATGAAGCTGATTATAAATCAAAGAAAAAACGATCATCTTGGGACTTTCCAACACCTAAATCGTATAAAAGTAGATCTGAAGATTCTGTACGTTCAAATCGTTCAGATATGTCTCAACGTCCAACTCCAGCACATAAATTTAATAAATGGGCACCAGATCGTAAGAAAACTGGAGCAACTCCTCGAACAACTAGAGGCGATGGAACGGACGCAAAACCTTGGGACTCGGAAGAGGATAGAGATTTATGGGAAAAAGAACAACAAATTTTGGATAGACAATGGTATAATATGGATGAAGGATATGACGATGAAAATAATCCATTCTCAGGAACAAGCTCTGACTATATACGTAAGAAAGAAGAACAATTGGAATTGAGAAAGAAGAAGAGAATAAGTGCACAGCAACGACAAATTAACAAGGACAATGAGTTGTGGGAGAAGAATCGAATGATTACTTCCGGCGTTGTGACAAAAATCAACTATAATGACGATTTCGAGGAAGAAACAATCGATCGAGTAAATCTATTAGTTCATCATGCAGTTCCACCTTTCCTCGACGGACGAATTGTATTCACAAAAGTCATGGGTAAGCATTTTAAATGTCCAATTGAAATTCAAATATCTAATCAACGATTTCCTTTTTGTTAACTAATTTATAGAGCCCGTGATTCCAGTGAAGGATCCAACGAGTGACATGGCAATGGTGGCGAGAAAAGGAAGTCCATTAGTTAGAGTTTATCGTGAGCAAAAGGAGCGAAAGAAGGCACAGAAAAAGCATTGGGAATTGGGTGGAACTAAACTTGGTAATATTATGGGTGTTGTAAAGAAGAAGGACGATGATGATGCCCAATATGATGCTGAGACTGATAGTACTGACTACAAGAAAGGTCAAAAGTTTGCGGAGCATATGAAAAAGCAGACTGATGACTCGAAATCAGAATTTTCAAAGAGAAATACGATAAGTCAACAAAGAAGAACGTTGCCAGTATTTGCTGTTCGTCAAGAGTTACTTAATGTGATTAGAGAAAATAATGTAGTAATTATTGTTGGTGAAACCGGTTCAGGGAAGACCACTCAGGTAAATTTTATTAAATAATGAATATCTTTTATTACTTCGTTGTTAATAAGAATCTTGAAAATAGTTAACTCAATATCTCCATGAGGACGGATACAGCAACTACGGAATGATTGGATGTACACAGCCACGTCGTGTTGCTGCTATGTCGGTCGCTAACAGAGTTTCTGAAGAAATGGGAACAAAATTAGGACAAGAAGTTGGTTATGCTATTCGTTTTGAGGATTGTACATCAGAAAATACAATAATCAAGTACATGACGGACGGTATTTTATTGCGAGAGAGTTTAAGAGATGGAGATCTTGATAGTTATTCAGCAATCATTATGGACGAAGCTCACGAGAGAAGTTTAAGTACAGACGTTCTTTTTGGATTACTTCGTGACATTGTGGCAAGAAGACATGACGTAAAATTGATTGTTACTTCCGCTACAATGGATGCAACAAAGTTTTCACAGTTTTTCGGTAATGTACCGACTTATACAATTCCTGGACGAACTTTTCCTGTTGAATTATTCTTTAGTAAAAATACAGTTGAGGATTATGTCGATTCAGCCGTTAAGCAAGCTCTGCAGATCCATTTAGGAAATTTGGAAGGAGATATTTTGATTTTCATGCCTGGTCAAGAAGATATTGAAGTGACTTGTGAAGTCTTAACAGACAGATTGTCTCAGCTTGACGATCCGCCGGAATTATTAATACTTCCAATATATTCGCAACTTCCATCGGATTTGCAAGCAAAGATTTTCCAAAAAGCAGAAAATGGAATAAGAAAATGTGTAGTAGCTACGAATATCGCTGAGACATCGTTGACTGTTGACGGTATTAAGTATGTAATTGATAGTGGATATTGTAAATTAAAGGTCTATAATCCCAGAATTGGTATGGATGCTTTACAAATTTATCCAATATCTCAAGCGAATGCTAATCAGAGAAGTGGACGTGCAGGAAGAACTGGTCCTGGATTAGCCTATAGATTATATACAGAACGACAGTATAAAGATGATTTACTGGCTCTGACTGTTCCTGAAATTCAACGAACTAATTTAGCCAATACTGTCTTGCTGCTAAAATCGCTAGGTGTCATTGACTTGCTTTCATTCCATTTTATGGATCCACCTCCACAAGATAACATTCTCAACTCGCTCTATCAACTATGGATACTTGGAGCTTTAGATCATACAGGCCGTTTAACAGGCCTTGGACGTCAAATGGCTGAATTTCCACTCGATCCTCCGCAATGTCAAATGCTTATCGTTTCATGTCAAATGGGATGTTCTGCTGAGGTTTTAATTATTGTTTCAATGCTGTCAGTTCCATCAATATTCTATCGACCAAAAGGACGCGAGGAAGAAGCTGATAATGTCAGAGAGAAATTCCAAGTTCCTGAATCTGATCATTTAACCTACCTTAATGTCTATCAACAATGGCAAATGAACAGCTACTCATCAAATTGGGCAAACGAGCATTTCATACATATTAAAGCAATGCGCAAGGTCCGAGAAGTTAGGCAACAGCTTAAAGATATTCTAACGCAGCAAAAACTAGAAGTTGTTTCGTGTGGAACGGATTGGGATATTGTACGAAAATGTATTTGTTCAGCATATTTCTATCAAGCAGCACGACTTAAAGGTATTGGAGAATATGTTAATTTACGTACTGGAATGCCGTGTCACTTACATCCAACGAGTGCACTCTATGGCCTTGGAACATCTCCCGAATATGTCGTTTATCATGAACTTGTAATGACTGCAAAAGAATACATGCAATGTGCAACAGCTGTTGATGGATATTGGTTGGCTGAATTAGGTCCAATGTTTTTCTCAGTTAAGGAAAGTGGCAAAAGTGGACGAGACAAGAGACGACAAGCTGCTGAGCATTTACATAAAATGGAAGCTCAAATGCAGGAGGCACAAGAAGAGATTGAACGAGAGAAACAAGCGAATGCTCAGAAGCAGGAAGCAATCTTAGCTAAACAGGAGATTGTCACACCAGGAAATTCAGCAATAACACCGCGACGAACTCCAGGCAGAATTGGTCTGTAAAAAGATTATGTCAATAAAAAAATGCTTTTCTTTCAAATATATACGAATTAAATTTTATTAATTTTTTTCTTTACATCCATCGCCTCATAATCAACATCCATTCATGGTATGTACGGTGTCCAAAAAAGTCAGACACGAGTAAACAGATATTTTTTTTTTTTCTAAAAGGTAAACATAGTCACATCAAGCCTTGTTTTAGTCTAATACATGTTCATTAAATAGCAATATACACATTAAGTACAAATAAATTTGCTTATCTAGAGGCTGATAGTATTAAAGTATTTAAGGAAGATCCATCTCTTATTGTTTACATCCTCTCCTGAATGGCATTCATAATCTAATAAAATTGAGCATTCACATAGTTCCAGTGTAAATGAAATTTCCCATCTTGAGTTCAGAGCTTAGGATTAATCCAAGATTAATATAAGGTGGATTAAAATTAATCCTAAGCTCTGTTGGTTTAAATATATATATTTTTAGTGCGATTTTTGGCTTTCTTGGCGCATTTTCGACACGACCACATTAATGTTTAACTTTACTTCCAACTGAACGTCATCAAGGCACTAGTTTTCAATCGAATGGATGAATGATGAAAATAAATGATCTGTTAAAGACGGACATTAGCTCAATAGAGATAAAGGAAGGAATTCATCAAACTTGAAGAGACTTTTTGGTCTGCTTTCTATTCAATTTTGCAGCTCACATGACATCATCATCATCGAAAATGCGCTCAATAAATTCTTCTATAGATATTTTTAAATAAATTTTACTAATTTTTTTCTTTCATCTCTTTGTCACTTGGTTACAAATAATTTGGATTGTGAATTAATTAAATAATTGTGCAACAATTGTAAAAATCGGAGGTAAATTAATCCAGTACTTAAAAACCTATGTAAGTGAATCATTTGTGAGTTTCATTCAATTTCTGTAGCAATTCCGATTACTTAAATTACAATTTGTGTGATGTTCATAAACTAATGTAGTTGTTGATGATATTTACTACTGAGAATCTTTGTGATTTTGACGGAAGTTCTTATTTGGCTTATAAAGCATTTTAAATTTCTTATCATCCTTTGTCGCATTATAAAAATCATTGAATGTTATAGATCCTATATTTTTCACATCTAAAGAGTAGAATATCTTGTTTAACTCGTCAGGTTTGATTTTAACGAAATGTTTCATAACGTTATTAACAAAAGGTTCTCGATGAAGACGTCCAGCCTCTCCATACAGCTGTAAATAAATTTCAATTTTATTTAACGTATTTTTGAAATTCAAATTTTAACGGAAATAAATTTGAATAATTTTTGACCGTTACTTTTTGAATTTTGAAAGTCCGTTACTACTCACCATAAATATCATTTTTAAGAGCTCACTCTTGGGTTCTGAAAACTTGATCAGGAACAACGCATGCAATAAATACTCTTTGAAATCAATCACATCTCCAATATCACTTTCACTAACAAAGAACTTAAATAAGGTATAGGACGTGTTGTCTGCTGGAATTTTAAGCCGTTGTACAAACTCGCTGAATTCCAAGTAATAGTCCTCATTGCCTTTGAAATTTTCCTTAACAATATACTCTTCAATTTGTGACTGAGCAAGTCTGTAAAATTATTAGTCATTAAATAATAATAACTTAATTAAGTTTAATTTACCCAATTTTTTCTCTAAATCTCTTGACGTCGGAAAGTTTTTCCGCAAACAATAATTTACTTCTAACTGCATATTCCATTAACTTGCAATCATCGAATGTGTAGTCAGATGTTGGAATATTTAATGCCCTAATGTAATAAGTAGAAACGGAAGTTGGGTATTAGATTTAAATTGACAATAATATTTATGAAAAATTACTTTGACATCAGCCTTTGTACATTTTTAGCGTATAACTTTGGATCCTTCTTTTCCTCTTCGTTAGGTACATAAACTGGCATATACTCAATCTCTACGAATGTGTGGAACTGCGCTAATGTTCTCCATATCAACAGCATGACATCTGGACCGCTCCATGTCCTATACAATGATTTGCTCAAATTAGTATGTAAAGCTTATTGGGCAGTGATTAACTTACCATGTGAATGTATCAACTTTATTTGGGTATCGAATCAACACGGGCTGAATGGGAAGTCCAGGATAAAAAGCGCCACATTTGAATTGGATCAAGCTGGTTCTATTTGTACACGTGCCTTCTGGAAAGATCATCGTCTGTGGCCAGTCATCATTTGACTTGACTCGATTCAAAATATCCTGAATGGTCGATTGACGAGAATTGTGGTCTTCTCGATTCACATAAATTGGCTGTGCCATATCAATGAGTTCTGATTTGTCATTGAAATGGAATAAAGAAAATAAATTATGTTAATTTTATGGCTTACATGAGAACTAGACGTGAACAGTCAACAAGTTACATTAGTTCCTTAATCTGTCCCGAGCAGCACATGATAAAGCCAATGTTTGTTTGTTGCTGTTCGAGTCTAGTGACGAAAACAATTAATTATAATTATCTCACAAATAAATTATGCAGGAAAAAGAAAGTTGCAAAAAAGACAAGTCGCTACAAATGATAAAAAAAAATTATGTATGTTGTTTATGTTATCTTATACATTCGCAAAAAGCGTGCGGTTCTGTTATACGGAATGGAGGAAAAACAATCAAGCATGTTGTAACACAAAAGGAACTGATAATAAGCAACACACACATGCTACATCATCTTCATGCTAAGAGCGAAACTTACTGCCCAAACTTTTGTCCTCTTCACGCACAATCGGACTGCTCATTTTGGTCACAAATATAACAATTGCGTCAAAAAACGTGGAATGTGGTGCGGCGACTAAAATTCTTGCCTGATCGCGACTAGCTCGTTTACCTTTCACAACAACTCCAATTCCACATAGCATCCACATTGATAAAGCAATCTGACAGAATATCGACTTCATGTGCCTTTTTTTTAAAAACATTTTATGTACGATATCATAATTCGCAATAAAAACACGATTGCATTTATGCATTATAAATTTAATGAGAAAAAAAGTCATGAAGGAAAATTAATTAATAAAATTCATATTCAGAAATCAAGTTTTATGTTGCGTGATGTATAAATTCATAAGGATAATTATTATTATTATTTAATGGAATTAAGCAATTGTCATGAACAACATATAAATTCACTTGAATATCAAAGAAATAATTTCAAAAAAAAATCAACAAGAGAACAATGAGAATATGAATAATAAAACATTGAATAAAGACGCCAAGAATATACATCATACAGAATCCGAAGCTTCAACTTTCTTTTTCCTTTGTCTCAATTTTTAAAATAATCTCACTCTTGACGCATTTTCCCTTAATTAACATTCTAATAAAATCCAAGAGATTTAAAAATTAATCCAAGGATTAAAAAATAAATCCAAGAGATTTAGAAATTAATCCAAGGATTAAAAAATAAATCCAAGACCGGCAAAAACAAATTACAAAGGCATCAAAGAAACAGAGAAAATGCGCCGATGCCGCTCAGTTCCAATGTACTGGCGACTCGAGTAGTATTAATAAATTTGTTCTGTTCAAATTAATTACTTCCGAATAATGGAATATCTCCAGCTTCGATTTTTCCGACAACTGCTGATGGACCAGACAACACAACAGTTAATGAGTCAAAGAAGCTTGTGTGAGGGGCACCTAATAAAATTGGTGCATCCTTTGGATCTGCTCTCTTGCCCTTAATTTTAACATAATGAGCTGTACCAATCACATACATTCCTCGAAATATCCAGCCTACTAATGTCCTTAACTTCCTATAATTTAGTATTGTATTGCAAAAAAATTAATGAATGAGTTTTATTATCCCATGAATTTAGACTTCAATAATGATTATTTCTCGTTGATATTGACGATATTTGACACACCAAGGATATCATGAATTTGCAATGTGAATAGATTCAAATGTGTAATTAAATGAGATAAAATATTGCATTGCAACTCACCGTCTCCATCCTTTGAGTGGCCTAAGTTTTAAATCTTCACGTGAATATCCATAGATTCCAATGTATGCGAAGCACCACGCAAAAAGCAGCAACAAGAAGATGCAAACAACGCGTATCGGCACAAGAAGAACTGTCAAAATAGCTGTCTGTATGTAAAGGAAATAATAGTATTATTCGAATGTTAATGACACAGTGATTCAGCTAGATTCGCGTTCGTCGAATGTGACTAGTAATTATTTTCCGATAAGTCTTTCGTAATAAAAAGTGCTAAAGCCACCAATTAAAACCTGAATATCGGATAACTGGTATAACATGTACACAAGTATATCATTAGCCTAATTCATAAAAAAATTGCACATGTAGTAGTCATTAAAAATTAATTTATGAGCCTCTTGCAAGTGATATGTATTAGTAAGCAACCTTCCCAAAATTTACTATTGCATAATTTTCGGGTCAATATCACCATTAAATCAGTTTTTATGTGCAGAAAGCTATCCAAATAATTTTCAATGTTACGAATATGCAGCAACAATAGAGAGAAGATGTGAGTGATTTTGGCCCTTACAGTAAAGAGTCAAGGTGAAGAATGTAGTAATACATTTTATTCGTCGTGTCTACTAACTGTATGTGTCGTGCCGTTCTTTCATTTCACAACGGAAGGAAATTTCTTCGCAAATATAAATACTTTTTATCATTTTCGATTCCTTTGTGAGCAAAAACAACGTCTCAGCAAAAGTCACAGCAAGCAAGCGAGGTGAGTACGGATGCAGTAATGTTTATTTTTGTATGACGAAAAACATCGTACGATATTTAATGTGACGTGCACAGATCAATTCTTTATGAATGATTTTTCGCAAAAGTATTTTCCACAGGCACACGAATCAATCAGATGATATTCATAGTCAATTTTTAAGACGCACATTTAGAGCACAAATTTACTTTTAAGGAAAAGTTCCACGAAATAGAAAAGAAACTTTCCTCTTTAGCACTTTTAAAATTCATTATAAATGGATGACTGTATTGTTTTAGTCATTATTTACCTTTATTTTATCGAACAACTCATTCTCTTTATCCCAATAATTTTTGTCGCGCAGAAATGGATTAATTATAACTTCAGATTTAAATTTTGCACTTCTTTTAACACCATTATGAGTTTCTAGCTTAATATCCTCTTCAGAAAACATTTTGACACTGTTGCTTGATTTTTAATATCATCAGTTGACTTAATACAACTACGTTTAACTATGTTATCTTGCTAAAAACTATTTAAGTAATAAGGAATTGAATAAAAATAATGAGAATGTTTTTCTGCTGCTCACTGATGAAATTTTTACAGTGTTGGATTTTGCTCTGATTCAATAATTCTACAATTTTTCGAATTTTACAACTCCGTTATTTTACTTACACAGCTCACTATAATTATTGTCTTAAAGTGCTTTCAGTTAATTTAATTAAATTCATTTTTATTACGACTAATTGCTAGAACCTTACAAATGTTTTACATAAAATAATTTGTACTGCTTTCAAAGACATTTGTACGGTTCTGAGATTCAAATTTTTAATGACCGTTGGATTCTCAATCATTTTTAATCACATGTTTAAAAAGTTCTCGATGGAGACTTTTGAGTAGATATCCTTGATAAAGTCATAGGTGACATGATCTTTCCGCATCTTCATCTTTGCAAGAACCAGAATAAATGCTTTGATGGATGTTTTGTATGCCTCGTTGAATGTCTTTAATTCCTCGTCTCTGAAATAACAGCATGTAGACATGAAAAGATACAAAACAGTTCAACTTACTTTGCTTTCTGATTAAAAATATTGACGAAAATTTTTTTCGATTCCGGGAATTCAGTGCAAACTTGCTCATTTACACCATCGACGATACGATAAGTTGATTGGAAGACATTAGTGTCATTTTTCCTCGTCTTGATTGTTTTTAAATTGACAAGCTCTTTCGATTGAAGTAATTGATGAACTTGCGGATAGTGTGTCGTGATAAAAATATATGGAACAAACTCTTTACCGCGTTCTGTGAAATGCTCAATTGTGGCAGTCAACAAAGCTATACCTGCGATAAGAAAATTGTATAATATATAATTAATTATGATAAATAAGCATCATACCATCCTTATAATGCGTCCCCTTTCCAAATTCATCAATTAAGATTAATGATCGATCGGTGCTGTTCATGATAATTTTAGACATTTGTTGTAAGTCACTCATGAAAGCAGATTCGTTGTTATAAATTGATTCTGGGGTGTAAATGCGCGTATAAATAGAATGTAGCAAGGTGATGTTGCAATTTTCAGAAGCAGGGACAAAACATCCAATGTGAGCCATGAAGCATATTAGTGCAATTTGTTTTACATAAATGCTCTTCCCTGAAGAGTTTGGTGCTCTTATGATGTTTATAAAGTCATTGTTTTGCTCGTTAATTAATGTCGTACTTGGAATGTATTCCTTGATGTGCTCAAGAAGTGGATGTCGCCCATTTATAATTTCAATCTTTCTGTCCTTTGTTATGTTCGGTCGTACATACTGATTCTTTTCAGCCACTTTTGCGAATGAAATTAAGCAGTCAAGCTTAGCACAAAGCTTCGAAATTTCAGCTAGTTCCGCAAAGTTTTCATTGATGTATTGAATGAGCTTCTGAAAAATTTCCATCTCTTGTGTGACTATTTCCGTCATTTGATTGTCGTATTTTTGGTTCCACATTTTACAATTTGGTGTCTTAAAATAAACAGCTTCGTTTGTTTGAAAAACTATTTCGATCTCATCTGTGTCAACAATATTGCTCAAATTTAGTGCCTCAACTTTTAAATTTGTACCGATCAGAAATCCTACTTCAGGATAGTATATGACTTGAAAAGCATTTAATGGCTGATTTAATTTCATCATTGATGTGTCTGGCTTCATATCCGAACAATTTTCTACAAAATCACTCAGTTCCTCTCGTTTAATGTCCAAAGTTTGATGTAATCCCATTTTTACTATAAATCGCTTCTTCTCATCTATTGCTTCCAAGTCGACAATCTTGTCGAGAGCAAAAAGGATACCATTGACTGATAAGCCACCTTTACAGTACAAGCCTAGTTCCTCAATAAATGTATTTTTGACTGATTCTTCAGGAAATGATGCACAAAGCTCACAAATGCTTGCAGCATGATAAACTGTACGTTTAAATGACTTCCAGTCATTCGTCTTGCCATGATTGTTGATGATTCTCTGCAAAACAGCATTAATGTTGACGAAACCGCTTAGTAACTGCTTGATTCTTTGGACATGCTGTTCGTTTTCTTTCTTTAAGCACCATTCGATTGTCGTGAATCTCAGATTTAATTCATCCATGTCACGTGTGGGTTGTCGTAAAATGTTTTTCAGTTCCTGAGATCCAACTGAGGAGTCGCAGTTATTCAATAAATTGTAAAGTGACAAGCCATCTTTACGGATTTGTAATTTGAAGCTCGATGGATGATAAATGTTGGAAAAGATGTTAAGAGAATTGAATGTTGTATCGTCCAAAAGAACTTGTGTCTGTAAAATTGTGTTGAGGACATTTGTAACGATCAATTTCTTTTCGAGACCAAGAAACACGTGACGCCACTTTAAATAATTTTCACTCAAATATCTCAACAAATTTCCCAAAGCTATCACCAATAGCTCCTGATTCAATGGAAAGACAGAATTGATGAATATTTGGCGATCAGACAGTGAACATGATGAAGCATTTGTCATTCCTGGCAAGTCTAATTCATAGATTCTTTTTCGTAATCCCTCTTGATGATTCTTGCGGTCAAATGGGTAAATCGATAGGTTACTTAAGCTTGCATTTGCTTGTGCAGCTTTCCGGACTTTATATTTATTAATTAGTTCCGCACTGGAAGTGCATGATGGATCTAAAAGTTCCAGAACTTCTTGAAGAAATGCATTGGAACCAGACGAAAGAACTAAATATGATGGCATTACTTGACGAAATATGCTCCGTAATTGTACATAATCTGGACGTAGATCAATTATCTCTTGAACAATCTAGCAAAATTCTTTAATTAATGATTTTATTCGTTGAGAAATTATAAAATTATAAACTTACATGCAGTTCGAGGGTTTGTAGATTAAAATAAGCAGCTGCAATTGATCCACTATCCCAAGAAACAGACAGAATGAACTCGTCTTCATTATTTTCTTCGTCTATTTCCATACTTATTGCTTAAATTTGATTAAACGTTAAAATCAGTACTTTTTGGAAAACTGTTGCATGGAAAACCGTTATTTATTTTGAAAATTCAAAATCTCAGGATTCATTTTCCCGTGGGTTTTTATAAACAAAATTTTGACATTTTTGGTCCTTTTTCTGTGTTAATTTAATTAAATCTATATATCATTCACTATTATATTATTAATTCTACTAATAAACGAGGATTCTAATATTAATAAATTTTTTGTTAACAAAAATCTTTTATCGTGTCATCACAAGTTGGCCGTACATCATCGATAAAGTATAGTAAGGATTTGTTCACAAATTATGTCTGAAGTTAATCCACTTTAATTAACAAAATTGTCTTTGAATGGTACAGTAAAATTTCAACGGTTTTTAAAAATTTGTTAGACGTCATAGGGTGACATAGTGGTGAGGGGTTTTTAAAACGCAGTGTGTTTTATTGGACGTTATTTGTGAAAAGTCCCCAACTGAAAAATTGGTAAATATATTTTTAATTCTATTTATTTGATAATTGGAGCCTCGAATAACACGTTCTAGTCAGTAAATAAGTTAGTTAAAGATCTCGAGAAGCAGATAAAAGTCGAGTTATATCCAAAAACAATCGATAAGACATAAATTTACAAGGAAATATTTTTGCTGATTTTTTTCCAATTTTAATTTTGCAGAAAAAAAGAGAAAATTAATCATTGAATGAGCTTATAGAGAAAATAGATCACGAAAAATGTTGGAATCAATTCAAGACACGGAAACTGAATTTAGTCCAGATAAAGTGAAGAAGTCATGGAAAGCAAAAATCGAAAATAAGACATTGGAGGCTTCAGACGTGATTAATTATTTTAAGGTCTCTGCTCCATTCTTCCTGAATGTATCAAGGAAGGACAATGTCAGCGATATAGGTGAGTCAGTCATTCGATTGTTCATTGTGAAAATGCACAACAAAAGCGTGAAAACTCATAACAAAGAAAATTGAGAAAAGCTTTTAAATTTTTCTCTCTCTTTTATCATCACTTTCCATTTCAAAACATTAATTCCAACTTGCCGATATATTTATGCTGATTATGTGTGTGTGTGTATTTTTTTAAATTAAAAAATGATTAATTAATTAAATAATAATTGCATTTGCATAAATCATGACTTTTCAATCCATATTTCCCGTATAAATTACGTCATAGGATATTTTTATTTTGGATGACTTTCTGGTCTCGAAAATATCTCCAGAAAAAATTTATTAAACAAGCTTTACACCATCATCATGCTATCGTCATCAAACTTAATACTTTTTTTGGTGTATATATGGAATATAATATATTTGTGTCGACTTTTCGTAATAACTGCGCAGAATGAAATTAGAGAGAGAAAATGAAGAAAAAAACTTGATTTTAAAATAAATTTTGCATATATTTATATTATTATTTCTAAGGTGGCTGTACATTTGATGAAGATGGTGCAAAGACTGCCATTATAGATATCGTTCAAGAAATAATTCTTGGCAATAAATGGGAAGACACCCTCGCCAAATTAAAAACCGGTAATAATGTGTCAGCTGTTTGTGGCAACATCTTCAAAAATGGGGAACCAACATACAGTTGCCGTGAATGTTCAGTCGATCCTACTTGTGTCCTCTGTGCAACATGCTTCAAGAAATCATCACATCGTACTCACAAATACAAAATGTCAACATCGTACGTATTTTTTTTTAATTTTAAAAATGCTTTTTGGACTCAATTTTAGAATAATAATCATTGTCTGATTACAGATTTGGTGGCGGAGTTTGCGATTGTGGTAAGTCACAATAAACATTCATTCAGACACAAACAACAATATGAATATTTTTTTCTTCTTAATGTAGGCGATCGTGAGGCATGGAAGAAAGACTACTTTTGTGAAGATCATGCACCAGCGGAACCAACAGAAGTCGATTATTTAATCACTGATGATATCAAGGATGTTTGTCGGATTGTTTTCCATGCAATATTAGTGTATTGTGTGAATATGCTCCAAATCGATTCAGATACAAGCTTTCCGGACATTGATGGCGATAAAGGTCAGACAGAAGATTTGTTCTGCACACTCCTTTATAATGACGAAACACACACATTCGATCAAGTAAGCATAACTTTATTTAAATGTACATCCAGTCCATATAAGCATTTTTTTTCCATATAACGTTCTGAAAGGTCATTAATACTTTAACAAGTATCGTAAAATGCGAACAAAAGGAAGCAGTAGAGTATGTGACGAGCATTGACCGTGATGGACGCTCAGTAGTAAAATGTGCAACATTCAATGCCTGTATGAAACTAAAGAATGAGATCGAAAAGAAAGGTGCAAGACCGACACTTTCGAGTTCAAAACTGCAGCCACTCAAGGTCGCAATTTTCCATAAAGACACTGTTGCTTGTCAAAACTTTGCTCTTCAACTCCTTCATTGGTTTCAAGACTTTCTTAGCTGTAGTGCAAAATTCAGATCAGGTAAATATCCAACTTTATGCATAGCAGAAAATTTCACCGTTATTTTATTAATAAAAAATATTTTTTAGTGTTTTGCGAGATCATATTGAAGGCTCCGTCGAGCAGTAACTACAATTTACGACAAATCCTGTTGTACGACATAAAGTTGTGGAAAACAGCTCGAAGCGCATGGCATCGATTAATAATTTCTGGCATGCTTATGGAATATGAGAACAAAAAGGAACTGGCTATAAGCTTCACAAAGGTTTATACAAACATAATGCAAGACTTCTTGCGTGATGATCATTACCACAGTTTCTCTGTTGTTTCGATGAGCGTTCAACTGTTTACGGTTCCAACAATTGCACATCATTTGATTTCTCAAGAATCTGCATTTTTCAAGTTGATGCACACATACTACGCAGAATGTATTGAAAAGTACGTAAAGAATAAGACGTTGGTATTTCCAAAAAATGCATCTGCCTCGTTCAATAAACGAGCACATTACATCCTCACAGATCTTCGATATTTATTGACATTTAAGCCAGAAATGTGGACACAAGAATTACGTCTTGGTTTCTTGCATGGAATTCAAATGGTTCTTCGATTATTGAAATGTATGCAAGGCATGGACACAGTCACTCGACAAATTGGACAGCACATGGAATATGAGCCAGAATGGGAGAGTGCCTTTACTCTCCACATTAAATTATCGTCATTAATCACATCAATCATTGAATGGTGTAGTACTGATAAAGTGATATTAATTAAAGTTTATAGAATGGTCCTCTCAGCACTAAATGAAACAAAGTTTATTATCAATGAGGCACAACCGGAAGTAAAAGAATTGGCAGATCATTCAGCTAGCTGCTTAATGTATGACGTTGCATTAAAACCTGTTTCAATTCATTTGCCATTAACACGTCTACTAGCCGGCCTCTATATCCATCTACAGAAGTTTAATCTAACATTTGATAATGTCTCAACAACAAACGATAAGCCAACAGCTGCACAAATAATAGAACCAGTTTTGTGTACGAGAACAATGATTTCAGAGGTTTATGCAGGAATGTGGCGTAGAAATGGATATTCGTTGTTAAATCAATTGTATTTCTATCGTAACGTTAAATGTCGTAGCGAAATGTTAGATCGTGATGTTATTATACTTCAAATGGGCGCATCCCTAATTGAGAGTAATGAGTTTTTGATTCATCTAATGAACAAATTTAATCTATTGCAATGGACAGAGAAGGACTATAAGCCTGTTTTAATTGAAGAAGATACAAATCGTCAAATTGTCAATATGATTGATGAGTTCCTTGAATTGCTTATTGTCATACTTGGTGAACGATTTATGATTGGCGTAGGACAAATTACAGAAGATGACCGAATTAAGAAGGAAATCGTTCAGCAACTTTGCATCAAACCACTTTCACATTCAGAAATCAACAAGGCATTAAATGATGAGCATTGTGCTGGCCATGAGTGTGACATTGAGCCAGTTATCCATGAAATTGCCATCTTTGAAAGACCACAAACATCTGATAAGAAAGGAGTTTACAAACTTAAGGATGAATTCTACAATGAATATAACATGTACTTCTATCACTATACACGTGAAGAAAAATCCAAATCCGAGCAAGTTCAGTTAGAGCGCAATAAAACTAAGAACGGATATAATTGCTGCCCACCTCCAAAACTTCCACTTCTAGCTGAACCATTCACAATGATTGCTAATTTATTGCAATCTGATGTCATGCTACTCATCATGCAAACTGTCTTGCGTCATTCATCTGATCTCAACTGTCAGACATTCTCCGAAGGTCACTTGCAAAAGGTACGGATTAATTTAAATCTTAACGGATTAAATTTAAATCTTGATGGATTAAATTTATAATTTTATTTTTCAAATTCAAAAAAGTCGTTGAAAATCTAAACTAAAAATTCATTTATTTTTCAGGTTCTTCATTTGATTGGCTATGGAATTCAGGAGGAGGAAAGCGAGAATTATCCATTCTTGCAATTTTTGGAGCGTTCATCAAAGTGGAATATTTTGCAGATGATGGAAGAATTAAAGTCAAATTCAAGAGTTGAATCTCAACGTGATTTTCTTCTGTGGACAATAAAGAAATACAAAGATCAACAGATAAAAAATAATTCTCAACATGAGACACAACATGAAGATTCAGGTTCGTCAGCTGTCGTAGAGGATAATGATGCACAAATGGAGAATGAACAGGCAATAAAGGAGCGTCGTGCAAAGATAGCAGCTCAACGACGAGAACAACTTTTAGCTCAAATGGCAAAAGCACAAAAAAGTTTCATTACATCACATGCTGAACATTTTAAGGATGATGTAAAGGCAGAAGATGATGCAAGCATGGAATGGCAATCGTCATTTGAGGAACAAAGAACTGCTGCCTGTATTGGTAAAGATCGTAAAATTGTTCATAATGATGCAGTGACATCAACATGCATTTTATGCTCTGAAGAATCTACCAATAATAGTTTGTGCATGGTTTATCCTGCATTCATACAAAAGTCAAACGTACTAGGACATCATCGTGTGCCAAGCAATGAAGAAATCATTAATCCTGATTTGGAAATTAAAGCATCGCCATACATCAATTCGTGTGGACATGAAATGCACGTAACTTGCTGGCAAGATTACTTTGCAAATGAAATGCAAAAAGAGAATCGACGTCCATTTAGGACCAGAAATCCAAGCATTTTTAATATCGACAAGAAGCAATTCTTATGTCCACTTTGTCGTTTCTTATCCAACGCAGTTTTGCCAATAATTCCACCATTAAGTAGCTTAAATGACAACAAAGCTAAAAATGTCACAGACTTGATGAGCTTTGATTTATGGTTCCAATTAATGAACAACTATATTAACTCATTACATTTTATTGGAAGTGATATGAACATTTTTAAGCCAGGCTCTCTTATCAAAGAGGAAATGCAAAAGAATTATCAGGAATGTGTCGTTGGATTTCTGAAGGAGCATTGTAATTTTGAAGAGAATACAGTCGAGCCACAAATAGCACTTAATCCAGATATTAATAAATTCTCAAAAGAGTTTATGACATCAGTTAAGAAGATATCACCAACTTCAGGCGAAACAGATGATTTAGATCTATATACGTATGCCTTTCAGACATGTTCTTACTCAATTGAGGCTCTAGAAATGTATATGCGGGCACTTGATAAGCCATTAACTGAAATGTCTGTACGCTACGAGAAATGTATTACTGGATTGATTCGATTGTGTGGATATTATGGCAGAATGAATTTTGAAATATTAAAAGAGAAGGAATCGCCATCACTTACACTCTCGTACTATTCTCTCCTCATTTGTGCACGAGATCTTTACAATACACTTTTCGGTAAGAATCCAGATGAGTCGATTCTTCATTGGGACACATTTCAAATGATGGTATCGTTGTTATTCATCACTAGACCAGTTCTATTTCCACAAAATACACAATATTTAATATCGAGAGGCGATTCACTCGATTATACAATCTTTAATGCAATGTTTGGTGTGAATTTGTTAAAGATTTTATTGACTGTTAAGCTTGATGATGTTCAGGAGATGGATTATGAGGATTTGGAGACATCACAGGGAACCAGCATTGAGGATTTGACACCAGAAGATCGTAATATGTTATCGTTTTACGAAAAATACAATATTTATCGTAAGGATGAACGAATCAGTGAAGAGAACTTGATTAAAGTCAAGAATCAGCTGGTTGAAGCGTTAAAGGACCAAAGTAGAAACTTCTTGCGTTGCTCGTGCATACTCTTTCATTATTTGACTGAAGTTCCGTTGCCAGAAGAAATGAAACAGCTTGATGGCGATACATTTGAAATTTTGGCAGACTACTTGAATGTCAACAAACATCTTACGACATACTTTAATGAGTCTAACATGCTGAATTTCCTACAACAATGTGCCCAACACAATGCAGTAACAACTTATCGTAATAAATTAAGAAATGGTCAGAATGAAAATCTTCGTCCAATTTCTGATGCAAATCCAAAAGTTCGTCAACTTGTCACGCTTCCAGGGGATTATAGTGATTTAATTAATTCCGTATCATTATTTACATGCCGTAATAATGAACGAGAAGACTCGAGGAATCCAACAATGTGTCTTGTATGTGGTGAAGTTTTGTGCTCTCAAACTTATTGCTGTCAACGAGAAATTAATAAAGCTGCCGTCGGTGCATGCAATTATCATGCTGAAACCTGTGGAACTGGAGCAGGAATATATTTACGAATTAGAGATGCTGAAATTCTATTATTAGGTCAAAATACTGGATGTTTCTTATCAGCACCATACCTAGATGATTATAATGAGACAGATCAAGGTCTACGTCGCGGAAATCCACTTCATTTATGCCAGGATAGCTACAAGAAGTTACAACAATTATGGCTTAGTCACAGCATTCATGAAGAGATTGCACGCAAAACCGAGTCACAAGCACACATTTTCCAGATTCAATGGAACCACTTGTAGATTCTAGCTAATAGAAATTCTTTCTCGATTCTGAAATATAATAATAATATTAATAATAATCAAGTTTTATAATAGTGAGTTATGTTCTTTCATGTTTAGTCCCCATTTCTATGATTTTTAACTTGTTATCATAAATTGGAGAATATGAACTCTCGATTCTCCGACTAACTATGTGAATTTGAAGGAATGTAGACTTAACTTTTAGTCATTAATATTTCTTTAAAATTATCTAAAATGAATTATTGTCAAATCTAAAATTAATCCAAAATATACAAAAATAAACTTTTGAAGAAAAAAAAAATAATTTGTGCTACTTTTTGTCTACAAGAATGTTAATGACTTCCTCTACATAATTTATTTGTTTAAGCTATATTAGCTGACAGCCACAAAGTTTCGTAATATTTCAGACAGTGACGATGACTCTCAAGTGTAGTCTGCTTATATTTTCTCAATTTATCGTGTTCTTCATTATGCCTGCTTATTGCCATCACTACTCTCGGCCAAACAATGGATTCGTACCTTCGGCAACCTTGAACAACTTACAGATCCAGCCAAATAATACTGTTGTAAACACTTATACTAATCAGATAATACCAAATGTCTACGGAAATGCTAGTGGGATATTCCTCAATCGAACTATCGGATAAGGGTCATGTACGAGCATCCATATCTAGTGCTAAAGCTTAATATCAAAGATAATTATACTTAAAATTGCAATTTTTCAAATCGAGGATCCCCGTAAATATTTCTAAGACTAACTAACAACTACATCGTGCATCCATTCTACCGAGACAGATTAGCTTAATAATTTTTATCAAATGGATTATCTGTTTTTTGTCAACAACCTTCATACTTTTTTTGTAACGACACCAATTTGTGCACCATTATTGAATTAATAATTTTAACATAATGATTTGTTTGTCTAAGCTTGCTCTTTATTCAGATTAGTAACTAGCTGAAAGTCAATATAAAGTCATTCAAACAGCGATGAGTATCAAATTTGGAATTATACTGATTATTCAGTTGACATCTGTGCTTTGTCATCACTTTTATGCCACAAATGGCTTTGTTCCTTCGGCAACTTTAAATAATCTTCAAATTCAACCAAACAACACTGTCCTCAACGTGCTGACCAACACGATATTACCGAATGTCTTTGGAAACGCAAGTGGAATCTTTTTAAATGGAACTTTTGGGTAAATTTTTGAGCAGATGGTTTGGTGCTGTTTTTATCACTTAATTTTATGTTGGTTTATTGAATTAATAAAATGTTTTGGATCAAATGATTGTTGTGTCTTCCTTTATGTTCATTTTTATTTCTATATTTTTGTTAATGCTGGAAAGTCAATGGAACTTCTTGTGAATATCTTGTTATTGCTTGATCGAAGTAGACACTCTGTTGAGGGTAAAATAAACTATGATGCCTTGTTGAAAGGCAGGAGGTCTGGAGCATTGCGACACTCGATTGTAGATTTTGTGACAGATGTGGATCTAAAAATTTGATTTTGGGATCTACGTCATAAGTTAATAACCTCTTATTGACTAATTTAAAAGACAATAAATGGAACTGCGTCAGACAAACCCAAAAAAAGTAAATAAAAAGTCTCGGAACTGACGGGAAACAATAAACACTTTTGCCATTATAATTTGACAATCAATTTTCGCATTATTGTGCTTTAATGTACTTTTTATAACAATTATTAGAGTATATAAGTTAACTGTCACTTCATATCGCACATCATAAATATTTCCAGTCAGATAAAGTGTGACTCAGTTCCTCAAAATGAATAAACTTATTCTTGGTCTCGGCATTCTTGCAATTTTTGTGGCTATTTTGATTGAGGATTCAGAGTCCAAGGGAAATTCTGTAGAGGGAAATGGACATCGTAACCGATCAACAACGACTACAAAATCGACTGGTCGAAAAAGTAGGTTTTACTAATTTTTTTTGTGGAAATGGTCAGTAAGACAGTCTAATTATAAATTATCTTTATCAAGGACGTGATATAATTAAAACACTCAATTGTGGAAATGACACAAACGTTGATGAAGGTCGGAACTAACTGATGAAGTGACAAGAAATTTATTTTTGAGGACCTTTGCCTTAACTGGCATTAAGTCACTCTTTAACATTCTTTATAAATCATCTAATGAGCTAATAAAAATTGTTTTACCGTGAAATAAAGATTCAACCTATTTTAAATTTGTTTAGATTCCCATGCTTGCTTCTTAGTAAGAAAACCGTTAAAAAAATGAATAAAAAATTTTGAAATTTTAATCTCAAATTTAAATCTTTGGATTAAAATTAATCTTGGTGAATTTAAAGAGGTTTTTTAAGTTTTTAATGCAGGTTACACTATTCATTCCTTAAAAAATATAACATCGAGTGGAGATGAGTTTTGAACTTCCACACATTTGCTCAATTGAATAACGTATGTTGAAGAATAAATGATAATAAACGAATAAGTGTGACTGAAGTCAGCCTGCATGCTGTCACCAATCGATTTGAAACCTTTACCATAATTTTGTCATAATATCGTCTAATTTTGTAAAGCAAGTTTCGAATTTTGTCAAGCCTTCCTGTTCGAGCTACAGCAGGTTCCATTTTAGGTATTTTACCGGCTAACTTCAGCTGTTAAGATTTTTGAAAATGAACTTTATCTAACATATTATATATCAAAACATATCTAACAATTTCGTCTAATTTTGTCAAGCAAAAATTTTTCAAATCGGAAGTAGCAGACAGTAGCTACGAGGTGTCAAAGTTCCGTACCAATGTCCGCCATTTTGAAAAAAATCGTCTTTATCAAGTTTAACTTTATCTAACATATTATATATCAAAACATATCTACAAATTTCGTCAAATTTTGTCAAATAAAAATTTTTCAAATCGGAAGTAGCAGGCAGAAGCTACAGGCTGTCAAAGTTCCGTACCAATGTCCGCCATTTTGAAAAAAAAATCGTCTTTGTCAAGTTATATGTCTAAACACATCTATTTTTACCAAGGATATTGAATATGTAAAAAAAAATTGCAATTGGACCATCCACAAGTAACTTATGTCCATTTTTAGGTTTGTGGATGGCCATCATGTCCAAAATTTTGAAAATTTTCGTCTAAGTCGTGTTATATATCTAAAAATTTGTAAATTTTTCAGGAATTTAGAATATGTTAAAATATTTTTGAACGGACCGTCCACAAGTGACTTATATCCAATTTTTGTTGTAGAGGTCCATTTTTGAAACTAATATTAGCAATATGAGATTTGAGATTATTGTTGTTGTTTATTTATAATTCTAGAGATTATCAATCCAAATATTTCTCGAAGTTTTTCCGAAAACTATTTTTTAACAGGGACTAATATCATCAGAAAAAATCATGAGCAAAAAAATTTTAAAAAAACCTTCTCCAATCGAATATAAACTTTATCTGAATTACGTCCATATTACGTCCATTTACGTCACACATTTAAATATTTTCATCCAATCACCTGGCATGCAAGATTTGGGTATTTTTTCTGATGATATTAGTCCCTGTTAAAAAATAGTTTTCGGAAAAACTTCGAGAAATATTTGGATTGACAATCTCTAGAATTATAAATAAACAACAACAATAATCTCAAATCTCATATTGCTAATATTAGTTTCAAAAATGGACCTCTACAACCAAAATTGGATATAAGTCACTTGTGGACGGTCCGTTCAAAAATATTTTAACATATTATAAATTCCTGAAAAATTTACAAATTTTTAGATGTATAACACGACTTAGACGAAAATTTTTAAAATTTTGGACATAATGGCCATCCACAAACCTAAAAATGGACATAAGTTACTTGTGGATGGTCCAATTGCAATTTTTTTTACATATTCAATATCCTTGGTAAAAATAGATGTGTTTAGACATATAACTTGACAAAGACGATTTTTTTCTTCAAAATGGCGGACATTGGTACGGAACTTTGACAGCCTGTAGCTTCTGCCTGCTACTTCCGATTTGAAAAATTTTTATTTGACAAAATTTGACGAAATTTGTAGATATGTTTTGATATATAATATGTTAGATAAAGTTAAACTTGACAAAGATGATTTTTTTCAAAATGGCGGATATTGGTACGGAACTTTGACACCTCGTAGCTACTGTCTGCTACTTCCGATTTGAAAAATTTTTACTTGAAAAAATTAGACGAAATTGTTAGATATGTTTTGATATATAATATGTTAGATAAAGTTCATTTTCAAAAATCTTAACAGCTGAAGTTAGCCGGTAAAATACCTAAAATGGAACCTGCTGTAGCTCGAACAGGAAGGCTTGACAAAATTTGAAACTTGCTTGACAAAATTAGACGATATTATGAAAAAATTATGGTAAAGGTTTCAAATCGATTGGTGACAGCATGCAGGCTGACTTCAGTCACACGAATAAATATATCAATAAAAAATATTGATTTTAACGGTTTTGTAAAATTTGAATATTGAAACCTTACAATAGTTATTGTGTATTCAAAAACCGTACAAATTCTTAATTGTGCTTCGAAACCTTACAACAGCAAAAAGGGATTTTTAACGGTTTTGAAAAATTTAAATATTGAAACCTTACAACAGTTATTGTGTATTCAAAAACCATACAAATTCTTCATTGTGCTTCGAAACCTTACAACAGCAAAAAGTGTTTTAAAAATTGTAAAATTTAAAAATATAGCATATTCAGCATTATAGAAGCATCTCGAAAGTACGGCGTGGAAGTAGAGATAAAAGAAAACTAAATAATAATAAAAAAAATTTCGTATTAATTTGAAATTGTTTTTTTCTAAGGTTTATGACTAAGTATTATTCGTTATTTTGTTGTCAAACCCAACAAACCAGCATTCCCGAATTATTTAATTATAGTGTGATTGTGTGCATACGTGAGAAGTTCAAATAAGAGCGATAATAAAGAAATAAAAAAAAAGAGGAAGAAAGAAGGAAACTTTCACTCGAAAAAATTTTGATAAAAATAAAATGTTCACATAATTTTGTATCGCACGGATTGTTTGTTAATATTTTAATAGTTTGTGAAATTTAAAAACGAAATACATATAGTGAAAAAGTGAAAATGTCTTCCAATCCACAAGAAAGCGCACAAGAAGGAAGTACAAATAATTTGACAGCAGTTATTTCGTCATCCAGCAGTCAAGAGAACAATGAAAATGAAATGAATTCGTCGATTGGAAGTAATCGCTCCTTAAATAATAGCCGCTTATTCCCATTCCGTATAAATAGAGACATAATATTAAATAATGTTAGTATTTTAAGCAACGTAAGTTCAATGTCATTAAAATTGGTCCGCAAATGTGGCAAATCGATACATTTTGCCATTCTTTTTTTTGCTCTTGACTATATATCTGTATATCTGTATCTTTGTTATTTCTTTTTTTTGTTCTTATTGAAGGTTTTTCAAGAAATTAGACCGCTCGTGAATACAACTACATCAAATGCACCGTTTGCGTCGTGGATGAGATCTTCTCTTCAAAGTGTAAATACGACAGCAAATAATGAGGAACCACATTCCACAGCATCATCAGACAATAACAATCGACAGGATATAGCAACAAATGACACGTCTAGTGTAATAATTAACATTGGATCACCATCAACATCATACAATCGCCAGAATTCAGCGCCTGCACGAACGAGCACTGAAAGTAATGACCTAGAATCACCAAGTGTCAATCAGTCGAGAACGTCTCTGCATCAAGGCACTGAAAATCCACCAAATAGCAGTAGTAATAATGCAAATAATAATAGTGACGATCCAAATGCAGTTGATGGAAATTCCGACAACTTAGCACAAATACCAGAAGCGAGGGCATTAATCAACACCGTTAGTCGATATTTCCCTTACGTCTGCATTTTATTTGCCAAAACATGCTACGATCATTTGGATGGACTCTTGGACATTTTTGCACTCTTCATTGTTTTTGCACACTCAAATTTTACTCTAAAGCAGGAAATAACAAAGCAAGCGCAACGACGCTTCCTCTATTTAATTCGTGAACTTTTATATATTATTCTTGTCGTTACAATTATCGCATTCTTGTTGGAAAAGAAGGAAAATAGTATTAGTCTATTCTTCGCACCTCTCAACATACCCCCAGAAGAGAAGCAATTGGCATTAAAAGATTTACTATTTAGCGTCATAATCACCGATCTCATCCTCAAACTATTTACTGTTGCTGTCAAGATTCTCTTCACTATGCTACCTCGACGTTGCGTTGAATTTAAAAATAGAGTAAGTGAATTTCGCAGCTCGCCTTGATTCTGTTGCTTCTTACGAGACTTTTTCTTAATTCAATTCAATTTATTTATTCTTTTTATTAGGGTCGTGTATATTTGCTTATTGAAGCTTTTTCTCAACTCTATCGTGCTTTGGTACCCATTCAATTATGGTAATTTTTTATTTTATTATTCTCAATGCTGGGGGGATTTCTCGGTTGGAAAAGTCCATATTTACATGAAAACCTTACAAATGTTTTTTTTTCAATGAATGTTCAATGAAATCTCATTCAAAATGCTGTTGTAAGGTTCTAGAATTTAAATTTCCATGAACCGTTATTATGCTTAAATTGAATCTATTCAAAACGAAGACCCCCCAGTACAGTACAATCACTATAATTAATTAATGAAAACAACATCACGATGATGCAAGCTGACTGAGAATGACGAAAAGAATATTAATTGGCTGTGACTACTCTGATTATTAAGCATTCTTTTGAACTTTTTCGAAAACTTGTATGATAATGTTTTCGCACTGTACATGTATAGCTTATAGCCAGTTATACAAAACAGAAAGTGATTATCGCAGATAACTCATAAAAAAGCCATCAGACATGACATCACATGTGTACATATATTATAAATATTGATTCGGATTTCTAAAATCAATTTTTTTATTTGTTTTCGTTTAGGTTGACTTTCTTATTGGAAAGCTATAAAGGAACGGAAAAAATAATGGGAGTTATTTTGTCAGCAGCATATATTGTAGCCAAAGGATCTGACTTGTTACAAAGAATCAAGTTTTTGAAGCGATCGTTCATCAAATTCCTCCAGAAAACGGTAATAAGCATGTTTATGGCCTGTTTCCTTATCATGTGCTTACAAATCTTTGTTTATTTATTTTTAGTCGTTCGGAACAACTCCGAGCAAAGAACAAATTCAAGCCGCAGGTAATAAAAACTAAATATTTTCGTCATTGACGAAACTTTAATAATACTTTTTTGTTGCTCAAAAGGTGGAAATTGCCCGATTTGCCATGATTCCTATGTAGATCCGGTTATTTTGAATGAATGTAATCACATTTTCTGCGAGTTGTGTCTTTTGGGCTGGTTGGATCGTTCAAACTCGACGTGTCCATTATGCAGAGCTAAAATAGATCAAGATAATCCTGGTTACCGCGATGGATCTACGACATTTTTCATACAATTTTATTAAAAAGAAAAAAGTTTAAACAAACCGATAGAATTAATTTATTATTATTATCAAAGAAATTTATGTGAAAAGCTTATTTTTCTGCTTTTTGTATTTCATTACAAATAAATTTATTTAAACATAGTTAAACTAGTTTTCTTTTTAGTAGGTAACTGTGTCTGATCCTCTTTAGAAATAAGTAGGCAAAAAATAACGGTCGAAAAAAATTTGAAAATTTGCGGAAAAATTTTAAGTCTTGTTTATGAAGAAAATCTCTCAAAAATATTAATATTACTGTAATTCACAAAATACAATGGCTTTATTTAATTTATCGAGTGTAAGTGATGCATTAAAAGACGTATCAGATGATAAGAAAGGCGTTTCATTCGTCGGACTCGCGAAAAAATGGGAAACGGAGGAAAATGGTAAATAAACGTGGTTTAATAATAAATTTCAAAAAAATAATGCAATTTTTTCATCCAAAATACAGTAAAGGAAGTAGTGGACGCTATTAACAAATGTCCTCATCTCAATTTCCTCAATTTGGAAGGTAATACATTAGGATGTGAGGCAGCAAAACATATTGGAGAGGCATTAAAGAAACATCCAGAATTTAAGCGAGCATTATGGAAAGATTTATTCACCGGCAGAATGAAAACGGAAATTCCACCAGCACTTATTGACTTATCTCAAGGTATCATACTGGCAAAGGCACAATTGACTGTATTGGATTTAAGTGATAATGCTTTAGGACCAAACGGAATGACTGGATTAGTTGATCTCATTAAAAGCTCATCATGTTATTCGTTACAAGAATTGAGACTAATGAATTGTGGATTAGGAATAACTGGCGCAAAAATGCTTGCAAAGTCATTAGGAGAATGCTATAAGGGAAGTGTAAGTGCTGGAAAGCCAATGGAACTTAAAGTTTTTGCTGCAGGTAGAAATCGTCTTGAAAATGACGGAGCAAAGGCACTTTCAGCCGTTTTTGAGGATATCCAGACACTTGAAGAGATTACTATCCCACAAAATGGAATTTATCATCAAGGAATGGCAGCACTCGCTGAAGCACTTAAGAAAAATCCAAATATGAAAATCATAAATTTTAATGACAACACGATAACAGCAAAAGGAGCTGATGTGCTTGCTGAAGCATTTTACGCCATAGAAAACTTGATTGAGATCAACTTGGGCGATTGTCTGCTTAAAGATGAAGGTGGTCAAACATTAAGTGATGTCCTTGCCGATTGTCATCCTGATCTGGAGGTCGTTAATTTGAGTGGAAACGAAATTGGCCCAGAAGTTGGTATTGCACTAGCAAACTCTATGGGACCAAAGGAAAGTCTAAAAAAATTCCTTCTCGATTCGAATCAGTTTGGTGATGAGGGCATCGAGCAAATCCAAAAAATATTAGAAGATTTTGGCAAATTGGACGTTTTAAGTATCGAGGATGATGAAGGACTAGCCGAGGACGAAGAGGATGATGATTGTGACGAGGAAGACGACGAGACAGAAGAAGGAGAAGAGGGTATGTGCTTATTACATTTTTTAAGTGCTATTTTTCCTATTTTTTTATTAATTTTTATTTCATTTTAAATAAATTAATTAAAGCAGAAGAAGATTACGACGAGGAGAATGAGGATGATGAGGAAGTCGTCATTACAGGAGTTTCGAATTTATCCACAAGCAAGTTTGAGACATCGCTAGACAACAGTATTTTGCTGAACAGTACAACAAACGATGATGATGATCCAGTTGCGATGTTTTGTAATGCAAAGGAACCAAAACTCGAGCAGTTCGAAAAGATTACGGATGAGGATAAATTAAAGGCCATTAAAGACTTTTTATCTAATGCACCAGAAGATGATTACTTGACACATCTCGTCTTTACAATACTCAAACTTTCGTCAATTAGTGAGCAGTCAAAGGATGCAAATCAGATTACTTTAGAACTGTTCAAAGAGGCTTTTGAATATGCCAAAACCAAAGATCGTGTAAGTAAAAATATATCCTCTAATTAATGATTATGTCTATTTTCAATCATTTTAATTCCTTACAGCTTAAAAGCGTCCGAAACTTCTTCCTAATACAGTTGGGGTTGCTGAAATCTGAGGAGAAAATGTTTAAGCCAAAATTCGATGTAAAGTCATGTCGGACAGCACTAGAGAGTGCCATAAGCAACAACTCATTGCCGGACGAGGAGAAAACAATATTTGAGGTTTTCTTAAATGCTGCAAAGTAAACAATAATTCTTAATTTTTAATTCTTATTTAATTTCATTTCTTAATGTTCATTTTGTTGATTCCAATAATTAAATTTAATTAATAAAAAAAACCACTTTTAAATTTTTAATTAGTCTGACATCTTTTATTGAACTTTATTGAAATTAATATATATTTTTTTCTCAGATTTTTGAGTGTATAATTTTAAAAACGGAATCAATAAAGTTATATATGTTAAATTATGTTTTTTAGGTCCTATTCTAATCTTTTGCGATGTTTTCTGTTCCGTTTCTTGAAAAAATATATATATTGATTATTATCTCTATTCTCATTCAACATTTTTAACAAATTGATAGCGCATTTTCGACCAAATCATAGACATTTTGTATCCACTGACTGATCACTGGATCTTTTAAATTCCAAAACATTTGTAAGGTTTTAACGAAATTTCAGCTCAAATTCAAATTTGAATTTTAAAAAACCGTTAAATTTTAATTAACTGATATTAATTATTGTGACGAAAATGCGCTTTAGTCTTCCGTATTATGCAGAGATGAATCTCTAGTTTTTATTCTCATTCTGTCCGTTTTTTGGATTATCACTCAAAATAACTCTTTCGAATTTCATTTTATGCTAAAAATCTGATTGATCACAATGAACTACGTTAGATAGGTTTATTTTCTCGTTCATGATTTCACTTCTGATTGTATTATTATTACTATTATTGTGTGAGATTCTCTTCTTTCAGTTTATTAATACAACATGCTGGATTATTAATCGATTTTTAATTAAAATTAAATTGATTTTTATGTAATTTGAATTTTTTCATCGTAGCAAATTTATTGTCATACATCAATTTCTCGTTCATGTGTGCTTTCAATCATAATTTCCTTGGGAAGATAAAGTAATATCCATTAAAACTGCATTCGTTTATCATTTTATTTATCTTCCGCTTCCATTATTTATTCTAATTAGGGCGGATTCTTTGGATGAGTGGAATTCGAAAAAATGAGCTTTTGAAATTTGGAACTATCCTGTGTCTATGATGGTCGACTCCAAAAATATCATTTCATAAATATTGCTTATTTATAGTGTTTTGATAAGCAAAAACAGTTGGAAATCATAAAATACTAATTAATCTTTATAATTGATCTATTGAAACGTCATATTAATAGCAATTTAAGTAAAAAATAGAAATTTTCTATTTTAAAAATTCTGTATTTTATCCTGGATTAGGAAGAAAAAAGCTTATTTATAACTCGATAACAAAAATTTTTTTTCAAAGAATCAAAATATCTCTTTAATTAATGAATAACGATACAAACTGATGCCACAAAACAGTAGATTTTAGTTTGTTTTATCTCTTGGTAGTGGTTATTAGATGGTTGAATATTCAGTTTCTTCTATTTTTCGATTCTTTGTATGCAAAAAATTGAAAGTTCCGATTTTTGTTATCGAGTTATTGACTAAAGAATCAAAATAACTTAATTAATACAGAGTTTCAATGTCCTAAATTAGGAAAATATGATAGTTTTTGGATTAGTACATCGATTTAAATCATAAAAGAGACACCTTTAATGGAAAAATTTAGTAAAATTTCGATTCTTTGATCAAAAATTTCAAAAACTCATCCAAAGAATCCGCCTTAGTCTTCAATGCATTATTTTTACGATACGAAGGAGGTTCCAAAATGTTTACTTCTCAAAAACCGCTAAAATAAAATTCAAAATCTCAAAACCTTACAAAATTAAATCATTTGTATGGTTTTCATAAAACAATTGTATGGTTTTCAAATTTTTAAATTTTATTTTAACGGTTTTTGAGAAGTAAGCAACCATACCATTCAGTTGCCATAAACTGCGTGTGTCATTGAAATATTGAAAACGGAATCACAAACATCCTCGAACATTGTGGACGCGTTTTATTAATATCAATAAAAAGACACATTAAAAATCCGATCCGGTTGCAAAATTCAAACAAAAAATCAGGTATTCATTTAATGAAGCTGTGTGTGTCCAAATCACAATGTAGTTTGCATTGTGCAAATTTTAGCTAACTCTATCGTCTGTTAAAATCACAATTTCTGCCAATTTTTGACCGTTTCATCATAATCGTGCACATTTCTCGACTTTTCTAAGTTTCATAAGCGTTATGAAAGTATTCACTGGCTGCACGAATTTGAGCATTGTTTGAATTATGTGCTTTAAATTCGAGAAACACGTGATTTAGACATGCAGCTTATTCATTAGACATTTTAGGAGCTTAGAAACGCGACAAGTTCTTGACAGTTCAAACTGGCCTTTTAAAAAACCGTTAATTTTTGAATTTTACAAAACCGTTGATTTTTAAAATCTACAAAACCGCTATTTTTTGAATTCTATAAAGCCGTTAAATTTTAAATTTTACAAAACCGTTAAATTTTGAATTTTATAAAACCGTTAAATTTTGAATTTTACAAAAAAAAATTATGACTTTTTAGCCTAGACGATAGATCCATTAATACCTCAAAAAGTGCTTCCCCACTACAAAGATCGCATTGGAACCTCCATAGTAGTATTAAGCTAAACATTTAATAAATATAGTAAAACAGCACAATTAACAGAATTAGTGAATAAATAAAAATACAGGAAATAATTTTATAAAAAAATGAAACAAAAAATTTTTATTCCAATTCTCATAAATTATAATTAAATGAAAAGTTGTACAAACTAAAGTCAAATATTCTCGGCACTTTTTTCTCAGAAAATTATCAATAGTACAATTATTTTATACAAATTCCTTTCTTTTTACTCCTTTTAAAGGTTTCCAAGAGGTGCTAACTTAAAATTTAAATCACTGGATATTGCGTTACAAATACAGTACAAGTCAGGGACGTATCTAGGAAAGGATTTCTTTAATTTGAACGAAACAATCGAAATTTTAAAATTTGAATTTTAACGGTTTTTTAAAATTTTGAATTTAAAAAACTTTCAAGTTTGAATTTCCGAAAACCGTTAGAAATAAAAGAAAGAATTTTCAAAACGCCCCTGACACAAGTGATGGAAGAAAAGTTAAAGAAAAAATACATCCTTAATTACACTAAAGGTGAGAGAACAAAAAGACATGAAACATAAATGTCCTCTTAAAATATTCTTTCTTCATTTAATATCATTATAAAAAAACAAGTGTTCTTACTTTATTGGAACTTTGGCCTTTTCTTGTAATTTTCGTATTTGCTCTAATTAAAAATAATAATAATAATCTATATTAATTGTGTACTAAATAGACGAGCGCCACGTAAGTAGTCCGAGCAGCCATATAAATCCCATTGCTGTGATGTACTGCTCGGTGAAGCGATCATCATCAAATTTGAGAGAGAAAATAAGGAAGAAGACAAGAAGTTTAAAAAGAAAATGAGAAAATTTTTCTGTTAACTTTTCAATCAATCAATTCACATTTACAAGTAACTTTTTCTTAAATCTGGCTAAGGACACATATTCCGTCATCATTGATAGTTGTTTATGCATAAAATTGCTTCGATATTTCTGTTTTTTGTTTGGGTTTTCGCGTCTAAATGCTCTCAATAGTAAGTTTTCATAATATTTTCTCTACAATTAACTTGATTAATTACGTCAGCAATACAATTGGAGCTAATGTCTTTCCATTTATGTGCTTTTTTCCGTAAAATCTTGGTACTTTTGAATAATAATTTAATTGTTCGTGAACAAAATATGCATTTTCATTGAAAATATCTCAGTTGAGTGTTCCAACCAGACATTGGTTCCAAAAGGTTGAGTTTTCGTCAATTCCAGATCGTTTTTTAAGTTATAATTATCAATAACGTAAAATCTTGATCAAAAACCTTTTGAAATAAAAATTTAACGGCTTTTAAACATTTGAAAAATTCAAATAAATTTCCGTTAGAAAAAAAGTTAATTGATGGAAAGACATCAGAACAATCAATCATGCATCTACACAAGAAATGTTCTTTTAACGATTAAGCAGGAAAGAAAGGAAATTTTAAATTTAGGGGAAACTTAGATGGATGAATCAGTAAAAGGATTAATTGTTGACAGGAAATCGTCCAGCATTGAAGCAGGTCGTTCTTCATATTCATGTCCAATGTGTCGCAGGAACATAAATGCAAGCAGCAAAAGACTGGAACCAAACAGATCGCCGAGTGCCGTTAGATATGGGATTGATGAACTGTCGGGATCAATCTTAAACCTCCACATTGCATGTATCATAACGTGTGCAATAAAGAGAAGTAACATTATCTGTGTATGAGAAGATAAGAATTAAAGAATTAGGTGAGTGAGAAAAATCACTCGTGTGATGGACATTAATTCCTTACCTGAATTAAGCTAACTGTTGAATATGAGAGTACAAATGGGACACCAATAGTCGACGACGACATGTGAATGTAATCAGCTATAAATATAAAGAGCACCTGACCCGGAATTGACATTAAGATGAGAATGCGGGCTGTCTTTGAATATGGTGTTCCATGGAACAATGCCCGCCAAGGCATTTCGAAAATTCTTGTGTGTGGAGGAACAATTCCAAGAAGTGAGCTTTGATGAAGCATCGTTGATATTTTACTCGCTTGGACGGATACCAAATTACCACCAATTCCATTGATGATCGGCTGGAACACAACAAATCCACTGAAATTGTCGACTGCTTGCTCCAACACCAAGCCACCCATTCTAATTAATCAGACATAAAATTAGTTAATAATAATTCCTTAAATATTTAACGGTTTTTCAAAATTCAAATGCAAAAGTTTTAGATCTTCAATAGAAATTTGAATTTCAGAAATCCGTTAGAAAATTTAATTTTCAAGAGTCCAGACATACCCGCTGATGAACAATGCTGATAAAACAGGAACCCATCCATTTTTTAATACTGGTCGTGTATATCGATTACGTAATACTATAATTATCCAGAAAGGTAACAATAGGAAGTAGCAACCAATCACAACATAAGTTATCCACAATGCTGTCTCTGTAGATGTGTGTGTAGGAACAACAAGATAATTGCGTTAATTAAAGCAACATGAGAGTAATAAGAATTAATTACCCAAATTAGCAAAAAGAATTGATGTGATGAAGCTGAGCATCGCGATGGAAACGAGATCTCCAATCGAGGCAGCTAGTGGAGTTGCCATATTATCAGGATTTACTTTATATCTATTTGACAATAAAATCACAGCTACCAAAACAAAATCTGTGGACGGGATTAAAGGAAATATAATTAATTAATAACAAATTGACAGCCGATAACTTTGATAATGAAAAGTAAGCAGTTTGTCATATTATGTTCAATGTCCGCAAATGCGCTCTTATCACATCCACGCAAGTCATAATTTATCGGCCTGAAAAATTGCTTATCTGGCATATTTATTGCTTCATCCACGCGCATTACATTGAGTATTGAGCTATGAGACTAATTATTCTGCATTACACGATAAGCACTTGTAATTGGACCCAACAGAACGGATTAAATTACAATTAATCGGCAAAATATCTCACCTAAGACAAAACATGAGGATGTCGCTGTAAACATTGCTGATGACGTCAGAAGTAGTGCATGATCAAAAACAAAATGCCCACCATTTGTTGCCGTTCCAACACCCATTGAGAAAATAGAAACTATAAATGCAGCCACTGTTGCCTGAACTTGCACTAGAGCAATATTTCCCACAACCATGTGAACGATTTCCTTTCCAGATGACATATTGCCTAAATTAGCCTGTGTTGAGAGTCGAGATGCTAGCGTCATGTCTAAATTTCCTTTAAGACCCAATAATGCAGGAACAAGAATAAACAGTTGCGGAATATGACGAAAAACTTCCCAGTGCTGTTGAAAATAGAATTAGAGATTATTTTCGAGTAAGTAGTTAATGTCATTTTTGTCTTTCTAATGGATGTTGAGTAATTGATCGAAACTAATTAATAATGATGCAATTTGCATGACTAATGGGATGTAAATAGTTTAAAAATAAAGCCGGTAAGTAAACACTCGAGAACAAAGAAATCATCCCGAAGCAAGGCACTCTTGATAGTTAGTATTTAATTGACTTAATGTCATCACACTTGAGGGAAAATCCAGAGAATGTCAAACACACAAAAATAATGGGAACTGAGTTAGCATTGCAATTAATGAGTTCTTCTTTATGGACTTTAAACCAACAAAAAACGCAAGTCGTTTTCATTTTTCGCTTACCGCATCAAAAATACTTAAGAATTCAAAATGAGCAGCATGAGAACCTTCTTTGTTCTAGAAATTCGCATAGTTTTGTGGATTAATAAAATTCAAGGTGGCGACAAGGATGATAAAAGAAAGAAAGAAGAATAAAGATAAAAAAGTTTATTTAAGCTAATGAAGAGCCTTGACATGGAGCTATCAGCCATACAGTTTAGAGGACTGTTATTCTTCTAGGTAGATTGATTGTTGAGTACTTAAGACTGATTCTTGAAGGCTAAATGTACATTTATTGTGAATAAAATTATTGCAAGGAAGTAAGTGCTTGTACCGAGATAATCATGCGGTTTAGCTTTAGATCTAAAAATGCCAACTCGTTATGCTTCACATAATTTTTGATTTAAAAGCATTAACTATGCCTCATAATAATAAATTTGAAATGTATGTGCTCATTTTCGATTAATTCTTAATCTACTATTATTCACAAAGGTTGAATTTAATATATGTGTAAATAAATCGGTCAAGACTAAGAAGTAATAATTAATTGTTTATCAATCTACTCTGATACATCCCTTAGTTCTCGTCGTGGATGTCAAAGTTTACAAAAGATCCAGCAATGAGATTTAATTAAATTATAAGCTTACCTCGACTCTTCCCAAGATGATACCAGCTCCGATAGTTCCGATTCCAGCAATAAAGAATGGAATTGAGACTTGGATGGTCGTTTGCCACCACTTTTCATGCTGTATTCCAATTAATTGTTTCTCGCCTTTATCATCGCCTCTTTCACTCACCCCACCATCACTACTTCCGCCACCAGCGAGATCCTTTTCTGAAACTAAAGAAGTCGTTGTGATTGAGCTTAACGAGCCAGTTGTTGATGCCGGTAAAACTGATAATTTATCATCATCACCTGTTTTCATATAACAAAAGATGCATTCATTAATTTTTTTCTTCTTTTCTTTGTGCCTTAATTATTGATAAGAATTTAATAAACTGTTCACATTTGATTGATTTAGACAAATCAAGAAAGCTTTTTTGTTAATTACACACACAATTAATTTAATTAATGCAGAAGTATAGGAACTAGATTTTGTACTAAAAGACTGTACTAAAAGCAAATAAAATTCAAAATTAAAAAAGCCGTTAAAAAGTGGAAAAATTCAAATTCCAAAAAGCCGTTAAAAGTAAATATTTATCTTAATTAATTTAAATCATGCAAAAAAGCTATACAAGAGAGAAGCAGAGAGAAGTTTTATGATTAATGAAATAATTGTATGGTTGTGACGCCAATCAATCAATTAATTAATGTGCTGTGTATATCTCGAGTGAAACAATGTGTCAATTTACAAGATTAGGTGCTGAAAAGTATTGTGGTGTCGCGTGATATTTCTTTGAACTTTAATTTTCTCTTTATTCTGCCATCGTAAGTGCACTTGAAATATGATTATATTCCAGGCTTTTATAAAATGTGTGCTGAGTGTTTAAAGCTTGAATAAATTTAAAAATGTCCATTTGTGGCAAGCTCTCATAATTATTGATAGAACGATTACGCACGGACCAATTTACTTCTTATTGTTCCTTATTATATCTAAATTAGCCACAAATTCATGTATTTCATTGTTACAGGAAACGCATGAGAATTGGCTCCCGACATGCAAAATATTTTGATGTTTAATGGTTTAATCAATTTCCTGTATGCTCATTAAAATTGGTGACCTTTGCTTTGTGCTTTCGAGTCACAAAATTCCAGCTAAATTCAATTCTCACTTTTCCCATATCCACAATATCTCATGTTTAATTACGCTGATAATTTTATGGAAACAGTGTTTGTGCATCAAGACTCATGTCAATAACAACAGAAAAGTCTATTCTATTCAGGCTTATAAGCTTAGTGAAAAGCTGTAATTAATATTTATTCTCATTGTCACTTGTAATAATTATCAGAAGTCACCTTACAAACCAAGCTTTATCTAACTTTTAAATGACACGAAACAATGGAAAATCCATTTTCATTGAGTCATACTGAGAATTCTCGGATTTGCTGGTTTATCAACATCAAATTCATTCATGTAAAAGTTGGATTAAAGGAACTAATTAAAATCACATGTTTCAAGTACCAGATCCATGAACTTATCGATATCACATCCAGTGAATCACTTAATCATTTAATTTCGATATAAAGTTAATTAGTTAATGCACACATAGATAACCATCGAGACAGAAAAGAAAGTAAATTTATATCTGGATTCCTTTGACGTTATCAAAATCAGCCACAAAGCTCGATTAAGTTGATTGCTTGATATTATCAGGATTTTTTTTGACGTGATTCATTCAATTAGTAATGAAAGAGATAAAAGTTAATTCCTCAAAATTGATTGAGATTCATAAGTTTCCGAGTAGAAAAAAAAGTAATTAAATGAAGATACGGAATTAGAAATGATTGACGTCTTATGCAATTAAATTTTAAATGCGCACAACTCAATAAGGTTGAAACGTAGAACTTTACGTACGTTTTATGCATTTTACGTACGTTTTAATTGAACCTAGCGTACAAATTTGTCAAGCTAGGGGTTGTTCGCAAATTACGACATGCAAAAAAACGGCCTTTTCGACCCCCTCCCCCTAAACCAGTGGTTCTCAAACTGTGTGCCGTAAGAGATTCTCAGGTGTGCCGCGAAATTTTTCTAAAATTGAAATTTTCCTTGATTTTTCACTAAATTTTCTCTAGTTTTCCAGTCTAGGAATGTCTTTAAAGTATTTTGTGTTCCAAAATTCTACTAGACTGCCCTCGACCACTTGTCCAAATAAAATAAGGTTCAAATGTAAATTTTTGGAACTCTAGTGTGCCGCAAAATCTTTAAAGTGGCGGCTAGTGTGCCGTGAGCCCAAAAAGTTTGAGAAACACTGGCCTAAAACGTGACGTAATTTGCGAACGACCCCCTATTAAAAATCACTTCACACAAAAAAAAACTTGAAGCATTTTGAAGCACATTTATAGTTTCTCCCATTTCGTAACCAGCAGAGAACCTTAACCGCAGCAAAAACACGGTAAATAAGCTTAAAAACCAAAAATATTTTAGGCATTATTCAATCGTATGTTGAAATTGCCATTATTTCTGACAAAATAATGCACAGAAAAAAGTCGATACATAATTTTTGGCTTTAAGAAAGAAGCAGAGAAAGATACAAAAACAAGTTAATTGCAGTTTTTATTTGCATTGAGCTTTCATAATATGCGACGCATCAACACCTTGCTCATAATGAAATTGAGCGAGAAGCAAAACACAATGAAAAAATCCCCAAGTCGAGACATTGCGGCGCTTGCATAGAATTAGCATATAAATATTGAAATTATCGAAATAAAAGGTAGAAGAGGGAGGAGGAATTAGAAATAAATAAACAAAAAAAAAATAATTTCCTACTTCCACATGCCAATAAATTCAATAGGAATCATCACCAGAATTAAATTTTATAAAAATTAATGTAAATCAAGCAATAAAAAAGTAAGGAAGAAGCAGCACAAAAAGGAATTGAGAATTTTGAGGGTAACTCACCAGAATTTCCATAAATCGTGAAAATATTGTCATCATTCTTGTACAAGCCTGGAATTCTTCCAATATCTTTTCGATTATCGACTACAGAGTCAGGCAATTGGACTTTCTTCTTGCCATTTCCGGCAAAAATTGTATTGTTATTAAGCTCATTAATCATATGAATGTTTGTCATGCTTGCAGATTTACAACTTTCGTGAGTGATTGGTAAACTAATTGTTATGTGTGTTTGCTTTGAGGATGGGCTTTTTATACTAGTTACTTAATTTAAAACTTATCGATGAAATTAAAATTAACAAACAAAAAAAAAGTTGATTTAATTTGTTCCTAAATATTTCCTTATCTTATCATTCAAATTTAAATTCTTCTTGGTTTTTTTTGTTTGGTCTTGCTTGATTTCTCGTCGTGAACGAAAAGGAATTGAAAATCAATTTATCGGACGTTCGTTCCTTAATGAGCGCGTTATCACTTTTATCACTTATGAATTAATCAAGCTATTTGAGTTCTTTCGTCAATTTGTTTTGAAAAATATGAGAGAAATTGATTCTTTCTCCTCCTTTCTTATGTCTATCGATAGTTATTTTTTCAGAATAACGTATCGATCTTGATTTGATCAGTTACATCTTCGTTTAATACACTGTTCTTTCAACTTTCCGTCGCGCTTCACAAAACTCTTTGAATCTTCTTACTTATTTATACACTAACTCTTTGATTCTCGCTTTTGTCACCCGATGAAATTGGCGTTGGCATTAGACTGCTGTACTTGTGGTTGTTTTGATGCAATTTTAATAATTTATCAAACTGTGTCATGTGTGTATTATTATTATTTTTTTATTTATTAATTTTTAGTTATTAACTCGGTTAGTATTACGGTCTTTATGTTTCTGTTTAGTGATTCAAAGACTTTTCTATATTTTAATTAGTTTGCTTATCAAAGCGTTGGAATTTCAAGGAACTGCAATGAATTTCAAAAATAGAAAAGAATTATTACAATTAGTGGGGAGTTTGCGACTAGCTCTGCTGGATGGAACTGATTTACACGCTATTGTGGCTGAGAATTTGAAAATTTTGTGTAATTTCCACCTTTATTTGTAAAACTGAAGAATTTGAGAATTTGTGAAGCACTAGGCTTGAGTCTCCTGACCAGACTGAAGCTAATCTTGTGAAAAATCAAGAATGTTTATTGAAATTATCATCCAGTTAATTGGATATGCCAAAAATCTGAATTTTAAATTAAGCAGCGTTTTGGGGCCGTTCACTTATCACGTAACGCAAAAAAACGACTTTTCAGACCCCTCTCCCCTCTTTGTCACAAAATTTCCATGAAAAAAAGTTTTCTTTGTTTGAATTGTCACAAAATCTCAGACCCCCCCCCCTCCCCCCTAAAAGCGTTACGTAATAAGTGAACGACCCCTTTGGTAATTTGCTGCCATGCAAAAGCCTGAGTTGGAGACTCAGGCGCGTAGCTAGAGGGGGAGATTGGGGGACATATCCCCCTCTCAATGGAAAAATTTCTTCAAATTGCTAGTATTTTTGAGAAAAAACCCTACACCCCCTCGAAAAATTTCTGGCTACGCCCCTGCTCAATTGATGATTTAAAAATAATTTTTGGCAATTATAAGTTTCTGCCAATTATGAATGATCGCGAAATTTTAAAAAACTAAAACTAAGGTGATTAATTTCCATCAGAAACTAATTGTGTTAAAAAATCACCGGATGTGTCTGATTTTTAGCACTGTTGAGGAATATTTCAATTAGCATGCAACTAATGACAACTTCCCAGGAATCAGTCTATAATTTGGATGTTCTTAAAATAATCAGCTATGGACATGAAAAATTAACACGAAAATTCAAATTTCAGCACAAAATAGCTTTAAATACGTTGATCCGGATGAGCTAGTTTCGTATGTTAAATAAATTTATAAAGGTAGTTAACAAGTGGGATGGAATTAACGGAAGTTCTTAACAGCAATAAAAAAATATTTTATCAGAGTGAAAGTTTTAACTTTAAATTCCAATTGAACCATGAATTATTGCAACAATTTTTCCGCAATTAAACTCGATAAAAGCGTCAATAAAAAAAATTGTTTTGAGGTCGACTTGAATATTCTATCCAACGAAACCCATAAAACTTTCATGAAATATTGCACTCACAGCCTTGAACTTGTTAAAAGAAAAACTATTTTCACGACGAAAACTTGTTTGTTGATTTTTCTTCAACTATTTTATTTTTTTTTATTTAAATATCCTTCCGATCACCTCAATGAAATCTCATTCACTAAATTGATTCACACTGTCTGTCAGTTTCTATTTCAAAATTATTAGGTATTTCGTCTATTTATTTTCCTGGTTACGTTTTATGAAAGAAAATAAGAGAGCTTAGACGCGCGCGATGCTTCTCGTTCGAATGCCAATCGACGAATGAAAATTTATTTCATAATTGTTTTGTGTTTTTTTAAAGTAAAAACAGTAATTGTTTGCAAACGCGGTCTCTGCATTAAGTGAGTTAGTTTTTTTTTTGTATTTTATAGATATGCTTACTAAGTTGAACGCAAAAGAAAAGAAAATGTGAGCATTCGTCTATCGACTAGGCTAGTAGTCCCTCATTCACTCATCACTTAATGAATTCCACTGTAAAAAAGCTTCTGATGACATTTGATCTAGGCATGACTTTATGGCTTGATTTTTATCACTTTTTTTAAGCAATCGATCATTTTAGGCATGTTGTGTAACAAATTTACATTTCAGCGGAAAACCCATAAAATCGCTACTTATGGCAGAGTTGTTCTGGTGTCTAAGTTAGGCATTCTCTTTGAATCTGGACAGAGCAGTTCCATCAGCTATGGGAAAAAATTAGAAAAAAGTGGACATTCACTTTGAATTTGACAATGCTTAAAATATCCATTCGAAGTTAATTTTTTCTTGTAGAGGACGTAAAAATAGATTTGTATGCCAATTTTTAGGTCATTTGGTACTGTATCCGCGATTCTATGGCTCTTTGAATTTGGTTAGACGTAACCATACTCCAGCCGATTATTTGATTCTGCCTTATTTCCAACTCAACTTTCATGTGAATGGATATTCCTAGACTACATTAGCCCATATACCAATTCTGTCATTCAGGCTTGCAACTGATGCCGACTGATCGTGCATTAATTATTTTCAATAGAATAATGCCTTAGATTTTGTGATAAATTATCGGAAATGTGACTTTTATTATTGTTTGAGTAATTGAAAAATGCCTTTTTGGTAACGACTTCTCGGTAGGGAAAAAGGGAATCCCAATTTAGAGCTCATCAATTTCTTTGAGGAGGGAAAACTTTAAAAAGGGTGGATTTAGAAGTTTTATCAACTGCATCCGCAGTTTATCTACAGTAGGAACAAAGATACCGTACAATTAATAATTTACAATCCAAGAAACTCTTCCTGTTTTTTAAATGTTACGTATGCACATGAATCTATATCCCATTATTTCCTCGTATTTTAACATCTGTGTTGACACAATTGTCTTAAGTTTATAGTAATTTAATACGCAGCATCCAAATGATGAAAACAAATTAATAACATTTGCTGACGTGGGCTGACGTGGGCTTTTTTCTGATGAAATTTTTAAAGCTCCAAAGCATAGCCTTTACAATAACAGAAGATACTCTTTGTCCAGCCCATCCACAAAAAGAATGTGACTGATAAGGAATTGATAAGTACCGCGATTTGAAATACCTACATAAAAATTTAAGCTTTAAATCATAATCCATTAATTTATGGTAGGCAAGGAAACAAAAGAATTTTATCATAACTGTGAATTTTTTCGGCAGTCAATCGATTTAAAGTATGTTAACTTCCTACACAAAGATTGTTAAAGGTGAAAAATTGCGTACATTTGACCTATATACTTTATCTCTTTGTTCCGATATGGATTAATAGAATTTCATAGACTTTTTACTAAATTGTTTTGATTAAAAATTGACACAGTTAGATAGCACGAAACCTTCCTATAAATTTTATTGTCAAGTGCTGCTGGTAGCATTATTAATTTTATTTCAAAATTCGTTATTGTGATTCCTAACAAGAAATTCAAGCTGTTTTTTTCTTCATTTCAGAAGAGTTCAATTAATTTATTCCCTGAATTCATAAATTGGCAATAATCCTAAATTTGGTAAATTTCAACAACTCATTTCTGATTATCAATCAATATTGAAGAAGGAATACCTAATTAGCTCTAATAAAGCAAATTCTCGAAAAATCATTTCTCGGTAGAAAGCCTTTTATTAGGAAAAACTGGCACCAAAACAAAACAATTCATCCATAATAGAAATAATGATTTCCTAGATCTGAGGTATCTTTACTGTGCTGTCAATTGCGCATCATAAATTTATTGTCTATTTGCTGATTTGTTGTCAGCCAATGAATGATATTATTGCTTTTAAATGGAACACTTATCAAGTCTAAACAATTTTCTAGACTTTTTGGATCATTAAGTACGCTTTCTTATTCGTTAATGCTATAACGGTCATTTTTAATTTTAAAATTATTATTTTTTTGATTAATAGTAGTTGGCTACCCCTTTCATAATCAGTCTTCCTCTGAATTTTGAACAGTAAACATCGCATTTTATTTAAATTTAAACTTCAAGATTTTCCAAAAAGAAATCAAACTCAACGCGCATTGAATTTTGGACATAAACAGTTTAAAAACTTTGGTCAATGCCAATCTTGATTCTCCAGCGAAAAAAAAATTGATGAAATAATTTTTTAAAGCTCTTGATAAAGAAAAACGTGTATGGTATAAATTCGATATAATATCAGACGAAGGGAACTTCCCCATGAACTTTTAAGCATGACAACAACATCACGATTTTGAAGGCCTCCAGTCGGAACTGATAACGAATAATAAAATTTTATGGCTGTGCTAAATAAAGCAAATCAGCCACTTGAAAAAAAAGCTTCGATAAAATAATTAAACAATCGATGAACTCATTCGATTGGCTCCTACATTTCTCATTTTCTAAATGTTTGTAAATACCAGACATTTGCCATGTATTACCTAAGGGTAACAAAACAAAAACAATCATCCTTGCTTGAATAAACGAAAAGTTTGTTTTGCGAAAATTAAAGCTTATCAAAGTGGATACATTGTGCACACGAAAAGATTTTGACTATAAAAGGGCAATTGTAATCTTTGATGATAGAAAAGCACACAAGGGATCATTATACAATGAAAAGGGGAAAATCTTATCAACACTTGATTTACAGCAGAAGCTTTAAGTAACAACTTTATTAATTTATGGCAGGTAGGATCATTTCTTCAAACTTCAATCACAGGCAAATAAGATGATGAGAATGGGAGTGAGACACAATTTCTAGTAGAATGAGGCATGTTGCCTGGATGATGATTTTTGACGAGTTGACGTGATCTTGTCAACACCAAGACTAGTAAATTTTCACTTTTTGCCAACATTCTGTTACGATTTCCTCAGGTAACAGAAGGAACTCAGCAGCTTGTAGATTTATATATTTTCACATTTTATGACTACTAAACAAATAATCACAGAAGTAATTTAGATAATGAGAGGTCATTAACACCAGTTTAACAAAGAATTTGATAAAGTTTAAAGCAATATATTTCCAATTGTTAGAAACTGCGCATTAGTCATCTAATCAACGATGGACTTGTTAGTAAATGAGGCTTAAAATTTAAGAATCTTACGTTTCTTTGCAGTATGACGTTTGCGTGGCATATTAATGAAGATTTTCCACCAAAATTCAACTCTTTTGACAGTTAAAGCTTCAACTCCGAATTGTTGCTAATCAAATTCTTCTTCACGTTTCTTTTTAATGATGTATGAACGGCTGACTACTATAAATAATTATATTTTAAGCAATTACACATATATTCAACCTTCGAGAATTTTTGCAGCAATTCTTATGAAATATATTTCAAGGTGTAAACCTAGTTTTATGTCGATTCCAAAAAAAAGTTTGTCAATCAGCTCAAAAAAAAAACTTTTTCTATTTATTTTTATTTTTGACAGGGGGAAAACTACTTGGTAGAAAAAATTATTTTCCACCACGCACTTTTTGAGCTACAATTCCAAATCTACACATATTTCATGGTTATAAGGTTCTACACATGCTAGTATCAAAAGTTTGATTCCTAGACCACTCTGAAAATTTTCCACCAAGTAGTTTTCCCCCTGATTTTTGATTAAAACTTTCTTGTCACTTCAAATTAAAAACTTTTCCTGTTTGAGGAAGTGACAAACAAGTGAATTTTCCTAGTGACAAAAAAATGTTCTCGTGTAAACGTCTGAATTAGTAGCCAAATTAGCTATAACGAGTTCGATCAATTTCGTTGTATATATCACTCACGTGTCCTCTAATTAATAGACTTTCTTCATTCGAATATAAAGTCTAAATTAGTGTTTGACATGGGATGGCGTGAAGATGCATCATACATGCAAAACAATTATTTAATTGAACATGTTTTCTCACTTTCTCGAGCAAGTTCACAATAAATTGAGAGAATCGCGTGGACAACAGGCACTTTATTAAACACAGACTTAAAGATTCCAATGTTTATGTCTAATCAATATCAATGAAGCTAAATATGGAACGTGATTCTCTAAAATAACCCATAAAACTCTATTTTCTAAATAAGAACTCCGCTTCATTTTCACATAAATGAATGTAAATTACATCTTAGACTAAAAATAGACTTTGCCTACACAGACAATCATGACGGCGCGTCAACGAAATTGTCTTATGTAAATGAATTTGCAATTTTGTTGTTTTTGCAGTCTCACTACTATTTCCTCTTTAGTGACTCATTCTGAATTCTCTTTTAGACCTTATTGTCTAACACATTTTTTTTTATTATATCCCTAAAGAATCGTGAGCATCTTAGATTATAAGAAGAAGACAACTCCACAGAGAGTAATAATAAAAAAAGGTTCAATGTCTGGATTGATTCCGATTTTGCAACAACACGTTCTAACGCGTTCTTAACGTCTTCATTGATGTTATGAATAACAATCCACAAGGAAATTGTTTCCATTCATTCCGTACACAAAGATTCTTACAGAACTCATCGATACGCTCAAGTTTGCCCGCGATAATTCCTGTATACTTTTTACCAATGAATGGATGAATGAAGAGAGAATACTGGCCTTGAATTTTTCATTGACGCATTCTAACATGCCAGTGCCCTTTCTAGCCGTGAGACCGTGTCGTTATTGTGTGTTCTGGATAAATTTACTTCCTAGTAACTCTGCTAAACAAGCAATTGATCTATATTTAATACTTTTTAAAGAATATTTAAGTCTTTCAATTGGATTCTTTGACTCGTTTCTAAAACACGTGCTGTAGACTGAGCAGCAGCATTATATGTTATTTATATCCACAAAATGAAATATAAAAAAAGTCCTGCATAGCAATTAAATTTACGCTTCAGTAAAGTAAATTGCATTACATTGCCAATAGATATTTTCATAGAATTCCGGATATTAAAAGCTTCTTCCTGCATCGTACTGTACCATCATACTGGATATATCTGTATGTGCATTAATTTCATTGACATCTTCATTGAGGGAAGCTTCATGCCATTAATCTATCAATGCGATGCATGAGACCGAGTAGAGGAGCTTTTTGATTGATTGAGTGCAATTTGAATTTGCTGGCAAGTTGTCACTTTAATTAAAAGTGTCATCTACAAAATAATTAATTGAATTTTTATGGAAAGTAATTTCTTATCATAATTGGACACAAATTAATGTAAGAAGAGCTTTTTTTTATTGCAACCAGGCAACCAAGCATTCGTTTTCTCTGCGGAGGAAGTAAATGACTACAAAATGTTATTTCTTATCAATATATTGAATAAACTGATATCGCTTCGTGCACATTTTTCGATTTTTTGGATTCTTTTTCGCATTCTCTGTGCTTCTTTTTGATTAAATAGAATTATCAAGCTTGGAAATTCCTAGGAAAAGCTTGATTATAATGAAAATTTCCCTCATTTGCCACTTATCATTCGATACTTTATAAACTTATCACTGCTAGATTATTAATAATTAATTATTTAGTGTTTAATCACAGACATTAATGTGAACATAATTAATAAATTTTATCTTCTACTAAATCGTTACTACACGTTGTCAATAGTAACTTAATTGCACTTATTATTGATTTAATTAGAGTAATTATTGACTTTACACCTGTCAATTAAATTTAATTACAGCAATTTCTTAACGATTATTTTTCAAATCAAAAGGGGTGCTAAAATACGAATTTTGTAACTGAATTTGAATTCTAAAAAGCCGTTAATTTATAAATAAATATTTTTATAATTTTAACTTGCAATGCTCACTACAATGTGACTAATAAAACATGAGCAGCTTAAAATTTACATTTCTTCATGCAATTTCAGTTATCTTGAACTTGAAAATGATATTTTTATTGCAATGTACACTGCCTCGTGAGCTTGAAATTCCGCTCGTCAGCATCACATTGCATTAATTATTTTTAAGCAAGTGAATCGTTATTAGGCAGTAATAGTTAGAATTTAGAGAAATTTTTTATCTTAATCTCAATTTCGAGATAAACATAATTGCAATTTTTAGTGCCTAAAATTAGTCTCATTAAGCTGTTTCCAAGTGCGCAGCTTTAATTTATCTTTAATCTATACATTAAAGATTAATTATACGTTTTGTGCTGTAAATCATTCCCTCTTCAGAAATATCTTGCCATTTGTTGCTAGACTCTTGATAAATCCATCGACTATATCTTCTTTACTCACAAATGACTGCGACATTGCCAAAATTTCTTATTTTTTAAGTAAGTACTTTTCAGACAGATTGAAGTACTTTTTCCCCGAAAAACCTTTAAAGTTTGAGCAATTTTGATATGACTCGTGCACGAACGATTGCACGATATAGGAATTCGGCAACAAATTATTTTTAAGAGCTGATTTATGGCTATTTAACTATTACGTTACTATCGACTTTTCACTTTCGATTCATTCATAAGAATTGCTTTCAAATTTTCTCACGGCAATTGATCTATAACATTTAGAACTTCAACACAAAATATTTTTTAAATTTTCTCACGCTCTTCAGACAGAAGCAGCAATATAAAACTCACAGTATGAAAAATGCCACGAATATTTAATTCCTTCTTCTTCTTCTTCTTGTACTTCTTAAAAATTTGTGAAATTATTACGAGGAAAAAGAATGTCGAAATTAACAAAAAAAGATTTTTCTTTCGAGAGGAATTGTTGGCAGCAGTAAGTTGAAGAAAACAGAAAATAAAATTATTGTATCAACCGAAACCGAAGACAATCCGATTCCAACAAACTTGAAGCGAAAACTAAAAAAAAAAGAGAGAAAACAATTGAAAATTGTGAGCTCAAAATTTATTTATTTTTTTATTGTCGACACCAACACAAGAAACTTTCAAGTTGCAGAAAAAAAAGAAGTAAGTAAGAGAATCTTAAGGGTGTGTGTCGGGATGCCTCGTGTGCGATGGCCAAACTCTCATGTCTGGTTGTAGACGAATTTAATGCTCTTTTTTTCGATAAACCGCTAAGACCTTCGCTGCCAAGATGCTTTAATTGAGAGAGCGGACATAAAATGTAACAACTTCAAATATAAGAATCGCAATCTGCTTTAATTAATTTCCTTCTTTTGTGTATTTAATGAACGTAATATTTTTTTTATAGCTTTACATAATTAAATCAATTTAATTACTGTACGGAATGTGGAACTTTTGTATTTTAATGCTGATAAGGAATTTCTTGTGCGTTTTTTTTGCAAAGCATGTATGCTTACTACAATTACGATTGTATTTTATCGATAATAATACAGAAATTGAGAGTTTGAAGTAGCTTTGTGACACGTGGAACACGATTGAAAGGTATCGGATGATAATCTCACTCAAATTCATGTCTACTCAGTTCTCTCTTTAAAGTATGTCAATGGGAATAGATTTTATAGTTAATGCGCTCCCTTCACATGATGCATGCAAGAATTTAAGGTCATTAACAGAGTCATTCACCCAAGCAGAGCTCCGGTACGCATTCAACATACGACAATGCATTTTATCTTAACCTTTTCCTTGCATTTTTAATCGCCATCATAATTACAGACAGCATGAGAGTGGAATATAATGTGAGAGAAAGAGGCCCGACACGAATATGTCCATATCATGCTCGTTGTCAATTCTTTTTTCTTTAAAATAAAATTGTAGTATTAATAAATAAATATGTGTATATGAACACACGCTACTTTCCTGACCTAACTCAACTGTATAGTAAGCTCTTTCTCATTCTCTTCGCACTCATTTACACCACAAACACACACACACACAATTCTCGTGCAGTTAAAGGAAGAGAAATAATCGGAGCGAAATGCGAAATGCGCCAGAGCAATTTTTTTCTCATTGTTACTGCTGTCGTCTATGTACTTTGTACCGTTACCTGTTAATCCTTTAATGCTTTTATTTCTCATGACAAGCTTTTGGACAGAAAAGATCATTAGAAGTTGGAAAATAGCAAGTTTTGAGCTTATTTCTCTGTTGCCTCAAAATTTGAAGTAAAAAGGAATTTTTGATGAGCACAAAGCATCAACAGGTGGTTCCTAGTAATTTGAGCATTAAAATGTTTTTATTAGAAGGATCAAGACAAGAATATCACTAATTCAGGGGTTTGTTGATCGGTATACCCAAGGGTTTACATGGATTACCCTAGGGATATAGTCTAGAGTATACCATAGGGGTACCCAAAGGGTATGCACCAGGGTATACACTAAGGGGTTACCCAAGGGTATACCTAGCAACCAGCCCCAGAGAATATTTTTAATTGTAACCAGAAAAGCACAGTTGGAATAACAAAATAAAAGCACTAGAGTCGCTAAATCCTCACGAGAAATATCCAAAATTAATCTTTCGAGAAATCAATAATGATTCCACAAAAACAAAGACCCAAACAATAACTCAGTTACGCACTTTTTCTTTGTTTATCAAATGCTCTTATCCGATAAAGTGGTTCCAAAAATTTTATTTAAAGAAATTGTGTCTTAAGCTGTCGGTAACTTTAGATCAATCAAAAATTGAATCATATAATCTGAAGTGTATTTCTATCGAATGTTGACTATTTTCCTCAGATTAGGATGCTGAGGCTCGTGCTGAGTTTGAATACAAAAAATATATAAAATAGTTCTGATCAGTTTCGGACTGTTTCTTAAGCCAAAAATAGAAAGGTCAATTCCCTTTGTTCCATTATCAAGCCTGTTGTGACCTAAAGAACGAGTATTGATTGCGGTACACTTGATTCAAATTTGCTGTCATACGCAGCTGTTATGAAGATGTTTGAGTTATCGAAAAAGACCACCCATAATCATCGACAAGCTGTTTATAAATTTAAAGTACATAGAAACAATGAATTTTAATCTTCAAGTATGCCAAAGTACAATTAGTTCGCCATTTTATTTACTTTTTTCGTCGGCCCAGATGACAAGGTTCAAATCTTACTTTTCTAATTAATTTATTGGTAGCTTAAACGAGAAATTTATCAGACGCGGAAGAAATCAATCACCAAAAAATGTATGGCAATGCTTTTGAGAAATAACAAAAATTATCAGCGATGAAATAAAGGTTTATGTTATTGTTTTTGAGCAGGCAGTGAGTCATAGAATGCTTTAACCATCATTCCACCTTTTAAAGACCCCGTCGGAATCCAAATCACAGTCAATTATCTGTAGTAACTGGATCGATTCAGGTGATAGACGGATGAAACAAGATTCCGACGCCTTTATGGCATAAAAATGAAAAATCACAAGTGTTGTGACTACTTGAAACTTAATTACCCCTTTATCGATAAGATATCTTTCAACTAATTAACAGATTTCAAAATTGGAAAAATGTTGTCATACTTTTGTAACGTGCTGTATGCTTTTTTTTAACTTCCAGTGCTTCCTAAGGCTCTTGAAAGTTCTTAACGTACACAACTGTATGAATAGATAATTTTATGGCAAGAGACCTAACGCTCTAGAGGTTCATTGCCTCTCTATTCTCAAGTGATCCTTCTTACCGCACATATTCTGTCAATAGACGCTTACTTAGATTTATTCAATTGGAATTTTCCATTCATTCTAATTAATCACTTTATTATTATTTTTAGATATTAATTAATTATAAATTACAATTTAGCAATTCCACATCACTTAATCCACTAACTCAATTTCTAATGATGATTATAATTACTTTGGATATTAATTATTTTTTCTGACACTTGTTGAAATATCAATAAGGAATATGATTGAAGTAATTGGTCTTATTTTTCACATAAGTCACTATTGAGTACCGAGACGAAAATCTACGTCTTTTTAGCTCTAAGGTTTGAAGATAACTGAACGTTCAGCTGATAAAAATTAAGTCCGTAAGCTTTTCTCAATGACAAAGACACACATTTTCGATTTTTTCGTGCAATTTCGGTTTTCGTCTCTTCTCTCATACACTCTAAGGTCTAATTCATTTTCAGTCGTCCTAGATGAATTCCTCGTAACATAACAAAGAATCGGAAGAAGATTCAGAGCGTGGGAAAACACGCGGGAAACTTCTTTGCAATCTTGTGACTGTGTGTAGGCTGACACGTTACACGAGAAGCTTTCGAAGCTTTCTTCTATGATGCGTCATCAAATTTATCATGCAGTACGTCATGAATGTTTTAATTGATTGTGTTGGAATTTAATTTTCTAAATGTTATCTACGTTTTTGATGTACGATAATGCTAGGGGCATAAATATCAATTGGAAACGAAAGAAGATATAAAAGATTGATTTTTAATATGAAAAGTTTACTTAGCGAAAGCAAGTAATGATCCTTGAGTTGAATTTAAGAACAATTTATGAGAAATATCAGATTTCATTTAAAACTTATTTAAAACGGTCATTTAAAATTCAAATAATATTAATTTTATACATAGTTGCATACCCCTTTCATGCAAAAAATACTTTTCTACTGAACTTCGAACCATAAACATCGTATTTTATTAATTGTGGGATTTGCCTAAAACTGCTGATATTTTTCAGTAATTCACAACATTTGAAACGTGAAAGGCAGACGAAGTGTTGGCCGAAGGAAGATTACATGGTGTATGACCGTAGGGAAGCTAACTGAAGTAGCTGAATAGCCTGTAACAGAAATCAGTTCAAGTGCTTTATTATCGCCCTACGATTCACAGTAGATCAATAGGAACCAATCATACGCAATTCACAACAAGATAAAATTCAGCTTCAAACCTTGTATCCATTAATAAATTTATTCAGATAAAAAGCAATTCCCAAACATACAGCAGTTGGTACAGATCACAAAATCCAATGTCATGAATATAAAAAATTTCAATCTTGATCTAATTTTTCAGAAAAGCATTTGCATAATTTCATTATCCTTCTTACTGGTCTAGATTATCCTTCTTACTGGTTTCGTCACCATTGAACAAATTTAAGGACGTGATCCATCATCAAAGAAGTACTTCGATATTAATAAGGACTAGAATGTAATTTAATATTTCGAAGGATATGAAGCACCGCAAATGAGCAAAGACAATTAGGTTAGTATATTTAATTACGGTGTTTATTACTTCCGTAAAAATGATTGGGATACCAACCTTAAGCTATTTATACAATTGGTTTGAGGCGTGCATAGTACAAAGTTCTTTAAAGTGCACAACTCTCTCAGGCACGAGGTAAAATCAATACAGAAAGTCACAAGACTAAAAAAATCCAATTGAATGTAGAAAAACTTGCCGAAAGTTATGCAAGAAGTCCGTAACCTTGGGTAATTCAGTCCTCGTTCCTCTAAAAAATCGATTTTAAATGGGAGAGAGCATGCAACGTGAAAGATCAAGGACATCGATAGAAAGTTTTTCAATTTTTTCAGCAGCAAAAAAAAAAGATTTATCCCACATGCTGTTGTCTGAAGGATATTCGGAAAATTATGATGACAGCTTTGGGAATTCCATTTTATGATAATTGTTAATCCGACAGAGAAACTCCAAACGTAATCCTCGTTTGATGACATATAAATGCAGATGAGGCTTTTGTTATGAAATTAATACATTTTTGTCATCTAGATCATGCGCTGTTTTAAGAATGAAACTACTTTATAGTGCAAGAAACACGTAAATTAATCAGCAGTTGAAGTTATGGTAATGTTTATGGCCTGCTTGGGTGAATTTTTAATGTAAATTTGCTTATTCTTGAAATTTCATTACCTGCTTTGATAGATTCTTATTGGAAATTGAGTTTTATATTTATAGGGATCATTAAGAGCTACGTAACCCTTTAGACCAATGATTCTCAAACCAGGGTCATTCCTAGGGTGGTTTATGGGGTAAAAAAATTGGGATGAAAAACCAATACCACGAAATTTAAAACAAAAAGGTCATTATTGGAAGAGATACCCAAAAATATCATTTGCAAAAACCAGGAGCGTATTCATGGAGGGGTTTTAGAGGTCAACCACCTCCCCCCCCCCTTTTGAGAAATTTTTTCAATTTGTTAGAGTTTTTTTAATAAAGAAATCCCAAAAAACCCCTAAATTTTTCTGTCAATACAAAAAAATTCAACCCCCTCGATCGCCCCAGGCAGAACCCCTTCCAAAAACATCCTGGATAAATCACTGTGTGAGTTTCTCATATGTTTCCTAGATTTTTCTACAGTTTTCCAAAACTAAAGTTCAAAAGACGCACCTCGTCTAGTTTTCTAGTTAGGGAATGATATGCTTAATGTTCAAACAACCAGACATATGAATATCAACTAAAGATAGCTTTTATATTTTAAAAATCCCCATATTCCCTTGAAAGTATCTTAAGGACCTTAAAAATTCAATCACAGCAAACATTTTTTGATATTTCTAAATTATTGACCCCCCTTGACCAAATGACCAATAATCAATCCACAAGTCATTACAAACGAGCTTATAATCATTTAATGTGAAATAAATTAAATTCAGTATTTTCCCATTAAATGTCCAACATAATATGTAATGATAATGTCTCGCCCGCAAGCACTAAAAAAATTTGATTATGTTCTCGTTTCTTTTTGACCATTCACATTCTGCATTAAAAGAAACACACATTGCTTTATGGGCTTTATGTATGAAATTCGATCTCGAAAGAAGTTTGTCCGCATAATGAAAATTGAGCCTCCCTGAAAGCAATCAGCAGGCATAATATACACACATACATACATGTAGGAGCATTGAACACGAATATGAGTTCAAAAATCTTTCGCTGTGCATTAACAGACGGAATATACATAATTTGAAAGAGCATATATTGGAGGAATTAAAAGGAAGGAGAAGAACAACAACAATTAAATACATATATTTCGCGACAGCATCATTCATCGGGTGAATGCAAATGTTGTCTGAGAATTTGAGAATTTCCTTTTAACTTCATGCTACTTTTTTTTATTATTTCTGTTTCGTTCTTCTGTTCCTATGCGTGCTAAATCTTTATGTTCACTTAAATTCTCTCGACGAGAGGTCAAAGAATCGGAGTTATGAAACATAAAACTTGTAAGCAGCACACCAAAAAAAGAAAATTCTCCTCTCCCCCTTTTCTTATATGCTGATGCTGCTGCTTACTGCTTGCCGACACATAAATAGAGTAAAAATCTGTAGAAACAGGTTTCAATGATCTCTTTCAGTCTTTATCTTATTATTCTGCTGTTTAGCATGAAATCAGCAGACATCGTTCATTGTCGCCGTCATTTTTTAAAAGCAATCATGCACAAAAATATGGGGAGAGGACAACAAACTGTTCATTCAGCTATGTGTATTTTTTTTTTTAAAAAAAATGATTAGAAAAGGGACTGCAAATGTGGTGTGAGACGAGCAAAAAGGTATGAAATAAAATTTTCAGAGATGTCTGTAAGTGCTTTTTACTCCTGAATGTCTGTCTAGACATTGATGACAATATTCCATTACGGTTGGATTTAACTTAGACAACTTTTAATGATGACTGTAAATTTGCAGAGATAGAAACAATGAGGTTATGATATTGGAGATTCTTTTGGACATTGTGGATGGTTTGGATTGGATTCTCATAGAGTAAGGCCCTAAGTTATAGCTCTAAGTTCTCACTTCTGAATTTAATTCCCAATTTACTTAAATCCGAAAACAAATGCTTAATTAATTAATTTAAGCCTAAATGAACAGCCATGTCAATTTGTTTAATTATTAATCACACTCGATCACATGTCAACCTTCAATTTACAATTTGTTATAACTTGCAAATTATTTACTGTGTATGAATTATTGTTTTTCAAAAGACTTCCGCATTATTTACTTTTCCGCAATCGCTATTTTCCAAAGAACTTTTGGTGGAAGTCTTCAATTCAAGGACTCGTCAGAAGTATGTATTCCTTAATGCGTAAATGTGATTTGTTATGTCTTTGGTTTTGACGTAGATATCTCATTATTATTCGGCTATATTTAGGTTTAGAAATAATTCTTTATATTGTATTATAATAGACCACGTGTTCTGTATGTCATGTCTATTAAACTTTGTATTACATCAAGAACATTTAGTGACAATAGATGAATGAAATCATTAATAACTACGGAAAAGCACTCAAACACTACGAAATGAGGAGATGAAACCCTTTTTTGGAGCAATTAGATTAGTAAACTAGTGACTATATATGATTAGTTGAGGCGCATTTTCCTTGCATGGATTGAAAATATTCAGAAAACTTAAGAAATTTAACGGTCAAAAAAAATTCAAATTAAGTAACGAAATTTTCGTTTAAAAAAATTAAGAAATTTAACGGTCAAAAAAAATTCAAATTAAGTAACGAAATTTTCGTTTAAAAAATAACGGTTAAAAATGTAAGCTTTTACGTAAGAGATTATTGGAAGATATTTTAGCTGATTCCAGCAAAAGAGGACATAGATCGTCTAACAAAATGCAAGCACATGCCATTCAGGAAAATGCGCTAAAAGATGAGATGAAAATTAATTTTTTGGCGAACGTTCAATGGCGAGGATTTTTGTTTCTTGCACAATGATGTAAATGACTATGAATGATGTGATAATGAAAATTATTATGACTCTGATGACATGTTTATGGATGATTTGTTAGGGATATGCACACAAATTAATAATAAAAAAATAAAGGGAATTAAAAGTTGTACACAGAGAACAGAAACTAAAGCACATTGAACGACTCACTGGCATCATTTGGATAGTACCTAAAAGTTTTGACGTTGTTCCAACTTGTTCTGATATGATTGCAGTATACGTATAATTATTTGCAGGCTGCGTGATTTTGATGACGATTTCATGCAAGGGAATCATGGATATATCCTTTATTTTTGTTTGTAATTGCGATGGATTATTGACTTGATTAATTATAATTTGACTATCAAGAATGGCTCTTTTATGCTCAATGAATAAAGAACAAAATTATGACATTAAAGGAAGTAATCTGTTGATTTACATTCTATTACTTTTTTAATGATTTTTAATGCACTTTTACATAACTTTTTATCGAGATTATTTTCTCTATCTCTCTCACTCTCTTTTTTCAGCTATAATAAAAGAATAAATAAAATTTAAATAGGAATTAAATGAACCTTTTCACTCTGATTTTACAGCACAACTTGTGTGGTTTTGTGGGAAATTTCAATAACAAATAAAAGTTGCAGGATGAAAAAAAACAAATATATGTGAGAAAAAAGGTCGAGAGCTTTCGAGCATCAATACATGTATGTGGACTAACCAGATGATGAAATTATTTAAAATTTTCTCATTTTCTTCCTTGCCAGACAAGGAGGAAAATTCATTCACAGCTTTTAATCGAAATTGAGAGCACTTTAAAGACTTTTAGAGCACTTATTGATTTTTTTCCTTTATTTTACTTCACTTTCTGCACTTTTGCGGATGTTTCGTAGGCTCTATTAATTTTAAAAATCATCCGACAACGGAGGAAGCGAGCGCTAAAGACTTCTTGCACGTTACATTTCTTTTAACTGACTGAAAATTATTTTCGTGAGCGGAACAATTTTTTTTATTTCCGATGAGAAAATCAAGAGAATCTTTAGCCCTTTTCCAGTGCATGCATAACTTTTAATGCAATTCACTTTGACCTGATTGGAGTTTAAAGTTGTTACTTATTAATTTCGGGGTTTTATGTTTGTTTGTGGACGCTAAGGAATTTTGAATGGTCGATTTATATTTTGTGAACTTACTATATCATTTATCTTGATGGCTGGGGTGTATAATTAGTGCTTACAGCCTTTCATGTCAAACAATTCAAAAATTGAAAATTTTCCGTTGATATTTTTTTGAAATGTTAAAAACCGTTAAAATTTGAATTCTACAAAACCGTTAAAGTTTGAATTTTACAAAACCGTTAAAATTTGAATCTTAAAAACCGTTAAAATTTGAATTCTGCGAAACCGTTTAAATTTAAATGTTACAAAACCGTTAAAGTTTGAATTTTACAAAACCGTTAAAACTTGAATCTTAAAAACCGCTAAAATTTGAATAATAAGAAATCGAAATTTCAAAATACAAATCTGAAATAAATGCGTCCCTTTCCAAAAAACAGCAGTGCCAAAACACAATATAGAGCGAATAATATGAAATTAAAGAAAATAAAGATTGAGAGAGAATCAATTTCATAGAAGAATATCAAAAAACATGCTTTCTGTTGCCATACATTCATCAGACAACACAAAAATCATTCTGTCTTCTCTCCGTGCGCATTCGCAGATTTATTCTGGAAAATGCTTTTTTTATTAGGACATGCTGTAAAGTAAAATGCACAATTCTGAACCGGAAAAATCAATTTCATTTATATTTTAAATTTAAAAACTGCAATAATTTTCTTTTACCTTTATTACTGACAATTTCCACTATAATTTTTCATCTTTTATAAGATTTTTTTTTTATTTTATTTATTTTCATTTGTTTCTTTTTTTGTATCATGATACACAATCATATTTTTATTTATTATTTTCATCTCTTACTTGAAAAATTTGAACAGAACGAAAAAAGTTAATTATGCCAATTATTAATTTACTATTTGAATGCAATTAATGGAAACAAGGCGGAAAGAATTGTGAACTGTTGCTTTTGTCAGGAGGATGGTGGGAATTTTCACATTTTATTCTATTGATGCTGTTTGGTCTCACATTAATGCTTGATTATTGATTTCCTTTTGAAATTCAGACATTAACTTCAAAGTCACGTGGTTTTGGAAACTCAATATGTGTGTCACTGAGAATTGTTCGTGCTGAAGGCATTTTGGAGCTCAAAATCGTTTTTATTCGAGATCTTGACGACTTTTTGACCCCCAAAAAAATTGTCAGCATAAATTGTCAAACTGTCGTTTAATTTTTTGAATTTTTTTATTTGAAATTTTGAAAACCGTTAAATTTCCGGTTGATTTAAAATCTGAAATGCCGTTAAATTTATCAAAAGGAACTCACGTGCGTTTGTCGTTAATTCTAAATGGCAATTTCATGTCAATCCTTTACGTTTATGTTATTCATATAATTTATATTTAGTAAGTTAGCTTTCACAGAGCCAAATCAATTGATTTCTATAATTATACCAAAGTTAATTAAAAATATGAAAAGGAAAATCGGAGGCAGACGCTGATGGACTTTTTTATGTGTGTGTGGTGTGGGAATAAGGGAACGGGAAAATATAGAAATCTCTTCATTTTGATGTATTTTCCTTATGATTTAGGTACGAGTTTTTTTTTGTTTCATCTTATCAATGTATTTTTTTGTTTTTTCAAATCATTTTTCTCTTTTTTTAAAGATTTTTTTCACGTTTTTTTCTGTATTTGATTAAAGAACAAGATTTTCCTCATTTATGATGCATTTTTTGCAGTCATGCTTTGTGTGACAAATTTCACTTTAAGTGGAATTACACGCACATATTCTCCAAAAAATTTACAATTAGTTAAATGTGTGTTTTTCATCATCATCATTTTTGCTTTACTAGAATATATTTATAATATTTATATTATTAATCTTAAAGTAACGACTTTACTTCACTAAGACCATTTAATTACATAAAAAGTTATGTACATAAAAAGGTGCTGTGATCCAAAAAAATCATGAAAGAAAACAATTTTTTTGATTTCATTTCTCGTTCATAAAGTTTTATGGAAAAATTCGTTCTTGGTTCGACTGTGTTTTTCATTTTGGGCACTGGAAAGGAAGTTCTATCTTGTTGCAAATTCATCTATATGCTTTAAGATTTGTGGATTCATTTTCTAAATACAGAACTTGAGTATCGAAGGTAGCCAAATTCGACCGGTTTTTAACGGTCATTTGAAATTCAAAATTTATGAAGGTTTCGTCTAAATTTTTAACCGTCATTTAGAATTCAAAAACTTTGTTTCGTCTAAATTTTTAACGGTCATTTGAAATTCAAAATTTATGAAGATTTCGTCTAAATTTTTAACGGTCATTTGAAATTCAAAATTTATGAAGATTTCGTCTAAATTTTTAACGGTCATTTGAAATTCAAAATTTATGAAGATTTCGTCTAAATTTTTAACGGTCATTTGGAATTCAAAAACTTTATTTTAAGGTTCGTCTAAATTTTTAACGGTCATTTAGAATTCAAAAACTTTATTTTAGGGTTGATTTTCCCCTAAAGTCAAACTGTGCAGCTCTGCTTTAGATAGATATGCATGCTGGGAACAAAAGAAGCCAATCTAATGAGAAAGGAAATGAAAATTTTGCTAAAAAGGATCACATTAGGAAAGTAAAAGTGAAGAAAAATGAACAGAAAAACTCGCAATGACGCACAATTTCCTCACTTTTTTTGTATCATAGTAAGCAGCATTAGCAAAATAGGAAACAACAGTTAAAATGAGTTTATGTAAACATTATTTTACACCAATTTTGTTATTTCAATTCAATAACAAATGATTTTCAGTTTTTCCTTCTTTTTTTTAATTTAAAAATTGTAAAATTTTCCTCACTAATCACTTCCATTTTTCTTCCTTCTTTCTTTTTTTTCAATTTTTTTGGAATCCTAGAAATTCTTATCAATTAAATTTTTATGTTTTTTTATTTTCTTTTCTCTTCATTTTTTATATGAAATATGCATTACCACGACGACGACGATTATCAACAATTTTTTTTAGATTTTTCATTAATTTTTTTTTGTGTGTGTTTTTCTTATGTAAAGTTTTTAAATTCAACGCGCCTGATGAGTCATCATACATAAAACTCATGGACTATTCTCAAAAAAGAAAGTATGTTGGTGGTACTGTGTTTTCCACGTCTAAATGATTTTCCTTTCTTGTTTTTCCTTACAAATATAAAATTTGTTATTTTTTTTCTCCTTCTTTGTGTATGTAAATGTGTGTGTGTGTGTTTGTGTCTGTCTGTGTTGATTAATATTATTGCAAACATCTTGGATGACAAAAATTCTCTCTTCTTAGACTTCCTTCAACCGCTTTGCTTCAAACTCTTCTTCGTCAGAATATTCGTATGCTTCCTCGTAATCCACCTCACGTTCACGTTTGAGACTATTATTGTTTGAATTTTGAGGACTGACAAATGAGCTGTAATGACACGTGAAGAGAATTAATTCCACGTCTCTGGAGATTATGTCTCTCTCTCTGATTATACTTACGCATATTGACTGTTGTATGATTGATTTCGTTCACTACCGGAATAATTATTTGAGCCTGGCGATTGGGGTGCGGATTGTAGGACAACATCATTCAACTCTTGCGGGGAATTATCTTGAGAATTATCTGTGGACAGTAAGAAAAGTCATTCATTAGCCAAACATGTCTTGAAGTGGATATGACGATCTGGAATGTCAAAAATAATCTATTTAACCTAGTTTTTGTCTGAAACTAGGTCAAGAATCTAATGAATGAATTTGTGTGCGATATAAAATAAATTCGTGGATTAAAAGTAGGATAAACTTTAATCCAAGGATATTAGCAAGACATAATGATAATGTGATAATATACTAAAAAATCTACGAGTATGCATAGAAGAATTACCTATGAGACTCGGTGAAACTGGAGCGGATCTTGGCATTCCAAAAGGTGCTCTAAAGTTTTGATTACCTCTTTGTCGTCGCTTACGAAAACTCTGATCGATCAATTTGCTCTCGCTCATTGGATCGATTCGCCAAAAACTTCCCTTGCCTGGCTCGTCTTGTGAGCGTGGCACTTTGATGAAGTAACGATTTAGACTGAGATTGTGACGAATACTGCAGTGTGGAAGTGAAGACATTAGTAAGACAAAGAAAAAGTGAGTAAAAAGTAAATTAACTGACCTATTCTGCCATCCTTTGTTAGCTCCAGTACGATAATACGGATAATTCTTAGAGATATATGAGTAGATGCCTGATAGTGTCAATTGCTTGTCCGGTGCCGCTGTGATTGATTGTACAATCAGCTGAGCATAACTATATGGTGGTTTCTCGTACTCTCCAGATGTTGACGGTGCAGTGAATTCCTAAAGACATTAGGTTACTCATTAGATTCTCTCACACTTAATTAAGCAAATTAATATCATGTACCTCATTAAAGTTGTGACTGCCATTGTTGTGTGTCGAATATACATCATGGTAGTTATGTCGTGGACTTGTGGGGCATGAATTTGCTGCTGACATTGTCCCTGTTGGCGATGGAAATGGACTCTTTATGTTCTTTAGTGCTGCTTCTTGTTCAGGTATTGAAATTTTCAATGGACGATAAACGGTGTTTGTATTCTCAACAGATGTAGACTTTCCGGTTGTATCATGTTTGCGACTTTGATCAACCAAATTCTCAAATTGTATTCGAATATTTGTACTTGGGAAACGCAATGTGCATCTACAAAACAGAAAGGCAAAAAGAAAACTTTAGTTTAAAAATACAAAGAGAAGAGTTTAAATGAGGAATAAGAAGGAAATTAGAACAAGTGAGTGACGTGAGAAGTCATGCATTCTTCATACAATATACAGATTATCCAAATCAGTAGAGAAATGGCTCACACGTGACTGATGAAGACGCAAAAAAGGACATTTTAAAATATATTTCAAAAAAAAAGTTGTCTGACTTACGAGCTGGGCAATCGAGTTGGCTCGGTGCTCTTTCGAATGAATTGATCGTCAATGAAGACACCGTTTTTACTAGCACAGACCAAATTGAATTCGTGTCCATCGTAATGCAAGATTAAATGTTTACGTGATACGAAACTATTTTTGCCAACATGAAAGTCGACCGATGATTTCGATGAATTGCGGCCAATTTCAATGACATTTTGACTGATTAATAAGATGTTGTCTTTCGATACAAGACGCCCAATAAACGATTGATATTGTTGACTTGAATTATTACTTTTACCAAAATTATTGTTATTAATGAATGCAGTTTTTGGTGTTCGAATTCCTGTGGAAGCTTGATGACCAATCGATGACGGTAAGTATTTTTTGATACCAGGTTTATGGATGATTGTGGACGGTGGTCCATCGTCAGGAATTGTCGCTATTGTCATTGTCTGGACTTCCGCGCATTCCGTATCAATAACTTCACTTATAATATTGCTATCATCAAGACATTCCTCATCGTATGCCTCCTCCTCCTCAATCAAATGATCCTCAACAATTTGTTCTTCCGTATCGTCTGCCTCTACAGTTTGGTAGTGTAACACTATCTGAGGATTTGGCTGATCATTATGATTATTTTGATCCGCAATCTCTTGTTCAGACTTCTGCACCATCACACGAGGCAGGTGAAAATTGTTACTGTCCGTCATCTCTTTCTTTAAGTATATTTCCAATTCCTTCTTCTGATGCTTTTTGTTGCTACTTTTTGTTGGGATGTAAATCTTCCTCTCTATTATATCTTCAGCTCTGTAAATTGATGCAAGAAAAAAAAAGTAAAGAAAACACATGAAAAACTTGATGAGAGAATGAAAGTTATGAGCAGCAGCAGCAGAGAGGAGAATAAAAGTGTATCAGAGTCGTACTAAACTAATAATATTATTATTTTTTCACAACCATCAGTAGGCTGATGTTTTTATTTTCGTTTTTTTCTTGTTGTTGTTTTGTCATCGAATGGTGCTGCCTGCTATGTAAATATTTAGCCGCGCGTTGATCAAGTATGAAAAGTAAGCTTTTTGCGTCGAAAAAAATAAAGATTTCAGCACCACGTTTTTTATTTTGTATTCTTCGCAGTGCGCTTTACAATAGACTACAATTACTTTATGTCTATTTTCTATATTAGACAAGAGACGAGATGTTGAGGAAGAGAAAATGTGTGTAAATATACACTAAAACTTTAGAGACGAACACCTCGAATATTGCGTAAAGCATAAGGCAGGAAAATATTTTTGTTTTTTTCCTTTCCTCTAACTGTGCCTTACTACTACTCCGCTCATCTCAACAAACAAACAATTTTCCAAAGCTTTTTCCCTTTCTTATTATTATTACTTTATTTTCTTTTTCTTCTTTCCATACTCTACATTGTTGCTGTTATTTCATCCCTACGATGCTTTTCTTTCTTCTTCTCGTGCACAAAATCGCACAAACAGCACCAAGCAGGCAAGCAATGTGTATATATTTATACATACACATAACAACAAGAAAAAAACATCAATCAGCTATAAACAACAGCGGAAAAAGGTCAATAAATTACAATTATTATGATTATGCCACCAAAATTGCTGTTCTATTTTCAATTTTCACCCTCTTAGACACTTTTAGCACAGGTTCCTTTAATTTTCTAACTTTAACAGCACTTCCAATATATTCGGAAATTTTTTTTAAATATTCCATTTGACAACAGAGTGTCGAGCATAGCTTCTATACAAAACAAACTTCACATCGAGAGATATATACACGGACGGAGAAGAGAGGAAAAATGGAAGTATAAAAATAAATAAAAATGTATTTAAGCGAAAAAAACAACGTGCTTGTATGATTTTTAATAAAATTCCGGCTTCGCGTTACCTCAAAATCACATCAAACTTATTTAATTAGAATCCGACTAGTCGCTTCCAATGACATTACAAGGCATTAGAATTAAAATGTGTTTTTATATCCTGATTTGACTCTGCAGAACTTTTTATTTATTTTTTTGTTGTTTAGGTTGTGTGTGATTTTTTTTTCACGCTTTCCGATCGCTATTTTTTCCATATATTTCCAACTAATTTTACCTTTCCCCGCTTCTTTGATCACTTATTAACAAGTTAAAACACTTTTTACTATAATTAAACACTCCAAATGGAATTAAAATTCAATTTTCAGTAATTCTTAATGTTTTGAATATAGATATTTATTTTTCAATAACACGCTAAGCTTGCTGAAAAAACTTTTCAAATTTTCTTTCGACCGTTATTGCGTGGCTTTTAACTGAATTCACTTCTGCATGCTTTCTTGCATGTTAGGTGCTTATTGCAGGTCTTCTAGCTTTCCTTTTACACAACACATTTATCATGTGCAATATATAGTTTAGAAATACTTTGGAAATCACTTTTCATCAACTGTTTTTGAAATTTTAAACATTATTTCGAATCTTTTTCGAAATTTCCAAAAATTTGAAATGAAAATGATTTCATGAATTTTGATGCAAATTGCTGTTTCTGTAATTATTTAACTATTTTACTCTCTTTTAGTAAAGAAAGTAATTTAGTTAAAATATTTTAGTAAACTCTTCTGTTAATATAAATGTGAATTTGAGGCTTTTTTCTTGATTTTTCAAAATTTCCATTTTCGAATTGTTTGTAAACAAATTGATTTTCGAAAAAATTCGGAGATAAAATTCAAAACTAAAAAAACAGTTTAATCTTTTAAAATGTATTTTCTTTTAATTCAAGCACATCACAGTTACCTTATTAAGTATATATTGAAATTTAATGACACTTAATAATTTTTTTTTGCAATTATCAAGTAAAATTTATTTAGCATACTGTAACGGTCATAATAAATTCAAAAATTTCGAAAATAAATGTAAATAAAGAGAGCTCAAAACGTGCAAATATTAAAAAATTAATAAAAAAATGAAAAAGTCTAATAAACCAGGAAGTATGCTTAAAGTTAAGCAATTTAGTGAATCTGAAAGTGACGGAGAACAGGATAATGATGAAGTCATTGAGGATCAAGCTGAAAATTCAGTAGAAAGTGAGAAAATGGATCAAACATCAGAAGTTGATGAAAATCCAGAAGAACCGACAACCAGCACAGATAAAAAACAGAAAAAGACTCGAAAGAAAGGTATAATTTACATTGGAAACATCCCACAGCATATGAATGTAGCAATTTGTCGAGAATTTTTGGAACCATTTGGTGAAATTGGTCGAATATTCTTACAGCCAGACAAAAAAGGAAGTAAGTTAGCCGCTGTTGACAGATTCTCAAAATACTCTTAATTAACTAATTCAAATGATTAAATTACAGTGACAAAAAAGGCGAATAAAAAGAAGAAGAATGTAACATTTACAGAAGGCTGGGTGGAATTTGAGAAGAAGAGAGTTGCAAAATGGGTAGCACAGCACATCAACAATACACCGATCACGACGAAAAAAGGATCAAAATTCTGTGATATATTGTGGAGCATAAAGTACCTTTCAGGATTCAAATGGATTCATCTCAGTGAAAGACTGACATTCGAGCGAGCAGTACAACATCAAAGAAAACAAATGGCCATCAGTAAAGCTCGAAAGGAAGCCAGCTTCTTCCAAAATAATCTCGATAAGAGCGAGAGATCTGGGAAAATTAGAAAGAAGAAGCTCTAGACAAGTGAATAAAAATTTATTGTTTATTTTACATACACAAAAAGGAAGATTGAAGAATTGTGCCTGTATATTCCTTAAATTTGTTTATTATTGCTTCTTAAGTTAGTCTCTCACATTTCAGGTAGATTCGATTTACAGAGGTTTAAATGGGAATGTCGAGGGTGACTAGTTAGATTTTATACTGATTTATTGAGTTTATAGACGTAGATTAATAGTTAATGTCCATAGTTAATGTAATTAATTTCAAGTAAGAATTATAAAAATATCACAATTAAGAATATCAAGTAAAATCATAAAAGTACGTGACAAAACAGTATGTACAGCCTAGTCAGCCTCTCACCACTGAAGAAATTTGTCAGTTGAGTTTGTATTTTGAGCGCGTGTAGACGTATTTTTCGTTTACTCTACAACGATAAATAATGTGTTTTTATTCAACATGTAGCTGGTTAAAAATTGCTTTTAATTTATCGTCACATCTTGTATCGATAGATTAGGTTAAATCATAGATGCCATAATTAACAAAACAAAAAAAAGTTAGAAAAAGACACATTTTTGCAATTAAGAGAGTGAAGGGAATAAAATTGAAAAAAAAAATTCATCAATGTTGAGCAGGTGTGAGGCACAAAGAACGACGATTTTGTTGTGCTGTTTGCGTTTCAACTGAAAAAAAGGTTTTATTATCAGAAAAAATAGGCTTATTAAGTTATAGTGAAAATTGAAATTTGATTAGAAAAGTGAAGCAAGAATGTGTAAAGTGTAAGAAGTGCATTAAGGCGGAGATATTCACCACTATACTGCCGAGTTATTAAGGCTATTTAAAGAAGAAAAAAAAATTCTTCCTCTCTTTGAATAAAAAGAGTATATAAGGAGTCCAGTCAGTGAGCCAGCACACAAGCGTAATAATAAGAAAAATATATATCCAGCAGATACATGAAAAACCTGTTTTCGTACCTCGTAAGGTCTCTCGCGTAGTATTAAACGTTTTTTTTCTTCTTTCATTCTTCTGGTCTTAAATAATCGAAAGCAAGCAACAACAACAAACTCGCGGAATGAAATGAGACAAAAGGAATTCTTTTTTGTGTAAAGCGAGCATCCATGATATTGAAGAAGAGTTATAACATTATTCACGGTGTTTTTTTTATAACGAACTTTTTTATGACGATTCTGTTTACTCCTTCCTCATACACTTAAAAAATAGAGCTATATCGCGGTCTGTGTGTATTAAAAAAAGGTAACTAAGCAGCACAAAAAACTATCAACAAACAAACAAACTGTATTCGAGGAATACAATAAATTTATCAAAGCCTGCTTAATATTTGTGCTATTTCTTGATATTAAGTACGTCGTGACACTGAATGAATGTACAAAGTGAATTTATGTTCTAAGAAAAAAGTTAAGGCACTCATTAGTCCTTCTCAATGTCATTAAAAGTGAGCTGTTACATAAAGTGTGCGAGTGATTTACAAAAGTAAAGAAGGATAGAGCATAGGCTGCTGATAAGGCAGAGAGGAAAAAGAAAGAAATTAATAAATTATAAATAATAATGAAAGTAACAGTTTGTTTTGGTGCTGTTCGAGTCGTTGTGCCATGCGGTAATGGCGACTTATTGGTTCGCGATCTCATCATAGAATCGATTCGTCGTTACAAAAAAGCTACAGGAAAGGTAAGCTACTTTTTATTCTTAATTAAGTCTCATTGACTATCCGATTACGACCAAAAAAATTCATTTTTGTGGTCATTGCGGTCTCTTGGATGTACATTCTGTTTTCTAACTTGCTTCTGTCTGTTGTCGGTTGGTAATTTTTGTTTTCTTCCTCCCCGTGTCTGACAAACGAATATTTTGATGATTATGCTGCCGTAACCTTGAGAGGCTTTAACATTGTTCAAAAATTGTATTTTTATTTGAAGCAGCGACGACAAATGGACAATAAAACGTAGAAAAAAAATATCATCAAGATTGTTGATGATGATTATTGCTGCTTTTGTTTTGTTACCCACCACCACATGAACAGCAAGAAGATCCACAAAAATAATTTCTGAAGCATAACAATTTTGATTTATTTACCGGCACTCTATTACATCATTGTTAAAGGTTTAGGGCTAAAGACGGGAAGTAATCTTGCCCCTTTTTCTTCATACTTGAGGGATTTTCATGTAGTCAGTCCCGATTGATGACTCATTTCCCCCTTTCCACACATTATTATTATTATTTTTCACTGTAAAATGCAACTAGAGTTGTAGCAATGGAAACAGCAACAATAAATGATAATTAAACGTATGCCAAGAATTAAATTTTTTTTGGTTGCATGCCAACGCCAATAAACTGATGATGAAGTTACAAGGTGTGCTAAAAATAAAGGAGGTATTATGTCGATGAATAGGTTTTCTAATCAACCTCGATTACACTGAGGCATTTACACTCATAACAGACGTATGTCTATTGACATATTTGTTGGAACAAAAAAAAATAATAATGTTCGATAAACGACCCAGCTGACATTATAAATCAAACTAAGTATTAATATACCTAATGCTATGATGAAGCTATATGGGCGAACAGAAATGGAAAAATTTATTTCAGTGGAATACATTTTGTGCATCGATTATGCAACGCTTATTGATTATGCGTATAAAACACAAATATAAAGTCATTTAGCATGCAATGTCGTGAAACCCCTTAACATAAGCTTGATTCTAATTCCACCTCTTGCCCTTCGTTATTCCTAATTTTAGAATTGACATGCATTCGTACACAATATCACAAGTTACACACGCAAGAAAATTTAAAATTTATAAGACATTGACATTGATTTTGCGTCTCGTTCACTCTGTCTTCTCTCATCGTGAATGTCTGTCCGATGTGATGCGTGTGCAAAAATAAAATGACTAGAATTGTATTATTACTTACCGTCAATTTGAAAATTATACATTAGGTTGAATTCATTTCAATGCTTAGACTTTCTATTATGACTTTTTTGTCTGTAGACAATTTGCGGTGTCTTATTTCCGCTTTTTAACTCAAACGCTGTTCCAAATAATGTTCCATTTATGGCTTAAATTAAATTTCATCAAAATTTTTATGAATTCTTTGCTGCTTTTGGTCAGAGTTGATGTTTGCTTGGGACGGGATGTAGTTTTGAGTCTATTTTAATGAAGGCTTCTTTTGAAATGTCAGGAACTTCAATATTTGTCTTTAAACTAAGTTCCAACTAAGTTACGTCTTATTCCAGCACAAACGTTGAGGAACCAGTCCAAAATCTCATAATCAACATCCATACATTCAAAACAACCACAACTTCCAACTCTGCAATCGAAAAAAATCAAAGCCTACTCAACTAATCCTTCGAAAATCCATTTTCCAATTAAATGCTATTCAATCAACACAACACAGAATGAAATTCTCAACATCAAGTATTGAAATTTGATATTTTTATTTCAACAAGAAATAGAGAATGAAAAATTGTAAATCTATTGAGCTTTAAACATGGATTATGGATTGAAATCCTTATTGATTTCACAATAACGTGAAGCCATCAAGTTTTTTATTGTATTTTCACGAATAAGTCAAAAATAAAATCTGAGTCATTGACATCCACCTAGTGAGACGGACGACAAAGTTGAAAACGCGATTTAGTGATTTAACAGTGCGGAAACCTTTTTTTTTTATTTCGAGCGACATTTCATTATAACATTGTGGAATTTGAAGAAGTTTAAAAGACTTGATTTCATTTCTTAAACCGAAATGCTTCATTTTCTGGAAATATAATAATAATGAGAGATATCCGATTTCAAATTTCCTTTTACTCCATACTGTAACATCATTAAGTGTATGTTTCACCCAAATAGCTTAGCTTGTTGTTATGTTAAACATGAAAACATATCCTTTATGATGGCTGAATCGTCGTTATGATTTCATCATCTTCATTCACTCTTTTAATACTGCTGTTTGTTGCATGCGAGATGTGTGAGACGATGATGTTAAAGAGGAGAGACGTGGCAAATAAGTGAGAGAGAGAGACTTGAATGCCCGCATGAATATCTTCACGAAATATCAAATGTTTGCACGCACAAGACAGTCTTCCTTCGTTGAATCTGAGAATGATATTGAAATACATCTTTTGAGCAGAATTTTAGAGGATGTTGAGTTTGTTTCATGGCTAGTTTGTCTGCTTTGTGGATTTTCATAAAGTTCTAAACAGAAAATTGTCATCCAGGTCTCTGTGGTTGGCATACTCATGAAATCTAAGCTTTTTATTTTGGAATGAGGCAATTATCAACTGGATCTGAATTATTATTGCCTAAGATCAATGATGGCAAGGAACCGACACTTTAATGAGTTCTAGAATACAATTCAGGGAATAGTTAAAAAGCATATCCTATATTATAGTCCAGAAGATTCGGTATCTAGAGGATTTCCAGAAGACAGCAAGGAACCGACACATTATTGTGTTCTGAATGTTATTTTCTTAACATGTTCAGTCATAGCAGTCTTAATGGTTATTCTGATGTCATCTACAGCCAATCCACAACCTCAAACCCTTTTCGAATATCCAAATTACAAAATATTGTGCATTTCTCGATAATTCCTGTTTACAATTACAACTTTATAGCCTCTGACTCATGGAATATGCGCGCAGAGCTCATTCATCTCAAAGATATTTCACATTTATGTCGCCCTGCAATAATTGTTTTCTTTTCTCAAAAATAAATAAGTAAGAGAAAGAGAAGTTCTTTAGAAAGGAAATGAGAGAAGAAGAAAAATTGTCAAAGTAACTCCGAGGTTCATTGGAGCATTTCGAGAAATTGTAGACTTAAAGTTTCATGAGAATTTCGATTCACTTTTAGTGCATTTATGGAGAATTAATTTTCCATTCTTTCCGTATCGATAGTCACGTTTCTCGTAAACGAAACAATACTAATAATAATAATCCGTATCAGTTTGTCCCACTGACATTAAATTAATACCTTAATAACCAGCTCTTTTTCCGTCGAGTTTAATTCATTCGATAATGAATACTTGATTGTAATTTTTTTAATAAATTTAATTCGAAACGACTATTTTTGAACGAACATGCTGCGGTAATCAGAGACTAAAGCTCGCTATGGTGTCTCGAGATGGAGATGAAGAAAAAAAAATTGTGAAATATCATTAAAATTATTAATTTAGACATACTTAGTTTAGTAATGATCATTATAAAAATGCTAAAGATATTCATTCGGTTCGAAAGTGAAAATGACTTGGCCAAATGATATTTCTAAAGATTATACAAATTTATTCCATTATGCCGACAGTTTACAAAATGACTGACTCCATCCAATCACCAACAAACACAAGACTGACTGATTTCAGATTCTGAAAAATTTCCGTTAAAATTAAAATTTAACGGAAATTAAAGAAAATTCGCAATCAAGTAAAAAAAAAATTATCGTTGTCGTGAAATGGAACTAAAAAATAATTATTTTTAAAGAGAAAATTGAAATCGAACATGACCATTGTGAACTCTTGTTCAGCAAGCAACAAAAATGACTCATATTTCGATATGCAGTTTTACAGACTTTCTGGTTTTGGGATCAATTTTTTTTCTTTCTTTGTCAAACCATATTAAGTGCCTTTAAGTCAGCCGCATGAAACACTTGTTGTCGTCTCCTCCCTCAACAAAAAATATTCTAACGGACTATCTATTTCCATTACACATATCTAATGTGTATTTTGTAACTACTTAGTGTATACACTTAATATTCAAAACATGTCAAAAACATTTAGAAGCTACTACTGCTGCTGATGCTTATATTTTTGAATACAATGTGCTTTTATTTCTTACTTAATCTTGTTATCGAGCTGAAATCACGAACCACTTTACTGTGTTTATGAAAGAAATGGTTAATTAATTTAATGAATAGTCGACCGACAAAAATTTTCTCTCTCATTCTGTCTTTATTATGACTCGCGTTAAAATTCAATTTTTAGCGGAATTTTTCGAGTGCTGGGTGCAGTGGATTATGCATTTTGGGTAGGTGGCTAGCAATTTGAGTAGTTGTGGCATTTACTTCCACATATTTTTGAATATTAATGTTGTTTTCTACAAAACAAACATATTTGGTAATAAAATAGCTCAAAGAAGCACATCAAGTCAGGTATGACGGGTCACAAATCACGAAATATGAGTAACCTCATGTCTATACTCGTTCCTCAGTGAAATCTTGACGAAAATAAAAAGATCCAGTAGAAAAAAATGCGTTCTAGTCTTACACATTCATTAATTTTAATAACTACATTTCATGCCTTTTCTTTTACGCGTCTTCTTATGATGTACCGCGTGATTTCGAAAAATTAGACTCGGCTTTAATGAAAATGCGTGAAAAACACCTTCAGAAATAAAAGTTCTTTCATCATTCTTTGTTGCCTCTCTAAAATTTATGTGGAAAAGATTCTCATGCTTTAATATGATAATGTTGATGTTGATGATGATGAAATCGCAAGTGGTTGGGTTCTGGAAATCCGATGAAATTTAATGATCTATGAAAAAAGCAGCCGAGAATTTAAGCTAAGTGGCAATCTGCATGTAAAGTGTTTCTGGCCTTATATATTCTTTAATTAATAATAATGTGTACATGTACAGTTAATCAGTAAGCCATATGATTAACGCAGTGGTGTCTGTTCTGTCGTCACAACCTTTCAATGCCAATTATGGATATGTCTTGTATATGAAAATCTATTCAAACAGTTGTTTTCATTGATACACAAAAAGCTATAAAATAGTTTCAAAAAACGAAGAAAAATCAAATAATTGTGTGAGAAGAATTAACAAGCAAATTATGAATGCGCAATTTTTAGAGAAATATGTGGTCGTAGGCAGTGCTTAACAAATTTTATTTTGGGGCTTCCGATAATTCGCTTCCTTTTCTGTCAAGAGAAACTTTTTTTGTTTTCATTTCGTTTGACAAAAATAAAAGTGATAAGCGGTGATGGATTACGTGAAATTATTCACACATATCTGGCAGTTGATTAAAAAATTTGTGTCTAAGACTATATGTTCGATATGTCTTAATCACGAACCACTAATTCTCTTTGTGTTTTCATTTTATTTCTATAAATATTTCTCCCCTTAAGCAATCTGGCTCTTCGACAAGTTGTTCTGATCGTTTTACTATTTATGGCATTAGACTATGTCTGCATTAAAACATTTTTTTTGTTGAGTAATCACATAAAAAGTACCATTGAACTCATTTCCTTCTTATCAACTTGAAAACAAATAATTACGCCTAGGCGTTTATTGAACGAAGTGAATCAACGTTTGCCTTAATCAAAAAATAAAGTAATGTGAAGCTTGTTTTATGACTAACAATATTTATCTACTGATATACACGTAGAAATTTCATAACGAGTAAGAAGAATTTTAATCATGTGAGTTCACCCTCCCCCTTGTGTTTAACTGTATACACATTTCTACACACATTTTTTTTGCCTTCCCTCAAAGTACCGGCAGATGCTCAACGATACACATAGAACAGTAGTTGGACGACCGTTAAATAATTTTGCATGAATGTCTTTCTATGTATTGGTGAATTGTTGATATTTTTATTCCTTCCTTCTTCTCTGAATGGATCTTGTTGATGCTGCTCGTTGATCGTCTTTATTTTAAAGCCAAAACATATGCTTAACATATTTCCGATATCTTTTTAATTTTTCTTCTTCTTTTCATCTTTTTTCTTTGAATTATTATTATTTTTTTGGAAGAAAAAATTTAAATCCACTTTCATAAGTTTCATCTTTCTCTCGTTTGTTTCCTTTGTATGAAATGGGTAAGAAGCAGTGCTGAATTTTCTGCTATCACAAATTGTATCTAAGTGTAAATATTTAATAATTTAGCCAAAAGATGTTTTCAATTTCAAGCCTCAAAGAATTATAATAAAAAAGAAAAAGGGGGCAATAACTATGAAAGGGGACATCAACCTAACTGACAAATTATTAATAATTCAAAAATAAAATGGACGTTAAAATATTTCAACAGAAATAGTTGCTGTATAATAAATATATTGAATCGCACTGTATACCTCAATCGTTAATAGTTCATCAACCTAAGAACAAACATTTTCCCACAAAAACTTCATTTGAATAGCTCAATTTTGAGTTACTTAGAGCAATAAATGACTTGATGTGTGTTTAGGAAGTTGTTTGATGTTGAATTATAGCAACTCATTAAAGTAAATTGAGATCTAGTGTTGCTAATATTTTGATACTGAATAACATTACATAAAGTCTCAAGTACAACGCTGTCAAGCATCTGCTTCACAAAAAACGTGCCAAAAATGATCCAAAATATTTATGCAAGTGTACATAACAGAGACTAAAATTGAAGGAGAAGATAATGATGGACGATCAACGTAATTTCATGAGACAATGTATTACTCGCTCATTCATAATACTCAGGTATCTTTTCTTCATTCTCCTCAACATGGTGATGTGTGTCGCAATTTATATATTTTTTTGAGTGAATAAAAGAGCAACAATGGATCTACATATACGCTCATAAAATATGTATGTTCGTTCATATATGAAAGTGAAATGTAATTGCATAATGTAACACATTATATTTAAAAAAGTTTCCTTCTTCTTCTTCTTGCTGCTGCCCATATCTTGTTTAAAAATTGCGTTCTTTAATAGCAATGCAAAATGTCTAGTTGACCCAACCCCTTTAAAAAAAATGAAACAAAAGTGAAAATCAGATGCAATTGCCACGTTAACATTTTTTTTTCTTGCATAAAATTCGTGATGCGATCTTATCATGAAACTAAATCTTAATTGTAGCATTTATTGAAATTTCCCATGAAAATGAACGCCTCTATTTTCTGGACTAATATTAGAAGGGGTCTGAAATGAATTTCATATGGTCACAATCTGACTATTGTTACTGAGTGATTTTATTCACAGATTATTTGCATATTATTTTATTTTGTGCGCGCTAATTGTTATTTGATTTCTTTATTAACATCCAGGAGGGCTCGTTATTCTTCATCACCTTGTTGTATAATTATATGTAAGATGACATTGACTCATCGGCTAGGGTTATGTTTCGTTTTACAATGTAATGAGCAACATTAAACGATGATTTTTGATGTTTACATTTGTCGCGAACAGTCAGAAACGTTTCAAATATGCATTTGCTTGTTCTGTTAATGAGGCACTATTCATTCTCAATCTATGAGAGGTTTTTTATAGTTTTCCTAGTTAGGTCACCTTCTGTGTCATAGAGATGAGGTAGTAGGAGTAGTCAGGTTTAATATGAGTCAATCCTGTATTTACAAAATGATAATCTTCACTCAGTAGGCGATCCTAGTCCCATTTCGACCACATTCAACCGTATTTCATATAAACTTTTGACTGATGGTCTGAAAGAACAAATTTATAAAGCGTAAGTTCAGGAATTTCCGGAATAACAGTCAAAAATACCTTTTCTTCTCATAATACCTAAAAAAAACTGGCTGTGAATCATAAACCTCCATTAAAATTATAGATAAAGCTGAACTACGTCCATTAAGTATCAAATTCGTCAACCTTTATCTCTATCGAGATATGTATTGTAGTTTGATAGCCGTACCTACGAGATTATTCTCCAAGTCATCAAACTTAACGAGAGACAACTCCATTACATAGATAATTGCTGCCATGTGTCATTAAATATCCGTACGTACATTACATGTGAAATATTATTTATTCATTAAGCTACAGCTACAGCATTAGCAACAAAGATAGAGAGAACAGAAAAAAATGATGTGTACGTAGCCTGAAGGAGTAGAATAATGACATAAGTGACACAAGTGGGTAATCAAAAACGCAACAACGAAGGAATAAGAATGAAATAAAAAATAATGTGAGCTATGAGAGATGAAAAGCCAAGAGCAGTTTTGAGATGATTTATAAGCAAACAATGAGAAATTGCCACCGGTTACACTCCAATATTAAATTCTCTTTTGTGATGTGCTTACTGCTCCCATTCCATGAAGAATTAAATGTTTTCATATACTTAAGATAAAGATTTAAATTAATAAACCTCTTCGTCCGTTGTGTTGTGCTGTGTATTATTAAACGTTCTACATTAAAAAAATGACTTCAAAATTTCATTTCTTTCTTTCGTCGACTTTGTAGTAATGTTAATTTATGCAAAAATATGTAAAATGATTTCCACAAGGCACTGAACAGAAAAAAAATCGTTTTCTTCAAGGATTTCTCGACAAATGCGATAAAGTTTAGCAGTTTTTTTTTTGTATTTTATTCTGGTTAATGCGCAATATCTTACGAAATTTTTAAAATAAATAACTCAAAAAACGCGGTGGCGACATAAATTTCTCGATACGAGAGGAAAGAGGTGTAGAGAATTAAATGTGGAACAATTTGTCATTTTTAAATTAAATTAAGAGTCAAAATCGCTCTGCTGATTCACTATTCAAATTAAAAATGGTCGTTAAATCCTCGCAATATGCTCATTAATTATTTATTCATAATATTTTTATATTAATGTGATAATCCGACTGATTTAACATGCAAATGCTCTATGAGAAATGGAAAAATTATTTGAATAATTCTTGAATTAATGAAAGTGAAATGTTTTTTTGTTTCTTTATCCTCTTTTATTTACTTTTTAGTCAATAACGCAATGGCAATAGACGAAAATAGCTCATGAATTGTTTTATTTTGATGGAAAAAACGAGCACAAAAAGGCACAACCAGTGAAATCTTTCTTTATGATCTCACTATTTCGATAGAAAGAAATCTTTTAGATTATCCACTAAATTGGGATCGAAAATGAAAGTCTTTGAGACGAATCAGAAACTGTTAATAGCAACTTAGCTGCTTTTCGGGGAAATTCATAATAAAATTCTCTCATTTTGGACATTTTGTTTGTTTTTGTCGTGACTGGTATGGCAAATTGTTATGTATTTTATGGAATCAGTTTCTTGCCACTCCAAACTAGGCAGTAAGATGATTTTTCCGCTCAAAACTTCCTTAATTTAGTTAAATTAAGCGAAAAACTTCCTCAAGTGAAGATTGACGCCATTTTGAAAAATTCAAAAATTTAAAAAAACCGAAAATTTTATTTAAATTTTAAAAATCCGTTAAATTTTTAAAATTAAATTCTGCGCTTTTCTTAAAAATGCTTTCTTACGACTCGACTCTCGAGCAATTTAAATTTCTTAATAACAAAGTGAGCAAGAGAATGTGTTTATTATTATAGATGGTATTTATATTTTCGGAAATCTCTTCTCACTTTGATTGCAGACTGTGTTAAACGTTTAATAAGTGGAATCAATAATTGAGGACTTTAAAAAAATTAATTTTCGGTAGATTGCGATTGGAAATGAATGGAAGAAAGATGCAGCGCGATTATCGATTTCTGTAATTAATTAAACTAGTTTTCTTCTCTTTAAAAAGAAACTTGAACAGGCTATTAATGAAATCAAGCGTAAATTTGTGAACGCGGCTCTAGCCACCTGCTACACATGATCGATTTTTCTTTTTATCGTTTTATAGAGAATAAGAAACATATAGCTTTAATTCTCTTCCATGCTTCATAAAGTTTCATTAAAGTATTTTTTAAAAGCAAATCACAGAAAAAAAAGTCACAATTTAGTTGACTCGAGAGTGCTAATTCTAGATATAAGTGAGAGGCGTTTAGAGTTAAATATTGAATTTGTAATTAATCGTACACATAGAGCTCACTACACATGGCAATAATGGCAAATTTTAATGAGTAAGCGATTTTTATTTACGTTGGCTATGATGGAATTTCAATGTCATTTTTCTCTCATTCTGTGCTGCGTTACAATTGGTGTGAGTGCTGTACACAGATGAATATTGATGCTTACTTAAGTTTAGTTACATAGTAAGTTAAGTCATGCATTTAAATGTCTATATGACACGACAATTCTCTCAAGAGTAGATTATTTTGATTTAACAATGAGAAACACGGCGTGTCTTGAATACAGACACATCACATACGATGAATTTTTTATGGGAGGCTGTCTGTAAAGTCGAAAAACAAATATTGACATTTAAATTTCTTCCTGCATTTATTAATAAAAAAGATATATAAAATTTTAAAGAAGTAACGAAAAATGTTCATTTCCTGCGTCTAGATACATGTTACCTTGATGATGCTCTTCATGAATGCAAGTCCATTCAGTAAATTGTTCAAGTTTTTTCTTCTCATCCCACTCAAGATAAATTCTTCACGCATCTATGATGAACAGAAACGAATGAACAAGAAAGAAACGAGAAAAAATCCGGCCTTTAATCCTTTTTTTATTTCGTTAATGAAGGTTTCTCTTAACTTTATTTGTTGTATTTCATTAGAGACGATAGACAATCGTATCCACTTTATTTATTGCTTTTTATTGAGGATTGAAATTTCTCAACATTTTCTTTTAAATTAAATCACATTTAATGATGTTGCGTTTGTCTTTCCCATTGTGTTCATTTTTAACAAGGTTTGGGGTACTTTTGTGATTGATTATTGAAATAAAAGCACGACAAAGAATGAATGATGAGCCATGTCCTACTAACTATTTAGGAATTTTATCTCTTTTGATAAAAAATTGACTTATTGCGTACATTGTGCGTGACATTCTTATTGGGTAGACTTTTTAATTTAGAGTCATTAAAATCATTGCTATAACCCTATCCTCGAGGCTGATTGTTGGATCATGAAAGAATAGAAATGGTAAATTAAAGAGAAAAGTTGGTAACATTGATGTTAAAAAGGCATTTGAAGTTAACAAAAGGAATTGAAATGAAAATTGTTCCTCACTCCGTCATTCCTCTCAATTCATTTCACTTAATTCCGATAATAATGTTCACTGTATGTATAGCTTAAATCTATATATTACATTGTGTACGTTAATTACTTTACGATCAATCTACCTTTCTCTCTCTCTCTCTCTCGCCCAATCATTCCTTCATTCTCTCAGCCTTCTTCCTCAACTTTTATGTAATCTGGATTCTCACCAAGTGAAAGAATTGAGTGAGGCTTTTAAAAAATACACAAAAAATCACTTCACATTTCATTTCATTTCTTTTATTCCCTTTTTGTTCTCTCTTTCATCATCGACTGTGAGCATCTAACAAGCAGCAATAACAGCAACAACAAAAAAAAAGCATTTGTGTGTGAATTCTTATTCATTAATTTACCTGCTTCTCTCCTATCAATACATAAAGTGAATGTATTCTTTTTTGAAGAGGAAAAAAAATGAAAATTAATGGTGCCTTTGTATTAGTAAAAATTGGTCAAGATCATCCGCCATCGATTAGACGTAGCGATGCTTTTATTTTTATCATGATTTTCGTTCAGACTGAGTGCTTTGGTTTTCAGTTTGGGATCATTAATTTTGATAATCTAAAAGGGATCTAGTTTTGGTAATTTTGGTATGGAATGTTAAGGAACTGTACTTTTTATGTCCATTATCATAAAATACAGTAGATTTTGAGAATATTTTGGTAAATCCTTGAAGATCCTTGAGTATTAAGTTACCTAAAATTCAAAAATTGATCTTCTGGATCTTACAGTTTTAGAATTATGACTGAGTATTAAATATCAGCTGGATCACCAAGTTTTATTAATCCACAATTTCAAAATGCGCCACAAACTAATAGATCATCGCCTTAACTTATTGCTTCGACATTCAAACGAAATTAAAATAAAAATATATTTTCTTCTTCTTGCTTCTCATCTCTTTCACTCACATGCCGATCGCAAGTCAAGCTTAAAAAGTTGTGGCGAAGAAAAAGAATTTCGACCTATAAACTTCAATTTTATTTCTTTTTTGAATTGGTATTTCGGTTGGAATGCTGCATCATGATTTTTTATTTTATTTTATTATTATTTTCTTATGCATGCTTATGTATGTATGAAAAAAATTCTTCCAACTCACTCACTCAATGTTTGATTCCAATTGGAATGGATTTGAATGCATTTTAGACGTGCACAGCAAATATAGCTCGTTGACTATATAGCCTAGTATACTGGAATGCGATGTGATGCTTTATAAGAAATTAAGATTGGATTGCAATGAAAAGAGCTGCAGTGCAATGGATGTTGGATATATGTATGTGAAAAAACCACAGCACGAGCTCAATTCATTCTATTGAAATGCGACATGAATTAACACTCTTCATTTCTTTTGTTAGCTTAATGTCGCATTAATGATTCATCTTATTTAGCACAGTTTCCATATGCAGTAACAGACTGCGAGGTGTTAATGATTGTTATTACGTTGACCGGCTGCTTACTGACTAATTATTTACGTCTTTTGGGAATTTATGATAAATAAAAGTTGAGCTGAATTTTGAATTTCATAATCAAGGTCTGCACTGACTAATGTCCAAAAATGCGTTCAATAACCAGTCCATCAAGCTTCATTACTTTCTTCTTCTTTGTCATATTATTTCAAGTTTGTCACGGCTTTTTGAACTTATGCGATTTGTCATGTTTTATGCCTCATTTTTCATATTTACATTCAAAATGATTCTTGCCTCTCGCTATGTTTTTCACCTCCTCCGTTCTCTTTGTTATGTTTTTGATAAGCCACAAGAGAGAATGGGAAACAAATGATCTCCTTTATACCATCCGACAATAACACACAAAAAAATATATTTAATATTCTGATGAAGAAAGGAAATTTTCTTCTTAAATATTTACTTTTATACCCGACAAATGATGGATATCAAACATCAACATAAATATAGACACAAACTCTCATGAGAAATGTATACAATCTATTCATCCATGCATGCACCATCAACATCATTATGATAATAATATTAATATAACGATTTCATTGGTATTTGCTCCACATTTACTTAAATTGTACGATGCATATTATAGAGTTGCACTGAGTCAATTGTGTAAACAACAGCAATAACACGTTTATCTATCCGCGCCAAAATGAGAAATAAACTTTCAATGATTCATGCATTCCATTTTTTCAAATAAAAAATGACCGTTAATATATTTTCAATATTTTCCATTAAAATGCGCTCATTTTAAGTTAATTTTTCTCATTATGTATATCGGAGGGCACGATATGCAATTTTCGCTTTCATGACCTGAAAGTATGAATAAGCTTTGCGGTATATAAGAAATATATATGTACATTAACAGCATGCAAGAAGAAGAAACAAAAAAGTTAAAAGTTCATGAAAGAAGGAAATTCTTTATATGCTAATATCAAAGCACGTGAGTTGCAGTACACGGAAATTTTCATCAATAAATCTCGCTATTGATGTTTTGTTCCTCATCATGTGGTTTTTAATTTTGATGCCTTTCTGGATTCACATGAAATCTCACAATATTGAGCTTCAAAATTGATTATTTTGATGGAATTGATGTTGCATTGATGCAAGTTCTGAGCAAAGCTGAGTTATAGACTGAGTAAGCCACACACACTTCCACTCACATTCATCTACACAAATCTTTTGTAATTTACGAAAACCAAAAATAATCTTTTTTACATTGTTGGATGTAATGCAGCGAATTTTTTGCTTCTTTTGTGAGTGCCTGTGCAGATACATAAATCCTGAATTATAATAATAATCGACGAGAGTCACGGCATGAATCTCAATTCTGCATTTGTACATTTATATTTTGTTAATTTAACCTTCTTGCTCATTCCTGCAGTATGTATCATGAATATTGAGTTACCAGACTGTCCACATTCCAAAGAATTCTTAAACTTCTCTTAATACTTTTTTTTTATTATATTCGACGATGACCTCTATAGCGACCTCCTCCTCATTTTTTTCTTACGGAATCTTCTTTTTACGTTAAAATGTCTCGTGAATGAGTGAAGAAAATCAAAGAAATTTGTGGAAGACAAACAGACGTTAAAGGATTATCATCAAAAAATTCATTTCCAAAGCGCAAAAATAACGAAATTCCACCCACGCTCGCTTGTGCTGCTTTCAAATGAATATAAAGAAAAATTATCATGAATGTGAATGACATTAGATGGAAGTTTGAGTTGAGCATTCTTAAGCATTCAAATCATACATGTACAGACATAAACAGAAGTAATTTCAATGGATATCGTGTTGTTGTTTGATATTCAAGATTGATTCCTGGAAGATTACGAAGAAGATTTATGTGAATTCCGCACCTTCATTTTTATTTTTTATTTCTCCATTCCATGCGTCAATTTTCAATGATCCATAATGATGTTTGTCGATGATGATTATATTGTGAGTGAGATGAAGAATGTTTATTGCTTATGTGAGTGATATTATTTCTGAGAACTTCTACACTTATTTACATAGTGATTGGATATCCAGTCATAATTTAATGATTATCTGATTGCAATGGATTACATTACACATGAATTGCTTGGAATTATGGTAATGTTGAGATTGTAACTCGTTATCGCACATTTCCTACTTCATTTGATCCCACTTGACGTTGCTTTGTTGCTGTTTATTTTTGTTTCATTATGCATGCTCATTTTCTGACTGGATTAAGTGGTTTGAATTCGAATGTAATCCTTGGTAGCTAGTCAAGCTATTATTTGTTATTTGACTGTCAAACTGCTTTGTTTACTGTGATTCTTATCAGATTACTTCAATCACTAATTAGATTAAGTCCACAACAACGTCATTACGAAATCCTGTCCATCGGACCATTACGAAAATGTGACGAGGCAATTAAGTTTGATTATCTCCTCTCCTCCTCACGATTCGCTATCATTTCAACTTCAACGAAGCATGCAAAATATTTCGTCTGATTTTTCGTCATTTACAAAAATGTTATTGCATTATAAACCTGAAAATGTCAACTCAATACGACAAAAGACACAACATTATTTTTTGGTAAAGAAAAGAAAGAATGTCGGTGGAATACGAATATTGGAAAAAAGACGAGCTAAAAATATCAAATAAAAGCAATGAAAGAGACATAGCGTAAACAAAAGACGGCGCTCATTTCGCGAAATACCCGAGTATGATTCACAGACTTCTTTTGAAAAGCTGGTTTTCTTTCAATTCTGTTTTTTTTATTATCGTCATGAATATTTTTGTTGTATCTCGTATGTCGTGAATGTGTTAGATTGAATTAGGCATTTGGTTAGATAAGTATGGCAAAAATTACGAAATTGAGTAGGAATTTCACAGAATGAAAGTTATCAGCATATCTGAAAGTAATTGTTCAACTATTTTGTTGCAAAATTGCCTTGATATTATCAGAATAATTGCTAAATTGTGGTAAAATAGGTAACAATTTTAATAGTCAGACTTACAAGTCAACCACACAAGTTTCTTGTAAAAGTCTTCGCTACAAGCTACAATTAACCAACACCAATGCAATAAGTCAACCTGCATATGTGTAGATCATTTCAAATTATTTTTATCCGTTACAATATGTATCTAAAAAATAGTAGAACTTGTGCTAGACAAAGACAGAAGATCAAAGCTTTCCGTCAAAACAAGTGCATTCACAATCATGAAACCAGCTGAGTAAATTTATTTTGACGTCACACGATGTTGAAAATGCTTTGTTGATTTTTCTTCTTAACTTTTTTTTTCGGGAACCTTAAAATTTTATTTAGGCTGGCTTGAGAACGAGTAAGAATCTAAGAATTGTATTAACTAATTAGTTTTTAAATTGCGTCATTTCTGAGTTCCTTTACACTTGCTAATGAAACCATAAAAGTAGCAAATTCTTACCACAAAAAATACGAAGAAGATTATTTCGCATTGTTTTATAAATTCAGTCATCCATGAGCAGCCAAAAAGAGCCGTGGATTTGATTTTTATAGGCACGGTGTACTCAAATTCTTTTATTAGCTTGCTTTTAGAAGTGGATATTCTGCAGTTTTTGCAACTTGTTGTCTGCATTGTATTTTTTATGCTTATTGCTCACTGGATGTTGCAAAAAAAAGACAAGCAGGCCTTCATTGAGTTTTGGACTGAGATATTAAAAATAATTTACAGATCTATCCTTAATAATATGTCGACTAACACCAGAAAAATGCGCTGAATCCAATAAAAAAACCTTCTCAGTAAGTTCCTATGCCTTACTTGATCCAAAGCATTTTCTATCGTGATAATAAAGCAATTAAGCGAAAATAAATTACGAAGATAAAAAGGAGAATTATTCACATCACTTGAAGGTCTTTTACACCGAAGTATTAGCAATTGTTAGCACAAATTTAGATTGTGAGCACAAACTTTTTCACATAATGGAACTGAATTGTCTTGTGACCTTTAGGCTGCTTAATAAAGGCTTACACTTCAAGTGACAATAATCAGTTTCGCTTCTTTTGTTCAGCACGAAAGTGTTTTTGGAAAACAATGAGTAATTGCTGGCACTGGTGCTGCTGCTGGCACTTTTTTTTATTAAGACAAACTTTATATTGAATTTAATGGAAATAAGATAAAAAAAAAGTTTCAATTCTCGCCTTTTGTTTGAGGCATTTCTTATCTGAAACTCACATTCCTATATTATTTTTCATTTCTTAAGGTCTACGTGAATTAGTCCGCGTGTGAAATTGCAGGCATTCAATTTCTCTCAAAGATAATTTAATCATCGTGCCTGCAACTGATGAAATTTAATCTCCAAAGATTTTTCTTTTTCAAAATAAAAAATTTCTTCAAGGTATTTAATAACAAAATGACATGAAATTCCATTTATTGCTATGATATGGTCTCTCATGCTTGAACTTATTTACTCAAACTTGAACTTGTTTACTTGGAGATTCAAGAAGAAAACTGTGATTTGCACTGAGTGGCACCAAATATTTTCAACAAAGTTTGCTATGTTTTTTCGCATGGAATGTCCATAAAAGTCAATAATACTTGAGTTTTAGTTCGCGATTAGAGTGAGTTTGCGTATTAACTCTGTCCTGTTTGTTTGACAAATGCATTAGATACTTATTTTGTTGACTGAGATAGAAGTTGATGGGTATTGTGAATATTAGTGAATATTTTGCTGCTAGATAATTTATATGATCAATATTTTACGATAAAAGAGGCTAATCTACTTGAAATAACTTGAAAATCATTTTTGCCACTTTTTTAAGCAAACTTAGCGGAAATAATGTTGATAATTAAGCATTTAAATTGATTTAATTTGAGAAATACTTTTTGAAGTGAGATCAATAACCTCAAAGTTGGATTTTGAACTAAAATTCAAATTTCAAAAGTTCGTTGAATATTATCTAATTGTCGATAAAAATAGACGCTCTTGTGTTAGTATATTTGAACTTGTTGATTTCATACTACATTAAAATTGTCGTCATCCAGATAAAATTCCATTGTTTTTCTTCATAATATGTGATAAGGCACCAATGTTCATTAATTAAAGGTTTACGCGTAAATTTATATCATCATCGTCGTAATTTATAACAATAAGCAATTCTATTCTCTACGATCAAGCCTCAAAATTTTTTATCAAACTAGTTTGAACTTGAAATGACAACAATAAAAACTTGAGAAGATTCTTCGAATTTGGAATGCAGTTTAAAAAAAAGGAATTTATATAATAATACAGAATCATCTGTGAGATTTTCATAAAAGAATTCTTTCAATCATATTCAACAACCAGCATCTCTCGTTAAACAGCAAGGGACAAACACGACAAAGAATTCGAGTGTTAAATGTACAATAGTGAGAGAGAATCACCACTAAGGTATAAGCTTTACAATGAAATAGAGAAATAAAAAATAAAATATAAAAAAATATTTTTCATACACACATGCACACCGAGTTGAGTAGAGAATGCCACAACAACAAAACTAGGCAATCTTTTTACCTCATTTTCTCTTTGGATATTCTCTTTTAAATTGCATTATGACCGGCTGTTAGCTGTTTGTTGTGATAGTTTGTTTAATAGAGCATTTCATTGCCGTTTGTTCTTGATAATTTCATTATCTCATTGAGGCTTGAAAGTGCACGAATTGATGATTTATTTCTAATGTTTTGTGGCTAGGTCGAGGATGATTGGGAAATTATATATATTAGAAGCACAAATAACCCGTTAACCTGGTACGAATCCTTGTCATATCGACATAACTCTATCTAATGATTCTTCGGATGGGAATCGAACCCATGTACTCACATAAAATCTTTTGCTTAACCATTCAGCCTACATAGACCTTACTGTCGCACTGGCAGACTTTCCTACACATGGTTCGATACCCCAGATTCCCTACCGCTCAGACACTACACGTCCTTAACTTTTTTCAAGACTGGCTCACTTATAAGTTAAAAATGTTTTGTAGTACCTCGAAAATTGAACATAAGTTAGTGATTTTTCACTTGAGACACTCAAGTGTCTTATAATGGTGGTACTGGATCATAACTGAACTTCCTTTTAATTTGGTGTGGGTTTGAATCTAACATAGGGCTACTAGTGCCCTTTTTTCATATTTATTATAATTTTAGAGGAATTCCTAAGCAGAAATAGCTTCTAAATTCAAGTCATGATAAGAATATTTTGGGAATCTTATCATTTTCAATCCATAAAGTTATTCAATTTCAATAACAGAAACTCAATAGAAAATAATGCGCATTACACCCCTCGATCACTAGCATACCTTTTTCCAAACATACTTTATTTTTGTTGTACTTACGTATTTCGTACAGTGTGGAAGAGAAAAAAAAATTCATTCAGTTTGAAGCCACTTCAGTTGTATTTGAGGTCGCGAACAGTTACATTCTGCTATCGAGCTTTCGCAGTATTTTTATTTATATTTATCTCCTCGTCTATTGTTGATTATAACTTTTTTTTTTCGTTAGAAATCTTTGTGTGTTAAACAAAGTCGTGAAGGCATATCAAATATAAAAATTTTTAATATTCTAATAAAATTATTGTGAAAAAAAAACAAAAAATATTTTTGGGTAAATTTTTTTTGTGTGCTGAAAAATTTATTGTGCAAGTTGTTGAACAGTGTTGAAAAAAAATAGACGGTGTGGCAAGAAATAACAAGAAGAATTTCTTAATATGAACACTTCTTTTGCTTCTGCTCATCATACACACAACAGACACCGAAAAAAATGATTTTTCAAAAAATGTTAAAGTCACAAAAATGAAAGATAAAGAAAAAATGTTACCAGCAGTGAAAAAGACAGTGATGGGAAGTTGGAATTGTTATATTTATTTTTGGGGAAGAAACAAAAGAAGAACTTGCAACGCAATCACCTGCTTCTCTAATCTCCTTACTACTTTTTCTTCTTCTTTTGATTATTTATGTGTGACTGACTACTCTCAACAAGACACAGAGATGGGCATTGTGGGAAATTTCATGAATGAGTGTGACAAATTGAATTAGTTTGATTTTCTCCAGTTCCGACAATACAGAAGTGAACGTATCATATTTGAACTCGTCCGAATGGCATTTTTAAGCTGTATTGGATTTCTTTTAAGATCCAATAAAGTAAAATATTTATTAGAAGTCATTTGACATTTCAAAAAGTCTGCATACCCAAAAGTATCCAGCTGAAAAGTCTGACAAAGTTTACAAAAAGGTTAAAGTAATTAAATAAATTGTGAATTTATGTTCTCATAATTTATGGCTATTTTCGTCCCATTAATAACCTTGATCGTAATAAAAATCACCTTCAATTCCTCGATATCCGATAAGAAGTTACGACTAATCTCCTTAGAAACGAATTGCAAGTTTAACTTTTCCCTGATAACACGAGTGATTTATTGTGTCACTTAATTCAGCAATTTTCTTTCTATTAAATGCTTAAGAGGCTCAAAAAATATGCTGAAAATTTATTGCTGCATTGTATTGCAATTTAGGATTAATGACCAACTACTTTTTTTTGTAATGGCTGCAATAAATCCAATTGAGCAATGAGCTTGTGAACGTAAAAATCAATTTTTTATACAGCTGAAAGTTATCAGGTTTAATGGAAAGTTAGAAAGTAAATAGTCACTGGATGTGCCAATAAATTTATTTAGAACATCACATGCTGAATCTTCTTATCATTGAAAATACTTCCTATTTATTTTCGTCTCATTTAATTGAATGGAACTAAATAAAAAATTCACACTTTAGCTGATATGCTAATGATAACGCCAAAAATAATTTGCGTAGAGCAATGAAGCATCGTCAACGTCTACCGAATATGCGCAAACAAATGATTAAATTAAGAATTCAATGTGCTTTATGACAAAAAAGAAATCAAAAGACTTGAATGGCCACCCAAAAAATTCATCAAATGAAAATGTAAATTCTTTCTGTAAGAAGATATGGATGAATGAATATTGAATGACATATTCGACCAGAAATCAATTACGGACGATATTAAATGGATTCCATAAAAGAATTTGACTAATTTTTGGAATCTTCTCGAATATCCCAGAATTTTAAGGCCATAAAGTTTGTCAATAATTAATCATACTGCGCAGCAGCAAAGGTTCAGACTCTGAAGAAGAATTGAAATTGATCTCAAGTATGCTGTCAGTACGAAAAAATATTTGAGGTCGTTTGTTATGTAATTAAAATAATAATTAACGAATTTACCTGCTGTAACGTAATTTTTTTTGGTAGTTGATTTGTGCTGTTCTAGAAGGGCATGAAATTGAGTAGTTTTTTCTCTCTTGAGAGTTTACTCTGTTTTATCGTCAACATGGCAAGGCAAATCCTTTGGTACGGTCAATTTTTACTTGTCTAGGCATGCTTTACAACTAGTGACGTAACTAGGGTCTTCGGCGACAGGGGCAAAATGCTAGAAAAGCCCCTGGCAAATGTCTCACCCTTGTTACCCCACTGCTTACAACTTGGAATTTAGATCAATACTAGACACAAAGACACACGTTCTGAGGTTTAAGACCTGACACATCACAACCGTTCGTTTTCGTACCAATTCCCAATTTTTAGACAGCCTTCTTGAGAATCAGCCACAAATATTTCAAAAATACATTTTTAACCGCATAGCTCTAGTCATACCCAATTGTTCTAATTTCGACACATGTTTCAAGTATGTTGAACATCAATTTCCAATCATTTACACAATTCCTCGCTATCACTTAAAACTCAATTCATGGATCAACAAGACTTTGAAGCAAACCGCGAAAAAAAATTAATATTTCCGGTTGAAAATCATATTTCATGCTTGCACAAAGAAGTTCATGAACGCTAAATTGTGTAACCGAAAAAAATAGAAATTTATTCAAAACAATTTTTTTTTCGTGTGCCTTTATTTGTAGAGTCAACGCAATTGTTTAGTTGTGGTAACGATGATGATAAGAAGAAAGAAACAATTTTTCACAATCACTTCTTTTAACTTTTCCACCTCATTTGGAGATGATTGAGAAATTCTTGTTTATCTCACCTCAAAAAAAAAGCCACTAGATAGGCTGAACGTACGGTAATTCAAAAAATTGTAATAAAATAAATGATAGTCATGAAATATCGACGATGAAGAGAAAATGAGAATGCAACATGCAATTTGTTACTGTCGATTTTAGAAATATAGAACATATTTTTTTTTCATTCAAGTTTCTCGTCTACGATATTTATTATCATGCATAATTTGAGCTAAGCATTCATTATTTTCTCTATCGGCTGACTACTGTGCCACATCAGAGATTTCCTACGTCACTTATGCTTTTGTGTCAATGGCTGTTACGTTATATTAATCATAAAAAGCAACTTATTTTCATCGATCAAGTTGAAGATGCACTCAAGTCATCAATCAAATGTGGCTTTTTCCTACAACATTTTTTTTATAGTTCATGTTTTGTTTATGGCTTCCTATGAGCCTATCCACATCACATGTTGCAATGTAAGCACTTAAGTCGTTCACTTTACTAATCATACATGCATGCATACATCGATAGACGGAGTCTCATATTGTGTGTGATTAATGCATGTAATGAGCATATACAATAATTATTTAATGAGAGGACAAAACATACAAAATGAGAGAGGAGTGGATAAAAAGTTGGCAACAATGTATCGAAAAATAAATACAAATCGTACCTGTCGATCCACATAATGATGAAGAAAAATGCGTAACAATGAAATGAGAAATCATTTTAAAGAAGATGCAGCGATTGCTTCGATTATTTCATATTCCAATTCATTTAGTTTTTAATGATTCATTTCAATTTGTTGTAGATCTTCTTTCACATTAATGAGCATGTACACACGAAATTCATGAAGACACAGTAAGTGAGTGAGAGAGAAAAGATTAATTATGATAATTGCGCATGTAAAAGTCGGCTACAAAGTTTAATCAAGTGAAAACAGTCTGTGTGGCTTTAAATTTTTTGCGAAAACCCATTATGAGCCACCATTCATTCTGTGTTTACTGCAAAAAAAGTTATTATATGCAATAATTATGAGGAAATTTCCCATAATCATTAAAGTGAAAATATTGTGTGTGCATTGCATTGTGCAGCGAGGGAAAATTTGCAATTTTTTTGAAGATCAGCGAACAATATAGTAAAAAAAAAGTTTAAACCGTATGATGCATTCACACAGCAGTGCTTGTTGTTTTCGAAAGTCAATGACGCAAAAACGTGACTTTTGTTTTCATTTGAGCTAACTGTCAGAAGGATAATGCTTACTTATGCACGAAAAAAAGGCAAGTTGTGCAATCGCGTGTGACTTCTTAACTCGACATACTTTCTTGCCACTTCCACTCCTTTCCTATCAATATTATTTAGTTGTTGATGGATTATGGATTGCATAAGATTGATAATTTCCTTTCGAATTTCTTTTTTCGACTAATACAGACAGTATTCAGCACATTCATTATGGTTCGGTATGGAATAAAATGAAGAATGACTGAGAAACACCTTCAAAAAGTAGTCAATTGCGGTGCAAATGAGTGTTATTAATGCACAGATCAATTTTCTGTGGTTAGCTTGATTTGTTTGACAGGGCATTAATGCCTCAGATTCTCAAATCCACAACAATCCATTCCAAAATCCAAAACTTGGAAAGAAAAATAAATAAGGAAGAACAACAGCTACTTAAATTAACGGTAGGGAGAATACCCAACTTCTCTATAAGTACATTCATTTCCGGTGTGTCCACATAAAACAAAAACTCATCCGTCTACATGCACAATGTAGTAATAGCAGCAAAAAAATGAGAGGATATGCCATTTAAAATGATAATCACATGTATTATTTTATTACATTTGCTTCAGTCTCTCTTTCTCTATTTATATACCTGCTAAAGTTCTAAAACCTTCTGACCGTAAACATAAAATTATGTTCCGCTTCATTTTTGTGCAGCGAACTGCAATGTATTCAACACACTGCTTTACGCTGTGAGAAAGAAACCAGTTGGACAAGTCGAAAAATAAATTTAAATGATCATAAATTTTAATTATCTAATCTAGGCAATGCCTTTTTGCTGTTTGCTGCCGTTACTGAATATGCCGGCATACATTTGTTTTTCGAAATCTAAACGAACTGACAATTACATTATTAATGCCCATAAAATCTCCGAAGATATACAAGAATTCCATTCCCTGTGTATCTCTTAATCTTTAAATGCTTGAAAGAATGCGTTCCATTCATTGGAATTGCAATGTTATGAGAGAGAGAGAAATAGACGAAGAATTGAGAATGGCCGTGAAAAATTCTTTTCAAACTGTGTATTACAAAATTAAAAAAGAACCGCGTTATAAATTAAGTACGAAAGGGTAAATGTCTGCAACATTGAATTGTTACCTTCTAATTCCGTCTGAATAGTTGACTTGCAGTGTTGTTGCCAATGAAATTGAGTCACTTAGAATGTCAAGCATATTTTGTTCACAGTAAATGGTATGATTGCAACACTGCTGTCATGTTTAATTTATGTAATCCATACAAAGCACGAGAGAGAAATTAAGGCTGACTCTTTAGACTATTTCACTCAAATGCTGCACCACAGCGTCTATTTATGCAAGCTATGTAGGAATTAATTAGAATATTTCTTCTAAAAAGCCAATATTTGTACATGCTCAATATAAAAGCTCATTAAGAAACCCAATTAAGCGATCGTGTACTGGTTTTATTATATTTTACATAAACTATCCACTTACTCACTTTTCCATATTCCATGCACAGTGAAAACTTTCATTTCATTGAAATTTGAGTGCAAACTGCTTTGCTTTTGCTTCCAATTCCTACTTCTATAAACTCTTTAAGTTGTTAAAAATTATAAAAATAATATAAAAGAGCTGATGATGCGTAGTTTCTACTTTTTTTCATGCATACACATTTATTTATATATCTCGGATTTCGCCAACAAACGGTAGCAATTGATTGAACAACATTATTTTGTGTACGGCATGAGAGATAGATAACAGAAAATTTACCTGATTCGGAAGAAACACCACAGAAGAATTTGATGAATGGAAGGAATGATTGAAAAGCCTTTTATTTCAACTGTGGCAGGCAATGTCTATTTTGTGAATTGTCTGAAAATGGTATTGAAAAATAATCCCATTTTATTTTTAATTACTTTTTTACTTCTATTATATTCTCTACCTTTCTCTATTTCTGAAATACATGACTAAGCCTCACTGAAAGGGACATTGTTTGGAAATTACGTCAAGTTGCACGACTCGTTTTTTGTTGGGTAAATTCTTTTGGGATTTTATTTTGAATTTTTTTTGTTCAAATTTTTGAAGAAAGATTGCTGGATGTTAACTTCCACGCATTGCGTGCAAGTTATTGTATTCACTTTTTTTGAGATTTTCACTAATTTTGATTTTTTGAGTCAACGGAAGCATGAATCTTTACGTTTTTGGTCTCATATGACAGGTATTGAAAATATCTATTACCTGAGGTATGTTTGGTTCCAGTCAGTTCCGTTGCGTTGGAACTAGACGCAAAAAACCGTTAAAAACCAAAAATTTGTATGGAAAATTTTTTATGCGGTGACTTTCATACAATTTCTTGTATCTGATACGATAGGCCGTACCTTAAAACCATTTTGTGCTAAATAATATCCGAACTTTATGTCCATTTAGTGACCGAAAAATGCAAAAAACATGATTTTTTATGACAGTTGCGTCTTTTTTGATTCCGCACTGGAATTAACATTTCAAGCCTTGAAATAGGCATAAAATGAAAGATCAAATCAGGATCTACATTTAATATCCGCTATGTTGGTACTTTAGAGGTTCCTGTAAAAAGTTACAGCATGAAAAAGATTGTTATAAAAATTATAACACTTTTGTTTACGTTACGTAAAATCCTTACGTTACGTAAAATTACGTAACGTGAATTTCACTTAAAAATATTTGAATGGACATAGAGGCTGTAGATGTTTACTGGATCTTGTTTAATTGGACATAGAGGCTGTAGATCATTACTGGATCTTATTTTTATTGGACATAGAGGCTGTAGATCATGACTGGATCTTATTTTATTGAACATAGAGGTTGTAGATGTTTACTGGATCATATTTTTACTAGACATAGAGGCTGTAGATGTTTACTGGATCATATTTTATTGGTCATAGAGGCTGTAAATGTTTACTGGATCTCGTTTTACTGGACATATAGGCTGTAGATGTTTACTGGATCTTGTTTAATTGGACATAGAGGCTGTAGATCATTACTGGATCTTATTTTTATTGGACATAGAGGCTGTAGATCATTACTGGATCTTATTTTATTGAACATGGAGGCTGTAGATGTTTACTGGATCATATTTTTACTGGACATTGAGGCTGTAGATGTTTACTGGATCATATTTTTACTGGACATAGAGGCTGTAGATGTTTACTGGATCTCGTTTTACTGGACATAGAGGCTGTAGATCATCACTGGATCTTATTTTTATTGGACATAAAGACTGTAGATGTTTACTGGATCTTGTTTAATTAGACATAAAGGCTGTAGATGTTTACTGGATCTCGTTTTACTGGACATAGAGGCTGTAGATCATCACTGGATCTTATTTTTATTGGACATAAAGACTGTAGATGTTTACTGGATCTTGTTTAATTGGACATAGAGGCTGTAGATCATTACTGGATCTTATTTTTATTGGACATAGAGGCTGTAGATGTTTATTGGATCTTATTTTTATTAGAAATAAAGGCTGTAGATGTTTACTGGATCATATTTTTATTGGACTTAGAGGCTGTAGATGTTTACTGGATCATATTTTTACTGGACATAGAGGCTTTAGATGTTTACTGGATCATATTTTTACTGGACATAGAGGCTGTAGATGTTTACTGGATCATATTTTATTGGTCATAGAGGCTGTAAATGTTTACTGGATCTTGTTTAATTAGACATAAAGGCTGTAGATGTTTACTGGATCTTGTTTTTCTGGACATAGAGGCTATAGATCATTACTGAATCTCGTTTTTATTGGACTTAGAGGCTGTAGATGATTGAAACATATTTTGGTGGGAAAATTTTCAAATATTTTGACCGTTAAAAAATTTGAATTTTGAAAAATCGTTAAATGGCAAACCATTTTATTATATGAAAATTTACCTCAAAAATTGTTAATTATAATAATAATAATAGTTCATTAAGTTCATTCATTAAGTTCATTAAAAATGCGGGAAATGTTCAAATATATTTTGACCGTTAGAAATTTTGAATTTTTAAAAACCGTTAAATGACAAACCATTTTAATGTATGAAAATTCACCGCAAAAATTGTTAATAATTCTATAACTAATGATTTTCAAGTGCATTAAAAACACGGAAAATTTTCAAATATATTTTGACCGTTAGAAAATTTGAATTTTAACAGCGAGCGTAGCTCAAGCTCGACTCTACTGTGATCCATGTAAAAACTGTAATTCTTAACAAGTCGAGCGAGCGTAGCTCAAGCTCGACTCTACTCTGATCCATGTAAAAACTGTAAATCTTAACAAGTCGAGCGAGCGTAGCTCAAGCTCGACTCTACTGTGATCCATGTAAAACTGTGATTCTAAACAAGTCGAGCGAGCCTAGCTCAATCTCGACTCTACTGTGATCCGTATAAAAACTGTAATTCTTAACAAGTCGAGCGAGCGTAGCTCAAGCTCGACTCTACTGTGATCTATTTAAAAACTGTAATTCTAAACAAGTCGAGCGAGCGTAGCTCAAGCTCGACTCTACTGTGATCCGTATAAAAACTGTAATCCTTAACAAGTCGAGCGAGCGTAGCTCAAGCTCGACTCTACTGTGATCCATGTAAAAACTGTAATTCCTATCAAGTCGAGCGAGCGTAGCTCAAGCTCGACTCTACTCTGATCCATGTGAAAACTGTAATTCTAAACAAGTCGAGCGAGCGTAGCTCAAGCTCGACTCTACTGTGATCCATGTAAAAACTGTAAATCTTAACAAGTCGAGCGAGCGTAGCTCAAGCTCGACTCTACTGTGATCCATGTAAAACTGTGATTCTAAACAAGTCGAGCGAGCCTAGCTCAATCTCGACTCTACTGTGATCCGTATAAAAACTGTAATCCTTAACAAGTCGAGCGAGCGTAGCTCAAGCTCGACTCTACTGTGATCCATGTAAAAACTGTAATTCTTAGCAAGTCGAGCGAGCGTAGCTCAAGCTCGACTCTACTGTGATCCATGTAAAAACTGTAATTCTTAACAAGTCGAGCGAGCGTAGCTCAAGCTCGACTCTACTGTGATCCATGTAAAAACTGTAATTCTTAACAAGTCGAGCGAGCGTAGCTCAAGCTCGACTCTACTGTGATCCATGTAAAAACTGTAATTCTTAACAAGTCGAGCGAGCGTAGCTCAAGCTCGACTCTACTGTGATCCATGTAAAAACTGTAATTCTTAACAAGTCGAGCGAGCGTAGCTCAAGCTCGACTCTACTGTGATCCATGTAAAAACTGTAATTCTTATCAAGTCGAGCGAGCGTAGCTCAAGCTCGACTCTACTCTGATCCATGTGAAAACTGTAATTCTAAACAAGTCGAGCGAGCGTAGCTCAAGCTCGACTCTACTGTGATCCATGTAAAAACTGTAAATCTTAACAAGTCGAGCGAGCGTAGCTCAAGCTCGACTCTACTGTGATCCATGTAAAACTGTGATTCTAAACAAGTCGAGCGAGCCTAGCTCAATCTCGACTCTACTGTGATCCGTATAAAAACTGTAATTCTTAACAAGTCGAGCGAGCGTAGCTCAAGCTCGACTCTACTGTGATCTATTTAAAAACTGTAATTCTAAACAAGTCGAGCGAGCGTAGCTCAAGCTCGACTCTACTGTGATCCATGTAAGTAAGAAATAGTTCGGACGTAGTCCGAACTAGGTTGAGCGAAGCTCACAAATTTTTACGTCCTGAACGTAGCGAAGCGGAGTGAAGGCGTGAAAATTTTCCCAAGCCGTATACACTGTATGCTACTATGATTTAAAATGAGAAAAAATGCGACATTACACTTTGAGATTTGGAAAATCTGGAATTGGCTGGAATTTTTTAGTTGACTTGAAGGGGGTCTATGGGGGTCCCAAAGTTGAAAATTCGAAAAAAATGTCATTTTTGAGCTAATTTCAAAATTAAATTTCCATATAAGGATTTAATCAAGTTAAATTAAGTTTTTGACATAAAATCTATCATAATAAAATCTTTATTTTAAGCTCCCACGTAAATTAATAATTAATAATTTTGCTCAGATTAAGAAATCAGTTTTTCGTATTTTGTGAGAAAGAGAGGTAAAACAGCCAAAAATGTTCTATGCAGAAAAGTTTGTGCCTGAAATTCTACATCATGTTCAAAAAACGGAATTGAAATTAGTTGAGGCATTGTCGAGAAAATCGCAAAATACACTTTCTGTAAGCAAGCAAACAAGTTAATCAGCAAGAAATATCCAAAACGAGACATCGTTGAAACTTCTAGTTTTTTTGCAATCGATCCGTGCCGCCCTACAGAAGAACTGATTAGATTTTGGGCATGGTAGGTATAGCCGTTGCTTCTGAAAAAGCAAAAAACCTTCTTTTCTATACAAAATGTGAAATTCAAAGGTTGCTATGATTTTTGAAAATTTCGACTGAAAAAAATTCAAAAAATTGGAAAATCCCCCCCCCCCCCTGGTATATGAAAATTATGCGAGATTCGACAACCCCTGTGATCTATAAACAGTCGAACGAGCGGAGCGAGATTCGACAACCCCTGTGATCTATAAACAGTCGAACGAGCAGAGCGATATTCGACAACCCCTGTGATCTATAAACAGTCGAACGAGCGGAGCGAGATTCGACAACCCCTGTGATATATAAACAGTCGAACGAGCGGAGCGAGATTCGACAACCCCTGTGATCTATAAACAGTCGAACGAGCGGAGCGAGATTCGACAACCCTTGTGATCTATAAACAGTCGAACGAGCGGAGCGAGATTCGACAACCCCTGTGATCTATAAACAGTCGAACGAGCGGAGCGAGATTCGACAACCCCTGTGATCTATAAACAGTCGAACGAGCGGAGCGAGATTCGACAACCCCTGTGATCTATAAACAGTCGAACGAGCGGAGCGAGATTCGACAACCCCTGTGATCTATAAACAGTCGGACGAATAAAAAATTCGAACGGAGCTCGAATGTAATAGTTCGGACGAAGTCCGAAAAAAAAAAATTTTCCCAAGCCCTTAGAAGACTGAGGATATGTGAGAAAATTTTATTTTTTTATACTGTAATCTATAAACAGTCGGACGAGCGAAGCGAGATCCGACAACCCCTGTGATCTATAAACAATCATACTAGCGGAGTTCGAACGAGACTTCGAATATACAAAAAAACTTTAGAGTTTAATCACAAAAATTCGAGCGAAGCCGTATGTACAGTACGGGAATAATTTACGGTGAAGTGATAAAAAATTTATAGAATACTTTGTGTCATAAACTACGGCTCGCCTTGGGATCTATATCAACTGGCGAGCGTAGCTCGCCTTTGGATCGGTATCAACTGGCGAGCGTAGCTTGCCTTTGGATCGATATCAACCGGCGAGCGTAGCTCGCCTTTGGATAGGTTATTGCCGTTGGCGAGCGTAGCTCGCCACGTGGAAGTTTGTGGTGTGATCTATACATCGTGTTTTTTACTGGATCTTTCTTTTTATTGCTCTGGAACTTCAATAATCGTGGAGTTTTCAGTTAAAAATTAGCATTTAAATTTTCTCACACAAAATACACGATTAACAACTTGATTGATTTTGAGGAAGTGAAAGTTGTAAAATTCTTGAAGTCAGAACTGAGAAAAATCACCTGAGCATTAACATAAGAATTCTAGAAGCTCATTCTTCCATAAAATTCTCCCCCAAAATAATTCTAATTAAATTCATGAATAAAATTTACAATTTATTCTCGGCAGGATCGTATTTGGGGGATTTACATGGGAGGACAGGATGTACTCCGTCACTGCTACTCGATATCACTCAAAAAATATGTAATTGTGATGAGTAAGCTCATTACTTATGTAGAAGGGTCGTCGATGGGTGTGAAAAAAAGGTGAGAGTGTGATACGCTTTAAAGCACATTCCATTCCTTTACATATTTTTTATGTCTTCTATTTTCACTGTTGGTAATTTGATAGCTGAGAAAGAAATGGAAGAGAATAGAGTCTTTAGTTCCATTTCCATTGAGTTCGCCTTAAGCTAGCGAGCGTTATTAGATTTTAATGTAGAGAGCGGCCTGATTCAATTGCGCATAAATTTTTTTCCTTCTCGTCTATGCTTGCTTTGACTTGAAAAACTAATATTTTCTGCTTATGAAAAAAATGTAAGCAACAGAAACGGTTAATAATTTATGTGCTAAAAATGATTTTCGATCAAAAACTTGCTAGTTTCACTTCTCTTTAATGGATATTAAAAACAGAATTTTTGTTGTTGCACAAAATAAAAATAAAATGTACATAAAGTTGTGAAAAAATGAGAGAAGTTTCCGGTGGTTGTGTGTATGTGTCATGCAGAAAATGATTTATTGTAAATATTTAGCAGACATAAACTAGAACTGAGAATGAAAGGTTAAGCGACTCATTGTTAGCTATGGATAATGGGAAAATGTTTGATTATCCACCAAAATGTCCGGGATTGTTGACGTCTAAATTATCAAGTATTTTTGGATGGCGTCATACATATCGCGTGCATCATAGACAAAAGGGTCTAAATCATTACTATAATAATAATAACAATAATTTACATAAGACGTACTCACTTAATTTACCACCAAAGAAAATTCATGAAACAACATCATCAAATCCATCACTTCCAGAGGCTTCATCATCTTCATCCAAAACGGTAAATGACCTTAAAATTGTGTAGCGTGTACTTAAATAGCATAAAACGCAACACCTTAATCGATTCGAAATGGAAAACGATTTAACCTTGAAATTCCAACATGATTTACCTAAACTGAAAATATTTTCCTCAACGATGCTTATCAGCATGACAAATCTAATGTTTTTCGTGTGAATCACACATATAAGTAGCAGTAGCAGCAGCCAACAACAACAGACGGTAGCAAAAACTCTTATTTTTCATTTATAAAAAAATAATCATCAAAGTCGTCTTCGCATTCATGCTCTAATTATTATCTAAACAGATTACGGTTAATGAAAATACTTGAAAGCTACTATCTAAAAATGTTGCTGCAGCCTGAGAGCTCTTCTTTATCATCATTAGTTTGTACAGTTGAAAAGTAATTGAGATGAAACATACGCAAATAAGTGTTAAACTGTTAAACAATTACTCTATTGTCGCATGCTTCATTGCATTTCTTTCACACGTGAATGAATATCCAACGATTTTTCTTTGAAATTGTCAAGTTCTTTGAATTATGCTTCCAAGAGACCAATTTTACATTCTGAATGACAATCACTAATTACTTCCATTTATTTAATTCCCAGAATCCAGACTCATGGGTAGTTGTACATCATTTACAGTCACAATCAGGAATACTCGATCCAGACGATCATGTACACGATGTAGCAGATGACAGAGAACAAATATTAGCTAGTTATGATGATCATCCGGGACCTGATCCAGGCGTTCCACAAGGCGGGGGTGATGGCGCAAGTGGAAGTAGTGTAGGAACTGGCAGTCCTGATATATTTCGTATTCAGGATGGAAAATATACAACTCATCATCAGCAAAATGAGAGTATATCAACACATATAGATGTAACAGAAACAGATCAACCACCGAATGGTTTAACGTTGCAAGTTAGACGTGGAAGTGAGCCGTCGTTGCTTACTCTAGACCAGAATGCAAAATTATATCCAACAGAAAATTCTCAAGAACCATCAAAACGTTGGTCAGCAGCTCCAGTTTGTCGTGAAGATGCACCAGAGAGATTGCTTGCCATGACAAATGGAACATATTTATCGCCAAAGTGGACAGTGCCAGAAGAAGATATTTCAAATGAAATGATGCCATCAACATTCACACGCTCGGGACGATTGTCAATGCAGTTTTTAGGCGATGGTGCAAAGTAAGAATTTGGGATTATAAATTTGCCAATTTTATGTGAGAAAATGGCTCATTCATAAAAATTATTTTTTATTTCATTTACAGCTATCGTTGGATTGAGGCTGCAGAAAAGGTAGCACACAATCAAAGCCACAATAATATTAATAATAGCAGTAATAATAGCAGCCACAATGAGAATAATTTATACCATTCAAAATCTTTGCCTCGTGATGCAAAGCAACGAAAGGAGCCGCTTGGTCAAGCTAATGTTTCAACATATGAGTCAATCCGACAGAAAAATGGGTAAGTCAGTCACATTATAATGGACCTTAAGTAAATATTTATGCAATAATGACTGTATGAAATTGCAGAGAAATGCTTCTCGTCACAAATGAAGCTGGTGGACCGCTGGGATTAACGGCAATACCAGATCAAGAGAACGGTGGACTTCTCGTTCAGTCAGTTGAACCAGAAAGTCGTGCCGAAAAAGGGAGATTAAGACGTGGCGATAGAATTTTAGAGATTAACGGAGTTAACTTATTGGAATTGTCTGAGATGGCAGTGCAAGATCATTTAAGAAAATGTATTTCGTCATCTGAGCTGCGATTACGTGTAATAAGAGCGAAATTGGATACGAAAGATCGCAGTAAAATTGAGATGTTTGAAGCTGAGGAAAAACCAACGGTTGCAAATAGTAAGGTAGCTCATGTTTCACCAACGAGAAAGCCTGGATCAATTGCAACAACTTCCTTGCAAGCTGCAAATACAAGAAAACTTGGACGTAGAATTGAAATATCTTTAAAGAAAGGAACACATGGTCTTGGCTTTAGTGTGACTACACGTGATAATCCAGCTGGTGGACATTGTCCAATTTACATTAAAAATATTCTTCCGAAAGGTGCTGCCATTGAGGATGGACGATTAAAACCTGGTGATCGTTTACTTGAAGTCGATAATGTATTAATGACTGGAAAATCTCAATCAGAAGTTGTCAATATACTCCGAGCAACTCAGCCTGGTGCAACAGTCTACATAGTTGTGTCACGACAGAACGAAATTCCAGAGGTCGATGAACGTGAGATTGGTGGTCAAGTGACAGAACAGCAGAAAAGCACAACATTACCTAAACAGCCCCCACCACCTGTTCTTCCCAAAAATGTCATAAAATCACCGTCAGCTCCAAACATCTGTGATGTTATCGAAAAGAAAGTTGAGTCGAAAGATGACCCAAATGATAGTGTAAAGATGAAAATTAAGAAATTTAACTCATCCACGCCAGAGACATCGAATGAATATCAAAATGCAAATATTTTCCCATGGCGTAATCGTGAAATTCTCACATTCCATATTCCAGTACATGATACAGAAAAGGCTGGCTTAGGAGTAAGTGTAAAAGGAAAGACTGGATCAGCAAATCCATCAATTTCCAAGCATGATGGTGATTTAGGAATATTTATAAAAAGTGTTTTGCATGGCGGAGCAGCAAGTCGAGATGGGCGTTTAAAAATGAACGATCAGTTACTTAGCGTTAATGGAATTTCCTTATTAGGACAGTCAAACGCAGACGCTATGGATACATTAAGACGTGCTATGCTTCAAACTGGCGGTACATATCCAGGAGTTATTGTACTCAAAATAGCAAGACGAGCATCATCACGACCAGGCAGTACAATTGAGAATGGTGATCAGAATGTAGTTGACAGTAGTGGAAATGGAAGTGAACAGTCTGGATCAACTGTAATTTATTTATCACCTAATGATAAGAATGCACTCAATATTCATAAAAGTTCCAGTCCAATTACACCACCACAAGAAAATGGAAAGAGATGGAGCAATCCAGTGCTGGATCGTTTGACTGGCGGAACGGGAAATAATCGAGTTCCATCGACACTTATTCAAATGCCACCAAGTCTAAGGAATGATAGTTATTATATGGCAACAAATGAAAATTGGAGTCCAGTTGTAAATCTCAATGGAAGTAATGGTGTCTTAATTGAAGAAGATCCAGAACCAACATCACCAATTCTTCCCATTCGACCAGATCTTCAGCAACAAATTTCAGCTTCAACGCCAACAAGTGTTGGTGATATTACATATGCAAGTCAATTATCATTAGAAAATCCAGTTGATGCGTTCAGTCGCGATGCAATCGGAAGACGAAGTATGTCGGAGAAACATCATGCAGCATTAGATGCTAAAGAGACTGGAACATATCAACGAAATAGAAAAATTCGTGAGGAACGTGAGCGAGGAAGAAGTGTATCAAAGAATGGTTCACAGCTTCACAGTTCGATTGAATCTCTAACAAATATGAATCGTATTGGAAGCATGAAGACACGACCAAAGTCAGATCTGAAATCTGAGGCAATGGATAAAGTTGGTGATCTCGGTCCTTCGTTGGGAATGAAAAAGTCATCGAGTCTCGAATCATTACAAACGATGGTACAAGAGATTCAAATGTCAGACGAGCCACGAGGGCCAACAGCATTAAGAGCACCAAGAGGTCGTGGACGAGAAGAAGTTCTTCGTGCTGCTGTTGAACGACCTGAGTCACGTGAGTATAATTGCTTTATTGACATTTATAAACAATTTAATTATTATGATTATTTAATTTTATTAGAGCCACGCAAACATTGGCTTCTCGAAGACGGAATGACTGACGGTGATGGTGGATTTTCAAATCGTGGTACTCTTCAGTCATCAACAAATGAGGGGAAAATAAAAGATCAGAAGAAACCTGGATTCCTTAAAGGCATTGGTCATATGTTTAGATTTGGAAAGCATCGAAAAGATGTCTATCCAGCACAAACCGAAGTCATTACAGATTATAGTAGCTGGTCAAATGATGTATCACAGAAAAGTGCAACTCTTGGACCATCATCGACAATTTCTTCACCTTCTGTAAACTCAAACACTTCGCAATTACAAAATCAAAGTTCGACTCAGCAACAACAACAACAGCAACAGCAATTACAGAATTCGCAAAGTCATAATCATCAACAGAGAGAGTCGAGTCACGAAAGACAATTATCATCGAATTCTAATGGTCCGCCATCCTATCATGCGCCTCCAACTTCAATGTTAAACGGACACCCAAACAGTAAAATAACACAGAACGATCTTTTCAATCATAGATATTCTCACTATGTGAATTATGATGAGCTTCAATTACAAATTAGGTGAGTTGCAAAATCAGAAAAAAAAATTCTTGTATTGGATGCTTGTGTATATTTTATTATGGGCTTACTAACAATCCTCCTTTGTGATTCCATTTTCATCTTAACTCATTAATTTATATACTTTTATGCAAATATTTTTATTCTTTTTTGGTGAATCTCATTCTGTCTCGTTATATGTATTCTATTTATTACTTTCTATTTCTCTGTTTGGTGATGTTGTGTTTCGTCTGTGCCGCTTGCTGCTCTTTATTAGACAATTTTTAATAATTTAATTCTGGTTCAGAAATATTGAAAGATCGGTTTTAAGTCAATTTTTTGGGTCATGGGCTGTAAATTTTATTATTTTGATCATCTCGGTAATTTTTTTTGTCATTTTGGTAAAGTTTTGCTCATCTCAGTAATTAAATTCAATCACTTAGGTAAATTTTAGACATTTTTAATGAAAATTAAGTCATCTAGGTAGGAAAAGTATTTGTAGATTTTGTCATCTTGGAAAAAATTTGCCATCTCGGCATCAAAATTCTATAATTCGATCATCAGCTACTCATTCAATATTTCTAATTCATTCTTCATTTCCAATAAATTGCACCTAAATATTTAAAACTAAAAAATTTTTGTTTCGTTTTTTGTCTTATCTGTGCCCCGCCTACACAAACAAAAACAATAAAAAACACATCACCAAAACCACACCGCCATCATCTCTATAAATGCACACAATATATGTATTTTCTCAAACACTAATCAATGTAATTGTCACATGTATAAAAAAATATAAAACTAAACAAAAGTGAACCTCCCCCGTCTCGAAACTCTAGAAATAAGTTGATTGTAACTAAACACCAAACAAATCATCAACATCAGACGAATAATTCAAATGCATATCTTGGCGATGAGCTTTCGAGCTCGTCCGGTCAGCAATCGACCGATGGTGAGAGTGCAAATGAATTTTTGACTGATTCGACAATTGAAAAAATGCGACTGCAAGTGAGAATGCAAAGGGAAAAGGTGGAAGAGAGGTAAATTTAATAAACTATTGCACATCTGCCGTGTTTTGTCATGTACAATTAATGTTTTCATTTGATGAGAGATAATTATTTGTGATTTAAAAAAATTGCATGACTGTTAATTAAACTGAGTTTTGGGTATATAATATTGAGCAATTAATTATCTCTTGATTGAATCTGATAATACATTATACACAATTAGAAATTACCGTATTTGGCACTTTTTGTATGCACAAAATTACCATTTATTTGCCTGTTTTGCATGCACATTCTGTGTGATTAAAAAATTTTATGTTCAATGTGTGATCAAAATTTTAACGAATTTTTATAATTTGAATTTTTTTTCGAAGGAACAGCAACAATTTTTTTCCAGCCTTGCTGTTCCTTAAAAACCAACATTTTCCAAATTCTATAATTTTCCAAAATTTCTACTTAAAGTCGACGAAATCAGCACTACCACTCACAGCGTTCAGCACGCAATGTTGACTTAGGACATTACCATCAATATAACGGAGTATCTCCGATCGTTAATGGTCACAAATATCCACAACAGTCACAAACACAGCAACAGCAACAGCCACAATCAATGCATCACATGCGACCAATATCCAGTTATTATGAATATGAGACAATTAATCCAAATGGACACTACAGGAAGCTCGGTGAGCATCCATTTCCATTACAAAACAGTAACAGTAGCAGTAAGATAATTAATGGATCAAGTTCGGTGAGAATTAGCGGAAGTTCAGTGCGAGGACCTATACCAGAGCAAATGAAGCAACATCGCGGACCATTTATCACGCAGGTAAGATTGAGAATGTGTAATTATCAACATTAGAATTGTAAATTAATTTACACGTATTTTTCTTTTACAATCAGGTACATATTCGTGATCAGAATGGCAAGCATCATCCGTCAGCCAGCAAGGTTTGATTGTATTTAAATGGAGATGAATATATACTTATGAGGAGAGACTGGAAATTAAATTTATCCTACTTAACATTACGTTACCGAGCAGTTCATGCTGTTTGGAATAATTAACTAATTAATTTGACTTACAATAATTAATATTTTTTTAAAGAAAAGAAAAAATGATTAAAAGTATTTTAATTTAACTTTTTGTAAATTATCCTTCATTTCATTAATTGAAATCCCTAAAAAAAGCATAATAATTTTTTGATTACATTAAAAAACATAATCTGTGATGTGATTAAGAAAAGAAAATGAATTATTTACTACAATTTGTCAAAATTTGACAAGAATAAAAATTTATTCCATAAAAAATGTTTATTTCAATTTAAAGATGAGATTCCGCGTGGAACCTAAAACGAAATATTAATAACGCCTTAATTCTTTTGCTAGTAACAAGAAGTAACAAGAAATGTAATTTACTCGATTATTTTAGAGCATAAGCGAATGTTCGTTACCATCAAAACTTATTATTTAAATGAGCTTTTTGTGGAGCTTACAATGAGGTAAAAAATAAATGTTTTTGTGTAAATTAAGCCTTTACTCAATAAAAGAGACAAAAGAAAATTTATGAATGAGAAATAAAATATCAAAATATTTGTCTTACTTAATTTCATTTCAGGAACTGTCTTTGAGATTTATTGGGGGGCATGGGCGTCCCCCCTCAAAAAAATATTTTTTTTTTCGAAGTTTTTCCGAAGCTCTAATTTGTTAGTTTAACATTAACGTTCCGTTAGAATTAACAAGTATATAACCATGAATATAAGCAGACCACGGAAATGTCGAAAATGACCGTTAAATTCAAATTTGAATTTCTTATGACCGTTACAAAAATTCTTAAAATCTTAATTTAACTATAAATATTGTTACAATTGGATTGTTTTCCATCCTATAATCATGTACGAGAAATGAATCTTCATTACCGGTCCTCAAAAGTGGTTAATTAACGTTTTTCATTTTAATACGAAACCAACAACAACAAACAAAACAAAATATTGACAAATTAGAAAATCAAACTTTTTGACTTAAATTTATTTACTTAAACGTTCACAACTCATTAAGAACGTTGATTCAATAGTATATTAGTGAATTGAATTGTTTTGACGTTGCTAATGATTGTAATTAATAGAATTTTTATATTTTTTCATTTTTGTTTGCTTAAATTTTTATAACGGTCAAAATAAATTTAAATTTTCGACGCTCCTTCGACGCTTTTTGAATACTTCGACACTGAGATTTCCGTGGTCTGAATATAAGATTGAAAAAAAAAATTGGACCCTACTCTAATTTTTTTCTGGGTTCTTTGAATGGGTTACTTACTTCACTAGCTGTACAGTTCAATTGTGATTCATGATCTCCCTCAGAAATTACCTTTAGCTGTCTGTTAATTGCCAACACCAAGTTCAATTATTATTGTTTACATAATTACCTAGATGACATATTTTCTGAGCTACCCATTTATTTTCGACACTACATTTCAAATTATTTTTGATCGTTATTTTTGTCGACATTAATTTTGCAATTAACTACTATATTAATGTATTTTTTTCCTTCTTTTCTGTTTATTGTTAATAATATTTTGTTGATCCTAAATGGAAAAGGTTTTTATGTCTACACTCATAGAAAAGATTTAAAAAACTATTTTGAATTTGTATGAAGCGATTTAAAAACATTTTTGAAACTGGGTTCTTAAAAACTTAAATTTTTAAAAATATTTTTTAAATTTTCAAGTTTTTTTGAGCCGTTAGAAAGATAATAATATTTTTAAAAAAAATTGCTCAGAGTTAGGATCGAAACAGTGACCTCTTGGTTGGTAACCCAGTACTCTAATCACTAAGACACCGAAGCATGTGAATGTATATGAAAATTTGTCAATATATATATATTGAAAAAATTTAAAAATCATCCTTTTAAATTTTAAAAACCAAATTTTAAACTATAAAAATATTTTTAAAATTTTAAAAATAGTTTTTAAAGTGACTTCTAAAATCTTTTTAAAAACGGTTTTTTAAATTTTTTTATAGGTTTAATTAATTAGTTTAAGTACTGCTTAATATGGCTTTTCCTTCTAGGGAAAGGAACCCTTCATTCAAGGGGTTTCAAGTTTTTTATAGGCATTTTTATGCAAGCCTTCCTTTGTGAAATGCCATGAGAGGAGTGGTCTGGATACAATGTAAGGCTGTAGCGAGAAAGGAGGTTTCGTGATTTTGTTATGGTCTTTACAAGGGAGTTGAAATTGTCATTTTTCTATTAAATTTCCAGAAACTAATGTGTTGATGCATACTGCATACAAAAACAAAAAATATTTACATAAGTAATTTCCCCAAGCAATATTTTTATATTATAGATCTCAAGTTCTCTTATCAGATCGTCAAACAAACTTTATCAATTCTGTAATGCAGGTGTTCACAAACTGTGTGTTTCAGGTTCCTTGAGTACATTTTGGAGTAAAGTGAATGGACACGATTTCTTCATGGTGCCTGAGAAGCAGCTACAAACCGTCCATTTGCGACTTTTGTGGAATATTTTTCATCTGGTCGCCAAACGCATGCTACATGGAGGTTAGGAAAAATTTTGTGTCGAAGTTTGATTCCAACACCACCAGAAGTCCACCCAATCAACCTTCCCCACTGGCTACGCAACTGCCTTGAGTATCTTTTGACCTAGACTTACTTATTTACTCACCAAGTGCATCTAGTAATAAAAGTGTGTCCAACACTAACATGATCTTAGAAGATATAATTCAAACCTTTAGAATTCAGCTATCAGTAGTCAATCAATCCTCAAGGGAGGAACAAAAATGAAGTAAAAATTTTTGCTGAGCTTTAAAGTTGCTATTAAGGCTGAAAAGAAACTAAACTTACTGTAATTTTGACCACAAAGCAATATTCATTTTACAAATCGGTAAATAGTTGCACAAATACAGCTAAGGAACAAATATTGAGGTAGCTTAAAACGTTTTTTTATAGTAAGCAAAGTTACTATCGTGGATAGCCGATAACGAGCAGTTTTCTTATAATTTTTTTATAAGCTTAAAAGCATATCCAAAAATGACAGAAACTGGAGATGAAAATGTGACAGAACATTCCAAAAAGAAAACTTCCTCTATGGGATATGAGGAGCTTGATGAAGCTCAGCCACCAATATCTTACATTGAAGCACTTGCAAATTTATTTAAAGGAAATGTAGGAACAGGTAAATGACATAAAAAAGAGAAAGTCGTGACTGAAAATGCAGCACATAGTTTGAATTTTTTCAGGATGTTTTGCGATGGCTGATGCTATTAGAAATGCTGGAATAATTCTCGGACCAACGTTCTTGACAATCATCGCAATAACTTGCATTCAGTGCATGAAAATGCTCGTCAATGGTGCTGAATACATAATGAAATCGAATGAGCTAAGTTCACGACCAGCATATGCTGAAGTTATAGAGTTATGCTTCCTAGTAAATAAATCTGAGAATTCACAATGGAAAAAATATTCAGCTATAGCTAAAAAAATCTGCAATATTGCAATTTGCGTCACACAGCTTGGATTTTGTTGCGTCTACTTGCTATTCGTTTCCAGTAGTATTAAATTAATTCTTGATCATTATGACGTACATATGAAGCTATCAATCATCATGACTATTGTTTTGATACCGCTTTGGCTGTCAATTATGGTGAGGAAGTTGAAGAGCATTGGTGAGTTTGTAACTTAATTAATGAATATGTTTGACACAAGATGATTTTATCTACTTCCAGCTTTATTTTCGGGACTGGCTAATATCTTCATGATATTGGGAGTTATGTTTGCAGTTGGATATTCCTTAATAGACCTTCCAGGTTTTAGTGACCGGAAGTATGTGAACATTGAAAGTCTTCCTTTATTTTTTGGAACTGCTATGTTTGCATTTGAAGGAATCGCTTTGATCCTTCCTCTACAGAATGCAATGAAGGAACCGAAAAAATTTGTTGGACTTCTTGGGGTTATGAATGTTGGAATGGTCCTGGTCTCGGTAATTTACGTTATGATTGGATTCTTTGGTTATTGGAAGTACGGTGAGGAAACAGCTGCATCTTTGACACTCAATCTACCTGTGGATCAGATGTAAGCAGCCTTAATCTTTTAGTTCCATGTATAGAAGTTTGATTCCTTTACAGACTGGCACAAGTCATAATAATTATGGTTGCAGCTGGTGTCTTGTTTGGATATCCAATTCAATTTTATGTTGCCATTCAAATTATGTTCGTTCCAATAACGGAAAAATTGGAATTTGCTAGGAAAAGTCCAGTAATTTCAGAACTGATATTCAGATCTCTTATGTGTTTTGTGACATTTGCAGTTGCACAGTTGATTCCAAACTTGAGTATCCTGCTTAGTTTAATCGGTGCTGTATTCTGCAGTATTCTTGTGTTCATATTCCCAGCTATAATTGAATTGACAACAAGAAAGGCACAATATGGTAGAATTGGATTGCGTTACTGGATTAAAAACACGATTATCATCTCGATGGCTCTTTTTGGGATAATTTTAGGCGGTGGACAAGCTTTATTTGAAATTTATTTAGGATTTTTTAAGTAATTGAATAAAATAATTTATGAATTTTGTTATAGAATTGAATTTGTACAAACCTCTTGATCCATTACCTCCCACCCCTCTAAAATATGATGTGCAGAAAACATTAAAGTGAAAATTATTTTTCAACAACATATTCGACTTGCAATCGCAGATGGCTGAGTAACGAATATTTTTGTTAAATAAAATAAATTTTTTTACTGTGCAATTTTCGAGTTTTTCTTTTAAATTCTTTAAGTTATTGCCAAATTTATACAGCATGATAGAAGCTGGCGACAAGTCACAGGCATCCCCTACCAAAAAGAAAGTGTCTTTTATGGGATATGAAGAGCTTCATGAAGCTCAGCCGCCAACTTCTTATATTGAAACTCTTGCAAATTTATTCAAAGGAAATGTAGGAACAGGTAAGTGACATTAAATACACAAAGTCGTGACTAAAAAGTATATCCAACTTTTATTTGGTTTTGTAAGCGAATTTTTGAAATTTTTTTAATGAAAACTGGAAAGTTTCACGTGATTGAAGCTTAAAAAAGTGAAGTTCCAATGCCATTTTATTGAGTAATACGTTGTTAATGGATGCATGATGTGTTTTTAATTGGAAATACGCAGTACGCTTATCGAAATGTCTGTGTTGAGAGTCAATTTATGATTTTTGGATATTTATGCAGTCTAACAAACCTAAACTTATTTTTTCAGGATGTTTTGCGATGGCTGATGCCATTAGAAATGCTGGAATAATTCTTGGACCAATGCTCTTGACAGTCATCGCAATAATTTGTATCCAGTGCTTCAAAATGCTTATAAATGGTGCTGAATACATAATGAGGACGAATGAGCTTAGTTTACGACCAGATTTTGCGGACGTAGTTGAGCTAAGCTTCCTTGTAAATAAATCTGAAAATGCCAAGTGGAAGAAATGTGCGGCTGTATCGAAATCCATTTGTAATATTGCGATCTGTATCACACAGCTTGGATTTTGTTGTGTCTATTTGATATTCGTGTCGAGCAGCATTAAGTTGGTTCTTGAACATTATGACGTACATATGAAGTTATCCATCATCATGACAATCGTTTTAATTCCTGTCTGGTTCGCAATTTTGGAAAGAAAGCTGAAGAAAATAGGTAAAAGGTATTGTGCTTTATCAGGTTCAATAATATATTAATGCGTGATGTTTTCTACTTCCAGCTATATTTTCTGGATTTGCTAATATCTGCATGATATTGGGAGTTATATTCACAGTTGGATATTCCTTAATAGACCTTCCAGCTTTTAGTGACCGGAAGTATGTAAATTTTGAGAGTCTTCCGTTGTTTTTTGGTACAGCAATTTTTGCATTTGAAGGAATCGCTTTGGTCCTTCCTCTACAGAATGCCATGAAGGAACCAAAGAAATTTGTTGGACTTTTCGGTGTTATGAATGTTGGAATGGTCGTGGTCTCGATAATTTACATTGTGATTGGTTTCTTCGGCTATTGGAAATATGGTGAGGCAACAGCTGGTTCATTGACACTCAACCTTCCTGTGGATCAGATGTAAGTAGCCTTAATCCTTTAGTTCTATGTACAAAAGTTTGACTTTTTTTCAATTCCTTTACAGACTAGCACAAGTCATAATAATTATGGTTGCAGCTGGTGTCTTGTTTGGATATCCGATTCAGTTCTTCGTCGCAATTCAAATTTTATTTCCGCCAATTGTAGACAAAATGGAATGTGCTAGGAAAAGTCCAATAATAGCGGAATTAATCTTCAGATCACTTATGTGTGTTGTGACATTTGCAGTTGCACAGCTGATTCCAAACTTAAGTATCCTGCTTAGTTTAATCGGTGCTGTATTCTGCAGTATTCTTGTGTTCATATTTCCAGCTATAATTGAATTGACAACGAGAAAGGCACAATATGGTAGAATTGGACTGAGTTACTGGATTAAGAACATAATCATTATTTTTATGGCTCTTCTTGGCATGATTATAGGCGGTGGACAAGCTGTTTATGAAATTTATTTAGGCTTTTTTTAAGGACTCAAATTAAGTAGTTGAATAAAGAATTTTTTGAAATTATGTCACTAGATATAAAATAATCATAAGACCTTGAAGGATATGAATTTATTTTGGGGGGAATAAAAAGTTCCTTGGAATTATTAATGACACGGACTTTAATATTTTATTACCCAAAAGAAATGATGTCAATCACTTGACGGTAACATGAAACTCTTTTTCCTTAATAATCATAATATTCATGACTTATTCCTCAACTTAATTACAATACAAGTCTCATAAGAAGCATGTACAAGACTGTAGCTTGAAGAACCTGCAAGAATCAACAGTGATAAATTATAAAAAAAAGTCCTAAAATATCTTTACAGCCTTACCTTCTTAAAAGTCTTCAACTGAAATGCTGATTCAATTCCAGCTTTAATGGAACAAGTCTTTTGCATTAGAATGATCAACAGTGCCTGTTTCAACTTGCTGTTTTTGCTCTCTTGCCAATTAGAATTGTAGATTTCCATGTAAATCTCCTCGCATTCGTCCTTAACGCATTGACATAAATAGCAGAAATTGTAAATAGATGCAACAGTACCTAACAGACATTGAGCACGTTGAGAACACAATCATTTTTTTAAAAAACACGTACTCATTTAACGTGCTCAGCGGTCCCGGTACTTTACCCTTAACGCATGTTCAAGAAAGTACATTGCAAAATACTCATATGAGTATACTTAAAGGAACGTGCTCAACAAACACATTAATTAAGCATGCTCAGAGCACACTCAAAGAACGTCAAAGAAAATATGCTCAATAGAGCACGTTAAGAGCACGCTTAGATTTTTGCTAAGTATGCGCATGAGCACATTATGAGCATACTATAAAATGTGCAGATAATACGCATGCGTATATAAATAAGCACACTCTGAGCATGCTCAAAGAACGCGCTCACTGAGCATGTTTAAATAATACAACATTTAAAAAAATTAACTAAGTTAACCACAATTTTTTTAGTTGACCAGAGAGAACTTTACGAGAATTTTTACCACGTTTTTTTAAAAGTTTTGTTAGTAGAATTAATTTTTATTTAATTGAAAATTTTGATACTTAGACATTTTTCCAGTCACCCATCTTTGTTTGAAATTCCTCCTTGCGTTGCTTAACTTTCGAGATCTCGCATTTTTCCTTGAAGTCACCATCTGTAAATATATAATAATAAAAATATGGCAAAACACATATTTAAATTATTATATCTTTAAACATACTAATTTCAAGGAATAACGGTTCTACACGGGTTCTACAACATTTAGGACACAACTTACAATTCATTAGTTAACTTAATTAATTTTTTTTCCTTAAAAATATCTGAGCATGCTCAGTATGGTGTGCTCAGAATGTACTCAAGAGCATGCTCAGTTATGTGCTCAGGTGAACACGTTCTAATTTAATGCGCGATATCTTATTGTTTGTGCTCAGATTGTGCTCAAGATCTTGCTCTAGAATGTGCTCAGCTGAGCATATCATAATTTTTTCACGTGAGCACGTTCAGCAAAAAAAACAAAATGTACTTAGAGTATGTTCTCAGACATTACTAACTGAGCATGTTCAATTGAGTTCATGAAATTTTTTTAATGAAATTTTTAATCATACTTAGATCATGTTCTCAGACTGTACTTACTGAATATGTTCTATTGAGTTCATAAATTTTTTTAAAATAAAATTGTTGATCATACTTAGAGCATGTTCTCAGACTGTACTCACTGAGTATGCTCTATTGAGTTCATGAAATTTTTTTAATGAAATTTTTAATCATACTTAGAACATGTTCTCAGACTGTACTCACTGAGTATGCTCTATTGAGTTCATGAAATTTTTTTAATGAAATTTTTAATCATACTTAGAACATGTTCTCAGACTGTACTTACTGAGTATGTTCAATTAATTTCTCGAATTTTTTTAAATAGAATTTTTCGATTGTACTTAGAGCATGTTCTCAGCTTGTGGTCAATGAGTATGCTTAAATGAGTATATAATTTTTTATCAGATCTAGAAAATACTTATGTTCAGAGCACATTCAGAGTTAATGGTTAATTAATATAATTAAGCGAGCATAATAAAATTCATGTCAAAAATTACGTAAGCATATAAAAAGCACGGTAGTAAGTATGTTTGTTTGAACATTTGCAAATAAGTCCTTAGTGAGTACATGCTCACTATTGTGCTCATGAAAGGTGAGCACATTGATGTTTGTTAGGGAGTTGGTATGAATATTAAAGCAGTGATTAATCGATCTACAGGACTATTTGTTGAAAGGAAAATGCTCGTAGATGGAAAAAACAGAAATGGATATAGAATGAACATGAACAGGAGAGTTCCTCGAAAAGTTTTGTTAAAAATTCCAACAAATTTTATCAAATTTTCGTGCTTGTCGACAATTCCTGACAATTGCTTAACACTGATGTTTTGAATATCCTTCAACGCATTTATGACTTCAAATTTGACCTTCATGCATTGGATCACAATATAGGAAATTTTGACAAAAAGTAAGAGCTGAGACGAGAAGAAGAAAATTGAGAAATTAGCGAATGTCCAAAAGATCCATGCAACGAAAATGACTATATCCAATAAGCTATCCACATCTATAATCATTAAGAATGTATGCACTTTTTCTGTTGAATTTATGGATATTATGACGCCCATCATCATGAGAAGTCCGAGAAAGGTGAAGAAAATTATTGTAACTCCAATGAAGACATTCTTAACGATCATGTTTAATAAAAAGATTTTCGAAATCATTTTGGATCCATTAAGCTCATCAAACATTGGAATGTGTGCATTTATCACTTCCGTTATCATTTTCTGGATATTTTTCCTTCGAATCCACATAGTACTCATCCGTTCCAAATAATTTAAAGTTGCAAAGAGAGCTCCAAATCCATACATTTTTAAAGTGATTTGATTTTGTTTTTGAATAGCCATTAATCCATGATACAGCATGTAAATCCAAATATTGAGTATCACTATAAGCAGATATAGATTTCTAACAGCACTAATGAACCGATTTGTCTTTAAAAACAGACTTTTCTTCCTTAATCCATAAGAAAATTGATATCCGAGAAGCTTTAATGAATTTATTGAAATTTTGAGAATATCGGCAGGAACGTTTGGATCGTACGACATTCTGATAACTATTAAATTTGTTTTGTGAAGAAAAAATAGAATCAAAACTGTTAAATGATTGAACAAATCATACACATAGCCTCATATAGCCATACCAGTTTAAAAATTCAGGATTAAACCCGGACTTTGATTTTTGTTTTTATAGGGAAATTTAAGAGTTAATTTTAGACATGGACTTTTCAAAGAATGTACATGCAGGGATGGATGGAGGGTATTCAAAAATTTAAAGCACAGACCCCCCCCCCCCCCCTCCCCTCTTCTGGGTTTCTCTTCCAAATTTTCTTGTTTTTGGCTACGTCTCTGCATTCAAATAAATAATAGCGATAGGTTTCTTTCAAACATGCAATGAATATTTCAAGGAATCAAATATTTATATTAAAAAATTTCTTTGCTTTATAATTTATTAAATTCTTTTGAGACAAAAGTTGTGGCTACATTCAAACGATAAAGTTCACACTTGACAAAACAATGTATCTGTGAATAAACTAGATTAATATTAAGACATTATAGCAATAAAGTGTAAAAAGGGTGAATTTCAGCCACTCGATCCGATCGACCAACCCACTCTGCATCCGATTGTGATAGACTATCCATTAAAATGTGTGTTCCATAAAAGTTTTATTCTGAGCCTCATGCCTTAGCTCACAAACACAGCGAAAATATATTACATCGACTTCGGTTGATTATAAATAGCTAACGAGTAAAATATGTGTGAATTTTTCTTATTGCAATGCTAGTCTCATAAGCAGCATGTACATGACTGTAGCTTGAAGAACCTGTAAATTGAATTATGAAAATAACCTGGGGTATACCTAGTGTACCCATACAAGGGTGTCCTAGGTTACCATATGGTACCTCCACCTATCCTACCCTACCTACCCCTAGAAACCGGCCCCTGGATTATGTAAAAATGGAACCACCAACGTTACCTTTAGAAAACTCCTCATCTGAACTGTTGATTTCAATCCGGCTCTGATGGAGCAAGGCTTTTGCTTTAGAATTATCAAAAGTGCTTTCTTCAATTGAGCATTTTTGATATTTCGCCAATTTGAGCTGTAAATTGCAGTGTTTATATCCTTGCTTTCGTCTTTAACTAATTGACATAAATAGCAGAGAATATACATTGAAGAAGCAGTCGGCATGAATACGAAAATAGTTAATAAACGATCTACAGGGTAATTTGTTGTGAGACAAATGCTCACGGATGCACAAAATAGCAATGGATATAGCATAAACATGAAATTCAAGGAACCACGGAAAATAGTGTTGAAATTATCTACAAATTTTAATAATTTCACGTGCTTGTCGACAAATCCTGATAAGTGGATTGAATTAAAGTCCTTGATGTTTTTTGTGACATCTATGATTTCGGCCTTAATTTGAAGGACTTGTATTAGGATGTAGGAGACTGAGACAAAAATTGAAAGATGAAAAGAGATGAAAAAAATGGAAAAATTGACGAATGTCCAGAATATCCATCCAATGAAGACTACTGAGCCAGCGAAATTTTCAACGTCAACAGTCATGAGGAAAGTATGAACTTTCTCAGTTGAATTGATTGATCTAATGATGCCCATTACCATTAATAGTCCGAGAAAGACGTAAAACATAATGGTCAGACCAATGAGCACATATCGGAGAGTTCCTATTAATAGGAAGATTTTTTGAATTTTCTTGGAATCATTATAATCATTCAGCATTGGAATATGAGCACTAATCACTTCCGTTAATATTTTCTGGATGCTTTTCCTTTGAATCCATAAATCGATCATCCATTTCAAATAGAATAAAGTCACGAAAGTGGCAGCAAATCCATACATTGTATATGTAACCGTACTATGTCTTGGAATCACCATTAATCCATGATACAGCAAGTAAATCCCAATATTAAGTATCACTATAAGCAGATATAGATTTCTAACAGCACTAATGAACCGATGTGCCTTTGAAAGCAGACTTTTCTTCCTTAATCCATAAGAAAATTGATATCCGAGAAGCTTTAATGAGTTTAAAGAAACTTTGAGAATATCGGCAGGAACGTTTGGATCGTACGACATTCTGATAACTATTGAAAAGAACAATATATCATATAATAATTAAAAATATAGAGAAAATGCTCTTGAATAATTAATAAATTTTGTAATTAGCTTTAAGTTTTTAATAATGCAGTATATCCATATATAAATTATTCTAATTATTTATTTCATAGAACCATTTCTTATACCTTATAATTAATTTTATTCCGAATCACTTTCCATTTCATTATTTTCTGACTCGTCCTCGTCGTCATCTTTGTCCCATCCAACCTTCTTGCCTGTCATAAAATCATCTCGTAGTGCACTCCATGATGATGATTTCTTGTTGCTTTCCTCGTCCGATGATGATTCATACTTTTTCTCTTTCTTGACACGTTTATCGACTAATTCAGATTTAGCTCGTGGACCAGACATGAGTGTGTCGAGGAAATGCTTCTTATTATCAGCACTTCTAATGATTTCATCTCGTTTGCTCTCTAATTTTGTTGACTGTAACTTTTGTTCCAAATCCGAATGCTGACTCTTAACTGCGTTGAATAGCTGAACGACACCTTTTGTTGCTATTTTTCTCAACATTCTCTCTCTGTCAAGGTCAACAACTGATGGTTTTAGTCGGAGATTTAGGACTTTTATTTTTCCCTGTAATTTTGTGTAATAATTAAAATTTATTAAATCTTCGGCTATGATCAACTTACCTCACGTTTTTCTCGCCGTTTTCTTCTAGCTAGTGCTATCTGAAGTGCATCCTCGCTGGGTTTATTTTCGTCATCATCTTTCTTTTTTTCTCCATCAATTTCAAATGTGTAATTTTTTGGCTTTTTCTTCTTTTCTACATCCTCAACCTTTTTGGCTTTCGACAGCACTTCTGACTTCTCTGAATTGAGGATTTTAGCCATCGAATTTGCCCATCCTTTCTTTTTATTACTGTCTTCTGGCTCGTTATCACTTTCATCCTCAGAAATTGGAAATTCCTCATCATCGCTTAAGCGATTTTCGTCATCCTCTATCTCATCTAGCTCACTTTCTGATGTTGATTCAGGTAGCACGACATTTGACTCTACTGTTGCCATTTTAATAATAGTTTTTAATAAAATTAATATTCTGCTCAAACGCACGTTTTTTTTGTTTATTTACGAGGGTCTTTCAACTGTCAAAAACTTTAACGGTCAAAAAATATTCAAAAAACACTGTGGGGTCGATCGTAATTTACGTCACGCAAAAAATGACTTTCATAGAAAAATTTCATGTTTTTTGCGTGACGTCATTTACGAAGGGACTCTGTAAAAATAAATCTTCGGCGAGAATATTGTGAAATCAATAAAGTCCTTTTAACTCATTAATTAAGTCCTAAATTAAGTCCTAAATCCGATTAAAAATGCTACGAAATAAACTAATATCGTTGGGACATCCAAATCCTGAAGTAAATACGCAAGATATGAAATCATTTAGAAATTTAATTGTGTGGCTTGAAGATCAGCATATTAGGAACTATAAAATTGAAGATAGAGCAGAATTAAGGAAAATAACAAGTCATGAATGGAGTAAGGCATTTGAAAAATATAAGGAGGATCTAAATTGTCCAAAAGAATTAAAAACAGAACTAGAGCAACTAAAATGGATTGTGTCATACGCCATCAAATTAGAATACAGTGATAATTGTAAGGTTTCATTCTGTTTGTTTTTTTTTGACTTTCTAATATTAATTATATTACCTTTTTAGTGGACAAATACCGTTCAATGACATCAGAGAAAATTAGGGAAGCTGAAAAATCACAATCTAGTGCGCCAAGTGTAAAATCCGTAAATCCTTTCGATAATCTCGATTGTAAGTATTCAAACATGCAGCCACATCCAACAATTCATTATCTTAATGACATAATTATTTTTTATTTAGTCACAAGTCCTCAATTCGAAGCTGGAGTTCGTACCCTCGCAACTAAACTTAATGTTCCTCACCATCCAGATCACTTAGTAGTACTGGGTGCTATTAGTCGAGTCGTCAAGGATAACTTAAATAAAGAGGCATTAAAGATATCCATTCCTGAAGGCAAACCTTTTCCAATTTTTGACGGTCAAGGCATGAATCAAAAGGATGCAGATGTTGAGACAGCATCACGAATTTTAAGGCTTTTGCAAATTCAGAGCTTACGAGAAATCCAGACAGTCATTAATGAGACAATCGTCGAATGCCAGGATCTGATTACGTCTGAGCCAAAAACTGATACACGATTGGGAAAAGTCGGCTTTTAAAGATTCTTCACATCTCAATAAAATTAAATGGAACTCTCATGACTTAAAATTGTGTTATTTATTTGGAAATTCAGTGCATGCTATCAGTCATTTTCAGTTTAAAAAGTTCAAGATGAGAATTTATGGACTTACGTCAATGTTATCAAATTGAGAACTTTGACCTGAGAAAGGCATTTCCTACTTACTTTCATTTTGATTACATTGTCAGTAAGTGAGCCTCTTGTAATCCAACCAGTCAGGCTTCTTTTTGATAACATTCAATCGATCTGTTGTCAAGGTTTGTGTATGTTTTGATGATGATATTGACTGCGTGTGCTGCCGTACTTTTGCGACGTTGTTTTTGTTTGGTTCCACACTACTATACCTTATTTTGGTACGAAATTTTCGCTTGTTGATATGAAACTTTTCAGCCTTTTATCAGAAATTCCATTAATATCGAATGATAAGTCTAAACTCCAAGTTCTGACATTTGTTATTTGTTGACTTAATTGTTGCAACACCTTTTTTTATGGAAGCTAAAAATATCTCAAGGAAGTCATACTAGACAAAGTATATTTTGAAGAAAAGATTACGGTGGCTTATCGATAAATTATTGTAGAGGTTGCCCAAACCTTAAGCACAAAGTCCAAAGAACTCGATGAAAAAAAAATATAATTCATGAGAAGAAGTAAGTCAGTCACACATATGAACATTAGTAAATTTTCAATTTATCGTGAAATCCCTCGTTCAAAATAGCTAGATACAAAAGTGCAAAGTCTAAACAAACACTCAACTCAAGGTGTCATAAAGTTAAAAATGTTATGATTCATTTACATGCTCAAAAATCCGACGTATAGTAACGTGATTTCTTGAATGTGTTACGTTAAAAACCTCAATTATTCCTGTATATGCAATTTCGTAATAAATCGTGCTTGATTACAGATTAATTACATGTTCTAGTTTGATCTCATTACGTGACATGAGAAAATTTCAATATGTTGTAGATTAATAAAATTGCATGAATGTCCTTAACGGTTTTATATTTTAACGGTTTTTCGAAATTCAAATGTTTGAAAACCTTACAATTTCCTTCGTGAAAACCGTACAAATTCCAATTTTTTCAAGCATTTGTATTGTTTTGTAAAAAAATTGTCGCGTGCACGCAAAAATTTAATTTAATTAAATTCTAAGTGTTTTAAGCAGTTTTAAATACAATTTTTTGCATCAAAATCAAGCAACATTGCTAAAGAAGCAGGTAGAGTCAAGAAATTTATAAAAATTCATTCAAAATAAACGTAATTTCGTATTTTTCAAAGAGTATTTCCCATTCTTATCATTTTACATGATTTATACAGTCTATCAAGTCTTGTAATTAACTGAACAAAGTGTGAGACGTAAACGTTTGGCCGGCTGATCATTCATGCATTTTTGAAGCACACATTATCAACAGCAGCACACATACAGCCGTAAAAAAGCATTTCGGATTTATATGTGAGTATAAAAAACGACAAGACTAATAATTGAATATTCCAGTTTATCGGAAGTACTCGTTCAGAACCGACGTGTTTTCATATTTACTCTGTTTTTAAAATAAATATTATTTTCTTAAAATTTGTTGAAGCATACTTAGTATTTCGGCAAGAGAAATAAAATAAGCAATTCATTGAAATCATCTTGAAGAATTTAAAAGAACAAGGAAGAATCTAAAAGACAAAAGAATGGCAACTAGTGAAAATTACAATGATAAATCAAATGGCGCATTGCAAAAAGCATCGGAAGTTTCATCACTTCTTCCACATTTAGAGTCGATTGATCGACTTTTATCGTTGCCTGTATGCAGCATCGCTTGGACTCAAAGTCAAGGTGTTTATGGGAAAGTAAAAGGTTAGTTGAGGTTGTAATTGTGTGATGTTCTTAATTTGAGGACTTTTATAAATATATTATTAAGTGACATGCTCATTATGCAATTAAATGATTTTTTAATCCTATTATGTCCGTATTTATTGGATGAATGTACTTTCCATTATTGAGTAATGAGCATCCTTATAATAGAATAATTCTGATAAGAAAGTGAATCAGACAGTGACGTGACATTAGACATACAAAAAATATACCATGATTATGTCTAGATAACGGCATTAAAAATAAGTATATTTTCCCCTCTATTGGAAGTTCTCCGGCCAAAGTTCAGACATTAAGTATGCGGCTTTTACTGATTTGATAAGCAGGATTCTACATGAAATGATGTTATGACAGTCATCAGTTACGGAATAGAAAAGGCTGATTACTTAATAGCCACGACAATCAGCAGTGATTGATATTTTTAATTCGATTCATTTACCTTTAAAAAAAAAACTGATTACGAGCAAAAATGTAGCTATAAACATAATTTTCTGTTTATTAAATTTATTAACGTATGATTCTTATTAGTCACTGTGTGCGCCAATGACTCTTGACTTGGTGAAATTTAATTCACTTGGATTAATAATAATTCTTCCTTATCAAAATTGTAGCTGATGGCATAGAAATGCGTTTCATCCAAAAACAAAAAAAAATCATTTAATCAATATATTTTTGAGCTCTCGTATGTTCCTTATCGGAACTTGTTAACTCGCCTGATATCTCGAATCGCCATTTATTATTTTTTAATTAAGTTCAAACTTTAATTCTGCTTTATTATTTCAGATTTTAATCCAATGTTCAATTGGGCATTTAGAACTGCTGAGGATGTCGTGAAAGGAGCTGTAAATATTTCAGCACCTATTGTTAATGCATTTGAGCACCCAATCAACTATGTTGATCAGACTTTAGTGAAGGGAATTGACAAATTGGAAGCATCAGCACCAATCATTAAGGAACAGCCGACAGAAATCTTGAATCAAGCAAAGACAAGAGTTATGGATGTTGTTCAGCCACGAATTGAAAAAGTTTGTGAATTGAGAAAGACAGGAACTAGAAAAGCAGCTTCATTGAAGGAATTATCTTACAATAAGGCAAATGAAGTCTTGGCAACTCATTATGGATCTTTGGCTGTTTCGGGAGTTGACTCAACAGCCGCATTAGCAGAACGCCTCTTGGACACTTTCTTCCCAAAGAATGAAGAAGATGAATCACATGAGGATGACAGTAAGTACATAAAAGTTATCTAATCAGTCATAAAGTCTTATGGACATATTCTCATTCTAGAACCAATTTCTGCAGCAGAAGATCCAGCTCTACATACAGTTCAGACAATCGGTGCTCTTTCAAATAAAGTAGCTCGACGTGTCTACAGAACTGTATCCCTCCATGTAAAATCCCTAAAGAAAGAAGACCTCACCGAATACCTTGCTTCTCTCATTGCCGTTCTCCGATTAACACAATACCTTAACATCCTTAATGACCGCGCTCAACAGCAGGAACAAGCATCAAGTAGTGCTGTGGTAAAATCAAGTCCTAAACTTGATGTGAATTAAAATTAATTAAGTCTGCTCAGGAGAGCTATTTTTTGGTATATTTATAATTGTAAATCCAATGGATATGAAATTATATAACTTTGATACGTGGGGAAATTTAATTAATTATTTAATGTGCAATTCTTATGCTGCATAGAAAAATAAATATTTTGTGAATATAATTTTGGAACAAATTGCGTCTTAATGTAAATATTTATCATCATGTTGGTCGAGTTGCATAATGTTTAAGGAGAATCTATGCTTGATATAACATGTTCAATCCATTTGACCACGTCAGAAATCTTGGTGTAAAGTCCAGGCAGTTCTGAATTACAATTTGTGTTTATGGCTGTAGAAAATCCGTAAATAAAGAACGTGTTGTTAATGAGCACGTGAATTGGACCATCGGAATTTACGCTACATTCCTTAGATCTTCCACAAAATAAACTGTTGGATATTCCGTCAGGAAGCTTGATTTTGTACTCAATTCTGTTGTAGATTGCGTCACATTTTGATTCTGGCACTTTTTGGACTTCTGTTTTTATTAATTCATTTCCCTTCCAGCCATCACGTATGAATTTTTGGACATTACTTAATTCAATTTGTGAATTATACAGGCAGACAGGAAAGGTAAGGTCATTTAGCTTCACGGATTGCTTAAGTAGCAGTAATGCAATATCATAGTAAGCTTCTCTGGGTATGAACAGTTCATGAGGAATTACTTGCTAAAAAGAAATTTGACTTAATGAATGTGGATTTTATGGATTTGGGAATTATTCGTACCTTGACATTGATATTGAGTCTTGGAAGTGAATCAGCTTTATCTAATGTGCTCTGAAATGGAAGAAATTCTTTTTAATCCAGTAGATTAAATTTAAATCTGAAGATTAATTTTTAATCCACAAGATTAATTTTAAATCTGGAGGATTAAAAAATTAATCTGTAGGATTAAAATTACAATCATCCATTACACATCATACTTACCATACCCAAACGTACAATTGGCATACTTCGTCTCACATAAACAGCATGTGCAGATGTCAACACAAATTTCTCTGATAATAAAACTCCAGAGCCAACGAAACCTTTATCACTTATGAATATTTGCGCCATAAAAGGAAGTATTGAACTTTCTTCGTCATACTTAGTGCTGTTGATCCTCAAAAGTTCCTTTGTATGTATAATTTTTTGGCACGAATGTGTTAATTTTGAATTAATTTTAGATGACGAAATTGGACAGCAGTAAATTCCTATTTCACCTGTAAAATGACATGACTGCAAATGACTTAAATCATCAGAATTAAGTGCTGTAAGAATAACATCACATTCGGCAATAGGCTTGCAAGTTCCAAGTATCCCTGACTTTAAAATACACGATTCATTCAAAGCTGAACTTAACTTAAAAATTCCAAGAAATATCCAAAATGTCAATTGCCTCATTTTTTACAAAACGTACATACAAACACCCTCTACATGCTGAATCTGATCACAAACTGAACATTTTATCTCGATCTTTTTTTACAGCTCCCTGTTGTTTGAGAAGTGATGACTGTACGATGACGAAATGCTTAGCTGTCCAAATTATTACACATTCATGCTCTGTCCAATAAATTAATTTAATTGAATTTAAATTGATTTTTGGAACTGCCAATTTATGAGAAAATATGCTAGAAATCACGCATGAAAGGTCAAACCTAAAGTTTTAAGGTTAAAGGTTTTGAAACCAATATTTAGGGATTGTTTGGATATTGAGTATAAATAAGGGGTAATTCATTGATGACGTCCATCAAAAATGGGATTTCTTCCCCTTGTATGGAGGTGTTACCCAGCTTCAGGCCCCCTCTAAATGCTGTACGTCATAAGGGGGTCTTTCATAAATAACATCCAATTTTTTAGGGGGGTTTGTTGCTGTGTGACACTTCCATACAGAATAAAGAAATTCGTATGAAGATTTTATGATAGAGGGAACCCCCCAAAAATCTCGTTTTTTGCCTGATGTCATTTATGAACGACCCCTAAGTTTCGACCCTTTATTACAATTTCAGTGTAAATTACTATTTTGTGTCACCATCTCATGTCTGTTCTCTTATCATCAACATGTATCCAAATATCCTTCAAACTTTATTTTCATTAACGAGTCAACTGCAGACCAAAGCAGAATGGAACCGATTTTCAAGCTGTTGATTTTTATTGTTGGATGTTTAAGCTCCAAAATTGGTAAATTATCAATATTTTAATGACATTTGATTGAAATTGATACTTTCTGCTTCCAGTTCTTGCACATTTCTGCTTCGCGTGCAATCCAAAATATCCATACATGGATACCATTCCTCATGATGTTTGCATTGCTAAGCAAGCGTATTCGGAGCTGATTAACATTGTAAGTTTGTGGTTACTGGACTTGAGGATGAGCTGTTCAGTGTCATTGGCAACTATGTTCCTGATTATCAGCTACAATTAATTTTCAAGCATGAAATAAAATCACAAAACCTGTTGTTTTACTTTAAATGCTCTTCTAATTTACAGACATGTAGCAATATGACCAAAGAAGATGCTGATCGAGGTGGAAAGCATGCCTGCTTTAAAGTTGAAAAAATAAGTAAGGAAATTCGAGCCATTAACTTGTTCCTCATTCCTTGACATTGTTCCTTAAAGTTTTTGTAAGGAGTCGTTCATAAATGACATCCAGTAATAGACCTCAATTTTTAGTCATCTATGGATTTTACATCCCTTTCTCCTCCTAATACTGTCCAATACTGGACGTCATATGTAAATGACCCTTAATTTTTAAACCTTTTTATTCCAAAAAGCAACAAGGTTTGGTAACGAAACGATGATCTATGACCGAGGATGTACAACAAAAGGAGGTTCTGTTGACTTCTGTGCAGAAACACGCAAAAAGGAATCTGAAATTGAATGCTTTCTGTGCGATGAAAACAACTGCAATGATGCTGATGACATGCATATTATAAGATGTCTGATGTTCTTCTTGGCAGTACTCATTGTGCTGTATATGAGGGATCAGGCTGAACGGAATCACATGAGAGACGCGAGCAGGCATATTAAATGGTAAAGATAAGATTTTGGCTAATTGGAAATAAAGTTTTAATTGGAGTGGATTTGAACTGATTTTTGATTGACTTTTTTGAAGATCCAGTGTCCTAATTTTAACATGTGTCTGATTTCTCAGCTGAAAATCAATAAAAAATTGTCAATTCTTTTGTCTTTATCTTTAAATCACTCACGACACCAATGTTGTTCCTTAAAATCTTGATAATTCCCTTTCAAATATCCAATAAACATGTACAAACTTTATTGAGCCATCAGCTTTCCTTGGAGTTAGACTTATTGCTCGAAGTTTCGCTAGAAGTTCTAAATTTTCAGCAGGAATGAAGATCGTTCTCATGTTTTTAATTGCTGCTGGATATTTGATAATCAAAAGTTTGTAAAAATGACGTCCATCAGAACATTTCAGAGCTTGAAGTCGACTTAAACATGGTCGGTCGACTTAAACATGGTCGGTCGACTTCCAGCTCTGGAAAATTGTAGTTCCACAAAACTCCTCTTCCTGAATGTTGATCCTTAGATTCCAAAGCTGTAAATGATCAATAACAATTTTTTTGTTCTAGATTCAGCACTGATGTGTTATTATTGCAAAAGTCATCAGCATGCAAGCTGTGAGGCAAAAAAAGGTGAAAGCCTTAATATTTTATCATTATACTTAATGTCTTATTATCCATTTATTCCAAAGATCCACCAAATTTCACATCAATGGTTAGAAAACATCAAATCTAAGGAACAAGCAGCTTGAAAATTTAATCTTCTATTTTTTTCAGAATTGCGAGTCTGTGCCTGAAACCGAAAAGGAACTTGGAGCGCAAAACTATTGCTATAAAGTTAAAAAGGAAGGTAAGGATGATCCAAACTGTAGTCATGCATTAATCAAGTTCATAAAATTTATTTTAGTTCTCAATGGACCCAACAATGTGTCAATGACTTACAATCGAGGATGTACCATAGGAGGTGGAAGAACAGATTTTTGCTTGACACAGTACGTCAGAGATCCAGAAGTAAAATGCTACCTGTGTAATGAAGATCGATGCAATGATGGAAACGTTTTGAGAATTGTAAAAATTTTAACGGCACTGTCCACAATTACATCTATCATCAGTACCTATTTTGGACATGACTTTGTCATGTAAATGGATGTGTTTTTGAGTGGAATTGGAAATAAAAGATTTTCTTGAAGCTTGATGGAAGAAATTGTTTTTATTGAAAGTACCTAACCTTCTGGAATGAGCCTTAGACCGTAAACTAGACTAGATGAAAAACCAAGCCTCAAAGGATGTAAATCATCCTCATCAATAATTCTAAAAAATTCATTTTCAATCTCATGAGCAGGTGACTAGCTCCATCTACATTTCAACTCAAGTATTTTTGTGTGACGAAAAAATCATTGCAAGTTTGCATTTTCCAAGAAGAATTAATCACTCCTTTGCTTTACCTTCACGGCATGTTCTTAATTAATTGTCCATTAAATATTAATTGTACCTTGAAATCCCACACATTGGTTATAGCTGTCGCGTGTGCTTATCAGCAAAGAAGAATCATTGTCTTACTCCACCTCATTTTACTGTCCATCAAAATTCAGTTCTGTTGCTCATTTCAAAGCTGACTTTTGAAAAGTTCGAGTTTGATTTGGAACTTGGAACTTTAAAAAAATGAGAATCATCTTCTACGCAACAGTTTTGCTTACATTTTCAACACATGGAGGTATTCACAACTTCCAGCTGTCATTTTTATTACATTAAAATTTTTATTTCTCAGCTTTTGGATTATTTTGCCACACTTGCATCAAGTCAGCGAACAATTCATGCATGCCTGATCGTAATCCGCCACAAACTGAGCTTGAGGTAAGTGTTTAGGTACAAAAAAAGGCTTTAAAATACTCAAATTTACTAAAAATTCAGATCTGTCAAGATGTCCCCGATGATGAAAAGCATCTTGGAGCTGGTCCGCTTTGTTATAAAGTTATCAAGTCAGGTATAACCATAAGATCCTTTAAATAACCATTCAGTACCGAAAAATTTAATTTCTAGTTACTGTTGACAAGGAAGAGAAGGTTATGGCAAGTCGTGGATGCTTTTATGGCGGTGGGTCGGTCTCATCGGAAGCTTTCTGCATTAACATAACCAAAATTGATCCTGAAGCTGATTGCCATTTTTGTAGAGCTGATTCATGCAACAAGGCAAATGGAATAAAAATTTTCATGCCATTAGTTTTGATGACTTTGGTGTTTAGTGCTGTTGTTGGATTTTACGGTTTTTAAATTTGCAGTTTACTTGTGGAGATTTTATTGATCATTCAAAATTTGAATTAAATAGTTTATATCAGGCAAAGAACCTGTCAACAATTACCCTATAGAGCCTTAAGGCGTATTGTTGACTTGTTCTTAGCTTATTGCTATGAATTTATGTATAGATGTGGATAATTTTTATAGATTAAAATACTTATGGATACGAAGAATATACTGAATTGGAAATAAATGTATCGTGACAAACTTTCACATTTAATTACCTTATACCGTCCAATACAGTCATTAGACTTTATTCTTTAGCTGGTTCCTTGTTATATTCTGTAAGTTCCAGCAAGTATCCAGTCAACAAACATCAATTTTGATTCAATAAATTGCTCGGGAACATCCAAAACATCTTGTCACGTAAAACTATTTACCTGAAACTATACACACACTCAGTTCCTTTTTAAATAATAATGCACGTAATGAGTTCTATTGATAATTATATTGTTATTTAAATAAAAGCTTCAGGATCGATTCATCATCATTTCACTTGACAGGAATCGATAGATTAGATTGCTTTATATTTCGTAAAGACATTACTAATAATCGAACAATGAAAGTGACAAGACTTGTTTTCTTCTTTGCTTTGTTGCTGATTGTCGAAAGTAAGTTAGAAATTTGGTTAAGGAATCAACTTATCTGGTCTGCTGGATCTTTTGAGGTTTAATTTGATTTTTCAAAGGAAAGAAATACATTGAGTTCCTATTTATTTCAGGAGCATCAGCTTTTATGTGCTATACATGTTCACAAGCTAGTGAGAAATGCATCAAAGGAAATCCTGAAGTCAAAGCATCTGTAAGATTTCTTTCGATAACTTCAACATAGATCAAACTAAATTTTATTCTGATTCTCAGAACTGCTCATCATCAGACGATCGTAAGGATATGCAGAAATATTGCTTCAAAACAATAAACTATACAGCAGGCAAAAGTGAACTTTACAACCGTGGATGTCTAATTGGAGACTCAAAGAGCTTTTGTGAGCAAGAAAGAGAAAAAGACCCGAAAACTGTTTGTTCAATTTGCAATATGGAACTTTGCAATGCTGGAAATGTAGAAAATGGATCGAAAATTTTGTTGTTATTGATTGCTGTTGCCGCAATGTTTTGGAAGTGATTTATAATTGGATATAACTTTTTTCAGGTTGATTTGTTTTGAATTTTGATTGGATTGATGTTCCTGAGTGACACAAAGAGGCAAAGACAGTTTTATGGAGACTTTGTGTCACTCAGGGTTGGATTAGAGATCGTTGATGGTTTTAAATTTGTTCCTTCTTGTAGCTTTAAATGATGTTTTGGAAATAAAAAAATGGATTGGAACTTACTTTTGCAGAATTTTTAAAAATAGAATCATTGATTTGTTTCCCTTGACCTGATTTATGTCCTGAATAAGTCATCAAAACACTCAACAGATTAAATATTGAATTAATGCAAAGAATGTATGCTAGCATTGTGCCTCTATCCATAATTTATTTATAAGAAAAATATAACACATTTTGTACTTAATAAAATGTCAGGTTACTTCTTCAATGCTATAAATAATGCAGACAGTAAGTTAAAGTTTTATGAGCAAAATGATCTATAAAAGACAAAAAGCTTTGTGTCTGAGGGTCATTTCCTATCTAAATTCCATTTGATTATCATAAAAAATATGCAAAGTCTAAAATATATACTTATAGCTATTGCTGCATCAATTCCGTTAGGTAAATAGTATTTATTTACTAAATACGTTAAAAAATCTATAATCAATAATTCGTCATTTCCTAATAAAGTTTTCAGCCTCAAATGCTATCATTGTGGACGAGTAACACCTGATCGGTGCGAAAAGCTATTAAATGTACCTACGAGGGTAAGAACTGATGACAAATATTATTATAATTAATTTTACACTTCATGCTAATGGAGATGAGATTGTCACATGTTGAAAAAATTTATTTTTATGCAGTGAATTATTTAAACAAATTGGATTTACTTTAATCCAGAGTTGGTATCAGTGACATTTTGCGAACAAAATGTTTATGAGTATTATTGGTTCAATTTAAAGGAACAGGGAAGCATTTAGAAAATTCTTGAATGGGTTTTCAATATTACAGTGAGGAGAAAGCATAAAGTTTGACGAAAAATGCCATGAACTTAAAGTACCAGGCAATAAAACAGTGTTTCTTAAACTTTTTCTACTCGCGGCACACAAATTTCAATTTTTAAGATTTAACGATACCTAGGTACCCAAAAAGTAATGTGTAAACTCAATTTAAGTTAATAAAGTAACCTAAGAATGTCTTGTGTGCCGCGTCACAAAGTTTGAGAATCACTGCAAAAGAGGCCGTTCATATTACGTCACGCAAAAACGAGACTACCTTTGTCACAAAATTTCCATTTGGGTTTTGTGAGTCAACCCTCCCCCCAAACTATTCGATACGCCAATAACTTGATGGCACTGAGCTAATGCAAAAAACCAGAGCTCTTTACGATGTCTGGTTGCTTCTATCTCGTGACACAGCTGAACAGATGAACAAAGTGCATTATTAAGCTATCTTTTCGAAACAAGTTTTAAAAATGCGCTAAAAAATCCCCAAACCCCTCCTAAATTTTCTTGTGATAACAAAAAAAAATTAAAAACCCCCTTCGAAAAATTTCTGGATACGCCCCTGGACACCCCTAAACATTGGACGTCATTTATCTCAAAAATAAAATCATTTTTCTCCCAGGAATGTCCTGATCCACCAAGAGAAGAAAAGGAAAATGAAGGAACAACGGCTGCTTGCATCACCTCGACATATAAAAGTAGAAAAAGCTTTAATCATGACTGCAATATCATTGACATCTAAATTTTTATTTTAGTGGACAACAAAACACACTACAACAGAATGTGTGGAATAACGAATATACTAAATGACACATGCTCATTCATCGGTGAAAGATATTCTGAATTTCAATTTGAGTGTTTCACATGCAATGATGATTTTTGCAATCACGGCGATGGAAGGAATGTGAGCAGCAAAATTGATGTTGGATTTACGTTGCTGCTAGTTCCTGGGATTTTGAAATTGTTCTTGAATTGGACTAATTATTGATATTTTATTGGATCCTCGATATCAATCAGAAAATGTTTTACATCCATGTAGTTAAAAATGTACAAGTCTGCATGACATGTTAATCCAAATATAAATCAGAATCAACATGTGTTTTGGGTTTTTTTATTGAAAATTCTAGTTTATATTCAGTTCTGTTGCAGTGAAAACACAAAAGAAGCATTTTATGATGATCAAGTATTTACTTGGGGTTTGTGGAAGCTTATTCCTTTTGGAAGGTGATGATGTTGTTGCTGTGACTGCACATGCAATTTGAAATTTGGCAATCTTGCATTTAAACTCTTTATTATCTATTCTTTAGGTGCTTTTGGGATCTATTGCTATGATTGTGTTGCGGCTACTCTCGAGCAATGTAACAAAGGAATTGGACTGGAATATATGGAATGTTTTGAACCTATTAACTATGACAAACGTGTCTACGGGTCACAAGTAGCTTGCTTGAAAGCAACTGGCACTGGTATGCAAAATAAATCAGTTTTAAGCTCTTAAGAACTCATAAGGGTTCATTCATAAATTATGTCATACAAAAACGACTTTTTTGACCCCCTTACCCTTGCCAAAAATTTTCCAAAGTAAGAAAATTCTTGTATTTGGATTTTCACAAATTCTTCTCCCCTAAAGCATGATGTAATTTGCGAATGACCCCTAAAGTGTCACAGAGATTTATTTTGAAAGTTTCGTCATGTCGTTAAAAATGCTCAGTCAGTCCAGCACAAAACTATTGATTCTCAACACAATTTCAATTTATTTTCTATTCCTTAGTCAATGGAACTGAGAAAATTTTCCGGAAATGCGGAGTAGCTAATGGACCCGAAGACTCATGCGATAAGCTTGTGAATATCATAAAATCTATAGAATGCTCAACCTGCTTACAAGACTTCTGCAATTCTTCTCAAAACATTGAAATAGAATTCTTAGCTATTGGATTTGCAGCTTTCTTACTTTTTATGTCCAATAAATTTTTTTAAAGACACTCTAGAACTTACAGACTAAGTTGTGATGTTAACATGATTCTTATCTGGATGAAATTGTATTTTCTATTGATTTTTTGATCATCAATAAAGCTATTTGGTTCATGTGTCAAAAATAAGAAGGTTTCATGTATCATGTCCCAAGATTCTTGTTGTATGATAAGCTCTGATAGCATTTACAAGTCCGTCAAATGAACGAAAATTTTTTAGACAAAAATTAAGTAGCATTAATAAGGTCAGTCATATCCGACGAAAGTGCATTTTTCCCGCAGAGAATTTAAAAAATATATGACCCCCATATTTAGGAACCCCTCTTACCCGTCTTGTATCAATCTCTATCTCTAGGTTTGTTTTTGACAATTACGTAAAGCTAAACTCTGCCTCTGACCTAGTCCACACCTTCTAGACATAAAACTACATTCAAAAAGTCTTAAACTGGGAAAGCAGACAGACGAACGGACAAAGTGTGGACAGTAAGTCTTTCTCTTTTGAGTTAGTGTACTTAAAATTACTTACTAGACTATAAAAATTAAAAATACTGTAGATTAACGTTTTATTAAAGACGGTGCTTGCGACTGAAAAGCTTTGGATTGACTTTTCAGCTACAATCTGGTTCAATACCTTAAATTGAGATGAGATCCATCCACATCCTTCTATTCTTGCTCTTTGCTTATGGTTTGTAAAAATACTGTCGAGTTGTCAATCAAATCTATTTTTAAACTTGTTCTATTTATCAGAGAGTTTTGCACTCAAGTGTCATCATTGTGGACGCGTGGAACATCATCGTTGTGAGCAAGTGATAAATTTACCAAAGCGTGTAAGTTTTTATTTAATATGCAATGTGTGAGTTTCGTAAATATTTGATTTTTTTTTTCTGTTGGCATTGCTCATTTAAGCATAAAAGCTTTTGTTTGTCGTTCCGACAAGCCTCATTTTTAATGAATCATAAAGCTTAGATATGAAGAAAGTTCTGGAAAACTAAAGAGACTTGTTGATCTGGTCTTAATAGGTGGATCATAAATGACGTACATCCCATCATTTTTAGACACCCCTCTCCCCTGAGTACAAAATCTCAGACTTCCTCCTTCTTAAAACGCGAACATAAGAAGTGAATGACCCCTTACAGAGATGGTCACAGACTTAATGAAGTTTTGACTAAGTGGACCTAACCATTCATACTAAAATTAAAAATAGGATTAAGTTATTGACTTAGCGATTGTCCAGACCGTCCTTTACTTGTAATGTTGAACGTCATAAGTGAACGATCCTTAACTTTGTGACTATTGTTCTCAGAATAAAATCAGGCACCAAACTAATTCAAATATATTGAAATTTTCAAGGATTGCGAAGAACCATCACTAGATGATAAGGAAAAATTCGGCATGAAGGCAGTTTGTGTCAAAACCTCAAGGAATATTCCAAGTAAGCTCATAAACCATAAATATCCATAAATATCTCATCCAATTTACCTTCCAGACAGCAACAAGACATTCTATGAACGACAGTGTGGATTGCACCAACCAGAAAACGGAACTTGTACCTTTTTAGAATCCCTTCATGAAGACTCAAGCACAAATTTTGTTTGTAGTGAATGCGAAAAAGATTTTTGCAACGGAACCACAACATCATATGCCAGTATCATTGCACTCGTCATCATAACACTTTCAGTTTTATTTACAAAATTGTTTTAAATTAATATCAAGCATGGGGGAGCTTTGATCTAAATTGAAATTGATTGTTTTCTGTGTTTTACTTCTTCGAGTTGGAAATAAAATTAATTTGATGTGATTTTATTGCGTGTTTTGGGAAAAATAAATAATAAATTTGTCTTGTGGATTGGTGGATTTTTGAAGCTTTCTTGGACTGTGTTTGATAGCTTTCAGGATTGCTTTAAATTGTTTCTCTTCTTTAAAGAGAACGTTGGTATAAATAAACTGCACGATTGTAATGTAATTAAAAGTGACTTAATGTTTATTTAATAAGGAGACGATGTTGTCTCTTACGAGTTATAATGAAAACTAAATTTTACATAGAGAGGGGAAAACAACTTAAAAAGGGGAAGTCAACTAATTGTAGTTGCTAACATAATTCAAATATAAAATGACCGTTGATATATTCTCAACAGAGAATGAAATTGCCGGGAAAATATCAACAACGTCCAATCATCAGTCATTATGTCATTATATTCACGTTTTTAGTTGTAAAGACCGGTAAAGTATCTAAGTATGTCACAAGTTAGCACGAATAAAATTAACTGCAGTAGAATCTGATTAGGTATAGAGTATTTGTGTTAAATTTTGAAATTTCAATTGACTGGATGTTGTGAAAATCCAAAAGCTATCTCCATTAGAGTATCTTAAAGTGATTAGCACCACAAATACCTTTAAATTGTCACCAATATGCTAACAAATAAGACAAACTATTTATTTTATGATAAGTTTCAGATATTGATAAACATTTATCCAGCTGGGAGTGGATCTGTTTGTAACTTTAAAATTTATATACGCAATACTTCCGTGTTTGACCTTGAAAAGTTTCCAATAAATAATAAATGTTAAGTCTGAAGAAAAAAAAGCCGGCAAAGCAACCCATGACATAATTTTTTTCAGAATGTACAGCTAAGCAATAAGAAAACAAGCTTTACCATCAACAAACAGCCTTTGTTGTTGTTATGTCGCGAGTTCAGGTTCGTACTTCGACGAAAAATTACGAAAATTACAAAAAAACCAAAAAAAGTCGACGAAAACATAAAATTACGCATCAAGAAAACATTTTATTATAATTCAGCACTGTTGTTGCGCACATGCTCAGCATTCGCATTTCCCTCACTTCAGTCAACTCTCGTCTAATAATAAAAACAACATGCAGAGCGCTGTGTGGTGAATATACATACAGAAATTTTTATTTCAATTTTTCTTTCTGCGACAATCATTCGCTCAGTTTCGCATCAGATTTTGGCCATTCAACATTTGATTTCTCCAGCACTAAGGAAGACAGTCTAATTTAATTAATTGACTAATTATTTGTCTAATAAAAAGAAAAAGTCTTTAAAAAAATTAATTAAGATGAGAAATTTGATTTTAATTTCATTGCTTGTTGCTGTTTGTGTGTCATCAAGTAAATTGGAAAAATTTTGTTACTGAGCGGTGCCAAAAATTCTTCTGGATCTACTTATTTGGCAGTTAAATGATAAATTGCATTATGATTGCCAAATAGGAAGTCCACAAGTAATTTTGGTCCCACTCGAATGTGTGCAGTGAAGTTTAATGTTTAAAATTTTCCATTGTAATCAGGCTCAGCACTTCGTTGCTATCAATGTGTCTTTCCCGGTGAAGGAAAATGTCAAACACCAAGTGACTTATCACCTGAGGTGAGAAGCTTTTAATTTAATATTTTATGAGGCAATTTGTACTCGATTATCTGTGGAGCGTGAAGTGATTGAATTTTAAATATAGAATTGACTGTGTCGCACTCGTTGAAAGATTTTTTGTGGACTTTTTTCTAGGATTTTTAGTTTTTTAAAAAATGACATCAATATTGAGTTAGTATCGCAATATTCTGTGCTACACTTTTTATTTACAATTCGCAAGTCACAAGTTCCAATTGATAAGAATTAAGTCAACAGAGATCATTTACTCTCTCACTCTTTAAACAATCCAAAGCTTTAACTAGGCAGTCATCAAGCGTTAAATACACTTCAGTCTTGTTGGGATTGTGATTCATTATCGTAAAATTAATTAATGCTGAAAGCTTTAATTGACTTGCTATGATATAATAGAATGCGACTTCATTAATATTCATGATTAAATATTATCATTATGGGTGTGGATTCTATAGTCATAAAGTATGTGGTTTTATAGTCGAGGAAGTATTTTCCATTTGAATTAGAATTTTCATGATAAGAACATTCATGTCCGAAACATTTTTATTAAATTTATTGAATTTTTCTATGCAGATAAATTTCTAATAATTATTTTTGGGTCTTCTTGTACCTTCACATTTACATTTTTTTTCAATGATCTCTAATCTTTTTGGAAGGGCATTCACAAACACATTCTTAATATTTCTTTTATTATGATTTTGTATATTTTCGTGTTCTAATTATAAACGTTTGAAATACTTTCTGTTCCTCTCAAACAAACAAGAAGATTTTAGAGAATATTTATGTGAATTATTCGTGATCGGAACCTGTTGTGGTTTTGGATGTAATTTTTGAAATCTCTTGTTGCTCATGTTGCATATCTACTCGGAGAGACTTGCCAAAGCACCTACATTTTGCTTGATTTCTCAGATTCTACTAGATTTTGACTTCTTTACATCAAGAAGTTCAAGAATCTTCAGATTCAAAAATGTCAATTCTTAATAAGAATCACCTACAGAGTCAAAAACTAGCAAACCAGCTCCATTCATGCTCAACTCTTCTTCAAACAATATAAATTAATTTGCGAAGATATTTCTGTCTTCTTTCATCACTTGAAGGTACATTTCAATGTCAATGCAAGTGGGTTGGTGTGTTTCACATCAAAATATTTCTAGCTACTTAATTCTTTTGTTATTAATATCCAGCAATGTTCAATAACAAACTCAATTGAACGTTTTATGATGTACCATATGAGAACTTCCCGAGCAGCACAACGTAGCCGTTAGGGCACTGCTAGGTCGACGTTATAACAGCAAAACATAAAATACACTGGTTTACTGCAGTGTGCTGCTTGGGCTTAATGGATGTGAAACAACAATTTTCAATATTATAATTTTAAAGTTTATTAAAAGAAGTTTGGAAAAGTTAGATCATTTGAGATAGACAATGTCCACTAAATATGATCCTAGTCCGATGCCAAATTTCTAATATACAATTTTTTTCAATTTAACTCAATTCCAGACATGTACCGAACCAGGTACTGCTGAGACAGCTCTCGGTATCAAATCTGTATGTTTAAAGAGCGTTATTGATGGTAAGTCTCAAAAATATCCATAAAATCCTCAAACTTTATTCTAACTTCAATGTCATTTCCAACATCCAACAGTTCAAGGAGTTAAGCAAATCACCCGATCATGCAGCAAGCAAGGTGCTCAACTCAATGCCTGCTCAATCTTCAGAGATCACGTAGAACATTGTTCAGTTTGTGATTCCGATCTCTGTAATGGATCAACTAATGTGCTCGTCAGCATTTGGTCAACACTCATTCCAGTCGTCATTGCACTCTTTATGAAATTCTTCTAAATTATTTATTTTATTATTTTTATTATTTGAAAATTTAAATTCAGTCATCAAAGTATTTTATAAATGACACAATAAAACAAATTTCATCTGCTATTTTTAATGCCTTCAATACTTTATAACCATAATCCCGCTTCGTACAAATGGATGACCTCATACACACTATTACGATTATTTTATATATATTTTTTAAAAAATTCTCTCGAATTAAAAATATTTTTGCATTCTTCTGTCTCAGATCACGCGAATGTATTATAAACAAGATTCTATTACGTATCATGAATGATCCCGAGCTAGACATAATATAAATATCATTTAATTTAATCAAGGCTTGAAGTTTTATTAATTTCAAAACATTGTGTCCCATTACAAAGTTTCTAGATAAGTAAAGTTCTAGTTACAAAGCTACAATTTTGCATAAACAATCAAATCAGTATCGCAATTGAATGACATTCATAACTACAAATTGCAGATAAGTAATATTCATAGTGCAGATATGGCTTTAATGCACAACTTGTGTAAATAGTTTTGGGGCTGGATTCTCGAGTATACCCTTGCCATGCTAAAGCCAACAGCTGGGGTCCCTGAGCATGGAGCTAGTGACCGAACTGGATATATATGATCTAAGTTACTCTATGGCTGAGTGGAAGTGACTATAACTTTCGTGGGCGTGGGTTCCTTTCGAATCCTACTTGCCTTTCTAAAGTAATATAATCGCAGTAACAAAAACCGTTAAAAGCTAGGGTGATTAATATAGACCTGCTCATGTAGATGGGTTGCAGACATGATAGACATGATGGAAACTAGAAATTTGCATAAAAAATCGATGTAATCTTAGAACCAGTTATCTTTATGAAGTGAGTCAATTAGACTTGATAACCCAGTGAGTAACTTAATCACTTAAAGTGATTAGATGACTGATATGATACTTTTGTATAGCTCAGGATCATCGCGAATCTCATAAATAATAATAAAACAAAAATATCTGCGGAATGACATCATTAAAGTCTCATGACTGAAAATTAGGCAAGATGTTAATCAAAAAAATTAGCAGGACATAAAATTATTTTGTTTATGAGACAAAATCGGCTATTTTCATGAATATTTATTAACTAGCTATATCTACAGAATAGATAATATTTGTGTGTGTAACTTAATATTTAGTAGGCATGAAATCTAAACGTACAGAAATTAAGATGACAAAAAGTTGATAAACAAATCGGATTTTTTTTGGGTAAACGCACAATCTCAAATCAATTGAAGATATACGGCGACATAATTTCGTAGCCGTTTTATGTTCTTCTTTTTTCATTCTTGGTGTGTGCTTGTTTGGAAGTAGACGAATGAAAGCGAAAGTTGACTTCTTCTTATGGAAATATTTACGAACCATTAAGGAAGTAAAAGAAGAAAAAGAATATTTTGCCATAAATTGAATCATCGTGTGTATGCTTCATAACTTTTTACTTACATTCTTTTCAATTTTTTTATTGTTGAAGATTTATACATGCAATATTCAGGACTATTATTTTACTACTATATTAAATTACATAGTGTGTTTTATATCCGCCTTGTCGGCTTTTAATGTATAAGATTTGAAGATGAGGAGAAATAAATAAAGAAGGATAAATTTGAACAAAATTCAAATGGAAGCATTTTGCAGTGGATTCTATTTCAGAAAATGATAGTTTTTTAAGTATAAGATGCCATTCTTTGCTGTATAGTTTGCAAGGAGTGTATCCGGAAATTTCATTTCAATGACCAACCAAAGATAGAGCAATTTATAAGTGGCTGTTAAGCTAGAGCAATCAGCAAAGCAAAGTAAGTCCCAATTTCAAACTTTCACAAAGAAGACTCTAGTCTTTATCTAATGTTTGTCCCTGATACCTAGTTTTACTAATAGGGTAGCTACCAACGCAGAAGCAATGATAAACTAGCTTTTTAGTAACTAAGAAGAAAATTTACATACTTTGGTACGGGGTCGTTCGCAAATTACGTCACGCTTTAGGAGGGGAGAGGGGGTAGGAGAATTTGTGACAGTCCAAACACAAAATTTTTCTTTTTTTTTGGAAAATTTGTGATAAGGAAGGGGGGGGGTTCGAAAAAGTTGGTTTTTTGCGTGACGTAATTTGCAAACGACCCCTACTGAATATTTATAATTGAAAACTTGAACTAGGAGCGTAGGGACCAGGGAGGGGTCCAAGGGGGTCTGGACCTTTTTTTCTAATTTTTTTTCTGAAGCTCTAAATTATAGGTTAGTCATTAAAGTAACGTTAGAACTAACAAAATTACAAAAATATGAATAAAAGAAGAAAAAAAATTTTTGGACCCCCTAAATTTTTTTCTGGCTACTTCCCTGACGACTTCATCGCAAGCGTATCGCGAAAATTATTTCGATACTCTAAATTTAAACTAAAGTAAAGTGCCGAACCGAAACTCGAGTTTAAGAATCACTGTTCTAGGATATTTCCTGTAATATCTTCCATACAGAATCCATAACCAGGATCGAGAACAAAGAGATTTCCAAAAATCAAAAAACCATATTTATTTCAATCCTAAGGAATGTGAATTGTTGACTGATGGAGCATTACCATCCATATTTTTCAAGAATATAAATTATTTACTTTGAATCACCTAATTGATTCTTAATGCAAGATAAATCACACTTCAAGCTATATGAGTCATCAAGCAAAAGAACTAAAAACAATTTTTCAAGGTCACAACAACACACAATTGAAGCAATTTTGCCGGTATGTCGGATGAGATAATTTGGCAATCGTCTCAAAAAAAAAATTTTTTCTCTTCGTTCTCTTCTCAATTTTCAGTTCCATTTTATTGAGGAAAAACTTTCATTTTCATCGACAAGTCGTCGTGCGGTTTGGGAATTTTCATGACAATTTCCATAAAATGTCTTCTTTTTCACATCATTTTTCAGATTATAAATGTTCAACATGCTGCGAATATCCTACATAGCGTGCTTGAGACATGACTACAGTCAAACGATGACGTAACAAATTTTTATTCTCACATCTTCTTAGTGTGCTCAAATTTCTCAAACATTATTGTATTTTGAGTTGGATTTTACGTGGTGTTTGACGTGCTTTGTGTTCAAACAATAACAGTGAACATTTTTTCGATCCTGACTGACTTTCTAGCTGTTAAAAATGAGAACATTGTTTGTATTAGTCATCTTTGTTAGTTTAATTGCATCATGTAAGTATTTTTAAGTCTGTGCTGTAACTTGAAGAGCTAATAAAATGATTTGTTTTTAAGCCGTCTCTCTCAAATGTTACAATTGCATGAGCAGCGATGGAGGAAATTGCGAAGATACTACCCAAATGCAAGTAAAAGTGAGAATTTTATTTGATAAATATTTTCAGCACTGATGTCATCGAATCAATTTTCTATTTAGGAGTGTGAAATATCAGCAAGTGCCAGTAGTTCCCTTCACGCACAACCAGTGTGTTTGAAAGTCGTAAAAGACAGTTGAGTATCAATTAATTTCAATTCTATTCTCATTTTTCTCTCATTCTCTCAATTTTTTTGTTGTTGTTATTGTTTTTCTATTTTGAAAACAGTCAGGGGTTTCGACCATGTCACGAAATCATGCACATTCAGTGGAAGTCTACTCGATCCATGCAAGCAACATTTATCAGCAGAACATTGTTCGACTTGTGATACAAATTTGTGTAATAAATCTTCCAAGTTTTTCATCAACTTCTTCTTCATATTCATCGCTGTACTTGGCAATTTTCTTCATATTTTCCATCGAGCATTTCGAATGTTGTAGGAAACTCACTTGAGCATGAAAAATCATTTGTTATTAATTTTGACTTTGGGGGACTATTTATACCAAATTACTTATTCATAATATATTGTTGTATAATGAGCACACGCACACGTGCATGAATAGAACCTCAATAGACGTAAAATTTTGTGATTATTTTAAGAAGGAATGACCTAAATTGACTTGGGTGGGAAAATTCACAAGACAATGTGCTTATTGATAATGCCTGCTTAGATAGCTATTAACGTATTGAAACTAATTTCAGAGGAAATCCTCAATCAAAACTGGAAGTTCCAAACTGATTTTTATTCATATTCACCAATAGCTGTAAGAAATTCATACAAATTTTGATGATCTGGATTGTTCACAAATGACGTTCATGAAAAAATCCAAATTAGACGTGATTTGTGAACGAACCCTTTAAAATTAAGCAAAATTGGAAGTATTAGAACTCAAAAAGTATATCCCAGCTATGAATATACCAGAACTTAATCACTAGTCAATAATCATTCATATCAAAATGTTAACAGCAATAAGGGGGCATTCACTTATGACGTCTATGATTTAGGGGGGAGGGGGGCCTGAGATTTTGTGACACTTTATATTAAAGAAATTTTTTTGAATTTAAAATTTGTGAGGAGGGGGGGAGGGGGTTTCTAAAAATCCCATTTTTTGATGGACGTCATAAGTGAATGACCCCTAAGAGTACCTTAGTTATCTTGATCATACATTAATTGAAATTTCATAGCTTCATAGGGGTCGTTCACTTATTACGTTACGCAAAAAAACGAATATTCAGACCCCCCTTGTTACAAATTTTCCAAGAAAAATGTTTTTTTATTTGTGCGAACGAAATAAGTGAAAGACCCCATAGACCTCAGTGCTGCTTTGAATGTTAACAAACAAACCACAACAATGTGATTATTATTTAATATAATTCTGACCTCATAAAATAATCCAAATCATGTAGTAAATTTTATAGGAGAGCTAATGAATCATTTAATATTCTATATCCACCTCAATCATTCGTTTAACACACACGCTTCATCAGAGAAAGTTATCATTTTCATGTAAATTATTGATAATAAAATTGTTACTATGTAAATGAATTGATTAATTACATTTAGAGATATAATTTGCTAATGAAAGTATTAAATAAAATTATTTGACCTCTTTGGAGGGTTCATATAAATATTGAAGGTTGTTTTATAGTGTACAGGTGTTTATTGCTATGATGGTGAAATGACATCAGTGGTCTAAATGGTAGAGTAATGGTTTTACGTGCCAAAGGTCCTGGGTTCAATTCCAGGCTATGTCTAATTTTTGACAGTTTTGAGGTACATAATGTGTCTCCATTGCCAGGTATATCTACAAGGTATTCTAGTATCTGGATGATTTCTTTGCGGTATCTTACGAATACGAATTATAACTGGGTAAATTGCAGGGTACAAAGGGTATGGTACAATAGATTCTGTAATCACATTTAAACGAAAATTGAGATTTCAAACCTCTTAACCTCTGTCAAAAAGTCGCTGAGTCCCAAAGTATCCTTTTACATTATTATTGTTATTCTTGCATAGAATAAAATTTGGTGCTAAGCAAATAGTTTCACTCATAGTTTTCAATCGATTTATTAAGTATGTATGCTACCCCAAACTCATTACCTCTTTGATATTTTTACAAATAAATAGAAAAATGCCCTAACAAAATTAATTACCTGACTGGATGTGAATTAAAAAGTACGATAAGATCGTCTACCTCATGTTTCGTGTTTCATTCAAATCCTGTTCGGTTCCAGTTGTAGTATTTTTCTTCACATATCCACAAAATGTAAAATTTTCCAGGCAATTTTTTTAAACATAAATTAGATTCACAGATTGGCTATGATTACTAAAAAATGATGATAAGCCATCCTCAAGACCAGAAGTAATTGGTATAAAGAACATTGTAAATTTCAAAATCTTTTGTATAGAGATTCTTTCTCAAAAACCCTAGCATAGTGATGAGTTTGTGAAAGGGAGGGACAAATCACCCAACTACCTCCTGACTAGGCGCATGGCACATGCTAATGCAAGCATTCTAAGCAAAATTACTTCACATTTTAATGAAATTTTCATACATTAAATTACAGTTTATTCGTCATTCTTTCAGTCAGAGCCTTCAAGTTTCAATCTTATTTATTATTTCCGCAAAAATTTGTGTAAATAAAGCTCATTTACTTATTCACAGAAAAATATTTTCAACAATACTACATTATTAAATCCAACCCCTCCCCCTCTTCTGACATCTATTCTTCTTTTTCATGATTTCATTTGAGTAGCAAAAAAAATAGCAACGAGGGTTATTTTTTTGCCATTTAGAAAAAAATGAAAACGACAAACATAAAAGACGGCGCCAGTAAGATCGATTTTTTGGGTTTAACTTGGGACAATTGAGGGTGTTCAAAGCATTTTCTTCAGTCTTTGCATGGAAACAAAATATGTGTGTAATGTTTGTTCTATAATGTATTCCCTTCCATGTCATTAAATTATAGAGGCAACTCATGTAATGGGAAGTTCAATGAAATCTCAAAATCAAATGGACATTGAATGATTATTGATCGATAATAAACTGTCAAATGAACAAAAGTAATCATATTCACACAAATTTTAACTTAATATCCAAGTCTAAGGAATATTCCGAAACATTTTTTGGAAATTATAGTCAAAATGTATTTAGTTCATTTTGAGTAGCTTTATTGAAACTTGTAGTGGTATTGCATAAAAAAGTCATTTGTTAAGAATGTCTTTTTATGATTAATGAAGTTTGATAAAGGAATATTCTAATAGCTTTTCATTTCAAGGTCAATTACTGCTGTTTTTTCACCATGACACTTGGAAATTTTATTGTTGTAAATTTCAATTGATTTTTTATGATGTCACCTTAAGTGCTGTATGGTCGCTTAGTTCTGTATTTTATGACATTTAGTGCTTTTGATCCAAACATACTGATAAGAAAATTTATGTTGGTAGCAAGAGTGTCATAAATGATGAGTTCAAAGGTGTGTCAGCAGAATTTTTCGGATGTCAAATTTTGAAATTCATTGTTATCTAAAAAGGACAGATTATACAGTCATGAGGGCATTTCGTGCTTTCTTATTGAGAAGATTTTATAGTTGATTAAATTAGTCTAAGGATAGAGTGTAAGATGCAGGTTGGAGGTTTTGAAAATATAATTGAATTTAATAAAACAATCTCAGTCTCACCGTAATTCAAACAAATCAAGCTGCATTAGCGTCAGATGTTTATTGGCATGAAATATCTTCAAACTCAGTGTCAATAATTTAAATAAATCTGTCTAAAACGAAGACAACATGAAATATTTGGGGCAACAATAATAAAAAAAATACGTCAAGTCATTCAGTCATCAATAATGTGACTCATCGGAAGTTTCTGTTTAACATTTGCTTGCCATCTTTCTCAATTTTTTTTGGCACATATTTAATTTCATCTTTTGTATACTTTTGTTTTTCCTATTACAGATGACAAGAGAACAGTGAACGGATATAACAGAGAATGTCGTTATGTTTGAGGCTTAGTATCTAATTATATGCGACCTAATCATTAATAGAAAATTAGTAATGAAACGATCATGCTTCATAGGCATATTCACACCGTTTCAAAACTTTTCTTACATCTCCTGTCTTGTGAATTCGTCTTATTGAATCTTATGAATTGTATGTACTTGTTTTGTTCAGATCAAAATTTACTCGTTGGATTGTTTCTTTTAATATAAGTGTAGATATGTTAAATTGTGTAACGGTTTAATATATTTGAATTTGAATCGGTAAACCGTAAACTCAGTTTTGCGGGAAACCATCAAAATGAAGAGCACTCATATAAGTAAACAAATAATTATAAGGTAAATATTAATGACACAAACATGACAACTACATAATGGCGACGAGGATAAACTAATTAATACGGGAAATGTGAAGGAAAAGAAGAAACATTAAGTTTTAAGTGAAAATTTGAGAAAACAAAAATAAAAAATCATGTTTGAAAAGCAGCTGAGCTTGAAGGAAGAAGAGCGAGATAGAAATTTGTTGAAATGATTCACAATTATGAGCACAAATTCATTTAAATTGAATATTTTGCACTCACGTGGTATATTATTTGATGACTGTCAAGCTGAAAATTTATCTTTGCTGAAATATATCACTCTATTCATCAACTATTTTAATTAAACTCACAATGGTTACTTTAGTATTTTGGAATTTATTTAATTAAATCAACTTTATAACAAATTTCAATAAATTTCTATCTCGCTCTTCTTCCTTCCATGTTCTTCCTCCTTCTCCTTCTCAACCGTCTTTTTTAATTCAAATTTTTTAGTACTCCTGCAGCCAACTTCAAGTCGTTCGTAAATTCAAAAATATATTTTACCGTATTTCTTGAATCCGAATGTAATTTCGGAACAGAGCTGCAATTAAAAAATTGAATAATTTCTAATCACTGATTATAATTTTAGAATGCTGACAAACAGGCAAAATGTCACAAGTTCATGTGAAACAAAAATCATAATAAATAGCAATAGAGAAGAAAAAGATAGTTAGAAACAGTCCAATTCATATCCTGGATACCATTTAATGGAGGCGAATTTGAGAAAAGTGCAGAAAAAGACGTCTAATAAATGGATCAAATACAAGAGAAATGTCGAACTTAATATGAAGACAAATAATATTGATAGCAGCTCTCGAGCAGCATATTTCCTTTCATTCTGACGATGACAAAGCTCTCATGGATGAATATGAGAGACTTATTAAATGATTAACCGAGTTCTTCAAACAAATGACCAACATAGCACAAGAGTGAACTTTCTTCCGAGATATGAAGCAAGAAAAATGATGAAAAAATGACAGAATATGTCGTTAGATTAAGAGAACAAGCTTTGCAGTATTTCTTTGCTTATACACGCAAAATCCGTCTTGAAGGACATAAATCAACTGATTAAGACTGTAGATCACGAGACAAAGAATCCGAACATACAAAGAAGGTCATCACTCGCAGTGATGACGAGAGTGATGGCAATCACTTAGGAACTCACTGACTACCATTACAGTGAGTACAACAATGATGGCCATCACTTTCGTCATCACTACTGTGCTCAGTGAAACTAAAATTTTTCCAATGTCAAATTTTTTGTAACTACAATCATAAGGATAATCACAACTGCCATCAGTGATGGCCGTCAAAAAAATTTTTTGTTTATAAAATTTGACCGCAATTATAAAGGTAATCAAGACTATCATCACTGATTGCCATCACTTTCAGAAGAGTAGCCAGGATTTTTTAAGGGAATATGTTCAATTTTTTTTAATTTTTTAAAAAAAATACGTTAAAATTGATTCTGAAAATTCTTCAGGTGGTATAGGACTTGACGATATTTGGGGATATTGTTAACAAGTTTCTAAGCCTACGATCGCTTCAGCTTACAGATATTAAACCAAGTCAGCATATGGTTCAAAATCTAAAACAGAATCAACTCAATAAAATATTAATATTATAAATATTAATAACTTGCAACAATTTATTAACTGATCGACAATGTTGAAAATATTTTCCCATGGAATAATTTTTAATTTAAAGAATTTCAACAATCCGATTGAATTGGAATCAATTATTATCAATTAAAAATGACCGAAAATAGAAATTATGTATTCACATGGGAAAAATAACTCCTGAAATTGCAAAAAAGAAATAAATACACACATTTATTGATATTTCAGTCATGCCCAATAATTCAATTCAATCCACTTCATATTTTCCATGCATAAATATTTCAAAATGATCATAAATGGTCGCCGTCTGCGAGGTCGTAAAGAAATTGAATGTTGCGTGCACATCAATACGTGATTGAAACAGTTTTGTCATTTATGTCAAACATCAATATTGCAAATACGAGAAATAATGAAGAAAAATCTACAAAATATTAATTTTTTTTGAAATATCAATTAACGTTTTCAAGACTTGGTCTCATTTTAAATTAAAACATTCGTGTGTACCCAACTCTTTTTGATTTTCTGTGCGATATATAATTTAAATGAAAGGAACTTAAATTGTTTAATAACATAATAAGCACAGTCGTGATTTGGACAATAATCTGCGAAAAATCAATGCTAAATAAGTTATTATGTGTTTGCACAGAGAAATAAAGTCATTCGGACTTACGAAAGTTTCGCAGTTCAGCTAATTTGAATACACAAGAAAATATCATTTTAAAAGTCACATGTGAATCAAAAATTAGATCTGATTTGGTTATGGTCTTTATTAGTTTTAAATTGCTTCAGAGACATTTGACAGTTTTGGATTTGATTTTATCACATTTGGATGGATTTGAGAGCAATAAAGTAAAAGCTTTGATGGAATCAATTTGTCGAGATTTATTTGATCAATTTTGTGCGTGCGATGAGGATATTTAGGAGAAATTACACTGCCTACATTTTTTTTTAAAAAAAATGTCGGTTGACTTTATTTATGTTTTTAATTTTTGATGTATACATCGATTTTGCTTTTTTTTAAGAGACCTAGCCGTAGCTATTACAACTTAGTTTATGCATTAATTTACAATATATGTGATTTTCTATCCGTAAAGAATAGAGTTTGTTTTGCTTTTTGAAACAACTACTTCAGAGCAAATTGTTTCGTAACTCTACACATTGCATGACCCAGGGTATATCAATACACTGTACCTAACCACAATTTGTGTGCTGACATCACACAAACCGAGTAATGTGGCTAGAACAGTGAAAAAGCACCCAAATCCGACTAGACATTCCCTGGGATCGAACCCGGGATCGCTGGTGTAGGAGGCCAACACGCTAACCACTACACCACAGCTGCTTTTCTACTGCTTACACTGCCTACATTAGTCGTTGGGGATTTCAAATATTTTCTAGTTTTAGACGGTATCCTAAAAAATTTTTTGTATGAACTTTTATTTTTCGGATAGGGGGTACAGGCCACCAAAAGCCTGGCTACGCCCCTACATTAAACGTTTTAGGATTCTTGAGAAAAAAGTTACGAATTTGACTTTTTCAATTTTTTTTTTAAAAAAAATTAAAATTAAATTCAGACAAATTTTTTTTTCAAATTTTTACTTTTTTATTTTTAAATAATTAATCTTTATTTCTGTATATTATGTAAGAACAAAAAAATTTAAATACATATTCTTCAAAGAACCGGACGTGCAACTTTAAAATTTTTAACAAAAAACAAGAGAAAATTATATTCCATCAATTTACAACGAAATACCGATAGAAACCCTAGATCGGTAGCTCTGAAACCAAGTGCAACAGCACTAGAGTGCCACGGAAATTTTACAAAATAAGACTGTTTTTTATTAGATTTTCACTGGTTTTCCGAGCTAAAGTTTTTCAAGATAATCATTAAAAAAAATGAAGGTAAACGCAACTTTGTCGACTTAGGTGTGCAGCCAAATCCTCAAAATGAGGAATAGATTTATATGTCACTGAAATACCAGCAATAATTCATGAATCAACAATACAGTCACACATTTATATTTCCATTCAAAAACCGAAAACCACAACCAAAACACGAGATTTAAATAATAAAACGCATGTGCGTAAATCTCCAACCTTTCTTACCTCCCATTAGCAATTCGTTAAACCTCATTTGATTGATTTGGGAACTTATTCAAATGTTTCTCATTATGTCATTTAATTGTAAACTTTATTCACATTTTTTTTGCAAATCATCTGTCAAAAAAGTAATGATATGTTTATTTTAAATACGTTTAGGTATAATGAGTAGGATAGAGATAAGGCTTCACGATTTTTATGACTTGATAAATTGAAAGTAAAATATTTAAGTTTGAGCAGAAATATCAAATCAATAGAAAAAATATCAAAAAAATTGCTAATTTTTAAAGGCAACTCGTCATTTACAAACACAACAAACCATTCATTGATGTGATCTATGTTTATGGTCAGTGAGCGTTACAACTCTACCGTGTGTGAATGAAAGATGTTGAATTGCACGTCATAAATCATTGGCATTGCATGATGTGGTCAATAACTTTTAAAAGCGCTAAATGTCTTGCTGATATGTGTTTCTATGGAAGTTTTTTTTTTCAATCTGTTTTTATAGCACGCAACATGAAATTTTCTGTGATGTAAAACAAGATCCATAAAAGTAACAATCTTTGTTTATCAATTGTTCAAACTCCAAATATGCTACCATTGACATTGAATAGCAATTAAAAAGAGTATTGTAAAGGCTCTCTTGTGTATCATACATAATATAGATTGTGTTGAGTTGGAGGTTCTTTTGACGATAGTCAATGATATGGGTCGATATGAGATAAGGTAGGAGGCCGTTCATAAATGACGTTATACAAAAAACGAGATTTTTAGACCTCCTTCTCCCTTCTGTCACAAATTTTTCATCTAAATTATTTTATTTCGTAAGGAATTGTCACACAGTGTCAAAGATGGGGTTCTTATCAAAATTGGACGTCATTTATGAATGTCAGGGGCGTATTCCACCCCCCCCCCCTTCTCTGAAAAAATTTCTTCATTTTACTAGGGCTTTTCGCAAAAAATGTGCGACCCCCCCCCCCCCCCCCCCCATCGGAAAAATTAACTCTGACGACCAAAAACAAGGCCATTAAAAGTCAATTTCGAGCAAATTAGTATACATTTTCCAGTTTTGAGATTTTAAAACCTCCCTTAAAAAAAGTTTACGGCTTGGATACCGTAATGTAGGTGGGATACCCTAGGACAACCTAACATAAAGTATGCTAGTATAGTAAGTAGGCCCAGGGGTATATCCAAATTTATATTAAAAAAAATAAAAATAAATATTCAAATTTTATGCTATATTTTTTAATAGTGACCTTTTTAGGATATTTGTTTATTTTGGCAAATAATGGGTTTCAAAAACTAGGGGGAGTTAACACTCAACCCAACCCCTTGGAGTCCCTGCTTTGGTTTTTAGTGCAAAATATTCTTTGTAACACCAGTGCTTGTGAGCCGACTTGGATAGAAAACTTCTTGATATAAAATATTTATTTAAAGCTAATTTTCGTGCAATTTTTTGTAGGTCACTTAAAATTCATAAAAACCAATCAAGATATCATAATTTTAGTATCAATATTTTCAACAGCCAAATTAAGCAGCATCAATGTCATTGAAAAGCTCTAAATATGGTCATAATCAGTTTTATTCTAGGATAAATTGGGATCATAAATTCGATCTCTTAATAGACCCATTAAAATTTTTTTGTTCAAAATGAAACCATTATCGAGAGTAATAAAAAATTATGAAATTAACATATTATCTGAACTACATAACACAATTTTATTAGCATATCAAAAATTTGTTGACCTGTCTTTGCGAATTCAAGGCTTTATTGACATTTTTTTTATGATTTCAAAAATTATTGACTAAAGCCTCCTTTGTTTTCAAAAAAAATGTTTACGATGTTTTTTTGCAGATTTTTAATTGGGAAGCCAAAGCGTCCATTAACGACATTATTGCAGCTATTTTTATCACTCACTCTTAATTTGCCTTGACATTTCATTTATGATCGCAGAGTACATAATCATCATGTCTGTAGTGGTCAATAAAAAATTCTTAAGAAGTCAGTCTCAAATTGGCAACAGAGATGATTTAATTGCACATGTGCGAGCATAATGTTGAGCATGTGATAGGAAGAAACATGAACGAGACATGACAGAGAAAACTTCGAATGAAAATGGAAACTTAACGCGTGCAAAAAAAAAGAAATCTGATGCATATGAAGCTCTCACAAATGCATTTAAAATTTATAATAACAATCAAGTCGATGCAAGTATTGCAAAAAATGGAAAACTTGATAAACATGTGTCTCAGCAAATGTCTAACATGTTTCCAACAATTCACATTCTGTTTATGGAAAAAATATTGCAGGAAGATTGGAGGATCAAATTTATCATCAAGGTTACAGATGTCAATGGTGAATGTTGAAAAATTTATTTACAATTAAATACGCATGAGGCAATAAAATATAATAAACAGAAAGTTTCATGTTTCATTTAAAAACCAAAGTTGAGAAACTTTTTAGTTTTGATTTATTTAAATTTTAGTTTGACATTTTTTGAAGAGTTTTTTCACAAGCCAGTACTTTTGAGATGGTAGCAAGCCAGTAATGTTTAATTTTTATCCTATGAAATCCAAAAACTTACAAAATTCTAAAATTATATTATAAACTTCTTTTCGCAAACAGATATTTTGGAACATTTTTGTCGCTGATACCCTTTTATTATTATTATGAATGACTTTGTCAATTTAAAACCTGTTTTTTTTTCATATTCTGGAAAAACTCAATACATGCCAAGGTATGGGTTTTTACTATAACTTTTGACCAATGTAAGCTATAAAGATCAGAGATCAAATTCGGTGAAGTGAAGTCGACTAAAAATTTTCTCAATACCAAAAGTTATTTCTGCTCGCGTTTGCATGAAAATCCAGGACATTTAATAAATTTTCTCAAAAATACCAAAATTTATCCACATGAAATTTTTTATGGCCAGTTGAATTCTTGTTCATTCTTGTTCAAACGCTTTAGTAAGGAAGAAACATTTCTACAATTATAAATGAAAAAAAAAACCTTAATTTACAAAAGAACTATAATTTATTATGCTGTTGTTTGTCACATTCGGTTTTTCCAAATCTTCCTTCATTTCGTTTTGTTTGTAGCTCCTATTAAAAATGCAGTTAGTACTAATTCAGCTTTGTAGGATAGATGTTCTTAAATTTAAATTTTTGATAATTGAAATTAAAAATTTAAAATTAAAATCAGATAAGAATTTTTTTAAATTGTTTATATTCAGAAACAAGTTTTAAGTTAAATTAAGTTCAAATTATTTGAAAAATGAAGTGTTTTGTATTGAAACTTATAGTTGAAATGCTATTAGTCTCTGTAGTTGCAGCCAATTTTCAAGACTTTACAAAATTCAATAATTTCAATGAATCGAAAGTGAAAATAATTTGCGTAAATGGCTTAATGGAGATGCAAAAACGAGAGACATCAACTTTGAGAAGTAAAATAATTTTTAGATAAATAATGAAAGCGGTGCTCTTAGTCTACGTACATATTTTAAATTTACAATGAACAAAATCAGATGACTTAATTCAGATACATTCTAAAACAATCAATATTTATATCCAGTATAGTTGTTGGTATAAATAAACTGCACGATTGTAATGTAATTAAAAGTGACTTAATGTTTATTTAATAAGGAGACGATGTTGTCTCTTACGAGTTCTAATGAAAACTAAATTTTACAAAGAGAGGGGAAAACAACTTAGAAAGGGGAAGTCAACTAATTGCAGTTGCTAACATAATTCAAATATAAAATGACCGTTGATATATTCTCAACAATAGTATGTTCCTTCGGGTTCCTCCGTTGTTCATAACTGATTTCTATAGGGGTTTTAGCAACTCCTAAAAAATAAATTAATATAATTAAAAAATTTACATTCCTTAGCTTGGTCAAACTTAACTTCCAATCATAAATATGGAAATTCTCACAATTTTGGGGACTTTTTTGGCTGCATTAACATCATCAATACTCAATACTGTCTGTTTCAATATTTCCAAGAATCAAATCCACCAATTTCCGTCTTGCCATCAGCAACTTTTTTCCAGAGGTTTTGGACAGAACTGGACATATCATTTCTTGGAGCAGCTTGTCTTCCGGCCTCGTGTGACTTAAAAGATGTCAGAAAAATTTTGGAAATTTTTTATGATGGAAAAAATTTGACATTTAACGACCAAATATTCTGCAAGGAAAGAAAAAGTGAAAAATTTGGTATAAAATTTGACAAAAGTAACTTTTCATTCCTTAATTGGTGGAATTTTCAAAGAATAGGGTGAGTAAGACCGAAAAATGGAATTACTTAATTTTTATCTTTTCCTAATTTCCTTTTCAGAATCTTGGTATTAATTTTCATTTTAACATTGATATTTTCAATGTCAAAGATCAGAAAACTTCAAATTGCGAATATCATTAAAGATTTGTTTACATTCAGTAGTGCTAAATCACCAACATCATATATGAATGGAGTTAAAGCAATCACAATCATATTAATAACTTTTTATCACTCATATATGTATAAAGTCATGATGACATTCGAAAATGGTGAAAATCTTCAAAAATACACAACTGAGATCTTTTATCAATTTATTGAGCTTATAATTGTAATTATGGACATATTTTTCTTTATTGGTGGATTCTTGACTGCAATGTCCCTTAAAAAAGGGCTTAAAACTCCGTGAGAAATTTTTTTAACATTATATTTAATAAAATATTTACTCTTGGTTCTTATTTTTCAGCAATAAATTAATATGGATTGTAAAATTTTACATTAAGCGGACAATGCGATTACTTCCTGTGACATTATTTACTATATTCTTGTTGTGCTCATCAAGTACTGACGCATTGGCACCATACGATATTGGTATTGACGGAAAAACAAAGCAAAAGCTTTGGTTGTTACCGTTTGCGCTTAATTTTATGGATTATCAAAATATTGTAAGCTCTCACTCAGTTATGACAGGGGGCTTAGCTAAAACTAAGCCTAATTATTATTTTTTTAATTTGATAAAAATTTAATAGAGAGTTTATTTTAGCAAGGAAACTTCATCTGGTTCATTCCTGTGTTCCTTCAACTAAGTATCATGGCACCTTTTGTTCTAATGCTGACAAGAATGGAAAAATTTGGGAATAACATGTCATTCTTCTTAATGATTACCTTTGGAAGTATCAGAATATTTCATACATCAAATTATTATTATGGCCATATTTTGAGTACGTCAATCGCTGGGAAAATTATGAAGTATAATGACATGCTGTCTCGGATTCTTAATTTTAAAATGTTATTTTTGTTTTATTCCAGCACAAATATTGATGATTTATTATATCAGAATTATGTTGCAGCACGTCTTAGAATGCTTCCATTTTTTGGTGGAGTTATTTTTGAAAGATTCTTCACTGAAAATGTTAAGCAGGATATGGTAAGTAATCTGTCAAATTTAGCTATAAAAATAGAGCCAAACATTCAGTTAAAATTATAGTTTCGCTTAAAAGTTGCAACAGTTGTTGGTGTCATTACTTCAATAATATGTGTCATTTTGGGAGCAATGTGGTCGTACTCTGAACTTCTTTCAATTGCTGATGCTGCTATTGTAACAATTTGCATCTCCATTTTTTATATCGGTCATCATAGTGACTGGAAAATTAAGAAGATTTTGTCGCTAAATATTTGGGAACCGATTTCAAAGATGAGCCTCAGCATTTACCTTATTTCCAGTTACTTTTTGTCTACAATTTATGAACGAGAAGTGGAGCCGTTGAAAATAGAAACTAAGCTACAATTTGTGAGTATTTTTTAGCATCAATCATGGTTGATTTTTGAATAATTTCTAAGATTTACTGATCTAATATTTTGTTTTCTTTGTTCATACATTAGTTTGGAATTTTAATTTTTGATGTCTTGAAAATAATAATAGCTGTGATACCAACCTTCATATTTATCGAAGAACCATATTCAAGACTTGGAGATTTTATTGCAAATAAGTTAATTTAGAACCTTTTGGAAGAAGTTTGTATTTAAATAAAGGTTTTGGTTTGATAAACTGTTTACATTTAAGGTTAGGAATCGCTCGTAAATGACATCCAACTTTTAAGGTGGATCTGACGCTGTTTAACAGTTTCAAATGAAAGAAAAAAAATTGTGACAAAGGGTGTTCAATTTTTGATGTACGTCATTTATAAGCAACTCCTTAAGATTTCTTGAAATATCCACACATATCCATGCATGGATTACAACCACTGACACAATCTTCTTCTTTCTCACTAACAGTGGAAAAGCAGCTGTGGCGTGTTGGCCTCCCACACCAGCGATCCCGGGTTCGATCCCAGGGAATGTCTTGTCGGATTTGGGTGGTTTTTCACTGTTCTAGCCACATTACTCGGTTTGTGTGATGTCTGCACACAAATTGTGGTTAGGTGCATTGTTTGTGTTGATATACTCACCCTGGGCCATGCAATGTGGTGAGTTACGAAACAATTTGCTCAAAGTAGTTGTTTCAAAAAGCAAAACAAATTCTATTCTTTATGAATAAAAATCTCTTAATTAAAGCAAAATCGATTTATAAATTAAATTAAAAACATAAATAAAGTCAACCGACATTTTTTAAAATAAAAATCTTCTTCTCACTCCTCATCATCATCATTTCCATCTAAATTTGAAGAAATCAATTATTTTATTTTTATGTTAAATATCCCATTACATTTTACTATTATTATTGCTGTGGAGATGCCATAGCACACAGTATATATGGAAAACAAAGCACAGAAAGTGAAACTATCCATTTTTCGCATAGAAACAAGGAAGTTGAGGTAATTCGATGTAATTGTTCAATTGAATCATCTTACGAGGCAAAATTTTCGCAGTTTAAATGAATTACTGGCAAAACTGGTATGCTCTATTATTACAAATACGGATCCATATACGATTTTTTTCTCAACTTTTTTGCATTATATTTTACTCGTGATGATCAGCATCAAGAAGAAGCTTTTATTTACGACTAAATAAACGTTTTGTCTTTACCTGCTTGTGTAGTCAATGGGCATTTTTAAATGCATTAAGTTTAATTGTGGACGATAATGGAAATTGCTGTAAACATCTACTTATGCTGGATTTTGAGTATTAATTTTTGAATCTACTCAAATTACGTTCTTAAATTGTCTTTCAATTTATAGCCATTTTAAAAAATTATTAAAGAATATCGATTTATTCATTATGGAAGATGTAAAATTAAATGGGATTTTATTAAGTGCCTCTGATTCCCAATAAATATTCATAATTCTTGATTGATTTTTATTGTTTTAAAAATATGAATTTAAAGAATTGATAATTGCATGTCGTGGGAGTTTATTTTAATATTCGCATCCGGAGAATTTACTTTAAAGTCAGGCAATAAAATAATTTATAGCTATCGCATGTTACTAAATGGATTTATTTTGATTTATTATGCAATATTTGCAGCTTGAAATGTGCAAAAAAAAACAAGGTGGTCGTCAGGTTGTCAATAATTAATGAAGACTAGCATTTTTGGAGAGGAAGCGTTTGAAAATCACATTTAGTTTAATGAACGTTACTCACGAGTCCCTCGCATGACAAACTGAGCCAAAAATGCTTAAAATGTATGCTGAAGACAGCGTCATTCCAGCTTGGTTCTAGTTCAACACTTGTTTTACACCAGCTTTGCGCTGACCTTGTGCTTTCCAGGTCTTTAGAGCTTTTAGACCTCTTTTATATGGCACATCTTTAAGTAGAGTGACCATCTGCGCAGGGACATAGCCAGGATTTTTGAAGGATGGGGTACCAACTTTTTATTTTTGCAAAAATTACTGTACTATAAGCTTTGTATTAAATTTTAGTATTTTTTTAGTCTTTAAAATTGATTTTGCGAGTAGTCTTCAACATTTTTCGTAAAATAATTAATTTTTCGATTTTAAATATTAAAAAATTTAAAAATTTGTCTCGAGGGGGGGTGTCCAGGCATCTAAGGCTGGCTACGCCCCTGCGTGCTTTCTGTGTGCTTTTCTATGGGCAGTCCTGTATTTCTTCACACTATCCTTTATAAATTTGGGAATTTTAATCCAAGTCCTTTATTTTTTCACGAAAATTCCCGTTTATATGTTTTGTATTTTTGAGAAAATTAGATGGTTACCGTTCTTCGTTATTTTTGAGTCAAAAAGTCTAAAAAATGCTCAAAAATTGACCATCTTAAAACCTTTTTCACATATAACCCAGCACAATGAATGATTCTGAGCCAAACTTACCAGTGATAAAATGTTGGAAACCCCAGAAAATGAAACCAACTTTAAAAACTCACTTTACACTATCAAATTTGCCTAAAAACCTGCAAAATTTTAAACAAATCTGAAAATTTGACTCAAAATTTTTAAATAAAATAACACAAAAATTTACTTTCTTTAATTCATTTTATTTTAATCCTTAAATTCATTTTTGATCCATTTTTTACAATCGCATTTTTCATTCTAAACTTCTTTCTAGAAAAGAAAATTTACAATAAGTACAAACAAAAAAAATTCCTGTATACACAAGCATAATCAGTAATCACAAAAAAAGAAAAATTCGATCGAAGTAAAATAATTCTTCTACTATTCTAACATTGTTGTGATGTTTTTGTTTCTATTTAAGGAATATAAGGGAATATGATATTACAGGCAGTATGAAATTGCATTTAATTATAAGTACATATACAAATATTACAAATAAGTGGCTATTTACAAGATAATATGAAGTAGTAAGAAATAAAACGAATAAACTTGGAATGTAAATACCCAAAAATGGGAGTAGGGCAGTAAGATAAAAATATTCGCACTTAAAATCGTAAATAAAGTCAATCTCAAGAAAAAATTTTATATTATAAAAAATAATAAAAACAATTTTGAGTCAAAAAGTTTATCTTGTAAATTTGCATTCAAAAATTTCTTCTCTGTGTCGATAAAATATGCATTGCGTCGTGCTGTGCTTAAATTAAAAATTGACGATGCTCTATGGACACTTTATCAACACAAGATTAATTTTAATAAATTTCTCGAAAGAAAATCTAAGCGAAAAAAATTTGTGCACGTCTTGGTTGATATGGCATTTAAATTAATTTTAAATTTAAGTTTTCATCATTTTCTTAGCATTTTTCCACATTTTTAAATGCTAGTTGATCTCAAGCAGTCTTTAGGGTTCCACTGCAAGCCATTAAAGGCTGTGAATAGCTTGAGAGAATTTCTTTTTGTTACAATTTATTACACAAAAAAATTAAGTAAATATTTACACATGGGAATTTTTAATGCAACGTGCAATTAAAAATGTTTTTAAGTTTTACAATTTTTAAGGTTAGGTTTTTGGGGAGTGGCTTTATATTGAGCTTTGAGGAAATTTCAGAAATTTTTTTTGTAAGAAAATTCTAAAAAAACCAGAGTTCGGAAATAAAATCAAAATTGCGCAATTTTGCAAAATTGCAATTTTCAAAATTGGCAATTTTCAAAAAGCCAATTTTGATCAATTTTGAAAATTACCAATTTTTGAAAATTGCAATTTTGAAAATTGCCAATTTTGGAAAATTGCAATTTTGAAAATTGCCAATTTTGGAAAATTGCAATTTTCAAAATTGGCAATTTTGGAAATTGATAATTTTGGAATTTTTTGATTTTACAAAATTGAAGGAAAATTTTGTGAATAAATTTCAATCAGCTGGATCTGAATCTGGCTTGTGCCTTTATGCTTACGATATTCCTTGTTATTTCTTCAAATCCTTTCCAAAAATCACAGTAACCAATGATGCAAAAGAATGAATGAATGTTGGTACACATTTATATGAGACATCCCATATGGAACTGGGCATGTCCAACTGGCTGGAACTGCCAAAAAAAATTTCGACTCAAAATTTAATTCCTTTACATTTTTCAGACACTTTTAGGCATGGGTCGGAATTAAGCACTTCCACTACTTCCAGACCTAATTTTTGGTGCTAACTATGTCAAGGAGGTTCCAAAACATCAGGAATACACAAAAGTTTAGGAATATCCAGCAGTTCCTCCAAGAAATCTCACATTTAAGTGATTTATTTCGTAAAATGTATGAAAATGTCACTTAAATGTGAGATTTCTTGGAGGAACTGCTGGATATTCCTAAACTTTTGTGTATTCCTGATGTTTTGGAACCTCCTTGACATAGTTAGCACCAAAAATTAGGTCTGGAAGTAGTGGAAGTGCTTAATTCCGACCCATGCCTAAAAGTGTCTGAAAAATGTAAAGGAATTAAATTTTGAGTCGAAATTTTTTTTGGCAGTTCCAGCCAGTTGGACATGCCCAGTTCCATATGGGATGTCTCATATAAATGTGTACCAACATTCATTCATTCTTTTGCATCATTGGTTACTGTGATTTTTGGAAAGGATTTGAAGAAATAACAAGGAATATCGTAAGCATAAAGGCACAAGCCAGATTCAGATCCAGCTGATTGAAATTTATTCACAAAATTTTCCTTCAATTTTGTAAAATCAAAAAATTCCAAAATTATCAATTTCCAAAATTGCCAATTTTGAAAATTGCAATTTTCCAAAATTGGCAATTTTCAAAATTGCAATTTTCAAAAATTGGTAATTTTCAAAATTGATCAAAATTGGCTTTTTGAAAATTGCCAATTTTGAAAATTGCAATTTTGCAAAATTGCGCAATTTTGATTTTATTTCCGAACTCTGAAAAAAACTCTTTAAAAGTTTTCCTTTGAAACAAAAAAGATTTAAAATTTCAAATTTCAAAAATAGCAAGAGAAAATTTGAATTTTTTAAATATTTCAAAAAAAAAACAAATAAAAATTAAACTTATTAAAAATAATTTAAAATTTCAAAAAAAGAATTAAAAAAATTAAAAATATGAAAAAATAAAAAATTTAAAATTTGAAACTTTTTTAATTTTTTTCAAAAACTTGAAAATTTGAATTTAATAAATTTAGAAAGCATTTAAAGTATCAAAAATAGCAAGAAGAAATTTAATTTTTTTAAATATTTCAAAAAATATCAATAAAAATTTAAAGTTTTTTCTAAAAACAGTTTAAAATTTCAAAAAAAGAATTTAAAAAATTAAAAATTTGAAAAAAATTAAAAAAATTGAAAATTTGAAATATTTTAATTTGTTTTTGCAAAAACTTGAAAATTTGAAACATTAAAACTTCAAAAAATTCCAATTTTTTAATTTAAGAAAGTTTAAAAATTCCTTGCTGAATTTATGTTTAAAAATTTGAATTAAACTTCTCAACTTCAAAATTTACAAAATTTCCCCACTCCTCAATATCAATCTCTTCCTCCAAAAAATATCAATTCATTTCTTTTCTTCAGCACATGTCATTTGTTTTTCATCTTTCATCATTTTAAACTTAAAAAAGTAATGAATTCTTTAATACAAAAGTTTATGCATCTTTTTACATTATTACAAATAATTTTTTTTAAATTAGACATTAACAGCCTTAATATTCTAACTATTCATTCACGATTTCAGTTTCATTCATTCATTTACACTACATTCACTATTCATTATGCAAATTTTTATTATTATAATAATAATTATTTTAAGTATTTTTCTCAGGGACTGAATGATTGCTGTAGGTAGTTAAGTGATGGGCAGTTGCTGCAGTTTTAAAGAATCAGAAAATTTTCGAGCAGCTTTTAGCCATTTAATCATGTGACTCAATTCATAAATGACAATTATCCTTAACTTTCCAAAATAATCACTCAATCTCTAATTTGATTAAGAATTTTTTAGAAATTTTAAGCAGATTTTTCTTTCAATCAAGAAATAAATTTTTAAAGAATTTTTCCAAAGAAATATTTTAAAAATTTTACAGAATAGACAAAATAGGAAGGAGAAGTCTGACTTCTCGATGCTTTTGAAGAAAGTTTTAAACTTCAAGTTTAAAAATCTTAAAAGCATCAAAAGACTTTTGTCATTAATTTTGATAATTTAAAATTTGGGGTTTTCGTTCCTCACTGAATTTTCGTTCGAAATTTGTGCCATTTCTGAGGAAATTTAGAGAAAAGTTCCTAAGAAATTTATGGACTACGTTATTTTTCGTTAATTTTAAGTTTAACGGTCGTTTTGAATTTGAAAATCTGAGAAAGTTCAAAAATTTTGAACTTCAAAGTCAAAGTTTGAAAGAAATTCAAATTTTTGATCTTTAAGGTCAAAATTTTGAACTTTTGAACCAAATATTTTCAAATTTCAAAAAACCGTTAACTCAAAATATTTCGATCGTTAAGTTAAAAATTTATTAAACCAAAAAGCGTATTTTAAACAAAAATTTCTATGAATTTACTACCAGCAAAATATCAAGTTTACTGTCAAATATTTTCTTAACAAATTATCACAATCGCGCCAAAATATGAAAATCAATTTACAGTGTTTGAGGTAAATCCAGTCAAATTTATTAAAGGATTAACCTCAAAAAATTTATATTCGCAAAAAATTATTAATTTCATTGAAATTCAGTGAAGATAATTCTTGTTAATCTTGATTAATCACATCAAATATAATAAAAATAGAAAGAAAGTTACGAACAGATATGATAAAGGTAACTTATTTCATTAAGACATATTGAAGGATTTGTTTACTATTACATAAACCATATTATTGAAAATTTCATGCATAAAAAGACATAAAATGATAATAAAAAAAATATACATTAAAGATAGAGAAACATTAATCATATTCAGCTCAATGAACTATCAAATTAATAAATACAATTGTTGATGACAGTAATGGTGATGATGATGTGTGGTCCTTTTGTTCTAAATTATCAATTTAAGTACTCTCCACAACTTCAAGATCATTGTCAATTCTTGACGATCGAATACCTGTTTTGCCAGTCCATGGGTATATCTCGGGACATGGTTGACACGTTCTCATGTATCGTACGCCAGACTTATGCCAGAGATTGCACACTTTCGGATTATTACAACGCTTTGGACGATCCTGTTTACATTTATGAGCAGACAAGATGAATGATAATAATGAGATATTGAAAAAGCAATTTAATTTTCTGTTTAGCACATTTTTGTGGATGATGTTGAGACTTTTGGGTCAGATTGATCTTTTGTTCAGAAATTTTAAAAATCCGTTAAGAACTTGAAGTTCAAAAATAACGGAAAAATTCAAATTTGAATTTCAATTGACCGTTAAATTTTAGAAAAACTTAATAAGCTTGGTCTATTCCTCAAATATCTCATCAACCCAAAAATGCGCCTTGCACATCCACAAACTGAATAATCGAATTATCCATCTTCACATTACTCACCTGATAATTGCATTGGAATGGTTGGAAAGATTGCATTCTCGAAAGTGGCGTTGGATCACGAACCCATTGAAGTGCTTGCCAATTTGTAACTATGTAAACGTCCTTCATGCTATTGATTGCGTCAAGGAATTTAATGAAGCCTTCTTTATGATGTGGTTGTGTGAACCATGCTGCATGATAGAACAAGCCAAATGGAGCACGATTTGTTGTGTAATGACGTTCGAAATTCTTCATGATCATTTTGGTAACTTCTTCAGATTCAGATGGATTTGAGCAAGCGTCACCCATCGAACAACGGCCACCATTAAGATCTTGCCACATAACCATGGGAACTTCCCACACACCTGGATAACTCTTTGTTGGACATGGTGGAATCATACAGTCATGGAAGAGCTTGTAGTCAAGTGTATATGGCCAACTTGGTGGACGATTCTCATAGACTGGCATGGATGAATCATAAGTGAAGTTGAAGTCATACAACATTTTGAACATTTTGTTGCCACCGATTGACAAGAATGGAGCTCTCATACCGCGGATATCGTCTTGTTTAACACCTCCATATGCAGATAAAATTTCACGTTGACCAGCAATTTCACGTGCCCACTTCTTCAATGAGAATTGTTCACCGAAACTATGTCTGTTTATATTAATTTACAACATTAAATGTTGTATGTTATTTTGATTAATGAAAGAAAGGAAAACAAATAAATTAATAAAATTATATCAAATTATATGGGAGGGTATGACAATTTACGTTTAATGGTCAGTCCAAGGTTTGCTCATTTAATTTAATGGATGCAATTTTTTAATCTAATTTAATAGAAAATGCGAGATCTGTTAAGTTGAGTAGAGAGGATAGAAATATGTATGGGAAGACCCCCCATCAAGCGGGGGAATTGATACTAAAAGTATTGAAAAATGAGCAATTTAGTGTGGATCATCGTTAAAATGTGTCATTATACTAGTTTTGGAGATGATACTTAAAGAAGCTGATTATTAATTTCATGTCGAATTTTATTGTTGTTTTGAAATTACTACAAGACCCTCCCCTCTAATTGAAGCCAGAAAATAGGAACATATGCAGCATAAAAGGTCATTTGCTAAAGTTTATTGATACGTCCGGACGGCATGCGACGTAAAAATGGTCAAAAATGTTACCCCAGGATAACATGAATGCTACTTCGTGCCGAATTTGGCAATTTTGGCGTGCCTTCCAGGACGCTTCAACTAGGAAGAAGCAGTAAAGGAAAATAAGCTGAGTCATTGAGATTTTTTTTGAGGATTGAAGATATCAGCCTACACACAAGGGTTTTGGCACCTGAGGCACTTAAGGTGTGCTTTTTTACATAAGGCACCCGAAGATATGCCTCGCTACGCTACTGAATACACAAATAGCCTGTGTTTGATTCCAGGAAATGTATAGTTGCTCCTAGAAATATACAGCTTTAAGAGCATATGTGTATTAAAAATAAATGCCTACGGCCAACTCAAAATAGCAACTTGAAGAAAAATCCCACAAAATTAGCACTAAACTCCACATGATTCCTTTATCAAAACATTTCATATCCCCTGCTTTTTTCTCAGAACTTATAAGGCAATGTGACATTTTTAAGTGAAAATACTATTATCAATGTTAATTAAATATAAATTTAATTTAATTTTTATACTTGACAGACTTTTTAATGACACAATTTCAGCAGAAATGAGGCACTCCATAAGTGACTAGTTCCAATGAAATATCAGTACTTTGCATAATTAAACAAGACATAATTTTTTCGCCTCTCTGTAGATCTCCCGTGATGCAAGACATTTTAATTTATTAAATCATTTTTTTTGCTCTCTATCCACGTCTCAGAAAAATGAGCAAACCTTGTTACCTTTTACTTATACAATTTACTTCATGCATATTAATATGGTAAGTATAATTTTGTGAAATAATAAGGTTAAAAAAATTAAATTGTAACTACTTAGTTGTGATGAATAACTTGTGTGGGATGTAAAAGTTAACAAATTATGACATAATGAGTGCAAAATGTGTTTTGTGTTGTGAATGATTTTTAACAGCTTTATCAAACCTGATTATCGTCTTAAAAGCTTAATTCTTTTTTTTTGTGTATAATTGTGTGTGCAAAACTACTTCAAAAAATATTTTGTGTGTGCAGTTGTTGTTTTGTATCATCGTGCAGAACAAGTTGATATTCTCATTTTACTTACGAGACTGTATGCGATGCCATTTCATGACCATCAGAATATAAATTTTGAACTTGACTATAGTCAGTCCATTCATGTGACACATAAAATGTTGCAGATATTGGACAACCGTTTGGATTAACACGTCCACGTTCAAAAAGATCAGCGTAGAGTTGCTTATTCAAGTCATTTACGGAATCATCGAAGGTTAATAGAACAATCTGTGGCACTTGTTCGACTGGCATATCTCCTATAAATTGCCATTATTACGTCACATTTTGGCGAGTTATTGCACACATATTTTTTTTTCAATTTAATCGAAATGAATCGATTGTTTTACAACAGGTTTATTGATGAGTAGGAAGCAATAATATGATGATGGTGATGATGATGGAGATTTTATTGATTGATTTATTTTAAGTTTAAATAAAATTATATGCAATGGATTTATGGAGGAAGTGAGAAGAAAAGATAGAAAGAAAAGAACAAATAAAATCGACAAATTAGCAAATGAGGAATTCAATTAAGGTGAACTGAAATATTTTAATAGATTTTTTTGTAAATATTATTTTTAATATCGAAGGATGTAGATGAACATGGAGAATGCTGATGGATGGATGTAAAAGCACTGGAATAATTATTTGGTTAAAGATGGAACAAAGTTGAGCGATTTAGAATTTATGTGGAGATTTAAAGGAATTGATCAGATTTTTCATTGAGCATAGGTTTATTTGCCGGCTCTATAAGCTGGAGTTCTGTCAACATGGTGTCAACTAATCCAAGCAACTGTGCAATTACACCAGTGATTCTCAAACTTTTCAGAGCACAACCTCCAATTTTGCGACAGCATTATACACTATTTTTATCCTTCTCACACGTTTACGTGCCTATTTTGGTGCCACATATGAGTCTATTTTATCTAGTGTAAATTTAGTGTGTCGCCAAAGTTTGAGTATTGTACTAAATTAAACAGATTTAGACCTTAATTACAGCTTAAGTGGTTAGATAGTACAGTGGTATAATACATCAGTATTAAAACCCGTAGCACTAAATCCAGCGATCCTTAATTCAAGACTCTATAGAACAACTTAACGCTTTTGTGACCTAAGGTACTAAAATTAAATTGAGAAGCAGCTCAGTCCTTAGACAGACCCAATCAGGACAAATTTTTTTACATCTGGGTAGCATCCACATGTCGGTCATGTTAAGTTGGCTATCACTTCATAAAAGTGGCTACTCGACCGCTCTGTAATTGCCACTAGATCGCCATAATGAAAAGGTGCCGATCGATAGATAAGCAACTCAACTTTCTATCCATTAAATAATCCACAAAAGCTTCCATAAATCACTCAAAAAAATCATCTCAAATTAAAGAACTCACAACCAAGAGAAAAATAATCAAGCCAGAAGCAGAACAAATTAAAAACTTTGATTCTCATCAAACTTACGAAATTGAATGCGAAGCAATTTCATGTCCATCAGCATAGAGATCTTGGACCAGACCATAATCGGTCCATTCATGTGAAATAAAGAATGTTGCTCTAATTTCACATCCATTTGGATTCTTACGTGATGAATTAAACAACATTTCAAACACTTTATTGTGTACGTCGTTTACGGAATCTTCGAATGTGATGAGAACTAATTGTGGTGTTTCGTCCAACGGTAACTTACCTTTACGTGATTAATTTCCATTTATAATTTATATTTTAATTAAAATCATTGAATAAAGAAGCTTGAACATTACCTGGAATATCTTTACCACCGCAATAGCAATCTGGAAGTAAGCAAACATCTTTACGGCATTTAGCAGCTGTCTTATCTGGCACTGGTTGTGGATAGAGTGGCTCAATTCGTGTTGGTTGATGTCGATAAATATCAACAAATTGCTGTGCATCTTTAGTCACAATATTTGCTGGTTTCAATGTTGGTCGTGTACGTCTATAGAAATAAAAAATAATTTTGTGTTTGTGTGTTTTTTTTTGTGTTGGATATTGGATATAGCGTGTTAATATGTGCAAGAAAAGTTAAATTATTTATAGATTTTCAGCATAGAATTTTAAATTTAGAAAATTAAAGACATACGTAGGAGAAGTTCCACGTCCAGAATTTTGAGTGACCGTTGATTGAGTTTCTCCAGCATATGCGGAACTGCCTCTGCTTGGATTTCTGTTTGATGGTCTTTAAGTACAAATTTTTGTATTTGCAAAAAGGTTTTGTATTGTTTTGGTTAATAAAATTTTGTTGTGAAATTGCAGGAAAAATTTTAATAATTTTTTGATGAACAATAGAAGAAGAAAGAAAGAGAAAGAATGAATATAAAAATGAATTAGAAATGATATGTTCATATTTACAATTTTGTTTATATTACACAGTACTTATAAGATACACATTTGATTGATTTAGTAAATGCTATGAAATGAATGGTAAAGATGGCTAAAATTATGCAGTTCCTTTATGCTTTTTGTTAAATATTAGGAAGGAACTGGAAAGATTGATGTGGATTGAAACATATTACGTGGAATTTTCATGATATAATTTAGTTATGGATTGTAAGTACGTTAATTGTGGGAAGTTAACGAATTTCCTGATTATAATTTAATTTTTCATCAAGTTCCGATATTAAAAGTTACAAAAATATTTTAGTCTTATCTAATTTTGCACGAAATAATAAACTAGTGTTGATATTTTATAGATAATTTAAGAAAGGCTTAGGTTCATTGTTGACAGGCAAAAAAATGATGTTTGGAACCAAATTTTCAAATTTAACCTTATCAATTCTAAACATAGAAAACTAAACATTGAATCTTAATTTGAGTTAGTTTGGGCATTCAGGGGCGTAGCCATGGGGGCTCTTGGGGGCACAAGCTTCTTCTAATAAAAAAATTATCGACAAATTTTTTGAAAATTTATAAAAAATTTTTGTAGCCTTAGTGCTTACTAAAATGTATCATCGCCCCCCCCCCCCTCCTTCATGAAAATTTTTGTCTACGCTCTTATGAGCATTTAAATATCTAGATTGACCTAGATTCTTAGGCAGTGATGCCAACCTGTGTGCCGCGAAAAATTTTTCAAAAACCTCAAAAATACCTTGTTTTTTGAAAATTTAAACCTTGTACACGGACCCAAGCGCCGAAGCAAAAAAAAAACGTCGACACAAAAAACCATTGGGTGTGCCGCCAAAAATATTTGGTCTATAAGTGTGCCGCGGTGCAAAAAAGGTTGGACACCACTGTTCTAAGGTGTCTGGTTGTAGGTCAGATGGTGCATAGGCTCAAGAATTTTTTTGTATAGGTCAGCCAACATTTAGCTGAGACATTTGTCTGTTTAAGATGAAATCTATGCAAAAGTCTTAAACTTGAGTTATTTTTGATAAAAACCCTGTTAAAAAACTAAAAACTTCTAATACTAAATTTTTGTGCCTGAATTCTAGCCTTTATAATTACTGTAGTCTAAATCTAAGATTAAAAACACGGAAATCAACTCGCTTACAGTCAGCATTTCACAACCTTACTATAAACTTTTTACATAAAATATTACCATAAGCTTAGATAACTATAAAGCTTTTTATAGACTTAACACCTCAGTCGAATAAAATATAATTTTGATACACCAAAATATGCGTAATATCCTAAACAATTATTTTTCGTGCGTAATTTTTCATAATAATTTTTATGTAATAACGTGCAAAATTTCTCAAATTCAGTGCGTATGTTTTTATAGATTAAAAAATTCTTACGTAACTCTTAATTTTGCCATAAGTTACCTCGTAATGATTATTATTTTTAAAAATAAGTTTCCTAAACTCATTTATGTTGTTTCAATAATTTTCTTACAAAATCAATTTCATGATTAATGAAAAATCGGAAAAAAACCAAACAAACATGTTCAAAACTATTAATTTCATTTGTTCTTCTTGTTGTGATTATCTCATTACACAACAGCAACAAGCACAACTGACTTCAAGATTTCATCTTAATTGATTTATTAATTGTTTGTTTGTACATTTTCTTGGCAAATCTCAATTGAATCTTATATGTAAATAACACATAAATTAAAGCATGTGGAATGAGAACCTTAAAAAGTTAGACATGTAGCAACTAATCTGCCTTCGCTACACTTCATTACCATACATTTCAATGCATTCCATCAATCAAAATCAAATATTTATTAAAACTTAATAATTAAGTTAGTAATTAATTAAGAATTCTTTTCATATTATTATTTTTTTATAGCATAGATTTAGTAACATGATGGGCATAAGTCAAGTCCTGGAGAAGTATGACAGAGACTTTTTTTTTAAGCATTTTGTTATTCACAAATGAGAATAAATTATACAAAAAAATAGAAATAGCATAAAGAACTGCGGTTTGAAATTCTTTTGGCGGGGTTTGGTATAAAGTTCGTCATAGGATAATTGAAATGGATATAAAGGATGTTCGGGGTTTGTGATTGGAAAATTAAAGTTGAAATAATTAAATTATGCGAATTTTAGTGCAAGTTTGATGAGTTCTTTAATTTTGTTTTAAAAAAACTAAGTTCAAAAATTGAACCAAAATTCTAAAATTTATTATAAATTTGATCAAAAAGTTCAAAAATTGAGCCAAAAATTCAAATTTAACAAAAGTTCAAAAATTGAACAAAAATGTCAAAAATCGTTTCAAAAACTATAATTTTGATCAAGAAGTTCAAAAATTGAATTTATTCTAAATTTGATCTAAAAGTTCAAAAATTGAACCAAAATGTTAAAATTTATTTTAAATTTGTACCAAAAAGTTCAAAAATTGAACCAAAATTCTAAAATTTATTCTAAATTTGACCAAAAAGTTCAAAAATTGAACCCAAAATTCTAAAATTTATTCTAAATTTGATCAAAAAGTTCAAAATAGCTTTTAGAAAACTAAAAAATTTATAACCTAACACAAAAAAAAGCTTCAAAACTCAAAGAAGTCATTCCTCAAGCAAAATCAAAGAACTCATTTCCTTCTTTGCTTAATAATGTTAAATGAAATTAATGAGAAATTAAACAGTAAAGTTGTGTTCCAGCCGCGCTTTACTAAAGCATTTATTTTTCATTTATTTGAGTGTAATTTATTTGAAACTATGGGTGCGTCAATTATAAGCTCAATTTGTATGTTTATTGCTGCCTGGCAGGGTGGAATTTAATTTTTAATTCTTTTTCTTTCGATAATTATTAGTGCAAAATGGTAAGAAATAAATTTGAAAGTGATTTGTGCAAACTGTTCATAGTGCAAGTCATTTGTTTTCTTATCAGTGTGTATCTGACTAGAGACAGGCTTAAGGAGGAGAAATAATAAAACTTATATGTACATGTGTCATAATAAAAAAAACAAAAAAGAAAAATGAAATTAAAACTGAAAAGAAATTGTCGATTTTTTTTCATTTTGTCGTCGTTGAGTTAAAGCACAAGACTCAAATTGTCTAAAAATTTATTACTAAATTTATGTGTGTGTGTGTAAATGATTTTTTTTGGCAGTACCTCGAGGGAATTTCGTTGCACTTTGCATTGGAGGAAACATCATTACATTTTATACTGGCACTATTTGAATTTCTGCGTGGCAGTCCAGCACTTATTGATGATTTAATTGCATTGTTAACACGCGTAGCGCGCGGCGGGATCAAACTTTTAGGATTAGTTGTCGATGATGTACTCAGTACGTTTTCAGTCGTCGTACGTAAAATTGTCGTCGGCTCTGTCACAGTCGTTTCTGGTATCGTCGTCGTTCTGACTGTACTCGTCGTCAATGTACTGGTCGGTGTCTCATGTAAAGTACTACTATAGGATGTATTGTAAAAATATCTTGATGGAGATGGACTTGCTGTGCTAGACAATGTTGAACTCTCAACATTCACAGCAGCAATGAATTCATCATGATCATCAATAATATCAATATATGGACGTTCATCATTCTCTTCCTCATCATATGAATCATCACTATACGAATTTACATTTATTTTCTCATCTTTCTCCTCCGGCACATTCATTTCAGGCATCTCAACTGTTGCTCTGAATTTTTTCGTTGTTGTATCATGCAATTCAGTGAGATTTCTTAAATTACTGTTAATATTATTATTATTATTATTTAAATTACTTAATCTAGTTCGATAGAATGGCTTTTCAGTAACTTCAACAACTGACGCAACATTTTCATTCGTTAAATCATTATAACTGCTTCCTTTTGACGTTGTGCCAAAGATATCAGCCGAGTGCGATAATTTACTTATAAATTCATTTAATTTTGTCAATATTGGCTTAGTATCACTTGAATCACGTGGCTGTGATGGAACAAATTTATCAAAAACATTTTTCTTCGTTGGATTATAAGTCGTGACCCGCTCAGTTGATGAACTTTGTGGTGTATCGACTGATGGCGTGAGACCTGATTTAAATCGAATTACTTTACGTCTCACTGCCACTGGTTGTTCACTTGAAATTTGCACCGATGATTCGGTAGTTCGAGCATTAAATCTAATTCGTGGTGAATAAGTGGTTGCTTCATCATCAAGAGAATTTGATGATGATGAAGTGAATGAAATGTATGGACGGTATTTGCCACGTTTACGTTCAGACGAGGAACTTTCTTTAACTGTACTTAAAATTAATGGCGATGCAGTTGGGATATTTGAGACCAATTTCGTTGTACTTGATTCGGGGAATAAATATGTTGAAGGAACTGTCGTTGATGATGTTAATTGATTGTTAATTTCAGGGTTAATAGTTTTCGGTGGTGCAGTTATAAGGAAATAACTACGATAAGTTGATACTGGCGTACTTTGGGTCGACGTCGTTGTCGATTCTTTATTAATATTATTATTATTAATGACATAATTAGTACGCGGTGTCGTTCGAATTGCATTCGTTAGCCTTTGTGTTTCCAAACTTATGTAGGGTGAGACAATTGCCTTCGAAAGTGACTGTGACTCTAATGTTTTATTAAGAATTTCTTTAAAGACAAGACCGCGAGATGTGAAACTTTGCACGATTGGCCTGGATGTGGAAGTTGGAGCTAATGTACTTGATTCTGTTGAGGATGGTACCTCAGTTGTGGTCGTTCTGGGAGGAAATCTAGTTGGAATTGTACTGGATGTCAAAAAGTCATTTACATATGGACGTCGTCTTGAATGAACACTAAAACTTTCTGGATCTTCAACCTCTTCATTTAGAATTTCAAATAACTTTTCAGTCGTGCTCGTAGTCGATGGTTCTGTGGTCGTTTCTGTGGTAAATCTGAATGATTTTGGAGGTGAATAAGTCGTTGGTTCAATTGGTTTTAAGTAAAGACTTTGCTTTACTTCTGGCTGTCTTGATTTTAGCAATGGAATCTCTTCAACCGTTCCTTTATTAAATTCCTTGTCTTTTGTCACTTTTTTCTTTTCAAAACCGTCCAATGACGATGATAATGTCAATCTTATTGGCTTATTATTGTTCTGTGTCAATTGTTCACGAGATATCAAAACTGTCGTTTTTGGTGTCTGATTAATCACCGAACTTTGCACATTATGCCTTGGAGGCGTCGTTGTTGTCGAAACTGTTGTGCTTTCAATCGTTTTTGGTGAACTTTGCGTATTTACAAAAGCATTAAAATATTCATATCTGTTAGAGCTGCGATCACTATGACTATAGTTATTAGTATTATCAATAAATGTGGATTTTTGCGTTGTAGTTGTACTTGGTGCCTTAAAGCTAGAAGGTTGATTTTCAGAAATAATAAATGACAAAATTCTTTGACGTTGCTCCTCAAAGTCACGAGTAGTTGTTGGATATCTTACAGTACTCGTTGACTTTTCGGTGCTCGTCGGTATTGTGGTTAAAACTGTCGATTGTCTCAAGCTTGCCAACATTAAATTTTCTGTTGTCGGATTAGAATTCATAAAAAATGACTTTAGTGTGCTCTGATCGTATCGAAGCTCCGAAAAATTTGGCAATTTATATTTTTTATCGTAATCTTCGGAATCGACATAACTTTTTACCGGCAATGATGATTGAGAAAGAGAATTTGAAGATGATTTAGATGGAAATGATGATGATGATGATGAATGATGATTTTTAATGTTATTATTTACTAATGGTTTAATGCTAGATGATGGAATGGATATCTCATCAACATTATCATAATAATCAAATTGACCATCCTGTTCAGAATAATAATAATGGTCGGGTAAGGGATCTCGATTATTATTATTATTATTACTATTACTATTAAACTTATCATTATTGTTATTATAATTATTATTGTTACTATTACTATTACTAATTAATTGTATGTTAACAACTTGCACAGAGGGAGGAGTAATTTGGGGTTGTACAGTTGTTGTAGATTTTGTGGTACTACTTGAAAAAGTGCTTGTACTGGTCTTAGTCAAAGTCGTCGATGGTAATGTATCAGTGTAATTTATGGATGGTATAAAAGAAGGTGGAGGGGAATGGATTGGGACATTTAAAGGAATATAAACTTTCTGGAGTGGATTAAGGGAACCCGCGCGAGCAGAAAGTGTTATTTTTAAACGATTATTAGCTGTCTTGTTGGTACCATCTGACAGCGATGATCTGTTGGAAAACACATACAATAATAAATAGAATAGAATACATAAAGTTAGCAAATAGAAAAAGGAAAACAAAAAACAACTTGTTAGAAACACCAAAAGGCGGTAGACTCGGGTGCACTTTTGACTAACAAAAAATATTATTAGCAACTTGCGAAATTTCCACTTCTCATTCTCTCAAAAATGCACCCATGATTAATTTTTAGCATCACACATAACATACACAAATTAATCAACTCTTTACCTACTTTACGACTTCATACTCTTTACTTTTAGGGGAGACAGTGTGTTCATCTACAGCAATATGTGTATATGATTTTTGTTTTATTGTTTAGTTTCAAGCAGGTTAATCAACAAATAAAGGAGTAATGTGCATTAAATTGAAAAAATTTTCAGCATCATTTGTTTTAATGTCAAGCAATAGCAAGTCAGCGATAGCAAAATAATGAGTTAATAGAAAATGTCAGTTTTTCTACGAATGGCATATGAAGCAATTAAAATAATGTTCTAGCGATACTACACACCCCCAGGACAGGTCACTGAGGACTTATTGTATAGAAAAAATAGAAAATACCTTGTCGGATAATACTGAGGAGGCTCCTGAGTAGTAGTTCTTTGAGTTGTTGGGAAAGTTTGAGGAAATTTAGTTGATGAGTATGACCGAGTAGTAGAAGAGGAGAAGGTTGAGGAGACACGTTGGGTTACGGGTACAGTTGGTTTATAGGAAAATGGTTCGGGCGTCGAAAGTTTCACAATGGCCGGTACAGATGAATACTTTTGACCATTGGAAAACGACGATGGTGATTGTACTTTCGGTAATTTACGTTCGAATGTAGGACTCAATTCGTTTCTGTCTCCCCTTATTTTTTTATAATAAATATTTATTTTTTTCATACAAATTTGATCAAATTTGTTAAAAGCAATTAGTTTGTTTTTTTTTGGATAGAAAGGAGAAGAAATAGAAGAAAAACATTAACGAATTAAAAATAGAGTTCATATCACACATGGTAGAATAGTAATAGGGGTAATTAGTTAACACACATAAAACTTATGATAATGCTGGAGATCAAAAATACAATTAAAGTTAATTTTCACTCTCTCATAAAAAAAAATTAGGTATGATATTAATGGTCAAACTCATTAATGCCAATAAGTAAAATGGTTAATTTAAAAAAAAACATTTCAAATTACTTATTGTATGAAAAAGTAAAAAACATGATTATGTTATGCATAAATATGTATAAACACAATGAGCAGATATAGACAAAAAAAAAATATTATGTATAATAAATGAATATTTAGACATGCTGAGAGATAGAAGGAAAGACAATGGCATTTAAAGCGAACCATACAAGGAAATCGACTTACCTGAAATTTGATGAATCCTCCTCTTGCTGTCCATATCGTTCACTTTCTTCCAACTAAATTCAGTTTTTTTTTGTGAATGGGAAAAAAATAAGAAAAATTTACATTTTAATTTTTTGTTCGTCTACAATTAATCAATGTTAAGCTTTAGTAAATAATCCAGTAAGAGAAAATAACTAATGACTATACATTTATTAACCAGTAGTTGCCCAAACATATGGGATTAGCTTCTTACAATTTAAACTACATCATGGAATATTTGTTATTCAGCCATGAAAAATTATCTGTCTGTGATGATTTGCGATAAAGTGTAAATTTTTTTGGCGGCATTTTATTAAAACATTGCGGATCTTTATGACTTTGAAATGGTTTATGATCTTTTTAACGCTGATGTATTAACACATATTTATTTTCCATAAATAACTTTATTATTTGCTTAATCTATAATGTCTAATGCCGCTGAGATATCAAAAATGAAAAAAAGTTTAATGACTTCACAATGAGGATGAGTGCAATAAAATTTATTAGATGAGTCAAAAAGATTTTAATTTAAAGTCATGGTTGTCTAATCTAGATTTGAGTGGCATTTTTTGTTGATGATCAAGAAGGAGAGTCGCTAATTTATGAGTTATGTGAAATAATTTTGAGTCAAATGAGTGACCATTTACACACTATTGAGAAAATACCATCCTAAAACACCAACTTGGTGCTAAATTTGCTCCAAATTTTCATTTACGAGTCTTCAAGCCTTTTTGGAATGTGCATAAAAAATAAGATTTTTCTATTCTGTCAAAAAAATTCGCCATAAATAAATGACTAACTAAGGGGTCATTCACTTATGACGTCCATGATTTAGGGGGGAGGGGGGTTCTGAGATTTTGTGACACTTTAAATTAAAGAAATTTTGTGATAAAAGGGGAGGGGGTCTAAAAATCCCATTTTTTGATGGACGTCATAAGTGAATGACCCCTAAATGATTTTAATATGAGTAAGGGGTCGTTCGCAAATTACATCACGCAAAAAATGACTTTTTTGATCCCCCCCCTCCTTGTCACTAATTTTCCAAAGAAAGAAAAAAAAATTGCTTGGACTGTCACAAATTCATCCCCAAAAGCGTGACGTAGTTTACGCCAATTTTTATGGTGCTCTGTACGAAAATTTTAATTAGGAATCTCATGTGAAAAAGACCGTAAACGAGGGTGACCATCAACTCCAATGTTAGCAAATAGAAAAATGCTGGTTCTTATTTTTCGAACGTGAAAGCTCCATATTTTTAAAATTTTATCTAAAAATGCATTTATAGGTTGTATTATGTTACAAAAATCATTGTAACATAAAGAAATCATGTCTAAAAACATTTTACTTTACTTTAAATTACCAAAAAATTGATATTTGTTATTAATATCAAAAATGATATTCGAAATATTTTCGAAACATGAAGGTAAACAAAACTTTGACAAAATTAATTTAGTAAATTTACAATGATATTAGCTTTGTTTGACTATTTAAATGTCTGTATTATAGTTTTTGAATATACTAAAATGGTTAAAGATTAAAATATCTGTTTAATATTTGATTTCTAAACGTTTGTTCTTATTTTGAATTTTCCAGCACATTTTTTAGTATTCAAAAATTCGAAAAGTAATGGAATAAATTCTCTTTGCTAACATTGGCATCTACTTTTCATGAAAATTTTAAAATTAATGGAAATTTTCATTAAAAATGTAGGACTTAGAATAAAATTTTCAAATTTATACAGTTTCGAAGCAAACAAATACGTCGATACAAAAATATTACTCAAACAGTGGACATTTTGATGGAAAAACTTTTGGTTCTCTATTTTTCCAAAAACTATCTGATCACCATAGTGTCAATCCTTTGTCTATTTTATAATTGGCAATTCTGTTTAAAATACTAATAAAACATTATGAATTTCTACAAGACTGTTTAACCTGATTTAGAAGCAGGGTTGATACAAAGGTGCCTTTGACCAGATTTTGCCTATGATCTAGCAAAGTCGTGCCTTTGCAAAGGCAGCTTTTTCTTGCCTTTGCCTTTGTTTTACCTTTGCAAAGGCAGTGCCTTTGCCTTTGAATTTGCCTTTGTCTGTGCAAAAAATAATTTTTTTTATATTATTGATGATAAAATGAGCATCAGAAGTTCAAAAAATTATTTTTTAAATTTTTCTTCTTTTGCACAGGCTTTACGAATTATGATTTCAAATTTTTATAAATTTTTCTTGAAAGATAATGGTCAAAGGCAAAGATTTTCAAAGGCACCATCAAAGGCATTGCCTTTGCAAAGGTACAACAAAGGCAAAGGCAGAAAATTTTGCCTTTGCAAAGGCAACCTGTCTTTGCCTTTGACTTATAATTGCCTACACCTAGATGGTCTTTTTCAAAGGCAAATGCTAGGTATCAACCCTGTTTAGAAGTCTCGTGATTTTACGAGCATGCAGAATAATTTATGTGATAAAAAATCTAAATATTTTTCAGAAAATTCACGTTCGAGTTGAAATTTTTATCACCACTAATTGTCGCTCATAAAATCAAATGAAATGTTGATAAATTTTAAATGTGCATTTTAATGAATTGCTTTTTTCAGTTTTTTGTTTAAAAAAATTCTTATCTGAATGATTAAGATATTTTAAGTGGCTTTTTAGATGAAAACCAATTAAGTGGCTTCGAAAATAAGAAGTTTTTAAAAGTGTAAAAAGCTAAAACTTGGCTGAATCTAAGAAGAAATCAACAACAAACTGTTTTAGTTAAATGGCTTTTGACTAACAAGTGTGAATTCATAAATAAAATCTATAAGTGGCATTTTTTTCAGAATCTGAATAGTTCATCTTCAAAGCAAACTTCTCCTAGAACTACAATTTCAAATGAATGTTCTAAAGGAATCAAGAAATAAAATCCTCATTTCAATTTTATTCCATTTTAAAATCTTTCGTAAATTTTTTGAAATTTGATGTTCAAGACAGTGTCTCTCAAATTTTTTGGCTTGTGGTACACTAAACGTCATTTTGAAGATTTAGCACAAAATTAAATCCCTAACTTCAGATTGAAAATTTTCGAAAAACTTTTGAAAAACTAAATTTCTTTAACATGTTTACTGAGATGCAACTTTTCAAGTACTCCAAGTGAAAATTAAAAAATTTCAATTTTATTGAAATTTATCTACCCAAATTCAAATTTTTTTAATTGAGGACATGAAGTAATTCACATTTCTGATTACTTCCATTGATTCTTTTAAACTGAAACTGCATGTCCCCCAACTGGAAAAACTCTTAGATTGAAAATTCATTGAAAAATCAAGGAAAATTCACAATTCACAAAGTTTTGAGGCACACAATTTGAAAACCACTGACCCAAACTGAGAAATAAAATATTCATTTAAAAATCGTACTTCTTGCTTTAAAAATAGTGTAAAGATACATAAAATTTTCACATACTAGTCTTCATAATTCCACCCAAAACTTTAGCATCTAAAATATTCCGAAACCCATTCAGAACCCATTAAAAATATTAAAAAAACTTAAACGAGTGAAGAAGCTACAAACCTGAGCGTTCAAACCATCGTCATAATCAGCCGATGAGTAGATATTTTGCTGATTATACTTTTGTTTTGGTGGTGCTGGAGTTTGCGTCAAGTAAGTTGTTGATTGAGTTTGGGGTCTTGTTGCATATGTTTGTGGCGATTGTGTTGTCGTTGGACGATATGTTGATGATGGCGTTGATTTTGGTTGATTATAAATATTTGAGTAATCTAGCGGCAATATAAAAAGGATCAATAATTAATCATTCGACCATGTGCGCATGTACAAAACACAACACAAAAAAAAATTGTGTTTCGTAAGATGAAATATGATCAAAATCAATTTCTTACCGACATCGGGGTAAATATCTACACCGTCATCATAGGATGGATAAAATGGATCAAAATTGGTATTGTAATTGCTTGTGTTGTAATAATTTTTGTTTTGGGTGATTTGCGTTTTCGATGGAATGTTGAATGCTGAAGGAGCAGGCGACGATTGCTCAACTCTGTATAATATTGACAAAATAAAATTTAGTAAAAAAAGGCATTAATTTCTTGTCAATTTTCAATCTATTGCTGTATCACTTCCAATAAGTATATTATTAATAAAATATGAAAAAACACCGATATGTTACTACAAATGTCCACGACATGAAAATGTTTTGTAAGTCACATAAGTAACTGGAATCAATTAATTTACCTGTTGGGTAATTTTTCGTCAATTTCAAGTCTAGTCAAGTCAGGTCGTTTCGTTGTTGGCTTGAATCTTAAAGTTCCCCTATTATTTGCTTTACTCGTATAAAGTTTTCGTCTAGTAGTCGTCACTGCCGTCCGAGTAGGCTTTACTGTGGTACTTGTCACTTGCTGTTTTTTACCAGCTGTCGTTGCTTTTGTAATAATTTTTAGTTTTGTCTTTCGTGTTGTCGTGCGTTCAGTTGATGTTGTTGTTATTGGAATTTTAGTTGTCAATTTTGTCGTCGAGTGTGGAATTGGCGTTGTTGTACCTTTCGTGAAATCATAGCTGCCCGAAAGATGATTTGTTTTTATGAATTTATTACCATTATTATTTGAATAGGTTTTTGGCGAGAGGCTCGTGAATGGACGAATAGCTTGAAACACGTCATCTGGAAATTTAATTATTGATGGAATTGTGCTGGAGATTGGTGATGGTGTGCTGAATGTCTGTCCACTGACATAGTATGGTCGAAGTGTGGTGACATTTATAGGACGTGGTGCCATAGTCTCAGTCATTGGTGTATATTTAGGCTTATTTATTGGAGGTGGTAAGAATTTAAATTCTTCTTCCTCATCCTCGTAGTCTTCATAATATTCGTCATCATCGTATGGAGCTGCATTCGAGCTAATCAAATTAGGCTTCTTATTAAGTGTATGACTACTATAATTATCTTTATTGCTGTTGACCTTGTCATTTTGAACTTTAAGTTTTGATAAATTAGCACCATTATCATATGTCGATACCACTTCCTCATCTTCGTCATCGTAATAATATTCATCTGGCGAAGCAGTCGTGGACGATGGAGATGGACTTGTAAAATATTGATATCGTATAGTCGGTGTCTTATTCAATAACTGCGATTGTGTTTTATTGATTTTGAATATTGATTGTTGTTGCTGTACGTTGTGATGTGGTGATACATTACCGCCAAAATTCCCAACATTTTTCACATTTTGCAATCTTTGTGTCTCTCTCAATTCAGCTATGAATTTATCAACATCAAACAATTGATTAGGCGTCGTGTACGATTGAATATATTTCGGTGTGCTTGTTGGAATTGGATACTGCTGTTGTTTATAGCTCTGTTTCTTTGTTGTTATTTCAACCACTTTCTCCTCACGCTGCTTCTCGCGTTCTTTTGCACTGTCAATGCCAAAATTAAAAACAGACGCTGTATTTTTATTAAAACTCAAATTATTGAGAAATCCATTTGATGAATAGTGTGGTGTGGATTGCGATTTTTTTATTGGTGCTGGTGATGTATAGCGGCTATCATATGACGATGCTGATTTTATTCCTTCATATATTGGTGCTGGTGTTACTTTATTGCTTTTGTTACTATTATTACTACCGCTGCTGCTGCTGCTCTGTATAGACTTTAATGGCGAAAATCCTTGATTCGACTGCTGTTGATTATTATTAAAAAAGCCACCAACGGAGTTAAATGAAACGAATGATCTTTGTGTTGTTGTCTGCTGTGGCTGTTGATTAGTGATGGGAAAGGCATAGGTTTTCACCTTGTCTTGATACTGTTGGTGCTGCTGTTGATGCTGCTGCTGTTGAGATGAGGAGCTTTTGCCAAGATGAAAGTAAGAATAATTATCTTGTGACTCAATGGGTGGTGATGTCGTGGTTTGTTTAGCCTTTGGCTCAAATGACTCGAGTGAATAAATCAGTGGCAATAAAGCAGATGACTGGGAAGGAATTTTCGATGATTGTTTATATTTAGGTGTTGCTTCCTGATCTCTGTCTGAAGACTCATATGCATAACCACTACTCGATCCACTGTTGCTTCCAAAAGATTGAAAATTATACTTATTTTTATTATTATTTCCACTATATGTACTAATCACAGGCGAAAAATCATCTGACGATGTCTTAAATGGATTTGTTGGATAAAATCGACCATCACTTTTATATAAAAATCCAGATTGTGCACTTGGGAATCCACTGAAACTCGATCCGAAAGAGTTTTGATGTGATGGTGAATAATTCACGGCTCTGCCATTTGAAATTCTCCACGGGCTACTTATTATCGACGGTCTTAATTGACGTGTTCGTCTCTGCACATCGTCGCTATTCTCAGAGCCTTCTAAAATTTCTGACACTTCATCTAAACTGGCCACATGTGTCTCATCGTCATTTGATCTTTTCTCTATACGTTTCGTACTGTCAGTCTCTGTTTCTGACTCATTTTCTAAATGCTCAGTCTTAAGTTTCGATTCTTCATTACTGTCAGTAAGAGATGAAAGGTCGCGTCGTTTACGGTCCAAAACTTTATGTTTTGTAATGTCAAGGTCTTGTAATTCGTCTTCACTATGATGGGTTAGTGCAATAGAGATAGACATAACAATAAGTCAACATTTTATTATAATTATTTTGTTACTACTCATTCATTCATTGTTTGTTTATTTTTTATTTTTTTTAACTGAAAAGAGTTTCTGCTTCTTTATGGATTATTTCTTCTTATTCTTCTTTTTTTCTGTGTATGAATTTTAATCAACAACAAACAAACGAACTTAATCTGATGATTTAAAAGACTTACAAAGAATATAATAATAAAAAAAATAGCATAGACATAAAAACCTACCTTGTAAATGGTGGAATTTGTGAATTTGTGTATGCAAAAGATCCAACTTTATTTTGTGTGGGAATTGCGTTGACGCTTGGTTGATGAATGATACCATCACGATCTCTTTGAACTTGTGTCACTGTACTGGGTTGACCTCTGTAGACACGCTGATTTCTATCGGTTTCTTCCTCTTCGGCTGGTGGAAGTGTGTCATGAGCTTCTTCGTAAAGCTGAAAAAGAATTTTAGCGATAGAAAAATGTGAGATAAGGAACTGGTATAGTTATAATAGGAATGGATAAAATTAGCCATAAATCAGCATTTTGACTTAATTGTGTAGTGGTTGTTCGGATATTATGTAACGCTTAGGGAGGGGGAGAGAGTTAGATTGTGGATTTTCTCACAAAATTTGTCACGAGAGGTATTAAAAATTGTCATTTTAGCGTTACGTAATATCCGAACGACCCCATACACATTCGAAAGAATTATTGAGTTTCGATAAGAAAAACTGGAAATGAAACTGCTTACAACTCATAAAATTAAGATTAGACTACGCGAAAATATCAGGGTCAGGCTGTTGGCAATGACATCAGTTGTCAAAATTAAAAATATGAGTTTCGGAAATTGATAGACAATCTTGCTGGTATTGTCAGCTACTTTTTTTACTGTCAATGCAAAATTAATGAATGACAACTGCTTGCTACTGGCTGAGTAGATTTCACTTAAAAACTTTAATGACCTGTTGGCACACCCTGATAACCTCTATTTCTAATTGAGTCATTAAACTGCATACCTTTAAAATCTCATCTTGTGTAAAACTAGGTGGCTGTCCTCTAGACGTGATCACAGGTTTTGGTGAAATTCTTTGTTGATTTGGTGGTGGTGGTAATGTTTGGATTTGTTGAATGTGTGCTGGTGCTGATGGAGCGGATGGTCCTGATGGACCTGATGGACCAGATGGTGCTGTTTGTTCAACATTAACTGATGAGAATCGTACTCGACTTGATACTTGTGGAACTCGTGGAGTCACCTCACGAGCTGGTGATGTGGCTGGTTGACTAACTTCCGCAGCTTCGCATCCAACATTACGAGGCCAGTCGCATGTTTGAAGCTCGTGACTGTACATTAAGCCACCAGTACAACTTTCGAGTAATGCACCACCAAATACACACACATAATAAAGACTACAATCGGATGGATGTGGAAAATATCCAAATTCTTCTGGACATTGAAATTCTGATGATGAAGATGACGTTCCTTTGGGATTAAGGCCAAGTGCTCTTCCTGTTGGTCCCGCTCGTGGACTCTGGTTCCGCCTTGACTGTGCGTTTGTGAAATCTGTAGGAAAAATTGAGGAAAAACATTAGATTAATAAATTTTCTAATTTTATTGCTTTCGCATAGATTCAAGACATTCGTTCATGGATTCATTTGCATACAATATGCAGCAAATATTCATGCATATATCAGTAACAATTGCAGCATATATAACAGCACCTATTGCATTGTCTTACCGCAAAAAAAACAGATAAACGCAGAGAGAGGAAAAATAATATCTTCAGTCAAGAATTCAAAAGGCAGCAGAGAAAAAAAAATTCCATGACATACTTTTAATTCATTCAATTTAATTTTTGTTTTGTACAAAAGTAGAGGCAGGTTGTGGTGTGTTTATGGTGATATGTTATGTGAAAATATTCCATATAGTCAATTTATTTCCTCTCCCCCTCCTTTTTGTTGCTGTGTTAATGCAATAATAAATCTTTCTGCATATCAATTTGCACATTGTAGCTATTGTAGAATTTAAAGCACATTAAAAGAGAGAAAAACGAACTTTTTATCGGGAATGTATTTAAGCGTGAAATGACATTGCTTGTAATAAGTGACATGAGAAGAAATCATTATCAATTAAAAAGGAGACAACAATTTTAATGGAATTGGAGGTTACAACTGTACATTTTGATGGTTTTTTTGGAAATGGCTATAAGTTGAGGTTTTGCTGGTTTTGCTTGTGTGAGTTGAAGTGGCTCGGTGGCATAGTGCTTTAGTATTTTGGTTTTTGATTACTGAATATCGACACAGCGATCATGAGTTCGAAACTCACCAGAAAAGAGTTTTTCACTTATCACTTTTTGAGTCATTAGGACTGGAAATGAAGCTCATAGGCTCCCTTTGAAAAGCTACAGACAGTAATTTCTTCAAAGAAATGGCTCAGATCTCACTATGAAGTGTAGTAGTTCTAGATTTAAGTTTAACAGCTTTGAAAAGTATTACGTCGTTTATTTATGATTAACTACAAAATGCCCCAGTGCAGTAATAAATCACATCTGATCTGGATATTCAGTTGATAACTGCTAAATTTTGACTTAATCATCCAGCTTTTTACTTAATCCCTGCCAATGCATTACGAAAACAATTTCTAGGCACCCCATACGCACGAGATTCATGTCAGATACTTAATACATGTATTGATGTGTCCATAAACTATTTTAACAAGACACAATAACGATAAAAGCTGTATTCTGGAAGATGATGGAAAAATAATTGCAAGGACAGCGGATTTATAACATGATCCTCGTGACTGTGGACATGTCAATGAGATAGTGATTACCATTATGTTGTAAATAATTGTTTCATTTCATTTAAGCTTTTAGCATCCAAAAAATGTTGTTCATAAAATTTTGTCTAGACTTAAAGTACAGATTAATAATCAATTTTTAACAGCTAAGTACCTCCATGATAACATCGACCCAAAAGAATCCCTACAGCCACACATTCCCATCCTTAGTAATTTCACAGCAACGTTAATGACAAAATCACATGATCACACAATGGCCAGAAGGATTACACAATCGAACAAAAAAAATTGTTGTTTAATTAATTACAATTACGAACGACACTCAGGCATCAATTATAAGAAATCAGTCAGAAGTTCCCTTTTACACTTCAAAATGTGCCACATTTTAAATCGTCAAGTAAATTTGTACAGACAGAAAAGAAGATGTCATGCTGCAGTGTACAATTTTCACATAAATATGATTTATCGCTGAAGCATCATTAATGAATCTTTATATATGCAATCATCAAGCAACACCACATCCCACTTCAAAAATTATGACGACTCTTTCTCACAATTTAAAAAGAAAAGATCGTCTGTGTCTACTTCGTTATTATACGGTTTATTTAATACGTTACATACGATTTATATCTTTACAGGAGTGAAATGTCGGATCAATAAAAGCCAACAGCAGAGATGATCATTGATTGGCATTGTAATGCAGGTCAAAAAAGAATAAGAAGAAGAGGAAAAACATATTTTAAGCTCATGTTTATCTATCCACAGTCATCTTATATCGTTTCCTTCCATACAATATATTTAAATTAACCGACAATCGCATCTATATCCACAAACAAGAGAAAATATCATCGTCTGGAGATATAAATCGATTTAAAATTGACTTAAATTGTAATCTAAAGAGATGAAATATGGTAGAATTAAAATATAAAGCAACATGCTTAATGCTGCTCAAAATAAGTAAACAGACGTACGATGAAGTACAGAAATATGGGGAGGACTGGATGGTGCTTAAATTCAAGAAAATAATTCGCATAAAACTTTTTATTAAAAAAATTGCATCATGATCTTTTAATTTTATCCAATTTACGATCGTATAACCGCAAGAGATCAAAAAGAATTGTGGGATATTTTGTGAATACTTTTACAATTGAGTAAATATAGTTTTGTAGACAAAATTGTTTATGAGAAATCTTTTTTTCGACAGGTATGAGAGCTTTAATTGAACATTTTTGTGGAATGTTGTGTTGTTAACTTTGGAATTTTTTGAGGTAGCAATGATTTATTTTGTGGATTTTTAAGATTCTTTTTGGAGCAGTTGTGAAGTTTTTGATATTAATTGGAGCTACTGAAATTTTTCGATGATTTTTCTTGTATTTTTGAAACAGAATGATGCGAATTTAAATAACGGAAGTTTTTTAAATTTTCGCTTCATTTATCTGCATCTTTGTGAAGCAAAACAATGAAAAAAAGCAAAAATGATGCAAAAGATGTTGAAAGTCCTCGTGTTATACATCGAGGGAATTAAGCGCATTTTCCCGCACAGATCAGTAAATAAATCCATAATTCAGAATGAAAAAATAACTACCCACTTAATTTATTTCCCCAAATGAATTGAAAACATAGCATAAATGCTTGAAATATATAGTTGTAGCTGAAAAAAATTCCGGGAAACTATTTCAAAACATTTGTATGGTTTTAGTACAAATTAAATCTGTCACTTATACTTCACAAGTAATGACAGCAACATTTGTATGGTTCTACATACATTTACATTTCGAGAAAATAAAATTTATGAAAAAATGTACTTTTTTGCTGTTTTATGACTCAAAAAAATTTAATTATGCATTAATAAATCATAAAATATCATAAAACATCAAAAAAGTGTAAAAAAGAATCAAAAAAGTGTAAAAAAAAGTTGCCCGCGGAGAGGATCGAACCCACGACTTGAAGGGTTTTTTAATATAAGTATTCTTTTTAAGCGTCACGTTAAACTTTGACTAATCCAAGGTCAGTGATTTTTTCCACCAAAATAAGAAAAGTTAATTTAATTAAGTTTAGGAGGGGAGTTTTAAAAAACTAAATACGTTGCGCACCCCTACGAAAAATCAGCTATTTAATGCAAAAAACCCGAAGTCTCTACGTGCTTCCCCTGCCGAGTTTTTGAGGGAGCCAGCGGGCCAGCCAGCCAGCCAAAGTGGACCTTTAAGCGCATTACTTTCTAAGGAAAATGCGCTAAAAATCCAGATTAAATCATTCAAAATTGTGCAATGATCAAAAAGATGCGAAATCTTTAATTTAATTTTATTCACAACAAAGTTTAAAATTCAAAAATTCAAAATTATAGTCAATAAAAATATTTCAAAATTCATGTCAAACATTTGATAAATATCAATAAAATCATATTAATATATAAAAATCAAAAATGACACAAAAGCTTACAAAAAACATCAAAAATTTCACAATCCAAAAATCTCATCCTAAATGCCAGCTCAAAAAATTCCCAAAGAATCATTCAAAATTTTTAATAAAATTCACAAATTTATTACCATTCCAAATGAATTTTACCTTTTATGAATTGAATAAATATAAATGAAGTGAATAAAAAAACGAAATAAGCATAATCAAGATGCGAGTAAATGATTTTGCGTGACTTTTGCATGGTTTACATTACATTTTCACATTTCATTGACTTCATGTCTCGTGTGTTTATATAAAAAATATTTTATACAAAAGATTTTCATTCGCGGCGGTTAATTTTCATTTCATTATTCTCTTTTGTGTATAGTTTATTTACATTTGTCAAAAAATAATAATAAAATAAAGAGGGAAATTTTAGTAGCGACAAAATAATAAAGTCACAGCTACAATGGCGAAAAGCAATTCAATTGAAATATTTCTCTTTATTAAAATGGTTATTGAGAATTCTTTAAATGGAATTTTAGTCGTGTTTCATTTCTCATAGTAAATAAAATGTTTCGTAATGCCAATAATAATTCCCAGAAGTATGCGTACGATGAAATATGAACGCCTCATGTCATCAACATTTATTACGATCATAAGAATAATTTAAAAGCCTAATTTGAAGCACTCAAATGCCAGTAATTGCCGTCATAATTTCCTCTCCTTCTCACTCACTTCGTTTACTTTTGACTTGTGCATACATTTGGCGGGATTTGCAATAGAAAAACAATAAGTATCTGGCAAGGGTGGGACACTCTTTTGACATGTCTAACCATTAAAATTTTACTCATTCATCCGTAATATTTTTGACAAATTTCTTTTGAAATTGAAACTTTTTGAAAACTTGAAGTAAAATTTGACATCCAGTAACTGTCCATCCCTTCCCTCCTTCCATCATCACGACGAATCATTAAAACTATTGATTGACATTTAAACGCGAGCATAGCGGCTTGAATATGAATATGATGTGTCTTAATCATACATGAGCGATATATTACATGAATTGGCAAGGTTAGAGATGCTGGTTGGTGCTATAAAGTCCCATAATAGAGGAGTGCTCGATTACACTTGAAGCTTGATCATAAATTAGACACTATGCCATAATTTCTGTCGTATGTGTGCCATTTCAATTGAAATAATTGCAAATGAGCTATGAATATGCTGCTCACACATCAAGCATTAATTTTTTTCCATAAAAATTTCTTATTTTCCTCATTTTTGCATATTATGCTGTAATGGAAAGTTATGCTCTAAAACGCCGCACTCCAATTAGTGTAAAAATTGTCACAAGTTGACAAATAATAGACAATAAGCCAAACTTAGATAATTGTCTACATTCGAAAAGCATGCATGGAATTTCCATTTTGTCAATTTCTTTTAAAACATGACAATTTTGGTTTTGCCGCCGCTTTGAATTTTGTAAAAAAGAAAGACTTACAAAAGTAGGAAGCCTGAATATATCGAACTGTGAGGAAGGTCGTGTCTCATAATCTTTCAATCTTATGGACTGCCCTAAATTTATAACATTGTAATTATTATCGATATATCGGTGTATTTCATAGCCACACACAAATTGTTATTATTATTTTGTAATTAATGGAACAAAAGACTTTTAACATCCACCTCTGCTTTAACATTTAGTTTAGCTTGTTTTGTGAGATGGAGTGCTCAATGGAAATGCAGTTTAAGTTAGATCAGTTGCAAATTGATTATTAGATTGAAGTTCTGGGAAATATTTACATAAATTATATTTAAATTAAGATTTTACCAGGAATTTGAACTTGGGTTTGATCGAATTAAAGTAATATATATTAATTTGTAGCACTAACATTCAAGCTTTTGCAATTTAATGCCTTAAATTATTATTTTTTCTGATCGGCACACATTGAAATGTTGCACGGCGGCTTAGAACCAAGCGGCCGCCGCTTGGCAACTACTTAACATTTCATGTTATGGCATAGTGCCGATCGGGTTTAGCTTACATGTAAGAACAATACCTGAGCGGTACAACATAGTCATTAGGGTATCACGTCGTCGACTTTATAACCTCAAATTGTTAGAAAAGTATGGGAAGCATGTCCTTTTACCAGCAAATTTGAATTTCTCAAAAATCTTGAAGATCTTTGGGATTTAGTTTTAAAGTCATGCTGTCAGAATTTAGGGATTTAAAGCTGCATATAACTAGGTTCATAGTTGCTTATTATAGGTGCGAAAATAAGTGAGTTGAAAAATGGCAAATTTCCACCTTAAAATGGAAATTTTAACCCACAACTTAAATTGCACCTCAAAAATTCCATCCACTTACGCCAGTTTTTGCACTTGCCTTCCCTCCAATATTTCATAAGAAAAAGATAGCAATCTCAAATTAATTTCTTTCTAAAATGTTGAAACTATCTCATAATCAATAAATACACGTGCGACTCAAACTTTTCACTCTCTAACAATAAAACTAATGATTTTTTAAATTTTTGAGGCGGTACATCACATTCGCGAATATCTATTCATCTTAATCATGAAGCCTGCCGCTTTATAATTTGCAAAAAAGCGAGGAAATACGAAAGCAGCAGTTGAGAACGTCACATAAAAGTTTTCAATTTGATCATCGTACGAAAGTATTTTCTCTATAATATAGAGTACATAAATTGAAGCTCATGGAGTAAAAAAAGTGCCAGCAGCAAGTGCTTGGATATAAAATTATTACACCGTGATGTCTTTTTTATGCAAAATTATTATTTCTTCTTCTTTTGTTTCTTTCATATTTAAACAGCTCAATGTGATTTAAATATAATGTTTTAATTACGAAAGATTAATTTATTGCGTTTTATGTTAGTAAATTAACTTAAAGGCTCACTCCGCATAATCACCACACATGCAGATCAGCATCATTTGCAAAAAAAATACCAAATTGATTTGTTTATTCATTGTATCACCTTTGAAGCGTACAAAAAGGAGTGCAATGTCGTGCCGAACAGTCAAAACGGTGTCATGACAAATGCTTGGTGTAAATTTAATTTTTTTCTCTACTATTTGTACTAATAAGGCATGGAATCTTAATTGATTTGCAAATTGAATGAAGAATGATGAAAAATGTTACGTTTTATTAACAGCGACTTGTCAGATTTAATTCAATTTAATGCAGTACATTTAGGTAATTTTTCTTTTCGGTGAATTAAAATCTTTTTATGGTGAATTCCTTGAGAGAATTTTGTGAGATTGTTGGTGAGGTGTGGATTAGTGTATAATTTGATTGAAGTTTTTTGGTGTTGTGGAAGATTGGAATCTGGGGTGTCGAGCCATACAAGGGTGAGGAATATAAAATACATCCTAATCAAAAAGATAGAAAGGGGTGCATTTTCAACATTTTTTCCGGTGCACCAAGAACATTCGTTATGCCCCTGGAGCCATATGTAGGCAAATCTACCAGAATCAGATGATATACCATGATTGAGAGTTTAGTTTCTGACTTGATTCGAACCCACGTCCTAAACTTATTACCTAAACATTCGAACTTAGAAGCTTCACTATTACACTGGCAGATTTGCTTATATATGGATTAACACCTCACATCAGGTTCGTAGCCAGGAGAAGGAGAGACTTGTTTCCCCTCTCACCGTAATATTCTTTAATTTGCTAGGGTTTTTGAAAAAAAAAATCAGAAATTCTCTTCTTAAATTTTTAGAAGCAAAAAATTTCATGATCCTCATCTCGAAATATTTCTGGGTACGCAGCTGCCTCACATTCCAATATGCTACAACTTCACAAATTAATTTTAATTTTTATCAATTTTTGTACTAAAATATTCATTTAAATCTCATATTGCACAAAACAGTAAGAATACCAAAACAATATCAAAATCTCCAGTAAATATGCGGCAGTAAAAGCCCAAGCCCTCGAATCTGCACAATTAAATTCACCAGCTGTCTATAAAATATCCCATAGCATATTTTTTATGATGATGATAGCGATGATGACGAAAAACAACATCGACTTTTAGTTTTTGTACAACAGATTTATTGTGACAGATAGACTGGGCTGACTTTCTCACGGCGACTATTTTCCATTAAAGAAACTGTTTCACTGCCCTATCATGATACGCGAATATACAATGAAAAGTCTTGAGTGGTACACTTAAAATTATAAATTCAAGGTTTATTAAACAAATTTATGATGACAATGATCTTGACGAAATTTTTAAGACAAAAGCGGCGTGTAGTAAAATGATTGCTGCCTGCTCTATATATTTAATGTTTCGGAAGAGATTTATTGAGCTTTTTTCTTAAAAAAACTTTCATGCTGCGCCAATTTTCATTATTATTATTTTCTTAATTTATTTACAGTCAATTCAGGCACTGCATCAGCAAGTAGCGAAGAAAATTATTTTTAGGTCACTTGCATCACTTTTTCATTTTTGTCAGAATGCACTTCACATTTAAAAAAGAGCATAAAAATTAATTTACAACTAACATCGCCAGTTGCAACATAGAGGAGCTTTTTTTCACAGGCATGCTGAATACTGCATGTACATAAATATTTTTTTTTGCGGTTTGAAAGAATAGCAAATATGTAATTTATAACAAGTCGGAATGCTTTACACTGTGAAATTGACTGAGTTACAAAAAAAAATTGTTTTGCAATTTCTTAATTCCTTCACCAACAATATAAAAAATATTTTTTTTTTCTTCGTGATGGCTTTTGTAACACATCAGCAAGCTGAGGGGAGAAATGAGAGACAATAAGACATTGTCGGATGGGTTAAAGAAATTGGTAACACAAGCCACACGATGAGTAAGCAACATTAGGTCTAATTGTTTTCACATTTTTCTTACCTTCGCCGAATTGCAGTTAGTTAAACAAAAAAAGTTAACTTTTTAAAATGAATGGGATTTTTTTACATGTTGAGTCATTTATCATCTTTTTTTTCTTGGATAAATATGTTTGATTCTGCTTGAAATTGTAGCAAACATTACTAAACATGTTATAAAACATACGTGCTGTGAATTATTTAGAGCAATTTTTTCCTTGTTCGGGGGGAAGCTTCAAATTACATGTTATTAATCAAAACTAAAAATATTTTCAAGGCATTTTTGAACTTTTAAAAGTTACAGCCTTCAATTTGATAGCAATTTTCTCTGTAGATGGAAATACGTTGATATGATAATTGATGAAATTTGTATGGGAATGAAACAGATTACTGAGTATTTGATTTCAATATCATTCAAGTAAGTAATCGGAGATGATCTATCAATGATGAGCTGATTTGATGATTTTAGGTTAGGTTTGAATGTTGTTTTATAGATTCTGAGGCTGATGAAATTTTATTTAGATAAAGTTGCTCAAAAATCAATTTTAAAATCTGCTTATAACTTCAAAAATCTCTTTATGTACAGCTTGTACCAGGGGGGTATAAAAGGAGGGGTTTCGGGGTCCAACCTCCCTTCCAGTTTTTTTTTGAAAAACCATTAAGTTAGTAGGTTTAAATTTTAATTTTAAAACCCCCTCCCAAAATAACATTCTGCTTACACCCCTGGTTTGTACAGTACAAGATTATTATGTATCATGATTATAAATTCATGTGAGCAAAGTAGCTAGTTGGTGCAGTGACTTAATACTTTGAAATCTAATTGCAATGCAATCAGGGTATTGAGATCGATGAAGCAACTTGCTGGATCATATTTAATGATTTTTACTGAAAACGCAACTTACAGCCTTAGTTTGTAGCATTAAAGCACTGATTTTGTTAAAAGCATGGGTTTTAAACCTTTTTTGGGATAATTTACATTGTGTTTTTCAGACATTTAGATCTTGACTTGATCCAATATGTATATATGTACCAATATGTAAACGTTGAGCTCACGATGAGCCTATTCGTAAAAATACGTAAAGTCAAGGTTTTCATGAAAAATTCGGAAATTGGAGAAAATTATTTTTAGAAAATTTGAGCATTACTTATCCAAGTATAGGCTGACCATCTGCTTGGTTTTTCAGAGGACTGTCCTCTATTTTTTTCATTTTTCAAAAATAAAAAAGATTTGTAATGTTCTAATTCGTCCAGAAAAAGAATAAAACTAGTCGAAATGGGAGATGTCCTCTTTTTTCTTGAAAATGTCTGGAAACCTACCCAAGTATAATATTTTCAGTAGTTTACAAAAATGTTAGTTAAGGTTTAAGCCTATTTTAAAAGTATAATTTTTTGAAATTTAACGGTTTTTTCTAAGCTGTATTTTTAATCTATCTGACAAACTTTCACACTGTAAACTGTCATTAGCAATAAAATGCACCCCAGCGCAGTTATAGATCCTTATTGCTCTGAACAGCTAACGGCTTCCTTTGATATCAACTGCAAACTCATTTAAAATTCAATCAAATATTTAAAAAAATCCCAACGAAAAAAATCACACTTCTCAAATCAAGGCTATAAAATTCCAAATTATCAAGCCACTCATTAATAAAATCGATTTAATATTTTTTTTTTAAAATACCAAATCCAAAACAAGAATCGATTGTACCGGAAATGGTCGATAATCTATAAATCGCAGTTGATTTACATTAAATTAAAGAAATCAGGCCAGTAGTATCAATCAAGTCAAGCAAGGCAACGAAAAGTATGTACATGCACAGCAAAATAAACACAAGTCAGTTCCTGTGACCGAGTTTGCGCTAAAAAGGAGTTGAAAATCACGAAAATAGTCTTTTAAATTGATTGCATTTGTTATATAAGATGACAAGCGTAAATTTCTGGGTCATTGAATGTGCTAAGCACGTTCGACTGCAATGTTTAAACAATTCGCATTTCTTTTTCATTTTTTTTTATTGGCGATGTCAATTTTTTTTAAAAAAAGACCGTGGTTCAAGTAATCCCTCGTCTTTGTTTCGAGCAACATGAGGCGAAAAAAAATACAATACGAAATATTGTTAACTGCAATCCAATTATACTTTCTGCCACCCATTTATGAGCTTGGATACATTTTTTATGTAATATTGGTAGCAAATTGAGGAACTCGTGGAATGAAAAACAGTTTGATATACTTTAAGATATCACGATTATTGCTTTCGGCACTGGGTTTGTAGTCGTACTTTAAAATGGAGCATTTTGCACACGTAAATGCCATTTATCATTAATAACCTCCCCTCGTGTGAAACTGCAATTTAATTCTTCATGCATTTTATTTATTTTTAGTGTTTAAAAACATTCAACAGTGATGAAGTTTTGCTGTCGAGTACGAAGGATATGCAAAGAGCTGTTGAATTAATTTTTTATTCATGGATTGTTATGGGCAAGGCAACAAAGCAAAAGGAGAACAATTGCACATACAGGCAATGCAATCCCACAAAAAAAGTAATAACATCGACTGCAATATTCACATGAGATACAAAATAATTAAGGTAAATTATGATTACTTCTTTACCACCAATCATTAATTGCATGAAAATTATGCTATATGCATTTTGTGTTATTTTTTTCACAGCTGACCAAAATTAGTTTTCAATCACGTTCTCTTACCATTTTTACTTTATAATTTGTGGCATTGCAATTGCAATTTCCAGCCTTGTATGCATTTACATTAGATGAAATTATGGATAAAGTTTTGCACTGATAGATGGATATTTTTCCTAATGGACAGAGGTGATAATGGAGATTTTCTGTTTGATAGCTAGATGCGTCCATATGCTACTTATTGGGATTCTAGCATGAAAAGTTATGATTCCGAATAACAGATGGCAATATTTATATATGTACCAATACGTTCAAAAAAAAGTTAAATTTCAAAAAATGTATACTCTTAAAATAGGCTTAAACCTTAACTAACATTTTTGTAAAGTTATTATATTTGGGCAAGCAATGCTCGAATTTTCCAAATAAATCTTCAAATTTCTGAATTTTCCACGAAAAACTTGACTTTACGTATTTTTACTTTTTTTCAAACGTATTGGTACCTTTATAAATATTGACAGATGCTGAAGTAGGACTTGATCTCATGTCTTACGATTTCAGGTAACATGCTCCTACCAATGAGCTATCAAGGGTTATCGAGGCTAATTTAAATAATTTTGATTTATACTTTTCAATAATTTAAAAGATTTTAATTAAAATAATGAACTCAGTCATTGAATTAAGAGCCTGAATTGTAAAACGAATGGGTTTGATTAATCAAAAAAGAAATTCATAAACTTTTTTACAGTAAGGAAGGTATCAAAAAGATAATTTTCATTCTTAAGAAATTTCCGGATTTTGGTAGCATTTCAAATTATGTAGAATTTATAATTCAAAGAGTGCTAATTAATTTAACCTTCAAGAAAAATCAAGTTTTTAATTAATTTACGGTTTATTGATTCTACCTTTTAGACGTTTTATGTCAAAGTGTTCTCAAGATATGGCGAAACCCTGACGATGGAAAAACTAGATTTACCACAGAGTGGAGGTAATATTTGTTACCTATAGTAATATTGTTTGGTATATGTTTACATTTATACTATTTGAAAATTTCTTAAGCAAAGACACAAACCATTTTTTTTTGTTCTAAACGAATTTCAAAATTATTTTTACCGTTAAAATTTTAAAGTAATTTTGTGTTTATATTTAAGTTCTTTAACGATATTTTGTATCATTGAATCATGATGAAAGAAAAATATTAAAGAAGGTTCTTATACCATCTTAAAAAATTGAGCACTATTTAAGGTGGCTTTTCCTTTAATAAATAAATAAATAATAATAATAATAATATTAAAGATACCTTTTTCTTTTTTTTTTTAAATTTTAGTTAATCAAAAAATATCTTGGTCAGGATTGTTGACATCAAAATCTCCAGACGCACTCCAACAACATAAAAATCTACAAATTTTCTAAAGAACCCCAACTCAACAACCCTGATCCTCTTATATTACTATTATTAATTTTATTTACTTATTAGTCACGTATTAGATTTTAAATATTACCTCGCAATAAGTTCAATCTGAACAAAAAGAAGGCAAAAAAAATTGTTGGCAAAGATTTTGATTTTGATTTTATTGCTTAGTGCGATTTTCTAGTGCTAATAATTTTCTCAATGATTAATTTATTGCGGTGTGGTTTTGCAAGAAAAAAGTTATTAACATAAAATAACCGAATCATAAAGTTCATTGAGCATTTTCTGAGTTATTAGTTCGTTGCAATAGATTTTTGTCCTTCGTAATTTTATCCATAATTTCATCGCTTTTCTGAGAGGATTTGTAGATTAATTAAAAATAATTAAATTTTTCATAATTTTTTTGAAGATTGAAAATTATGAAGAGTTGGATAAATTTTAATGGATTTTGTGGATTTGTTGCATAAAAATTTTCGTAGCTTTTTTTGATTTTTTACTTGTGGGGTCCTAAAGCATTCTTGATGCCTAAGAGGAATTCACGATTTAAGACAATATATCGATGAACAGAAAGTTGGGTAAATTTTTCGATAGACCCAATAAAAAGTGAAATGGACTTAGCTTCTACAAGATCTCAAATTTATCAGCCAATTAATGCTATATTACTTCAATCACACCTATATCCCTCAATTTCCTTTATCAACTTATTTGTTCAATCAATTCCAATTAAAATTCGCAATCCCCCGCTGAGAAAAGTCCCCAACAAGCCCAAATATCAGAAACATTTCGCTACTTCATCAAACATGCGATCTATCGATCTATCTATGTTATTTACTATTCATTATTCGATTATCTCGAGGACAATGTAAAGTAGATAGTGAAAAAAAATTTCAAAAACAAACTCAGACCTACTTACTGGACAAAAGCCTTGTTGGATTGAATGTTTAGAGAATAACAACATTTTCAAGTGACGCAGTTCAAATGTTTGATTTTGAGATATTTTATGTCACGATTCTGAGATAAATTAAACATTACTTTTTTTCTGCTAGATGTTGAACATAATAATGATTTTATATCGAATACTGAGCATAATATTGCATTATTATTTTTTGCTCTAATTTTTTTTCATTGATTAATGCAGAGTGAGGGATAAAAGGAACAGCTACATTCAAATGAGACAAGAAAAAAATTAAAATTGAAATGAAGTTCACGATTTTTTGTTCTTCTTTCTGGCTCATTTATTTTCCAAAAGAAAGTCGTTTCCCTTCCTTTACAATTGGCGAATGTAAGTGGACAACAGAAAGAAATGAAAATGTGTTGCAATAAGACGACATTTAATTTTTAAAAATTTTCTATAAAAATATTTTAATCGATGATTAACAGAAATAAGCAGTAAGTAATGAACGATGACTTAATGGAATGGAATGAGACGATCGCGTTGGATTTACTGTATTGTTTAATATCAAACAAATTATGCAACGAAAAAATGGCATTTCTAGAGCTTACAATTTCTCCATGCATGGACGTTGACACTAACAATCATGGTCATTAATTAATTTAATATGAAAATGGCTTAAGAAGTCGAGTAGAAAAATTTAGATCGCACAACTTAAAAGCCACAAATGGAAGTGAAATTTTTTTCTTTCTTCACTTGACTCAGACTTGGACTTGGATGTAGAAAATCTGTTGATTAATGCTACTGCTAATTAATTGAACGTTTTAGATTACATAAGTATCTACATACAGAAATGCCAATTAATTCTAATAACATCCATAAATGATGAAAATTATGAAATTCGACTTACAGCTGCATTTATGTTGATGCTACTTAACGTGTGCCTTAATCACGTATCATATTTGATACCACAATAAATTGCTAAATACATTACATGAATATTGAACTGCTTTCCTTCTCATACATTGTATATCCAGTCATTATTTCATAAATCATGTTCCTCATTCAGTCACAATTGCTGCGCATTAAACTGTTTAAGCTTTTTTGCTAACAAACAAACCTTTTTTATCCAATTTTTATTATTTTATTGAATTGAAATGAGACTTGATACATAAAAAAAATTGATTGAAATGGAAGCAGAAATTGTCAAATGGAACTGCAAAGGCTGAAAAGTTAAAGCAATTAATGAAATCCATGCAATTGAAATGAAAATCGATCAGAAATGCTTCATTTTCTACTTCTCAATTCAATTCAAGATTTTGACAAGTTTTGTAAGTCAAATTGATAAATGATCATAAATTGTGGATATAACTTGCCACATCTGTAGCAGTACGACTGTTTTTTTGTGTGTAATGGAACTGAAATTATGTGAAGGCATTGAGGAAAGAGAAGTATCTAATGTTGGGTAGCTTACTGCTGTTCATACAATGACTTCATTGATGAATGTTGATTACTCATATACATAACATATTCACAGCAACAGCAGCAGGCAGTGCAAGGACATTTTAGATGAAAAATTTCCAGAGAAAAAATATTTCATGCTTCAAAAATGTCCAATTGAATTTTCAATCTTGTTCGGCTTTTCTGGCAGCACAAATTATTTATTGTGGGAATTTCGAGACTTTTTTCCGTCTCGAGATAGTTTTTGAATCTATGAAAAATTGATTTTTTACTGTCTCAAATGGACATCAAAGCTTATGCAAATGAATTAGGTTGACACAATATAAATCTTAGGGTATGCAAGCACGTACGAAATGCTTTATTATTATCGTATTTGCTCAAGTTGAGTCAAAGTAAAAGCAGGAAATTAATATCGCTTTAATAAAATTTATTAGCATTGACAAACAGAGAAGTTTTTATTTAAGGCAGCAGGTCGGTGTAAGTAATAATTACATAAAATGTATGCACAATCAATTTATTTTGTGCATTTCACATGTGATACAATTATAATTTTAGATCGATTTGTTTTGCAACACGACAACTCGATGGTCCAGTGACTGTTAATGGATTAACTGAGATATGCTGACTTACGATCAAAAAATTTAATCATCAAGATCAAAAATCACTCAAGACTTAAATTGTCATTTCAACTGAAAAAGTTGATAAAATAATTATTATTCATGTACAGCATAGCTTGATGTTGATGCTTATTCTGACACTGGCGACATTTCTTAATTCATCACTTTTCTGTTGACGCCCAATCCCTTCAGCTATCTACAAAAGGACTTTATCAAGAGTTTCTTACTACTTAATTATTATAATAACTGAGAATTGATCATAAAGTAAATGACTTTTCTTTATGCTGCTGCTGATGCCATAAAATTATGTGAACTGATTTTCGTTTAATATGAATTACATAACGTTCATTCATCCATTGACTTTATTCCAACTAAAGCGCATTAAAAATCTGCTCTGAATTCAGTCTCTCGTTAGCATTACATTAAACTGCAATTTTTGCACACTAAACATCATCTCAATTGTAACATCAGCATGATTTACGGTACAGGCAGGCGGAGAAAGAAAGAAAGAAGGGAAATGAGAGACTTTGAGACTATGCTATTGGAATTGTGTGTGATACATGTGTAACAAGTAAGATGAAGCGATGTAAGTTGCTGCATTGATGCTTAAATGGTATTTTAATGAGGCATCAACTTAATAGTTTAATTAACATTCCTTTAGGTATTTACTGTTGATGCTTTTTCGTTAATTGAAGATTTATTTGGATTAGGTGCAGTGCTGGAATTTCTCACTGTCTATTTGGACTTTTGAAGGATTCCCATTATTTTCTACAGCTGAATTTACATTTGCATTGAAATTGACTCAGGAGTCATTCACAATTGACGTCCAATACTTAAGGAACAGAAGGGTCATGTGCTATGTGACACTTCATACAACATTCAAATAAGTTACGTTATTTATGGACAACTCCATATTTAATTCAAATTCCAATAGAAATTCCATTAATATTTTTCAAAACCACACATGACGAAAGCTCACACAGCGGAAGCGAAAGGAAGTTCTCGTAGTAATTGATGTGCATGTTCAATATATATTGAAAAGATTACATAATAAATTGAGGTCATGTTACTATTATCGTAATATTGCCAATAATTGCGTGGTGGCTTTTGCATCAAAAAAACAAAACAAAAATCGAAATTTTCCCTTTCCTTTGTTTGTGTCTGTTTGTGACTTTAATTTTCTGCTAGAAATTATATGTATTTTTCTTGTTACTGGAAAAAAATGTGCAATGTGGGAACGAAGCACATGAAAAGTACTATAGACAGGCATTATTATTGCTTGCACCATAAAAATAAACTCAGTTACCTCACACATCTTACACTGACTTAAAATTAAAGGCATAGAAGAAGAAGAAAGACGGAAAAAAGTTCTCAAGCTCATCATCAAGTAAAACTGTTGAAGCAAATAATTGACAACACAAAAGTCTCACAATTTTCTCACACAAAAAAATTGGAAAATAATATTTTGTGTGCAGTTTTTGATGCAACAGACAGAAGCAGCACATACAATTGCATCATAATTCGAGAAAGAAGATCATGTAACGAGATCAGGAAGCAAAATTGAAATATTTATGTCAAAAAGATGTTTCCAAGGAACGTAGAATTGATAGTTTTATTATAGTGATCACGATCATCAACTGATGGATGTCATGAATTCATCAACAGCACCACAACAATAACAACTAGTATTTTCAGTAAGTAGCAATAAAATTCATAAAATAATTGATTATGAGCTTCTTTGCTCATTCACATGCCAAAGATGTATCAAAAGCAATGAATCTTTCTAAAAGCATGATCTTTATGGATTTGACTTGTGATGCTTTAAGCTACTACGGCAGCATATAATTTACTATTTAGTATAATCATATTGATTAGCAATGGAACAAGATTTAACCAGGTATGATGAGAGGAAAGGAGGAAGTCACAATCACCTAATAAAAAGAGATTTGGACAAAGATAGAGTCAGAGTAAGCCACAAATATGTGAGCCATATGAATAATGAAGTATGTAGTTCATGGTTATTGAACTTTTTAGACTTAATGATCGTAATTATCTGCCTATTTGATCTTTGTGTCATACATTTCTATTCGTCCACAATTTCTCATTCATGTCCACCTTCTTTATGAATGAGGCACAAAACAGAAAGAAGAAAAAAATTCTTTTCACTTTCAATATTTCATTTTTCACAGGGCATGTGTAGCAAGGTCAGTTCAATGCTACCAGTGTAATTATTATAAAATTGTTCCTCAATGCTTTTACGCCTTACAAGATCCATATGTCATGTAACAAAGGAACTAAATGAATTATTTTTCGTACATGTAAAATTCAGACATATTTATGGACAATTCGGAGTACAATTCAATTAATAATAATGAAGGAATTCCATGAATTATGAGAGATTGCAGTGTTGATGTCAATTTTAATGATTATGGCTGATTATAGTTATCAGCATCATAATTTACACAAGCCACAAATTGTCATAAATTTAAAATAAAAAGTTAAAAATTCATGTATGTACGAAGAAGTTCCAAACAATGAGCAGCAGCTATTTTGCATATTACAATGATTTATGAATATTTAATTAAGCTGAAAACATTCATGATGAAGAAGAATTAAAGGAAGGAACAAAGCAAAATGCTTCACGCTTATCAAAAAAAAAAATTGTTTCAATTCAAAAAATAATTTTGAAAGGAAATAAACAGAAAGTGAGGCAGCATAAACGATTGAGATGAAATTAAATTCATTTCTATTATAGATTAAAAATTATTGAAAGTGGCTGAACACATTTGAATAGGAGAAGTGAAAGAAAGAAAAAATTTTAATTTAAATACAATGGAAATTATCAGATTTTTGCTTGATAAAAAATCGTATCAGCATAGGGGTCATTCATTTATGACGTCTAATATTTATATGAGAAGGGGATCAAGTGCTGAGAGGAAAATATTTCATTTTATTGTGAATAAGGAAGTAACATTGAGGCTCTGAAAATTTCATTTTCCGATAGACGTCATTTATGAACAACCCAACCACGTGAATGGAATGAGATATAAAAATTTCAGTAGCAATGAGGAAGGAAAAATTTTTCCCATCAATAAAAATTCAATTTTTACTTAATGATTCAATTACGATCGCTAGACGAAGGCAATAATTTTGTAAATTTTTTCCCAGTAAACCACAATTCCCGCACAATTAGCTATCGTTAGACGCGTTTATTCAATTTACGACCCTTTAATGACTTTTTTCGAATACATTGTTTTTTCCGCTCATCAAAGTCGTAAACTGTAAACACATAAAATTCATCAAAAGTAGCATAAATTATCTAAAAATGCGTAATAAATGGCAATTAATCAAACTAAATGGTCGATAAGCTTTTTTCTTCAAGTCATGTGAAGCTTCAAGCAACAAAAGGTCAACGTAACTCGTGTAATGTCTTATAGCGGTAAAGCAGAGAATTATTAAATGGCATTTTGATGATTTCATATGATGATTAGGCATGGAAAGAAGATGTCTGTGGTAAAAAAAAGTCTTTTAGTCTACGTCGGCTGACATTGAAAAAAAACATTAATGAAGAAGAAGATGAAAATGCGGTATAACTTCTTCAGCTCTTCACCTTCTCGTCTCCAAAAAAAATTAATTTATTATTTCTACAGCTGACGTGTCGAGTGTAAAAGGCATGCGAATAAATATTTAATTTTGCTCAATGAGGAGATGAAAACAAACAGAAAATTATCGAAAAATCGGATCAGAAATTTGCTTTGTTAGCACCGCAAACACAATATAATGATTAATGCACATTAAACAACATCAAGGATCACACTTGCTCTTTTATGGATCATAATTTGAGTAAATTAAGCATTCAAGTACTCTTATTAACCTTTTTTGATTAATAAAAAAATTCATCTAAATTACTCAATCATCATAAAAATTGCATAAAAATAATTATATCTAAGGAACGTAAAACAAATTATTTTTGGCATGAAAATTGAAGCAGTTTCAATGCACACGCAATTTTTTTGAGTCAGGGTTGATAATTGTTAGAAAATTATTGCAAAATTCATTTTTAAGTTAGGGTTAAGATCAATTGGGTGCGATTAAACAAAAATTCATGAAATATTTCTCAATTTTAGATAGATTTTTTACGGAGATATAGAAAATATATCATTGAGATCTCTCATGGAGCTTATTGCATCTTAATATTAATAGTTGATCTTAAAAATTCAACTATTTTTCGATCGTATCTTAAGACATGAAGACACTTGATATATTAATTAGAAATTATCTTTATTTAAGCCTCAATGCAAGACTCTCTGTGGCATGAAGTATTGAAACATAGGAATCATTGATGTTTAGTGTCGTACTGTGAATCACACCACGAAACTTCAAAGCTTCGGAACTATATGAGATAAGGTTAAAAGCAAGGAACTTTTGATGTACCCTTGATCTCTAAAGATTTTCATGTACACAAAATTAATAAATATTATGGAAGGAATTGTTGAGGTTCTTAAGATTCCGAGGATTCCGTGCCTTATCCTCGCATACCAAGCTTCAGATTTGTCTCCATCTAACGAAAGTATTTTTTTCATAAATTCAGGGCTGATAATCAAAGGCACAAAGGCAATTTATATTTGAGCTCTAACAAAGGAAATATAGCTACTTTCAAGGCGAATCTTTTTATGTATGAATTTTGGGGGTAGACCCCAAAATAAGAGTGCTAGAGTTCAAATAAAAATTGCCTTTGTGCCTTTGATTATCAGCCCTGCATAATTTTATTGAACTTTAATTTAAATTTTGAACTTCCGTTACATTTCCATGATTTCGAATTTTTAAAATACGTTAAATTCTCATAATTCTCTTTAAAGGTTCATTAAATCGTTGAGAATTATTAATTAAGTTATAACTTCATGTACAACATTTTAATAAATAATAATAATTTCGAGGAAGAAGTTAATGATAAAAAAAGATTTTTTCAGGATGTCATGAATGTAGTGAATATAGGGATAAAAATTTTGCTTTTATCATGACCATGTAGTTCCATCCAATCATATCTTTAGCAAATCCTTAGCTACGCAACTGCGCAATGGAAACATAGAAATGAAAGCAATGGCTTCCTAGAAATCTTGTATATTTTTGTAGCTGTTATCTCCGTTAAAATCCAAGAACTCATTAGAAAATCAATTAGGGGTCGTTCGCAAATTAGGTCACGCTTTTAGGGGGGAGGGGTGGTCAAAGAATTTGTAGCAGTCCATACAAAAGATTTTTTTTCTTTGGAAAATTTGTGACAAGGGGGAGGGAGGGTCGAAAAAGTCGTTTTTTAGCGTGACATAATTTACGAACGACCCCTTGTCCAGAAAATAATTGCGACAAAAAAGAACAGAACTTGACTTAAAACAAACACAAGTTCTCAGTGGAATCTTGAATGAAAATTTTTAATACCACAGAATTACCGCATATAAATAGATTTTACATATCTTTAAAAAACCAGTTACCAGCTTCTCTCGAGCTCACCAACTTTGAATAAATTAATTTAAAGTAAAACCTCGAACATTTTTACATGTCGATCGATAACAACAGCGGAACAAACACAAGCATAAAGTGGAAGATAATAATAGATAGGCGCTCATTGTGTCGGAAAACCAATAAAACAATAGAGCACAACTTAAACAGTAATGAACAAATTTATGTGCATATCCGATTTGCATTGAAAGTTTAATTAATGTACAAAAAATCGCGATAAAAAACTTGCATTGAAAAAAATTTAAATAACATAAAATGAGAAGATTTCTTTTCAGCTTCTTGGAGGGAACTTAGGAATGTTATTGCCTTGCTAGACCTTAAATGGTGACATAAACTAACAAAAAAAAGCTGTAATTAATCAACTCTTTCAAGTTTTAAATTAGGAAATGAGTTTATAGATCCAAGTTCTCAAGGATTGGACACTATTTTTGGTTAAATTGTCAGCATATCATGCTCGGTCTTTCTTTTCCCTCCGAATCAAATGAATAATGAATGTTTACTATAAGATTCGATACAGCAATTTATTTATTTTTGGCTGTACAATGAAAAAAGTTTCGCGTGGTTTTGGTCGATACATAATTGTAATCCTGATTGTATGTAATTTTCTCTTTGAAATTCGGAATTGTGATAGAGTCGTGAATGGCAATATTCATGGTTACTTGACGGAACTGCGTGAATTTGGTCAGTAAACAGGAAACATAAAAAATAAGATAAATTTGAAAATGTCAAGAATTTATTTGATTTCTATTTGTTTTTATCTCGAGAAATTATGTTAATTTATCGATTGGGATTATAAATTTCAAAATAAGAACAAAATAGATAGAAACTTTTGAGTTCCTACTAGGAAATTAAGAAATAAATTTATTCATTTTATGGTTGAAATTAGAGGCGATATTTCACATTAAATGCTAAATGTTGTAAAGTTTATTGACTGTTATCTCATTAGGACTTAGAGATATGTTAACATCATAGTCTCCATATCGAATATATAATCAAAAATCAGCAAAAAACTCTTTAAAATTTCTAATGAACTTTTCAAAGATTTATAAAAAATACCTAAATTAATATTTATAGAAATATGAAAGGTTATCTAGATTAAACAGGCATTGTTGACGTAATCATGAAGTTTGAACTAATTCGTTAAATGCTACCAGACATAAGACATAAATAACATTTATCTTTGTGGAATACCTAAATTAAAATGTCATAAAAAAACTACTAAGAAATGTATATGAGACATCCTTGAATTTACTAAAGAATAAGAAACTTTCTATAAAAGATCAAATGAACAGTATTTCCAGGAAGAATTAAAATCCCGAACTGTATATTCAATTTTAATGCAAATTTTCAAAACCAAGAGATTATATTAAAAGAAGGTTCAACTTAACTGGCTCTATGGGGTAGTGGTTTAGTTCTTTTGAACCTAGTCGATGACACAGCGACCATAGGTTCGAGACTTGATAAGGATTTTATTAAAGGTTGTCGCTTTTTTCAATCAAAAGTACTGAAAACGAGGCTCACAGTCTCAAAGATGCGATTCGCATCCCAATATAAACAGAATTTCAAAGTTTAAGGGCTGAAGTCTGGCAAACTTACACTTCACTAGCCATTTAACGCACAACTATGATTCTATAGGTCTGAACATCCAAAGTTCAAATTTTTAACAGATTTGTCAACAAATAAATCTTTTTATATTCAATTTTAGTGCCAAATGCAGTCAAAATTTGTGATAAGGCACACCTTTAACAACTCTATCCTTTTAAGTATCAAAATTGAGATTTCACATGCTGTATGCTGTACGACATCTCTATATTGGCGCCAACAACAATAAAAGTCTCAAATTACTTGTTAATGTGCACAAAAAGACTCTTTTAATCCTCATATCAATTAACTGGTACTCAAAGATCATATGCCTTTCGGTCACGATGAAGGCAAACCTCATTTAAATAGAATTTTATGCATATCCAAGCAGAACTTAACTGTACAATATATTAAGATGGAATTATATGCGAAACTCAAGTTTACTACTTCAAGACAATTAAAAGAACAAGTTCAGTGTGAAGTTCTGAGAAGCATAGAAAGCCTTGGTGAGTTAGCAGCATAACAAAGAGAAAATTGATCAGACAATCATCAACTTTCATAGATTTTATGCATTCAATTTGTTATGACTAAGTTTGAATGATTTAGAGACAAAAAACCAGCCAAACATAATTGCCATGATACGGTCAATTGTCATGAATATTTGACTCCAACCAAAAGACACAGAAAACAACAAACACGAGACACTTTTGTTCCGCTTGCGAAAGCTTCAAATGAACTTATTACACATTTTTAAACCACTTTTTTTTGTCGTAATCCAATAATGTAAAGGCAAGATTAAGTTTCGAAATCATTACCGTGAATAAGTCAGTAAGTAAGTGAAATAAAAAGAAACAAAAGCCATGTAAAACTTCTTCCATTACTGATGCAATTCTCAGCAACTAAAGCTCAACAATCCAGAACGTTATTGGATTTTGATTGTATGCCATGTGTCTCATGTGATACGGACAATTAATTTGAAATTTTTATGACATTTGTCACACAAAATATTTGCAATCAATTCTGGTGTGTTTGGTATGAGTTACATACTTTGTAAGTTAGCTTTTAATTAACTAGAGATTCACATGTATGTGCACATCTAAATATTTTTGTCTTACTCTTTCGCTCTCGTTTTTGATGTTAATTTAATGTATTCATTAAGCGTGATCGGCTAAAAGAAGTTGAAATACTATTTTTGGCACAGTAAATCGACAGTCTCAGTCATAATTGCGTCAGCTTTGCATGTGATATGAATACGAATGGAAGAATTTTAGCGCATTATTGTGAAGTTAATGGGATGTGCTATGCTAAGTAATTGAGCAAAAATTTTGATACAATTTTGGAAATTATGGTTGTCAAAAAATTCAAATTTTGAAAAATCGTTAAATTTGGAACAATTTTGGAAATTGTGGATGTCAAAAAATTCAAATTTTGAAAAACCGTTAAATTATTTTTGAAATTCTGCTTCATTTAAATATTTCTCGCAACATCGGAACACACACCACAATCTGACGCAACCCAAAAATTTCTCATTTGTGCCGGTCACCGTTTCAAGATGAATAAATTTATTTCCTCACAAACAAAAAAATATTGAAAGTCATTTTTTTCATGCGTAATTGGCCTCAACAAAGGAAAGTTTACAAATTATTGCAACATTGACCAACATTTTACGCCAGAAACCCTAGTTTTTTTTCGGTCTGCCATAAATCCATTCGACATTCAAGAAGGTGGAAATAAATAAATAAATTGAAACAGATAGAAAATGGATGTTAATTAAGTTAACGTAACGTGGGTGTCTACATGCTATTATTGTGACTGTGCTAAGATAAAATACAGATGCCGCAAATAGAAACAACACTCTCTGTTCCCATGAAGTATGAGTTTTTTTAGAGCAAAGATTAACAAATTCGACATTTTAGTGAGAATTGATGAGCTTTATTGCTAAAGTTAACAGCTGGTTTTAGTGACGTTTTACGAGATAAATATTTTATAGATGATTCTTCTCTACTCTATATTTTACTACTGCATCATTGAATGACTCAATCAAAGCACTTAAGTTGTCACTAATTCGTTATGGTTATTTAGTTTTTAGCTTGTCTTTAACATGATTCATGGTGGATTGAGTGATATTTTAGATGCAGTTTGTCTTTTGGTGATTAGTTGCTCTGATTATGAGTCGATTGAGCTTATGTTTCCTGGTAGAATTGAATTTGGAGAAATGGAGTCAAATGTAGGTGGATCTGTCAGTGTTGGAATATAGCTTCTATGGCAGAGTTGTTAAGAAACATACTTAAAATTTGAAAAACTGCTTTTCTGTAAGAGTGAGAGTTTGATTCCTACCAGAAATCGATTTTTATTTACAGTGCTGTCGATTTGACATAATGTTCAGGACAAGGTCTTCTAGAGTCGAGCGGAAGGACAAAATATTCCAGATCCCAGCCCTCGAGCACTTAATCCACTCTTAATATTCTTAAAAATCCAACAAAAATCTATCAAAATGCGCTCGGATCCTAAACCAGCATCTAACTTATCATCCATATACAATTTTCTTCTTATTAATGTGTATCACAAGCTGAAATATAGGAAAAAAATTTCAATGCTACTGCCAACAGAAAGAGTAACGCCATCCCATAAAATTGAGTAATCACGGCGATTTGAGACACTTTTACTATCATAAAACAAAATCATCTGTTCATCCTGATTTATTATTTTAAATGTTAATGAAAACCAATAACATCGCACAGCGTAAAAGTTTTTTTTTTGAAGATTTTGTAGACGCTTTAATGCACAACTTAATTATAATGTTCATATGCTGCTTATAAAATTTTTCTTTGAGTCTATTAATTCATCAACATTTATTGTGGAAATGTAGCTACATGCGATTATTATTGTTATTAAATGTGTGTTTACTTTGCAGCTAGTAAAATGCAAAAAAAAATGAAGATTCACTAAACCATGAATGCCGCTTTACATAAAGCATAACATGAAGATGAAAAGTTGTTTTTGAATGCGATAATTTAGAAGGGAAATTGAAGCGCATTTAAGATAATTTTTGGTATGAATTTCTAATTCTATTGTGTAGGCTTTTTGTTTTGAAGTAATTTTTACGACAATGAGGAACTTAATGATCTATTGATGACTTTGCAGTTTCATATTTGCGACATTATTTAGAAAGGAAAATTGTTTTGAGTTATGGGTTGGTTTTTATGTGATTTTAAATGCTGTGGCTGATTTGTAAGCAAATTAGCAGAGAAATCAAAGGTTAGATGCATTTCTGGGGGTACGCAGGGTAGGATGGGGGTGGATTGTGGTAGAGAGGGGCTACTAAGGGTGATTAGAAATGGGCATGGTAGGATAAAGGTTGGTATGGGGTTGGTAGGGATGAGTAAGTATACCTTGACTTCCCAAAATTGATCAAAATCTGAAAAACTTTGCTTTGATGCCTCAGTAGAATTTTTCAAAATATGGTTAATATTTTACTCCAAAAGATTGTTCCATTATCTAACCAGAAATCATAAGATTCCAATTCATTGCCCAAAAAAATCTTAAATAATCCCCAAAAATAGATTAAACATGTCATTAACTTTTGATATTTTCTATCCATAAATACAAGAATTAACTTCAGTACTTCAACAAAATCAGTGTAGGCGTTAATATCAGAATCTCATCAAGTCTAGATCTCAGTAGTTTAATCACAATATTTATCATCATCAGCAATATTTCTACCTCAACGGTGGGTCTTAAATTGATAATAATAGTTTAGGAAATGAGTCAATATCTTATTCAATAGCATCCGATTTTAGCAAACAACTCACGATGAAATTATGCAAAATAGTGATGATGCACCCATTTGATATGTATTTTATAATCGTATATTTTATTTCACCCAATCACATTAAGACAATATGTGATGATATCGGATATGTTAAGCAGTGTGTTTAGGCATCTGGGACAGCAAGTCGTTTACATAGGCCACGTAACATAAAAAAAATTTGTGTTAACATGAGACAAACAAATTTTAATCGATTAGTTACGAACAAACATTTGTAATTGTTACTCGTTATGAGATTTTTTTAAAGACATCGAGTCAGAGCAATATCTTAAAAATGTTTAATCAAACAAACACACAAATTTATGCTAATAATAATTAAAATAATACGCATCTATTATGCGAGAGTAAGTGTGTAGATAGAAAGATTAAAAATTTCATAATTGGCTGGAGGAATTACATGCTTCAAATATTATTTCACTCGTTTAAACGCGCAATGGAATAATAAAAGTAAATAAATAGTAATTACAGAGAGGAGGTGATGGCAGGTGGTTCACATCTCATTTTAACAATTTTTTTTTCATTTCATTTCGGCGAGATACGCATGCATCAATATCTTTTTGATGTTTTGTTTTAGTCCAACACACACACACACGCTCGTACGCAAACTAATCATATCACACTTTGCAACTGTTTATTTAAGAAATGAAGAGAAAAAATAATAAAAATATGAAAAGTGAAATTTCGATCAATGCTCTGCAAGATCCAAAGAGAAGAAAGGAAAATGAAATAAAAAGTTTCGAATCAATTTCTCTATACTTAATATTATACTTTTTTTGTGTTGTGTTGAGATAGAGATGTTGAGTCTAACCCGAGCAGCAAGTGAGAATATTTGAGATTGAAAATATCTGGTTAATCTGGTTTTATATAGACGAGGGATAGCCAAAGTGAGGCAAGTGCATTGATGGTTGAATGGTAGAAATCTCAGGACTGAATGACTAAAAATCCACTTTTTTGGGTGTGGGTTCGATTCCTATCAAATACGACTTAATTCACTTAACTCATCCAAAATACTCAATCGGATTTTTAATGAGATCTTGGGCCGGTATAACATAGGGTATACCGAGCAACCCTAGTGGTACCCCCAAGAATACATAAGGAATCGTTCCCCCTCTAATGCAAAATTCAAACATACTTCCACGAAAACTCCATTAAAACTCATACACAGCTCGGTTCCATATCAATAAACTCTACTTCTTTCTTTCTTCTTCTTACCTATGTAAATGAAAATTGGTAAAAGTGTTTAATGATCGCTTTTGCTTTTGATAATCGCAAAAATGATGATCATTGATATGCATAACGAATTTTATTCACGAAAACTAAATTTACAAGTTTTTTTTATTATTATAAATGCCTTATAATATATTTTACGTCATTTGGCATCACCAGGAATTTTTATAAGCATAATGAATGAATGATGACTGGTTGATGACTTCGTAGATAAGCAGAAATTAAATGGAATTATGCAATCGGTGTGATTGAATCTGCGATGGATGTGGTGTGAATATGAGAAATTTGAGAAGACACGTGAATGGATAATAAAATAATTTTTAATGCGTGTTGTTGGTTTTGGATTGTTTTTAGAATTTTAGTAACTTATTTTAACTTTTGTGGATTTTTGGGAGAATTTTTAATCGGACCAGGCAAAAAATGATTAAATTGTCTAAATCATGGTCCGACTAATAGCCACTTAGATAAGTTTATAATATTTTCAAATCTTACAAGCAAACCAATGAAGTTGTGCACTGGTAATTAAAAATCAACTCCTGCCCAGTCAATTTTCAACACGATCTTCAATATACAATTCCCCAATTTTAATGAAATATGACCCCAATTAAGACATACTAAACCCCAAACTGCCCACCCTATTTTCCATAAAACCATAAAGATAAAATCATTAAAAAATTGTTAATTTATCACCGTATACAATTTCAATCATTGTCAAATTGACGATGAAATTAATGAATTTCATTTATTGATCTTTTATTATAAGTGTTATTGATTGAGCAATAACGCTTAATTATATTTGAATTGTTTCAATAAATTTCAAACTGTTTAATCATTTTCGCGTTTAACGTATTTCTTGAATTCAAATTGATGAATCCACGCGAAAACTGTTGATATTTTGAAGCGTCACTCCCCTTGGATTATATCCATAGTTTTCTTCCTTTTGAAAATTAATTTTGAAGCGAGTGGACGCACTTATAATTTGTAAGATCTTTTTATTATATTTTGTGAAATAATTAATTATATTACGTTTCACGTTTTAGTGAAACGTCAGCCTACAAGCCCTGAAATAAAGGAACCGTGAAATTGGAGATTTCTGGTGGTTTTGGAATAATTTTATTTCAGCGTTTCAAGCTTTCTGCGTCGCCATCTTTGACTCGTAAATATTTTTTCAAAATTATAAATTGGAAGCTTAATTAAAGCTGGTGTTGCTTGGAAGTACTTCGAGGAGTGACTAGAGAGCATCAGGAAGATTGGAGCAGCCATAGTTTCGGGTAAGAAATTAGTTATTTCTAATTTTTTGTATTTTTCCTTCCTTGAGGTTTATGCACGTGACTTTAAATACATTAATTGACCTCTGATTATTTGAGATCACGTTAATTAATAGTTAACTATTTTGTATTTGAGCAATTAGTTAACGTAGGTATTTGAGCCACAAATTTCTGGAGTCAAGATCCAGACAAAATTGAAAGAAACGTGCAAAGGTTGAATAAGGAGGATTTTGGAGGAATAAAGGATTTCCAAAGTTTAAGGAATTGGATTTGAAGGAATTGAGTCACCATGGATGTATTCAAGGACGGAAAATTAAATGCTGAGTGGATTAAGGAAGTGGATAAAAGAGACAATTTGATGTCTCGAATCAGAGGTTATTATCTTCCAGGATCGAAGATAAAACCTGAATTTAAATGCAGTGCAGTGTCATGCAAATTGTCAGTAAAGAGTGCTGAATATCTGCAACCAGTTAGTGCTAAATATGAATACAACCCGATGCTGTTCTGTTTCACATGTAATCAGGTGTATCACGTACATTGCGTTAATTTGAGTAAAGAAGGAATTGCAGAAGAAGCAGTTCCCTGGCTATGTCAAGCATGTCGGGAAAATGTGATGAATCCTCAAGCGGTTGCCTATTACAAATCGTCAGGTTATAAAGTTTCAATCGAGTCTAGAAGAAAGCAATTCTTGAGAGACACTACGATTAGAGGAAAGGAAGACGAGTTTGATACTGATGGTGAATTTGACACTTGCGATTTGGACTCATTTGAGAGATCCAGCAAGATCCAGAAACAAAAAGGTCAAATAACATCCAGTAATGAGACGGAAAGGCTGCAAAGGGAATTAATTCACGCTAAAAGTGAAAGCAGACAACTTGCAAAGCTACTCGAGCAAGAACGAAGTGAATCAAAATTGAGATTTGACTCAATGATGATTGAAATGCAAAAAATACGCGAGGAAATGAACGTGAATAAATCCGAGAAATCAATTTATCTGACAACTGAGCCAACAGCCGCAATGGAATCCCTATCGATGAGTACATTTTATGCCAGTAACGTTCATTCACCTGATAGTGAATCGACACGATGGAAGTGCAATTCAGAGGAAGTTCATCAGTCTCAATCTCATCAAGTTCCGACAAATATTTCTCAAAATGACACAAGTACACTGGAAGTACTTTCTCGTTTTACGGAATGTCAAGAGAAAATTCAATTGGATAAGGAGTTGACAACTGTACGTCGCGCAATGCCAAAAATTGCGGAATTCAGTGGTGATGTGATGAAATGGCTTGAGTTTGAACAGGACGTCAAACGATATAGGACAGTGTGCAAATATGATGACGCAACAATTAAATTGCATGTTCGAGGAGCATTAAAAGGTGATGCTTTTGACGCTGTAAAAGATGTTTTCGACATTTTTTCACTTAAGCAAGTGATGGACATCTTGAAGGAGTCATTTGGTGATCCAATGACATTAGTTCGTCATAAAAGCAACGATATCAAGACTCTCAAATTACCTGGAACACTTTATCGAGAAGATGCTGTAAAGATTCGAGTTGTCTTGCAGGGTTATTTTGCAGCATGCTCATACGCTAATACGGGATACTTGAATTCCAATGAGTTAGCTGAAATGATCTATGAGCAATTCAATTACGAAGACAAGGCTAGATGCAAGGAAATGTTTGCCAGAAAGAATCCAGGAAAACAGATTGTGATATGCCTTAATACAATTTATGATTATTTAGCTGAGAGATTGCTGATTCTGGATGAGAAACCAGATAATTTAAAGGATAAAGGCAAGAAGGACGAGAAAAAGTCAAAAACATTGCAAGTCATGTCCGTAGGAGCTGCATCAACGTCAAGGCAACGAAATGACAAGAATAGCTATAAATTCGAGGTCAGAGATCGTACAACGGCACCTTACATGGGATATGACACACAGTTACTTAGTTCTATCAACAAGAAATGCGAAATTTGTAATCGTAGTGGTCATTATTCAGTTGAATGCAGTCAATATCAAGGAATGTCTGAGGAACAGCGACTTAAGGCTGTCATCGATAAGCGATTGTGTCGAAATTGTATAATTTCAACTGGACACAAGGCGCATGAATGTAACTTGAAAGTTAGTTGTGGCATGAAATTGGGTAAGAATGGAAGGTGTACACAGAAGCATCATGCATCAATCCATTCCGCGTGTGACAAACCAAGGTATGGAGGCTATTTGAAGCGTCGATCCCAGACTCGTGCTAACTTAAATAATGCACAACAAGCATTTAATAATGCATCAGCTCAAAATAATAATGCTGCAACACACCACAACAATGCCACGCCACAAAATATTGGAAGTGCACCTCCAGCAATGAACGTATCACAACAACAGCAAGCTACAAATGCTATTCAGAGAGCTAGTCAACAATCACAAAACGTGAACGCACATTTGAGTGCAAGTTCTACTGCTCCTTCTGGATCGCGTACATATACAGTAAATCCAAGTTCTGTTTCAACGATTCAGATTAATAACGTAGCTGAAAGTGTACCAAGGACAGTAAAAATGTTTAAGAACAAGTTCATTGGACCTAAAGGATACGTCGTAGCCTACTCTGTAGGAGATTCAGCTGCTGAGGTAACAATAGTCAGGAATGACTTACGATTAGCTTTAGGAATTGAAGGGAAGCCTGATACATTGCGTGTTACTTGGACTGATAGAACTGTCAAGGAATTTGTGGCAGTTAGGTTCGATATGGAGCTTCAAGGAATTTTGAAACATTCCGAGCCAATAGTTCTCAAAGATTGTTTTGCCATCGATGAATTTAATTTACCTGCAAGAACCCTGGACATGGAAAAAATTAAGTTATTGTTCCCCTATTTGAAGGGTGTAAACTTTGACAGTTATTTTGATGAGGAACCAGTGATGTTGATTGGAAGTCCTCATGCTTATGCTATTGAGAGCATAAAAGGATTAATCGAAGGAGGTCCAGGAAATCCAGTGGCACTGGAAACAAAATTAGGAGTTACAGTTTACGGAGGTGATTCTAGTGAGCATTTAACATCACAAAATGTAAATGTAACATCCAGAGCTAGCGGAAATAATTATAATAGCATTGGAGAGGCACCAGACAGGGTGACAAATGAGGAGTTAGCAGATTTATTGACTCATTTTAATTCAGTGGAATCACTAGGCATTAGAGCAGTTGATTCTCGTAGAACTGAAGCCGAAAAGAAAGCGCTAGAGATCATTCAAGAAGAGATGAAGACGTTGGAGAATGGATCCATAGAAATTCCATTAGTTTGGGATAGGCAGGATAAGGAAATTCCTAAATTACCCAATAATTATGCGCTAGCATTTAAGAGACAAATAGCTCATGAGAAAAAGTTAGAAAAGAATCCTGTCCATCAAGCAGCATATAATAAGAATGTCAAGGAATTGTTGGATTTAGAATACATGAGATATTCAACTCAAGAGGATTTGAATGGCAATTGGTCAAATATTTGGTATTTACCGATGAGTCTAGTCGTGAATGAGAACAAAAATCCAGTAAAATACAGAAATGTATATGATGCAAGCGCTAAGTATGAAGGAATCTCACTAAATGATAAGTTGCTGAAAGGACCAGACTTATTGATTGATATTTTAAAGCCATTACTTAGGATGCGCATGAATAGCATCGCCTATACTGCAGATGTGCAGCATATGTTCCACAGGATGAAGATTTGTCTTAGGGATCAGCAATGTCAGAGAGTTTTATGGCGAGAATCAAGTGATCAGCCGATGAAAACGTTGATATTGAGTTCTATGGCATTTGGACCAGCCTCAAGTCCATTTGCATCGCAATTTGTGAAGAACTGGAACGCTGATAAGTGGTTTGACACTTACCCAGAAGCTGCAAAAGCTATTAAAGAGCTTATGTATATGGATGATCTCATCGCATCAGAATCTTCAGTAGATAAAGCTGTTCAAGTGGCTTTACAATGCATAGAAATATGCCAGCACATTAAATGGAACCTTATATCATTCCAAAGTAATTCCTTAGACTTATTAAAGCAGTTACCATGCAACAACATTAGAAAGGAATCATTTCAAATACTTGCGAATGAAGCTGAGGGATTTACGACAAAGGTGTTAGGATGTCAGTGGAATACAGTGGAAGATTGTTTCGTATTTGAGCTTCATAAAAACATCTTCATCAAATTAGTCACTGAATTCAAGCATCACCCCACCAAACGAGATCAATCGAGCACAATAGCCAGGATTTATGACGTCATGGGTCTTATAGCACATTTCATGATTCGAGGAAAGATTCTACTTCAACGTAGCTGGAAAGCAAAAATTAAATGGGATGATCCAATACCAGAAGAAATACAACATGAATGGTGTAAATGGTTGGAAGATATCGAGGAGATTGCGAAGTTGAAAATTCCACGCAAGTTCTCATCCTTAAACTCCTTGAAAGATGCAAAGGTATTGCAACTTCATGTTTTCTGTGATGCTGGTGTTGAAGCATTTGGATGTGTCGCATATTGGGTAGTTCAGTATCGTGAAAAGGTTGAGACCAGCATGATCATGGCTAAGGCAAAAGTTACCCCATTGAGACATCAGACAAAGACAGAAATCAAAGGAATTCCAAGACTCGAACTATTTGCTGCTATCTTAGCTGCACGATTAGGAGATAAAATTTCAAATTACTCTCAAGATTTGAAATTCGAAAGATTCTTTTGGAGTGATTCAGAAGTAGTTCTGCGATGGATCTTAAATCCAGAAGCAAGTTTATTAAACTATGCAGTCGGACCTATTGACGAGATACTGGAGTTGACTAAGCGCAGTGAATGGAGATATGTACCAACATCTCAAAATCCAGCTGACTTGTGTACAAAATTTAAAAAGTTTGATTTCGGTGATTCCTCATCAGTTTGGTTTGTGGGACCAGAATTTCTAAGAGATTCATTTGAGGATTGGCCACGAATGCCCCAGAAACTGATGGTGGATGAAGTTGTGTTAGCCAACAACATATACCTGGAGAAGTTAAATTACTCCACACATACATTGCCTCCTATTGGCTGCCCAGTATTCAATGAAAGGCTCATGGATAAGTTGAGGCCTTCAATTAAAGCAGAATGGAGCAAATTGCGTCGAGCAATGGCAAGAAAAATTAAGCTGTATTGGGATGTTTTCATTCCACTCATAAAAAATAAACAGCATAAGAATATAAAATTGCATTTGGAACTGAAAGAAATCTACAAAGGATTTCGACATCTCACGTCGTCAGATCTGGAAAGAGCAGATCACTTTATATTCCGTAAAATACAACAGGAAGCATACACAGAGGAGTATGAGCAATTAAATAAAGGAAAACCAGTCTCCAACAAGGATTTCAGGCAGTTGAGCGTTTTTGTGGATCCTCAGGGTATAATGAGAATCAACGCTAGAACAAATTTGAATAGGAAAAATCATCCTCAACAATTTGTCCCTGTTCTCCCGAGGAAAAACGCCATAGTAAGCGTTTTGTTGATGTATTATCACGAGAAGTTCAACCACATAGCTGCAGAGTCACAAATAGCTGAAATTCGTACAAAATGTTGGATTCCCCAAGTACGTCAAGCACTGAAGACTATCAAATCACATTGTAATTATTGCAGATTAAGAGATGCAGTACCATGTGAGCCCATCATGGGGCCGTTACCTGAAGATAGAGTCAATCCAGAGTTAGAACCATTTGAGGTCACTGGTGTCGACTTATTAGGTCCAATATCTACCATGCAGTTTGGCAGAGCGAAGAAGATTTGGATAATGATATTCACTTGTGCACTTACTAGATTTGTTCACCTTCATATCGTTGAGTCATTGGAATCGATCAAAGTTCTAGAAGCCATCATTATGTTCTGGGGAGCTCATGGACCGGTCAGAAAGTTCATTAGTGATAATGGTACGAATTTTGTAGGAGCATCACGTATCATTGAAGAAGATTTCAAGAATACAAATATATTCTTTTTACAACAACCGCAAGCACTTGGTCAGAAGCTAGCTGAGGATTATAATGTTGAATGGAGTTTTATTCCACCTGGTTCACCTTGGTTTGGAGGCTTTTATGAACGTCTCAACCGAGAGATTAAAAAGTCTTTAGCAGATACACTGACAAAAAGGAAACTGACGAAGACTGAGTTAAATATTGCAGTCCATGAAACTGCTCATCGACTAAATTTACGTCCTTTAACTCATAATCCGATAGGAGCTGAAGACGAACCAGTTCTGACGCCACATCACCTAGCGAAACATAGATCAGGATGGCCATTACTTCCAGGCTTACATAATGGAAAATATGTAGCAGTCGATGACAGATTGGTTTATCGAAAGGGAAGAATTTTAGCGGATGAGCTAATGAGAAAGTTCACAGCTTATTACTTGCCAGTTCTGACTAAAAAAGTGAAATGGCTGAAAGAAACGGAACCGTTAAAAGTGGACGACCTTGTTCTAATTATTGAACCGAATATGACAAGGAAAGAATGGCCTAGAGGAAAAGTCATCAAGTTATTTAATGGGAAGGATGGAACGCCTCGAGTTGCTGATGTGATCAAAGCTAACGGCAAAATCAAACGACGTCCAGTCAGAAAGCTCGCACGAATCAATATTCAATTACCACCTGAAATGTGACTATTTGAAGTCACGTGCATAACCAAATACTTGAATTTGTTTTATGTTTCAGAATTTTATCTAATTGAATTATTGATTTCTTTTCATTTCTTTAGAATTATTTACTTCATCAGAATGACTAGACATTCACGCAAGCGAGTTAGATCACCATCACCACCTAAACCTTCCAACAAGAGAAGAAGATTATCACCATCCGTTAAGGCTACAAGTCGTCATACCAGATCGTCAAAGGTACGACCTATTAGTCCTTATAAAAGGTCACCAATCAAGTATAAACGAACGAATAGACGTTCGAGTACACCTCCACCGAGAGTTGGAGTATCTACATTCACGGCAACAAGTCGACGTATATCACCAGTTCGTCCAACAGTACGTTCGACAATACATCGTCCCTCCCCTATTCGTGTGCCTAGACAACTTTCACCAATAGTTGTATCCAGACAGTTGTCACCTATTCGACCACCGCCTATTAAAGTGTCCAACAGACAATTAGGCAAGCAAATCAAAGCACAAAGACGAGTTGGAAGTATTAAGCATCCATTAGTACAAGACGGGAAGATCCACGTACTGAAGTTGGACGGAGTAAGCAACAACATATTGTTATCTAGATTGATTCATGAGTTTGTTGTGGAAGCAAGTTCAATCATTGGATGTCATCGCGTTGCAGATTACGATTCTCAGATTAATGACTCGATTGTCTTTCTGTACATGACTAATGAGAAAGAGTTCAACGATTTCGTGAGTCGCGATTTTTTTATAATCGATGGATGCATCATAGCCGTGACAGATCCGAAGCTGATCTATGGGCAAGCCAAGTACACTATTCCGTTTGCAACTGCATCCAATCATGACATGAGAATGTCACCTCATCCAATGGGATTATTTGGATTTCGTCAATTACCCACAACCACAACGTTCTATGTCGTTGCTGTACTCAAGGAACTTGAACAAGAAGGAACAGTTACTGGATTTAAATTGGCATTTTGTGAACGTCGTCAATTAACTAGGAACTTTGGATTTGCTACCTTCTTAAGCAGAGTTAATGCATTTAAAGTTTGTGGTAAGCAGCTCAATATCGTGGGAGATGTGGTAGAAGTTAAGCTACCTACTGGAATGCCATTTCTGGTCAGCGAAGATCGGAAACATTTAGTAGTCAATCACAAGTGTGAATTTTCAGAGGAAATTCGTGCAGCAAACTGGCTGAACGTGAACTTCGTAAATCCAACCGTTCCAGTACGACCTTTACCATTTGGAGAAGTATTCAATCCACCACCCTCAAATCCTTCCATTCAACCTCAACAAAAACCTCAAGCGAAGCCGAGACGTATGGCATCGGATACTCCAGCAGTCATTAGACATGACACACCTCCTGCATCACCAACACTTTCAATTGGAGAGGATTACGAAATAGACGAGGATGGAATTTTGGCAGTACCTAGTACATTTTGGTTGAACGCCGGTGCAGATTGACCCTGCCCCCCCGGAGGATGTTATTGATTGAGCAATAACGCTTAATTATATTTGAATTGTTTCAATAAATTTCAAACTGTTTAATCATTTTCGCGTTTAACGTATTTCTTGAATTCAAATTGATGAATCCACGCGAAAACTGTTGATATTTTGAAGCGTCACTCCCCTTGGATTATATCCATAGTTTTCTTCCTTTTGAAAATTAATTTTGAAGCGAGTGGACGCACTTATAATTTGTAAGATCTTTTTATTATATTTTGTGAAATAATTAATTATATTACGTTTCACGTTTTAGTGAAACGTCAGCCTACAAGCCCTGAAATAAAGGAACCGTGAAATTGGAGATTTCTGGTGGTTTTGGAATAATTTTATTTCAGCGTTTCAAGCTTTCTGCGTCGCCATCTTTGACTCGTAAATAATAAGCTTTTAATTTCAACACGTGACTGAATAAAAAACAACACAAGAAGTATAAAAAAAATTGACAATCATGATGGCACGAGGTCACATTCCGTAGCTGTAACAAGTGAAGGTATTTATTTCATCGTCAGCACAAAGAAGAATTTTTTTTTCTGCCTTTAATTTGTTATTAGTTTGTGTACTTATGTGTGGCAGCAGTAAACAGCCGCAACATGAAAAATGGTTTCACAACTTATTCGAAATATAAAAAAAATCTTATGCAATTTATTGCACTTCATTTCTTATGTTCAGTTAAACTGTATGAGCATGAAAATAAAAAAAAAATCAATTACATCTCGTTGAAAATAAAGCAAAGCAGCAACAGCAGCAGTTTTCATGAAAAGATTTAGTGCAGGGAAATAATAGTAATAATCGATTTGAATAAGGTACGTAAGGCATTTAAAAGAGACCATTTATAAAATAATCCAAAATTTTATTTAAATAGACATAAATTGGCATGAAGTATCGGCTGCCGTAAGCTTATTGAGGTTTCTTCAAAAAGGCATTATCTAATTCAATTGTTAAACTTGTCTGGTAATCCAAAATGTGTTAAAAATATTTTCGGTCTTCTTCTTTTATATGTAGATCACTTTAAACGAATTGAAGCCAAAGGCTGGCGACCGGCGAGCTATTATATCATAAACATATATTTTATGCACAAAAAAGTCTTTCACTTTATATATTCATAGCCGAAATGAGTTCAAAAATATTCATGAGTCTAGCCTAATTATGACTATAACAGAAGACAACAAGACTCAATTATTTATTCATTCATATGCAGCGTGGACAAATGAGTAAAACTGGATTGTAGACTGGTTGATGAATGAGACGTAAATGGAATGGATTAAAGTACAAGATGTAGTGGACAGGTCAAGGTTTTGTACGCAAAAAATCAAGTTTCTTTTGATAATAATGAAAAAGTTTTGTAAATTTGTATCTAATACCCTCAATTGTTTCCTATTAATTTACTTAAGTACCCTAAAATCATCTTACGTCGTAACAGAAACAATTAACTTGAAACAATACCGAATATTTGTATTAAAATTATGTCAAAATGATCTCCAAAAAGTTGACAATGGAACAATTTATTCTTCTTATGTACTTTTTAAATATTTACTTGCTCACTTACTTAAAGCCACTTAACATAAAACTTACTTGACTTTTTTTCTGTTTTGTTGAATGAACGTGTGTGAATAAAAGTTAAATTCACATTTCGGCTTTCTTTGAATTTGAATTCTTTTTTTTGTAGACGATGGATGCATTCTTAAATTTATTGTTACATTCTTGAGAGTTCGCAGAGTTGGGGTCATTGTGATATCTGAGTTTTAACCTGGATTCCCTCCAAGAGGTGTGCTGTCTTTTGTCTTCAAAATTCTGTCTAATCTATTATTCCAGATAATAAATGATAAGGACATCATTTGAAACCTATACTTGAGTGGTCAACAAACACCAAATTGCCTTGGAAGTGCCGCGTTATCGTTCTGTCATTGGCAACCATGTGGACGGGTAAGCCATAATGACAGTGCGACACCACAGTGTCTCCTTGGTAATTTAGCTCTTATTACTTCTCAGGATAGCTTAAATTGGGTTGCTAACTACTCAAATTACAACATTTCTGTCTGCAGTCTACAATGGGAGGCTCTTGTGCTTCATATTTAGTAGTTATGAATCAAAATACGACAAGTTGCCTCGGACCTAGTCTTGAACCTAGTATTTATAAGTTGGTGTTACATTTTCAAATAGTCAAAGGACAAGATCACTGCCCCATCGAGCAACTTCAGTTCACAAGGTTGAGTTTGGTCTCATTTGACTTAAAAAGCTCACAAAATTCCGACAGATTCATAATAAAATGAATCTCAGCCATCAAATCGCATGTGTAACCTCTCTGAACTGCAACTTAATAAAAATTCCTGATGCATAACACTCACATCCATACATACTCGCATGCATTCAATCCAACGTGATAACGTAGAAGATGAACTTAATCCAAAGTTCATTACAACTTGTTCAATGAACTCCATGTGATTCTTACCTGCGAAATAGAAGAGAAAAAAAGAAAAAGAAATTAAATTATGCAAGATAAAAAAGTGAATTAAAGAGGAAATGCAATGGAAATAAAAGAAAGAAGAAATTTGAAATGAAATCTTTATCGCTATAATTAGCTGCATTTTCACTTTCGTTTTCAGCATTTTATGTTGTGACGCGATCTCTCACGAATCATTGTGACTTTTTGCGTCGACAAGTGTCTCAAGTGCATTCATGCTTTTAACCTTTTATTGCTGCTATTAATTTTTTTTTCAGTACTCTTTCTACCTTAACATTCAAGGAAATGAAACAAAAGCCGAGAAAATTTTCTTTTCTTTTTGTCTTTCGCGCCACGATTGATGGTCACTTGAAGCTTACGAAGATGCATTATGTTTCAGTCTAGAGATTATTTTTCATGATCAAGTATCATGTCATGTGAAATGGTGAGTCCATTTATTAACCCGACGTATCATATCGTGGAAAGATTGAGATTTTTTTTTCACTGGAAAACTTTGTTGCTGATGCTTAAGCAACAATAATCTTCAAGTGTTAAATGCTGTCAGATGATAAATTGGATGTGGAATGATCGTGAATTGAATTTTTTATTAATTCTTAATATATATACGATTTCTGAGATTTAAGTCATGATTGCGAAATTTCAAGGATGTTTGGATGCACAATCGTTACTAAAGGGAGTTATTACAGAATTAATCTTGAGTTATCTGCAGTTAACATGATTATTGTCTTTAAAGTGCTTCACTATAAAATAAGTTTTAATTGAAATGGAATTTAAAAAGCTATTTTTTTAAAAACAAAGGTTGGCTTTAGAGTTTTTAAACGATCTAGGATCTGACTAGGAGCTCAGACATTTTTTAATGTTAGAATGATGAACACAATGCATATTTATTGATAAACTTAATTAAAGAGACCATACGGTTTAATAATAAATGACAACGATCTTTATTGTTTGACGATCAGAAACAGACTAAATATTTGTATGAAGGGGACTAACAACTTTACAAAGGGGAAAACAACTAAATATATGCAAATACAATTTGAATATTTAATGACAGTTAACATATTCTCAACATTTAAATTCAGTTTGGGATCATAGATCGGTGCCAAAGCTAGATGAGTATTAAACAAATATTACAAAATACAGTTTTAAATTTTTTGATAAATTTTCAAACTAAATTTTTTAAAATTTACAATTTTCAAGTGCATAAAGCTCGAAAGTTCGGAAAAATCAGCCGAACTTGAACCTCCAACCCCCGAGTTTCACAAACCCTAGTTGCTTGCAGTACCATTTCAATCCATAATCTTTGCAAAAATTCCAAAATGATATAAATTATATTTAACATATCTCAATTTCTTCAGAATTAGAATAACATTTATTGAGATTTAAATCATGGAGATTTGAATGTTAAATTCACAAAAAAATGCAACAATCTTTTTAAATTAAAAAATCATAAATTTGACCGGTTCATCAATAAAGACTAAAAAATTCAGCCAAAAAGAAAACAACAATACAAAACTGTACTTTAAAGATTAACTCCAAAAGATTATTTTTAATAACTATAAATTTTTATTAAAGTTCACTCTTAGCAAGATTTATAAGCTCACAAAAAATTGTTCCAAGCAACAACAGACTAGAACGTTATAGAAAGAATTTTGCACCTGACAGAAGCAACGTTGTGTTTGTTTTCAGTAAACAGGTTTTGTAGTTCTATGGTCGCTAGACTGAATAATGTCAAAAATCAAAAAATGCAGAATGGCCACAATAAATTTTATTAACAATGAAAATTAAAACATCAGAATAATTTTATGACTGACAAAAGTTTCTACTTTCTTGTCGACAAGATGAAAAGCTGCTGATAACTTTGAGATGGAAAGTAAAACTTGAGTTTTTTTATTGCATTTATAAATCATTTTTTCGCGTATCTTCACATTTATGAGTGTAAAATAATAAAAATGTAAAAGTTGTGTTTTACACAAATCTTAATTGCTGACATTTTTATGTCACTTGATGTACTATTAAATCTCAATTAACGTTACCGAAAAAATGTTATATTATATTTTGCCATGAGGTCTTTTTTGCAACACCAAAATGTGTAAGTTTCACTTGCGCATTTGCAAAAATAATAGTATTGAAAATTTTCTTCAATTTATGCTATTAACTTTTCTCTATTTATGTTATTAAAAATTTGAATAATTTTTGAATTGAAATATGTTTTTGCATTAACCAATTCACTTTTCAACTTAAGCTTTAAATACAATGAATACATTAAAAATTATGAAAAATTTCGCATGCGGTGTTTTTTTTTGCTATTCAATTGAAATTGAGAAATGTAATGAAGCATGTTGCGATGACGGAAGTCTATGTGAGGCAAGTGTATGAATAATTTTTGAGTTGAGCAGATATTTCCTCAAACATCATCTCTAAATAGTGCATCTCATCTCATACTTAAATTGTCTACTGTTAATGACCTGAATTGTATGTATTGGGGGGTACTCGATAGTGATGTTTAATACTTAGGACAGTGATTTTCAAATTTTATGGAAGGTGGCCCATTAAGAATTCAATATAAATTTTTAGACACACTAAAGTTCTTACTTTTATCCCAATGGGCGACAAAACTTCTTATTTTTCGAAAAAAATTTCAAAAAAATATAACCGTTACAAATTTTCACAAGTAAATTTAACGGTTTTTGCAAATTTAAAAATTTTAACACTTCAAAATATTTTCCAAATAGTTTTGAATTTCTAAAAAATAACGGTTAATACTACTGTTGTCATCCATTGGCTTTTATCATGACGATCCGCTTTTATGGCATTTTCAGTTCAAAATCCAAAGTTTGCAATTTAAGTGACATCAACGATACATCAGATCGTAGTTTGAAAAACTACTAAGTATTAAAGAAAAGGAAGGATCTGAAGCTGTATAAACTCCAAAAAATGATTTCGTGTCCAAAATTTGTTTGAAAATCCCAAAAATCTCATTTCTGACAGACGTCATTTTTGAATAACCCCTTTTTTTAAAGACAAGTGAAAAAATTTTCTTCCATTTTTGGTTAATTTGAAAATTGAATTTCTTTATTAAGAGTAGAAATTGAGCACAGGAAATTCGTCATCACAAAATTATTTAAGCTGTTTAAGTGGAGTTGAAAAAAAAAACAGTTTTAAACGACAGTCACAATTCGACCTTGAAGGTAATACAGATTTTAATGATTTGTAATAAACTGGTTTGAGACTCGAATGCGAAGTAGAATGAAGAAAATGAAATAAATTGCAACCGCTACGAGTGACTGCCTAAAGTGATACACATACAATTTATAATAAATTTTAAAAATTATTTCAATCAACGTCCATGGAAGTCTCACAGATTTGAGAACAATTAAAATCATTTTAAAATTCTATTCCTTGATTTATCTACAATTAATTCACTGTCTTGAAAAATATTTATTAAAATATCCAAAAGTGGTAATGAAGCATTCATCAATTACCACACCTATTAATAGCGGGATAAATTCATAAACAAAGTTCTTGCTGACTTTTAAGTGGGAAAAACAATAAAAAGAATTAACGAGAACTCTGATTAAAGTCACAAGCATACAAACTAGTAGCACGTAAGCATATTTTATTAAGGTTAAACTCAATGTAATTATTTCATGAAATCTGACTTAATTTTTGACTCGTGTTTAAGCCTTAATCATGAAAATCTTGTTCAGGGGTATTGACCTGAGGTGCCTAATATTTTTTTCTGTTTGAACAAAAAGTTGCTTGGGCAAGGTAATTTACAGATGGTAGGTTATATGTCATATAATATTTTAATCAAGTTCTCTGTGGGTTTTTTGTTATTTAAAATACCGGGAATAAAGAAATAAATTGAATGGATTTATTGTTTTTAGATCTTATGGCAAATTCTCTGGAAATTGGGGACTCAAACCTTTTTTTATTAAGGGTTGTTGAACTTACGATTAGCAAAAATTTTTCAACTCAAAAGTGAGTAATTATATTTTTAGACACCTTTAGACACCGCCACAGAATATCAGATAGGGGTGTCACACAACATCAGACCCCCTCCCCATCCTACCTTAATGCAGGATGTAACAAGTAATTTCTAAAAATCAACCAAGTTCTTTCGAAAATTTCTCTAATTTCCAAACCAATTTTGTCAATTTTTCGCTAACTTCTGTGACCATTGTCGCCAATTATTCATTGACAATTTAAAACATTTAACCTGTTCAATTTTCCAATTATCGCGAAAGTCAAACAATCACTCAAAGCAACACCTCTGAGTAGAAAATTAGCCGACTTCCCCCAGCGCTAATTAACTACCAATAAACATTACACAAAAGAAAATAATTGATATGCAACAGCATTACAAAGCTATGCGTAAATTTTTCTAAATGACCAATAGTTAGTCAAAGTCATCCACTTTTTCCTTCCTCAATGTAAAGGAAATGAGCATGCGAGGAAAAAGTCAAACAACCGTGAAGTGAATTTTTGCTAATGGAATTGACTACCGTTTAACAATCCACATATCCATCATGTGTACAGCTGAATACTAAAAAATTCATTATCTACCACTTTTTTTTGTGTGTGCATTTAAAATCAATTTGTGCAATTTGTAATTTTTTTCGAGTCCGTATGTAGGCATACGTTTTGCATTTTCACGCTCAATTCAAAAATTTAATCACAATTCGAAACAAAAAAAGTTACTTTCGATTTCATTTAAAATTAGCTTGATCTGCGGTAATACAAAAAATATTTTTAGTGGTTGAACTTATTTTTTCTGCAGCCAATTTATTTCGACAGTAAACGAGTTTTTCAGGCTGGATTTAAGTCTCTGTATTTTTTTTTGCACAGATTTTATCTATACATGTTATTTTAAAATTATGCAAATTTACTTCTTTTCTCTTTATATTTTTAACTTATAGACAATAAACTCCTTCTCTGCTTGATGAGATTTGAGAATGTTCGCTGCTTATTCGGTCATTCAAGTTCTTTGATATTAAAGGAATTGGAAGTGACAGCGAGAATATATATCAAGTGATAACTGGAAATTTCTTTTCGGATATTTATTTAAATTTTAGATGGAGTTGATTCCAGGGTTGGACAGTGGGTGATTTTATGGGTACTGAGTCAGTACTGAGGGTTTATTCACAAATGACGTCTATTAAAATTTTGGATTTTCAAAATATTGTCGAATAAATTTTAATAATTAATAATCTAATGGAGTTTGTGACAGTTCCAACTTCTTTCCTTAATATTAGACGTCATTTTGGAATAACTCTTAAATTACAGAAATTAACGGTCATTTAAGATTTAAAACATGAAATTCTACAAGCTTGAGAGATGTTGACAAAAATTCTCCAATGAGAACAGCTTTGAACCCTAAATTGTGCTTAGTTCCTTGTAAGCTGCTAAAATCAATCTCAAAGAAACACAAAAACACTAGAAACCATGTAGTGCCAACGAGATCTTATTTTCGGAATTGATGGTCCTTATTTTCGAACTTAATTTGAATTTTCAAAGAACGTTAAAATCATAAAAAATTATCTTCCAATCTAATCATGTTAATGCTAAGTTTTACACGTAAAAAGCAATAAAGTACAACGTAAATATCTAATAGTTCATTGTAACAAGATTAAACAAGTCAAAAATACAGAATTATGATATTTCTGTAACTACTGAATTTTGAATGTTGTTTACAAACACAATTGAACAAATTTGTAAAGTTTCACAATAAAATTGACTTTAAACCTTCATTTGTATCATAAAATGCTAATCTAATGTTCAAACACAGTATAAAAGATTAGATTAAATAGATTGGTCAACATTTAATGTTCTAATTGAGTTAATAATTCAAAAATATTTAAAAAAAAATATTTTTCAATATGGCGGATTTTACTCCGAAAAACTTTCGAAAACAATTCAAATTACTGTCGAATCAACGTTCAAGCTCTGCTTTGGCACATCATGGCACTAGAAACAAATTTAAAATTTCTTGTCCACTTCTGTCAACATTTAAACTTTTAGAATATTTTTTTGTCCACTAACTCTCGTATTTAATGAGCACATACAGCACACTGATAAATGATCACAGCTTGTGGCATTTCAATTTTTTTTCTCTCCTCTCTTTATCAAACTAAGACTTTTCACCTTAACATAAATTTTATAAATTCAATTTTGCTGTTTTGTGATTTATTGATAAGCTTGTATGGAAATATGAAACCATAGAAATAGCTAAGTACATTTATTTTCATAATATTTTGATAGCTGAAAGCGTTAAGTAATTTTTTTTGTTCGCTAAAATGCCTCTCACTGTGGTTTTGATGTAAGAGGATAAAGAAAGGCACTAAATTTGTTATTAAATTTATCACTCTTGGGTGATCGATGAGTTGCTGAAATTTTCATAGACTGTAAGAATTTGGCATGTGGTGGCTTTGGTATTGAATTGAGGAGGCGGTGCTGGATATTTATCTTTTAAATTGGACTGGGTGGTAAAAATCAATTATTGGGGTTTGAACTTATCCCGAGTAGCTCTAATGGGTAATAACCGCCACATGGCATTACATGGAAGCTATTTTGTGCACTAATTTATGTCCAGCAGATAGAACTCATTATTTTGAGTATCCATAAAGCCATTCCAGCGCAACAAAGTGAAACAAACAAAACTGCTTCTGGTATTCCTCTATTCCAAATTTATGAGACAATAACACTTAATTATAGCACTAACTATAAACTTTTATTATAAAATTGTAATATAAATTAATTAAAAAAGATAAAATTGTCCATAGAATTGCTGAACAACTTAAAGTTTAATTATTCAATAAACAGATGGGCTTGGTACTCAAATATATAAACTACGGTCATTCTTTTTGCAATACTATGGCTTTAAATAGCTAGTTCCTTTTGAAAATTTTCCGCGGTCCATAAAATTTCGCGCTCAATAAAAGAAACAACTTGAAAACAAAAGTTGTTTTGTTTTAAGAAGAAACTTTTTCGCAGTGAATTTTTGTAAGCATGTTTAAACACATGTTCAATAAATTTAATTTACGAGCAGTTGAATCGTTAATTTTATAAAATAATTAAGATTTCATAATATGCAAGAGTAATTTTTATTCGAAATTATTTGTTTTTGGTATTATTTGTGGCTTGTAGGCTGTTTTTGCAGTGATTATGAAGTTAACAGAGTTTTAATTAAAAAACTTTCTTGGAATTTTTTTAAATCGATAAATATTTTTCGACATAGCTTTGAGGCATTCGCATGTTAATTCCTTGAATGAACCGTTATATTCTACGATAATGGATCTTAAGAACCAATTTCGTTAGGATCAATAATCTAAAATTTGAATAAATTTTCCTTATCATAGAGGAAATCAAATAAAAGTTTTTATGGCCACCATTCTCGCTTTTTTCTTTAAATTATTCAAAAAAAAACTTTGTTGACTAGATTTTTCTCTTATTTAAACAACAAAAAAACTGAATAGTTTGTTGAACTGAATGAGCGTTTGCTCGGATTTCATACCCTTCAAAAATTCAGGCTTGCTATATAATTCAGTTTATTTAAATCAAGGTTATCAAGCTGCCAAAAAAATATTTTTAATATCAATTTAGAGATTGCAAAAATTTTTAAAAGTTAGTAGTTTGAACTATTTTTGAGTGCTGGTGTCAAGTTGCCAATTAATTTAGTCGAGTGAGTTTATTTAATTAAAAGCTTTCGGATTTTTTTGATATTTTAAATTAATTTTTAATAATGCAAAAATATTAAATTTAAACTTATTTTAAATTTTCTATAAAATTTTGTAAAATCAATTTTAAATTTTTTGTAAAAATTTTTTAAATCAAGTTTTAAATTTTTTATAAAATTTTTTTAAATCAATTTTTAAATTATTTTAGTCTTAAAAAACAAAAAAATGATTTTTATTTAAATTTCTTGAATTTTAAATTCCACTAAACTTGCACTTTTCATTCACAAAAAAGCCACAATTTTACGCAAGTCTTTAAAACCAATTTACTTGCTCAGATTCAAAACAAAATTATTTAATTTAGTTCAACAATTTTTTGAACTAGCCATAGTCACATAATAACTTTATTTCTATAACTCATTTAAAAATTATTATTACGAGTGTAGATTTTTTTTTGCTTTATAATTTTTTTATTATTATTTTGCAACAGAAAAAAATTTCTTTCAATTTTTTCAAGAAGCTCCGCACAATCGAATTGTCGATCATCGTCACGATATGACGCAATTTTCTTCTTCTCTCACTCTCATCTTTATGCTTTCAGGTAAGTATAAAAATTTTTTATTTCAATGGCACAAGTGAATTAGCGCAAAATAGCAATTAAATGGATTTTTCATCATTGAGTATTTTAACTCAATTGAATTGTTGCTTCATATGACAAAAAGTAAAGCTGTTTGATGGCGATTTTTTTATGCGGTTGAGGAGAGAAAAAAAATGCTTGCAGAAATTTCTGAGGAAGATTTCATCAGATTCTTAATAGGATTTTGGATTTTTTGGTTAATTTGAAATATTCTTTTGTTGAAATTTTAATTTTCCAATTTTTTTTAATTTGAGATTTTTCACAGAATAAAATTTCAATTAAAAATTTATTATTTTTAAATTTGAAATAAGTTCAAAAATTTGAGAAAAATTCAAAAATTTGAAAAAAAATTCATAAATTTGAAATAAATTCAAAAATTTGAAATAAATTCAAAAATTTGAAATAAATTCAAAAATTTGATTTAAATTCAAAAATTTTAAATAAATTAAAAAAACTTGAAATAAATTCAAAAATTTGAAATAAATTAAAAAATTTGAAATAAATTCAAGAACTTGAAATAAGTTCAAAAATTTGAAAAAAATTCAAAAATTTGAAAAAAAATTCAAAAATTTGAAAAAAAATTCATAAATTTGAAATAAATTCAAAAATTTGAAATAAATTCAAAAATTTGAAATAAATTCAAAAATTTGATTTAAATTCAAAAATTTTAAATAAATTAAAAAAACTTGAAATAAATTCAAAAATTTGAAATAAATTAAAAAAACTTTGAAATAAATTTAAAAAACTTTGAAATAAACTGAAAAATTTGAAATAAATTCAAAAATTTGATTTAAATTCAAAAATGAAAAAATCAAATTTAAATTTTAAAATGAACTTAATTTGATATTTTTAAAATACTTTTTTAAAATACACGTGTTAAACTTATTAAATTTTAAAAAAAAATTTCAATTTTTTAAATTTTATCATTTTTAAAATTAATAAAAAAAATTGAAATTTATCAAAAATTTTAAGATTTTTGATCTAAAACACCAAAATCATCTAACAACCCCACAAATTAAAAATCCACTCAAAATTCTCCCTAAGGGTAAATTCATAACGAGCATAAATATCAAGCAGAAGCTCACAGTCAATTTAATTTAATGCACACACATATCGAAGAAGCTAGTTTAACTTGCTTCAAAGCTTTCTCATCAGCAGGCAATTGAAAGTGAAAAATCAGCTTCTTTATTTTTCTTCACAAATCGGAATGTGTGAAGTAAAGAAATTGCAAATTTTCTTTGAATCTGCATCAGAAGTGAAAACCATCGAGAAATTGCATCTTTTTAAATGCAAAAAAATTTTGTTATTAGTTGTTAAACACACCTGAACTAAGTAGCAATATTCCAGCGAATAATAGAAATCCACTTGATAATCCCATTTTCATTATAATATTTTTTTTTGCTCCTATATGATAAATTGATTGTCGACCAGTTCGTTTGCTTTTTCTGTCGAAATCTTTAACTTTTTTTTGCCTGACTTTGTATTGCAAAATTTATTTCTCTTTTTTTTGAAGTTACACAATTTTAATATTTTATTTTCTTATGCAGTAGCCGAAAGTTTGTATAGGCAAATTAGCACATTTTTTGGGTGAATAAATATAAAATATTTAAAATAACCACTTGCATTGCATTTACTTTACTTAATTTTCATGAAAAAGATTTTAAAATTTTCTTTCTCATTTTTTTTTCTAAGAATTTTAAATCTCCTTTCACATGAAATATTTTTTTAACTTCTTATTTTCTATCCAATATTCGAGCGAGATTAAAATAATGTGCCTCGCGTTCGCGTGAGCACTGAAAATAGACTGAAGCATATGGATTCAAAAAAGTCTTTTTTCGTGTCTGCGAAGAGAAGAAAAAAAAATGTAAACTGTAGCAGAAAAGTTTTGTATGAGCGTAAACAGCTCAAAGCTCTCCGTGCTGTGTATCGCATGTATATTTGGTGTGTAGCTAAATTGTTTCTCTATTTTTACATCTGTGTTTGTGAGAATTTTTATAGCAACATGTTTTATAGCAAATGCAATTCAATACTTCCTAGTTTTTTCAACCTCTCTGTGAGATTAGATTTTTACTCAAGGTATGAATGGGGAATTGGATCAAATTTTTTTTGCAGGTATGGGCAGTTTAATTTGTTTTGTAATTTTTTGTACAAATTACTTCATTTGTATCCGGATGGTATTTTAATACTTTAACGGATCTTTTGATGTTGTTTTGTTGGGAAATGGGGGATTTTTGTGTCAAATGATATTTTTGAGGGGGAAATTTGTCTGAGTTAATTTATGCATCAATGCAGTTTCATTTTTATTTGAATGAATTAGCGTTGGTTACACGGCGTCCTAATGATGAATTTTCGATCTATTAAGAAATACACAAATTTTTAGCTTTTTTGGTCTGTACCATTTTTGAGTCTTGACCACATTCTAAAATTTTTACCCCTAAAAATATGCTGGTAAGAGTTTTTTGAGTAAAATCCTAGACAGTTCTATAAATTTCATAAAAATCCGTCCCAGAGTTTAAAAATTTACGGTAGTTTTCATGAAAATAATCCAGGACAATCCAAAATAATTACAAACAAATGACCAACCTACCCAAAAATTAATCGAAAATTGTAGTCAGCCAATTTTAGCATTTATTGTAAGGCACCTGGATTGGGATATAAAATATAAAATAAAAAAGTGATCTGAAATTTTGCACCAGCCTTTTATTTGTGTCTCTTGAGAAAATTGTTCGATCAGAGTTTATAAGGTGGAATCTACTAGAGTTTAATATTCTAGAATAATAACTAGTTATACGTAGGATAAATTGGTACTTAAAAGATTCTAAACAATTTTTCTTCATCAAACAATTTTTATTATTCCTAAAATTCCTTAAAATGAAAGCAATTTACTCAATTTTTTATTCAAATTATTCAATTTTCAATTAAAAAAGGCACAACTACTTAAAAATATTATCTAACTAGATCCGGGACTAAAATTTACATTAACACATTAATTTGCATTTTATATTCAAAATCCTACTCCAAATACCGTACTCTTAATTCTCTCAACCCCTTAAAACCCAAAATTATCTCAATTTTACATCCAAACTAATTCTTAAATCACATAAACAAGAAATCAAAAGAACTCTAAATTCATTAAAAACATTGCAACAAAAAGCCAATTTTTATTTTTTGATTTAATCATAATTAACAATCTGTTCTGTGTGGTTGGCTTAACGAGCACCTCTTGTAAAAAAATGCACTTTAAAAATCAGATTTAATTCGAGCACTCTACTATACAGGCAATTCTATTGCCATTATTATGGTTTTTGCAATTTTCCGCATCCCACGCTGTAATTAAATTAACCGCTATTGTATTGACAATCTAAAAAATTAAATTCTGAAGGAAATTGAATTTACTAACAAAAAATTTAAAGAAAGTCCTCGTGTTATATATCGAGGGACTTCAGCGCATTTTTGTGTTAGCGATCAGTATTTGATTAGCAAAGTACTTCGTATTAAATAAGTCAATCATGAATATTTTGTGACTTAAATAAATTCGACGGCTCGATAACGGTTTTTTGGCATTCAAATTTTCTAACGGTCAAAATATATTTGAAAATTTCCCGCGTAAATGCACTTGAAAATCATTAATTATAGTATAATTAGCAATTTTGTGGTGAATTTTCATATAATAAAATGGTTTGTCATTTAACGGTTTTTTGAAATTCAAATTTTCTAACGGTCGAAATATATTTGAAAATTTCCCGCGTAAATACACTTGAAAATCATTAATTATAGTATAATTAACAATTTGCACGGTGAATTTTCATATTTTAATATGGTTTGTCATTTAACGGTTTTTTGAAATTCAAATTTTCTAACGGTCGAAATATATTTGAAATTTTCCCGCGTAAATACACTTGAAAATCATTAATTATAGTATAATTAACAATTTGCACGGTGAATTTTCATATTTTAATATGGTTTGTCATTTAACGGTTTTTTGAAATTCAAACTTTCTAACGGTCGAAATATATTTGAAAATTTCCCGCGTAAATACACTTGAAAATCATTAATTATAGTATAATTAGCAATTTTGCGGTGAATTTTCATATAATAAAATGGTTTGTCATTTAACGGTTTTTTGAAATTCAAATTTTCTAACGGTCAAAATATATTTGAAAATATCCCACTTGAAGTTGGCTCTATTGTATTGAAAACAAAAAAACATTAATTATAGTATTTAGAGATGGTTTTGAGCTTTCAAACTAATCGATACGCCAATAACTCGATGGCACTGAGCTAATGCAAAAAACCAGAGCTCTCTACGATGTCTGGTTGCTTCTATCTCGATTCACAGCCAGCCGAACAGCCGAACAGCCAGCCGAACAAAGTGCATTATTAAGCTACCTTTTTAAAACAAGTTTCAAAAATGCGCTAAAAATAACACCTCGCAGGTCTCATCTTATGTCATATAGTGCAGATTAATCTAATGGTTCTTTTCATTACCACGCTGAGCTGTTGAAGAAGTGTTAAAGAATATGAAAGAAAACAAAAAGAATTCCGCACGAGGCTAATTGAGGAAAAAATAACTTTGTGTATATAGTAACAGCAAACCTATTAGAGGTATCTTGCGGTTTTCATTGTAAGAAGTTGAAAAAAAAAATTGGCGCGAGCTTGTACTATAGACTGAATGGATAGATTACTATTGTTACCGCTATTATTATGACTATTGTTGAGGATGTTGGCAGTTTACAGCTCATAAGATAGAAGAAGAGAAGTGAAAATGATCGAATCATCATCAAAGTCGTTAGTTTCTTTTAAAAACAAATAACTTTTTTGGGGTTTTGTAAGAAAGAAAAAAAAATAAATAACACGCAACGTTTAAGTTTTAACAAAAGACATTATGGATGAATGACCTAAGTTATTTTTCTTTATGTCTATTTATGTCTGGCGAAGAAGTCATTGCTTCGTTTGAAATATTTCACGTGCTTTTTTGGATGGTACAAGTATTTTTGTTTGGAATCATTTGTTAATGGAGGCATTAAACTTTTTTTTGGGATTCTTTAGCAACAGAGCAGAATAGCAATGACTTTTGGTGCTCGAGGCTGAATGATAAATACATGCGTTCGTAATAAATTCAGTTTTGGTTATCATTTTTGTTCGTCCTTACTCAAGGATCAAGGACGAGGTCCAACTGTGCAATTGTTCAAGAAGCTGGACTGTGGATTTAAAGTCCAAATTTAGATTCTTTAGAAGCTATTTGATTCTACGCCCTTTCCAGAAGTATCCACAAACTTTAAAATTCCTAATAATATTATTAACTGTATCTCCAAGCATCAACTGAACTATTTAATATCGATACTACATCCAGCAAATGCCAATCTATTTTAAATCCCACTTTTCACCTTGAAATTATTCCCCCAATTTTTTATAAACTAATTTCAATGCCTCCTTAATCTGCATTCATTTTTATGACAAACATAAACACACCGTGATAATCCAATAATCCATAAACAATAATCTATAATCCATGTTCACGAAATGTCCAAAAACCAAGAGTTGCAACGAATCATGCAATTGCTTTCTAATAACCTTCGTAATTTTATAGTCACTTATTTCCCGAACTCTTAGAAAAAGGTGATCAGATTCTTGAAAAATTTATAAGCGGAAAATGTGAATGAAAATAATTGAATGATTTGCATCCGTGATTTGACATTCAATGACATTTGCAAAGCTAAGCTTAAGTTATTTGTCAATTAATGAATGTGAATTTGTAGCTGGAAAGAGATTAATTTTTTATAGAGAGTATTGGATATTTAAGGTGGGGTTGTTTTCAAATTGTGTGAATGTTCCCTTCCTTCCCTCTCTGCTTTCACATAGATCTAGATCTAGACACCTTCCTTTACTACAGGACTAATAAAGTAGATTTTTCAATACCAGCATTGAAAACCTTAAATTCACATGTAAATGACCCTCCAAATGGTACAAATACCAAAAACATAAGCTTTATGTCAGCATGGCAATAGTGTAGCCAAAATTTGAAGTGATTTTGGCACCAGAATGGTACTAAACTGACTCCATGCTGAATTATTCACCTTCTCATGACTAAATTTATTATTTAGATCAGTGTCTTCCAAACTTTTTTGGTTGGCGACACACTTTTGAGTCAAAAAAATTTCGCGACACACCAAAAAATATATTTTTCACAAATTAATGCAAAAATTGCTCAAAAATTGAGTTTCATGACCTTTTTTAGAGGAAGTCTTAAAAAACTGGTCATTTTTGGTCATGTAGGAAAAATCTCGCGACACACCTAGAATATTTGGCGACACACAGTTTGGAATACACTGATTTAGATAAAAGTCATCAAGTACGAAAATCTATAAATTTATTTCCAGACATTCCAATAAAAATGTTCGACATGCTTCAAATTTTTATTCAGATCAACATCAATCAAATCACTTCCTTCCTTCCTTCCTTGATTTTCAAATCTTAATCAACAAATTCCCACAAACCCAATAACTTCTTCTGCCCATTACAAACACATAAACCAAATGATTTATCGCTGCATACACAAATTTACTCATTAAACTCATTTTATGTAGCTTTTAAAATTTAAATTGTCGCAGAATAATATTTCTCATTTTTTGCCATCATTAAAGCCACACAATGACACTTAACAAAATGGATGCAAAAATTCATGGTCAAAATTAATTATCAATGAATGAGTAATTTGCTTAATTCGCGCGATATTCAGCCTATTGTTGATGCTTCCTCACCTCTGTTCTTTATTTCTTTTTGTCATAATAATAAATCATGCTCGTTGAACATGAAAGAAAACATTTCTAAAAGGAACTTTTTTTATTGCCGTCAGCTACTGCATTTTGTGGTCAACACAAATCATTTCGTGTTGCGATGATTGTCAGAAAAAAAGTATTTTCGCGCTCTCTACCCAGGAAGTTTAATGGCTTTTTAAATATGAACGCGAGCAGTTTCTTTCGACACAGCAAGAATAGTGTTGAAAAATTTCCTGAAATTACCATAACAATGGCAAAAAGAGAATATTTTTCAACAAAAAGAGGTAAAATGAAGCACTTTAAAGGGCCTTGAGATGCTCACATTACAGAATTGAGTTTGTAATTTCAGAAGTTTGCGCTTTACGGCTTTCATACATGACCAAAACATTGGGATCTTTACACGTTAATGCATGACCTTTGAGTGGCTTGTTTGTCTCTTTACCAAAACTTATACACAACAGTATGAAAACAACAATAAACAGCGGCATTTATTATTATGTACCATTCCATTCTTCAACATCGTCGTTTCTCTTTCTGCACTTCTAAGTCAAGCCTGAATATTTATTAGATCATTATTTAGCTGTTGGCCGACCCATATTAGTATAATAAAATTATTGTCGAGAGCAGATCAATAATATCTTGTGCTGTATGTCGCAATGTTTAAATAGGTAACAACCTTCTCCACTCCAATCAACCACAGCCATATTCTCATAATAATAACAACAGCGCCAGTTTGAGGGCATATACATATTGATAAAAATCGATTTCCATTCATTTATTTCGTTCTATTTTGTACACGGAATGTCTGTTAAAGCTTTTTTTAGCATATGAATTAACTTTGCACACTGCAATCTATCCGAGCCCGCTATGTGCCAGTATATCACGCCCCATTCCTCTTACTCAGCACGACTCCAATGACATTCATGTGCTAAACGATTCAAATAATTTCTTTCATACCACAAATATTCAATTATGCACACAAAATATTTAATGGAAATCTATATTGGATTTTTCGTCATGTTACTAATAGTGAGACACAGAATGCGAGCATTGAGCGAAGAGAAAAATGGTGTTTAACTGTGAATGAGATTGAATTGCTGCAGATATGAGTCACACCATCCTAGCCTGTTCTAGTTATTATAATTCATATTGCGAAAGAGTTTTTTTTAATTTTATTTAACGTTAAGTTTTATTTCTTCGAAAAGTAATAATAACTTTAAATTATTGCGGGTATAAAAGCTTTAAAACCTGCAATACTTTAACCTTTTACAATTGTTAATGAGCATTTTCGGAATTCTTATTTTTAATGTATGCTTTGCTGCAGAAATAAAATGTAGTACCAAGTTCTGCTTTGGATGGCTGAAAAGGTGGGACTGTTGATTTTTATCTAGCAAGGCTTTAATCAACTGCTTTATTTATGGAGTGCATGATCCTAAAGAAAATTTGATCTGTGTTGTGGAATATCTTGAGATGGCATAACTATCTGGCTGAATAGTTGATTGTAAATGTGGTTTATTGCACATCTAGTTCAAATTGAGTCTATTTCCTAATTTGAAGCAGTTATTACGCAGTGATTTTAGAAAATTTTGAGGTTATAATTTTTATGTGAGTTTTTCAAGGAAATTTAGATTTTTCAGGCAATTTTTGTTACGAAGTTTTTAGGTTCAAAACAAGAATGTGTGAGATTCTTATTGGACTAGACTAAAATTGACTTGATATGAAAATAAATAGAGGGCTGTTTATTTCTGGGGCCGGTTTCTTGGTATACCATACCCCTAGTGTATACCAAACAATCGGACCCTAAAGTCAATATTTAAGCATGAGGTGGCAAATCTACCACAAGTGTTACCTTGTCGCAGACACAATCACAAGCCTTAGTCAAAACTTGTTCAGAATCTGTCTTTGTATATGCCTGTGAATCTTGGTGAGTCCGATCATGCCTGACTACAGCCATATCACAGATATCAGCCTTAGTTCCATATATTCTAGTATACGAAGATTTTGTGACATAAGTAATTAAATCATGTAACGGCATGTAACTAAAGCTAAATAGCTGTGTTCAGTTGGCATGTGCCTAACTAAATTATTCAGTCTCTACCTAAAAATGCGCTCTAATCACTCCTATCTCACTACCTTACTATAAACTAAATTCCCTTTAACATTCAACTATGTGCAGATCTATTAAATTCATACAAAAGAATGCAGTACGGAGACACTGACAAAGAAGGAATAATAAAATTAAATAATGTGCGGCAAAGACACAAATGTATAGAGCGGCACCCTTCTTGATTCAATTAAATTGCTCGATAATTAATATATTTTTTTTTTCATACATACATATTTATATCTCGACCTCGAATATGTTATGGAAAGGTGATAAATTGAAATTCAGGGCAAAAGTTTTTATAGCTTTCATTTTTCATAAAGTTTAACGATAATATTTTATGGACGTAAAAGGCTCATTGTTTGAGATTGAAATTTTAACTGAGAAATTATAGTTTATAACAATTATATCATTATCTTTTCCTTAAATACTAAATAATATCAATTTTATTTAGTTAAACATAAACCCTGATGTGGATTAATAGTTCTCAGTTGAGAAATATGGGCGCGAACTCTTTTTATATATGATAAAGAAATTTTTCATAATATTATTATTACCTTATTCGATTTACGTAGAAATAATAAGAATAAACAGCTCTTTGACTTTCATAAATTATTCAGCAATTTATACATGTTGTGCCTCAAACATCATAAAAAGTTTTTCATTTTCACTATAAAATTTACGCCTTTTGTGATTTTCCAATCAAATTTGCAATTGATTTTTATGAATATGAGAAAAAAATGATTTAAATAAGAGCAGTAAAAAGTTATTGCAAGTAAGGATTGAGATTAGTAAGCAACTGTGAATTGCGGATTATTGTTATTTGAGATTTGTGTTTATTTTCACAGCAACTGTTATTACTTTATGGTGTTGTGTGGAAATAAGGAACAGCAAGTAACGAATTTGAGGTGTTAAAGGTGTCAAAAATTATGATCTTATGACTAGGTTGTCCATAAGCTTTCTCCAGGGGTGTATCCAGATTTTTTTTTCAATTTTTTACTCAAGTTTTCGTACTTTTTGTTAATTTAGGGGGGTCTGGACCCCATTGGACCTAGCTAGCTCCCTGCCTTTCTCAGAATAGCTGAACTTATTGTGAATTTGTCTTTAATGACTACACTGTGCCCCTCGGGTACGACTTATTGGAACAGAGGCCTTACTCTCGCACTGACGGACCCCTATATATGGATGGATACCCCAAATTTCAATCTACTCAGAAACCACAGGTTTTCTTCTAAAATCAGTCAATTTTGTACCAAAAGCAAGACACAGGTACAAACTACATCACTAATGAGATTCCAAAGACAATTCCTTATTCCACGCCAATAAAACTTTCACCCCACAAAGCCGACATGTTAAAGTCCAACAATTTAATTTAATTTTATAATCCATTCAATAAATATCCAGACTTTATAGACAAATCACATTCAATAATCCACAATTTGCATGGTAATGTGCAAAAATATCATTTGTAACAATAAATTACATAAAAAAATTTTTCACCTAAATATTGCATGTGTCAAAAGCTCAGATCTCATTAATTCATTCAATCTTATGCAATTTCAATCCAAAAAAACTATAACAACAGCAGCAAGCGAATGCAATCGATTTTCTGACATTGTTGTATGGTGCTTATATGCAAAAAACAAGATTGAAATTAAACAAAATAGAGAAGAAAAAAAGCAAGCAAGAAATTCAATTGATTTTAAATATCTATTCCAATTTCAATGACTGAAAAATAGTGTAATTGGATAATGTGTTAAAAAGAAATAACTAATTGTGTGCAATGTTATGAGATCATATTGGAATTTACTTCCCCATAAAAATCCCAAAACATATGCTCACCTGTACGATCTCAAGTGGATGATCAATATCCACTTGAGTCATTGTATATTATTGAACATGCGGAATTGCTTATAATAAATGAAATAATAAAATACAAAACAAAATATCAAGCTCGAGCTATTGAAATAAAGAATGTTGATCCACCTCAAAGGTGCACTTTTAACAATTTTATTGAACTCATGAGTAATTAAAAAATAATTTAATGACACATGAATGGAATCGTCAAAAAAAAAATGTTCAGCCGCATGATCGAAGGACGGATAATGAACTCATTCATTTATGCTGAATGTATCGATATACATCTATAATGTAATTTATAAAAATGCTAAGAATGTCTGTCAAAACGTCATTAAGAGAATTACTGTTACATCATTACAGGCTAAGTACAATAGGCTCATGAAGTACAACAACAACAAAAAAAACACACACTTGCCACTCAGCATCGTCCTTGAATGTCGTTCAATGTTTCATCGTGCTATGCTGAACATATTTTTTGTGAAAGTCAGACTCTAGAGCCATAAAATCAAATCTTTCTCACATGATGTCTTTGCTTCCACTTTTCAATTTTCCCCACAACAATCCTTTAATGACTTTAAATTAATTTTCAATCTGACAAATAGTTGACATCCTTCTGTCTCTCAGTGCTTATTTTTCTGTTGTTCTACCATTCAAGTCCATTGAATTCACATGAATGTTAATTGATTTACACTAATTGTAACTACACGATGCCCAATTATTTCAATCAGTATCCACAAAATACATAATTAAATTCAATGCATACCACGATTGACATGAAAATGATATTAAATAAAATGTGTCTCGTTTATTTCGGCAAATGGATTTAAACGGTTGGAAATTGTTGTAATTGGGTGTTCAGGATATACAGCGCATTTTATGAGCTAAATTTTATTTTATTAAAAGAAAAAAATTATTTTTCAATGATAACCGACGAGGACTGTAAGAAATATGAATCATAGTAATCATGGAAAATACAAAAAATAAGAAACATCAGTTGATAAACACAAATTGAAACAAAAAGTCGTTTAAAATTTTGAATAAACGAAAATTTAGAAAATATAACAGGAACACTAATGGAAATAAATTCAGCACCAGGCTGGCGTGAACTAACATTCGATGGAAATCTGATTTAAAGCTGTCATAAAACAGATAATCTGCAGGATTTTTTTGATTTTTTAGTACAATGTGTCGTTTAAGATAACTGAAGTAGGTCGTGCATCACAATTGATCTACAATAGATGACAGAAATCAAAGAAAGTAAAATTCAGGATCAGAAAATTATTAAAAATTTGGTCACGTACACAGATGCTACTCCACGAAATCCTTCTTCTATTCCAAATAAAATTTAGACATAATGATTGTCGACCCAAACCAACCAGCAGCTCAAACTGACCCCAACCATTCAATCATTTCACATTTTCTCACAATCAGCACAAAAAATCAGCACAAAAAATCAGCAATAAAAATTACTTTCGTGCCCACATAAAGTAAAAGTAAATTGACTATATTGGCAAGTTGATTTTATGCTTATTAAAAAAACGCATGAATGTACAATCTACAGTATGGAACAAAGGAGAAGAAAACATATGGACAATAGTGCGAAATGAAATGGAAAAATAATGAAGAAAATAAAAAATTGTTTCAAGGGCACTCAATCGATGAACTTCTGGTGACGTTTAAAGAGTAGTATATTAATATTCAGATCAGCGATAAATAGTGTAAAGAAATAAAAGCATAAAGACACGATCAAGATGCGTAAGGTATCCGAACACTGCTGTGTCCAATTGCTCTAGATGAAAAAATTTATTGATTGCAACGTTATGTGGAAGATATGTAGAAATAAAAATTAGTTTTGTAGTACCAACTGTGAAGCTGCTAAATGTGAGACATAAAGCACAATAATAGCGCACTTAATAGCGTTTCAATTTCATGACAAACAATTTATTATTATTTTTTTATATTTATTTCACATACACATATCATTGCGGAAAGACAACATAACAAAAAAATCTTAATACGATTTAAATGCCACCAAGCCTAGAAGGAGAATGAGAATGTTGTAAGAAGAAACGAAAATAAAATAAAATATTCATGCAAGGCATGAATAAAAGAAGCATGAGGAAGGTTACATTATTTGAGCTGTTGTTTGTTGCAATACATTTTTGTGGTTTTATTTCCATAACTCTCAAGTGTATGACCTGCATGTACTGTGGCGAATCATAATGTACTGAACATCATGTGATACCTACCGGAATGTCAAAAAATGTATTTATTGAGCATATTTTGTTAGTATAAGTGTTTTTGACTTTAAGCCGCTTAATGATTTCTTCATGAAAGTAAATTACCTCTGCAACATGTGAGTATAATGGATTTAATAAAGATATCATCTGTTATTTTGTTGACTTTCGTCAACTCGCTGACATTATTAAGTTTATTGCTTGATGATTTTTGCAGAGTTGGTGAGTTTGGAAAGGAAATTTTGATTTTTATGGAGATTGTGTTGTATTAATTGCAGCTTGATTATGAAGTCAGCTTGATGATTGATGAAATTACTTTCAAGAGATCCATTAAAATGTTGAACGTATGACAACCAAGCGAATTGTATAATTAGAAACAAGCGGTCGTCTAGTGGTTAATGGCAAAAAACACGATGTATAGATCACACCACAAACTTCCACGTGGCGAGCTACGCTCGCCAACGGCAATTACCTATCCAAAGGCGAGCTACGCTCGCCGGTTGATATCGATCCAAAGGCGAGCTACGCTCGCCGGTTAATATCGATCCCAAGGCGAGCTACGCTGAGAAGTGATTCAAGAATTGAATCCAGCAAATGTGAAAAGAAGATTTCTAATTGAATAGTAAGTTGTTAATTGAGTGAGGTATATCGCTTAGTTTTTCCCATTAAAATTATAACTTCTCATAAGATGCGCCCACGTTTTTAGTTATAGAACTATACGATAAGTTCGAGGTGTACTTATTCGCAATTAATAGACGTTGTTGACAATAGGATAAAATTTTAAAAATAAAATCTGAAAATTAAAATTAATTTCTGACAAATACAAAATAAAAGTTATTTTCTTCTTTTTAGTCCACGGAAAAAATGAATTTTTATACAGTATTCTATGGGAAAACGTAGTTTTTTTTTAAAAAAAGTATTTTTTTATAGCGTATTTATTTTCTACTTTTTAGTCTTATGATGATACCATAAATACAATTTTTATACCAAATATCAATTATTTTATTAGCTTGCTCATAAGTTGACAATATACAGATTACAGTAGTGTCGGACTCCACTTCGCTACGCTTCGTTCGTCCGACTGTTTTAAGATCACAGGGGTTGTCGAATCTCGCTCCGCTCGTTCGACTGTTTATAGATCACAGGGGTTGTCGAATCTCGCTACGCTCGTTCGACTGTTTATAGATCACAGGGGTTGTCGAATCTCGCTCCGCTCGTTCGACTGTTTATAGATCACAGGGGTTGTCGAATCTCGCTACGCTCGTTCGACTGTTTATAGATCACAGGGGTTGTCGAATCTCGCTACGCTCGTTCGACTGTTTATAGATCACAGGGGTTGTCGAATCTCGCTACGCTCGTTCGACTGTTTATAGATCACAGGGGTTGTCGAATCTCGCTCCGCTCGTCCGACTGTTTATAAGTCGCAGGAATTAACTCAAAATTTTCTTACATATCTTCTAACAACTTTGGAAAATTTTCACGCCTTCACTCGCTACGCTACGTTCAGGACGTAAAAATTTGTGAGCTACGCTCAACTTAGTTCGAACTACGTTCGAACTTTTATATTCGAGCTCCGCTCGAATTATTATTACTCAAATCACCAACACTTTCTCACATATCTGCAGTTTTCTAACGGCTTTGGAAAATTTTCACGCCTTCACTCGCTACGCTACGTTCAGGACGTAAAAATTTGTGAGCTACGCTCAACTTAGTTCGAACTACGTTCGAACTTTAATATTCGAGCTCCGCTCGAATTATTATTACTCAAATCACCAACACTTTCTCACATATCTGCAGTTTTCTAACGGCTTTGGAAAATTTTCACGCCTTCACTCGCTACGCTACGTTCAGGACGTAAAAATTTGTGAGCTACGCTCAACTTAGTTCGAACTACGTTCGAACTTTTATATTCGAGCTCCGCTCGAATTATTATTACTCAAATCACCAACACTTTCTCACATATCTGCAGTTTTCTAACAGCAGATCAGGACGTAAAAATTTGTGAGCTACGCTCAACTTAGTTCGAACTACGTTCGAACTTTTTATTCGAATCACCAACACTTTCTCACATATCTGCAGTTTTCTAACGGCTTTGGAAAATTTTCACGCCTTCACTCGCTACGCTACATTCAGGACGTAAAAATTTGTGAGCTACGCTCAACTTAGTTCGAACTACGTTCGAACTTTTATATTCGAGCTCCGCTCGAATTATTATTACTCAAATCACCAACACTTTCTCACATATCTGCAGTTTTCTAACGGCTTTGGAAAATTTTCACGCCTTCACTCGCTACGCTACGTTCAGGACGTAAAAATTTGTGAGCTACGCTCAACTTAGTTCGAACTACGCACTATGGGGCAAAATGAAAAAAAATCGGACATTCACTTGGTTTTTGGCATTGTTTCAAATAACCATTCCAAAGTTATTTTTTCTTGTAGAGGACATAAAAATAGACTTACATGGCAAATTTCAGGTCATTTGGTGCTACTTCCGCGATTCTAGTGCTGATTGAAGTTGAAAAGGGGTGAAAATTTGAATTTTTTCATGCTATATTTGAACTAGAAAATCTCTTCAATGATAAAAGATATCAAAAAATGGTTTTCAGTTCCTAGTATTGCTATATAAGAGCTTTATTTTGAGGTACGACAAAGTCTATAACTTTGTAGTTTTGGTACCGGTGTGGTAGGAAAAGCATGAAAATCATAGGAAAAATGTCTTTGGACATGCCGCAACTACCTAAAATGGTCAGGATTTTACAAGGAATAACTATTAGCATATAGCTCCTGACCTCTAGTTTCTAAAAATGTATAAACTTTTGAAACCTCGCCTGTTCAAAAAAAAGTTATGGCAATTTTAGTGAGTCGATCTATATTTGCCTAAAAACTGATTTTTCTTAGAAAAAAATAAGAATCATAACAATATATATAGTTTTTGATGTTTTTTTGTGGTTTTGGCTATTTTAAGACAAATTGTGAAGAATTTTTTTCAAAAAGTTCAAAATTAACCGAGATATAGGGTACATGTGTTCTCTGACGACTTGACCCTTTTTTACCTCACTCAAACAGCTGTAACTTTTACAAGTTGTAATATTTTTTAATTTTGTCTTCTGTTTTATGTAGCCTAGATTAGTACCTTTCTAGTAATGTATAATACTTGATGGCTGAGTATGGTCTTGGTCATGAACTCGGTCCTTGTTTGTGACCGACCCCAAACTAGTAAAAATCACAAAAACATAATTTCGTAATATCCTACTTAAAAACAAATTTAGACATTGTAATTAGATTTTTTTTGTTTATTTTTGATAATTATGACTACTTAAACTCAAATTTTGTGTTTTCGAATTTTTTTACCACCTGTGGACAGTCTCTTGGTACCCTCCTAGGAAATACCCTAAAAGACTCTATTTGATCAAGAAATCTTGCATCTTACAGACTTTTATCGATTTATAAATGATATTTGTGCACATTTAAAATAAAATTTATCTGTTTAAGGTACAATACAGTAATTTTTTTTGGATTTTTTGCTATTTCGTTCGAGATTGGCAAGGGTCGGTCACATTCAATGCACTACCATGGAAGCAAGGACTAAGATATATCCAAGTATTATACATTTCTGAAAAGGTATTAAACGAAGCTACCAAATACAGAAAACAGAGACAAAAAATATTACTCCTGTGAAAAGTTATGAGCTTTTAGGAAGTCTCAAAAATCACCTAATCGGCAACCAGCATAGGAAAAATTACAGAAAAGCAAATTTTGATGAAATTTTAGACTTAGGTTGCCTTTTTTTAGTTTCTTAATGACTAAGAATTACTTTTTGGACCAAATCCTTTCATTTTTTTTTCTCAAAATTTGGTTTTTTTTAATTTTACTTATGCTGGTTGCCGAGTAGGTGCTTTTTGAGACTACTTAGATATTTATAACTTTTTACAGGAGCAATATTTTTTATTTCTGTTTTCTGTGTTTGATTGCTGATATTAATGCCTTTCTAAAAATATATAACATATGGATATATATTAGTCCTTGCTTCCATGATAGTGCATTGAATGTGACCGACGCAAGCCAATCTCGAACGAGATAGCCAAAAATCCCAATTTTTCAGTGTATTGTACCCTAAACAGATAAGTTTTACTTTAAATATGCATAGATATATTATATTAATAGATAAAAGGCTGTAAAATAAGTTCTATTTCAAGACTTCTTAACCAACTAGAGACTACTAGGGTACTTCTTAGGAGACTACCAAGATATTATCCACAACCTGTGAAAAAATTCGAAAACACAAAATTTGAGTTTAAATGGTCATAATTATCATAACTAAACATAAAAAACCTAAATACAATATTTAATTATGTTCGTAAATGCTGTATCAAGAAATGGAGTGTTTGAGATTTTCACTAGTTTGGGGTCGGTCACAAACAAGGACCGAGTTCATGACCAAGACCATACTCAGCCATCAAGTATTATACATCACTAGAAAGGTACTAATCTAGGCTACATAAAACAGAAGACAAAATTAAAAAATATTACAACTTGTAAAAGTTACAGCTGTTTGAGTGAGGTAAAAAAGGGTCAAGTCGTCAGAGAACACATGTACCCTATATCTCGGTTAATTTTAAACTTTTTGAAAAAAATTCTTCACAATTTGTCTTAAAATAGCCAAAACCACAAAAAAACATCAAAAACTATATATATTGTTATGATTCTTATTTTTTTCTAAGAAAAATCAGTTTTTAGGCAAATATAGATCGACTCACTAAAATTGCCATAACTTTTTTTTGAACAGGCGAGGTTTCAAAAGTTTATACATTTTTAGAAACTAGAGGTCAGGAGCTATATGCTAATAGTTATCCCTTGTAAAATCCTGACCATTTTAGGTAGTTGCGGCATGTCCAAAGACATTTTTCCTATGATTTTCATGCTTTTCCTACCACACCGGTACCAAAACTACAAAGTTATAGACTTTGTCGTACCTCAAAATAAAGCTCTTATATAGCAATACTAGAAACTGAAAACCATTTTTTGATATCTTTTATCATTGAAGAGATTTTCTAGTTCAAATATAGCATGAAAAAATTCAAATTTTCACCCCTTTTCAACTTCAAACAGCTCTAGAATCGCGGAAGTAGCACCAAATGACCTGAAATTTGCCATGTAAGTCTATTTTTATGTCCTCTACAAGAAAAAATAACTTTGGAATGGTTATTTGAAACAATGCCAAAAACCAAGTGAATGTCCGATTTTTTTTCATTTTGCCCCATAGTGCTACGTTCGAACTTTTATATTCGAGCTCCGCTCGAATTATTATTACTCAAATCACCAACACTTTCTCACATATTTGCAGTTTTCTAACGGCTTTGGAAAATTTTCACGCCTTCACTCGCTACGCTACGTTCAGGACGTAAAAATTTGTGAGCTACGCTCAACTTAGTTCGAACTACGTTCGAACTTTTATATTCGAGCTCCGCTCGAATTATTATTACTCAAATCACCAACACTTTCTCACATATCTGCAGTTTTCTAACGGCTTTGGAAAATTTTCACGCCTTCACTCGCTACGCTACGTTCAGGACGTAAAAATTTGTGAGCTACGCTCAACTTAGTTCGAACTACGTTCGAACTTTTATATTCGAGCTCCGCTCGAATTATTATTACTCAAATCACCAACACTTTCTCACATATTTGCAGTTTTCTAACGGCTTTGGAAAATTTTCACGCCTTCACTCGCTACGCTACGTTCAGGACGTAAAAATTTGTGAGCTACGCTCAACTTAGTTCGAACTACGTTCGAACTTTTATATTCGAGCTCCGCTCGAATTATTATTACTCAAATCACCAACACTTTCTCACATATCTGCAGTTTTCTAACGGCTTTGGAAAATTTTCACGCCTTCACTCGCTACGCTACGTTCAGGACGTAAAAATTTGTGAGCTACGCTCAACTTAGTTCGAACTACGTTCGAACTTTTATATTCGAGCTCCGCTCGAATTATTATTACTCAAATCACCAACACTTTCTCACATATCTACAGTCTTCTAATGTTATGTTCGAGCTGCGCCCGACCATTACTCAAACGTAGTAGTGTCAATATATTATCAATTTATCAGACGTTTAATAATCTCACTTATACAATTTTGTACACGGTTTATTATTACATGCTATGTAACTTTAAATGTTTATATAAGCCCCATAAAACCGTGTATAAACTGATTTTTATACATTTTTATAACTCTTCATGATACTCGTCATTGACATACCATATAATTGTTAACGTGACACGACTTTCTCCATCCCTTCACATAAACTTCTAAAATGCAAAATCCTAACAAAAAAAATTTGCATATAAAAACACTGTTCCATTCACCAAAACTCAATTACTAATAAAATCCACCTATCTATCGAGTCACAGTACTTGCATTTATTTACATGTCACTACGAACAACAAACCATAAATTTGGATGAAAGTATGGCAAATGTACATATATGTATGTATAGACTAAGATTATTGCTCTTGTGAAGTATATCGACATTTCATACAAAAAACAAAATTCACTCTTTTTTGTACTTTTTTGATGTTTTATGACTTAGAAAAATTTAATTATGCATAAATAAATCATGAAACATCGTAAAGCATCAAAAAAGTGTAAAAAAGAATCAAAAAAGTTTTTTGTCATTGGTGAGATTTGAACCCATGACATTTCGGAAAAATGAAATGTTCTTAAAGAATGTCCATGAGAAAATGACATCATTGATATTGGATTATTTTCTCATATAAAAATTCATAAATTAAATTATACTATAATTAAGCATTTTTGTGATTCCAAAATGCTAAAATATTGTATTGTCATCGAGAATACATATGTATAAAAAAATTTAGCTCGATTAGAGCAGTAGAAGTGGTCGAAAAATCGATTGCAAAATTTACCCAAGACAAACAAACAGACAAGAAAGCAAGTTAAGAAAAACGTGGTAATAATAATAATAATAAGATCCAGTAATGATCTACAGCCTCTAGGTCCAATAAAAATGAGATCCAGTAAACATCTACAGCCTCTATGTCCAATAAAAATAAGATCCAGTAATGATCTACAGCCTCTATGTCCAATAACATATGATCCAGTAAACATCTACAGCCTCTATGTCCAGTAAAACGAGATCCAGTAATGATCTACAGCCTCTATGTCCAATTAAACAAGATCCAGTAAACATCTACAGCCTCTATGTCCAATTTAACAAGATCCAGTAAACATCTTCAGCCTCTATGTCCAGTAAAAATATGATCCAGTAAACATCTACAGCCTCTATGTCCAATTAAATAAGATCCAGTGATCATCTACAGCCTCTATGTCCAATAAAACGAGATCCAGTAATGATCTACAGCTTCTATGTCCAGTAAAACGAGATCCAGTAATGATCTACAGCCTCTATGTCCAGTAAAACGAGATCCAGTAATGATCTACAGCCTCTATGTCCAATTAAACAAGACCCAATAAACATCTACAGCCTCTATGTCCAGTAAAACGAGATCCAGTAAACATCTACAGCCTCTATGTCCAATAAAAATAAGATCCAGTAATGATCTACAGCCTCTATGTCCAGTAAAACGAAATCCAGTAATGATCTACAGCTTCTATGTCCAGTAAAACGAGATCCAGTAATGATCTACAGCTTCTATGTCCAGTAAAACGAGATCCAGTAATGATCTACAGCCTCTATGTCCAGTAAAACGAGATCCAGTAAACATCTACAGTCTCTATATTCATTCAAATATTTTTAAGTGAAATTCACGTTACGTAATTTTACGTAATGTAAGGATTTTACGTAACGTAAACAAAAGTGTTATAATTTTTATAACAATCTTTTTCATGCTGTAACTTTTTACAGGAGCTTCTAAAGTACCAACATAGCGGATATTAAATGTAGATCCTGATTTGATCTTTCATTTTATGCCTATTTCAAGGCTTGAAATGTTAATTCCAGTGCGGAATCAAAAATGGCGCAACTGTCATAAAAAATCATGTTTTTTGCATTTTTCGGTCACTAAATGGACATAAAGTTCGGATATTATTTAGCACAAAATGGTTTTAAGGTACGGTCTATCGAATCAGATACAAGAAACTGTATAAAAGTCACCGCATAAAAAATTTTCCATACAAATTTTTGGTTTTTAACGGTTTTTTGCGTCTAGTTCCAACGCAACGGAACTGACTGGAACCAAACATACCTCAGGTAATAGATATTTTCAATACCTGTCATATGAGACCAAAAACGTAAAGATTCATGCTTCCGTTGACTCAAAAAATCAAAATTAGTGAAAATCTCAAAAAAAGTGAATACAATAACTTGCACGCAATGCGTGGAAGTTAAAATGGTTCTAAATGTACTGCCCTCTTGGATGCCTTGGTATCAGGGACGTAGCCAGGGGGTGGTCCTTAGGTGCAAATATTAATTTTTTACAGAAAAATGTTGTAGGTTACTTTCAAAATCTATCTTAATGTCTAAAAAAGTGCCCCCCCCCCCCCCTTTAAAAATCCTGGCTATGCCTCTGCTTGGTATGAACATCTCAATGTATGTCGATCAGGAGACATCCTGAAACCTCCTCTAAAAATTCCCTTTAACTTTTAAATCTCTTGAAAAATTTCTAAATTTGACAAGTCTTAAGATAATGTGATGCTGATCAACCCTAAAAATAAGACCAGTTGTATTCGATTGATAGTTATCGAGTAACCAGATCATCTTTCTTAATTGATTGACGTGATTCATATCGATTCTAATAATAATAATGTGAAAGGGTGTCAACGGCTCGGTTAATCTTGCTGAGAACACTAACACATCGATTCTAACATGATGGTCAAAAAACATTAAATATAAAACTGTGATAACCAAAAAATTACTAATTTACAGAAAAATGTCTTCATGAAATAATTCATTAATTAAGTTTAAAGAAATAAACTGACTCAAATCTCTCAAAAATTAAATATTTTATCGTTTCTTAAGTACCGGAAGAGATTTTTTCCTAACAATGATCAAAAGGGCCAGTGAAAAATATTTTGTAGGTGGGCCACAGAGAAAATTTGCCCACCAAAGCGGCTCAATCTTTAAAAATTACAAAAATGTCTCATGATGTTGATTAAATGTGATCAATTAATTAAAAATTCATGAGCTTACAATTTTATGCTGGTTATTAACATAAATAGACCAACATTTATATAACATTCCATTTTATATGAACTGAATCGATAATCGAATGCTTTTAAATAGAACGAGTTTGATAAAAATAAAAAATCGATGTAACAGCAGCAGAAAACACGTCAAGTATCTATAACCTATAATGAATATTTATGACAACAAAAGAATTTGTCAAAAATTTAAATCATTTCAGTCTTGAATATGATTGATTTATGAATATGACGGAAGAGTCGGAATCGTAAAAAAAGAGCAGATAAAAATATCTACATTTTTTTGCATGATCATGATCAATCGAATATATTATACACAATTATAACAAATCACATTTAGTGATCGTGAAAGAAGTCAGGGGCTATTTCAATGTCATTTATAGAGCAAAAAAATAAAATAAGTGTAGCAGTCAATTCATTAAATTATCTAATCGCTGTGAATTTGTATAGATCTTAACCTCTAGGTTCTCATAAAAGTTGAGACGTGAGGCTGTTTAGTGGTCGCGGCTTATAAAAGTTATGCTACAAAGTAAGTGAATGAGTAATGAGCATAAATCATTACGCATATGACACGTGGTTTTTCTTATTCAAGCTGTCATGAAAGGAACTTTCGGGGTATGGCAGAAGGTAAAGTGAGCTGATCATTTAATTATTCGCTATAATGCAAAGTCATTCGTAACACGATTATGCACAGACGAGTGACATTCAAGAGGGAGCATATATATATATTAATAAAATGATAAATTCATAAAGCATTACGAGACGTCGAGAATATTTACATTTCATCACGTGATTGCTATCGCTCTCATTTTCATTGCGACTGACATTTCTCTTTTGTTATTTGTGTGTAGGTAACAGAAATTAATGCTTAAACAACTTGCATAATAAAATTCATTAAATATGATCAATTAGCAATTATAAGAGGCATTGTAGCGTGCGTAGAAATTAACTTACTGGATCAATTGAAGCTGATGATATAACATGCAAATAATTGAATAATTTACATACACATGCACCTGGAAAACGTGAAGCTTTTCCATAAAATTTGCTGAGTATCATAAATTTCCATTTTACAAGTTCAATTTTACACAAATTAGTGTAATAATGATGTAGGAAGCGACATGTGCGTCAGAAGCTATTTACTGTCCTTTTTATTCGTTTGACGTGTCATCTGGATGCAGTAATAGTAAAGATGAAGAAATATTACAATGCAAATTACGACAAAGAAGTGGGCAATAAAAATTTGCATTTACACGGACCGAAGAAATTTTATGGATTAATAATTGTATCGTGCCGTTTTAATAAGAAGGAAATGTTTAAAGATCTTTATAAGAGGTAGTTAAGCAGGTATGTAGACCAAGTGGTGTATAGCTTTTAAATTACTGAAATTGGGTTAATTTTCATGAGTTTTCAATTATTTAAATTTTTTACAGTCCAATCTAAACGAGTTAAGGCAACTGGATGTAATGTGGTGAGAGTCAATATCATGAAATTATTCAGAGTAATCCAAGAGTAATCAGCTGGAGAAAAACTTGTAATGGTAGAATTTTAAGGAGACCGATTTTGGTGAGAATCGAACCCAGGTCCTGAGGAGCAAAGGATTGCAAATATCTGGTCTGCCTCACTTGACTACAACGTATTTTTTAACGAACTGACAGAAAAGCCTTAATATAGATCAGCATCCTTAAATAAATACAATATAAACCTTAACGATCCCCTTTAAAATCCATTAATTTCTCATCACTAAAATTCCCATTCATATTAATAATCTCATCTACTTAAATAACAAATGTCAGTCAAGCAAGAAAATAGCATCATAAAAGGTACAAATATTATGATAGTGATGATAGGTATGATAAATATTAAAAGTGGATATACCTGACTGCAGTCATTAAAGATTTTTATAATACGTCCATTATTTTACTTAATGCTCCGCATCCGATAACAACATGTGTGTAACCTTGATGATAATTTTAATCTCTTTAATCTTCCTGTAAACTTTAATTTCAAGAAATAAATAAAATTGTAGTCACTAGTGGATAGACATTAAAACATCTTAAGACACATGTTTATCAAGTTTTCCAATTTGCAACGGTTGCATTGGAAATGATCATTATTTTTTTATGTAGCTTTGTGAGAGTTAAAGATACATCAGATTTCTTTTTTTTTGCGCGTTTAGTTTCCATTTTCATTCATATTTTCTCCATCCAGTCTCATTTTAATCTCTTCCTATCACTTTTTTTTACATGATGTGCATGCTCATGAGAAATTTAATAATTTTTCTGGTTATTTTGCAACATTTTACGTCTCGAGAATTTTTTTTGTCTTCTTTATGATCATCTTCACTTTCTGCAAGACTAAAATGCCAAGGTAAGTAATCCATCATCAGACTGCGTGTACAAGAAGACATTGTGTTAAAAAAAAGATATTATATTCGTTTATTGAAGAAACATTGTCTGATAATGAATAATAGCAGTAGGCAGAATTTTTGAAAGCAATGAGAAGCCAAAAAAAATATTTTTGATCAATCTAAAAATAGAAGATCTTGGAATTTGCAAGGTACAAAGCAGTGGTAAATTGTTTGAATAGTTCAAGTTTTTGAAATTTTATGGAAAGTTTGCATCAGGTAGCAGTATTTCATCGCAAATGAGAATTCATAAATAGTAATAAATTATTTATCATTACTTAGTGTTTAAATGACTTCAAATAAACAACTTGATCGCAAACTTACTCCAATGGTAACTTAAAGATCTATAAAATTCCACATTTCAATTGAATTTTATTCATATTCACTTTCCATTAAAAATTGTGCAACATTCTGCGTGATTACTTTGTTGCAATATGGAAAAAAAATTCAGACTATATTTAAAGTCACTGATATCTAAGATTCAAACTTGGGTGAGCAAAAACGATGGCACTTGGTAGGTTTTGCTTGACAATTTGAGATTTTTTGGGAATTTATTTTAGCAGCGTTTATTCCAACCTTATCACACAAAAAAGTATTCCGGCTTGGAGCCGTTGCTGTAGATTCAATTTTGGTACAGATGGTCTGGTAATCAGGGCGCAACCAGAAGGGGGCTTATGGGCGACTGAGCTACCCAACCTCCAAAAATTTCAGATATTTTCAACAAAAATACCTAGGGTTAACATGCGAATGAATTTTGGTGGGAAAATGCTATTTTTTTATCAAATCATCAAGACAATAATTCTTGTTCAAAGTTGAATGACTTACAAGCTAAAGATCAAGTAATCAAAATAGCAAATGTGCTCTAATCCATTTCCATTCCAAAATCCTCAGGACTCTTCTTATTCTTGAATTTTTGGATACCCTCTAATTATATTGAAGTCAGATTTATCGAAACCAGAACTAAAATTCAAAAGCTATGTCCCATTGAGCAGACCAAAAGAACCCCAGACATAGAAACATTCCACAAATCACCACAGATCTTAAATTAAAATCAGCATTTTTGCACGTTAACCCAGGAAACATAATATTATAGCAAATAAATTAATCGTAAATTAACAAAATCATGTTAATTTATTTCTTCATGACTACCACCAACTGCTTCTACACTACATATTTTGTCATTTCTATCTCACAACAATAAAAAACCGGGTGATCTGTAAATTAAAACATGAGCATTTCAAGAAATATCCGGATCTGCCTCAACAAAAGCTGTTGGTCAAGCCGACAATCTTCAATCATTGACATCTATGTCATCGCTGATTTGTAATAAAATATTATTATATCAAAAAGAGAATGCAACAATCAGAAAGAGAAAATGAGCATTTTGTAAGAGTTATTTTTTTTAAAAAAGGTAAAATCATCATGATTGAATTGATAGTTTATGACTGAATTATTTCAAGCTTATCGATAGCTGATAAACAAGTTTCATCCTATTACTGCATCTAATTGCTCTCCGATCACGACAAAGAGAAAGATCAATGAACACTTAATTGCTTCAGTAACATCCGCAATTTATTGATTACATCTATTTATTTACTCATTGCATTGTGATGCATATTTCTGTTGTTAATTGAAAACTGGCATTGAAAAAGAAAAGACAGAAATATTTTATTGTTTATATAAAATTGTCGCAAACGAAAGTGAAATTTTCTTCTTCCAATGAAATGGAAGAAATTGGCATGTGACATGGCTTATTACGCATAATCGTCTGCTAATATTAATAAAATATATATTAAAATCGGTGTTACTTACAACACTTTTTTTAAATGTAGCGGAAATTTTATAATACATGACTAAATTTAACCAGACATTAATTACTTCATAATCGATTGGAAACTCATTTAAAAATTATGTATTTGCATGTCATTTAAAACTTCCTATGCAAAAAAAATATAAATAAATGAAGTGCAATAAAGGAGACGGAAATTATGGTGAAGAATAATGAGTGAATATTGGAGATGGCATTATAACATATGGGAGCTTGATGGAGTGCGTTTTATGTGGCACTAGCAGTTAATTTAATTTTTATTGGTTGGTGGTTGAATGAAATTTAAATGCAAAACTTCAAGTACCTATATTCCTTAAAAACCGGTTTTAAAAAGTTTGTAGAAGTCACTTTAAAAAATATTTTTAAAATTTAAAAAATATTTAAAATTTAAAAAACATTTTTAAAGTTTAAAATTTGGTTTTTAAATTTTTAAAGGATGATTTTTAAATTTTTTCAATATATATATTGACAAATTGTCATATACATTTACATGCTTCGGTGGCTTAGTGGTTAGAGGACTGGGCTACCAACCAAGAAGTCATTGGTTCGACCCTCACCCTGAGCAATTTTTTCAAAATATTATTATTTTTTAACGGCTCAAAATAATTTGAAAATTTAATAAAATATTTTTAAAAATTTAAAAAAAAAGTTTTTAAGAGCCTTCATACAAATTTAGGATTTCCGATTGCATGCTCTTATCAGCTCTTGCCACTAAGCTATTTTGAGTTGCAAATAGTTGGCATATTCACAGATAAATACTCTCTAGCCTAGGGGCTGATTTCTCAGATATACCCTTGCCATACTTAAAACAATAGTTGAGGTATACCCGAGAAACTAGCCAAGACTGAATGAAAATTTCATCCAGCTCCAAAAGAGATCAAAAATCAGCAACTTCCTCTAACTTTTAAACTTATCTAGCAGACTGTTCCGAATATTTACATGAATTAATTAAAAAATTCCAACAATTTCCCTACAAATATTTTAATTCATCACAAAACTTTTACTTGCCATTAAAAGTCACTCTTAAGGACGGAAAAAATCAATTTCCTTGATCGAAAAATCCGCTATAAAAAAGTTTATCACCATTTTCCTTCCCTTTCACGTTGACTTGAATTAAATGAGACGAGAGTAAGCATCAAAGTTAATTAAATGAAGTAAACAGTGACATTGAAAAAATGCAATGAGATTCATTGTTATTCGTCTGTCTATAATTTTATGCAAATCAAAATGAAGCGCGTGGTTGAAGACATAACCTACAGCATAAGAAATAAGTAAGATGACATTTACACTGCATTTTAAGACATCGTCAATAAATGTTTAATTTTATTTCGCTTAAAATGTGAATTTTTTGATGCTCAACTTTCGCTTTTTTAATGCTTTTTGAAACTTGAGATACCAAGAAATTTTATTTTTTTGGGAAGCTGCGCAGAAGCGAGAAAACATGAAGGTTAATAATATGAAAATTTTATTACAATAATCGCATATTATATGCGATCTTTAGTTTTGTTTATTGAATTGCTTGATACCGTTGCTTTTTCGCTGATAATTTCCTTAATTGGATGTTTTACGCTTCCTATTTGTTATTATCTGAACCTCATTTCTAAAGTCAAGGCAACAAAGGTGGTAAACAGATGGTTGTAGTGATGAAAGGTTAAGTTTATGATTTGGATCATTTTTGGGTAGCTTAATTGATTTGTGGGTCTTAATATTGTTCGAGTTTGGATCTGTTGGCAGCTATCTTGCGATCATGTAGCCTAAAGGTATCTATAAAGCTATTTGATGATTTATCGAATGATTGGAGTTTGTAAAAACTGTTTTTTAAATTTATACCCTAGTATGAAGGTGTTACGCTAGTATGCCGTAAGCCAAATGCAATAAATCTATGTTTTAGACCTAATTTTGATATATTTTTCAGAAAATCTTGTATATTTTATATTGATGATTCTTCAGCAGTCTCCTTAGATGTATCCACAATTCTATCGAAATCCTGAATGATTTCTACAATCCACACAACCCAAAATATTCCAGAAATTTAAAGCTTTCAGATTTTTAGTCAAATAATCAAGAATGCTGAAGCAAATAATCACTTTATTCTCAACAAACCAGAAACAAACTCGTTTATGTCCAAAAATTACAAATATAAAAAATTATACAGATGCAAGCCGGACGTGTGTCTTATATCCATAATTATCAAAATTATTAAGCTTTATTAATAATTCTATCTATTTCGTGTGCTGATAAAGATTATTTACTGCGTGCTTAAAATTCTACACCAACATTAGCAGTGATTATGACGATAATATTAAAATAATGTCATAAAGAAACTTAAATTCTGCATAAAATTAAGTTTCAATGAATTTTAAATCACAAATCTTGCGTGTCTTGCAAGTTTTTCTTATTTATTTAATTTCTCATTAAGAGCCCCTATTTGATGGTAATTAAAAATAGAGAAAGAAAAACTGACGGAAATTTCAATTTTAAAATCAATTATAAGAATTGAATAAATAAAACTCGAGAATGGGCAAGAAATTCAATTTAATGCTTGAAATGAAAAATCTTTTGTGTATTTTTTTTTGTTGAAAAAAATGAAAAAATCACTGAAAAAGAAAGAAAAAGAGTTTCAAGAAAAAAAAACTGTAACTCATTAACAGATTCAGCATAAGCAAACGTGAATTGTGTAATGGCATCTTACAGTTTGGAATGGAATATTATTAAAATTGTAAAGCACCCAAAAAGGAAACCACAAAAAATGAGCAACAGATTTCCATCTCGAAAGCAATAACCCAACGAAATATGTTCATATAAAAATCAGCAAGAGACGGTAAGTGACCCAAATATAGCGAGCAGTAGGTAAGAATTTATCTTTATTTGTTTTTTAAAACATTCCTATTGCCACATGAAAGTGAAATCAATTCACAATTGGTCATTAAACTTTTATGCTTATGCCTGTCTCGCATTCATTACATTCCGTGCCTGTGTCGAAGATTCATTTGATATTTCTGATATGCAAAATAGAGAGCTCAGAATTCTCACGGTTATCTTCATCTTTTTCATAATAGAATGAATAGTTAAATGTGAATCACATTCTATTTGAACGACGTTATGCAAATTTAATTGAGCAATCAAACAGTAGTTTTGATCGCTAAACTTAGCAATTCATTAAATTTGCCTTTATTGTTGCTACTTTTTCTCTCTTCAATTGCGGATCATCATCGCCAATAAATTCAGACCTTCAAGGAGACTACGAAGAAATTAAATACCGAACAATATAGTTATGGTTCTAGGAATTCCTTGGACAACTTGTGTGGCATTTTTTAAGGTGGTCTGATCTATCGAAGGTGTATCTGAAATATTTCACTCATATATTTATAATTTTTAGGTGGAGGGGGTACACAAAAAAATTCCCATACAAATTTCAATCTCAAAAGGGGTTCGAACCTCCTTAGAACCCTCCCTGTCCATGCCCTTGAATTGGTTCCAAAAAGGAAATTTAAATAGAATCAGAATCGAGGTTTTTTTGGAGCCAACATTGAGCCTCTTCTCGAAAAAGCTCTTGAAAGTCAGCAGGTGGTGTATAAAGGATCTTCGACACTTCGTACCTAATTTATTAACTCTGCTACTTATTATACACTTGCGAACGGCCTATTCTTGACTTAAAAATACGCTTCAACCGGCATTTTATGCGAACTGCAGTATCAGACGACATATACTTAATCTATGGACAGCAAGACTTAATAAATCATCTTTAAAAATTCCTTACTTTACACAATCCCTAATTACGTACCACTCGGGAATAACACTATTTAATGCATTGACTTAAACTCAATGCAACATGCGCGCACATCTTTCAGAGGGCGTTCTATGATGCAATCTTAATTGTCAGTTTCAATGTCAGTAGTAGCGCATTTAAAAACAAATTACCAACTAAACAGCAAATGGGATGATAAAAATCAACATTTAAAAATGCATAAGGCAGAGAAAGAAGAAGCTGGTTAAATTTTCACAGAGAAAAAAAAACTTTCGCTTCATTCATACACATAATTGAAATAGCAATTTAAAGTCCAAAAGCAAATTCGTTACTAATTTTTTTGCTGATTAAAATTTAAATTGTTGTTTATACGTATAAGGCTTCTGTGTTAAATTTTCATTCATAAATCATCACATTGTAAAAACACACAAGAAATGAAAATAACATGGGCTGCTCACTCATTCGACGAATACATTCGTCTTAATTAAAATCTATCAAGATACAACGAGAGGTGAGATATGTGCACGATGGTAAGATTACCTCACAATTTTGACGTCCACAAATTTTCTCGCTCAATTAATAATGCATTTTAATGGAACGTGGATGATTTTTTCTCTTTTACTTCTTTACGGTTGTATGTTTTACAAACATAAATAGTCAATGGATGATTATTGTCACATTTTGTGCCACATATGCGTCAGGAATAAATCAAAAGAAGCTCGTGATAGGAAAAAGTTTTAGTCGTTTTTTTTGACATGCGACATGATTTGCAATGTGCACGGCATTATGCAATTCTTTTTTCATTTTTTTTTCAACAACTCGTATGTGTGTTTATACTTATAAATTTTGATTTCTGTCACACTGCAAATCGAATCGTTGCATTAAAAAAATTGCTGCAAAGTCATATTCTGTTTGTTTGTGCTCACGCCATATTTAACATAGGATTTTTTCAATTTTATAAATTCAGATTTATTTGATGTTATTCATATTTTTTTATGAGCGAGTTTTTTGAGATGAGAATTTTTGAAAGGGGGTCGTTCACTTATTACGTTACGCAAAAAAACGAAATTTTATACCCCCCCCTCCCCCCTTGTTACAAATTTTCCAAGAAAAAAATTTTTCTTTGTTTGACCTGTTACAAAATCTCAGACCCCCCCCTCCCCCCTAAAAAGCGAACGTAATAAGTGAACGACCCCAAGGAGATTTATTTTTTTTCGTTGAAATCATGACATATGAGGTAGGATTCAGATGACATAGACAACTATGTCACAGTCGAATAGCCACAATGTATAGAATTCATTATAGAACAAAACTAGATGTGGTTAGAGTTGCTGAATGAGCTAGTCTATAACACTTCACTTGCTCATTCTGGCTCCAACTAAGGGTAGAGTTCAAAGCTATTATACATCCTTTTTTAAATTTTTTGATAATTTTTAATAGGATTTTTGATTTTTGTCACGGTCGTGTCCCCTAACTAGTAACCCTAGAAACCTAGAAAACTTTTAACTAAAGAACAAAAAATTTCTCAAAAACTGCAATTTTTAGTGCATGATAGCTCATGAAAATCAATCAAACGAGAGCCTTATAACCCCGAGCTTTCAGAAGCTCTAGATATGGTTACTAAATTATAACGTCCAAATTTAAGACTGCATCCCTCCATCTGAGACTGTAGAATACTCAATCACCATTATTTGTGAAAGACTCCAGGCTGATGATTCTTACACAAAACAAATAAAACAAGTACTCTTGAAAAATGATGTTGTCTGTATGCCTTATCATTATGCATCTACCTGAATATTAACCGGTAAATATTACGAAATGCAATGCCGAAAAGCCTCACATAACTGCTTAAATTTTCTGCTTAAACTATAAATTACAGTTCAATTTCCAATAAACAGAAGTCACAAGCAGTAAATCAACCCATCGTCTCAATTCTTATCCAGATCAAAATGCCCATAAACGGTGTCAAGGTGTGAAATTTTTTTTTCGAAATCCTTGTCATAAAAAATGTCTATAAGATTTTATTCTTTAAACTGAAATTTATGTGCAATTATAATGTGAAAATTATCTGATAACCACATTGTCTGATTTTTATGACCCTCAAAACCCTCATTTAGTTCAATTACAGATAAAAAGCGCTCAAGTGTTTTGCACATAAAAAGATTTCTGAAATATTTATGGCACACATCTGAGAGTTTTCTTGTTTGCACAGTTTGCAGGTGAACTTCCATTTTTGGTGAGCATTAAGTGCTTTTAAGGAATCAATTATTGAAGCTTATGTGAGGTATATTATTTAATGATAAGAATCATCTCATAAAATATGAAGTAGAGAATATTATATAAATTATAAACGCATAATTAAACTAATTGACTTTACTCTAATTGGCGATTTTGATTATAAAAAATAATTTAATTAATGGCATGAACTAAAATTGCTTTATATTCACTCCACATACATGGAGACAGTGATTGATAAATGCCTTAAAGTCCAATTAACAGCCACAGTATTTCAATGATATCTCAGTAAACTGAATAAAAAATTGAACGTCACATAAAAAGTGAGGTAACAAAGCCACAAAGCCACAAATTAATGCAATAAGTTTTCAGATCATGAATGCATTAGACACTAGGCTAGGTAGAAAAAAATATGTATATATTTTTTCCTACGTTATACCTTCACAAAAGCAGAATTAATTTAAATTTTTCATATGAATTTTAATCAATTTTTCTCACTCATAATACCAACCTGAATTAGCAAGCAGAAATACTGCGAGAAGACAAAATAATCCACATATTGACCTCATTTCTGCAACTTTATTTTGAATTCTAGTTTCACTTGAAATCTTTTTTCTTATTTTCTTATTTTTTTATTCACTTTTATCGTGTAAAAATTTTTTCCTCTCTTCTTCTGCTGTATATTTATTGATTGTAATGGATATCGCTTTTAAAGGCACTTTGATGTTTGAGATAAAGAAATTTTCACTTTTCTTTCTCTTTAGAAAATCACAGCGAAAAAAAAAACTTTTCCTTTTTATTTTATTTTATTTCTTATTTATAAATTAAAATTTCTTTCTCTTCATATCAATGCAAGTTCGCTTATCATGTCTCTATTAATGTCATTCAGAATTGTTCTCAAATTGGCAGTTTTTTTTTCTTTCTTTTAAAAAAATAATTAATCAAAGCGACCTGTTCGTTAGTTCATATTCGCGCAAGCACTCCAATTCAACTGAGACGAGCTTCAATTTTTTTCTATCAAGACGAAATTATTATTTTTCTACCACTCTCGATTGAATGAAAATGAAACTTTAAAGCATAAAGCTGAGTGAATGCAGAAAAAAAAGAATTGACTGACTTAGCGTTGCTTGAATAATGTTGAATGTATGTTTGCAATAGGTGAAGTTGTATCGTTGTATTTGTTTTGTTTGGTTTTATAGCAAATGTAGAGCTTCGAGCTGAGTAGAGAGACATAAGAAACATAGCCCGAACTGTAAATAGATGTGCATGTTGATGATCACAACAGTTTTTATATTGTGGAGTTGCTTTGAGATTTAGAAACTGCTTGACTTACCTACTTTTATTCAATGATTTATTTGTTTCCTAAGAATTAAGCAGAAGTATTGAATTTCTATCTCTGGAGGTGTAACCAGCGGGGTGTTCGATGGGGTTCAGACCCCTCCATCACTCGAAAAATATTTTTTCCTTTAAATTTTTTTCCAATATTTCTTCAAAGCTCCACTTTAATAGTTAATTATTCAACCACCATTAGAATTAACAACAATTTAAAAAAACTCGAGTAAAAGAATGAAAAAATTTTTTGGACCCTCTTAAAAAAATTCTGGGTGCGCACCTGACTGGAGACTAATTTACTATTCAGGAGGCACAAAACTTGATTCTAGCTACAAAAAATAAATCCATAAGATTCTTCTATTAAATTTAAAAAAATGATTATTGAAGGAATCACCAATTATGGACGTTACATGGGGAGGTAACGGGGGGTTCTGAGAATTAGTGACAGTTCAAACCAAACAAATATTTCTACGGTTAATTTGTGATAAAAGAAAGACAGGTCTAAAATCAAGTTTATTTGAGTTTCATAAAAAGTGAACTTAAATTTCGTAGTTGAATCTAAGAACGTAGTCTTGTGCTTTGGTACCTAAACCTATATGGTACCCTCTGTCACAAAATTTTCAAAACTTTTCTAGATTTCAAATCAATTACGAATTTAATATGTGAACGAAGAGTGGCGTAGCAAGGAAATAGGGACTAAAAATTGTCCCAAATTTTACATAAGAGGGCGACAAAATTTGATTTTACCCAAAGTGCTAAACACCCTGTAAATTACACTTTAAATGATCCCAACCTTTCTTGAAATCTAAACAGAAATGTCATCAATAGAGAGGTTCTAATCTCACTTTAAGCTTTTGGATATGGGGTCATTTACTTATGATATCCATGATTTAGGGGGGAGGGTGTTTGAGATTTTGTGACACTTTAAATAAAAGAAATTTTTTGAATTTAAAATTTGTGACCAGGGTGAGAGGGTTTTTTTAAATCCCATTTTTTGATGGACGTCATAAGTGAATGACCCCTTTTAGAATCTATAACAAAAACTCATTTTTAAAACACAAATTTTCGTACGGCTATTCATGTTCTGGACTGTTAAATTTATGTCAAATCAATTCCTCATTTTTCTATTAAAAAATTCATCAACATATACTTAAGCTTACCCAACTCGGGCTAGACAGCATAAGACCCAAACAATAAACAAAATTTACGCGCATAACGCATAATAGCAACGCTCATAAAGCTAAATGACAGCTGATTGTCAAGTGATTAGAATATGAATTCGTTGTTTTCTTACTTCCTACATAATATGCAATGACTGTGAGAATTTCTATTCAATTGACTAATTAAGGAAGAGTTTGGTCTATTAAGTCATTCACAATTAACACATTTTTGCGGTTGTATATTGTATCATATCATAATGTGCTGTGTGTGCTTATACAATAATATTTATTATTCAACAATTATTAAAGAATTCACACTTTAAGACATAAAGATTAATATCGTTAAATTATGACGTTGATTTTTATTTGATTCCTTTTGTTTGATGGTTACAGAACAGATATTTGTGTAAAGATTCATGCTAAATTAATCATAATTTATATAAGATCATCATAAAATCACATTCTATATAATTTTTCATTGTTTGTTAAAAACAAATAAATTTTGCAATAAATTGTTGCACGAAAATTGACTGACAGCATGGCATTAATAGTCTTTTCAAAATTTAGAACAATAATCGATGCTATTATTGTGATAAATTGCCAATAATAAAATTTTTGACATTTGCACTTCAGCAGAACTTTAAATCATATTTTTATTAGTTTATTGGCAGTGGGGTTCTGGATGAGGATCATATTTCATTTAATAATTTATTACCAGTAGCTATAAACTCTGCTGCACTTAATTTACTTTTTGATTACATTTTCTATTTCTTAATTACGTTATGTGTTTTACACGTTTTCGACCGATTTGCTGTAGAAACTATATGAACATTTATCATTATAATCACTTGCAATTGACCATGTGGCACAAGTGTATTAACACTTTGAAGACGCTTGACTGCTTTGGAAAGATTGTGTTAACCATGTTGTTTGTTGGCACGTGGTAAAATTCAGTTGCATCGGTTAGCAATACTGAGGCTGCTAGAGAGAAAATCTCAATCTGAGAATGGAAATTAAAAACAAATTAAATTTAAATAAAAATAATTTTAAATTTTTAATAAAATATTCATATTCATAAATTAACGCATTATTGACCATGCTGAAATGTAAATACCCAGGGTTTAAAAAATAGGGCTTTGACCCCCCTGGACACGCCTCTGAATATACCTTTTTATATTATTATTGAATTTTGTGCAGGTGCATGAGTTTTCAAAAGCTCCCAGACTACGCCCCACATATGTAGCTATATTCATTTTATTTATTACAGCCGGTTCCTTAAATTTGTTGTCATCTATCATATTCACACCAATTTTAATTGTGTGTGAATATATTGTTTTTGGTATTTCAGTGAAACTACTTTTTGGACTTGCTGCTTCAGGCTTACGGAATCGACCCATAGTGTTCGGTATAGAAAGTTTGTGCTTTAAATTACCAATTTAACAGTGAAAACCGCATCTCGATTGGTGCTTCCAGTGCCGAGAAATCGCAAAAAAACACTTTCTGTCATTTAGCAAGTTAGTTAGTTAGTTAGTTACTTTCGACGATAACTCGATTCAAACTCAATATTAAGACTTCCGGTTTTTTGCATCTGATAGATATTGGGTATCTCAAGAGCTGTATAGTTTTTGGAGTCATGAGATGCTTCCGGTAAGGTACACGGAACGAAAAGGTGCGATTTTTGGTCAAATTATAGCCGATTATTGCAAAACACATTTTATTTTTTTCATAGAAAAGGAATGTTTTGACCAAATGAGCTGAAATTTGGTATGTAGGTTCCTTAGCTGTGCCTGAATATGGAACCGACGCCATTTTGGATTTCGAGGGGCTAGAAGCTACGCCAAATTGATTTTTGCTTTAACTTTGACCAAATGAGCTGAAATTTGGTATGTAGGTTCCTTTGTTGTGCCTGAATATGGAACCGACGCTATTTTGGATTTTGAGGGGCAAGAAGCTACGCCAAATTGATTTTTGCTTTAACTTTGACCAAATGAGCTGAAATTTGGTATGTAGGTTCCTTTGTTGTGCCTGAATATGGAACCGACGCCATTTTGGATTTCGAGGGGCTAGAAGCTACGCCAAATTGATTTTTGCTTTAACTTTGACCAAATGAGCTGAAATTTGGTATGTAGGTTCCTTAGCTGTGCCTGAATATGGAACCGACGCCATTTTGGATTTCGAGGGGCTAGAAGCTACGCCAAATTGATTTTTGTTTTAACTTTGACCAAATGAGCTGAAATTTGGTATGTAGGTTCCTTTGTTGTGCCTGAATATGGAACCGATGCCATTTTGGATTTCGAGGGGTTAGAAGCTACGCAAAATTGATTTTTGCTTTAACTTTGACCAAATGAGCTGAAATTTGGTATGTAGGTTCCTTAGCTGTGTCTGAATATGGAACCGATGCCATTTCGGATTTCGAGGGGCTAGAAGCTACGTTAAACTCATTTTTTCTCTAATTTTGATATTTTTGACTAAATAAGCTGAAGCATTACGATTTTTCGTAAGTCTTGTTAGTAACAGAATACTAAGCTATGAATGAAAAAATTTGAAACGGTGTGAATATACCCATGAAGCGTGATCGCTTCATTACTAGTTTAAGTATTATGGAGATTATCACTCACTTCCTGATGTCTATAACTCAGATCTGACAAGGATATTTCGTTAGTATATATAAAATCTACTGGAAAATTTTTGTCTAGTCCCTGAAATACATTGGCAGTGCTTTTAGTTCGCATTTCATATGATTTTGGTAAAAATATAATATTTTCAAAACTTCAAGATATCTCAGGCTATTCAACAATATTTTTTCATAGTATATAATTTGCATTGAGCCTTCAAAAAATTCTTAAAAATTCAATGCAACTTCTCCTACAATATCAATCAAACAAGCTAAAAATACAGCGCATAAACCTCACAAAGAGCACTTCCATTTATACAATAAAGTTTTTTGATAGATACTAATTTATTTTCGATTTCAGTTAAGCATGATTGAAATATAGTGAACACGTCAAACAAAATTAAAGATTAATTCTTTAGATCTTTAACATGCACAAGACAAATGTCTCTAAATAAAATAAATAAAGCACACATGTCGACAACAACTTAATATATTTTTCATGTTGATAGATTTTTTTGTGCAATTTTTCACTTTCATCTTATTTTTTTCCAGTTTTACAAGAAAATTAAAAATTCAATCAACTTGTCGTAAAATGAGAGAAAATATTGCGCACAAAATATCGTTCAAATAAATATAAAAATAAAAATCTATGGACTCTATAGATGTCAAATACTTGCGACATGTAAGTAACAGCACTTTTCAATTTTTATAAAGAAATTTTGTAATCACCTTTTTGAACCATAATCATAATGTTGAAAAATTAAGTTAAAGTTGGTCGATAAAAAGTTGAGATGTGGAGCGCATATGCATTGAGTTTGGTTATTTTAATAGGTTTTGAAATGAAGGATTGGACTTGACATTATTGAAGGTCTAATTAGCATGGTATTATTCAAATTAGATCGCAAAAGTTCTTCTGAGAAGTAAAACAAAAACTGTTTTGAGGCCATTGAGCTTCAGACATCTACATTTTAATTTAGAATTCTCATTTTATTTTAAATTTTATAGCTTTTGAGGTTAGGTATCAAAATTTATAGACAAGACTTACTCTAATGGACTATTATGTCTTCTTCCATGCAATTCCAATGAAAATTTTTCCATCTCATATTTATTTTTTTCTTCTTAATCAGCCTTCACATCCAAAATGAGTTTTCTCAACCGTCCCTCAACTGTAAATGAAAATACACTGCTTGCATGTCAAAATATCTTTAGCAATTGGAGAGAAAAGGAATCAAGACACCCATTAGTGATAACAAACTTAATGCGAAATGTGTCTGGCATTTTAGTTAAGAAATTTTTCTTCCAATTAACTCCTACATTTACATTTAAGCTCTTAGCTTATTAACTGAAATCATTTCATACATTAAATGGTCGCACAAGGCAGTAAAAGTTTGAACGGTAATAAAAATATAAAATAAGAGCAGAAAATATCGATGATTAAGTAAATAAAATTATTTTATGGATATAGGGTGTTGCTGTTAGGGGATCTAGACCGGATTTTATGCAAATTTTTGACAAGATTTAAGTGTATTGCTATGGAATAGTTAGTATTTTCCAAGTATCCTTTAGTAGCCTCCTTGTTTTTTTGGCATTCAGGGTACTTGTCCAGGAGATAGGGAAGCTATAAGGTGACAAATCGCACTCCCTCCCCCTCTTGTGAATTAAAATGTGTAAAAAAATTTAATCACTGGCTACACATCTAGTATATTAGTGTTATAGCAAAACTTTAGGTCTTAGTCTGTTGAATTGAGTAATAGTAATGATGATGAAGTTTGCGTCAAAAAATTTAAAAAAAAATATTTTGAGGTTATGAATTCAGGAATGCTTCCATTTCATATTATGCTTCAAATTTCGTAAGAATCACTAATTCGCATAAGAAAGCTCGCCATCCAAAATATTCAATTAAAAATTCACATTCATGCTTGGTGAAATTTTTTTTTATTCGCGAAATTCCTTTCCATTAGCAACGCACAAAAATATGGAAATGGTCAATTAATATTTTTTTGACCTCCCCTACTCAATTATATTATTATACACCCGGCACAAAAATTTCGGAATTAAAGATAAAAGGCATTGAACACACTAATTATAGACGAGAAATGAAATAAGAAATCTTAAAAGGTTTCCAATGAAATTTATCAATCATAAACGACATGATCAAGCCATGACAAGAGTGGTAGGAAAGAAAATGTAAAAATATAATGAATTGGACATTTCTGAGGTTGCTTAATGTGCAGCACAGGTATAGAGAAAGAAGGAGAATTGAACTATACAGATCGATATGCCGTAGAGATAAAAATTGGATCAAATTCAATTTAATATTAAATGTTTATTAGGAAAAATGCAAATGTTGCATAATAGATCACAATGTAAGGCATTCAAAATGTAATACAATCGCATAATATGACCAGTAAATATGTTTCGTTATTGATTCTATTTCCTTATTGCTACATTTTCTCGCCTTCTTTACAATTGGCAAAAACTAAATTTGAAATGAAATAAAATATTATAGAAAAAAACAAAACAAAAAAAACACACAGCTCATAATGGCATGAAAAAAGACCATAAAACACACCGTTTAAATATTTAACTATAACTCAATAATTTTTTTTTGCTTTATTTAGATTATACAGCTTGTATATATGCCATATTGTCGAGAAGAAATAACAGCAACAAAAAAATAAAAAAATAAAATAAAATTGAAATCGAAACAAGAGTAGGTAAAAGGCATAAAGGTCAGAGCAGAGCTCTAGTATTGTTCTGATAATGACTGTTGGCGAAAGAGGTTTGGCAGCAGCCACAACGAAACTATAACACTATGGCGAGTGAATGGACATGATATTTTCAATGAATTGCAATTAAAATTGAATTGCTATTTCTTATGCTGTATTTTTTTGCAAAACTCTTGGAACACTGGGCCGCGGCACACCTACAATTCGACTTTGAAACAAATCTCAAATTGACAGTATATACTGGATATACAGTATAGACAGTATAGACTGGCAAGTTTACAGTTTCTAGAAAATTATAATAATGTAATAAGTCATGAAAGAATAATTAGAATTAAGAGATTCGTAGAATGTGTAATTAATATGATCTCTGCTTGTGAAATACAGAACGTCAGGGTTGGGAAATCGTTGATGTCTACATGACATCGATTAGTTGTAGTTTGAAGTCTCTACAAAGTATTGTTAGTTCTGTTAGAAGCTACAACTATTCCAGATGCTTCTATTTGAAATATTTGTTAATATTCATGTTTTGCAACTAGTTTTTGGTACAAGAATAATGTTTGTAGCTGTCTAAAATAACAGTATAGATGACACTGACTACCATTAATAATTGTAACTGTAGATGTTTCTAACAGCTTCTAGACAGCAACTGGAAGCATTACTGATGGACGGATGTTTACAAAACTATACTATCCAACACACTAGTGACGACATCAATGGATTTAGATCTGAATTTACAGTAGAAAGGGTAGACTCAAGTTCCTAACCAATATTGCACACCAAGAAGTTTGAGAATTGCTATTCTAGAAACATTTTATAGCCATCCTTTGTAGAAAATCTTCAATTTAACTCTTCAAAAGTCCAACAACAATATTCTATTTCCATTATCGGTCTAAAGAGGTAGCTCTATCACTATCCAACTCTGAGAGAACAATCATAATTAAATATAGAGCAGAATGAAAACATAGATCCTGTTCGTTACTTGTTGTTGACCAACACCTAGCACAATGACTTTATTCTCACTTTCAAAGTGGCTACCTTGACAATAACAATGAAAATGCTGTTGAATAAAATCGCCTAGCGCAGTAATTGCTCACTGGGACTGAGTTTTTGTTCACCCTTCACTTATGTTACATGAAAGTATTGAGCATTAAGATATCTGAATGGCTTTTAAGAAGGATATCATATTTCAAATATCACGGAAACAAATAGGAGATAATAAAAAATCATGTAAGCATTACTTTTGTGCCTGTTTTTTTGTCTTAAGTTAAATTCTCTGTTTACATATTGCCATTATTCTTGTAGTACGTAACGGAAACAAATTTTACCTTTTCGTTCCATTATTTTTCGGTATGGATTAAATAACTCTAAAGTAAACACGATTTTTGCATTTTGCATGCGCCTTAAGCCTGCACACTTATTTTGGACATTACTATTATGGCACAGAAAATACATTGTGTTCTCTTAGCGCATTTATGCCGAATCTAATATGATTATGTATGCAGTTTGGTTGACCAGAAGCATGCATAAATCGTGAAATGGGAAATTTTCATTGAATTAGAAACGATTAGAAATTAATTTTGTGGATTTTTTCAGCCTTCGTGTGTGTTCTTGAGAGAAGTTGTTCAGACAATGACATTCTCTGTGCATCTAATGAGGCGGAAAAATAGATGGATCATTTATTCAACGACTTATTGTCAGCAAGTCAGACATGAATTCTTTTTTGGAAGGTCCTATAATAATGGAAATGAATAAGTAATCAATTAATAGCGATAGAAGCGAATGAAATTGATTTTGCGATTTAATGCTTGATAAATGTTGATTTTTTTGGGTTTCATACCGAATAATAGACGTTATTTTTTTCTACATCTTAAGAATTAGCAATAAGCCAACACCACATCGGATTTTTTGCTTTTTTAGAAATTTTTACAGTTGATGAATATTGTAGCTATCAAATTCTAGTTCCAACTTAATGTGACATGCCTCTTCTTAACGTTCACTTTACGTTGCCAAGAGCACGACTTCCTTCAAGACTTTTAAACGAAAATTCTCCATAATTATACAACCCAGGGTATATTATGACAAAAAGTAAACCGAGTTAAATGGCTAGCAATGGCATAGCCAGTGGGATTTGACTCCCAAAACCTCCCTCGATGGAAATTTTCATTGATTTGCTAGGGTTTTTGGGAAAAAAAATCCCATAACCCCCTAAATGTTATCACTCTTGAAGGCTAAGACTGTGAAAATTAATCTAATTCTGACCAGACATCCCTGAGATCGAACCCAGGATTGAGCAGCTGTTTCTACCATTTAATTTAATAATCTAATCATTCAATGTCTCTAAATTTCAAGCAAAATAAATTCAAACCTTTACGTAATGCTTTCATCGACCTAAAAATTAAATAAATAAATCGAATAAACTTATTCAACAATTGCATCAAAAAAATCGCTCATTTCATCCACCTACAATGTCCATTACTTGCAATTACATAATTGCATTTCGGTTATTCCTATCTCACTCTCATATTTTTTACCATACACCATTCGGAAATTGCACTACATATGAGTATTTTGTATGACGATGCCGATGTAGAGTTTAAAGGTAAGTAGCATGAAATGAGAGTTACAATAAATTAAATTAATATACATATATTGAGTCCTGCAAGGCAAAACAACAGAAACAAAAGAAAAAGAGAGAGAGAGAAGGAAAAAAGGTAGAAGAAAATTATGTAAAGCACAATGCCAGCATAATGAGATTTAATGATCATATATATGTATTTATCCAGAGCAATGGCAAAAAAGAGTGCAAGTCGTTCAATTCGTATGGTGAAATAATTTATAAGTTCAATAAATTGCAGGCAATTGCATAAAATAGCGAGGCGATAAGAGAGCAGAAAAAAAGAGCTGACAGCAAAACTTAGTTGTTGTTAAACTTGAATTTTTTCGTTGCATAAAATTACTGTAATAGAGAACGAAGGTGAATAGATTATTTAATTTAATAAAGAAATCAAAATCGCATTTGAAAATGTTCAGAGGTTTATGCTTGTGAGAAATTTTTAGACTCAAGGAAATTAAGGTCGCGCAAAAAAAATTGCTTTATGTTAAGTAATGGCACTACCCATTAGTGAAATGCAAATGAAGGCAAATCACTCGCTATCATGCTGCTTTTAATCACAATTTACTGTACTTAACTTTACTTATCTATCGATATCTTACCTTTTTAAAAATGGTTACACTACAAATAAATATCAAATTAAGTTCACAACTATGAGAAAATGAAAGGAAAATGTCGAACAATATCGTTTGAGCTGTTCTTAATGTATAATGTGGTTTTATTAGATAATGCAATTTATTATAGATAAATATGTGTTTTTAAAGAGCACAAATGAGTCGATTAGATTGTTGTTAAGCATGTGATTTATAAGATTAGGATTAGCAAACGACATGTTGATATTTAGCATTGTTATTTTAATTTTTTGACAAGGTTGGATGGTCGCAGCTTTACTTTTGGATAATTGGGAGTGTTTCTCAGTTGAAACATTCATCATCGACCACAAATGAATTGTGTGCTTTTTAATTCGAGATGAGGCTCGTCATCCTTCCCCTTCCTTTCTTGATTTGCTACTTAAATAAAGTTATTACTAGTGGTATCATTATCATATACTTTCTACTTAATTAACCTTTTTTGGATGTCTTCTCGTTAGTATTGTTATTGGGTTTGCAAAAAAATAGGGGAGGATGGGGGTTGACCCCCAAAACCCACCCTAGTTGCCCCCTAAAAACATTTATAATGCCACAGCTTTAGTATAATTTAACAAGATTTTACCCAATGGATGACAACAGTAAATCATTCGAAGTGTAAAATTTTTGAATTTTCAAAAACCGTTAAATTTGCTTACGAAAATTTGTAACGGTCATATTTTTTTTGAAAAAAATTACATTTTCGAAGTTTCGATTTCGAAGAATAAGAACTGTTGTCGCCCATTGGGATTTTACTTAAAATTTGAGTCAAGAGAAAGAATAAAATCTTCTCTACTGAATTGTATACTTTCTCAGTTTAACTTATTAGGATTTTAGAATCTAGAAACAAAAACTCTATAATAAAGCAAAAACAGTTCAAATCTAAAACCAAAACTAAGTGACGAAAAGACTTCAAGTCTGGTTCCTTAAAAACCAACCTCAAGAAAATGTATTTTAATTTTTTTTTTGGTACTTAATATACAGAAATAAAAAAATTAATTATTTAAAAAAAATCTTACAATTTTAATAGACATAATCTTATCCAGACACACTCTCAATAATCAAAAGTTCATTCCTCCCTAATTCGAACAAAAAGTTCCATGAAATGAAGTAAAATCATTTTTTTCTATGTAAAGTTTCCCACCTGATATTTAAAACTAATATTACAGAGTAGATTGTGAACACTTGCACTACAATCTAATTTGATTACTAAGGTTTTTGTTTCTTGTTTCTATTCCATGCATTTGTATGTGTAATTAGCTCGGTTGTGTAATTAATTTTAAATTATTTATGCTTAAGGGAATTAACGAAACAGCTCCAAAGCGCATAATTTGCTTCCGACTGTCAACCTTCTTCATCGAATAACATTGCGTGGTTTTTCTACATGTTACAAATTTCTATTATTTTTGTAAGGTAACCAAACTAGTAAAGACCCTCCACAAAATGTAGCACAAATTGTTTCAAATCGACGTCATAATTAGTCTTGCATTTTTATATGTGCGTGCTTCCACATGTCTTATGCATGCAATAATTCAATAATCCAATTTTGTTTTGAATTGCCGAAAATAAAATTATTAAAAAAATTGCATCAGAAGTGCGCAAAACAAGCTTATTGTTGAACTGAGTAAATTGAAGAATTTTTCTCGAAATCGACCTTCAAAGGCCTTCACGGATAACTAAAGTTTCCAATATTTTTTTTCACTGCTCATTGTTGATTGAAAAAAGGCAGTTAATTCATTATTACTGTAATATCTATGTAGTTAGCAATAAATTCTTTAATATCTAGATTTCACATTTTTTATTATAATTCATTCATTAAAAAAGAGTCTTGAAGTTTCGAATCACGATACGAGCTCGTGGCTATTTGCAGCTTGTATCAAGCATGATAAAAAAAGTCGAGCAGTTGTAGTCAAACCAACAACTGCCGCAATGAGCAAATACAATAATTTATCAAGGACGTAAGAAGCTGTGAAGGAAAACAATCTAGTTTTTTTTTCTAACAAATTCTTGTTACAGTTTCCATACACATTCAAACGACACACAGCCACAGTTAGTAACAAAAATTTATTTAATTGTAAATTTTAAAATTGCATGACATCCAAATCTGCAGGAGCGCCGCAAACAAAATGCGAAAACTAATCACTTATTCTACCAACATTTAATTTATTTTTAATTAAGTGTTGTCTTGTTTCATTGTTAACAATTAATGTTCTACACGTGGTGCTGCTGCTTAATAAATTACATGTTTCACTTTCCTCTAGGAAGTTCCTGTAAATGTCTCAATCTTTGTATTTTAAGCTCGTGCGTAGGAAAAAATTTAAATTTTCATTACATATTGAATGAGTCAGAGTCTATCTAATTCATTAACCATATCTTGCTCTTTGAAATGAATTGAAATTCTTATTGCACCCACTGCCTTAATGTCTTATTTCTTTTATATTATAAATTTTATTATTCGTTGTAATATCTCTCGCATTTTGTAAACACAGAATAAAGAACCTTGAACGAGTCAAAGCCGGAACCATTACTTAATTGTATTTATCGCTCTATAAAATATATTTCATGCCTTAAAGCACCACCTAAAACTATCTGTCCCGCATTTATCTACATTCACATGAACTATTCACTCACATGTAGTCGTCTTGTTAAGATTTTTAACAAAAGAGAATTTAATTAAAGCTGTTCAGCTCTATAATCACTTTGTAATGCCTTAATAAATGAAGCATGATTGTATAGATGCTGACCCAAGTATCCTTCCAAAAAAAATAAATTCACATAAAGAGAGAATGAACATATTTTTGGTGCCTTTGGGGTGTTTTTTGTATTAAGACTCATTCATGCAAAATTACGGGTATGTAATGAATAGAGCGAGAATTAATGGAGAGGTCTGTAGGTACGCGGAATTGGCTGAAAAGCAGTTTCTTCATGGGAATGGAATTGGCTTTAAAATTTACATACTTAAGGAATTTTTGATGATTGATCGAATTTATTTAATGAATCTTATAGAATTTTGAATTATTGATCTAGTCAGTGATAGAATAAGCGTGATCTTAGTCCAGTTATGAATTTTATGGGCTTGAAGATTACAAAAATGCAGGTAAGTTGCTGATTTTTGAATCTGTATCAGGATTATTGACAAATGACTGTATTTTATTTTAAGTTTTCAACTGTCAAAGATGTAGCTGATACTGACAAATTAATGGAATTTCGATGACGCGGTAAAATTTGGATATGAATTTATTAGAAGCTCCCTCAATATCAAGCAAATTTCATCCTTACTCCCATTCAAATGCTTTTAGAATCCCGTAGAATCTTTGGAAAAAAAATTATTAATTTTCCTGACCAAAAGTGATCCCACCAATCCCAAAGAATTCTCTTCCTTCCAATATCATAACCCAGATCCGATTACAGCACCATGAGATATCGAATGGAGTGTTTAAAGTACTCTAAACCATTTATTATGTGTACATTAAAAATTGTGTGGAAAATCACTGTAATTTGAGTCAGAAGAAACAGGAAATTATAAGAAAAATGAAATACTTAAGAACTGCTCGGCTTGTATTTTCTGCGCTTTGTTTTGCGCCTTTATTATGTTAGAGTACACTCATAAACCACGCAAATCGTGATATTTGAGGCGATCTAATTTCACACGCCAAACAGTTGCTCGATATAATGTTTGAAATACTATAAAAGCCTTGAGATCGTTCACGTATCGCTTTGGTTCTATGATCGATTGGCGCTATTTTAGCGTATTATTTTAGATCATCTACTCGATCATGCACGCAAGGAGATTCGAGAGAAAATTCCCAAGTAACCAAAATCCCATTTATGGACGATATATGTATTACGTTAAAATCTTCCATGGATAGTACAAACGTATTGTACATGGATAATACATGTAATGAGATTGTCCTGAGAAGATGGATGATTTTTCGGACAATCTCTAGGATGATTCATGTATTACATCAATGTAATACATATGTACTATTTATGTATCACCATTGTGTAATATATTATGGAACGTTCCTCCTACCATAAAATACCTACATTTTTTGTTAATTAAACCAGATTTTAATCTTAAATTGTGATTAACTTGACACTAAATTCTTTATTTATTCAAACATTTTATAAAATTAAACTCACAAAACTTATAAACATTAAATTATCCACACAAAAAAATCTTGAACTCTAAAAATAAATCACAAAAAAATATAATTAAATTGCTGAAAAAACATTAATTTGGATTAAAACATAGGTACTTAAAGAACCTAAAAATGAGAAAAAGAAGATTAATTAAATGTTTTTGAGATGTTTAAAACATCTCAAAAATTTAAATCTAAAATTTTAATTTTTGCTTACCTCATTTATCGATTTTCCACTTTTGACACTTACCAAACAACTTCTACTATCATTTGATCTATATTTTAACACACAAAACACTTAAATTAACTATTTTTATTTAATTCAAAATAATTTTTCAATCACATTTTTAATGTAAACAAACAACTTTAGAAAAAACAAAACGCGAAATTGTCCTTAAATGTCCGCTTGACCAGGTTTTCGTCAGTATTACATAGATGTACTACATATGGACTATACATGGGCCTTCCATTAATGTAATACAAAAGGGATACGTAGATGGACTATTTTATGGAAAGTACATAAATCTTCCATTGATGTCGACGTAAAATGTATGGAATACTTTGGTTACGTGGGTTATCTCAAATTCCTGTTGTTAACGGCAGGGAGGATCGAAAACAGAACTGCGAATTGAACAGTATGGACACTTTATGGACTGTTATTAGCTGCAATAAATAAAAATTAATGAAAGAAATTTATCGTAAAGTAAATATTTGAAGCTCTTAATATTTATCATGTTAAATATTTAATAGCAATGCCTTTTCATATGCCACTTACTTAAACGACAAGTATGAATCTCAAGTAGCTACAGTAATGCACACAAGTCCAAAATCCTATTAATTTCATTCGTGGATTGAGTGGGACTGTTATCATCACGATTTTACCATAAACAAAGCACCAGAAAAAAAATCATTATCGAAATGAATTGAAAGGCTAGAAGAAACAAATATCCACCATAATTGCGATAAAAGCTCACTTCTTACTGTTAAGCATGGCATTTATCATACTTAATATTATATAAAGCAGAGTTAAAAAAATATAGAGCAATACTATATGCAGTGCAATGTCATTATGCAATTCTTTTTGGTGCATTTTTTTATGTCTTTCAAAATCATGGCACACGCCTGCATTCATTTCTCGTGAATATAATGAAATTATATTCAATCTATTAATAATAACGACTCACATTTTTTTTCTTCATAACTTACGTCGATCTTTTTAGACAGAGTTGGGATCATTTTTGGGGTGGGTATGAGATGATGAGTCATCATTTGTGTGCTCTGAATGGATTTGAGCTGAATGTTTAGAGGATGAAATATTCAATGCAGGGGTGTCTCCAAGAGAGTATTTTGGGTGTCAAAACACCCCTCACGAAAAAATTTTTCTTCAATTTACTAGAGTTTTGAGAAAAAAATCCTAAAACACCCCCCTAAATTTTAATTTTTATCGTCAAAAATTTAAAAACACTTCCCTGTCATTAAGTTCTTAAAAAGAATCTGATAGATTCGTCAAGAAGTTTCATAATGTAGGATTTGACCACAAAATTCTATCTCGATTCAATAATTCTATGCTAGAAAACCCGAGAAAATGAATACATTGATCCAGATAACTAGAAATCCAGTGCTAGCCAGCTTCATGCCAGATTTCCATATTTCCAAGTCCTATCATAGGATGCATTCATAGTTACATATATGGCCATTGACTCATACTAAAGATAACATTAATGGACTCATACTTTTTCTCATGAAATCCAAATTCCAACAATTTCCACAAATTCCTTCATCAACATTTTCCATAACTAGTCAAGCCATCTATTCACCTCAATTGTATCAACACCAGCATGCATTCCAACCATGTCACCCAAGCGCACAAATATTTTTATATCATTAAATACAGATTTATGGATATTAATAAATTGCTGAAAAATTCTTCCTTACACACACGACCACTCCACAAAGCTATTCATCATAGGTTAATGAAGTGACTGAATAATGAGCACTTTTAGATTGTCTCAAAAAAAATCTCACATTCTTTTCACAATTGACAATCGTCAACATCTCTAAGGTTAAAGTAGCACCTATACGGCGGTCGTATATTTCTTGTATTAGTCATCAATCATGCACCAACAAAGTATGAGAAATATATGGAATGTAATCTTGGTATGAATAATCAGTATAAGTCGAACATAAAAACTCGTTGAACTGCAATTATTTACAAGAAAAACAACGGAAAAAAATATATAACAATAACTATATCCCAAAATAAGACCGTAAGCTAAACAGCAACACTATTTGGGTAAAAAGCAGTCATATTGAAGGTTTTTTTTGGTATGCAAAGTGAGAGACGTTGATGGGATCTATTTTAATAGTATTCTTGTAACTATTATTAGCTCTTTGGAATGCAGTTTGTGACATAATACAACAGCCGTAAAATTGGCAATAAAAAGAATATAAAAAGAAGGAAAAAAAGTTATTAGATATTAGGAGGAATATACGATTAATAGTCGCAATTACCTCAAAGACTGAAGTTTTTGTGAGCTGTTAATGTCTTCATATTATTGCCATAAATCTTCTTTTTTTCTTCTCTGTTATTTAATTTTATATTTAGAGTGATGCTTGGTGATTAACAAAGAAATCATTAAAAAATCTCATGTAAGAGCTTTGGATATTAAATATTCTAATTCGTCATTTTAAAAGTTCAAAGGATTGCAGACTTGAGTGGAAATTGAGTTGAGTGTTAAATGATTCAATCACGAAATGCTAATAAAGAACGATTAATTAAGTAGAATTGACTGGAGATTGAGAATCTGAAGCATCTTTCTGAATAATTTAAGTAATAAACACTTCTAATGAGTGCTGATCTTATCTAATTAGTGGTAATTTGAGCTTGAAATCAGGATTGCATCTTCTAGAATTTATAGCGCACTTACCCAGAAATAAATGTTGTTAATGTTGGCGTTTGACCCATTCGCATCCGTTCATCGAATATTTAAGTGCTTTCAACTTTTTAAGACTCACTGCTCTTGCGGTCTTTACTTTTATTAATACAGAAGCTATGTTAGTGGCGTATCCAGGGGGTGATTTGGGAGTTAAAACAACACCATCTAAATTTTTGCTTCCATACAAATGTCCATATAAAAATCCAGCTATGTTATCGCAAATTAGTTCAGAATTATGAGTTACAGAATTCCAAACCACAATTAAATTTGATTAAAAATTAAAACAATTCTAAAGCACATAAATCTCTCCCAAAACTTAACTTCAGTATCAATTAAAACTCTCTACGATGAAGTTCTTAATTTTCGCTATTCTTCTCATTTTTCATTCGGTCAGTTCATTGGAAGTGACAGGGACTTACCGCACAACTACATGGGAGTATGTTTCACAGCATTATCAGTGTTATCCAATCACAGATGTAGAAATTCTTGAACCAAAGCAGTTTATTGACAAAATTAATGGGAAACATTTGAGTGGCTATTCAGATGCTGATGTCAAAACGTTTGCAATTGATTCTCAAACTGTACATTACATGCCAATTGGGATAACAAAAATATTTCCTAATATTGAAGCCTTTCAAATTAAGACCAGTGGACTGAAACATTTAGACCGATTAGACTTGATTGAATACAAAAATGTTCATTCGATGTACTTTATTAGAAATAAACTAACAATTTTGGAAGCTGGATTATTCGACTTTACACCAAAATTATGGCACATTGATTTCTCATACAACAGAATTCGTCATTTTTCATAACGACCCACAAGCTAAGCCCTTCACCTTAATCTTAATTTCCCTTCAACATTTTATTATAATAATAATACAGCTATTTAAAAATGTGTACAGTAGCTTCAACATCATGTATAATCTTTCAAAACAAATTGATTTATCTGCACTTGCTTAACATTTGTATGAGTATGATCTGATATATATTTTTAAACAAATTAAACTTTTGAATTGCAGCATGAATAAATAACACCAAAAATGTATCTATATAAGGACATGACGGCAGTTAAGAAAATTGGGCAATTTCATGTATAATAATAATATTTAACGCCATTAATATTAAACTAGAAACAGACTCAGAAAAAAATTTGTAAGACAAACACTTGAAATATTTGTTAATATGTGATAATAGCATACTAATTAATGGTATAAAAATTATTTTCAAATTTTTTTTTTGATTGATGGCCTTGTCGTAGCCATATAAACGATGGCAATCAAATATTTCACGCAAAGTCGATTTTGTAAACGACGCATAGCTAAAAGTAATGTAAAAAGAAAAAAAATTTATAAATTGAAAGTGCTCTTTTTTGTTTCCGAAAAATTCCTAAATGGAATAATTATATTTTGGGTCGGTTATTGTATGCTTATGATTTTTATTATTTATGATTGAATTAGTTTGATCATATTGCCATTCTTTATTGAATTATACAACACCTCAAAAATGATAGTCTTACGCCTATGCGATTTATTTGAAATGACGACAAGTCAAGATTATGATTTTGATCGAAACATAACAAGCGTGCAACGCTGGTAGCTTAAATTAATTACTAAATAATAGGTTTATGCTGGTTAATCATTTTTCATAAGCTTTATCATCGATTTTAACGGAGAAAAATCTTGGGGTGTGTCGCTATAAATCGCATTATATCAACAGCTTATGTTAATTGTTTCATATTAAATAATATCGATTGAATAAGTGCTCAAATTTGTTTTTTTCTTGTGACTTAATGCAACTTTAGAAATGCATGGCTTGGAGGAAAACAGAAGCTGATGGAATTAAGAGAGCTGTTCGATTGAAGTGGAAAGAAAACGTATTTTCTACAGCATTAAATCAGTGGTACTCAAACTTTGTGTCTCAGCATAATCTAGTGTATATAGCAGTGGTTCTTAAGCTATGTGTCGCGGCACTCTACTTCAAATTTTTCTAGATGTTTTGTCATTAAAATTTTTCTAGATCCAAAATCTCTCTAGATACACTTGGGATACTTTGTCAGCTTAGATTGAGTATAGATATAATTTTTTGTGACTCTAGACAGGGGCGTATCCAGAATTTTTTCGAGGGAGGGGTTTTGAAATATTTTTGGATGAAAGGGAAAATTTGGAGGAGTTTTGGATTTTTTTTAAAAAACCCTAGCAAATTGAAAATAATCCCAAAAGGACTCCCAAAACCCCTCCCTAAATATGCCCCTGATACTAGTGTGCCTAAAAGTCCACTACGACGATGTATCAAGCCGTGGATCGACTAGACAACTTTAACCTACTACTAAAATTGTAGTGCAGTGTCTACCAACATTTTTTGATTGGCAACATAGTTGTGGGTCAAGAAATTTAAAATTAAACCTAAAAATTCCAATAGAACAACCTAATTGACTTCCATCCAAACAATCCAACCAACTTGAGTCTGATCACATAAAATGAATGCAATAGATTAAAACTTGATTAAAGCTTTATCCGATTTTGCACTACATTAATGTAGTATGAAGTATGAACTCTATCAACTGGCAACTAAGGAAGTAATATTTCATATTTTGCTGTCTATCTGTTTTGAATTTTTCGCATTTAAAATTGCACAACAAACATTTGATTTACATTTTTAAGCAGTAATTAAATTATAGAAGAATGTCGAGAAAATATTATTATTAGCAATTTGATAATTATTAGTAAGCAAATTTGCAATTCATGAATTTAAGTGTACAAAAAAATGTATGATTAATTAATTTAAATCGCCCCTATTTAAATTGCTCTAATCATTCCTTGAGAGACTGTGTTTATGTCTACGTAATTGCAAATCAAAAAGCAAAAGTTTTGCAAATTCTTTGTGATTGTTCCCACCTGAAAATAAATCAATGGGAATTTACCTTAATAAAACTAATATGAATATGCCGCTGAGGTGTGGTAATTGATGAATGTTAAATTACCACTTTTGGATATTTTAATAAATATTTTTCAAGACAGTGAATTAATTGTAGATAAATCAAGGAATAGAATTTTAAAATGATTTTAATTGTTCTCAAATCTGTGAGACTTCCATGGACGTTGATTGAAATAATTTTTAAAATTTATTATAAATTGTATGTGTATCACTTTAGGCAGTCACTCGTAGCGGTTGCAATTTATTTCATTTTCTTCATTCTACTTCGCATTCAAGTCTCAAACCAGTTTATTACAAATCATTAAAATCTGTATTACCTTCAAGGTCGAATTGTGACTGTCGTTTAAAAAACTGTTTTTTTCAGCTCCACTTAAACTGCTTAAATCATTTTGTGATGACGAATTTCCTGTGTTCAATTTCTAGAAATTTAAATTTTTTACGTGCATACCAAATAAATCATTCAATTTTAATCTACGCCAAAATATCCAAAAACTTGATTTTATTTGGCTAAGAAACTACAAGTCAAATATTTGATCTAAACAAATCAAATATGCTTTACATTCAGTTCCGTCATTACGACATGTCTCAGTCGCTGATTTAATTTAAATTTGATTTTTCTTTACCCAAACCCGGCACGTGAGATTAACAATCTTGTTGATTTATTTATTTTATTGAGCAATAAAGTAAAAGGTGAATGTGGAAATTATTTAGAGTTGCAGAATTTATTCACATTAATCAAATTACTGCAGAAAATGAAATGAATTATTGTGATATAGTCGAGTAACCACAATCGTCATGGTGCATTAAGGGTGCATGCAAATTTATTTTCAGCTATTCACATTCATTTTCTGTAAATTATCTTGGTGTTATGAGATGTCTGTAGATTTTCTATAATTTAGTCAAGGATTTTGAATGAAAATTTTAGAGAAAGGTGATGAAACAGATTGTCGCTTATAGACTATGAGTTATAGGCAGTGGCGTAGTAAGAATTTTGGCATTGTATCAGGAAATTTTTCGAAGGGGAGGTTGAATTTTTTTTGTATAAACAGGAAAATTTAGGGGGGCTTGGGGATTTTTTTCTTAAAAACGCTAGCAAATTAAATTTTTTTCCCAAAATGGGGGGGGGGGGGGGGTTTGACCCCCTTTGAATACGTCCCTGCATTATATTCAAGGTCATGTTTACCTTAACTTTACTTCACAGGGAATGATACAATAGATTAAGGTTCGATTAGAGTCGCAGAGCCCTCAGCTGGATTCAACGAGTTGCTAAAATCTTTTTACATTATTATTAATACCTTAATTTTGCGACCTCTTAATATAGGTCTAGCCAGGGGGCCTATTGGAGGCCCTTAATCGTAAACTTATAATTTTAATTCTTTGCGAGAATATTTTTGAATAATAAGGATGTCTATTTGCACACCTTTAGAGTGGGTAGTCTTAGTATTTAGGTTTGAATTCTCCAAGAATCATTCCAAGCCGCCATTCAATTACTCAGTCTATTAATTTGACATCCATAAACTTTAGTATTATCACAATATTTCCTATGCTTTTATTTAACTCACTCTATTTTGGTGGATTAACTGAAGATGAAGTGTAAATACAACATTTTATTGATGTTCGTGGATTAAGAAAAATGTATGTCATAAAAATCGCTAATCCTCATGAATAAAGTAAAAATTTTATTGCTGACTTATGCTTATCGCACCCTATAAAGACATCATAACTTATACTTAGTTGCTTAAGTAAACAGAAAAGTATTAAGTGAGAAAAGAACTGCTTGAGGTGAAAATGAGTAACGTTGTAAGTAGTTGCTACTGCTTTTATTACTGTTGTTAATATTTTACATAAGTTTCATTCAAAAATATTCGTTATTGTTTTAAGTTGTTTGTTATTGTTACGGCATAAGAAGATTTTATGGCACTTAGGTAAATTAATAGGAAATATTTGAGATTATTAGGAACAAAATAAATTAAAGAGAAAGGGTTTTTGGTATTTCGGAAGTTACCTAATACTGAGTAGGTAAGCGAAAGGGATGGTAAGCACGACTAGAACGTCCATATCGTTATGCAATATCCGATCAACCCCAAACTTTCTGATTTTTTATCAACAAAAGTCAAAATGTTTTTGCAACGTCGACCTTGACCTGCTGTCCACTACCTTTCTTTCATTATATTCCATTCCATTTATGTCTCATTCATCAACCACTCTTCAGTCCATTTGTCCATACTGCATACGAATGAATGAATGATTATGTCTCGTTGTCTTCTGTTATAGTCATAATTAGGCTAGACCTGTGCATATTTTTAAACTCATTTCGGCTTTAGATTTGCAAAGAGAAAGACTTTTTATGCATGTATGACATAATGACTTGTCAGCCTCTGAATTCAATTAGTTTAAAATGATCTACATGTTCAAGAAGAAGTTATAGAAAAGTCTTTAAATAGACATGAAGCACTTCAAGTTGCAGCTTGCAACTTTGTCGTATATACATCGCTTTCAAGATTCAAATTAATGTCAATTTCAAGACATAAAACCACATTACCTCACGAACGCCATAAATATTCATTAATCCTTTTTTCCAAATAATTAATTGTCTCGCAAAATTAATTCCAGTTTGGTCCGCAAAAATTTTTATAATTTCCACATGTCACATTATTTACAGTTGATCATAACTAACAGAATTCCAATGATTTCTCAACGACAGCACATATGAGAAATCTCAATTATCATTGACTAAAGCATGAAGTGAAAATTTGACAAAAATTACATGCCTGTCATTTTGCGACACATTTTGGTAGCAATTGCGACACTCGAATGTCATAAGATGGAGAAAATAGCAAGAAAAAAATGCTATCGCCGCTTCATTAAATTTCCAGTTGTAAACTTGTAAAGTTGTCAAATCATATACATTTTTTCTACAATTCCTTACGGCACCTCCTACAAATTTTCTGCTCTGTTTAACCATAACATTAACATATTGGCGAAAAATCTGAAATGGCAGTAAAATGCGCATGAGTAATGCTAGGTATGTGAACATAGGCAATCAAAATATTAGTTATGTCGTAAATCACAAATTTCCATGTTGGTCAATTTCTTCAATTTGATGTTGATTCAATGTTAATGTCTGAAACAAATAAAAAAAGAGCAAATGACTTTAATGGTTTAGTTACAGTTTATTAAGCATTGATTACAATTTTTCATATTCACACCAATTTTAATTGTGTGTGAATATATTGTTTTTGGTATTTCAGTGAAACTACTTTTTTGGACTTGCTGCTTCAGGCTTACGGAATCGACCCATAGTGTTCGGTATACAAAGTTTGTGCTTTAAATTACCAATTTAACAGTGAAAACCGCATCTCGATTGGTGCTTCCAGTGCCGAGAAATCGCAAAAAAACACTTTCTGTCCTTTAGCAAGTTAGCAAATTAGTTAGTTAGTTAGTTAATCGGTGCGATAACTCGATTCAAACTCAATATTAAGACTTCCGGTTTTTTGCATCTGGTAGATATCATGTATGGCAAGAACTGTATTGTTTTTGGAGTCATGGGATGCAGCCAGTAAGGCACACGGAACGAAAAGGTGCGATTTTTGGTCAAATTATAGCCGATTATTGCAAAACACATTTTATTTTTTTCATAGAAAAGGAATGTTTTGACCAAATGAGCTGAAATTTGGTATGTAGGTTCCTTAGCTGTGCCTGAATATGGAACCGACACCATTTTGGATTTCGAGGGGCTAGAAGCTACGCAAAATTGATTTTTGCTTTAACTTTGACCAAATGAGCTGAAATTTGGTATGTAGGTTCCTTAGCTGTGTCTGAATATGGAACCGACGCCATTTTGGATTTAGAGGGGCTAGAAGCTACGCCAAATTGATTTTTGCTTTAACTTTGACCAAATGAGCTGAAATTTGGTATGTAGGTTCCTTAGCTGTGCCTGAATATGGAACCGACGCCATTTTGGATTTTGAGGGGCTAGAAGCTACGCAAAATTGATTTTTGCTTTAACTTTGACCAAATGAGCTGAAATTTGGTATGTAGGTTCCTTAGCTGTGTCTGAATATGGAACCGACGCCTTTTTGGATTTCGAGAGGCTAGAAGCTACGCCAAATTGATTTTTGCTTTAACTTTGACCAAATGAGCTGAAATTTGGTATGTAGGTTCCTTAGCTGTGTCTGAATATGGAACCGACGCCTTTTTGGATTTCGAGAGGCTAGAAGCTACGCCAAATTGATTTTTGCTTTAACTTTGACCAAATGAGCTGAAATTTGGTATGTAGATTCCTTAGCTGTGCCTGAATATGGAACCGACGCCATTTTGGATTTTGAGGGGCTAGAAGCTACGCAAAATTGATTTTTGCTTTAACTTTGACCAAATGAGCTGAAATTTGGTATGTAGGTTCCTTAGCTGTGTCTGAATATGGAACCGATGCCATTTTGGATTTCGAGGGGCTAGAAGCTACGTTAAACTCATTTTTTCTCTAATTTTGATATTTTTGACTAAATAAGCTGAAGCATTACGATTTTTCGTAAGTCTTGTTAGTAACAGAATACTAAGCTATGAATGAAAAAAATTGAAACGGTGTGAATATACCCATGAAGCGTGATCGCTTCATTACTAGTTCAAACTTCCTTTTATGCAACGTCTGTAGGTGAGCATTCTTTAAATGGTTTATCTCAAAATATCAAAGTTAAATCAATTTATACTGGAATGTTAGCATGACTTAATTCCATCAACTCATCGTGTGTGGCTAAGTATCATTAATCTAATATTTAATTTTTTTTCATATACTTAATGTGCGACAAATGTCAGCTACAAAATATTTTTTAAATTATAAAATACAACTTGAAACTTTATGAGTATTTTGAATTGCGTTCTAACCTGTTGGTTGGTCATTGCAACAGATTTTTGCTATTGCATATCGAACACATAAAAAAAAATTTTATGGCTAATTAAATTCTACATTGAACTTATAATTTTAATAATTTTTATTAGCTTATGAAGAAAAAATAAATTCATGTTTTATAGGTAATGAAATATTCCAATGGTATCATTTGAAAGTTTAAGTGCCTTGTTATGTTGGTGGTAGGGTAAATTAGTCTATTTTAAGAGAAAATTGCAGAAAATACTGCTTGAATGCTAATTATATGGTAATAAAAATTCTAATTGAGCTATTATTGTGTTTCTAACCTCAAAGGTGAACAGAATAGAAGTTTTTACGATTTTCCCATCAATGGATATCCAATAAAATGTATTGACTCCAATGATATCAGTTTTGATGACAAATTCATGAAAGACTATCAAATTTACTCTCAGATTGAAAATTGACAGGCAAGAGCCAACAAAAGGTCAAGAATCAAGATATAGGTGGCAACTTAGTAGGGACCAGGGGCTTATCCATAAATTTTTCGAGGAACGGGTTTTGAAAAAAAAATTTATGAACGGGAAAATTTAGGGAGGTTTTGGGATTTTTTCTTGAAAACCCCTAGCAAATTGGAAAAAGATTCCCAAAAAGGTAGGGGTTTTGACCCCAAAAACCTCTTCATGAATACGCCCCTGGTAGGGACAGACTTAATGATGGTTCAATGCACCCCAGAAGCACCTCAACGAAATTTTACTTAAGTTATTGGTTTAAGATTCAAATTCAACGTTTAAAGTCGTTTTTTGAGAGAATTCAAGGAATTCTGGACCTACCGTCGCAACGCCACAAATTAAGTAAATTAATCACTCTCAGATACACTATTTCAAACCTCGACTAAGTACAAACTTCATCTTCAGCTTCAAAACTATTTCACATTCACTTCCAAATTCCAAAAAAACATTGTAATATACAAAAGTATATTCAGGCACGTTGAAAATATTCAAACTATGAATTCCCTATTGTAGTCTACTTCCTTCTTTCTTACCTGAACAACATAATTACATTTTTAAACGCTATGCAGAATAGTTAATTACCTCGCGCCACTGATTTATGTTGAAGACGCAAACTTTTGCTTCATTGGACTGAAAAAAATCAAATTTATGACTTAAATACATGTTAATAGAAATAATTAATATTCCTTTCCGTTTTTAAAGACGCATTACTTCCGATTAAAGATGAAAGTACGTAAGAATTATGGATTAAATGTCTGTTATTAAATGGTTGTGATCTACTTTTATCAACATTAGATCTGAAAATTTATTTACATTGTATTCAAATTGGAAGTTTTCTTTTTTCCTATTCAAATGTGTTCAGCCACTTTCAATAATTTTTAATCTATAATAGAAATGAATTTAATCTCATCTCAATCGTTTATGCTGCCTCACTTTCTGTTTATTTCCTTTCAAAATTATTTTTTGAATTGAAACAATTTTTTTTGATAAGCGTGAAGCATTTTTCTGTTCCTTACATTCAATTCTTCTTCATCATGAATGTTTTCAGCTTAATTAAATATTCATAAATCATTGTAATAAGCAAAATAGCTGCTGCTCATTGTTTGGAACTTCTTCTTACATGCATGAATTTTCAACTTTTTATTTTAAATTTATGACAATTTGTGGCTTGTGTAAATTATGATGTTGATAACTATAATCAGCCATAATCATTAAAATTGACATCAACACTGCAATTTCTCATAATTCATAGAATTCCTTCATTATTATTAACAGAGTGTGGAAACCTCAAATTCGAATTTTTCGACAATAGATTGTCGAAAAATTCGAACATGTTTGAAGAATTCGAAACTTTTCGAAATTAACTTTGATGAAAAAAATATTTTCTCTAATTATAACTTAATTACAAGTCATAATACAATGTTCTACATTCTAATAGCTAGAACAATATGTTTTTCAACTATTGTAACACTCAAACATGCAGTTTTGAGTGTTAAAGTTGGAAAATTTTATAAATTCTCATTTTTTGTAAACAAACAAAATGTAAACAAAAACAAAATTTTCTTAAGATAACTAATTCAATTTCTGTGTAAAATCTTTGTTAATTTATGCTGTTTGTGCATTCATTAGACAAAGAAAACCATTTATTATTTGCTAAACTGTCTAAATCTAGTTAAATCAATAAATTTTTATATTTTGTAACGTATAAAAAATATTTGAACAAATTTGAAAATTTTGTCTAACTGAAGATTTCGAGATTGCCACACTCTGATTATTAATTGAATTGTACTCCGAATTGTCCATAAATATGTCTGAATTCTACATGTACGAAAAATAATTCATTTAGTTCCTTTGTTACATGACATATGGATCTTGTAAGGCGTAAAAGCATTGAGGAACAATTTCATAATAATTACACTGGTAGCATTGAACTGACCTTGCTACACATGCCCTGTGAAAAATGAGATATTGAAAGTGAAAAGAATTTTGTACTTCTTTCTGTTTTGTGCCTCAATCATAAAGAAGGTGGACATGAATGAGAACTTGAAATGAATGAGAAATTGTGGACGAATTGAAATGAATGACACAAATAGCAAATAGGCAGATAATTACGATCATTAAGTCTAAAAAGTTCAATAACCATGAACTACATACTTCATTATTTATATGACTCACTCAATATGATTATACTAAATAGTAAATTATATGCTACCATAGTAGCTTAAACCATCACAAGTCAAATCCATAAAGATCATGCTTTTAGAAAGATTCATTGCTTTTGATACATCTATGGCATGTGAATGAGTAAAGAAGCTCATAATCAACTATTTTTATAAATTTTATTGCTACTTACTGAAAATACTAGTTGTTGTTGTGGTGCTGTTGATGAATTCATGACATCCATCAGTTGATGATCGTGATCACTATAATAAAACTATCAATTCTACGTTCCTTGGAAACATCTTTTTTGACATAAATATTTCAATTTTGCTTCCTGATCTCGTTACATGATCTTCTTTCTCGAATTATGATGCAATTCTATGTGCTGCTTCTGTCTGTTGCATCAAAAACTGCACACAAAATATTATTTTCCAATTTTTTTTTGTGTGAGAAAATTGTGAGACTTTTGTGTTGTCAATTATTTGCTTCAACAGTTTTACTTGATGATGAGCTTGAGAACTTTTTTCCCTCTTTCTTCTTCTTGTATGCCTTTAATTTTAAGTCAGTGTAAGATGTGTGAGGTAACTGAGTTTATTTTGATGGTGCAAGCAATAATAATGCCTGTCTATAGTACTTTTCATGTGCTTCGTTCCCACATTGCACATTTTTTTCCAGTAACAAGAAAAATACATATAATTTCTAGCAGAAAATTAAAGTCACAAACAGACACAAACAAAGGAAAGGGAAAATTTCGATTTTTGTTTTGTTTTTTTGATGCAAAAAGCCACCACGCAATTATTGGCAATACTACGATAATAGTAACATGACCTCAATTTATTATGTAATCTTTTCAATATATATTGAACATGCACATCAATTACTACGAGAACTTCCTTTCGCTTCCGCTGTGTGAGCTTTCATCATGTGTGGTTTTGAAAAATATTAATGGAATTTCTATTGGAATTTGAATTAAATAAGGAATTGTCCATAAATAACGTAACTTATTTGAATGTTGTATGAAGTGTCACATAGCACATGAGCGCTCTGTTCCTTAAGTATTGGACGTCAATTGTGAATGACTCAAAATCAAATGCAATCCAATGTTAAATTCAGCTATAGAAAATTATGGGAAGTTATTCAAGAGTCTCTAGATCCACCAAATAGACAGTGAGAAAATCCAGCACTGCACCTAATCCAAATAAATCTTCAATTAACGAAAAAGCATCAACAGTAAATACCTAAAGGAATGTTAATTAAACATGTTAAGCTGATGCCTCATTAAAATAGCATTTAAGCATCAATGCAGCAACTTACATCGCTTCATCTTACTTGTTACACATGTATCACACACACAATTCCATAGCATAGTCTCAAAGTCTCTCATTTCCCTTCTTTCTTTCTTTCTCCGCCTGCCTGTATCGTAAATCATGCTGATGTTACAATTGAGATGATGTTTAGTGTGCAAAAATTGCAGTTTAATGTAATACTAACGAGAGACTGAATTCAGAGCAGATTTTTAATGCGCTTTAGTTGGAATAAAGTCAATGGATGAATGAACGTTATGTAATTCATATTAAACGAAAATCAGTTCACATAATTTTATGGCATCAGCAGCAGCATAAAGAAAAGTCATTTACTTTATGATCAATTCTCAGTTATTATAATAATTAAGTAGTAAGAAACTCTTGATAAAGTCCTTTTGTAGATAGCTGAAGGGTTTGGGCGTCAACAGAAAAGTGATGAATTAAGAAATGTCGCCAGTGTCAGAATAAGCATCAACATCAAGCTATGCTGTACATTAATAATAATTATTTTATCAACTTTTCCAGTGGAAATGACAATTTAAGTCTTGAACGATTTTTGATCTTGATGATTTAATTGTTGATCGTAAGTTAGCATATCTCGGTTAATCCATTAACAGTCACTGGACCATCGAGTTGTCGTGTTGCAAAACAAATCGATCTAAAATTATAATTGTATCACATGTGAAATGCACAAAATAAATTGATTGTGCATACATTTTATGTAATTATTACTTACACCGACCTGCTGCCTTAAATAAAAACTTCTCTGTTTGTCAATGCTAATAAATTTTATTAAAGCGATATTAATTTCCTGCTTTTACTTTGACTCAACTTGAGTAAATACGATAATAATAATAAAGCATTTCGTACGTGCTTGCATACCCTAAGATTTATATTGTGTCAACCTAATTCATTTGCATAAGCTTTGATGTCCATTTGAGACAATAAAAAATCAATTTTTCACAGATTCAAAAACTATCTCGAGACGGAAAAAAGTCTCGAAATTCCCACAATAAATAATTTGTGCTGTCAGAAAAGCCGAACAAGATTGAAAATTCAATTGGACATTTTTGAAGCATGAAATATTTTTTCTCCGGAATTTTTTCATCTAAAATGTCCTTCAACTTCTTACTGCTGCCTGCTTGTTGCTGCTGTGAATATGTTATGTATATGAGTAATCAACATTCATCAATGAAGTCATTGTATGAACAGCAGTAAGCTACCCAACATTAGATACTTCTCTTTCCTCAATGCCTTCACATAATTTCAGTTCCATTACACACAAAACAACAGTCGTACTGCTACAGATGTGGCAAGTTATATGCACAATTTATGATCATTTATCAATTTGACTTACAAAACTTGTCAAAATCTTGAATTGAATTGAGAAGTAGAAAATGAAGCATTTCTGATCGATTTTCATTTCAATTGCATGGATTTCATTAATTGCTTTAACTTTTCAGCCTTTGCAGTTCCATTTGACAATTTCTGCTTCCATTTCAATCAATTTTTTTGTGTATCAAGTCTCATTTCAATTCAATAAAATAAAAATTGGATAAAAAAGTTTGTTTTGTTAGCAAAAAAGCTTAAACAGTTTAATGCGCAGCAATTGTGACTGAATGAGGAACATGATTTATGAAATAATGACTGGATATACAATGTAAGAGAAAGAAAGCAGTTCAATATTCATGTAATGTATTTAGCAATTTATTGTGGTATCAAATATGATACGTGATTAAGGCACACGTTAAGTAGCATCAACATAAATGCAGCTGTAAGTCGAATTTCATAATTTTCATCATTTATGGATGTTATTAGAATTAATTGGCATTTCTGTGTGGATACTTATGTAATCTAAAACGTTCAATTAATTAGCAGTAGCATTAATCAACAGATTTTCTACATCCAAGTCCAAGTCTGAGTCAAGTGAAGAAAGAAAAAAAATTTCACTTCCATTTGTGGCTTTAAAGTTGTGCGATCTAAATTTTTCTACTCGACTTCTTAAGCCATTTTCATATTAAATTAATTAATGACCATGATTGTTAGTGTCAACGTCCATGCATGGAGAAATTGTAAGCTCTAGAAATGCCATTTTTTTCGTTGCATAATTTGTTTGATATTAAACAATACAGTAAATCCAACGCGATCGTCTCATTCCATTCCATTAAGTCATCGTTCATTACTTACTGCTTATTTCTGTTAATCATCGATTAAAATATTTTTATAGCAAATTTTCAAAAATTAAATGTCGTCTTATTGCAACACATTTTCATTTCTTTCTGTTGTCCACTTACATTCGCCAATTGTAAAGGAAGGGAAACGACTTTCTTTTGGAAAATAAATGAGCCAGAAAGAAGAACAAAAAATCGTGAACTTCATTTCAATTTTAATTTTATTCTTCTTGTTCTTCATGAGAATGGAAAAAAAATTCAATTTTTTGTAGCAGTTCCTTTTGTCCCTCGATAAAATTATTTTCAGCAATGCAGAGGTGGTCATACTTGGTGAGTCAAGTGGTCAATGAAGAGTCAGGGGTGGAGGGGGTCGCAAAATTTTCGATGAATTTTAAGATTTTTGTTTAAGAGGATTTGTGAACACAAATGACGTCCATCATTTATTGTGGGGGAGTCTTGAGTTATTAGACACTTCATCCCAGAGCTCAAAGTCGAATTGGATTTTGTTGGTTTTCTTATGAAAAAGCATAAGGACTTCATATATAATTTGTGTCAACATCGAGCTCTGCCTTATCCAAACGAATTTTTTTAGTGTGAAAATTTAGTGACAGGTGCAAATGGGGTATTGAAACCCCATTTTTTGATGAACATTATTTGTGAATGACCCCAAAAAATGAGACCAACTATTGAACTCTATTACACAACATGTGACAAAACACAAAAAAAATTAGCATTGGATTGACCCAAGGGCATATTCAAGGAAGGGTTTTGGGGGTCAAAACCCTCACCTTTTTGGGAATTTTTTTTCAATTTACTAGGGTTTTTTAGGAAAAAAATCCCAAAACCCCCCTAAATTTTCTCGTTCATACAAAAAAAAATTCAAAACCCCTCCCTTAAAAAATTTCTGGATACGCCCCTGGATTGACCATCACTGCATAGCACAAAACTAATCAAAAATGAAAGAGAAAAAAATTAGAGCAAAAAGAAAATGAAAATTTTTCATGTTCAATATTTGAAGTAGAAAATAATTGTTTAATTTATCTGAGAATCGTGACATAAAATATCTCAAAATCAAACATTTCAATCGCCTCATTTGACAAACTCTTTTCATACTCAAAGCGCATTGAACAAAATACTATCGATGTATTTTATGCCGATGGACTTGAAAGTGAACAAATGCAAAACAGCATTTTAGTATTTTAGTAGCGCCACATAAATATCGATGTGATTAAATCAGATTATATGTAACTAAATGAGTGCAAACAACGCTTCATTTGAATACGTGACTGAGAATATCATCGAACAAAAAGGCATAGATAGAGCAAGGCGTTTATCTGTTTATAATACATATTTTATATGATCGTTGAATTGATATTCTGAATGTATATCCATTGCATGTAGATATATGTACAGGAGATACTTACAATTTATGAGTACGTCAATGAGAAACGTGAGCGATCGGAAAACAGAGCTAATTTTGGTCAGCATGGCAAATGTGTGTCTATTTCTTTCTAATTATTTCATATCATGCTTCAACAATTATTTAAAAATAGTGCTGTAACACCATATAAGAGGGTAGACCTTTAAGACAATTTTCCACACTTTTCCTTTATCAATAATTTTGAGATCTTATTTACGTTACAGCGTAACATTGCAGCCACGACTGATTGAATAAATTAATAAACACAGCCAACATATGTATCATGTTACAGTTTCAATGGGAGCATAATTATAATTTAGTAAGTGTTCATAGTAAAAGCTGAGATGAAAACGCGTGAAGTCGTGTGTACAACATTACATAAATTCGACATGTGAATGCAGACAAGAATGTGCAAATTAATTTTAACTTTTCACTGCAAACATTGCGAGACTTGTCACTTTACCAACTTTAATGCTGAAAATCAGCAATTGTCGAAAAAGAAATAAATGAAAAATACATTCGGGATAATGCTGCTACCGATTCATGCACTTAGCTACAAGAGTTTTTTTTTGTTTCTTTCTCTTACTTACTGACTTACTGGCTTACTTGCATAACGTCAGCTAATAACATAAAATTTTATATTTTTTTTCTACTTTAACATTAACAAGTAAAACATAAACCATGTTTATTTGTTGCAATAAAATAAATAAAGAAAAAATCTACATCGGAAAACATGAATTTAAAATTTCGTTACAATTTTGCCCTCATCAATTACGACGAGCTTGTAAACGTGAGGAGGGTGGGTTGTTCAAACATTTTGATTGTTGACTATTAAACATTGCCGATTCGAGGTTGCAACTATTGCACTTTAATTGACAGGTCAACGATTTTTTAATAAGTAAAACCTAATTGAGCTTAAAATATAAATTAATTGCGACTGGTCATTTATTTAGGGGTCGTTCGCTTTTTAGGGGAGACCCCTTCACTAAAATTTTGTAACAGCTCAAACAAAATAATTTTATATCGTGGAAAATTTGTAACAGGATGTCCTTATGGCAGGGGCGTATTCAGGGGGGAGTCAAACCTTCCCCCCCCCTTTTTCTGAGAAAATTTTTTTAATTTGCTAGAGTTTTTCAAGAAAAAAATGCCAAAACCCCCCTAAATTTTCCCGTCCATGCAAAAAAATTTTAAAACTCCTCCCTCAAAAAATTTCTGGATACGCTCCTACCTTATGGTGTTCAAAAGGTGTTTAGGGAGTCATTTGGATATTAAGCAATAATAAGAATGTCATTTTAACTTGCTTCCTTCATGCTCTCTAATAAATTTTTATAGACTATTTGAAGCGTTAAAAAATTTAGAGGAGTATGTCATCCATCTTTGACATTACGTCATATCCAAATAATCCCTGAGAGGTTGGGTCTGGAGCATGGGATGGTTCAAATAATTAGACTTTTCTGCTTTGCTTTAATAACCTTCTATTGGTATCTGATGTAAAATTTGCAGTTCATAGAAACAAGACCGGGATGAGACCAGGGAAATAAATCTATTTAACAGCAGCACAGCAAGCAAGGGGGGTTTGGACCTCACTTGAAATTTTTTAAAAACATTTATTGAATTTATTATTGTAGGTTTAAAATTCACAAGAAGTACGAAAGAAAGTTTGTTAGAATAAAAAAATTGGAGTTTTTTTTAAAGATTGGAGCTTCTTCAGGTATCTCAAAAGCAGGGACGTAACCTGAAGGTGGTCCTTAGATACCCGGACACTTCTCGAATTCCAAATTCCATACAAATTTTTAAATATTATTTTTAAATCAAGAATTTAATTTGTTTACAAAAAATGATGAAGACTACTCGCAAAATCACATGCAAAGGCACCCCCTCCACTTCAAAAATCCTGTCTACGCCCCTACTCAAAAGGCCATTCTAAGTGTAAAGTAACATCCAAAGACTAAAAGAATATATAAAGTAGATAATAAATTTTCTTAATTTATTTTTAAAAATAGCATGAAATTAAGCTTCTATTCAGCCCCATTCATCATTACCATCATATTAAACATCATCTCTTTCCAAGGAATTTACCATGCAAATTAAAACTCCTTTATTTTTCTCAACAGTTTAAAGCCTTCTACTGACAAAATAGTGACCCGAATGACCTAAAAATTGAAATCGTTACTATTAACACTTTAGCGGTGCTTTAAGCACATTTTCACATACTTTTTTGTGCAGCTTCAAATGATTGACCTTTTTTGTGTAAGAGAACTGCTATAGGTGATTTCACAGTTTATGTATTTCATTCCTTTTTTTCTCCATTTGTTCCATAAGTAATAAAGGTGTGCAAAAAAATTCTACACTGAATTCAGATGTCAATAAGTCAAAAGAGAGGAGCTGAATCCGACAGTCAGTTAACAGCAATAATTTTCTTTTGAAAAAAGCTCAGTAAATCAAAGGTTATGCGGTTGTTGAATTATTGCAGCTGCATAATAAATAAGAATAAATTAAACAGCATCTGAGGCACGAGTTCAGGGTGACGTCGTCAATAGCAAAGATTTATACAAGTTATAAGTAAATGAATATTTTAAAAAAATCTTGTTTTGCATTTCCGTTGCACAGAATTTTTCACAAGGTCACCGATTGATTCATTTCTGCTTCTCTTCCCTCCTTTTTGTCTCGATTTCTTCTTAAATTGGCAATCACAATGCTATTAATCGTACATTTTTTTCTACACAGTATCATGTGAGCATGCATGCATACTTATGAGTTGGATACAAGAAACTCGACCAGATTGAATTTTAATGACTTGCTGAAACAGAGCTGAAATGTAAAATTGTCCTTGCTGATTTAAGAATAAAAATAAAAAAAATTACTTTCACTGTAAATATTTATTTTTTGTTAAGCAATTGCGGTATGTTCAAGAGACTGGACTCTTTGCTCGATATCGCACAAAAATACGCAACATATCAATTTCAGATTTTTTTCTCTCTCAGACGATAATTAATATCATTGCATAATGTAGAGCAATAATGAGTACTTGGACATTGACAGGAAACATAATGTGGTCTGCTTAAAATATAGATTAAATTTATGTGCAAGTAATTAACAATAAGAAAAAAGTTTAATTGAAGGTGTTGTTAAGCTATTAAAAATTAAATTATACAGATTCTGGAAATTTGAGATCAAACTTAATGCTGATTACATTTACATGTTTACATTTATGAGATAATAATCTTGATTGCAATAATTATTTTCAGGTTTTCATGATCTACAAATTAAAAGAAACGATCGGCACACATTGAAATGTTGGTCACACGGCAGGCCAAGCGCACAGTATTCTTATTTTACAGTCAAACTGGATTTTACACAGTTGTCCCCAATGAGCGACAACAGTTCTTATTCTTCGAAATCGAAACATCGAAGATGTAATTTTTTCCAAAAAAAAATATGACCGTTACAAATTTTCATACGTAAATTTAACGGTTTTTGAAAATTTAAAAATTTTAACACTTCGAAATATTTTCGAAACAGTTTTGAATTTCTAAAAAATAACGGTTAATACTACTGTTGTCATCTATTGGAGTTGTCCTTTTCTTACAGTAATTAAGAATTTTTTCACATTAATATAATCAATAATTCGGCTAAATTTGGTTTAATTTTAAAATAGTATTTTGGCTAATTTTTGTAGAAGATAAGAATTGTAAAGGAATGTTTTGATCTAGATAGGGTCGTTTGGATATTACGTATCGCTAAAAATGACCATTTTTGACACTTCCCCCTCCTCGTAACAAATTTTGTAAGAAAATTGGAAAAAACTTAATATGAAGCGTAACAAAACTTTTCATCGTCTCCCCCTCTCCGTAATATCCGAACGACCCAGTGCAGTGGCGTAGCCAGGGGGTGAATGGATAAAAATTCACCCTTCTTCTCTGGAAGAAATGGTCCTAAACGAAAAATTATTTAAAATTGCTAGAGTTTTTCTACTGAAAAAAGTTCATCCCCTCAAAAAAAGTTGGCTACGCTGCTGGAACAACCCCATAGCAACTGAAAAGAAGAATATTATCTGATTAAAGCCATAATAAGCATCATTTATAGACAGCTTTCATAACGCAAATATCTCAATACTATCAATTTCTTGCACAAAAAAGAAAAGAAATAAAACAAAATAATTCAGCACATTAATCAACAACTTTTTATGGTGCGTTAAGAAGATATCCGATCTGAAAATATTAAAATGTGTGAAATTTATTTTTTCACAGCTCCCATCAGCCAGAAAAGGGAATGTAGGATAAAATATGCCAATAAATGTTGCCATCTGTACGAAATCAATACCTTTAATATAAATTCTCATCTGCATTCATAAATAATAAAACTTTCACGATTAAAGAACATTAAATGTTTCATAAAGGAAATGAATTATTATTTTAAGCTTCACTGCTACTGAAATTCCTTTTAAGGTAGCTCATCGTAAAAAAATAAATCATTAAGGTAATTAAAACAGAATCAATGACACAAATTTATTTATGATCATTTTGTAATTCAATATTTATTTATCTAAAGCATTACAAGTACCCGAGTAGGACATTAATTCCTCTTTGTCGGGGTTTCAGTTGTTCAATCAGCATTTTTATTGATACATGCTCATACATACTTAATTATTTTACTAATCATACAGATAAAATGTTTTTCTATAGTTATAGTTTTTACAATTTTCATTTTAAGAGACTAAGTAAGCGCTTTTGGTGCCATCTCGTATGATATTTCACCCCATGACATAAGACGACCAGTCTCTTCCTCGACCATCGATGGTCGCCCTAAATTTACTACGTCATCTGACACTCTTGAGTCGCTCTTTATGTCAATTGAAGGCAGACAGTGTCATCAATTATAACGATTTTATCTATGGTCGGTTTCTATGGATACCCTACCCAACCCTAGGGTACCCTTGCCTACCCTAGTGTACCCAGAGTAGGGTTCCCCGAGTAGCCCTAGAAACTGACCCCTGTATTCAGCCACAGCTAGTGAAAATATTCAAAAATTGCAGATGAACAGATGAACCTTAAGAATCATCAACTCCACATCTTGTAGACCACATAATACATGTAAAAATCACAATCCAAACCTCATTCACCAAAAGTAGCAACAGTTAATAAAACACAGTAGCTCTTAAATCATCTGCATATTGAGCATCCACACCTCGAAATCTCAATTAAGTTGACCAACTTATGCAAAAATAAATGTTGTGCTGTTACCATTACGAGATTTATGATCACATTTTGTTTATAAAAAAAATTAGATCAACGAGAAAATGAGCCTGTAAAGCGAATAACCGAAATCAATTGGATGTGCTTTGAATAACGACGAAAATGTCAGTGAGAAGAGTTGAATGATGAAATACTTACAGTTATGACACGCTTTTCGTGGTCGACAAAAAAAATTGTAACAAGATTCTTCGTAATTTGTTTTCAAATGCAAATCTCGTCGAGGAATCATCCTCATATTTTCATCTGATTCCATTGCATAATACAATACAGCTTTCACCTAACTACCACCTTCTTGGAGAGAAAAGATCGTGGGCTCATTAACCATCGAAACTGATTTAACAGCAAATAAATCTACTAATAATAAAATTGGATTACATTGACATGTCAAATTGTCTTATTGCATTGTGTAGTCATAAGTTAATGAATTTTATTTCTCTTTCTTTTGTTGCCACACAAAACAATGTGCCTGCCTTTTTTATTTTCTTTGAATAATAATCTTCACGATATAATTTCTTCTTCAACTTCCCTTAGAGATTGCATAAAGTACCGTTGCATTTTGTAATAAGGAAGAGATTTATATTATGCAAGAATGCACTTGAGAATGGATTCTTAATATGCCATTACAGGTAAATTTCTTAATCAATTTAGAATACATTGGAACTAATGGCACCAAGTCCTTATAAAGTAATTCTGTAATTTGCGATATAAATCCGTGAAGCCTCTTAGTGTCGTTTTAAGATTCTCTACAGATCGTTTTGTTTACGTTGTGTCGAAAGGAATGGCAAGTCATATTTCAAGAACTGATTGACTTTGAGAAGTGCGTTGGAGCAAAAAAAAGATTGGACATCAAGAATTGTGCTAAGTAGAACAATAATCTCATCTTCTTAAGACTTCTTGAATTTATTTTTAAAGTTGGAAGTCATTCCGTTCAACAGATTGTTGTGAAAATTGCAAAGGGGACTTAGATAACTTAAAAAAACTACGATATTTATAATGTAGCGTTAAGGATTCCCCTAAAAAAATTGAGGTTGTTAATGCAGAATTAAATTATTGATATAGTCTCAGTCATTTAAATCCTCTTGTTTATGGTCTGCTCAAGCCTCTATTCTTCTTAGGGGTCGTTCACTTGTCACAAATTTTCCTAGAAAAAAAAATTTTTTTGTTTGAGCTGCTACAAAATCTTAGACCCAGGGGCGTATCCAGAAACGTTTTGAGGGGTTTTGAATTTTTTTCTATAGACGGAAAAATTTAGGTGGGGGGGGGGGGGCGTTTGAGATCTTTTTCTTAAAAAACCATAGCAAATTAAAAAAATTCCCAAAAAGGAGGGGGGTTGACCCCCAAAACCCCTCCCTGAATACGCCCCTGCTTAGACCCCTAAAAAGCGAACGTAATAAGTGAACGATCTCTATAGACCATGTCATTTCAATCCTGTTTGTTGGTTTTTGCTCCAGCTTCTATTTTCTCACATTTATCGATAGCATTTGTTAAGGTGTCCTAAAATGACTGGGTTCTGAAAATGAATCAATACATGAATATCGAAAATGCAGTGATCCTTAGTTCTAGATCCAACAGAACAACTTGGTGCCTTATGAATCATTAACCCTGGAAATGCAGTCTTCCAACGATCGATTGATTATTTTTATTATACTTGGAAGTGTTTTGGGAGCTGCAATAAGTATGCTCAATAATTAACCTTCGAACGTGTTTGAGAATCTTTAATTTTTTTAATGTTTTTTAAAATACACTTCCGTCCCGCATCCCTAGTTGTTCTTTGTGATACAGCTATGTACATCTGAAATGAATGGTTAGAGATCATTTACTGAGATCCAAAATGTAGATGGGATGAAAGAACTTTTTAATTAACATACTTCAAAAACGATTAATACGGTATTCACATTTTATGGGGGTTTCCCTTAGTATAGGTCTTCGATAAAGGAGCAGGATTGGTAATGTGCTCAATAAATCTAACCCAGTGCTTTTCAATTGTTTTGGAGCACTACACATTAAACCAATTATTTATTACTACTCTATCGTAACAAAGAGTTTCAAATACCTTAGCAATTTTATATCTAACCACTTTTGGACCAAAAGACACTCAGATTTAATTCCAGCCTACCTACAATAATTCTACAAAACTGCATCAATAACCGACTAAAACCTTAGTCATGAACTGCTTAGAATTTTTATTGCTCTATAAAATGAACAATAAAGATAGTCATCCAGAAATGCACTTTAGTCATCCGCATGTAATTATTTTTCCCACTATCATCTAGTTCTGCATTAATAAAGTGCTTTTTTCCTAGTTCAACAACAAAATGGTGTACTTTAATCTTATTAAGAGTGGAAACAAGTTTCTTCACATTGAACAAATTATAAATGTCATTCTAATACAATCGTCATGAGTTCATTAGAATGCATTAAGGCACATAATAATAATAACAATATTTAAATCAAAAGAAGAAATACAAAACAAAGAGTGTGAGAAGGTTGCTCTTTAACAGAAAATAAATATATCGTGAGTAGTTTATTGCTAGACTTTTTGACAGCAATAGCAAATTTCATGACAGTTCTTTTTGGCACAAATATGATTTTTTTTCTTCTTTGTGTTCCTTCATTTAGCAGGTTTTGCATATGTTGCAAAATATTTTTTAATTACTGCCATCGGAACGAGAAAGAATTCTTCTTGCTGCTCGACTTTTTTTTTCTTCACTCTTTTTATGGGCAAAAACCTTCAGATATTCACTTTTAAAACAAAGATCATATGTATCCATCAAAATAATTCACACGACTTTACGGACCAGCATTTTATTACTGTAAAATCTCATTCCTGAAAGACAAGAAATTGCGAAAGCTGCTACTTAATAATAGTAGCTTAATTGAACCTGTTAATTGGTTTTTTTGTTTCCCATTGTATCTCAATTAAGTTTATGACCAGCATTTGGAATGAATTGTCTGGCAACTGTCTACATGATGATAAATTAGTTTCGCATATATTATCAGCATCCATTAATAGAATGACATGAATGAACATCCATTATTGATTGGTTTTTAAGCTGAGCTAGCACAGAAACCAGATTACTGAATTCAATATACTCAGAGAATATATTACAAAGTCAATAAAGCATACTTTATTAGTGAAAATGTCAATAAAGACTACTAGATTACTGTGCATCAATCTTCTCATATGTTATGGCATCGCCTATCGAATTTTGCAAATTAATATTAAATGGTTTTTTTTAATATACAAATATCCGAAAAATGTCAGACCTCTCTCGTTGGGCTATTTTTTAAAAATAAGGAATGGTGTTAAATGACGTCACGCAAATAACGAGATTTTTTAGACCCCTCCACACCCTCTGCCACAAAGTTTTCATATTAAAAAAAATCTTTTATAGGAAGGTGTCACAAAACTTCAGACCCCTCTACTCCTTAATATTAGGCATCATTTATCACTTAATGCCTCTATTCAAATTAATCCATAATATAAGTTTTGCTAGACCCTAGGGTCCCCTAGGGTATACCGAGCCACCGGCCCCTGAATTGAGTTTCTAAAAAAAGAACTTAAGACATTAAGAACTACACAAAAAGGCAACTCAGTCATATAGAACAGCTGTGTTGCTCGGGTTATGCCTCTAAAAACATCCTAAATTTCTTATATCCACCAATATCAAAATAAAAGCGGCTACAAAAGAAACTATGAAAGAGAAATATTATGCATAAAGACGTCAATAAATCATCATAATGGAATCACATATGATGAGATTATGGCACAAAATTACAGGTTTATAAATAAATTTTATTCGATATTAATCTAATGACAAAATTATAAATTCCTCGAATGTTTTGTCGAAAGACATTCGTAAAATTTCAATAACATCAAGAGAAACAGCAACAACAATATTAGTAACAAGCATATATTTTGTATAAACATGCTTTTTAGAGAGGTTCAGTAGATTTGAATCATCTGTGAGTTTTGGGGTGAGCCAGTAGACTTAAAACAAATTTAAATGGCTTAGCAATATCCACCAGGAGTTTATTATTGGAATTTTCTACTGATTTGAGTAGAGGTTGGAGCAATTTGGTATCTTCTGTGAATAAGTCTCTCGACGAGAGGTTCCGCTCGGGATGAACCATTGGGTAAATTACTTTTTTTCCAACATTTTTTGACTATGTTGCGTAAAAACGTTCCTTTTGGTTCCTCGTATGATGTTCAACATTTATAGGTAGATGACTTTAAGAATAGCTTTAGGGATATGGAAATATAGAATGTCAAAAATTCCCAGCGAAAAGAAAGATATTTAATGAAAATGATGGATGGGGGTTGACCCTGACCCACTATAAATTGACCTTCTACTTACTAGTAGTTTTAGCTGATAGGAATAGGGTAGGATCATTCAGAAATAATGTCCAACATTTAGAAGGGAGAGGAGCTGTTTCACTCCTCAAATAACTTTGTAGCAAGAGGTCGTTCGCAAATTACGTCATGAAAAAAAACTACTTTTTGGACCCCTCTCCCTCCCTTGTCACAAATTTTCCAAAAAAAAGAAAGATTTTGCGTTTGGATTATCACAAATTCTTCTACTACGCTTCCCCCTAAAGCGTGATGTAATTTGCGAACGACCACATAAGAGAATAAAAGGTTTGAAATCCCATTTTTTGATGAACTTCAAAGCCTTGCCATTACTAAAGGCAATAGCTAGGGTAAATCCAAGAAACTGACCCTAGAGAAGTGAAAAACCTCTACAGAAGACAGGTTTGGTAATAACTGCTGACATCAAGACCCATTGGCACACACCACATCATCAAACATATTAAAAATCCTTATTGGCATTACAAATATGTAATAATATTAATAACAATAATAAATAAATGATATAATAGATTCTTCTCAATATAATTTGAGATCATCGCGATGATCATGATGCATTTTCGATGTTAACTTATTGAAAAATATTTTGATGATTCTTGTAGTTAGAAGATAATCAAGTGCTTTTTCGTAACAATTAATAAACCTAAACAATGCACTTATTTTCATTTCTTCTTCATTTTTAATGCCTCTAAACCGTGATTGAACTGAATTCCAGTGCCCTTCCATTCATATTGAAATTGAGAAAAATGAATTGTTTAACATTATTAGAAGAAGAAAAGAAGAAATATGCAGCTCGAGAAACATCAACATTATTCATTTTCATTACAAGCCTTTGAAAGAATGCATAATTGCATAAGAAATGCAACGAACTTCAATTATTGTATACTTATAGGCTGAACGAGTAAAGAGAGAAAAAAGCTTTAATGACATACATACATTATAAATGATCTTACCTGATCTTACAAAATTTTTTGTATGATTTACATCGAATTCTATGGCAATATTGCACTGCTTCTTTTGTAGTCTTTTTACGCTTGTTTAGAGTGAGATGTGAGATTGCTGAATTGAGCTCTTTGTCCATTTTTTGCAAGTGTTGCGTACAACAATAAATTTCAAAAATATTTTTAAGGTTAATTTTAAAAACAAAATTTTAAATTTCAAAAATATTTTTATGAGTGTAGGTTATTAGTTTCATAATTGAAGAGAAATTTCAAGCAAAATCCGTTAAAATTCAAACCTAAATTCTACAATAAAGTCCATCAAATATAATAATAATGCGTGAAGGGCCCAGCTTAAAGCTGGAGGCACTGCGATTATAGAAATCTATTGTACCACACCCTTTAGACTTACAGTTTATAGTGGAATCCGAACCACTTGCAAGCTCTGCACATTGCAAGGACACGAGTACGTCATAAGACCTGATGTACCCTGCAATGTACCTAGTTACAATTCGTGTGCGTAAGATGCTGCTAAGAAATCATCCAAATACTAGTATATCCTTGTATACCTAGCAATGGAGACACATTATGTACCAAAGACCTCAAAACTGCACCCAACACACGAACCGAGCTTCATAACTAGAACGGTGAAATGGAAAAAGAGCTTCGAAAATTAGACCTGACCTGGGATTGAACCCAGGACCTTTGGCACGTAAGGCCAACGCTCTACCACTTAGGCCACTGATGCCATTTCACCGCTCCATCAAATGTGTGAGCTTTACAACTTGTTAGTGGTAATTTGAATACACCTCCATTCCTTACTTATTTGGAACATAAACTCTTGTCTATTCATTTGCATAAAGCAGTTGGTTGTTGACGTTTGACCTCTCCATGTTTTATTTCCATTTGAATTAAATTTATATTCGCAATTTTAATCTGGAACTTAAGGAATGCATGTAAACAGCAGTGCTTGATACACGAGAAGTAAAACACATTTGAATTTGAAGTTTTTCTAAAATAAAATTGCTTATCGTTTTTTTTCTTCATCTTTTTTTTAAATTTATTAATCCTTAAATTTTTTTCATGTACGTTTCATCATTTTTTTTCATTTAATAAAATTCTGAAGACATAATACATAAGTGCAAATAAATATTCGTCAATAAAGTTCACTTCCATTTCTTCTAATGAAGAATAAAGCAATTCTCCCAATCGTTTTAAAAAGTTCCAATTCAAAAAAAACAAATTTCTTTAGTCATCAAAAATTTTCTAAGGACATCGCCAATGAGATTCCATTCTTAAATTTAATTTAATTATTTAATAATTCTTTTTTTTTGTCTTAGGTTTTTTAAAATCGTTTAACGTTTTTTTTACATATCATTAAAGTGTAACGCTATCACAACCTGAAACCTAATTTTGTGTTTTTTTTTCTTCCTCATTTTTCAATTTCAATGATTTTAAAAATTGTATTAAGTTGAGCGCTACGATTTCCTGGAAGAGATTTGTTCTATTCTTGACTATATGCCATTATTCTACAAGAATATTACCGAAATTTCCATGAAATTATAAATTTATTTAATTAGTACAATTTCGAGAACCATTAAAATAAATTTTTATCTTCCATTTTTTTATCATCAAAAGTTTAAAATTTTAATTTTTTTTATCAAACAACAAGTTTTGTTTGTAATTCTTCAAAAAGATCTTCATTTTTAAGTTTTTTAATTTTAGTTTTTTACGTTTGAGAAAAATTAATTTTTTTTTTTCATTTCGAGACTTTTACATTTCATCATTCTACAATTCGCAAAATGACTATTTGAGCAAAAAAGTAGGTTTATTATTTTCTTGTTGATTTCTCATTATTAAACTTTGATTATAGGGGGGATAAATGCATGTGAAAGATAGAAGAGAGAAAAAGTTAAATATAGTAAAATTTACTAATCTAAAGAATCTTTTTTGTCTTTTCCTTTATTTAAGTAATTATCGACTTTTGGGAATGAGTTTGCTAACTTGACTTATTCAGAACATTCTTTAATGTTAATTTGTTTATGTCTGGTTCTTAAATAATTATTTTTGGGGTTAAGTTTTGTTAAACTTTACTTTTGAACTTTAGGATAAAAAAAACTTTTGGTTTTAAATGATTTAGTTGAAATATGACACAAAAAATGACTAGATTTTAGAATCACAAATTTTAATTTTTTGCAGTCGAAATATGTTAAACTTAAATTTAAAGAAAATTACCATGACATAAACATATTAACGTATTTTTTACATTTTAGCTTTTTTCTGTTAATTATTTAAAATTCTTCCACTTAGTTATTCTGGTTTTCAAATAACTTTTACAAGACAAATCTAGATACATTAGATCAAGATTAAAACTAGAACGATTAGATTTAAAAATTATCCTTGACACATTTTAACGGATTTTTTGAAAACAATTTAGCCAAGACACAATCTTGAAGTGCTAGAATTTTCAAATTTAAATTAACCGTTAAATTTTCAAATCGAAAATATCCGTTAAGAATCTATTACAAGAAATATCAACACAAACTCATTTCCACAATTCGAAAATAATTAATTTTTACTTCGTGGGAGTAATTAAGGATTTCATTTGATTATATTGATAATATCTCGGTAGGGCCACTTTTACTTCTTAAAAAGAGATAAAATTGTAAGTATTACTTTAAGTTATTATGATCAATAAAGGAACTATCAATTTTTCTATCAGAAAAATTTTTTCTAGACTTTTTTTTAGTTTTGTAAAATTGTTGATAAAATTTTTTTCGTTTCTTAAATTCATAAATTAAAAAATAAATAACTATGAAATTTCATAAAGTCATTCAAGATTTTTATAGATTCTCATTCGAGGACATTTGTCATGAGAATATTCTTGTGGACACGATCCTCACATAAGAAATTAAAGCATATTGAATATATGTTGCATAAATTATATTTAGGATTTGTACATATTAATACATGAGATTCAAAATTAATTCAGGACCGAAACTGAATTTCAACGAGGTAGTGCAAAGTATGCATAAGTTTGAGTATGGGAAGTGGTTTCACTGGGGTTGTTCCAATGAATGCAGAAAGGATTTTATTATTTGGTATTTAGTCTTATTTATTAGGTGATAATAAGACTGGGTCTGACTTCCTTCTTTCTTTTTAATATTAGCCATCAAAAATGAAAAACTTGACATCCAAAGGAATTGGGCTTTGTGTTACTAGAATTTAGTGTCTTCCAAACTTTGTTAGTTGACCCTTTTGTTGATTTTTTGGCTACAAATTCATGACTTGGAGCATGCATGAAAAACTTGTCATTTTTTGGCCTTCAAGATACACATGAACACAATTTTTTGCTTGGGGGTCGTTCACTTATTACGTTACGCAAAAAAAACGAAATTTTAGACCCCCTCCCCCCTGGAATTTTCCAAGAAAAAATTATTTCTTTGTTTGACCTGTTACCAAATCTTAGACCCCCCTCCCCCCTAAAAAGCAAACATAATAAGTGAACTTATCTGACGCGCTACAAACAGTTTGGAATACACTACATAGAGCAGAATGTAATGATCAGTGATAGCTCAAAAAATTCTAGTTTTTAATGGACGTCATTTATGAATAAATTCTTATAAAATTATAGATTTTCAACATAAAGCTGAGGGGTCGTTCACTTATTACGTTACGCAGAACAGCAACTTTTTAGAACCTCCATCCCAAATTTTGAACGAAAAAGAAATTATTTTGTTTAGCCTGTTACAAAATGTCAGACCCCCTCCCCCCCCTTAAAAGTGAACGACCCCTGACCAAATGTTTCTTTTATATTATTATATCAGGTAATTTAGTATTACTATTTAAACAAATTTGAAACTATGAGATCTTTTACAATTCAACCTGATATAAAGGTACAACTCAAGAATATCGAGATCACTTAAGGGGTCGTTCGCAAATTACGTCACACTTTTAGGGGGGAGGGGGGGTCAAAGAATTTGTGACAGTCCATACAAAAGATTTTTTTTTCTTTGAGAAATTTGTGACAAGGGGGGAGGGGGGGTCGAAAAAGTCGTTTTTTAGCGTGACGTAATTTACGAACGACCCCTAAGTATTAGAAATCAATCACAAAATACGGTTAACTTTAAGGAACTTTCCGCAATCATTGGAACTTAATAAATAAACACAACAACCAAAAAAAATATGAGTAATTTACACACAAAAATATGAAAATTCATTAGAAAAATAAAAATATTGAGAAGGTACAAAAATATTGAATGAATCTTCACGAAAACTTCTCTAAGAAAATAAGGAACTAAAAAATATATATTTATGATGTAATATAATTTAATATAATATAGAAAGAGAGAAAGAGATCTATGTTGAATACATTATATAAGTTGTAATGTAAGAATTTAATTGTTTAAATGTAATTTCTATTGTTTTTACGGAGCATAAAATATTATAGCTTTTTAAAATTATTTAAAGAATGGATTAAAATTCATAAAAATTGTAAATTTCAAAAATTTTTATAATATTGGTTTATATGGAGAGATTAAAAGTTTTTTTTTTGGTTTATTCATTTTATAATCCTAAAGTCTAATAATGGAAGCTGTCTTTTTCAGGTTTCAAATATCTTGTTTTTCCTCGTCATCTGTTTATTAATTGTATCACAGAAAACCTTTAATTCAATTTGAATTCATTATTAATTTTGTTTTTTCTATTCAAAAATTGACAAATTTTGATTTTGCACATTTTTTTTCTTGTTCCAAAAAGTCAAAGATTTTTAATAATATCGCTATACACATTATTGCTATCATCTATCTACTATCAACGATACTTTTTTTTGTTTTAATATATTATTAGTAAATTCAAGTATCATGAAAAACATAATGAAAAATGGAAAAATATTAACAGCTAAAAATTGCCATCTTCGTATTCATCGTCATTAGTTAAGTAAAGATCCTAAAATACGCACTTAAAGAATCACATTTGTTAGTATTTCCAATCATCCCACCACACGCCGCCATCCTTTCAACTACATAATAACAACAAATTTTTTTTTTCCCTTTTTCATTTACTTTAGTCGAACTAGGCCACTGTGATACAATCAACGTTGATGTACACTGAAAATTTTTGCTTCACATTTTTTTGCATTTTAATCTATTCTAATAAATAACTTGATAAAGCTAATTTTATGCGAGAAATATAAGTATCATCATCATTATTGTTACATTTACTTGTTTTTGTTAAGAGCATTAAAGAGGAAAGAAAATGTCTAATAAAAATCGTAGAATTCTTATTGTGCTTGTTTACAATAAAGTTGTTGTTGTTGTTATCGTTACGCCATTTGTTGCTCAAGATCATAAAGAAGAGATAAGTAACAAGAATGTGCAAATTATCAATAAAAATTAGTCATTTCTCGTTTAAAATCAATGGAAATTGATCTTGTTCCATTGGCTTTTTCAGCCAATTACCCAACTCTTCGCGTTGAAATGCTGCGATCAGTTCGCTTTTTGCTTGCTACACATTGTTTCATTGTTTGTGCGGAATAGAAGATAATAAAATAAATTATGTAGTAAAATGAGATGCGAAGAGGTAATGTGATATGATGAGATTATTGTTGAAAATTGTGTGATTTATTGCGCATTTTTTGCTGTTGCTTGATGAGTTTATAACTTTAGGCGTCGTTGTATTATTTACTATTTAAAGTTTGAATAAATTTACTGTCAGGATGAGTGACAATCAGGGAAGTCATATGGGGGTCATATATGGTCCGTACCATTAATACCCCCCCCCCCCCCTTTAGCTTGGTCCTTCGAAAATCGTGTGATAGAAGTATCTGTCTGATTCTAAAATTTGGATCTATTCTTATTTATGTTAGGTGTCTGTTCGTTGTATTTGGACTGTTACAAATTCTTCAAACCCCCCTCCGCCCCTTAAAGCGTGACGTAATTTAGGAATGACCCCTTATCTAAGGGTTATGTTTGAAAATTTGCAAAATTATGTGAAATTTTTAAATTTTGAGCAGAATTTGCTTTTTGAATTCTCTTCATAATGTTAGACCCCCCCCCCCCCCCCCTTATCACAAAATTTTAATTCAAAAAAATTTCTTTAATTTAAAGTGTCACAAAATATCCCTCCTCCCCCCTAAATCATGGACGTCATAAGTGAATGACCCCTTACTGTTTTACTAACTTTGTTGATGACTTCTCACTAGTTTGTAACTAATTTTTAAAATATAATAATTTTCCTCAATTCTTAATTTTTGGGAATTAGGAAGAGTCCTCTAATTAAGCCATTAAATCCTGCTTATACTCAAAGTGCGTTTTTCCAACAAATTTAAGCTTTCTTTTACCTTTCAATCCCAACAACCCAAATTTTCGATCCACATCCTATATAAACCCAATCATCCATCACTACAGATCCACCCAAAATGAACGCATATTAATCACTCTACAGCTTACAGCACCGCTAATAATCACACAATTATCCACAATATAATAATGTGTTAATATTATATTAAAATGTACACAAAATCTTTACGGCGATTAAATTACCTGATAATCGTAAACTAATCCTTTTTCGTCTCCGTAGTCTTTTGAAATTGTACGATTTGGAATATTTGGCAATTGACTAACAATTCGTGAAAATCGATGAAACATGTTTTGTTTTGTGAGCCGACTGTATTTGTTGCATACCGTCTTTCCGGTAAATGAGTTAATTATTTCAATCTGATTTTGTCCAATGGTCCAATTAATGCTATAATTTGGGGGTTTTAATTGGCAACGAGCCTCAGAAGAAGTAACAAGTGCTAATTTTGGAATATTTAAACGATAAGGCGGTGGTAATCCCTTGATAGACTTCTCTAATCGTCCAGCAATTGCTCTGTACGGAATTATTATTATTCGTTATTAAAAAGGGAGTAAAACCGATAGATGTCTCAGTCAATCATACCTGTACATGTGATTCGGATGAAGCAGAGATCCCAAAACAATGCTATGCAGATAAATAGGTTGTACGATAGACGAGAGTAAAGCACCCTGCAATCCCAATACATTCCATCGTGCAATTTTATCTGAGCATGACATTGTCAGAAGACGTTGACCCTAATTCATTTGGAATAGAACAAGTGAATTTAAATAATTAGAAATTAATTTTTTTCTTCTTTGGATTCTAAAATCAGTTCCAAATTTACATTCAATATTCCATCCCAGCATTGAATTGAATCACAATTTTTCACGGGAATTGTGCCTTCACCCGACTCAACTTTCGTTCGTAATTGTCCACGTGCCTTCCTGTTTGGATGCTTATCAAGGGCTTGATCATTTTCGTGAGGCGAAAAAACTCTTGCGTCGCCACACGGTGCTGTATTTATATATAAGTGAACTTGTATATTGTCTTTCAATCGGTATAAATAATTGCCATCTAATGGCTTTTCGAAAACAGAATCTTTGGCCGTTTCAGGTTTTAAAAATAATTCGAGTTGATCGTAAACAAATGTCATGAAGCATCTTCGAGCGACGATTTCTGTGTTGGAGGAAGTTTTTCGATAATTTATTAAGATTTTAGTGAAACTAATTAATAAGACTTAAGAAGGTGGGAATTTAGGGATACTGTAAGATCAAAGACTTGCTTTAAATATCATCAATAAAAAAAGGATAAAAAGAGTGCAATATTCTGATTCTACTAGGGAATATGCGCTTCTATCGGTCACAAATGACATCAAGGCTACAAAATAATTGACAAAAATCACATACCTGCGTGCGAGTCATTTACAGCAAGTCCATGTTCGCTAATGTATTCTCCACTGATACATTTTGTGCCAGTTGTGACGGAAATAACTCTAGCTGTCTTAATATCACTGCCAATGGTTAAAACGATACCAGCCAATACCTTGCGTCGAGCATAAACCTCATTGCCAATCATCAATTCTTCGTATTTAGTTGATACCAGTCTTCCAATAACATCAGCAAATGTTTGAGGCAATTCGACATTATTATGACCATTTCCTTTACCATCATTACTCATACTGTCGTTGGAATCTCCATTAACGTTACTTCCTGGCAACAAAATTCCTTTCTGATTAAGAGGACTGAAGGATATATTGCAGAGTGAGGCAAGGGCAGCTTTCGCTGCAGCATTCTTCGAGAGTTTCTTTGATGGACCTATTAATCATTGAATTTACAGCATTAAGCCTTCATAAAAATAATGAGAAAAAAAATGTTTATTATTTCTCACCAGTTCCTTCAAATTGTTGGCATCCATTTACAGTAACAATAGTCTTGAATTTAGCATGCTGTGGCCCGACTGTCTGAGTACAATTAAAAGTGATATCCGTAAATAACTCATAAAGGAGCATTACTGGTCCTTTTTCTGTTGTTATCTTATTCTGACTATTCGCCGTTACTATCGATTTAGTGATTTCTATTATAGTTATGCATTATTTTTTTTCGTTACAAATAACATCCATGATGATTTTTAGTTATTTTTGGAATTGATACAAAAATAAGGAAAGAAGGTAGAAATAAGAGAGAGAGAGAAGGAGAGAAGAAAAAAAATATTTAAATTAGTCATGAATGATTAATGGTAAAATTATGATCAAGCACAAAACAGTTTGCCAAAAACCATTAGCTATAGGTAGGAGTCGTTCACTAATGACGTCCAAAAATTGTTATTTTTCTTTTATTGAGATTGAGTTAAATTTGGAAAACTTAATGACAAAGAGAGGAGAGGTCAAAAAAATTCAACTTTTTTGATAGACGTCATTTGCGAATGACCCCCCTATTGTAATATACATATTTCTCATATATTATATATATATCGTCATATTATGTGTGTGTTATGTGTAATTGTAATTTGTGTGTAAGGATAAGGAGGAACAGAAAAGAAGATGTACAAAATATAGCACAGCCCAATACATTTTATCAATCAATTAGTTTGCAGCATGCGACAATAAAACGATTAACATAAATATAACCCGAGCGACATAAATGGAAATTGAGAGAGACATTTTACAGTGACGTCACAGAAATGCAAAAAGTGTCTTGAAGCATTACAAATGTTCTGTTTTAAAACCGTACGAATTCAAAGTTTTGAGGCAATTAATTGACTTTCAAGTTTAAATTTAGAAAAACCGTTATTAGCAACGTGACTGTAAAGTGCTCATAACAATCAATTTCCTGATTGTGCATCTCGGTGTATGGTATAATGAAAAAATAAGGAAAAAGATAAGTATAATGATGATGTTGATGATATGGACATGATAATAAATCTTAGTCTAAATGGTTGAATGCATGTAATCTCTGTGTGTGACTGACTGACTGACTGTGTGTGATATGAAACAGATAGCATTTTCATCCTTTTCCTTTTCTTATAATTTCATTTTTTTTCGAATAACAAACATAGCCACGAACAAATTAAATCATGAGCACAAACATAGCATCATGATATGCGTCAACATAAAATCATAATAATTTTTTTTATACCAGAAAAGAAAAATAAATAAAATACTTGCTTTGAAGTCGATTGACCCATGCAATGTTTTCTGTTTTGGATTTTTTGAAACATTCTAAACTTTGTTGAATTTTTTTAACTAAATTTTCATCCTCTAGTGTGTGGTTTTGATTTTGATTATTATTAATTGAATTGACTGTGTCATTATCTTTTTTAATGTTTGAGTTATTGGAATTCAATATACCGGTATTTTCAATATGATCGTCGCTTGTGAAATCATAATCGTAATTGTTATTTAAAGCATTATTTGTGTTGGCTGCGGCCACGACTCGTCCGCACATCATTCCAATCACACCATTCTTTATTTGTTGGTCTTTAAACTGTATGAAATCTCGCAATGCACACGTTGCTGCGTCGATTCGTGCGAGCTTCTTCGACTTTCCCTGTCCAATGTATTTTTGTCCATCGACCTATCAGGTACGAATGAATTAATTATTATGTTTGAACATGAAATTCTAATTAAACTTTTTTTTTTAATTTATAACTTACCAAAACCGACATAGTAAATACAGGTGCATGATAAGGTCCTTCCTGTGACTCAAGTTCATACACGAGATTTTTCTTCAACTCGTTCAGTATAGCGACTGCATTTTTTGGCTGTGGATCTTGCTGGTTGTTGGTGGATCCTTTACGGCGCTTTCGAGACGATGCTATTTTAATCCAAAAAACAAAGATGATTTTCATTAAAATGAAATTATTGTTTAAAAAATTTACTCATATGTCCATAGAAGAAAAATATCTATAGACTATAGACATGCATTTACTCACTTTTGATTGATTGCTCTGCAGAACGTTTTTTTCTTCCCGATGCCGCCGTTGAATTCGTTGTTCCATTACTTACGCTATCGACTCCCTCACCTTTATTCATCGTTATTTGCTGCTTATCAGCATTCTCGGATTTCATCTGGATCATTTTCAGCCAGATTATTGGTTTTTAAAAGAAGTTTCGTTATGCAAAAAAAATGACAAAAAATCAATAAAGTAAAAAAACTTTAAAAAAAATCAATAAACATTAATTTCGCATGATTTAAATCCAATTTAGTATATCATTTAATATTCACTAACAACTTATCACTTGATATTCCCAAATTAACTATTATTTATTGCATTCAGACTGTAGAAAAATAATTTTTCCTGTTTTTAATAAATCTCCGTTGTCGACTGTTTCTTGGCTCTGTTTCTTCCCTTCAAACTTTTTCTGACCGTTAAAAACATTTCGATCTTTTACTCTGTTTTCATGATTTTCAGGACTTTTATGGCATTTTTAGCTAGTTATTATTAAGTTTAAGCAAATAAGCAATGATTTAGTCGTGTAAGTATCGAATTATGAGCTATTTTATTAATTATTTCATCTGTTAGCATGTTTTCTTGCAAAGGATGTCTGAGATTGTCACTTTGACCTTATAATTTGTCGGCTAATGTATGGAAATTAATAGTTTAGAACAAAATTCCTACAAATTAATTAATACTAATATTAACGGTCATCAAAAATAAAAGAATAGTCGAAAAATATTGAAGCAGAAACAAATGCGCTTTTAACAGAACATACTTGTAAGCAGACTTTCATACTCAGTTCAAAAAGTCAGTTGGAAGCAAAAACATTCGTTGAACAAAGGTTATTGAAAAAGTTTAATTATTTAATTTCTAGTGATTATTATTATATTATGGCGTTCTTAATGGATTACTGGGATACATTAGACATCGGTCGACCTGAATTGAATCATTCTCAAGGATTTTTCAGTGAGTTTATCGTGTTTAATGATGATGAAAAAAATTCATGATCTTCAAAATTGTCTGTGATCTAGTTCTATCATTTATTTGTGAATTACCGATTTATTTTGACAGGAAGAACACATTCGCTGCACGAAAAAGGTGTTGAATTTGAAGAAAAGAAGGTTAAAGTACACCAGAAGTCTTCTCTGGCTATCACAAAAGATCCAGCAGGTCAGTTAACTCATAAGTATATAAAATATTCAAAAATAAACCCCCTTTTTGACCGTATTAACATAATCGCACTTATGTATATTTTATTCCTTCCGACCTAAATTCATTCATTTTTTTCTCACCCCAAAAGCAACTAATTGATTTATATTTTGCATGTTTCTCCTCTTTTTTTTCGTACACATTAACACCTCTTAGCGACGGCAAAAAATGATCCAAAACAAAACAAAGCGAGCAATAAGGAGAATGTCCCGATAAATAAACCGGCACAACAGACAAATCGAGCAATTCTTGCTGTTTCGATTGTCAAAAAGTCGCATATCCAAAGTCAAGCTACCTCTAGTAATGCAACTAAACCAAATACATCTAAGCCTACAGCATCTAATACATCTAAACCAGTAAATAAGCATCCAAAAGTTCCGTTAAAAAAGTCCACATCCGTATCGTCCTCCACGACAAATATAGCAAAAAAAGATGAGACCAAGAAAGTATTGACCAAAAGTGTCTCGCAACAGAAGTTGAATACGAAAATTGACAAACTTTATGAACAGGCTGAGATCCAAAAGAAGCGTAAGGAAGTTCTGGCTAAGAAGATTAAGGCCGAAGAAGAAAAGGAATTGAAATTCAAATTTTCAGCAAAACCTGTTCCAAAATATGTAAAGAATGCTCCATCACTTCAGGCCATAATGACTAAGCAGCAAATAGCCAAGCAAAATTCTAATGAAGAAAAGAAGAAGCTGGTCAAGCAGCAATCAATGCCGAATATATCGACCATCCATAAGAAATCATGTCCACAGGCAGGAAATAATGTCGTTCCAAGTTGTGGAAATCCTGAAAGAATTAAGGCAATGCAGGAACATAAGAAACAATTGATTGAAAAGTACAAGCCTGAAAATGTCAACTTTAAAGCTAAACCAGCAGCAGTACTGCAAAAACAAGTTTTCCAACCAAAACATAACTTTAAAGCATTAGATGCAAAACCGTTCAAATTAGTCCTGACACAGCGTATGATGCAACGATCAACATTCGATAGACAATTACAAGAAGCATTGGCAATTAAGGAAAAACAAAAGGAGATCATGCAAAGGCAGCACGACCTGGAAGAACGTAGAATCATGCGACAAAAAACTGAATTTAAAGCACGTCCAAATCCATTTGGTCATTATTAAGTTTAAATATTATATCTTTTATAACAAGTTGCTTTTCTTCTATTATTAATATTACATTTAACAGATTACTTAGAAAAAAAATCATAAAAATAACCGTTACAAAATATTTGAATTCTTTCTAAGGGGTACTTCGCTATTTCATTTGGATAAAAAGACTTTGTGATTAAAATTTTCATTTCATTTAAATCGAAGATATCTTAGTAAATAGTCAAGATAATTATATTAACACTGATTTAAGTAAACATTTAATACATTTAGTAACTGAGAAAATTCAAGTCAAGTTGTTTTAATATCGAAAAACTAGAGAAAATTATCAAAAATGAGTAAGTGAAAAATTATTATTTTGAAACTTCCAGAAAGCCTTGTAAAAAATCATCTTATTAATAAAGTTAGACTGTAATTGCTAATTAATGATCATTTTAATCGTCAAACAGCCTCAAAATACGATCAAAGACCTTACAGTACTGCTGGTTCCTCATACAACAGCTCTGAATGGAATAACTACAAGACACAAGATGATTTTGTCCCAAATTTCGGATTTACAAAAACATCCATTCGAAATGGCTTCATCCAGAAGGTTTTCTCAATTGTTGGGGTAAATATGCATTATCTTTTCATGTTCTTATCTATCTATTTCCTACACAAAAGTAAATTTGCGAAATAGCCGTATATTTCGTGAATTAAATGACTATTTCGTATCAGGATTACGTGTCTCTTATATACACAGTAGCAGCAACAACAACAATAATAATAATAATGTTTTTGTATCTTCTCTACTACTACTTGTTACTTGTTTAGGCTCAATTGACATTCACTGTCGCGTTGATTGCCCTATTCCAATTCCATGAAGGTGCTTTGAGCTTTGCATATAGAAACACTTGGATGCTTAATGTAGCAATGTTCTCCACACTCGGACTCAGTTTATTAATGGGTTTTTCACCATCCATCCGCCGAACAGCACCTTTGAATTTAATCATTCTTGGAGCTTATACAGTTTGTCAGGGATTCCTTGTTGCATTAATTTCAAGTTTCTATGAAGTCGAAGAAGTCATTTATGCTGTTGGACTTACAGCTGCTATCGTTTTTGGACTTGCAACCTACGCATCAACAACTAAGGAAGATTTCACAATGTAAGTGCCTTATTTCGAGATAGTTTGAAAAATTTGGCGATAACTTATGATATTCTCTTAATTTTATAGGAAAGGAGGTATGTTCGCAAGTGCATTGATGGCCTTGATGCTTGGAACATTAGTGTCCATCTTCTATCGTGGTGAATTCTTCCACTTCATGCTATCTGTTGCCGGTGCCGCTATTTTCTCAATGTACATCATTTATGATCTCCAATTAATTATGGGAGATAAGACTCTTAAAATCTCAGAAGAAGAATTTATTTTTGCAAGCTTGAACCTTTATGTCGATATCATGAGAATCTTTTTGGAATTGCTCAAAATCCTCCGTTATTTGAATGAAAATTCGAGTCAAAATCAACGCGAAAAGAAGCGAAGAAATTAAATTATCTATTTTTTTGAGCGACTTGATGATGAAATGAAAAGAATTCTGTTTAGTGTTAAGGATATCTTTATATATATATGTTCACATAACTCATCACGTGTAAAATTTTGGTGTTTGAATGTTAAAATCAGAGAAATATGAATTAATAAAATTAATATTTTGATGAGAAAATAACGACTTTTTGAAATTTGAAAATAGTCTGATAGGGGAAAATCAACCATCAATGACGTTCCATGATAAAAAGTGCTAAGTCCAGTTCTGGAATCTTCAATGTGAAAGATAACTTTAGTTATTTCACATTTATTGTTAACAATTGATTGTATGCAGATATTGAAGACTTCAAAGTCTTCATTGAAATAGAAGCAAGCATTGTTTTATATCATTATAACTTGAAGGAGTTAGTCACTTTTAATTTGGAAGAACTCAATTGTTTGTGAATTTCACAATAGAAAATTTCTGGAAAAATAAAACGAAGATTATTAAAAATCGTAGAAATAAGCCAGAAATATATCAAAAGAAGGTGTTAATATATAACTAAACTATATACAAGTGTTAATAGAACTTTACACCACTGAAATAACATTAAAATAAGGCAAAAAGGAGAATTTAACAATGTCTGCACCATGTAAGTAATAATCTCTAATTAGCGATAAAAGATCTTAGTTCAAGTATCCGATAAGATCATCTGCAAGTCATTATTGACAAAAGTATTGAATTTTAGTATATTTCTTTGTCAATTGGATAGAACAAAAGAAGTAATAACTTTGTTGTTATTGTAAAGTGATGATTCATAACATCAATCAATTTTATACAGTCTACATAGCTTCTGTCGCATTATATATTTCCTAATTAATGCAATACTTTTATCAGCATTTTTATTAAAAACTATAAGTCGCTTGACATTTCTATTATCTGTATTCTAGACCCAACTAATGATCCTAACAACCCATACAGTACTGGATATTCGCCGTACCCACCACAACAAACTCAATGGGGTCAACCTGGATATCAACAACCCCCTTATCCCCCAAATGCTGGTTTCCAACCCCCTCCAACTGGTTTTCAACCACCTCCAAATGTTGGCTTTCAAATGCCTGGAGATTCTGGATTCTCAAATCCATCATATCCCCAGCCAAGTCAACCGTACTATCCACAGGTTTGTTTCTTACTGATAAGTATATTATGGTTCAAATATAGTTGTATTAGATTAGAAATTAAGTAACACATGACCGAAATGATAAGTTCTAATGTAAACATCTAGCTTGGGAAAAACCGACGATATCGATTAAAGTTCTTGGAAAGAAAACATTGATTCAATATCCGGATTTAAATTAAATATGACAATAATTAAATTTTTTAATTAATTAGCAACCGTCTGGCTATGACCCATCAAAACCCATAAACCCACCATACATGGAGGGGGACGATCCAAATTTTAATGCAGCTGGAATGGGATTTAGTGACAAATCAATTCGTGCAGGCTTCATTCGTCGTGTTTATTCCATTTTATCTGTAAGTAATGTTGATTTAAGAAATATCTGTGTCCAGGAAAAAAGCTGTGAATAATAACAAACAAATATCTCGGCGAAAATAATTCTGTTGATATTAAACACCTGGATTGTGAAAATTTTCCTCTTTCAAAATTCAGTCGTAGTTTAGTATTTAATATTAAGATGTGAATTTTCTTTCAGGTACAATTGCTTGTCACGTTGGGATTCGTATGTCTTTTCGTGCTTAACCAAGATGTCAAGTTATATGCTCACAGAAATCCACAATTAATGATCATACCTATGATCGGAACGATTGCTTTAGTTTGTGTTATTGCATGCTCTGAATCTGCTCGTCGTTCGTCTCCAACTAACATTATTTTACTAGGACTGTTTACATTCTTCGAATCTCTTTTGGTTGGCTTCATCAGCAGCACCTATGCTCCAAATATCGTAAGTAAACCATATCATTTATTTGTGATGAGACTTAAAAATTTATTTTATATCTTGTAGGTATTGATGGCTGTTGCCCTAACTGCTGTTATCGTGATTGGTCTAACTTGCTTCGCTTTCCAAACGAAATATGACTTTACTACGTAAGTATGACTTTCTGCTTGGTGTGTGCATAATTTTCAAATATTTTTTGACCGTTATTTTTCAAACAATTTTTTTTGTCTAAATTCAATTAGTAATAAAATTGTATATCCACAGATGCGGAGGATTCTTGTGTGTCTGCCTTCTTTTGCTGACTGTCGGAAGCTTGATCGGAGCAATATTCTTCAGAAATGACTTGGGCAATTTCATCATTGCCTGTGCTGGGGCTGCTATTTTCTCAATGTATATTGTTTATGACACGCAAATCATGATGGGCGGTGAAAAGAGCTACAGCTTATCTCCTGAAGAATATATTTTCGCGGCATGTAAGCTATAGCTATATTGAAATCATCATTTTTGGCAATGACTTGAATTAAAGAATTTATTATCTTCCAGTGAACCTTTATATGGACATCATCCAACTCTTCATCTATATGCTGAGAATTTTGAAGTATCTGAACCAAGATTAAGGACAATAAAGGCTTCAACGAATATGAATTAAGGGCAAATCTACGATTAAATGGAACTGAATTTTCATTTTACATGATTTTTTTTAAAAAACTTCTTTTTGGCAAATGATTCACATCACGTCTAAACAAACTAATATGTGTTAAAAAGGCAACTCAATTTTTTTTGACAAATCATAATTAATTAACCATTTATATACATTCGAAAGAGCTAAAAAAATTATTTTCTTGTCCTCTCAGCTATCGGTAATTTATTTTTAATCGAAATTTTTTAAAAAGTAACATTTTGATATTTCAAGAGCAACTCAGAAACTTTTAAACTAAATTAATTCATTAATTAACGCTAATAATTGAGTTTCATTATAAAATTGATATAGGTTGTAGGAACTGTCAACATAAGGCAGGATTTATTATTGATAAGATTAGAAAACAAAAGTTGTATCTGTAGATTTGCTCTTTATTTCTTATATTTATTTTTATTCTTTCAGTACTAGTTCTCCAAAAAGATTCTATAAATATAAAGTTTCATATTGCCTTTTCAAAAAATAAAAAATAAACTCAAAAATGTCATATTTAGCTATGTTAAACGAAATTTATGAAAAATATTTATAATTCAAAATTACAAGATACTTCAAGTTGTATGTCACTTTTACGATCCTAATGTACATGTCACATCCAAAAATTACTCTTGGAAATAAATTTATACAAGAAATATAGTTCAGCGTCAGGGAAATTTTTTCCATTGAAGCACCAAACGTTAATTGGAAACTGTATTAATAAAACTATATGAATAAACTTCAAAACCAAACAATACAATAAATATTATACAATCAATGTCAAAAAGCCTGTAAATAAGTGTTTAATTAAATTCTCAGTTCTTATTTCAGCCTTAAAAAAATACGTTGATCAGAAATTAACGACATTTCAAAATTCAAATTTCTCAACGGTTTTGTAAAATTCAAAAAAGTTACAATAAAATTTACAAGAATTTGTTTATAAAAAGCCCATGTGAAATACAGTAAATTAGTGAATTTAATTAAATATGAGTTATAGATCGATGACACTGCTTAGATTCTGCTCGCCAATAGTTATCCAGGCAAGACATGGTCATCGAATGAGAGGAAAGGCACCGGATGTTGCAAAATCACTGAAAGAACGATTAGGTAAAAATTTTCATTTTAAAAAAATAATATTCTTATTAATTTCTTAATTAACTTGATTACAGCACCAATCATTGTCGATGAGGAAATTGCTAAACGTCATGACATTGGGTTTCCTTACCAAAAACCACCAAGATCAGCTGAATTTAACAAACGATTTGATCATCTTAAAAAACAAAGATCAGATTTTAATTTAGAAAAGTCAGCAAGAACTGCCAAATGTTAGTTACAGTGAAATATTTATAAATATTATGTCTTAATCAATATTTTTCATTCTAGTGCAAGTCAATTTAGATGAGGTGAAAGTCGATTGGTTTAAAACCGCAGGTCCATTTCACATTCGCAAAATTGCTGAGCATTATGGAGTCTATGATGATCTTTTTGGAAAATACGCATACTTTGTACCAAGAGTATTCCTTGACATCAAGGTAAAACAGAATAAACCAGCATAATGGGCTATTTATAAATTAATCTCTTCCAGTTTCCTCAAAATGAAGATACCGTCTATCCAGTTTATAGTGGCAACAAAGTTCAACCAGTACAAGCTAAATCAGTTCCGGAAGTATCGTTTGATCACAAGTTTGCCTTATCTTACTCTCAAAAGCCGGAAGAGAATACATTATGGACTTTAGTTTTAACAAATCCTGACGGTCATTTAACAAAGGAAAACAGCGAGTATGTGCATTGGATGGTGTAAGTTTATAATCAGAATATAGAGCAAGGAAGTTCCTTTAAATACATAAATTAATTAATTACAGATCAAACATACCAAACAATGACATTTCAAAAGGAGACCAAATCGTTCCTTATTTGCAACCAATCCCACCAAAAGGAACTGGATATCATCGATACATTTTCGTACTTTACAAGCAAGACAAGAAATTGGATTTGTCATCTATGAAATTGACAGATTTGAAGGATTTAGAAAAGAGGACATTCAGCACATTTGATTTCTATAAGCAGCATGAAGATAGCATAACTCCATCAGGCTTATCATTCTTCCAAGCAAAATGGGATGAAAGTGTACGCGATGCTTTCCATACCGAATTCAGTAAGTAAAACGCTATTTCCAAATAAATTCTTATCTAATCGAGCATCATAAAACAGATATGAAGCAGCCAATATTCGAGTATGATTTCCCCAAAGCCTACCTCAACTATCAGAAGCATTTCCCATTAAAGCAGCCATTCAATTTATACCTTGATCGTTATGCTGATCCAAAAGATGTAAATAAGCGGTACTTAGAGGAGAGATTAGCAAAAACCCATCCATTTGACGGTCCCGAAAAAGAACTTCAATTCCCAAATGCACATGAACTTAAAAAACACATCCCGTCGTGGAAAAAGACGGAAATTAGAAAGGAGAGATTAGGTCGCGGTAGAATTAACGATGCTGTATAGAGTAAGGCATAAGATTATATAGAAATAAAATGATAATTTAATGAAAACATAATATGACAATGATTTATGCTTACAAACTACATGAGGCATTTGCTGTGCTACTGATAAGAAAAAGAAGGTGCAGCAGAATCGTTATTTATGCCCATATATGGAAAGAAAAATGTGTGGAATGATGAAAAAAAATACATTTATATGCTTTGCTCATCATTTTGCACATACACAAGCATTATATGTGTGAGGTAATCGTCAATTAATGTTTCTGGGCTTCAATGGAAAGTTTTTGTTCGTCAGTAACTACGATTTTATTGATGTTCTGTTTCAAATTCAATTAATTTTTAACGGATATTTGAAATTTAAAATTTAACGGATTTTTAAAATTTGAATTTTATGTCAATTTTTTTCGTAGTTGATTAATTTTTTAAAATATTATTTTCCGTTGATAAATAATCCCGTGATTTCTCTCGAGACCTGCTAGGTCTATAAAAAAATAGTAGGAGAAAAATTAATTAATCATGAGAAATTTGTGTGCATTATTTTTATCGACTTTCATTGATTTTATTATCAATGGCAGTGATTTAAGATTAATTAAAAATTACTATTCATAAAAATGCTCATCAAATTACTCAGAGCTATAATTACTCACAGTGTAATTAAATATAAGATACAAGCTGTTTTTTGCTGCGATAACAATTCAAAGTTATGTATGTAAATTATTTGACAATGTAGGTACAAGTTACAAATTGTTCATTCGTCTGTACAAAAAAAGTATAAATTTCATTTACATCAAATGCATTAACTGTAAAGATATATTTTACCTACTCTAATGCTTTATTAATGCACAAGATTTTCACTTTATAAAAAATGCATTAATTTACTCTTTTTTTCGTTAGTAATTTAATAGGATAATTACTATAATTAATAAAATTCATTCTTGCGTGAAAAGTTTATAAATGCAAAATCAAAATGAAAAAAAGTAAAAAGTGCGCACGATGATCATCAAAGTGTGAATATTGGGATGATTCATAAATTTTTAATTATATTATCGTTGAACATGGATTAAGCGAGATTTACTCTTTTTGGAGAAATGAAAACAATTATATTCGTTATTCGATCTTTATCGTATACCAGCAAAATAAATAAATTAATTGTAATTAAACGCGATCAGTAGCTGCAATTCCAAATTAAGAAGATACAGCTCAATTATTTTGTTCCCCAGGAGTGTAGAATCTGCACGATATGACTGACTACAAGATGTATTTATAATCGTTTATTGGCCCAATTTTATGAGAAATGTTCCAATTTTATATTATTCGCTTATATAACAGTCATTTCTTGCTGCTCTTTAATTTACACATAACGGATGTACTATCGGTGCTTGCTGCTAACATTGCTGATCAATTCACATCTCAAATGAGAGAAAACATAAGAAAGCATCATAAAATACATAAGAAAGAGATATAATTTTGTATAATTTATCAAAAGAAAAGCAAATATTATTTCCCGTTTAACTTTAACTAACAACAACACTCTCTTTTTTTTGGATATTTATAGAATAATAGCTTTCTGATGTCTTGTAGACGTGAAAAAATATGAGCTTATTGAACTTAATAATCAATTTTTGGCTGTTGAGGAAAGACTTGCTAAAATGCTGATGATGTGTCGGTTGTTAAAATATTAAAACGCATTTTTTCGCAGATCAAATCGATTAAATTATGGATTCAAGGCTTACAAACTTGAGTTTATGGATTAAATTATTTTTAACGGTTTTCTGAAATTCAAAATTAACGGATTTGCAAAATTTAAAATTTATGAAAATATTTTGGTTTGAATCTTGGATGAAATCTAGTACAGAATTCTAAAAAGATCTGTAATTGGTAAATAATCTAGTCCATTAAGTATGAGTCAAAATCTAGTACAAATCTACCTGAAAATTGTGTCTTGGATAAAAAAAAATCTTGTACTTTTCATAAACTTTAAGAATTCAAAAAGTCCGTTACAAAATTTCAAAAAACACAGAAATTTAAATTTTCAAATCTAAAAGACTAAACTCTTCGTCGACAGCCATCTAAATTGATCCTATTAGCTTGTTTATTCAATTAAAGCGTCAAAAATTATTGCGTTAAAAGGCACCTAAAACTAGCACCAATCTATAAATATGAGATCGATACTATTTATTTCATGAATTAATATTCTTTCACTTAATTCCTCTTCTTTTACTACACCAACCTTTATTTTACACTTCAGCAATTGAATGAAATTACCGTGAACTTGAGCTACATTTCAATAATAATCATATCTTTCTGTGTTTCTACTGTAAATACAGACATTTGTTCACATGTATCACTGTATAAACAAAAGAAGAAAGGTAATTAGAGGTTCTTGCTATTACTTTCATCATCATCATCACCATGGCATTAATGTGCAATACCATTTATGATAATAAAAATGTATTGTGGAAGGAAGGCAAGCAGATAATGTTGAGGCCAATTAAAAAAAGTTACAACGTCGGAAGAACCTTAAATGGTATTCAATGAAAAATGAAATGCTTTTCTACTTATATAGTCAGACAATGAACTTGCCACACTATATACTTATTTATTTTTTCATCAGCATTGCATTTTATGTGCTTGGATATGAATGTATTCATGCTTGAGATTATCTTATTATTCTTGCACGCGTCATATTATGTGAATGTTATCATTATTCTACTTCCGATGCAAGGGAAATGCTCTCGTCACTCAACTACCGACTTATGAGCATTACTTATACAAATATTTAAATTCCGATGACTTGTTAATTTCCATATAAGGACTTTCTTTATACTTTACACGCCCATTGATAACTAATTTGTCTCAGCCATTCCCCTTTTTATAAATCAGATACTTTGTTTCCCCACGCGCTCAATTATCATTCCAAAAATGTTTAAATTATTCACTTAGTATCTTTACAGGTCGGTTCCAGTGTCGACTTTTTTCATTCGAATTTAATTTTGATGTCTGATATCTGTCACGAGACATCTAATGCATGTGAATAATGAGACTCTGTCAATTTGACGATGACACAAATTTCTCTCTTCAAACTACTTATTTCACAAAATCCAATTATTTTGAAATGGAAAACACAGCATGGTGGCATTTTGTTCTATTGTTCATTCTTTAAGCTAATTAAATGTAAGCAACATAATTACTTAGAGAAATAAGTTTGACTTACTTATCAACAACAAAAGCATTAAAATTTTTATTGAAATATTGTTATTTTTAAAAGCTATAAAGTTTTTATGTGGATGGCTTAAATTACTCAGTTATGGTGAGCATAGAATAATATTTTTAAAATACAAAAATTTTTGTCAATTGACTCATGACCATAATTGAATATTTTTCATTATTCAATGAAATTCTCAACACATTTTGCATATAAATATGAATGTTTATGGGTATTTTGGGTTTGACTAGGTTAATGGACTGATGATATGGCAATTTCCTTTGTGCTTTTTGGAAATTATAGCACTTTATCGATTATGATTGTCATGAACATAAAATATTTAAAGAGTAATGCAAATATTTATTGTCTGCACAACTTTCCCTCGTTGTTTTATAATGAAATGTATGCAAATGTACGAAAATCAACTTAATTTAATTAACTAATGAACGTGAAGATCAAAGGCAATTTAGCCCTTAATTGCAGCAGCATGTAGGAACATTTTTCACTTTAATTAAATTACAGATGATACAGATCGATTAAGCACACTTTCAAGATAATCTTTACAATATATTAACTTAATTAAGTCAAGCAGTGAAGCTACAGAGCAGAAACAATTTAATTATCAACGACTTTCTAAAATTCAAATTATCAGAACCTTAAAAATTCCAAGGAAATTTGAATTTTTAAAAAACCGTTAATTTGTATTTGAAAAAACCGTTGAAAAATAATTTTCCCATGAAGCTTTAAATGACGAACATTTCACTGATAGTATCTTCAATCCACTTCAATCCAGCGCTTAAGTCATCATTTTTCAAAGAATTCATCAAACACTTCTCAAAACATCATAATAATCAATTTATTAATACGTAGTCACCTTTCAAATACAAATTTAAATAACAGAAGATGAGTCATTTAAACGTCTCGTAAGTAAATAATTGTCTTTCATTATATTCAATAATGACTCATTCTGAAGGTTAAATCGTTGTATGTTTATGTAAAAAAGTAAACATTTTCCATGCAAGAGTGTATATGCTTGTTGAAGTTCATTGCTAAAACGTGTTCAATTAGCTATTTGCAAACATAGCAAGCCGGCGTCTCATGTTATTCACATTTTTCCACAAAACGCTATGAGAAATGTTACGAGAGAAGCTGAAAAATGCATGAGATATGAATATTGAAATATATCTCGCTTCAGTAGTATTAAGTGTCAGATTACACAGTGAGTCAAAACCGGCTTTTTTTATTCTCTCTGCCCGCGTTCAACCACACAAATATTTTGTTTATAATCAAATAAATGAAACACCACCAAACACGCAATAATAATTTTGATGCAATTTAAAAAAAATCACACAAAAAAATAGTTTGCCGAAAAATATTTGAAAAATTTCATTTGCATGTGGTGTTCACTTCCAGCAGAGATTTCATGGGGGAAGAATTAATCGATTCCATACATTTTTGAGCAGGTGAAATCATTGTCGGGTTTTTAAATTGGAATCAATCACTTTATAGACATGGATGTCAGTGTTGCTTGTCTGGGTCAGATAAAATTTGAGACACACCTCTCTGGATCCTACTTTACCTGATCTAAGGGGTCGTTCGCAAATTACGTCATGCTTTTCAAATTTTTATTTCTCTGGAAAATTGGTGACAAGGGGGGAAGGGGGTCGAAAAAGTCGTTTTTTGCGAGACGTAATTTGTAAACGACCCCTAAACAGATTCTAGATCATTCACAAATGATGTCCAACATTTAGGAAGGAATGGGGTCGATAAAATACAATTTATTGCAAAATTTATGAGTTAAACTGGCTTAGACATCTGAATCAACAACACGGCACCCATCGACTGCATGTTATGAAGACGTACTCTACAAGTTTCAGGGCATGTCTGTTTAAGTTTTTGCATCGAGTTGAAAATTTCATTTTGATGACTCACAGATAGTAGCGAAAATGCTAAATTGTTAATGTGAAAAAACTGGATGGAGTAACCAAGCATACGTCATCGTCTGTGATATAAGTAATGCATGATATAGGAAAATGACTAAAATATTTTTTTCGATATTTCTGTTGATGAAATCATGCCTTGATTATGCATAAAGCTCATGAGTTGTCTCCATAATAAAAAAATAGTCATAAAATGAACTGATTTGAACTGCGAAAAATTTTATGTCTAAATTTGAAGATTATACTGCTGCTTAATAAGATTACTGTAAACCTTGAGAATTTGTAATACAATAAAACGGTGATTTGTTATGAAAATAAAATAGTGTTGACAAAAATGGCAATTTCTAGTCATTCGGTTGGAATCTTATTGAAAATTTATATTGTATTTCAGATGAATGTGGAGGTTTGAATGATTCAAACGAGTTTTAGGAATTTTAACGTATTTTAAAGATTTGAATTTTTAACGTATTTTGAAAATTTGAATTTTTAACGAAAATTTGCAGAATCTTTAAAAAAATTTAAAGCTCATTAATAAGAAATTATACGGTTCTAGAGCACAAGTCAAGCAACACGTATGCATCAAAAAAATTACAATTTCAAATCAAAATTTTCTCCTCAATTCATAAATTTTTAAAACGATTCTCGCTTCAAGGCAGCTTGCAAGTCTTTTCACTGCGCGAACTTCGGAACGCCTTTCAAGTTTCAGAGTTACAAATAATTTTACCTATTGTATTTAAACACGATATGGTGTAAAAAGAAGAAAATTGTTAAAAACTCTCATGGCAAATAATAATAATAAATAATAATAAGTATAGAGTATAAGTAATGACGAGTTCGTACCAAAAATGAAAGTGAAATGAGCAACAACCATGCTTCAAAGGCCATCGATTTAAAAAGTTTTTGCCTAAAATAGATAGATCAACGCGACCTATTATGGCAGTTCTCACATGTGAACATGTATCTATGATAATTAATATATAAGTTTAACACATTCAAACGAGCTGTCATGTCCCATGTGTACATTCCAAATTAAATTTTAATTTAGCTAGTTTGCTGATGTTTAATAGAAGGGCATGTGTATGAAAATATTTATCAAAACATTAAAAGTATGTAAAGAAAAATGTAAACACGGTTATGTGAATGACCTGACAGCCAATTAAACATTTTTTTTCTTCTTTCTCACTTCCATTATACTTTTCTCTCCTCGTAACTCGATGCTTAATTAATTGTTAATATCCATCATTATTAGACTGCACTTCCATAAATGGTTTTAAAATTATATTTATTGTGCTTAATGTTCAAGCGTGCGATTATATATTATTTATGTACTATGTGCAGGCGATCAATTTTTGAAAATTTTGAGATTTTAACATTTTGTTAACCAAATAAATTAATTTGAAAAAAAATTAAAGATGAACACCCAAAATTTATTTAAATCTATAAATTAACCGTAATATTAGATTCAATTTGATTTTTATTAAAAATAAAGTTACCTATATGAAAGTTTACTGAAATATATATTTACGATTTTTTTAAAAAAAAATTACAAAAATTTTTTTACTAAAATAATTTTAAATTTAAACTTAATTTAATGTTTAGTATTTATTTGCTTTTATTTGAATACCTAACACATATCTCTATTACAACAGAATTTAAAAGTTTTTGAAATAAACCCTGAAATAAATAGAAAAAACCGAAAGAATGCTTCAAACTTTTTAAATAACAATATTCCAATACACTTTTATGTTATACAAACGTCTACTATATACGTTTCATTGCAAAATTTTCGAACAGTTTGATTATTTTGATCATTGTATTTCATTTTAAAACAGTATAGGTAATTTAAATGATTCCTATTTTCTGCCCATAAATCTCGAGAATATGGTAGCGAAAAAAAGATGTCATTAAACGGCCTAATAGGCATATTTGATGCGTTTATTTCTTGCCCAAACAGTTTTTTAAATGAATCTAGTTCTCCTTCAAATAATTCCTCTAAGTAACAAGCCAATCTGATTGAGGTTGTGCTGAGTGATTCTCCTATTACATAATACAAAAAATCTTCTGAACTTAAAATAATGTTCAAAATTTCAGTCTTGTTAAAATGCTTTTTGTAAATTTCTAATGTTAATCGAAATGTGAAAGAATTGGCAATAAACGAAGACTTGTGAATTATTTTAAATGGTGTAAAATCATAACCGAAATTTGCAAAGTCATAACTCGTGTAGTTTTCTAGTCCTTTGTTATTTTGATAATAAAAATAGAAATTGTTATCATCATCGTCATCTTTACGTAAAATGTTTTTTCGTTCATTTTCATTTGTGTGTTCGCTGAGGAAATTCCATAGTTTTACAAAATATGGACCATACCAAAAAGCTTCGTGCAAGATATTTTTTGTAAGGAACATTTCATAAATTTGTTGATTAGACAAGAATTTTTTAGCCTTTTTTAGTAAAAATGATAAGAGAAATTCAGAAATTGAGTTTCCATTTACATTAATTTCAAAAAAATCAATTAAAGCATTTCCAATTGCATCCCTCATTTCAGATTCTGATAACAGCATTTCAAAGTTTGTCCACATTTCTTCATATTTGTTTAAGTCAGAAGAATTAAATATTTTATCATAAAATAAATAAATTTTCGGACTTAAAGTTGTTTTAAAAAGTTCTTTTTGCTCAAGTTCTGTTAATAAAGTTTTTGAATTGTTGAAAAATTTCCAATAATCAGCACCAATTGATTTCAATTCTGTATTAGAACCTATATAAAACTTTGTGATTCCAATAGACTGATAAAATATTATACCCAATAAACTTTTCCCTTTTTGATTATTGCCATTAATAAATTTGTTATATTCACCAACATTTAAATAATTTTTTGCAAAATTTAAAATTTTTGCATGATCAATATGCAATGCAAAATAATTTGGATTAAAAAGGGATGTGTATAGCGTTTCATCGTCCTTAACGTGCATCAGACTAACAAGAAGTTCGTGATCTTTTTTAAAAAAGTTGAGTGGAAAGTCAAGAATATTTGGGTTATCAAAGTTTATCATCCGTTTCAAAAATTTCCTAAATTTTGTTTTTAAAAGTTTTGAGATTATTGAATTAAATAAATCACTATTGTTATGACTATGAACATATGCAAGTATAAAATCTAATATTATTTGTTGAGATGCTTCATATTGCTTAACTAATTGATAAAACAGTTCAATCCGTAATTCAGCTTCATATTCACCCATGCTCCCTTCAAATTCATGAATATTATCTATAAAGTATTGCGCAACGAAAAATTCCGCAAACGTTTTGTGGGCAAATTCAAATTTATTTTTACCATTAATGTATAGAATTCCCATGCCAGAAATGTCCACATGTGTCACACCAATAGGAAAACGCTTTGTGATAACATCCAATTTCCTCAACTTCAAACCCAATGTTGTAGACGAAAATAAATTAAATTCACTCATTAATGCGTATTTTTGACTAATTTGTTTAAAATTTCCGTTAGAAACAAATTTATTGAGTGCAGTCTTACTTTTTTCCATCCAAATATCGATTTTTCTTAGAACAAACTTGTCATAAATAGAATAAATATTTAGATTTTCCAATAAATTTTCATCATTTTGAATCTCAGCAATTAAAATTAACATTAATGGTGTCTTGAATCTGTTCCAAACTTCCGTTTTAAATTTTAACTTTCCTAAAATTTCATGAACCTTTTGAATTTTTTTATTAATTTCTGCACTAGAACTATTTTGAGAAGTAAAATACTTCCTTAAAAATTCTATCTTTGTATATTCATCAAGCGGAACCAATTTCCAGTTACTAATTTTAAATGCCTGACTTAATTGATCAGAATAAATAGGTCTTGTACATACAAACTGAATATTTGATGTATTGTTGTAAATCAAGTTTAAAAGATTCAATACAAAATCATTATATGTTGGCGAAATTTCATCAAATCCATTCCAAATTAGGACAGCAGTGCCTGACTTGAATGATTCTTCAAAAACGCTAACCTCAAAAATATTTTTTTCAGCATTTAGCATTAAAATTTTCTTCAAAACCTCTTCAACATTGTTAGGACGTCCGCTAGTCTTGTAATGTTCAGTGTGACCCTTTAGATCAATGTAAGACACCCACCATGCTGGAAATTTTTTCTTCATTTCTATTGTAAGCTGTTCAAAGTTCACAGTCTTTCCTGCCCCAGCTTCTGATGATAAAACAAACATTCGTAATTTTAAAACTTGTTCAACTATTTCTGAGAAATTTTTAAAACTTTTTTCTGGGGCCAAAATAGTGTACCGAGAACTTGTATTTTCTAATTCAAATGTCCGCTCCTCATAAAAATAGGAGCTCCTTATAAGCTTTGTGCCAACAAAAACTTCATCACCATTTAAAATTGAAATGATTTGTTTTGATGTCAAATAAGAACAACTCTTGTTACACGCTTCTTCCAATGAACTGTAACTAACCTTTTCCCCTTGAAAATTAAAATTTGTGTTTAAAACCTTTTCCTTTAAAATTTGTGTTAAATTGTTCCACTGGAACCTGAGCTGTCTATTTAAAGAATAAAATTGAGGATCGTCAAAATTGACAATATTTTTAGATGACAGAAAATGCACAATTTGCTCTGAGGTTAAGTGCTCATACACAGTTGAATTCTTAGGAAATAAATCCATCAATCGAACACTACAATTCATATAATTAACAATCGAGTTCTTAACTGTTGATTTTTCTTCTTCTGTCAGCTTGCCATACGACTTTATTGGATTGTATAAGAACAAACTTAAAAAAATGGTTGTTAGGATCCCTAATCCGATGGCTATGTACAAATTTATTGTTAGCTTGGATATTTTTTTATCTTTTTCTTTTATTTCCTTATTTTTCTTTACTTTAATCTTTGGTACAGCATCTTCCATTGCTGGAATAACTTTTTCAATATAATAAGAAAATAAACCTAGAAATTGAGATTGAATTCCCGCTAATTTTTCAGGTTGATTGTGGTACAAAGCAATCAAGTGAGCAGGGCGCACTATTAGCTCAGCAGATTGCACTAATTGTTCATATGTAAAAGCTAAATCGATTATTTCATCTTTTCCAGAATTTTCTTTACAGAATTGGCGAATTGTTTTAAACTCGTTCTTAGATTTACGATCATCTGCAGCATATGGTTTCGCGAAGTTCTTAAAAGTCAAATTTATTGCATAATGACAAAGCTCATGTGCTAATGTTCCGAATGTTTCATGCTCTGTTGATGGATCTAGAAGTTGCTTCGCGCCAATGCAAATTTTTCCATTAACATAAAATAACCCACGAGTGTCAGATCCTGCCGTTGGATCCAAAATGTCTACACATGATCGTTTGAAATCGAAAATAATCCCAAAATATTTTGATGCAGCGACAACCTTTAAGATTGGATTAGTTAGTGGATTTTTATTGAGAACGCTGTAGGCTCTGTGGACGAGTTTTTCTTTTCCTTCGTTGTCTGTGTCATCGTGACTGACTTGTGTATTCATCATGAGGACGTTCATGTGATTTTCATTCAAATCTTTTGAATATTTGAAATGAATTTCTCTTAAGTTTGTTTTTTCACTCTCACTAAAATTATTAAAAATTTCACTGAACTGCTCATGTGGACCTAAAACTACATCACTAGCTAATAGAATTTCATAAATGTTGAAATATTTTCGGTCAAGAGCAACTTTAAGGATCGACTGATTTTTTTTGTTGTAGAAATGTCGAACTTTTGGATTTTGTTTCACAATTGTGCTAATTTTTTCAAGATTTTTGGCTATAACTGCATCGTGGATGTCTTTGGAGGTTTTTATGAAATCCTTCAGTTTCTCTGGATATTCATCTTCAGTTAAAACAAGTGGATATGAATAATTATTCATAATAAGTAGGGAAAGAACATCAAAATGTTTGTTGTACTGTGCTCTTGATTGAGCATTCAAAATATCATGTGGATTATCTTGAAAAATATTGAGTTGCAATAGAATCTCAACACATTTAAATTCTCCTCCTTCTGCACAGAGTTTAAATATGCTAAAGTCTTCCTGATCAGCTAGCTGAGTTAAATCAATTTCATTTGAATCTTTGCTGAATTGACAATCTTTTTTGAGACCTGCAATAAAATACAATAATGTCAAGTGGGTTATCGCATCCCTCAGAAAATTTAAACTAGATGAGTAGTTAGGCTTAAGACAGGCACACAATATACGAATAATATGTGAAAATAAATCTTACCTAAAAATCCTTGATTTAACACAAATATCAGAAAATCAGCCAAAAATTTAAAAAGTTCTGTTAGCTCAAGTTTCAATTTTTTTTGTATTGGCTTTAAGATTAAAAAATAGTCAATTTCACATGTTTTCCAACATAATAGAAATTTTTCAAATTCTTTTGTTGCTATGATAACTACAACTGATTTTTTGTTGCAAGAGTCTGCCAGTTCACTGAGCTTAATTGAATCAAAAGTTTCGAAATTTTCTTCAATTTCTAGTCGTATTAATAAAACTTTTTTAGCTTCATCTATTTCTTTCTTTGTGGTTGGTGAATTAAAATTTTGGATGGCATGTCTAATTGTTTTACCAGACCTTGTAAATGTTGTATAATTATCCTGAGTATTCGCAGACAAACTTGTTTCCAGTTCACATTTAACATTAAATGAAGTAAGTTCGATTTCTTCTAAAAATTTATTATTTGTATTAGTAAATATGTCAACAGAAGTTTAATAAAAGTTTATGTACCACAATTTGTTGGCATATCGTTATTAATCACTTTGTTCTACTTTTATTTTTGAAAAATTATATAGAATCGGATTGGGTTTGAGAGTGAACTTCACTTTGATATTAGTAAAACCAAACTGAATAAATATCTCTTATCAAGTCAAAGCGTTTTAAAACAGACTTTTCTTATTAAAAACAAGAGCAACAAAGTAATAATGCTGATAACGCTTTCATTACGAATATTTACACTGGAAAAAAAATTCTACATTGCAATTATGCTTTTGGGCAAATCCACGAATAATCGGTACTGAATAATTTTGATGCAAAAATTTTTAACAGTGTAATAAATTTTTAAAATTGGCTTTCTCTTTAATTATTCACTTAAGGTTTGTATTCAACATTCAATTTATAATATTCAGACTACAGACACCTCAAAAAAGTCCGTTAGAATAAAATTTCAAAAATTTCATTGACCGTTAAAAAAATGATTTTTTTTGTGAAAATCATACTTTTAGCTTCTTATTTAGACAAAACTTAACATTCTTATGCTTGTTCAACTGCTAATCAGTCATAAGATGTTGATTTAGTAGATAATTCTAAGTAAAATTAAAATTTCTTGACATAAACAAAAATGTAAACAAAAATTTAGTGAAAACTTTTTTGAAAACATTTTGAATGAAATCTCACTGAATTCTATGTTTTAGCAATCACTTAGCCTATTAAATCATTTAAACATCATAGATAATTGTAATAGACTATAAAACTTGGTTGTTTAAATAGCTAAAATGATGAAATCTTCAAAATAAAATTTATAAACAAAAAATATTCGAACGAAATGTCGAACTTTCAAAATCAATGTCGAACTAATGTCGAACTTTTCGAAATTCAGGTGACGTTAGTCTGAAAATATCATCCAAATGCTTTAATTTTTTGTTTTAAGGAATTTTTGTAACGGCTAAAAAAAATTCAAATATTGCTCATGTGTTTGTAAACAAAGAAAAATCATTTTTGCAAAAAATCTCAATTTTCAATTAAATCCTTACTTAAACACTTTTAAAATACTGAATGGAGCCTTAAGTCACTTTATTTGACCTTTTAGAGTCTAAATTTCAACATTTCAACTCATTTTTCAGAAAATTAATAACGTATTTTTTGCGTTTCGAAAAAAATCTACAGTTAGTATACTCTTAGAAATTTTTTTACCAGACTCTCGTAAAATGTATGAAAAATTTAACAAATAAATTGTTAAAATAGGGTTGACAAGAAAAATTGTTGAATCTACCAGAAAAAATTGTTAAAAAATTTGTTTACCACATTTTACCAGAAAATTGTTGTTTTAACAATTTTTCTAGTTAAATTAATTTTTTTGGAAAAAAAATTTGTTAACAATTTTCTGGTTAAATTTAACAAGAAAATTAGTTATTTTTTGGTCACCCATCTAATCATAAAAACATTTTTTGGTTGCTTAACTTCTCTGATCGCACTGATGTTCCTTTACTCCACGTGGTTGATTCTATATTAATATTTATATGGCTTAAACCTCGTTGTAAATTACAAATTTTTCAACGACTAATAATTTCATTTTTGCATCATTTTTTAAAATAAACTAATAAATAATGCCATAAACATGTAAAAAAATTCACAGTTTGTCAAGAAAAATCAAAATTGGTAAAGAAAAAATTAATAAAATGTTTAACAATTTTATTGTTAATTTAACAATTTAAATTGTTAATGACTTTTTTGCATTCTTCCTATCATTTCTTCAATTAACTACTCGATCATCATAAAATAAGACATCATATTGTCATAAATACAATATAAAGTCGAAAAAAGGAGTTTATTATTAAAATTAATCGAAAAAAATATATACAATTTTAATTGTTAAAATAACAAAATTTCTGGTAAAGTGCTTTACAATAATTTTGTTAAAAAAATTTTTAGCCCATATAAAGTCAACAATTTTCTTGTTAAAGTCAAAAATCTGAATTTAACCAGAAAAATTGTTAATTTTTTTCTAAGAGTGTAGTCTACAGTTAGTAAACTGATTTCAAAAAAAAGTGTTAATAACTGTAGATTGTCGAACCCTAGTATTTTGGCATTAGACGTTCTACCTTCCCAACTTTTCTGTGAACGATTGATGGGCCAGATTCATCATATTCTTGCTTGCTGATCCACATTTGTTGGAAGGTTGAGAGTGAAGCCAAGATTGATCCTCCGATCCAGACAGAGTATTTACGTTCTGGTGGTGCAATGATCTTAATCTTCATTGTTGATTGGGCAAGCGCTGTGATTTCCTTTTGCATACGATCAGCAATTCCTGGGAACATTGTGGTACCTCCTGAGAGGACAGTGTTGGCATACAAGTCCTTACGGATATCAACATCGCACTTCATGATTGAGTCGTTAAACATCTCATGAATACCATCAGCTTCCTTATCCAAGAATGAAGGTTGAAAAAGAGCTTCTGGACAACGGAATCTCTCATTTCCGATTGTGATGACTTGTCCATCGGGTAATTCATATGATTTTTCCAATGAGCTGGATGAAGCAGCTGTGGCCATTTCTTGTTCATAGTCTAATGCAACATAGCACAATTTTTCTTTGATGTCACGAACAATTTCAAGTTCGGCTGTTGTGAATGAATAGCCTCGTTCGGTTAAGATCTTCGTCAAATGTTCAGTTATTCTATTCCCAGCTATTTCGAGACGATTAATAGCACTTGCAACAACATTTCCATTGTGTATTGGAACTGTGTATGAGACTCCATATCCTGAATCTAAGACAATACCCGTTGTACGGCCGGATGAATAGAATGAAAGAACAGCTTGAACAGCAACATTCATTGCGGGTACGCGAAATAATTCAAACATTGTTTGTGTTATCTTCTCTTTGTTGATTTTTGGATTCAATGGGGCTTCGGTGAGGAGAACTGGATGTTCTTCTGGTGCAATATCGAGCAAATCGAAAGAATGTTTCCAGATTTTCTCCACATCATCCCAATTATTGACAATACCCCTTTCAATTGGGTATTTCAGGGAAAGGATACCACGATTGCTTTGAGCTTCATCACCGACATATGAATCCTGCTGTCCCATACCGACTTTAAATCCATGAGGACGTGGACGTCCAACAATTGATGGGAAAACAGCTCTTGGTACATCATCACCGGCGAAACCAGCTTTGCACATTCCTGAACCGTTATCGATGACTACGGCAATCTTTAGTTCATCAGTCATCTTTTGATATTAAAGTATAAATTACAATTAAAATATAAATCATTTATAAAATTTAATTTAAACTCTTTTTTAATACTTTTTAACCATTGGGATGTGGTTTTAGTGGTTTTTTGTTCCTATACACTTTGTCAAGTTTCAAATTTTAATAATTCATTTTTCACGTTGTCAAATCATAGAATCTCAATCAGACAAGGCAGGAAGGCGCTACATCAAATTAAAAAAGTGAAATTATTCCTCTCTTTTTGCTGACTCATAATATGCTTCAAAATAGCCTCTTTCTATGACATCGTTGACTTTGCGTTTTAAAAAGTGCAAATATTTTATTTTCTGCTGTACATAACTATGCCGTGGATTATCACCAACATAAAATGTGCAGTGTAATCAACATTTCTCTTTGTACAGCAGAATTGTGTACATATATTTATCATAATCCACATTTAAAATCGAATTAAACATTTAAGGGATTTACATTAATTTTACTTTGTATTCGTTCAGCTTCCTACTCTATTCCGTTTAATTTTCGCTTTCTTGGTTTTCTTCTTATGTTATGCTCCATAACAAGAAGTATAGTAAACACGTAAGTAGCAATGTCGTTAACTTATTTGGTTTGGTATTAGTGATTTTTTATAGACATTCATCGAGAGAGTACAGCAGCCTCAGGAAAATTTTGGTTGTCTGCAAAAAAGAACAGCAGATACTTTGCAGACATGCGTAGTCTCTTTTCAGCACGTGTTGATGTCCTCATAAAACAACACACATGAGTCTCATGCTGATAAAATTTGGAAATTTATTTCTACTTCTGTTTCCATAAAAATGAATTTTCCATGTTTTATTTTACCATCAATTGATTCAATTCATTTGAAGTCTCAAGAGATGGATTTATTCAGACAGTCGTGTGTTCTGCATAATTTAATTTTAGGATATTATTATTATTTTACGGAAATATCAACCTTTGCAGAACAAAAAAAATCAATATTTAATTGCTATAGATTTGTTTATGTACTGTTCACCCGGCATTTTTTTCTCTTTCCTTCCTATCTACTCGTTCTCCTCTCCATTCATCTCTACATCATCGGAATAAAAGGGAAGTTCAAGTGAGTCATCGTCCCACGCATAGAACATTGAATCCTTGAACTCTCTCACAATCGTACACAAATAAAACACAAATTGCAATGCGAAAATATTCCATACATAGACACAAAATGGTTCGGAGGGGTCAATGGAATTTCTTTCTCACAAAAAAAAATTGATATGCACCGGCAACGCTGATGAATCATCACATAAGAAAAGAAAATGAAAAAAAAGAAACAAATCAGTCTTCCTTCGATGACATAAAACTATTTATAAAGTAGGGAGCACATACATTGCATATTAAATTTTAAAAAGAAATAAGGGAAAAGGAAATTGCGAATATGAGTCAGGTGGTCCCTATCAAAAAAAAATATAAAAACGAGTTTGCTTTCATGTTAATATGATTTAAATTCAGTGTTGTTTTATGAATTGTTTGTTGTTGTCTAGGCTGAACACGTAGGATTATTATTATCAGACATTAATATCATTTTATAGAAAGTATTGAATGGGAACTGGATTTACTTTTGAGGCTATAAGTTTAAGTATAGTCAGGAGTGTAGCAAGACAAATCACCAAAATGGCACCCCCCCCCCCCCAAAATTATAGAATACGATAGTAGATATGGATTGTCTGTTTTAAATTAATGGGATCTGCACAGATCTATGTCATGAAATTATTTTAAAGAGAGGAAGGGTTCACCTCGAAACCCTACAACCTTGAATAGTTCTGCTAATCCAAAAAAATTTCGCGACATACTAAAAGGAAAAAAGAAGTTTAAAAATTTGAGCAAAAAATTGGAACACTAGTGTGTCGCTGAGCATGGTTTAAGTAGCACTGTACTAATCTAACGATACCCTTCATCCACCCTTGTTATAAAATAATATAAATTGACTATTTTTAAGATCTAATCTCATAAAAAAACGATTATTTTCATAAAATATCTAAGTGCTAGTTCACTTAGGACCAGGGGCGTACCAAGAAAAACCCAGACACCATCGAACCCCTCCCCCGGTTACGCCCATGCTTAGGACGTCTGGGGGGAGGGTTGATGTAAGGGAGACTCACACTTCTCACCATAGACCTTCTTAAAAAATCTATTGTTCATTTTTGAAAAAAGTTCATCATATTCAAACATAAATGACCCCTAACTTCCAACCTAGGTCAAGTATCAGACATATCTGTTATGCGTCAAATCCTTCCTTAACTCGTCCCCTTTTCCAGACAGTCATAAAATTCACCCATCTGATTATCAACCCTACTACAATGCCATCACCAAAATTGATTGAATTTAAACAGTAAAGATTTTAAAAAAGATTGATGATGAGGTTGGTCAATAATAAAAGACGACAATAAAGAGGAGAATTTAGAACGAAATGTGGCTATTAGCTTACTGCTAGAAGATATTGATCTGCAAATTTTACATGTTAAAAGATACGTTAGCTGACATGAATGAACTAAATATAAAATTTTTCTTTTCTCGCATTAAGCTTTTGCTTCGAGCATTTCTTTTATCTGCCATGTATATGCTGCATTGCCAAATTTTCCTATAAAATTGAAGTAGTAACAAAATTGTACAATTCAGAGCAGATATGATGATTATTTTATTTTGAACATATTTTTTTTCGAGAATTTCAATTGCCGCACTACAAAAAAAAAACAGACAACAAATTGAATAGAATCTATAGAGTAAAAGTTCAATACCAATTTCCTGACATTTCAATCATCAATTGTGACGATGCTTTGCATAATTGTCTAATTCTACTGAAAAAAATATCATTGACCAATTAATGACATAAAAGTCAATCTGATTTCATGTGAGAGCAAATTTATTGCCTTATATGGTCATATTTGGGAACGAAAAATGTACAATTGACAATTGTAGAGGTAGAAAAAATGTAAGGTGTTTGTTGATAAGCATACTGGGTGTGTTGAACGGAAAAAAATTCAATTGTTAGAATTTTTAATGCATCAGTTTTAAAATTGATTTCTTTATAAGTATGCGAGGATTATCAAGTGCCTCCTTTAACCACACCAACAAACTCATTCTTCATAATTACTTTTATCACACATTAAATAATTTCATAAAAAAACAACACGTTAATCACGAGTTATGTTGAAAATTATATCATTCTTGATGATAACGCACACCATTTAGGTGAATATGACGTTGCAAAACTGATAACAATACTCCTGATAAAGATAGCAGAAAAATACTCGAGCACATAAATTAGACTGCAGGTGTGATTTTCAATTCAATTCTAGTTTTTCATCGGTTAGTGGCTTATCTAAAGTCAACGCTTTGAGTTATTTATCATCTGGAAAAATTATAATTTAAAAAAGTAAGTTTGTTGTTATTTTGCATATTTCTGTGCTGAAAAAAAATGTTGCGGTGGTCATTTGTGAATTTCGTTGGTGCCAAAAAATAATTACTGTGCAAAAATATGGAACTAGGGCAATAAAGTTCATTACAGCTATGGATTACATAATATCGAACGATCTAACAAATTCTGTGACTAACTAACCAACGCCCTAAAATGATAAAAGCTTGTCGAACTTGCTAATTTATACTAATTTCTAACTCCATTTGTTCTTCCAATTAGCTGCCAAAATGTGTGATGAAGAAGTTGCCGCATTAGTCGTTGACAATGGTTCAGGAATGTGCAAAGCTGGTTTCGCCGGTGATGATGCACCAAGAGCTGTTTTCCCATCCATTGTTGGACGTCCACGTCATCAAGGAGTTATGGTCGGTATGGGACAGAAGGATTCATATGTCGGTGATGAAGCTCAAAGCAAACGTGGTATCCTTACCTTGAAATACCCAATTGAACACGGTATTGTCACTAACTGGGATGATATGGAGAAAATCTGGCATCACACATTCTACAATGAACTTCGTGTTGCACCAGAAGAACATCCAGTTCTCCTCACTGAAGCTCCATTGAATCCAAAAGCCAACAGAGAGAAGATGACACAAATCATGTTTGAAACATTCAACACACCAGCCATGTATGTCTCAATTCAAGCTGTCCTCTCATTGTATGCCTCAGGTCGTACCACTGGTATTGTCTTGGATTCAGGAGATGGTGTCTCACACACAGTTCCAATCTATGAAGGTTATGCCCTTCCACATGCTATCCTTCGTCTCGATTTAGCTGGACGTGATTTGACCGACTTCCTCATGAAGATTTTAACAGAACGTGGTTATACATTCACAACCACAGCTGAACGTGAAATTGTTCGTGACATTAAGGAAAAATTGTGCTATGTTGCATTAGATTTCGAACAAGAAATGGCCACAGCTGCTTCATCAAGCTCATTGGAGAAATCATATGAATTACCTGATGGACAAGTTATCACAATCGGAAACGAGAGATTCCGTTGCCCAGAAACCCTCTTCCAACCATCATATATTGGAATGGAATCCAATGGAATCCACGAAACAACATACAACTCAATCATGAAGTGCGATGTCGATATCCGTAAGGACTTGTATGCCAACACTGTCCTCTCAGGAGGTACCACAATGTTCCCAGGAATTGCTGATCGTATGCAAAAGGAAATTACTGCCCTCGCCCCATCAACAATGAAGATCAAGATCATTGCTCCACCAGAGCGTAAATACTCTGTCTGGATCGGAGGATCAATCTTGGCTTCACTCTCAACCTTCCAACAAATGTGGATCAGCAAGCAAGAATATGATGAATCTGGCCCATCAATTGTCCACAGAAAATGCTTCTAAATTACCACATATTAAATTTATATTATATTTTTTCATCGCTACATCTCTAAAGACTGTTTTAATTGTTAACTCGGTCTTTAATAAAGTACTTTATTAAAACTGATACCAAAAATATTTCACTTGTTATTATTTCTTGCCATGCTTGTGTTTTATATTTTAGGTTTAATTGATTGGTTTTATTCATGATCAGCGGTATTCGAACCACTCCTTTGATAACATTCCTGATTGTAGCCTGACAAAGGAAGTCTGTGAGCTTCATTTCTAGTACATACTTACTAACTTCGTTGATATAGTTGGCTACCGTCTACCAATTTCCAATAGCAAGTGTAATACATTTTTCAGTAAAAAAAGTTTAGGAAGTTGGCGATTCCATGGATGATATTTTCTAAAAATTTCGTCATTAAATCATTTTTTCTTATGATTCATCTATCAACATGATGTAATAACTATACACACTTATCATTCTGATCTTTATACAACATACTGCTCTAGAGATTGTAGCCTTAATATTTACCTTCTACTTCATAATCGAAATGACAATACCAAGGAACAATAAGATAAAAAATATAAATTTTAACATAAGTGTGTATAGTCAATGGAACGTCTAGATAGTTGAGTTATAACAAAAATTGACTTAAAAACGAAATATTCAGGAATTCACATCCGTGGAATCACCCAAGTATCAGATACATAATTAAAGGTAATAATTAAGGAGTAGCAGTGAGTGATCTTCAGAATCACTATTAAAACCATAAAGCAGTCATAATCATAAGCTCCATAATAAATCGAAATAGAATTATATTGAAAATTATATCATTCTTGCTGATAACGCACACCATTTAGGTGAATATGACGTATCCAAACTGATAACAATACTCCTGATGAAGATAACAGAAATATTCTTGTCCATAAATAAGATTTCATTTGTGATTTTCAATTCAATTCCAGTTTTTCATCGGTTAGTGACATATCTAAAGTCAACGCTTTGAGTTATTTATCTTCTGAATAAATTATAATTTAAAAAGTAAGTTTGTTGTTATTTTGCATATTTCTGTGCTGAAAAAAAGTTGCTGTGTCTATTTGTGAATTTCTATGGTGCCAAAAAAAAAATCCTTAGTCAGACAAAGAGCATATTCTTAACGAGTATGCTGCCTTAAATATAGTAACTGCGCATACATGAATAAGCTCAGACCTTGCTCTGCTCTTGAGAGCACGCACTTTGTCTGTTAGGGATTACTGTGGATAAAAATTAGAATTAAGGCAGCAAAGTTCAATTTACGGTTATGGATTATGTAATATTGACAGAGCTAACGAATTCTATGACTTCTTAGCCAACATTCCTAAAATTTAAGTTTTGAGATTTGGTGATAGCTTAAAAAAATAATTTTTTCTCTTTGGAAAATTTGTGACAAAAGGGGGGATTGGGGTCTAAAAGCTCGTTTGCTTGCGTTATGTAATAATCCGTAATAAGTGAATGGACCCTTGTTAATTTACATTAATTTCTAACTCAATTTGTTTTTCTAATTAGCTGCCAAAATGTGTGATGAAGAAGTTGCCGCATTAGTCGTTGACAATGGTTCAGGAATGTGCAAAGCTGGTTTCGCCGGTGATGATGCACCAAGAGCTGTTTTCCCATCCATTGTTGGACGTCCACGTCATCAAGGAGTTATGGTTGGTATGGGACAGAAGGATTCATATGTTGGTGATGAAGCTCAAAGCAAACGTGGTATCCTTACCTTGAAATACCCAATTGAACATGGTGTTGTCACTAACTGGGATGATATGGAGAAAATCTGGCATCACACATTCTACAATGAACTTCGTGTTGCACCAGAAGAACATCCAGTTCTCCTCACCGAAGCCCCATTGAATCCAAAAGCCAACAGAGAGAAGATGACACAAATCATGTTTGAAACATTCAACACTCCAGCCATGTATGTCTCAATTCAAGCTGTCCTCTCATTGTATGCATCAGGACGTACCACTGGTATTGTCTTGGATTCAGGAGATGGTGTTTCACACACAGTTCCAATCTATGAAGGTTATGCCCTTCCACATGCTATCCTTCGTCTCGATTTGGCCGGACGTGACTTAACCGACTTCCTCATGAAGATTTTAACAGAACGTGGTTACACATTCACAACCACAGCTGAACGTGAAATTGTTCGTGACATTAAGGAAAAATTGTGCTATGTTGCATTAGATTTCGAACAAGAAATGGCTACGGCTGCTTCATCAAGCTCATTGGAGAAATCATATGAATTACCCGATGGACAAGTCATCACAATCGGAAACGAGAGATTCCGTTGCCCAGAAACCCTCTTCCAACCATCATACATTGGTATGGAATCCAATGGAATCCACGAAACAACATACAACTCAATCATGAAGTGCGATGTTGATATCCGTAAGGACTTGTATGCCAACACTGTCCTCTCAGGAGGTACCACAATGTTCCCAGGAATTGCTGATCGTATGCAAAAGGAAATCACTGCCCTCGCCCCATCAACAATGAAAATCAAGATCATTGCTCCACCAGAGCGTAAATACTCTGTCTGGATCGGAGGATCAATCTTGGCTTCACTCTCAACCTTCCAACAAATGTGGATCAGCAAGCAAGAATATGATGAATCTGGCCCATCAATTGTCCACAGAAAATGCTTCTAAATTACCACATATTAAATTTTTATTATATTTTTTCGTTGTTACATCTTCAAAGACTGTTTTAATTGTTAACTCGGTCTTTAATAAAGTACTTTATTAAAACTGATACCAAAAATATTTCACTTTTTATTATGTCTTGACATGCCTGTTTCTTTCATTTTTTGGTTTCATTAACAATGTGAAAAGAAATTATAATAATCATCAGTGAAGATGAGAGAGGAGAATCATTATTAAAATTATGTAGTAGTCATAATCATAAGCTCCATAATCATTTGAAATGCAACGTTATAAAAATGCCGATTGAAGAAGAAGATGTGTAAATGTGTATATGAAATGTATAAGAAAAATATCTGAATGAGTTCCACAGCAGCAATACAAAACAACAAAAAATGTACCGTATTCTCTACTTTGGAAGTTAAATAATATGCTGCTTGCTACTGCCCACAATTATGGGAATGAAAAAAAAGCGAGCTGGTAAATCGAGAAACTGTGAGGAATTCTGCCGTGGAGTATGCATACGAAATAAATGAAATGAAATGTAATGGAACTGTTCACAAATTACGGTCAATACTGATCAAATTGTTCACTTAATATGCTTGAGTTTAAAGATAAGAGACGAGCCTAGGGTTTTGTGACCTTTCAAATAAGTAGCATGGATGTAACCAGGAAGGGTCCTATGGAGTCTGGACCCCCCCCCCCCCCCCCCCCCGAAAATTTTTTATATGGAATTTTTTTCTGAAAAATAATTTTTCTTAAGCTAAAATGTGTTGCTTAATCATTCACGTTCCATTAAAATTAACAAAAAGTAAAAAACCATATGTTAAACATTAAAAAAAAAGTTGGACCCCTTAAAAAAATTCTAGGTACACCCCTGATAAGTAGGTGACTTTTTTCAATACAAGGTTTGCGACAAGGATGCAGGAACCTTTGTTTCTTTCGTTACGTAATATGTAAATGATCCCTTAAACTTTGGGAGAGAGGGAGGGGTTGGTTGGAATTTTATGATATAAAATGTTTGGTTGTGGATCATACGACCGGCTGAATTCAGTACTTAACTTTGGATTCTCACCAAACCCTACCAGTTTTAAAATACACAACTATTTTTTGCAAAATGTGAAGTGGAAGTATGAAAATCTCACATTCTTATAGACGTAATTTGTGAAAGATTCTCAATAAAAATAAGAAGAGATTATGTGAGTTGAGCAACTTATAGTTTTCTTCCTCTTTTTCATGGCACAAACACTGCGTTAAGTACTTTTCTTTTTCTTATGTTAACATCATCATCGTTCCTGTATATGTACATATATATTGATACAGAAAAAAAAATTAAATTTGCGAAGGAAAAGAGAACTAGTTTTGCTGCATACAGTTCTTCATTCTTTCATATCTAAATTTAGTTTTATGCTTTATGCAGTCCAATGTAATATTGAATGGTTTTTATATCGTATGAAGCTATAAAAATTGATCCCATTTAAAATATGTATTTACAATGAGATACGTTCAAGTACTACACAAAAAATGATTAACATAAACATTGCTATGCATCAATAGAGTCACAAGTATAATGGAGAATAAGTTACAGGGAGTGTATGATAGAGAACATAAATTAACCAAAAGAATTGAAAAAAAATGTGTATATAATGAGCAAAACACAATAAGTGCTTTGACAAAAGATAGTTTTATTTCCTCTACATCCATAAAGATAAAGATTAAATTCCATGCGGGTCTCGACGAAAAAAATGTTAAAATTTTAAACTATAAAATTGAATTTTTAAATGGACTTAGGCAGGGTTAATTTTCAGTTAAACTGACTCGAGTTCTTAATTTAGCACTTCCAACAAATCCAATCGTACGACATAATTTAATGTTTTAAGCTAGAAAGATTAAAAGTTGACGTTTTGGCAATGATTCATTAATTTTTGATAACAAAATTATCTGCGAACGTGTAAAATGATAATGCTATGAGTTACTTTTAGGAATGACGTTAACTAATTCATATCTTATAAGAATACATAAAACCTACCTGCTTGGAAGTCTTTCATTTATAAGGGGCAAACAGATTTAAGTGTTTTTTGTTTGATTTTAAACGAAGATCTCGGAAAAAATATTTTATACCTTCGATTTTTTTATCATCTGAATTTTTTTATGGTGAAAAGTACGAAGTCGGTTCCATTCTGGTGAAGAAAGTTTAGGGTCGTTGACTCGTTACCTAACGTACAAAGAACAAGTTTATTCCTTTTCTACCCTTATTACAAAATTAGGACCCTCTCCTCCTCTTTCTAAAAATTAAGAGCATACATCAAGGGGTGTAGCCAGAGCTCCCTGGCTTTGGGGACAAATCCCCCTCTCGACGAAAAAATTTCTTCAATTTTCTAGGGTTTTTGAAAAAAAACCCCCATCGAAAAATTCCTGGATACGCCGCTGGCATTTATATACATATGAACGATCCCTAAGATGGATCAACGTGTTCAGAAACATAGAGATTAATTAATTCTATGAGGCACAATTTTTGAAAATATCTAATATCCTGGTTGTTTGGAAACTCTTCCGACTTTTTCTTTCGTTCTTAATTTTCATTAGATTCCAATGTCATGCGCAGTTTGATCTTGATTTCTCTATGTACCCTAGAGGTCAAAAAAATAGAAAAATTTTAATTTAAACTTTGTGTCAAGGGGGTCTGAAAATCCTATTTTTTGATGAACACCATAAGTGAATGACCCTAAAAGAACTGTTTATTCAATATATATTTTCCCTAGGGGTCGTTCGCTTTTTAGGGGGGAGGGGGGTCTGAGATTTTGTAATTGACCTGTTAGAAAATTCTTAGAAAATTTGTAACAAGGGGAGAGGGGGGTCTAAAATTTCGTTTTTTTCGTAACCTAATAAGCGAACGACCCCGTATGGCTTATTTTATATTTTCTTGGGGTATGTACATATACAAAAGCTGGCCTCTGAATTCCCTTTCATTCTGCTTATTTTGAGCAATTTTATTAAAATCTGTCTTTCAAAAACAATATTTTTAAAAACTATCTAATACATTCTAAATTTACTAATTCAATTTTAATCTCACCCAGATACATTAAGTTAAGGAAATTCATGATTCACCAAAAAACAACTATCATTGAGTCATGTATGAAATACATGTTCAGAAAGTAATACATAATGTCGTTTTTGGAACATGCTCGGCCGTGATTTAATCTAATCTAGGCTAATGACCATAAGCTGCTGAATTATGCATCAAAATTGAGATGATTTTGTTTTATCATATGAACAGATTCGATGGAAATCGTCAGTATTACTAATCCTTACGATAATCCAAAAAAATGTCTAGATCTAAGGAATTCTGTTAACCTTAAAGGTCAAGTTCAATTGAGTATGAGAAATCCCAATCAATAAGAGGAAAACCTACCTTAACTAACAAACATAACAATCTCGTCGATTCCCATAAATAAATTCATTAAAAGAATTCCACAGACGAGTCGAATGTTGTCAAAAAACTCATTAGTTCTATTGCCGTTTAATGTCAATTCATCACTTGCCTCACATACTTTGCCGATGAATAAATAAAAAAGCTGTTTTACTGTGTACAAACAATTATCATGCGTACAAACTTGAAGTATATCAGCAGCAATGAATAATTTTTCCTCATTAATTCAAATAAGCACTGAATAATGAAAATTTAAAGCTTTATTGTGTCACACAAAAACAAAAATATTTTTGACAGAAATAAACCTATTGCGAAAAGATCTAATTTTACATGCCTTACTCATTCCCTTATCAGAAGAATAGCATTGTCGCAGCCTATGACAATGAGCGGAGAGGAGAATAATATGAAAAAAAAAATCTATGTTCCCAGTTTGAGTCAGTCTGTCTATCATACAGACAATATCATCGTCATGTCATGCACATATACACAAAAATAAATATACTCATGAGATGAAAGAGTCATATAAGCTCAATTCATGACAATACAGGAGAAACATATTACTGGATGGATGTTATTGTCGCACTAGTTTTGGCTATGCTCATATTTAGATGAAAGTGTAGTTTTCATGATTCATGCCCAGTAATTTTTATGAGAAATATGAATGTGTCATGATATCAAAAAGCTGTCTAGCGAGCACGTTGTAGTAGTAAAAAACTAAAGAGTATTGGAAAGAGCAAAAAATACTGGAAAACAATTCCATATATGGTAAAGTTGTTTTCTTGAATAAATTTTTATACACTCCAATACAACCGTGAGCGGCAACAGACATGTGCAGTAAATGTATAAAACGAAATGCCGTATTTGTAGTAGGAGAGTATTTAAAATAAAGCCGTCTTCGACTGAAACTTATCAATGAAAGTCTGAAAGTCTAGCTGTGTAGTAGCATAAAATAAATACGAGTATCTCGTACAATTAAATTAAAGCTAAGGAGCTAAAAAGGATATTAAATTTAAATAAGCAAGACTTAATAAATAAGCTAGATTTTCGTTAAACTAAATAGTTTAGTGCATTAATTTATTTTATAAACCCCATTTTATAGTAAACCAAAAAAATGTAAGTAGTGATTATAGTGTGCATTACCTTATCTTATCAAATTTGATATCAGCAAAAAATGTGTGTGATAAAAATGTCAAAAATATGTGATTGAGAAGAATAAACAAAACAAAACATTGGATTACTTTGCTAAATTTGAGAATTCGAATCGAAAGGACAATAACTTAATTGATATAAATTGATTATAAAAGATGTGAGAAAATAAAATAAAATAAGTGACACGTGATTTGACATTTTTATTGCTCCATTCACAAAAGTTCAATGGAATATACTTGTACGCAAGCAGGCACTTAATCGAGAAGAAATTATGATAATTCATTAAACTTTTGGAAGAGAAATGAATCAAACAGAGCAGATTATGCAGATATTGAAACGGTTTCATGATTTACTTACACATCTTTTGTTGTAAAATCCGTTAAAGACATTGTACTCGATAAAATATTGAGTTTCTTTCCATTATCTAGACCAAATCTCGTAAAGCGATTGCTTCATATAGCAACAAAAGATGTTTAGGAAGTCAATTAAGTAAATCTTAACACCTCTGCCTTCTTTTTTTGACCGTTGAGATTTATTTTTGAACAAAAAAAATAACCGTCTTATAGGAATTTCCCCTCATTTTCTCCATAAAAATGACTCAACACTAATTCACTAAAATCTCAATGAAATTACGATGAAAGCGATAAGCAAGCAATGAAAACTTACAATAATTAATACTTACCAATGTCTCCTTCATGCATTTCACAGAAAATGCAGTTAAAAATCCATGAAAATTGCACAAGAAGAATCAAAGAAAAAAAAATGTTATTTTACTATTTTTTGCGGCTATTATCCACTAATACAGCCATACAGCACGTTCGGAGCTTCAAAATTTCCTTTTATGGTAACAAAATTCGAGTGACGAACGTGTGGAGGGGATGAGAAAAAAAGAATTGCCGAAGTGGAGAAAAAAATTCAAGCTCACTTTGATTCGGATGTTTGAAGTGTTCAGACGTTATTTTCTGTGAACAAAAAAAAACTTGGTTAATTTTTTCACCAAAAAAAAAGTTTAATTAAACATAAAGTGCTGTGTTTTAATTGCTGAAAACTATTTTCAATCATCAATTAAGTCTTTCTCGTGAATTTTAAGGATAAAAAGAAGGTATTAAATTGTCTAATTTATGCGAAATTAAGCAAAAATATAGGGCGTTGGCCGGCTTTTATTCTTGATCAATTTTTCGCAAATTCTACTGTAATTTATTAATCTGTCTATCGATAGATAGTGAAAATAGGGCTTATTTTATCAGTATGTATTAATTCTAATTGAATTATTGCATTAATTTAATCAATATTTTGTGATTTCTTGAACAAAGCCGATAAAGCCACATTTTTTCCTAAGAAAAATTTTCATTGTGTTAGTGTCAAAAAAAACTTGTTTCTTGCTCTTTTTTGTACAATCGGCATCTTCACTTTTTATTTAATAACGGATATACGGAAAGAGAGATATGTAAGAAGCCAATTTTAGAACCAGAGAAAAGAATAATGAAAAAAAATTAACCTCTTCTTGTGTGCCTGAACATCCTTTTAAGTATTTCATTTTGAAATTATCTTCTTTTGCACACACAGACATTCATACATGCGATGAGAAAAGATACAGTAACTGACTGTATGATGCAAAGTGGTTGATTTTTTTTCTTTCTTCTATATATAGATTTTAAAGAATTTCAACGTAACTCCATAAATAGCATAGAAAAAAAAACGAAAAAGTAAAGCTTCCTAAAAGTTCTTTTTTCTCTTTCTATTCGGCATAGAGCTCTTATTTTCTCGATTTATAGTGCGTGGGAACTTGAAAAAGTTCGTTTTCTACGAAAGTTTTATGAGTGAAAGAAATTTCTAATAATTAATATTTTTTGTCTATTGTTTCTTGCAGAAATCAAAATGTGTGAAGAAGAAGTTGCCGCATTAGTCGTTGACAATGGTTCAGGAATGTGCAAAGCTGGTTTCGCCGGTGATGATGCACCAAGAGCTGTTTTCCCATCCATTGTTGGACGTCCACGTCATCAAGGAGTTATGGTTGGTATGGGACAAAAGGATTCATATGTCGGTGATGAAGCTCAAAGCAAACGTGGTATCCTTACCTTGAAATACCCAATTGAACACGGTATTGTCACTAACTGGGATGATATGGAGAAAATCTGGCATCACACATTCTACAATGAACTTCGTGTTGCACCAGAAGAACATCCAGTTCTCCTCACCGAAGCCCCATTGAATCCAAAAGCCAACAGAGAGAAGATGACACAAATCATGTTTGAAACATTCAACACACCAGCAATGTACGTTGCCATCCAAGCTGTCCTTTCATTGTATGCATCAGGTCGTACAACTGGTATTGTCTTGGATTCAGGAGATGGTGTCTCACACACAGTTCCAATCTATGAAGGTTATGCCCTTCCACACGCCATCCTTCGTCTCGATTTGGCTGGACGTGACTTGACTGATTATTTGATGAAGATCTTAACCGAACGTGGCTACTCATTCACAACCACAGCCGAACGTGAAATTGTTCGTGACATCAAAGAAAAATTGTGCTATGTTGCATTAGACTTCGAACAAGAAATGGCCACAGCCGCATCATCAAGCTCCTTGGAGAAATCATATGAATTACCCGATGGACAAGTCATTACAATTGGAAATGAACGTTTCCGTTGCCCAGAAGCTCTTTTCCAACCATCATTCTTGGGTATGGAAGCATGCGGTATTCATGAAACAACATACAATTCAATTATGAAGTGCGATGTCGATATCCGTAAGGACTTGTATGCCAACACTGTCCTCTCAGGAGGTACCACAATGTATCCAGGAATTGCTGATCGTATGCAAAAGGAAATCACTGCCCTCGCACCATCAACAATGAAAATCAAGATCATTGCTCCACCAGAGCGTAAATACTCTGTCTGGATCGGAGGATCAATCTTGGCTTCACTCTCAACCTTCCAACAAATGTGGATCAGCAAGCAAGAATATGACGAATCTGGCCCATCAATCGTTCACAGAAAATGCTTCTAAATTAATTATATTTGTAATCAATTACCACCTTCCAAGTAAAAAATACAAGAATCAAGATCTACGAACACAGAAACTCAAGCAAATGGAGATCACGAACATCAATGGAAAGAATCTCACATTCAACATCTTAAAAGAAATATCTAAAATTTAGCAATTTTAGTTGAATCTGAAATTTGCACAAAATTTAAAAATGAAAAAAAAAATACATAAACTCATCTCAGTTAAAAATATTACATACATCTCTATAATATAATTGGATTTATGATACATTCTCTTTCGGTCGCATTATAAACCATGCAAGTTTAAATATGAATGAATGAAAAAAATTTAACATAAAAAAGACACGAGACATTCTCATCATAAAAAATTTTTCACATTGCATTTCACAGTTGAATTTTTCCATTCATTTACATTCCACCAAGAAGAAAAATTGTCAAAAATATTTAATTTTTGCTCCTCCTTTTTTATATACATTTAAATTTATTTAATTATTATTACATTACTTTCTTAAAGATATGAATTTATCATTCCAAAAAATATTGCAGAAAAATGAATAAAAAAGAAAAATGCTTCGATTTGAATTCATTTAAGAAAAAAGTATTTAATGTTTTTCTTCTTACAAAAATCATATTTAAAGCTACTTAAAGTATTTGAATGTTCGCATGAATTCCTACATAGAATTGCTGTTTGTGTAATTTTCAGAATGCAACACTTACTAAAAATAAAGACATTTTCATTAAATATACATCCACAAGACTTTTTCATGCCTTTTTTACCAATTTTTTTTTTCATTTTCATGTGATAAAAAACCTTCTTTGTTTTCATATCTAGACATATGCTAATTTAATAAATAAAAGCCTTAAGTGTTAATCAAATTATACAAAATGTTCGTTTTATTTAATTTTGAATTCTACAATTTTTTAACGGTTTTGTATAATTTGAATTATTTAGGATTTTTACAATTCGGTCGGATTACTTGATTCGAACAAGGCATGGACACTTTAATATTTTGACAATTTAATCTAAACGTTGATTTATAACAATGCTGTTTACAGCTTGTTACTAACAACATTCCAAGATACTCCATGACATCCCAGCATATTCTCAATATTCCCTTAATTTTTGCCTACAGCATGAGAAAAATCTATAAACAAAAAATGTTAGTGTCCACACCTTGATTTCGAGTAAAACAAAACAAAGTCACATGGAATTTTTTTAATTCTTTAAATTAATTAATTTTACCAAGATGACGTTTGAAGCGGGCAGAAAGAAACAAGTCCTTGTTTTGCAACCAAAAGGGAAGCCTCTCTATGATGGTAAGTTCCTGAAATATAGTCTTATTGATGGATTAATGATAAATAAATTTTTAGGTGACGACCAATCATCTTTTGGTCTTAAAATGCTTCAATCTATGGGCTGGAAGAAAGGAAATGGCTTAGGTAGGACACAACAAGGTAGTCTGGATTTCATTCAAGTGCGCTACAAGAATAACGCGAATGGATTAGGATTTGATGGACTTAAAGATAATCAATGGACGCAAAATGAGGCGAATTTTGACTCATTGCTCAAGAACCTTAATTCGCACTCTAATTCCAATTCAAACAGTGGCGATGAGACTGAGAAAAAGAAGGCAGTCAAGTCGTTGGAAGAAATGTCTAAACAGTCGAGAGCAAGAGTACATTACAAGAAATTCACAAGGGGAAAGGATGTCTATAAATACAGTGAGAAGGATTTAGCTAATATTCTAGGCAAAAAGTCACTCAAGGAACCTGAACAAAAGGAAGAAGAAGTAGCTAAGCCTGTCGAGGATGATGAGTAAGTTAAATACTTAGTTTTTGATATTAATCCACTAATTAATGATTTATTTGACATTTCAGACCTGAGACATATAAAAGTGACTTGATCGTCAACACAGGAATTTCCATAACCGATTATTTCAATCAAAAAAGGAAACAGAAGCATGAAAATGTGATTGGAACTAAGCACAACCACCATCAAGAGTTACAAAAATTCATTGAAGAGGATTTAGAGCCTGAAAATAACATCCAAGAAGTAGAAGAAATCGCTGAAAAGCCTAAAAAGAAAAAGAAGAAGAATAAATGTAATGGCAATGACCAAGAAATGGATGAAATAGCACCAATTATTGAAAATCATGCCAATAAAAATAGCGAAGAATCAAACACGAAAAAAAGGAAAAAGAATAAGGCAGATTTAATAGAACCTGTTGAGGAAGAACAAGAAGTTCCTGCCAAGAAGAAAAAGAAGTCCAAAAACATTGAAGAGCAACTTCCAACCGAGGAAATAATAGATGAGAAAATCAATAAAAAGAAAAAGAAGAAAAATCAGGCAGAAGATTCTGTAGAACCAGCAAAAGCAGTGAGTAACGTTATCCCAGAATCTTCACAAAATAATAAGAAAAATTCAAATGATGTTGACAGGCCGCGAGGTGCTAATGCTGTTTATTCAACAGATGTCATCTTAATTCCATCGCACATAGCACAGAAAATGGGCAATGTGTTGATTAATAAATTTAATCATTCAAATATTGGCGACATTGTTGGATATGGCATGACAGATGATGTTGAAATTAAAGTTGTCGAGACTAAAATGGGAAATAAAGATACGATAAATAATGATAAGTATGCGCTGTACAATATGGATAGAATAACAAGAGAACGAGTTAATCCAAGAAAGATATTAACTAAGATTAAAAAGACCAAGAAGAGCATTCAAGTAATTTGAAATAAATTTCCATTATCAAATAGTAACATATTGGTTTCCTTTTTATTTAATAATAACTTTCAAAATTCCAAGCACATTTTCACAGTAAAATTATTTCTACATCATGATTGGGGTTCCTTCACAAATGACGTCCACCAAAAAAATGGGGATTTTTTCAGACCTACTCTCATTTCACATGCAAAAAAATGTCTATTAATTTCTAAGTCACACAGCATAAAACTCAACTTGCCCCCCTTTTATGTTGGATGTTATTTGTGAATGAGCCCCCGTTGTGTGTGTGTGTGTTGTGTACATATACGAAATATATAGTCATAATCACCAGTAATGGTACATTTTAAAAGAACATGAATCAGTTACGACGAGAGTTTGTTGCTGTGGCAAGTCTTTGCGCAATTCTTCGTGAACGTCTAAGTGGCGGTGCAACATCCATAAGATCTTGATTATCATCTAAATAATCGGCTGTTGGGGGATTTCTCGATCGCTTCTTTTCTGTCAATTTATCCTGGAATGTGTTGATATTGACAGAATAATCCCAAGAACTCGTCAGAATTTCATTTCGTTTTGGATGCCAGTCAGCGTCACGTATTATGTCTTTATGACCTTCAATGTTCTGAACCATTTTGCCAGTTAAAATATCATAAACTAAAAAAATAAAAAGGAAATTGGAAATTGTCATTCGAGTCTTGTGAAAATCGTGACAGAACTTACTAATAAGACGCCCAGTTGCACAACCAGTATAAATGTATCGTTGGCCAGTTGTCGCTGCAGGAGAAAATTTAGCTCGTATTAAGCTCTTCTGGATGCGATGTCCTTTAAACGTCACGATCGAGGTATCACCGGTAATTGGCTTTGTAACGTTGTAATCTAATGTTTGGAATTAAGTAGATAAGATAAATGTTTATCAGCACTATGAAAATATTTAGTGATTCTAGTCATAGCATGCAAATTTGCATAACAAAATTAAGAATAAGCCTCGGACTTACATGTTTTAGGGACCTTGTCCCATCGATAATCCCAATGTCTAGTTTGTAACGATGCCCTAATATTAGTCTCAGCTTCTCGTGGCGAGAAGGCTCTCAGATCCCACAATTTTATTGACTGATCTTTAGAATTTGACAGTAAATATCGTCCATCATTCTTCGAGTCGATGTAGGTAATTCCGTCTATATGTCCAAGGAGACAGCCTGAAGGCTCTGGACTATTTTCATTTAAGCACCGTCTATCCCAAACTCTAATACATGCATCATCACTGCCTGAGTAGAATAAATGATAAGCGTCATCGATAAATCCTACTGAATTGACATCTGTAATGTGTCCATCACTACGAACTGGTATTCTTAACGTCCTTTCGTTACGTTCTCTGTCGAAAATGTATACACTTGTATCTGAGCCACCGCAAATGATTTCATTGCCATTACTTGAAAATGCTAGTGCAAAGGCTAAAAAGAAGAAATTGGGTTAATTGCAGACATGATAACTATTCATAGCTGGTCATAGATTAATAAAATTTACCTCCAAAGCGATTTACGTTTGTATTTAAATTCAAGCAACGCACATCCTCGTCATTACCGTCCATTGGACAAATGTGAAGACATTCTGACCATGTTGAATATGCAAAATATTGGCTACACGGACTAAATGCAATATCGAGAATGCACCAAGATACATGCTTTGCATTAATATGATTTAACGATTTATAATTTGATGTGGACGAATCAAAAATTCTAATCTCTTGATCTTGTGAGCCTGTTACAAATCTCCGTCCATCACGTGTAAATTTTCCACAAAAGACTTTAGATCCGAATGATCCAAGACGACGCTCATATTGATTCGGAAGAAATATATTATTAATTTTACATTTTTCATTTCTTAGAAACTTTCCACTATTTTGACGGGAATTAATTAGATTCACAAGCGACCATTTATAATCTTGCGTCTCGTCGACTTTTTTGCCAAAACCTGAAGCACTTTTGATTTGATTATACATCTCAGTTGCCTATAGATACATACAGTAAGTAAAGAAAATGAAAGAAAAAAAAATTATGTTACTCAATACATTCTCATACAATTTTACAAGACAATTTAGGTACTTTTAATTTTTCCATATTTGGACCTTTTGATATCTTCGGCAATTGTCCATCTCGTGTCTCATTGTGCGATAACAAATGTATCTCTCCACTATAAATCATTCGAGTATGAAGGAGAGAAATAGAACAAATCAATGGTAATTATAAGCAATAAATCATTAATGCGTTGTTGGCTCGTACCTATCAATTAGCTGTCTCAAAATAATCACCAAATAATGCTCTGACAAGTCATCATCCTGGATGTTTTGAAACAAGTCGTCGTCTGAGTCACTAACAGGTTCCAAATGCTCCTCATTGTCCATGTTTGAGAAATAACTGCCCATACAAAAATTCTTTTAGTCCAATTCTTTGTTGTTGGCTTGATTTCTTTCCTTTTCTACCAAAATTTCACTTTTTATACATGCAATCTTTAAGAATTAACACTAGGACGTGCTTTATGGATGTTTAAATTAGTCTTTTAGCCTATATAACACGTTAAATACTTCATTAATATGACCGAATTTTAAAAGTTATTAGCTTTGTTGCGAAAAAAAATATTTGTTGGATAAACAAAACGTTCCAAAATCGGCGATTGATCCTACTTTTAGGGCAAATGACGATATTATTCATTTAAAATCTACTTTAACTCACAAAATTTGCAATGATATCATTTATTTAACATACTAAACTAATGTACAATCATATTCTATTCCCATTTTTCAGCTATTCTCAGGTGACTTAGACGATCCTCAATCTTTACGTGTGGTTTTAGTGGCTGCTTTACTGGATTATCATACCAAAATTTCATTTTTGCGGCTGTTTTATTCAATTCCTTTGCATGACCTGCTGATTGTTCCTGTAAATCACAATTATCACATTGATTATTTTCGAATAATTTATTAATTATGTTAAGTACTTACAGCTGTTAGGTATGGATTCATTAAAAATGTCATATTACTTTCTTGTTGCTGAAAATCGTTTAATTTCTTCTTAATATGTGTGAACTTGATCTCTCTGACTAGTCGGCGCTTTCCTCTGAATATGTGTCCAGGCACAGTGTTTTTAAATAAGTTAATTAGCGTTAAATGCATGACTTTTTAGTGATTTTTAATGAATTTCTTGCTATTGTTTTGAAAAAAAATGCCTTTTCGGAGCTGACCTCAGCGATGTTGCTTTCCCCTTGATTAAGATTTTTGAATTTTAAAAATCCGTTGAATTTAAACTTTTAAACGTTAGTATTTTGACCTATTAAAATTTTATTTATTGATAATTAAATGAAATTTATTTTATCGCTGCTAGTTTTATTGGCGTTTTTAATCGCTCAAATAAATTGTCAAATGAATCAAAAATTTTAATTTAAATTATGCGTCCATCAAAGTTAGAGAAAATATGAATATTTTTAGAAAATTAGTTCCTCTAATATTTCACGACGCTGTGATTACTACTCTTGTTATTAGCTATAAATTTGCACTAATTAAGATACACAGTTGTTAGCACTTTATGGCTCATCATATAAATTTTCAACACATTTCTTTCAAGCACTTTACCGAATAAAAAAGCAAAGATGTAGAAGTGCTGAAAAAATGAAGCATGTAAACATGAGTGTCGTTTTACAAACATACAAAAGGAATTTTTTCTCGAGATGATGAATCAAATAAGATTTCTTAGTCCAAAAAGTAAGATGAGATCAAATGAAACAACAAAATTAAGACAAGCATTAACCTTCATAAAAAATAAATCTCAGAGCACAATACTCATAATACATACATGCTGCAGACAGAAAATAATTCATCAATCAAAATTTACGATTTTTCTTCTCTTTCCTTCTGAAATTATTGCGTCATTTGATACATTCCAACTAAATACTTTTTTATAACTTCCGTGAAATTCTCTTCCATGTTCAGTTTTTTTGACTTTATCGTGCATATTCCCATGCCTTCTTTTTTTGGGAAAAGGTACTGGGACAGGGTGAGCCAAATGACGTTACTTATTTGTTTATCATTTGAAGCTTGGATACACAACAAATAGGCTGGACTTATAATTTTTGAAAATTCCTCGTTGGTGCGTACAACAATAATAAATGCGATGGTTCTGGTTTAGAGTGGACTGTATTTTTATTGACGACAAAAGAATGAATACGTGTTAATTGTTTAAGATGTGAATTTGTGTTGATGAAATTGTAGAAATTGCGTTCAATACTCGTACAATCTTATGTCCTGGAAATCAGTCAGGACCGAAAAAGACACTTAAAGATCATGTTTACAGCATTTACTCTGTTTGTAGATTTGAGCATACTCTCAATGATTGGGTAATTCCCCGAGCGACACAAATGACAAAATCGCCATATGGAAGCCATTAAGGTTCCATCAGGGATACATTTATTAACACCAGATGGATTCCGCGCCGCCTCCACCTCCGTATGGAATCCATATGGAAGTCATATGGATTCCGCGCCGCCTACACCTCCATGATGACTTCCATATGGATTCCATACGGAGGTGGAGGCGGCGCGGAATCCATCTGGTGTTAATAAATGTATCCCTGATGGAACCTTAATGGCTTCCATATGGCGATTTTGTCATTTGTGTCGCTCGGGTTCAGAGCATGTTATTTGTCTGTTAAGGGGTACATCAGACCTCAATTCTTATATCTAAACCTTTATTGTAGGATCTATACAACTTTATTAGTTTCATTTTAACTTGATGTCCATTGGCTGCAAACAGCACCATGAACCGTTATATTTTTTTTAAATTCAAAATATTTTCGAAGAATTTTTGGCTAATAAATTTTTTGAATTTGAAAATACCGTTAAAAAATTCCACTTATTCTAATTTAATTTCTATTTAATTTAATTCAAAAACATGATTCATTGATTTCTTTTGGTTACAGCTAGCAATTGTGCAAGCTTTACCCATATTTAATTAAAATAAGCAAAAAAAATTTGTTTTGATTTACAACGGTCATTTTTAATTTAAAAAACCAAATTTTTGAAATTTTGCCTTCGAAAACTAAGAACCATTTACGAATAACTAGAACTGTTTGCAGCCAATGGCTTGATGTTTTTAAAAGGAGATTCTGAGTTGAGTTTCCAGTAAATAAGATACAATAATGGAATTTTCATGAACTAAGTTACCCCAATCATGATTATGAGCACCATGTAGGAGGTAATCAGATACCAAAGTACTAGACTACTGAAAAAAAGCTGTTGACAGGAAGTACTGTACCCCAGGAATAGTAATTTGAAATGGGGAATTTCACAGAATATAATCAGCACTTCAAGTGGTATATAAGAGACGATATGGATTATAATTGATCTGTACGACCTAGACAATTGAGCAACAAATCAAAATCCATTTTTCAAAGCCTACTTTCTTGTATTTTATTTCTCTCAAATGTGACCCATTGGCACACCATGTGAACGATATCTCAAAAAATACTTAAAATATTTAAGAAATTTTCCTTCAACAAAACAAAAAAAAAGTTTCAACATCTCAAACCCAATATTATGATTATGAGTGGCCTTAAATACGACGTTGACACTTGATACAAATTGAGATAATATCATACAAAATAATGATTTTAAAGAAATAAAAAACATGTGTTTTGTCTGCACAAATGATTATGATCAATGAGTGTGCACCGGCGGCGTATGAATGAATAATTGAATTAATAACTCATTTTAATACGATTGACATGTTGCTTTATGACTGTGGGATATTCTAGAAATCCTTATTTATATTTTGGCACCTTTTCATTTTATCCGTGAAATTTTCGTGTGCGTACATCCAGCATTATGTATCTCTATGGATACATTTTTTTGCGCGTTCCGTAATAGGATTTATTTACAATATAAATTCATCATGATGATACGCTCTAGCACGTGCGCTGTCTATTCTTCTTCTACATTTTTCCACTCGTAGCATAGCAAAGAGCAATTTTCTCATTTAATCAAAAAGGTAAATTATACACTATGAGACTATATAAAACGCAAAATTACTTTTATAATGAGGCGTGTGTGTAAACCTTTCGTACATGAAATGAGTTAAAGTCATTGTAAATGTGAATTGATGAAGCGCATGTTTCGTGTATTTATTTTTGTTGACATAAATTGAAATAAAATGAATTTGGATGAATTCTTAAAAAAATCATTGATTAATAGATTTTAAAAATTTTTTTTAATCGAATCATGAAATTAGAAATTTGAAGGTTCATTATTTTTGAACATCATAATTAGGGGCCGTTCAATTATCCCGTTACACAAAAAAAACGATCTTTTAGACCTTCTTCCCCCTCGTTATAAATTTTCAATGAAAAGATTGTCTTTTGTTACCTGCTACAAAAATTCAGAGCCCCCTCCCCGCCCCTAAGAATCAAAGTGAGCCGCCCTTACGGACGGCAAGAGATCACAAGAAACATTGAACATTTTTTGAACAGGACTCATGACTCCTTGGTATATTACAGGGTATATCAGGTCTTATGACGTACTCGTGTCCTTGCAATGTGCAGAACTTTCAAGTGGTTCGGATTCCACTATAAACTGTAGGTCTAAAGGGTGTGGCATAAAAGATTCTGTAATCACAGTGCCTCCAGCTCATAAGGCTAATAAACTAATAAGGCTGAGCCCCTTTACACATTACTAAGACTCCTTAGTATCCCAAACGATAATTCAGTATATTTTTCGTGGACTTGTTTAATCCAAGCCAGGATCCAAGCTTCCTTAATTTGAAACTTCGATCAATTTGCATTTAAAAATTCTAAAAAGATTATAAGGTGGAGGGGCTGCCCGTACCTAGTAGCCCCCCTCTGAATACGCCCCTGTTAAAAAGTCTCAAAACAGACACCAGCAAACCTTAAGTAAAAGAAAATCGACAAATTGTCTAAAATATCCTCATTTATTTCACAAAAAATTGCTACCGAAGCAATATTTCACAGAACATCCTGCATAGGACGAAAAAAAAATCTCATTTAATTAATTGTTATCAAAAAATAATAATAATAATGGAAATCCTCTTCATTATATACAGCCGCTTACCCCAATTGTAATGAATAAATTATATAACATCATATCCTAACCGAAGCGTATCAAGGATGTGTTGAAAAGCAAATTGAATCAAGTTTGTAGATAACGTATTGTATGGATTATGTACAGCATGAAGATAGCGAAGGGTGACGACGTTGTTAAAGTCTAAAACAAAATTTATTGACTTTCCCCAGAGATCAAATTAAGAATGAAAATTTTTCACTTAAACATATCATTAGGGACGGAAGGAGGAATAAAAATTATGACACCAGACAAGCGAGGACGGGAAAAACCGATAATTTAAAATGATAAATTTCACAAAATAGAATTAATTCACATTATGAGCATGACAGTCAATTAAAATGACACTTTAAATTTTCATTAAAGCACAGAGCATGTTAAGAATGATTGCTGTATAAAGAAAATTGAAGTGTACTTTTTTCAAGTATTATTGCAATCAAGTCTTATTAAATTCAACAAACATATGTTCCTGAACCACTCTATTCCCTGTTTTTCTGCCTCTCCTCATTGTTATATCGCTTTTGATTTTTATCTTATAACATTCAAGAGTGTAAGGAAGCTATTTAATATAATAACGAGTAGCATCGACCTAAAAATGAACATTAATTTGAGGGGATTGTTTGAGGGTTGTATAAAATAACAATGAGAATCTCTCATGCTGCTTGTTGTTTCTATACCAGCCAGCTTTTCACAGCCCCGGGAAAATGAAAATTGAAAATTCATTGTTGCTGTTGTTGCCATTGTTAAGGTACTTGAATACCAAATAAAAGTCAGATTAACGACACTTTTCTTTCCATTTCCTTTGATCCAAATAAAATGTTATAAAAAATTTCTTCCAGTCTATCTTCACCAGCGAATGAAAAATTTTTGTTAGGGGATCATTTCCTTATGACGTCAATATATGTTTTGAACACTTTTTATAAGTACCCAAGTGGCAATGAGGTCCAAATTGTATATTTATTTACATGGCATCGGCGTATCTAGATTTTTCGATGAAGGTGATTAAAATTTATGCAGTACAAAACCCCTAGCAATTTTAAATAATTTTTTGGTTTGGACCATTTTTTCCAGAGAAGGGGGGGGGGTGCATTTTCACCCATTCGTCTCCCTGGCTACGCCACTATTACATGGTATTTATTGTTATTGCAATTGAACAGATAAAATCAGTATTTTCACACGGGGTACGCATGGAGTTGGTACTTGAAAGAGCAAGCAGGTAAAGCTAAACATCATGTAAGATTTAGAATCTTCCTGAATGCCATGCACTTTACAGTGGGGTCAAAGAAAATCATCAAGGTCCCTAGTCAGTGCTAATTCAAACCAGGGGCGTAGTCAAAATCTTTCAACGTAGGGTTATCTATATTTTTAAGGGGAGCTTTTGGATTTTTTTCTCTCTCAAAAAACCCCAACCATGTTTAAGAAAATATTCAAAGGCGGTTTGACACCAAAAACTCCCTCTTGACTATGTCCCTGCAGATGTTATCCAAAAAGTTCGTTTATACAATAGATAAGGTAGAATTGAGTGAAGAATCATAAAAAAGGTCAAGTAACCGATAGAGATGTGTTGTAAAATCTGACTTCAAGTCTGGTTCCTTAAAAACCAACCTCAAGAACATGTAATTTATTTTTTTTGTACATACTTAATATACAGAAATAAAAATTAATTTAAAAAAAATGTCGTAAATTCTGGTCCAATATATTTTATTTCAAAACAACTTACAAATCACTGTAGGACGAGGGAAGGGGTCTCATAAACTTATTCTTAATTAACCAGAAAAAGGAATTTTTAAAAAGGAATAGTCAACTACAGGGTAATGGATGGGCGTCAAAAACTGGTTTTTTTTGCGTTACGTAATAAATGAACATCTCCCTAATATAATAAAATGTTTTAAAAAACCCTCGAAATGACGGCAATGTTGAAATAAAAACATAAAAGTGCGTTGTATTTAAGGATGAAAATAAAAATTTTCTGTTGAAAAAGTGCTTCCTGATTATGAGAAATTTGATACCGAAAATAAAAAAGAATGAGAGAGAGAAAAAGAGTCCCGCATAGCATCATCAGCTGCACATATTCACTGAATTGTTTTATTTGATGTTCTTCCTACTACATCCATCTAGTTTTTTTTCATCTATATTCAAATATATAAAATAAAAGAGTTAGGTTAGATCCTTAATTGTGTATACATACTTAAGTGTATAGCATAAACACATAGTCCTTGTGAAACATCCATCGCCTTCCATCAAAAGAATTTAAACAAGTGGCACTTTCCACTTTAAATGAAATCAAATCCATCGCAGACATAACATTCAAAGTGATTAACTGCTCATAAAAATGTGCACACACTTTTATTTTATTGTGCGAGGAATTAAAAGACACCATACGAAAATATCAAATTTTACTTTTTCATCCTCGTTTAATGTTACACAAAAAAAAATATTTATTTCTTTTCTTTAATTTTTAAATGCTAATGACATGTCAAAACATGTAAAATCACCATTCAATTATTATGTGATATTTTAGTTTCTCGTCAACTCATTCACAGATTTAGAATTTGACGAAAGGATGGAATTTGATCGATTGACTTGCAGGAACATTTTTTGAATATTTTCAATGTAAATGAACTTCTCGGAAGCATGGTCTAGAATTGTGATTTAGAATATGTTAATGTTATGGGTTCTTGATCGCTGTTTTATAGCAAAATTAGATCAGTGGAATTGATGGCTTGAAGTCTATAAGGAATCCATTTTAATCTCCTGACTTCATTAAGTGTAAATTCTAAACATTTTTCAATTTTAGACTTGACTAGTCAATTAATTTACATACTGTGGATTTAGCCTGACCATTTGACAAACTTTTTGGACAAAGAAGTAAATTTAGAACTGTTTGGGAATCTCGTGACACACTTAGAATTTTTACAGCACATTTTAAGCAGGGTAGTTTAAAAAAGGAGCCTTATCTCATGTAGCTAGACCTTAGCAGGTCAATTCATGAGCCAGATTAGCCCTCGCGGCAATCACCTTGATTCTTACGTAAATCCATTACTTCACATTCAGTATTTTAGATCTGAATTCAGTGATTTAATCTGATTGATCATCACTACATACATTTCAGTGATGCCGGTACGGTCCCGACGCGATCGTGTTTCTGTGATCGTGATCATTTAATGATGATCACGTGATTACTCTCATTGTCTGCTAGTGATAATAATGCATATTGTATACAAACTCGTTAAGCAACTAAAAATACACATACTTAATTCCTTACTCTTATTTATCATGTTGTGATCCATGACCTACTCATACTTGCTCAATATGTAGACCACGGTACCACAAGAATAATCGAAATCTTCGTAAAAAAATTAAAGAAACCAATCAAATTTTTTATGCCCTTAAAAAAATTATTTCATGCTCAATTTTCAATCATCTTTGCCTAATTTTTCCCAGAATACCTCTTTCCGATTCAGCTCACTGGTTTCGGATGAATTTGTAGAAAATTTTTCCCAATATATCATGAAGGCATAAAAAAAGTTTTTTTTTTTTGAAGAAAAAGTATAAAAAAAAGCTAATCAAGTAGATGAACGACATGATGTTAAAGAAGGTTTTTATCGATACATCCATTCATACAGATTGCGCATCGTTGGGCCTCAAAAGAATATATTCAAAATTAATTCATATTCACAATATCGCAGGATGAGATGGGCATATGATGAGTTAAGTCATTCGAAACTTGTTAATAGAATATTGGATCAAGCCACTGTGCCCTGATCGGACTGTCAGTAAACATACGTGTATAATAATTATAATCCTATCGTTATACTTTTCATATTCTCCGTGTATGAGACATGCATACACGTATCTGTATGAGGCAGTCATATGGAGACCCAGACGATTAAATTTTCGATTGATTAGGTTTTATGTCACTTTCAATTAGCATCCGAGACTCTCCATTCACTTCTTATTTTTATTTTCAGTACAATTCATGCGAAAGTTTTGCATTAAATCAAAGGATATTTTTAGCGTACCTCTCTCATAATTATGAAATTTATGGCGAATATAATTAAAAAGCGATTAAGAGACAATAATTGCGATTGTAGATACTCAAGACATACAACAATAAATTAAAAATGACATAAAAATGCAGAGATAACATTTTGCTTATTTTTTTATTACTCCAATCTCACTGAATTTTTTTTAAACGAGCTGAATGGCAAGAGAGCAAGATCCACAAGTGGAGAAAAAAAGTTTTTTTCCTTATCTTGATTCTGCAATCTCAAATTCATTTTTTGTCTCTTAAATACTCACCCATAATGTTTAAATAAAATGAGTAAAGAGGAATAAAATAAAAAAATTTAAATGCGCTCATTCAAATTTTACTTCTTATAATTTATCTATCGAAATGACAATAAATTTTCATGTGGAAAGGAAATTAAGTATTCTTTGTTTGTTGGGTGATTAAGACGCATCTTGATGGAGATTCTGGGGTACTGTGGAGTTATAGAAGTTTGCATATTCTGGAATTATAGGATGTTATAGGTGTCCCGAGTGGCAATTGTAAAGCCGACGCATAGGTGTCCTAACGACTACGTTGTGCTACTCGGGTGTATATGTGACCAGTCAAAATATAATATTTGCAGAATCACATGCATTAATTGTCACATGCGTTCAGGAAAATTCGCTTTTATTACCCTACCTTTAAATTATTGAAACATTAAAAATTAAAATCATTTGAATTTTGAAAGGGGTTGGTCACTAATGGGTAATTTTTCTTCATGAATCATGGATCTAAAAAGTCAGTTTTTTGCGTTACGTAATAAGTGAACGACCCCTAATTACGTCTAACATTTAGGTAGGGTAGGAAGGATAAAGCACTTCAATGCTCTTTGGAATGAAAATTTAATTTCAGAACAGCTAAAATGATGAGATCCGAGATGAAAGAGGAATTTTTATCAATTCTAAAAAGTTTTCAGTATTTGTTCCAAACAAAAAATTTGATGAAAATTGAGAGGGGCATGAAACTATTTACTTAAAAAATTTGAAAATAAAATTTCCGTTAAAAATTTTCAACTGAATTTTTCTGAACTTATTCAATTTATTTTCTTATTTCTGCAATAAAATCTCAAAAATCACAGTCAAAATGATAGAAACAAGCACTTGCATCAGGAAAAACGTGCAAAGAACCATAAAATGTATTTTGTCTTTATATCATTGAGAAGAAAAATCTCATTAAAAATATTAAGTGGGAAAAGTGGTCTCATAATAAAGTATGATATATAATTGACCGGATTTGATAACGATATGTGGATAATAAATAAATCATAAGTTTATGCGAAGAAGAACACACATTTGAGGGAATTTTATAGTTGCTTCTGCCTGCTCGTCTCACACTGATCAATAATACACTTTTTATCATTATGACAGCTCTGTTTTTTGTGTGTGGAAGGAGGAAAAGCAGCAACAAATTTTCAAGCTGATGGTATCATGTATCAAAATCTCATAAAATCATTAAACTGTGTGTTTCGTTAAATCATGATGTTTAAAATGATGATTATTTTTTTTTTGTTATTTTCTTCTTCTTTTTCCCCCAAAAAAACACGTGTGTGGGCAATGTGAATATGTGAAATAAAAATTTTTCTTCTTCTTTTCACTTTTCTCTCTCTCTCACTCAAACACAATAAAATGATGAAAAAAGAAATCTCTTTGGATATAACAAGATTATTTCAAATGGAGAACGATTTAAGTAAATTGTTATGTAAATTACTCATCATTTATATTGAAACTGGCGCCTATATTGCAAATGAAAAGAAAATCTTAATATTTATGACAGTTGTAATCCCAATAACAAACATATTGTAATCCTTTTTGATGATGGCAATATAATTTGTTCGGTGATTTCTTAATTTTCTTCTGTGTTGTTCATGACTTCTTTTTGGGGTACAATTTTCTGAGGATAACTGGTGAATTTTCAGGGGGAAAACAACTTGGTGGAAAAAAGTCATTTTCCTCCGTCAATAATTTTGAATCCTTGGAATAATTTATGGTTCTGCTAAAGATAGGATCATAAAATCGAGTCTAGGTATCTTCTAGAAAATTTCCACCATGCCTGGAATTTTTTCCACCAAGTGGTTTCCCCCCTGTGAATTTTTGAATAAAAAAAGTAGTTTCTTTATTTTCTAATTTAAAAAAATGTTATTTTGGTGTTAAAAATATGAAATTTTTAATTGATGGAAAATCAGATACATTAACAAAATGTTGACAAAATGTAGAGTAGCCAGAACATAGTTGTATGGAAAAATTTTAGGGGGGGGGGGGGGATTTTCAGGTTTTTTAAGCAAGCAAATTAATCTAGCAAATTAAAGAATTTTTGGGTGAAAGGGGGGGAAAATCCCCCAATCCCCCCCTCTGACTACGCGCATGGTAGAATAGTATTAGAAAAAATTGTAGAATAGGAGATTAGAAATCTTAAAGAGCTTTTCGTAAGAAAATTTTAGTTTTGCAATGAATTGAGCAAAATAAACAATATGTAATACTGAATATTAACGAATGTGGTTTTTGATAGTCTCCAGCTGTGTTTCTCAAACTAAGTGCCGGTTAATGAAAATATGACAAAACCCAAGGAGAGGGGGGGACTTCGAAAATGGCTTGATAGATATTGAAAAAATTGAATTTTATAATTTTTACTTGGAGTACTTCCCTTTGCATTGTCCCAAACCAAACATTAGTTTAATGTATCTGCTCGTTATTTTCTGAGATTGTCCTAGATTTTTTAAGCTCTCAAGAATTTTTTATAAATTTTGTTGTACGGATTTTCATGAAATTTTGATGACCACCTTAGTTTAATTAGGTTTAGTTACAATTTGACGAATTTAATCAGATTAAAATTATTTTCATACAGTAGATATATTTTATAGACCCCTTGAAAACATGTTCCGAAAATGTGCAATACAAAATTTTATTTAAAATTTGGTTAAATTATCTTTTAAAGTACCTACTGTTTAAAATATCATCTATTCACAATCCCAAAATTCCTCAAAATCAAAATATTTCTAAAGAAATTAAAACTCTCTTAAAAAAGCGTTTCTGCTAAAAAAGACTAAACAAATTCTTCATGAAAGAATTAAAGAAAAATGTTTTCCTTCATTTTCATCAATTGAAAATTCTTGAGAATTTTTCATTCAATCTATCTATCACTTTGAAAGCATTCACTAAATGTTTCTCTTGATGAGATGAAAAAAAAAAATTGTTGTTATTCCTCGAGCACTTACGGATGAGAAAAAAAAATGTTTAGTACCATAGAAATAATAAAAAAATAAGAAAGAAAGAAATAAGAAGAAAAAAACACATAAATTGTTGTTAAACTCGAAAGCAATATGAGAGAAACGAATGATATTCTAAATGAAAAATTTTACGAATAAGGGAAAAAGACGCAAGAAGAAACGACGTGGTATAAAATCGAGTTATCTCTTTCTGTCTCTCGTTGTTGCTACAAATCTAAATGGGCGTTCTCATGTTAACATTAATCTCTTTTTTCCAGCTACGCCAATCGCATTTTTCTTATTTTTATTGAATCGCTCATAAACGCATTCTGTCTTAGGGTGGAAAAATGTTTACGACTGTGTATTATGCCCGTGCGTTTGTGTGTGAACGATAAAAATAATGAAAATGTTTCACTCGACATTTATTTCAGTTGAAAATTAAATCATAGAAATTTCATTTCGTTGCCAGAGCATTTCTAACGATTGAAATGAAATGAAGCTGCTAATAAATTATGCAGAAAATCAAATATACATCTTATATAATTTAAATTAACAAGTGTTGAAGTTATTGCTGAAAAATATTTATCATCATCGTGACAACAAAAATAAAAAAAAAATTGTAAAACGTAATGTGAGAGGTTCGACTATAAAATTATTTTATTAAACGAGAAAAGAAAGAATTAAATTTAACAGGTTGATTTTCACTTCCAAGTCACTCGATATGTTTAAAATTTATTATAGTCGTGGTAAAATGCTTTAAATTTTATTTTTAATTGTTGAGTTTTATATTTCTGTAATAATGTAAATGTAACGGCTCCTGAAATTTTAAATCTTGTTAAATAACAATATTTTTTGATGGATTTCGTAATAAAAAATTTATTTATTCAATAATTTATTTTGTTATACAATCATATAGTTTAATTAGAATAGCTTACAACTTCAATCAAGAATGAATTAAAATTATTTAAAAATTTAACGGTCAAATATTTTTTGAATTGTCAGAATAGTTTCAAAAGTTACAGTCCCCTCTCAAATTGTAAACAATTTTCAGTTCTATCATCAATTTAAAGTTGAAAAGAATAATTTAACTTGCTTTAATATAATTATTAGACAAATTTACCTTAATTTAATTACTAGAGATCGAATATTGCTGCTTAGCTAAAGTTAATCTTCAAAATTAATCATTTTTAGAAGATATAAAGATAAAATTCAATATTTTCAACAAAATTCCACTTTGGCGTCAATTTATTTGATTATAAAGGCAGTTAACCATAAATTGATGGAATCATCATCAGAAATTGATCCACGACTATAATCCAAATGGATTCACATCAAATCCCCAAAGACAAACAGCTTCATCCGATTCAGCAAATTCACACATTCCAAACATGAATAAAAGCGTGTTCAAAATTAAATTTTCGAGAAATTTGTCAACATAACTCAAATCCATACGTCACATTGTATACAATGATGATGGTAATAACTCAATTTATCATGTGTATATAAAAAGTCAGAATAATGATGATACGAGAATGTTGATGCGAAACGATCATCACAGAATGTGTCATTTTAAACACATATATAAGCGTTATTATCTCTCTTGTGACTTTTTTTGTTACGAAAAAAAATAAAGGAAAGAAAGAAAAATGTAAAGCAAATAAAATGAAGAGAAATGGTAACAGGTTGTAAAGAGCTCTCGCTGTCGAGTCACACACATAATGGAAATGAGAAGTGTTCTTTTTTATTAGCTGATGGGTGGGCATAAAATTGAATAATTTACGACTGTTGAAAAATTGAATTATAAGCACTGCGTGAATCAATGTGACACTGAAAACAAATAAAATTGTCAAACATTTCGTGGTGTGTTTATGATGATGATTCTTTATGGCACCATACGGGAACCTTAGTTTTCTATACCATAGGAATTTTTTTTCCAACCAAAATAATATGAAATTAATGAAAATTTTTATTTATTTCTAACGAGAACTGTCGATATTTTATTCTGGAAGGGACTTAAAAAATACATTTTTTGATGTGTCGATGAAAGGAAGAAAGTAAAGTTCATTAAAAAACTATTATAACAGATTCCTTTTCATTTCGACATTGACAACACGTCTCACACAAAAAAGAGCATTGGAACATGTCATTGTAGCTTGTTGACAAGTCTATCATCTTTTCATTCTTGTTAATCACAGTAAAAAATGACAAATTTTTTGGGACAAATTTTTTTTGTTGTAATTCCTTTAAAAATGCATTCAATGGAATAGAAAAGAAGTAAAAAGGGCCGTAAATGAGGATGTTTTCAAATAAAAGGAAGTAAGTAGTTCTTTATAGACATGTAACAAACAACAGATTACAATGATAAAATCTCTTAATAATGTGCTCTACATTCATTCTTCTGAGGACTCTCTTATGTTGTTTTTTTATGAAAAGGATTTTAAGAAATAATAATTTTTTAGTCTTTTTTTTGTCAAAACTAAGAGCATGAAGCATCTTATAAAGTCAAGAGGAAGATCGACCTGTATGATGCATCAAATAAATTTCGTCACATACGTAAATTGTGATGTAATTCGATATGTTAAGGATTACTGAATGAAGGAAATTTTCTTCTTGTCTTGTTTTGGATTCTTTTCAGTTCTTAATTTAAAGCAGCTATCTACCGATACATCAATGAATGAATTTTTTATTATTCTGTTTACTTACTTTGTTGTATATTTAATTTTTTTAACGATTAAGACGTGAACTTGTAAAGTTTCAATTAATTTTTCCCTTTTTCATACATCCGGTCATTTTTTCAGACATGTATGTGCGAAGGGATTAAGAATGAACTTGGAAGGCTTCAATTTAAAAAATTGTGCATGGATATTCTTTTAATTTTTAAATTATTCGTGGATAGCCGTTGAAGGACCTTCGGAGGGAAGGGTTTGGTAAACAATGAAAATTAAATTGGCTTGAGTTGATTCTAGAAAGTTAAATTAGCACAAAGGTAGTCAGTTTTTGGAATTAGAAAGCATCAATGAAGTTGATTTACATTTTGAATTTTGGTGAAAATAAAATCAATTGATTATTTTACATGAATTTATAATGATCTTCTTCTTATCAGGTTATCGTTCTAAGAAATTATAAAATGAAAGTTTAAAGTTATCATTGGTATTGTACCTAACATTTAAAATGGCATATCCACTGTCATTTACGAACTCTTTGAATATGTGTTAACTCAGAATTAATCTTAAGAAGAATATCTGAAGAACCCCAAAATCATTGTTCAGATCCAAGTGATCTATAGAGTTACGTTTGAACGTTTGTGATTTCAACCAACTCAAATCTAGAGCTACAGTTTAAAGAAAGGTCATCAAAGAACCATTCTTTTGATGACGTTGCTACCTGTAGTCTTCAAAAGGAAGCTTGTAAACCAAATTTTATTGACATATCATTTGACAAGCGTCAGTGTCGCAGTAATTGGGTATCGAAGTACTAAACCACTCAGGGGCGTATCTAGGGAGGGGTTTTGGGGGTCAAAACCCCTCCTTTTTGGGAAATTTTTACAATTTGCTAGGGTTTTGTAATAAAAAAATCCCAAAACCAACCCCCCCCCCCTTAATTTTCCATTTTATACAAAAGGGTTTTGAACTATACCCCTCCCTCAAAAAATTTCTGAATACGCCCCTGAAACCACTGTACCAAATTAACATTAAAATTGGTCCTTAATTGATTCTTCCAAAAAAATTAAACAACTTAAATAACTCTGTAATTTTTAATTGTTAGCAAAAACTGGAAAAAACCTCGCTAAGCTGAGTATGGAAAATTTTAAAAATCCGAATAATTTCATGGAAACATTCATAAATTAAAAACCTAATAAGCACATCATGAAATCAAGATTTTTTCAAATACCTAATAAATTACAAGAAAGTTCCTTAAACGTAATTTCAAGAATTAATTTAACGATTTAATCCAAAATAAATTTCCATAGAATTAATTAAATATTCTCATTGATCTATAAAATGCCATGAATGGAGCGCTGATACGATGATGGTTCCTTTGAAATACGCCATAAAATTTACAGCGTAAATGCTCAATTTTCATTATTACACAATTAACAGCCAAATGCATTATACCACCATAATTTATTATTTTCATTCCCTTCTTTTCTAAAAAAAGACAGACATCGTGAAAGAACCATTATGATGATAGACTGAACAATAAGATCACTTTTTTGAAAAAAAAGAGAAATATTCAGTTCAACCACGAGTGCGTTGAAATAAAGAATGAAGTAAAAACTGCTTTCATTCGTCTGATGTCATGCGCCACTAATTTTTGGTTCGTTTAATTTTTGACAGACACATGAAGACGAGCTGAAAAGAATTTTCATTTTAGAATCTTTATTTTTTTCATATAATGGGAAGTATTTTGTATGCATGCATAAAGACTGAAGCAAATGACGATGATCATGATTAAATCAAAATGCGCAAATCTTTTCATTTTATTGGGGCTATAATAATAAATGAAATGAAATTTCTTTTTTCTTCTGTTCCTCAATATACTCACCGAATATGTATGTAACTAATGAAGAAAAATTAAATTCTTGTTTTGGTGATGAAGTGTCGGACAAATTTGATTAAACACGATAAATATAAATTTCATATATTTTTTACTAAATAATTTTTGGGGACATTTATAAATGACGTCCATCAAGAAATGGGATTTTTGGACATTATTCTATCTTCTGTCACAAAATACTCATTCAAATAAAAAATTTTATGTTGTCCCCCCAAAAGGTTGGATGTCATTTTTGAACGACCCCTCACCTCTTCGTAGAATCGATAAAATGTGTGATGAATGAGGCAAAGTAGAGTATGTGACTTGTAGGAGAGTTTTCTCGCCTCTCTCTCTCAATTTCGTTGGGTCTGTTGGCTGTTTATTAATGACATTTAGTCGATGCCCAACGTTTATAATATATAAATACCCGCTGTGTCATAGCACTGATTGATCAATTCATAAAGATTTAATCACGATATATACAAATACAAACCTAAACTGAGAATATGAGCAAAAGAGAGAGAAAAAAAATTGTTATTTATGGATATTAATTTCTGTTAACTTTACTGTCACAATTAAAAATGATTTAAATTCTTCTCGTACTCAATAAAAATACATTTTCTCCATCTCACTCACCCACAATTCCTCTATCTCTCTCTCCATCTCTCTCATTTTTCCAATTCCAATTTAAAAGATTTTCTTGTTGTAAATTTGTCAAATTGAAATTTGATTTAAAAATCTTTTTTCACAATCATTAATCGCACAAGAAGATGAGAGTCTCGCGCAATGCGATAACATCAGTTCACTGTGTCTCTTGCTCTTCTTCTTGCCTTAACATTTTTTTTTGTCGAACTTTTTTTTTTCTCTTAAATTTATTTAAAATCTGAAAATATTTCTTGCAAAATTATTAACGATCATGCAATATAAACGGTCCAGAGATTTCTTCGCATTAAAATGAAACTTACTTATTCACTTCTCTCGCTGGGTCTTGCCTGTATGTGCAATTATTTAGTTTATATGATTTTAATTAATTGAAGTTATAGCATTTTATGAAATCAAAAATGAAAGAAGTAAAAAATCGAGATAAGAATCGCAAGGAAAAAAAGTAAGTATATAAAATGCCAGCAATTCCATGATGATGTTTATAAACATTTCGTGATTCTGAGATGATAACAATCATCATTATATAAATTATATGCCAACTCAAAACTCTCGCTCTCCTCCTCTTTTTATTTCATTTGGACATCATTTTTTAGCGAGATTTTTTTGCGTGACTGTCTTGGATTGTGTTACTGCGAGCACTTTGTCTTCTTCTTGATATGGACTTTTTGCTTGTTTGATGCATCAAAGCAATCATAAATACACATAGTTGCTTAATTATATACTCTACTGGTATGGAGTTCCACTCTGTTCTCAGTTCTGTTTTGAAGTCTAAACAAATAGTTTTGGTTAAATTTTGGAATTTTCAGATCATCAGAAATTACCGTGAATATTTTTGTTCCCAGAGCTCATTCACAAATCCCAAAATTTCAATGGAAAAAATTCTGGTTAAAAATTTGTCCTTTTATAGGACTCTAGGATGTTGTAATTTGATGATGTAAACTAGTTGTTCTCAAACTTTTCAGAGCGTGACTCACTAAAACATAACCTTCAATTTCGCGACGCACTGATATACCATTTTGATCCATTTTACACGTTTACGTGTCGTAGTAATGTGTCGCTTAGTAAATTTTGAGTACTACTGATGTAAACCCTAATCCACAAAGGTCCAGATCTGAGATTCATAATTGCTCAGGTTTCTAGTACAGATTTAGCTCTTTGTTGACTAGGGTTAAGGTGTCGAGTTTGTAGTATGCTTTCCCGATGTCTTGGTATCGACAAATTTTCGAAATCGAGACATAAATTAAAACTCAAATATCTTGAATCTAAATAATTTTTTTTTTTCACAAATTATAGTTTTAAATCACGGTACAGGAAATTAATAATCATTTTAATCCAAAAAAAATTTTTTAAAAAAATTGCTTATACTTAAAATATTTTGGTTTTAAGTTTGGTCTCGATGTCTCGAATTTGTCGAGATCGAGAAAGCATAGTTTGTAGGCATGATATGTCAACCTATTACTGTTCAAGTCAAGCATTGGCAATAAAAATAAAATCATTATCTCCACATATGGATAGATATAGACATTAAAGCAGTCATTGTTGTGGTTTAACCGGGCCTAACCATACTAAAAGCTGTTTAACAAACCTTTTACTAACCAGAACATAGAAATCGTTACTTTTATTTATTAAATTGTCCATTTTATATAAAATTCTGCAAAAGCAATAATTTGGTCCTCAATAAACTCATTTCTTTTGAAAATCAACTTTCTGTTGTAATTTGCACCCTAGACTTCCACATTATGAATATAATTCTTCACCTCAATGCTGCTCTATTTCGATTAAATCCTAAATTGTAAATCTCGAATATTCTTTGTACAGCTAAAAAGTTCTACAAAAAAAATCAGCTTAAAAAAATTAATTTAGCCAATTATGCTGTGACCTTTGAGAATTTTATATTTATAAGGTTAAGAAAAATTACCAATAATTTATGAAATGTCAAGACAATTAATGAACTTTTACTCGATAGATGAGTTAACCTTTTTTTCTCGAATTCAACCCCATAAAAAAATTTACCCTTTACAAATTAATTCCGATAATTTTTTTATGATATCCCTTATATCTTGAAGTACATCTTAATAAAAATGAATTCAAGTAAATTTGCCACACTGAAGAAGTTGCACAGTAAAAAATTACTTACATGGCAATATACATTGTTGATAATTCAGTTTATTACCATCAAATGTGACACTAAAATAATAAATATTCAATTTTAATTTCAATGTCAATAAGCATCGACTTGAAGAATCTCTACGACCAGATATTATAATATCCAGAAATTATTTCTTTTGCGACAGCAAAAATGCGTTGCAGACCATAAATTTTTTACTTATCATCATCTCCACATCTCACGTCTTTTTCCTTTCTTTGGTCATTCTCTCAAGTCAATATGTGAAATGACATTCCATCCAATCTGAATGATATTAAAATTTGTATATTATTATGTTTGAAATTTTAATGTGTGAATTTTATGAGCGTTAATTAATTTTATGATTTTTGAAGGCTAAAATACAACAAAAAATAAAAATAATAATAAAAACGATTTTTTTTCTCCTTTTTTTAGTGGTTGTTCTACAAATTAATTTGTGAGAAAATATTTTTTTCTAAATATACAGGAAAAAAAATCACTATGAAATAGAATTATATTGTCTACACCACAGTCTAAGGTCAATGTGGCAATAAATGTGTGTGCATATTATAGAAGGGTTATTTTTTATAAGGTTTCACTCACGCAGACAAGAAAGTCTTAATGAATTTTTTTTCTGTAAAATTTGAAATTTATCAATATAGAAAAAATAATGCATTTTTATGCACTTATAAGACTGCAATTCAAATTATACACTATTATTTTGTAAAAGTAAAGTAAAGAAGAGAAGAAGGAAGAAAAGTGAACAATGGAATTAAATTTGAGAGTCTCAGACGGGCTTAGAAGTTATTCACATGGAAGAAATCAAGATAGGGTAGGTAAAAGTACAATTTTTCGATACCTTTTTGCAGTCTTTAGAAAGTAAAAAGTAAAAAAAATTGTTTGCAAAATAAAGGAATTTCATGGATTATCGTATAATGATGCTCTAAAGAGGATCCTCAATGTGCATTTAAACTTGTGGAAAATGTAATTACGATAATCCTTAAAAAGAGATTTGCAACATATTGATAGAAAAGAACAACAAACAACAGGAACAAACCGAGATGAGAAATCCAGGCAACACCAGAAAAGAGTCAAGAATTGAGAAGGAGCCATAAAAAATATTTTCTCGGATTATGTTTGCTCCCCGTAGGATCTTAGCGGTTACCAAACGTACACACAAAAAGAAGTTTTTCATAATCTTATGATCCGTGCATTGAAGAATCAAACCACCATGAAATTTGGATGAAAACTAAGAAGCTACTGAATTGAAAACAAATTATTATCCTACATAGACTTTTGGAAGCATAAAAAGATCTTCAACATAATTAAATTTCTCATAAAAGAGAAAATTTTTGAGTCTTAAAAAATCGCCTTGTTGCTTCATAATGATGATGATGATGGTAAAAAGGTCGCTTATTGTTATGCGCTACTGATTTTTTATTCGTTAACGATATTCTTAACAAATTTTGATTGACGTAGGCCCTCTCAAAAAAATGAGAATAAAATGAACCTTCTGTTTAGTTTCAATGCATAGCCTTAATTTCTTTCTACAATGTTGGTTCCTTTTTCTTTTCATTTTTTTACTGCTCACACAAAGGCTGATGTTCATTTTCCTCATCATTTTATGCTGCTCTACATAAATACATAAGGACATTAAATTTAGATTAAAACCACACACTTATTTGGTTCGCAATCAATTTGTATTATGTTTTTCAAACTGTTTTTTAAAAGATTCTGAGAACTTTCCTTGTGTGACTTTAAATTTTTTTTGATGAAAATGATGGAATAATGAGATTCTGACGGGCAAGAAGTGGAAAGTTTTTAATATCCATGAGAGATATGATTGGCATATGATTTATTTAGATGATGTGTGATGGCATGGAAGTAAATGGACTAATTAACTATGAATAATGCTTGTTGCACAATTTATAATAAATGTTCCATGTCCCAAAGGGGGAAATTGGATGTGCTGAACTTTAACATGCATAAAACACATGGGACAAAAAATTGATGCAATCTGAGGATGTTGAAAAATGTTGGGAAGATTCCAAAGCATCTTATTAATTTGAAGTTTGTTGTCGATTTGCTTTTAGGTCTATTGAGTCAGATTTTCTGTCTAGATGTGACTAGTGTTATAACATGTTAGTCAAAAAAAATTTTTTTTTGTTTTTCTAGGATTGCTTTATTAACGGTTCTAATTGCGTTTTTTTAAATAGTAGCCTGGGGGAAAACTACTTGGTGGAAAAAATATTTTTTTTGCAAAAAATTCCAGCGCTCACTATTTGAGCTATAATTTCAAACTAACACATATTTTCTGGCGTAAAAAAGGTCAGTAGTTCTTATATTACTCCATAAGACTAGTTTTCCCCCGTTCATAGCACAAAATGAAAATTTAAGACAAAATCACATTCTGGGCCGTCAATAAAGCACCGTGATTGTAAATTTGTGGTTTATTACATTTTCGGTGACCTAATGGTCCTGTGATATCTTTTTTAAAAAAAAGTTATGTCTGTTTTACTTTGTTGTTAAATGCTTTTCGAGAACGTGTCTGATTTTCGTAGGAGATGAATTTCTGAATTATTTTGGGGGTCGTTTGTGTTACAGAGAAGGGGGTCTAATATTATGACGTAATAAGTGCATAAGGTGTATGCTCCTTACAAAAACAAAACTGTTAATATTGAGGTTAAAATCAACATGTTGCCAATTTAATTATTCCAAAAATTAATGACAATTCAGAATGTATGTGTAATTTAGTTTGCTTAGGGCTGAATGAATTTGCATAAATTAGCACTTATTAATGAACAAAATTTTCAATAATCTCCAAAAAAACATTTTCCCATATTCTAGTCTGATGTTATCAATGAAATTCCCATATATGGCTACCGACATTAATTTTATTTTCTAAACATAATAAAATGAAGAATCTTTTTATGAGAATTTTCAATAATTTGTTTGTTTCATCATTATGAGGAGCCTCTTAAGTCTGTCTTAGACTGACAGCTGTAATTCAGTCATTATGATATTTACCATTAAGAAGAATTTTCTAATAAACTTGAGAGATCTCCATTATAAACATTTATGTCGGCTGTGATCATCTTTACATAATCACACGATTGCGAGAGAGATAAACTATTGGAAATCTTAACATAAACATTGAAATTAATATGAACATAAAGCACTGACTGAATACTTTTTATTATCAATTTAGATTTATAAGCCATGCACACGCACACACATAGTGTGCTTAATAGCCCCACAGTTAAATGAATAAAGAAATCTTTATTTTGCCACTATAACAAGTTTAAGAAATAGTTGAACTTGTCACACATGTTTGACAGACACATGGTCCATAAATATGTTTTCTATAGCTCTTCATCTCTTTTCCTTATTCTCCTCTTTAGGTCTTGTCATTAATGTATGTTTTGGATCTCATGGTTGAGCAAATTTTTATTTCTTTATTCTTCTTCTTTTGTGGTGTTTTCTTGCCTTTTTTTGGACAGCACAGTGCATTTATGCAAACACATTTAAGATATATGCATAAGGATAGTAAACGAAGAATGAAAGATTGAATGGAAACAGATTTCCTCGATTCGTTCATATGTCAATACTCGAAAAATCCTTTTTAAACATTTGCGATGCTATTAAGTGTTCCTTTCTTTCCGTCTCACTCTGTGCATTTCGAGAGACTGATTTTGTTTTGTTTCAACGCCGAATTGTCCTTTTTTGTTTGATTCGTTTCCACTTTTTCTCATCGCATCCTTTCTAGTGACTTTCATGTGTGGGATATTTGATGTGAATGTGTTTAGATTGCGGTCGATGAGTCTATCTTTAATGAGTTTTAGTGCTGTAAAGGATGTTTTGCAATTTTGCATGCTTTTATTTGTTGCATGATGATTTGGTAGAAAAACTTTAAAATACTTTAAATTTAACAAAATGCCAAATTTATTAAAATGCAATTTTGAAATCATTTGAGAATTACCATTTGATGAAGGTTCGAATCCTTGTGGGCCAGATAATTTTCTCTTTATTTATTGATTAAGTAATTTTAATTAAGTAATCATTTTATTTTCATGTTTCAAAAATTAAAAATCCAATTTCTTTTTTTTACTTCTTGAATTTACACATTTTATTTTTATTTCATAATATTTTTCATGTAAATTGTTACAATAGTTTTCAGTTAATATATATTTTCATCATTATTATAATTAATTAACTAAAATTTGGCTATTCAATCGATTCACTTTTTCTGACACTTTCTTTATGTACATAATATTGATCATCATCCCCATAGCTTAACCTAGTTTTGTTTCGCTTAGTATACTTATATTATATTTATGTTGGTTAGATATTTTTGATTTTTGGGCAGAAACAGTGAGGTTTTGAGGATTTTCTTTTTGAAAATAAATCAAAAACATGCTTAATGATACCGTAGTGTGCTCAGGTATAGTATCAGCATGCTCAGCAATGTAGCAATGTCACTGATCACATTACGGTACCAATTTAATCAATTTTTAACTAAATTTTTAAGAATTTCTAGATTTTTCCAAAATTTTATCATTCGAACTTTTAGGGATTTGAACCTTAAATTAATCCCAAAAATACATTTTCATGAAAATTTTTTTTTATTTTTAAAAAATAAAAACTTATCAAATGTTAATAAATTTCAAATAACTTCTGCCCAAAAACCAAAAATTTCCATCCCAAAGTTTTTTTATCATATTTATAATTTTTTTCTTTTAATTTTTTAAAGTGCGTCATTTTGTCTGATACAAGTAGAATTTTAATAGTGCTTTACAATAAGATTTCTCATTAAAATTTATTCACTGGGTTCACTATATTAGTTACTTATTAAAAATGATTTAATTTACTTTATTTTCTCATGTTGTGTATAAAAGTTAAATTTTACTTCTACTCGTCATCATTAATCCCATCAATTTTTTATTTTCACTTTTTTTGAGCATAATTTTCAAAATTAATTTGTTAACTTCCACGCAACTTGCATGAAAGATTTGAAAGATTAAAATGAAAAATTTGTTATTGATAAAAATACAAAATAAATGTGTCTACATTTTTTGTTGACTTAATACTGCATGATTCTGATTGAGATGAAAATAAAATTCACATTTCATAAGAAGCCCATTTCTAGTGCGGTATATAATGCCTTAATGTCTTTATGTGTTGATATTCTCCAAAATGGAAAGTTTAGATTCTTTGAGGCTTTCTCCTCGTCAGCTCCATCACCAATGACAACATACGTGCTCTTTCGTCCGAATCTTGTCACGATTCTCTCGAAACATGACTCCTTGCCTATTTTTGGGGATGAGAAAATGACACGGATTAAGAATTTGAGCTAATTTAATTTCATTGAACTTAAAGGCATGCAAGTAACATCCAAAAATGGACATCAACATGCCAAATTGTCAAATCTCACTTACCAGTTTTAGTTGCACTGTAAATATTTTCTATTGGAAAGACACCGCCCAAATTAAACAATAAAACTTTCGCCAATGCTGGCACTAATTGTGTTGTAGTCACAAGAATATTTACGCAATTTTCTCGTTGAGCAATCATATTAAGACATGTTGATACAAGTGAAGCCCAATTGTCGGTAATAACTTCGATTTCACTTCTGACTTGAAGCCATTGTTCACGTTTTGGACCGAGTAGACCGCCAGGACTGTGAATAGCAAATAGAATTTTAGTGACTGACAATCAAGCATGTTTATAAATAGAACTTACTTATTTCTGTATGTATTATAAATTTCCTTAATTTTACGATAACGAAATGCAAGCTTTCTCATCCAATCAACACCACCACGAACTCCATTTGGCAAGCAAATATTTGGTGCTCCTGGAATGGGAAAAAAATGAAAGAAATTTAAAATAAAAATTTTCCATCTCCTCAGTTCTATATGTTATTTTTAATGGCAAAATAAATATTTGAAGACGTTTTCATCATCAAACAACATTTTAGGGGAATGTCATGTTGAAATGTATGCATAAGCAAGAGAGATAGACGAAAAATGTAAAGGAACAGAAAAATAATAATTTTAGGCGAGGGTGAATGCGAAATGTTTATTTAGCAAAAGTCAAAATAAAAAGCATTTCATTAACCCTCAAATCAAATAGACAGAAAATTGAACGGAACAAAATGATGAGTTTGGGATGATCCATATGTTTTCTGATTCAGGGTTGGGGAACTGATTGTGAGGGGGGTTCACGGATAGTTTGACTTATGGACATGGATCTGTAAGAATTTCCAGTTCCTATGATTCGAAAGAGACCAAGAATTGACTGTCAAGACTTGAACCTTGTCGTCGTAATTTTCAGGTATCGAAGAACTGGAATATAGCGTCACCGGGTGTTAATAGCCCAATATTTAATTATATGGAACACATCTAGAAACCATTTTGGAATTTTTAATTAAAACTATCAATTTTTAATTGCTTTAAAAGTCAGCGGGTCTTCTATCACTATAAAAATCAGACATATTTTTTCCCAATGTTAACTGCCCAGTTGAGTAGTTCCTGTTTGATAAATCTTAATTAAAAACTGAACATTGAATAAAAGTTTCCTTCAAAATCATTAACAACTCAATTCCAACCCTGTTCATTCAATTTCCATTATTATCATTATAATCAAAACAAAAATGGTTGACATTTAACATACCTTGCGCATTGCCAGTTTGAAAGCCATCGGTCGTAAAATTATAAGTACTTAAATCCTGTCCATTATCGTCAGATGAAACATCATCAATATGAATTTGATCACATTCTTCGATATCGTTAAAGAAGAAATGATTATCAGCCATTGTGAAAATCATTTCTTCCATTCGATAACCCATTTGAGCGGCCAGATTTGGATCCTAATTAGATGAAAAAATAATAAATGTATTAATTAAGAGAAATAAATTAAACAGAAGCTGTAGAACAGACCTTGTTGTATCGATTTGGATAGCTGCCAGTTAAAAGTGTATGAAAAATGATGATTGTTTCATCTAAATCCCATATAAAGACTCTTTCCGGCGGTTTGACATTCTCGACCGAGGGTGTATCATTCAATGCTGATCGCGTGGGACTCGTATTCTGTTGTCTTCTGCCACGTGCCTTCCCTTTTGATGGCGTCGACTTTGTTACTGTAGCATGATTAGATGTATTTGGTGATATTGATAATGGCGATTGTGGTGAATGTGCTAAACCTGATGGAGTTCCTGGCGTCTCAGATGGACTCTCAGGCATCGCTGCAATGTGAAAATTTTGACTACTGCTCGATCCTGGTGAACTAACATAAGGTGAATAATTTGTATTGTAATATGTATTGTATTGATCATTATTAAGGTTGTAATATCCCGAGTAATCTTGTTGCGATGTTCCAAACTGTCCAAAGTTATTATAGCCGTACGTGGGATAAAGTTGTGCTGAATTGTTATTTGTGGCGTAACTTGATGATAAATATGCAGCATTTGGCGAGGGAATTTTTGACGATGACCTGGTTGTATATGCAGAACCATATGCAGATGGATAGAATGGTGGTGTGTATTGTTGCATGCTGTATAATTCGAAATATATTCATGATTAATGAGTGCATGAGTTTTAAGATGAGAAGTCCATGCATACCTGTTATAATAATTATAGTACTCTTGCTTGTGGTCATAAGCATTTGAACTTTGTGTAGCGTCTAAATTTACAGTATTTGTACAGAATAATGCTGGATCTAAATGAGATGGCGCTATGGGTAGTGCCTCAACCAATGATGTCGGACTCTTTATTTCTGTTTTTACTAAACATCAAATTAAATAAAATTAAAATTCATTCTAAATACCAAAAAAAAAGTATTCAAAAGCTTACCAGAATTAGATGGTCCATCACTCAGCCAATTTGACATTACCAATTCAGAACCCAACGAATTAGAACTGCCACCGCAAAGTGAATTTGTTGTTAAATGTAGAGCTGAGCTTCCAAGCGATGATAAAGCCGTCAAGCCTTCAATTGGCGTGGGATGATGTGCTGTTATTGCTGTCCCGCTGCTTGTTGACGAATTGTTGTGTTTTGAATTGTGTACACTTCCAGATAAAGATGTTGTTGAATTAATATGATGATGATGCTGATATAAATGATTATTGTTATAAATATTATTATTATTGCTCAATGTTGTTATGGACGCACTGGTGGGTATCGATGATGATGATGACGATGAAGAAGACACATTCGTAGGTGGTGTCGATACAGAAGAGACAGTCGATGTGGATGATAAATTCAATCCACTAATTATTGATGGGGAATTTTGTTGTTGCGTTGTTGTCGACAAATTTCTATATTGATGATTATGCAGCAACGATTGATGTGAAGGTGAATTTTGATGTAAATTGTATGATGAGAGTAGTGGCGATACGTTACAATCACTTTGTGTTGAAATCTCTGAACTACATAATCTGTAAAGACAATAAAGAATTGAAAATACGTTAAACTATTATCATTCCATTAAATTTACGCCCCTACACATGCTACATTAACAGGCGTGCCTCGCATGTGATTTTTTTTTGCATGCTGATTCAGTTTTATGAGAGTATGGACCAGAAAACAAATGAATTATTAAAAAACATATGTGCCACAGATGTCCATATTAGAAGTCTATTAAAGATTTCTAAACAAAAAGATTTTTTTTTTGGACCAAAAAATATGAAAATAAACTATTGTGGGCTTGTGGATGCAATCAAGTCAACGTTTTTTTAAGGTCCCAAAAATTCTCAGAAGACACAAAATAAATTCTTTAAAAAAAGAAAAATTGAGTGGATCTCCTTCAATTATGTGTAAAATGTTTTAATGCAAGATGTTTAAAAAAACCCAAAGAGAAAAATGTAGATGAAAAGGAATCGAATTAAAAGAAGAAAAGGCAACGAACACATCTTATTACACAGTCTAATTAGTCACAACTTTTCCTCTCTAACTCGCATCATAATTAGTGTAACAACATTTTTAAAATAATTTATGAAAATTTCTCTCCTTTCAAAAATAAAAACTAAGGCAGAACGTTCTCCTTTGAACTTCTTTCCTCACATTCTTGACATGTCTTTAACGCATGGATGTCAGCAATTTGACAATCACTTATGGTATCTCTTATTATTCATTCACATGGAATGTTTATTTGACAAACAACGATGCACACTGCGGCCACGGAACATGAAATAGTTGGAGACAGTCCAGGCTTAGAAACTCGGCGACTTGTATGAAATACCGTCAACTACCTCCAAATTACGTTATTTAAAAAATGTTGCTTCATTACAAGTTGGCAGTTTAAAGCTGAGTTTCTAAGCCTTAGCGACGATTCCAAGGAAAAAAAATCATTTCAATGAGAAATCATCATGCCCATCATTATTCCTTTTATTACGGCTTTTCCGTGAACAGACATAGATGTGCCTTTGTAAATGAAATAAATCATGAAGCAACAAATGTGTCAAGTGTGCCTGTCTCTTTTCTTCTCATGCTATACTCGAAATAATTTGAAAAATTGACAAAGATATAAAAAATCTGTGAATGTCCTTTTTTTCACAGAAATAAGAAGACCCAAAAAAATGTGCATGTGCATATGAATTTTTCAATATTTAAGGAAACAAGAACAATATTGGAATGGAATGAAAATTTATGTGTCAAGTGTTTATTTTATGTGAAGGCATAAAAATTTCTTATGAGAGGAGAAGCATGAAAATGAGTGTGCATGCTGGACGGATAATTAATGACTTGTTGCAATGTGCTAATTTTAAGAGAAAATATTTTCAGGCAAAAGCAATTAAGATAGGGAAAAACACGATCTTTATTTTCTTTAATGTAAATTTCATCTCTTCCTTGCATTTCTCGACGATTCTCTTTGTTTGTTTTCTCATCTGCTGAATGAGAATTTATAAGATGTTCATTGTTGAATCTATAACTTCTTCTGCTCTTTTGTATTCATAACAATTCCGATAGGAAGAGAAAAATCAAGCAAAACAAATAAATTGTGAATGGATTTTTATTTAAATTCAACACTAAGTAGCTGAGTTTCTGACTTCCACAGACATCCAGAATAGAAAATAGATGAAAAATTGCAGATTTATGGAAATTTGATTTCTCAATCCTAAAATTCCCTGATCCAAAATTTCAAATGTACAGTAATTTCTGATCTAGCCTAGCTCAAACCCCTACAAGATCCAAAACAATTCTAAATCGGATCTTCGTTGAAAACACCATTAAATTGCAATAAAAAAATCATAATGCAATAAACAAAATTAACAAGTCATAAGGAGATTAATAAATAATCTCAATCTTTCACAATATGAAGCTTCATTAATTTTCATACGCTTCTCACAGCGAACAGCATAATGAAAAATTACATTAAGCTGACTAATTAAAACAAATCTTCATGACACTTTCATACAGAGAGAGAATTTACATGCATTTATGTCTGTTGTACTATGATATTTATCTACAATTTCATTTCTTGCTGTTGATGCAAGCAGATTATCTTCTTACTATGTATACGACTATAATATTTTAAATGTACGCTCTTTTCTTGAGCGGATGGGAGGTAATGTCTTCAAATTGTACGCATGGGTTGGTTTGCTTAGGCTTGATGGTAAGGCATGCTTGAGGATTTTTAAAAATATTGAGCTCCAAAATTTAGAATCATAAAAAGGAACTAAAACACAAAATAATAATTAAATCCAGACCAGACAAGTAGTCTAATGCTTTTTCCATGTAGATCTCCTAAATCCACTTCAAATCCCTCCAGATACAGCTCCAACTCTGTTCAACCAAAACTTTTCATTACGAGAAAAATGCGCTGCAATCATCACGTCTCCCAAGAATCATCTTCAATTAATTTTGTGAGTGCATTGCATCATGAAAGCAATTTGTTACAAAATGCACTTTTATTAATGTTTATTTGACGTAAAATTGATGTAAATTTTTATTTCTTGATCTCTAACTCATTTTTATTTATTTAACAAATAACGATTCAATGTATGTAGGCAACAAATCATCGTTACTATGAGGAGCGTGAAATGTGAATGAGTTTAAGCATGCTGAGATTGCCTTCAATGTCGTTAGAATTGTTTATGTAAGCATTTAAAGATAACTTTCTTTAGTGACTTCCATCTAATGACTCTATTTATTTACTTTAGAATGAAATTATCGCTGCGCAAATTTCTGAGAATTGTTTGTCCATTGTGGCATTTATTATTACAAAACATTGTCGTTATTATGGCGAATTTTAGCCGTCGGCTTTAGAATTTCATTTCTATCCAATTCTCCATTCTCTTCTTCTTTCTTCTTTCTCTCTCTTTTTGTTCTCGGAATGTGTAATTTGATAAAATTTTATTTACTTTAATCCGAATGAAGAGATTTTTATTTTTTTTTCTCGGTCAAAAGCATAATCAGCAGTAGCATAGAATATGTTGTCAATTCATAAAAATATTCGGAGCGATAATCATCAACAGATGATGAGATATTGAATGAAAACATTTAGGGAGATGGAAAAAAGGTATCATAGGAAATTTGATTCCATATCCTCAAGGTATGTGCTGTTTTTTTTTGTAAGTAAAAAGGCTAACTACATATTAAGCACACAATTTAACATACATAAAGAATCTCTTAATCCAAAAATACATTTATTACATTCTTTTCCTTTCTTTCTCCTTTTTGTCTTGTATTATTTTTTTTTGTGGGTCCCAAGCGAACGACTCGCAGGTGAACATGATGAGCATGAAGTTATCTAAGATTTACAGAATATTTTTTTGTTGTAAAATTTTCTCATTCATTTCATTTTGTGATTTTTTTAGAAAAAATTTAGGTCGTCTTTTTTGGATGGAAATTTGACACTTTTCATCATCCTCAAAAAGAATCTCTTTTCTTTGGAATTTTGCTGAAAAAATTTGTCCATTCTATTATTTCTGCCTCAGAAAAAAAACAGCACAGAGAAAAAGGAAAGGAAAGATGAAACAAAAGAATATTTTTCCTCATTGTCTGCACACTCATGTGCACATATAGACATCATGTCACTTTATGTGCATAATGAAATGAAATTATACCTTAAATATATGTTTAATTAAAAACATTTCGCACAAGTCACTTAAAATTTAAGATTATAAGAAAATTAACAGATGACCTTTAACCATGCCATTCTACAAAAACGACACAAAACAAGTCGTAAATAATTCTTTCTCTTCTCGTACGTTCCAAATTGCTCTACCACGATCTGGTGGGGGTTCGTCGGTTATGGCAATGAGCTTTTGGATACGTAGAATGGTTTTAGTAGAGAATCTTGTCTAAATTGAGAACTTTTATCGGAAAATTCAACATTTTGTCTGGTATAGATCATGAAATTTTTGAAATTTAGGGGTTTTAGCATTCCGGTAGTAATTTGTATTACCCAAAAGTCTATAAGATCACATTTGAAACTGAAGTCGGTCCTAATGTAACTAATACTTCACTAAATCACTTTGGGGTCATTTATAAATGATGACTATCAAAAATAAGATTTTAGACCCATTTTCTCAACAAATTTATTAATGCAGTGTCACATAGATCTTGATCCAATCCAAGAGTGTAAATAGAAATTTTTTGACGGGGCTTTTTGTATAAAAACTAAATTTTAGGGAGGTTGCATTGGGATTATTTTCTCGAAAACCCCCTTTCATATTGAAGACTGATACCTAATACACCTCATGGATACGCCCCTGACCCAGTCTATTCCTCATACATGTTGGATGCAAAACTTGGGTTACGACACTTGAAACAAGGCACAAAATCTCACATAAGAGGGAAGATCCAATTTTAATCTGGTAACGAGTGACATGATGCCTTGCTATACCACTGAGATTTAACCAAGACTTCTTAGCTTGTCTCATAGAGATTAATAATTAAAAGCTAGAAAGCCTTAAGTTAAATTATTAACCAACTTTTAACATGAGTCTCTTAACCGCCACAGAAATCCCGGGAAAATTTAACTTTTTATGCCCTAACCAGTCACATACACATTCTGTTTCATTCTCTACAGTGACAATTGTCTTAAATGGCTTCAATCTGTTGAATAGATAAAGACCACCCCGTGTGATGAAGCAACACCAAAGAGAGAGAAATGAAATAAAACAAAATAAAAATTATGCGTTGAGCATTCACTGTAATTATATGTTAAAATATCCCCAAAATCACGAAAACTCTCTCGCTCTGCTGTGAATTATACACAAAAAAAACAAACATCAGGCCACAACAAAATTCTTTCACTCTTTTTTTCGTACACCAAAACAAATTTGTGTGAATCTAAAGCGTATTAACATAAAGTTTTATGTTCTGTCGTGTTCATTCTGATATCGTTTTTATGTTAACAGATGATATTTGTTGCCCAGCATTTCTTATGTAGATTTCTACTTTGTTTTATATACAAATAAATTTCCTTCGATATTATAACACGAGCAGAGGAGATCAACAGGAATGGAAAGACAAAGCGAGAGTGAGAAGGAGAAAAAAGAAGAAAATAAAACTTTATCTTGTAATTTACTGAGGTGTCAATGATAAAATAAATTGTGTTGTTTTCATGTCGTTTTATATTAAAAAAACATTTATAAAATACCAAAAAAGTAAATATATTTAAAAATGGAAATTGGAATCTTTCATTAACACGATAGACATGGTGATAATCGAAATAATGTGTATAGTGTGCATTTACATATTATTCATGCTGATGATTTTCTTTCTTGGGTCTAATTCTTTTGTGACATTTTTCTGTAAGTGGACATGAGCATTTTCTTTGGTCATTTGAATATACTAAGTGATTTTTGTAACATTTATGGGATTCTTGGGAGATAAAAATATGCAATGATTTCGGAACAGATAGAAGTGATGATGTGTATATCTGAGATAAGGAGATATTCTGAGTGATATTAAAGATTTCTGGTCTATTGACTCACAAACTTACATTTGGAGTCAATCTTGGGATTATACTTGAAATTTATTATTTTTGAATTTGCATCCCTCATAATATGAGATTTTCCTCTCTTTTAGCCGATCCTTGCTATGGCACTGCTCACAAAATTCCAAAGAAACTCGAAAATTGTATAAATCAAAACAGTAAGAATTCTATACTTTACAGCCCTCTGTAATCCACATATATATGCATCTAAATTAGAATATGAGAAAAATTTAGCAATGCAAGTCATATTCGTTGAGAATTGAACCCGTGTCACCCGGTAATTTCTGACCACTTGACCACTGAGGTCCTTGACTTGCCTCTATTTACCTAACCATTATGCATAGACAATCAATTTCACTACAAACTTCTTAATAAGCCTCATCTACTCTAGATAAGCTCTATAGCCAGCAATACACCCTTCCCTAAAAATCATTAAAATTATGGCAACCTCAAAAATTGCCAAACTTCATGTAGTAAGTAAAATTTCTTCATTTTACGACCACATTTACAGCACTAATTTCCTTTAGAAATGCTTCTGTAAGCAAATTGCAATGCAAAAAAAGGTTCAAAAAGTATTTTAAAATTTCCATGCGAAAGCAATTTCACAGTTGTTAAATTTCTTAAATAGCTCATGAAATTTTTTCCATAATTCGAATATAAAATTAAGTTATTCAGCTTACCGATTAGTTTTATCACTTGTTTCTGACGGTTCTGTTTTTGCTCGTTTAACCTATAATAAAAATGAGATAGAGATAAAAGAAAAAAAATAATATTAGTTAGGAATGATGTCATCGTGAGTTCTTCAAATATAGAAACTGAAAGTGTGGCGAAGTCAGTTAATTTGTTAGTCGATGTATAAATAAATATTTTATGCTACTTGGAACTGTTTATGTTCACTTCGATGGAATTCAGTTGTGTAAACAAGCAACATTGGCGGTATGAATTGCTTTATATGACGAATGTCTCAAGAGTGATGCGAGAGAGTGATTTTATATACACAAATAGATTTATGAGAGATAAATAATGAGTCAGGAACTTCCGACATTGTCGATATTCTTGACGAAAATCTCTTAATCCTGTCATTAGTTTTTATGACATATTTAAAATATTAAGTATCGTGGAATAATTAGTTTTACTTGACAGCATGCATAAATTGCACATATGGGTTGGTATACATTGAAATTTGACTCGATACACTGATTTTTATGTGATTTATTGGAGATAATATAAATTATTTTAAAATGGCAATAAATTTTTTGATTAATAAACTTAGTATATCAATTAATAATAATGGCTTCGCAGAGTGTGAGGCTATTGAATATAAATAAACTTATTTGATGAGACAGACTCCCGTGATTTTCTGGACTCTTAAAAAATATATTGATGATTAACTAATTAAAAATTTTCATACAAGCTAATAAATTTTAAAAATTATTAAGAAAAAGAGTCATTAGGAATTCCACGTAGCACTTTAAAGTCATAATTTTATTTTTGGTTTTATAATCGTGTGCTCATTACTTCAAAATTAAGCAATAATTTCCTTTCTAATCTGAAATTTTAATTTCTTATGTGTTTTTTTTAAAAAAAAGCTTTTTTTAATGACTGCATCGTTAAAATTTGCATTCAAAAAATTAGGAAATTTGGGTGGATATTAAAAAATTTGGAGAAATTTCATTGACTTTTATTGAATTTCTGTGACACTTCATAATTTAGCTGGAATTATCTCTTTGACACAGATTAGCTAATTTTTATGGCCATAAAAAGTTGGAGGTTTTGTTTAATAATCTCTTTCTATTCTGTTTTAATTAGTAGCATATAAAAATATGAAGCTATTAAAGCTACACCTAAAAAATTATCATTTTTTTAGGCAATAATTTAAAAGTTAAGTAGAAAGCCACAAAGTGTCTAAAAATCGTTCAAAATTTCATTTTTGAATAGTTTTAATTCAGTTTTTAATTGATTTAAAGAATCTCTAATTTTTGCAAACTTAATTGATAGGATCATTCAATTATGATGTCCAACAAGAGACTTAGCCAGAAATTTGAGGGTCATCCAATTTTTTCCCATACAAATTTCAATCTTGAGGAGGTTCCAGACCCCCTTGCATCCCTCTTGCTACATCCATGCATCCAACATTAGAGGAGGAGGGAATGCAGTTTCATTGCAATGAATTTTGACACAATTGAATAAGTCTTTTATAGCTTTTACTATTCTACTAAGAGGAATGGTTTTGACAATCCCATTTTATATCCATCGAGCCTTAAAACAGTGGCTGCTCATCAAGTCATTGTTGATATTCATTTAAATTTGAAGAATTTTATAATTTTTAAGGAAAAGTTATTTAAAAAGCAAGATAAAGGTTCAATAAACAGAAATATCATAACTCTAATGCAGTTCTCTTAATTTTCCACGAGTCTTGAATAAATGTTTACCAATAACTTAATATGATGTATCTTTAAATGAAGTGAATTTTAAATTTCCTTCAAATTAAAATTTTTGATGAATTTAAAGTCTAGAAAAGCAATCATAACTTAAATTAAAAAGCATAAAAATTCAAATTATTCAAAACTTTTAATGTCACAATATAAAAAAATCCAAATAAAACTCTTTTATTTTATGTACATTCCTATCCATATCCTAGTGATAAGTTTTCATAATTTCTAATTAATTGCTTTTCTAATAAATTAATCAGACGATTTATTGTGCTTGAGAATATTAGATTAATCTACAATTTAAAGACCTGAATAATCTTGTTAGTTAGAAATTAGTGGTGTCTTTAACAATGTAAAATGAGACATTATCATTAATGAGTATCCAATTGCATATTTTGCGCCAAAATTACTTTTGGCTTTAATGAAGAAATTGGGAAAAATTTAAGAATTTGTGATGTTTATGTTGAGGTAATTTTCATATGAAAATTAGGAACTTCTTTTTTTTGACAAATCTATTAAATAAAGTACTAAAATAGTAGAAAGCTTTAAATAAAGATAGCATGGTACTTAGCACTTAGTAGTAAGCCAAAGCTAGTCAGTGGGAAATCTAGCTTTAGGCAGCATCTTAGGCACATAAATTAACAATTCATTATTGATTTTGAATGTGAAAATTGATAAAAATGAGCAACAAGTCAGACAAAGAATCGTTTCACTGTTGAGAGTGTGCTCAAATATACTAAATTTACTTATCCACCTCCCTGGTGGATATTAGGTAAATTTAATAAAAGTCTTATAGAAGCAGTTGTTCCTTTTTAAGCAAGAAATCTCTGAATTTCCTAAAATATCTAAAAACTGAACCATTTATTCTGATCATTTGTGAAGTCACTATGTCATTCGAGCATATCAGCATGAAAATAATATTTGTACGTCTAAATATATTACATATATGGTAAATATTTAAGGTCATGGAGGTTTGTTTCCCTTCCATATCCACAACTATTTCTCAGTTTATGGATTATAAGACTCTAAAATTGCAGATCAGTCGATAGCCAAAATGAGTTCAATCTACTTCATCTAATCTCCATAACTTCCGCATATTTTTGTAAGAACAATTAGCTTGTTCTAATCGAACTTAAAGTGTTTTGTGCATTATGGAAATGCTCAAGTTCAAAAACTACCTAAAATAAATTCACAAAACAGTAAGAGAAAAAAAATATCCCAATATTCTCATCTCATTTCGTTCTTTGTTTCGTTATCTAAACATCACAATCAGATTGTAAACCACAAGAAACCTGACTGACAAGATTCCTTTATAAATTTTTTTTAAACGATCAGTTAAAAACGGAGTGAAGAAATAAAATTATGTCGAAAAAAATAAATGTACCAACTCTCATGGTGTGTTTTAAATATTCAGATGAAATTTTTGTCACTTTTTTTTTTGGCTTAACACACAGAAAAATAAATGAGAAAGAATGAAATAAAAGAAAATGAAAATTTATAACATCTCATTAGAAATCAATTAATAAAACCATAAAATTCACACATCACGCCAATAAATTATTCATGCTGGATGAAAACAAATTTTCGTATTGAAAGGCACAACATGAGCAAAGAGAGAGAGAGAAACTAAATAAATAAAACTAAAAATCAATTAATTTAACAAAAAAATTAGTAAATAAATGAAAAATATGTAAATTTATTTAAATTTTGAATATTTATAACTGTTCAGCATGATATAATCTAGAAAATTTGTCACAATCGTTCCTTTTGTCTGATCGAAATTTGTAAGGTGAAAGAGTAAAAGAGAGATAGAAAGGTAAAATTCCAAGAAGCTCCAAGAAGTCTTAACAGCTATCAAAGGCTATTCATCTAGGCAATTCCCTCGGACACATATTTTTTTTTAAAAAAAAATGAAAAATTAATTCGAAACGTGTTGGACGATAGGAATCATTAGAATATATATTTTTTTTATTTATTTTTATTGCGATAGAGAAACGATAGAGACGAGAAGGACTATGAAAATGTTCATAGGTGGTATAAAGTCAATAAATGAATTGACAATAAATCTAATTATTGGAGACAGTTATGTTGATTTGAAAACGTCAATAATGAATTTCATTAACATGTAATAAGGTAATGAGGAATGAGACTTTGATTAGCAATTCATCAGATTATCCGGACTAGACTTCACTTATTTATAGATGTATGAATTTTTATTAATTAATGCGAATTCGACTTCAGATGAAATCTGTTGTATTCCATCGGGTTTTTGTCAAATTCTTTGAATTTTTGCAATAGAATGGATCATGTCTGAATCATTTAGCTGAAAGAATGTTTTGGCTAGCCATTGGAATAGAATCTTTAAGGCTGTCGAAGACATCCACTTATGATGTCTAAAAATAAGGTAGAAAGTGGTCTGGCTATCGAAAGACATCATTTATGAATGATCCCAATAATAAATGTTGAAAATCTGACATCAAATTTGTCAAAAAAAAGTCCCAAATAAAAAGTCGTGTATGCGATTAGCGGAATATATGGTTTCTGAGTTATATAAGTGAAAGCCTAGATTAAATGCTTCTGATATAGCAATTTTACCGTCAATTTAATGTGATTTGATAATCAATAATTTGTGTAACTTGAAACCTGTGCCTTAAGAATAAACATAAGAAGCTGTTACTATGAATGTTTGTGTTTAGACGGTAGTTTTGGATAGCGCGAATTTCGAATTGAGGTTTTAAGGAATATTTTGGCATTTAATAGATATTTTTAGAAGGAAAGGTATTTTGCTGAGTTTTTTTCGTGAGAACTTAATTAGAATTTAATTAATGAAATTTAGAATTTAGAATTTTTTAAGAAAAAATTGATACTGTTTGGTCTGATTTTGATTTTTTATTTAAAAAAATTATTGTTTTAAATTTTTACTCTGAAGCTGATTTTCAAACAATAAAAATTACAAAAAAAACAGAAACAAAAGTCACGGCTAGGGTTTTTAACAACGGTGCTTTAAATTGGATGCAGTACCAGGTCTGCATCATTTTCAGGACTAGAGCTGAAACATTAGTCTCTGTCTTATTCAATGGGTTTGAAAATACCAAAAGATAATTAGATTCTAGCATCGTGATGAACTGGAAGTGTTATGAATGAGAATTCTACATACTAAGTAGAATCTACTATTTCACGCTTATTTTAAATGGCTAGTTACAATATGTTACAAAATTTGTTAAGATATCTAATCAATAGCCCTAATTTCATAATATTCAATATTTTATGTCACACTTAAGCGCCGGTAGACACTGGCTTGAGACATCAATTCAAATCTATTTGAGTATGCCTCTAACATGAACTTAATGATTGCTTCCTATGCAATTAATTATACGAACTTGAAATTATTCCTGGAAAACATCACGAAATTAACATCACAAATTTCATTTACGACCAAAATATTGCTGTCTTCATCAAGATTACTAAAGAAAAATGATAATTCAAGAATTTTATTTCTCGCTGACTTGATTTTTTTTAAATAACGGAAATCGTCTATGAAAACTATTTTTAAGATCAATTTTAAAAATGATAGCAATAAAAAATTTACAAACTGGTAAAAACCGGAAAATTGTCAAAAAATTATGACGACATGATTTGTGTGTATGAACACATTAATCATAGCTTATGTCTTGCATTTCATGAACTTAAAGTTACACTCCTCAAAATCCACGATTCTAAACTTAGACTAGATTAAAAATTTAAATGGCAAAAGCTTGAATAACTCACAACTAGAGCTAGCTTGAAGTCGAACCTAGTCGACTGCTCACAACTGAACTACAAGATTACGCAAAAACAACAGTTACATACTTAAAAAGTATTCACAAGAAATTACATCAGAAATCTACATTTCTTAATCAAATTGCTTTCACTTCGATGTAAAATCAATGTGATGTGATAGTGAAAATAATTTTAATGACTTTTGATCATCCCAGCCATCAAGTAACACAGATCAAGAGTAGTGAAGAAAACAAAACGTATTCACAATGAGAAAATTTTAATTAAAATTGCTTTTTTTGTTGTTTTATTATAGTACCTTTGGTTCAATCTCTATCATTTTTTCAATCAGTCCTGCACAGCGGGGAGCAGCTGATAAATAACTACAAGGCATTAATGTCACCATTTCACATAAAACTTTTTTGTGTGTATAATAAATCGTTTTGCGTTTTTTTATATATTTTTTTTCCTCTTTTGCTTTGTTTTCTTATATTTTATTTCACATACACACACACACTTTGCTGGATCTGAATTTTTAACTCTGTCTCCATTAATTTTTTATTTTTGTCAATTATTCATTTTATTTGATTATCAATTATCAACACAAAATCTCGTTTCTTTTATATTCTTTTATTTTTCTCTTCTTTTGCACATTTCAACACTCTTTTTTTATCATTTCATTTTTCATTTAATGCTCGGCTGTTCTCCTTCATTCAATAATTTCTTTTAATTATTTCCATCATACATATATGTGTATATGCACAAGCAATTCCATTCGAATTGTTTCATTCATTAAACTTTCTTCCTCACTGCATTTGCTTGCAATTCCGTTTCATATCCGTGGCGTTAATTGCTAGAGAGAAATAATATTTTTTTTCTACAATTTGATATGCGTCATGTTAAATTAAAAATGATATCACTCATTGCAATTCATTAATTAAGTACACATATGTTGCAAGTATGTGAGGAGATTGTTCTCATTCAGCTTTTATTTTTTTTATGAATGATTAGATGTGGGGAGATTCTGATGGGTACAAAAAAAATTTTATTCTAAGCATGCAAAAAAAATAGTCACTCCATGCATCAACGAATGTTCTTTTTCGATTTTGTGTGGTTTAATCTACCTTTTTTGGTCAGTTTCTAGTTGATTGAGTTTTTTATTGCAATAATCCACCATAGAATTTTATTATTTATCACAGATATTCAGTTTTGACACTTGATCCTTTCAGCACAAATTCAATTTTGTTCCGTTCAAGTATATGGATTGTAATTCAATAGTTTCAATCAGTTTTTAAATGAAATTAATAACTAGCGGCAATAAATTTCCAATCTCTTTCCTTTAAATAAACTTTTTTTTTATCATAACGAAATGAATTTCACGAGCCGTCGTTGTCTCCGTCGTGTAGATTAAAAGCACACACTAATTCCTCGAGATCTCACAAAGAACTGAGCTCACTGGCTTTTTTTTCGTGTTGTTCAATATTGAATGAATATCGTAAATGATGAAAGCATAACATTCGTTGTATGTGCGACTATATCTGTCTCATTCCAACATGCGGTGTCTATGCTATGGTGCTGTCTCACATTCTGAATGATCACTTTGCTCTTCCCCATTTGAAAAAAGAAAACAAGGAATGAGCATAAAAAAGAATTCGAAATTTTTTTTTGCTGCCGTTGCTGTTGCCTTTGTTCGTGGGCCGATGCAGAAGAGAATGAGAGAAGCACAGCATATAATTTTTGCTCTTTTCATGCATGTACATTGAATGTTCATTTTATGGAAAACTAAAAAAATAATCATTCAAGTGAAAAAGCATTGTCAGGAAAAATATTTTATAGAAGGGAACATGCTTCATGCTTTTTTTTTGTTGGATATACATATTCCGTGGAACAGATTGTGAATGTATTATCGGTAAGAATTGAAAATGCCATACGAAATGTGATTAAAAAAAAGTTAAAAGAAAGGAACACGGAGAGAGAAAAAGAGATGGAACTAAAACGGTACTGGCTGAAAATCGACCCTTTTATGATGGTTAATAATGTGTTCATTCAATTGAAATTCCCATTGTCATTTGGCATCGTCATATCTCTTCAATTCATTCACTCGGATTCTTCTGCTTTTGTGTGTGGTAAATGCAGACATCCAGGGATGATTTTCAAAAAGATGGCTGTTCCATATACATTTTTACACATGTTGAATTCTATTAAATGCACTCGAAATGAGTAAATATATTCAAAAATGAGGGGTTATTAACTTATGAATAGTTCCAGGAATTCTTTATAATGCAATTATGCTTTACTATCGTTCACTTTCGTAATATATATTGGAATTAGCACGTATTATGATGGTAAGCATGAATCGGAAGCGCAAATGTACAGCAAATAAAATTAAATGATTTATTTTGAAAAAACAAAAAAAAAATCTTTAAAGGCACAAACACCGACTGATCGTTAAGTCATGAATTTGTATTGTTTCTTTTTCGCCTTATTTGTTTTGACTGAAGTACTATAATTATATTATTTATTTCATTCAGCTCTGATGTTTATAGGAAATGGAAATGGAAAGTTAAAGAACGTTTTCATGCGTACTTGACTTTAAAAAATTAAATAAACTGGAAGTATTGTGGAATTGCAGTTTATATTGCCTTTTAAATGAATTTATTTGCTTCGGAATGTTTGAATTTAAAAAAATCTTAATTAAAGAATTTTTTAATCGTCATGTTATTGCTTTTTTATTATAATTTGGTGTGCTGAGATATGATTTAGGAGAAAACAAATAAGGATAAATTTCAAAGTAGCAATTAAAAAATATTTGAAAAAATAACGGTCAAAAAATATTTAAAAAATAACTGTCAAAAAATATTTGAATAATAACAACAAAAATATTTGAAAAATAACGGTCAAAAATATTAAAATACACTAAAAATAATTAAATTCAATTATATTGATAAAAAGGAGTCAGAATGTCTGGAAAAAAATTACAATCAATTCAAAAATGTGATACTACTAGAAACCTCATGATGTAATCATTTTTCGTCATAAATGCTGATCACCACTAAGTAACATCGCTCCTTTCCTGGACAGTATAATGTTTGATTGACTCTAATTTCATTTTACAAAATAGAAAACAACAATATGGATGAAAATATTTGCAAATTGCAAAAAAATGGAAAATTAATTTTATATTACATGACATTTTTGTAACGCTTCTTTTTGAAATGAGACCCCCATATCCATATTAATAAAAGCAAGTAACTTTCTTCATGACAAAAAAAATTTTTCAAATGAAGTAGAAGATTTTTTTTTCATTGAAGTCGTTATTTAATATATTTTCTAGGAATAATAAGAAAAGAGATAAAGTAAAATAGAAAAAATAATAAGAAATTGTCCAATGTGCTCCAATTGCACGCCACAATGGAGACAATTTCTTTCCTTTAATTTCTATAATTTTCTTTATATTCTTTTACTGATATCAAATTAATTGCACGACAAGCAACAAAGTTGAAAAAAGGTATAAAAATTTCTTTCATTTTACTGATATCGCATTTTACTGACAATATTTTCTGCAGTGCGGATTCAAATTTGTCGACGATCATGCGATTACCATGAAATGCTCACGATATTGAATAAGTCTTTCATGCTTGTCCTGCACAAAATGGAATGAAATGACAAAAAATATAAAATAAAATTATGGATTAGTTTACAAATGATGTCAGTTAAAAATTGGAGTTTTTAGATTAACCTTCCAAATGAGAGTCATTCCACATCAAATTCCCCATCCTCCTAATTTTTAAAGGGATAAAGGACATCGAGTCATATGTAGATGAATTTGCCTCAAATTTAAAAAAGAGTTCTGTAGCCTAGTGGCAAGGAATTAGGGGTCGTTCGTAAATTACGTCACACTAAAAACGACTTTTTCGACCCCCCCTCCCCCCTTGTCACAAATTTCTCAAAGAAAAAAAAATCTTTTGTATGGACTGTCACAAATTCTTTGACCCCCCCTCCCCCCTAAAAGTGTGACCTAATTTGCGAACGACCCCTTAGACGAATATTGTTTCTCTCTCGCTGAGAAGACGTGGGTTCGATTCCCACTAAAAGTAGAATTGTTTTTCATTATTTTGAGAGGTCAGCTAAACTTTTTGTCTCGCGAAACATTTGGACCCCTCTAAAAAAATCTTGCTATGTCAAATAATTTTTTTTTTTGAAAAACTGGTATATTTGTTTGAGTGAGTTACGGAACATACCTTAATCATTACTTAGAAAAGGTTGTCTAATATAAAGGAGTCCCAGACTTAATTTATATGGGTGCAATTATTCAATTTAGCAGCGAACGACAAGAACCTTTAATTATGCAACTGTACGGCACTGATAGATGGACCCCTAAAGGAAGAGTAAGGAATTCTCCAATGTAAGCAATTTGTGTAGCTTTTTTTTGTGCCATTTGGCATTTCTATATTAATAATTTTAGTCATGCCACTTATCGGCACTCAAAAATCACAAAACACAAAAAAATGTAACAAGTGCCAATTACTTATCAAGGTCATTAATATCCGATCGTTGATATCAAATCACAACATATCGAATGACGTTAAAAAATAAATTTGTGTGTTTTTGCTACTTCCAATTATTTTTGATTATGAGCGAGAAAAATTTATTTGAAGCTAAAAAAATCTCATTAATTTTTTTCTTTCTTTCTTTTCTCCTGCTGCTGCTGATGTTCCTTTTGCCGAGCACAAAAAAAAGTATCAAATTTATTTCATTTTATTTTCCTATTGAATAAGGGTTGAAGGTTGTTATTTTACGTCTAATTTTGTGAAATATGCAGACCTTTAGCGATAATCTGTGTATGTGTGGTGCGCTTGGGGTTCAATAAGCAGGCAGTTGGAATAGTTAAAGGGTTATATCGATGTGAAACTTTATATTTGATAAGAGGTCAATTTTAACCCTTTTAAGAATTCTTTCGAACTATTTTTTGATTAAAGTTAATAAATGCTACGTGATTTATGAACTTTTTGTGTGGCTTTTAATTTTTTTGTAAAGAAAAATTCGTTAAATAATCAAAAATAATATTCTTAAGGGTCAATAAGAAACATTTTTAACCCATTTTTTAATGTCGAGCAAAAAAAAGCCGTGAGAAATTCACAAAAAATTTCTTACAACGAATTTTTAAGCATAACAAAATTCCTAAATTAAGTCATTTATTGTGAAGTGAGCAAAAATTACATTTTCAGTTGTAAAACTATTTGTAATGTCTGCAATAACAACCTCAGCTATTTTATTTCTAGGATTTTTTTTCATGTTTTACATGATTATAGTATTTTTTATATTCACAGACTTGGACATTTTTCAATCTACGATTTTTTTTCTCTTTAATTTCTTTTATCGTCGTTGTGACATCTACAGCTTAGTTCTTTAGAATTTTTTTTTTGTTGTTCATTTTTAAAGTAGATTTATGTGTTGATAATTTCAATATATTTTAGTTTTGCACAAAAAAAGAAGATTCTTCCGACAAAAATAAACTACAATGTCCTTATCAAGATTTACAACAGCAAGAGGACAAAAATACTAAAAAATATAAGTTTCAAAATAATTTGATTTCTTGCTCATTTGAGCAGAGAATGTAAAATCGTGTTTGATGAATGCATTGGAATAGAAATAATAATAAAATTTGGAATTAATTTTTGAGCAGCATAAGAAGCCATATACATGACTACCTACATTGCTTCTTACATTTTAAATATTTTTTTTTTGAATTCATTTGAACATGTATTGTAAGTTTGAAATATTAGACGTGAAATTTCAAAATGCAATGCATTCATAACTCAAAACATTGATTTTTGACCGTATGTTATGATGAATGTTGTACATGCTGATGAATGGTAGATGAGAAATGTAGTTTTGAAGTCACATTTCAATACAATTTGATGCTATGATAATTAGAGCGCATTTCTCAATATTTCTATGTGCATTTTCTCAATCACTGCTGCAGGGGCGTATCCAGGGTTTGAAATCTCAAAAGTGGAAAATGTATACTAAGGTGCTCGAAATTGACTTTTCATGACCTTTTTTTGGTTGTTAGAGTTAACTTTTCCGAGGGGGGTTTTGACGCCCCTGCACCCTGTATGTCTACCTAGGACTCATTGGCGTAGTAATGGTTCCTGTCACCCGAGGTTAAATTAAAAATTTATTTTTTGAATTTTTCAGAAGGGACCAAAAAAGGTTTAGAATCCTCCCCCCTTGCTACGCTACTGCTGTAACTTTTAATTTAAGATTTTTTGAGGTGCTTTTTTAGGAATTCGGAACAAACCACTGAGTAGGAAGAATAGGATGACTTAAACAGCGGTTTCGGGCATCTCATATAGTAAGTCATAAAAATAAGGAACGGACAATAGAATAATCTCCAGTAAAATGAATATTTCACATACACTTTTGAACTACAAATAGCCATGAACTAAATTTTTGCACAGCTATGAATAGATAATTGATATCAGTCTAAGCAAGAGCGTAGCCAAGGTTTTTTAAAAATAAAAATTATTACCTCTTAGGAATATTTCAGACTATGCCCCCGACTATTGGTGTTTTCAGAATCTAGGACTTAGATGGATGTTGCGTACAACAATAATAAATGGAATGCTTCAAGTTCAGAGTGGACTGTATTTTTATTGACGACAAAATAATGATTACGTGTTAATAGTTTGGGATGCAAATTTGTACTAAAAAATTGAAGAAAACAATGACTACTACGATTTACTTTGTGTATTCATGAAATTGTAGAAATTATGTTCAAAAATGAATGAGTATTGATTCGGGATATTTCTGTCTTAACAAATTCTCGAGATCAAGGTAATACATCCAATTAGGTATGGATGTAGATCTTTATATCAGTAACCAACTCAGAGTAGGTTATACATGTTAAAAATTAGATAACACTCGAAATCTTAAAGTCCGTTGGAATTATTAAGTTGACATGTTAGGAAGTCTTTGGATTCGAAAATGGTTCTTATTTTTCGAAGATAAAATTTCGAAAATTTGGTTTTTTGAATTGAAAATGACCGTTGTAAATCAAAAAAAAAAATTTTTGCTTATTTTAATTAAACACGTTTAAAGCTTGCAATGTTGCTAGCTGTAACCAAAAGAAATCAATGAATCATGTTTTTGAAGTGCCCAAACATTCTAAAAATAAGAATAAGTGGAAGTTTTTTAACGGTTTTTTCAAATTCAAAAAATTTATCAATCAAAAAATCTTCTAAAAAATTTCGAAAATATTTTAAATTTAAAAAAAAAAATAACGATTCATGGTGTTGTTTGCAGTCAATGGGAATTATTGAGATATCATATTAGAATTTTCTTAGGATTTTTTGGGATTAATCCGCAGTATTAACGCCTTGAAAAAGTGAATAATGATGCAAACGTTGACTGAAAGTAAAAAGACGCATTCCAAAATGACTTTGTTCACATCGAGTAACTATCAAAAATTCTTGCTGATGAAGCAATAGTAGAAATATTTTATTTTTAAACATAAAAAAGTTGATGATTATAGTATATGAAAAAAGAAGCTACAAAAGTGAAAACAACATAGAGTAATATGACCTCCCTGGTATCACATATGAGAATATACTTTAACACAAAATTGTTCAATTTATCGATTAAAATTTTAGGATATGATATGATTATAATTTGATAGCATGTATGAATATAATAAAAATAAATCTCAAGGTCATTAAAGTGTATGCATTGACTTGAATAAGTGTAGTATATAAAGTGGCATGTACATGCATTAAAATAGTAGTAAGTTACACACAAAAGAAGGAGACACAAGTATCAATATCACAAAACAGAGAACAGAAAAAAAATCATGAGTAGAATGTGTAGAATATCACATCGAATGAATGAATGTAGATCACTGTATAAAAAAGAAATTCAATAAATGCTAAACGATTAAATTACAACTTGTTTATGACTTTAAATTACATTACGTAGATATTCATCTAAATCTTTAGCGAATTATCTTCTCTCATTTTCTATAATATCGAAAATTTGTGGATTTGATATTATTGTTCCATTGTCTCTAAATTGTTAGCAATTTAGTTAGTTCGAGGTGGTTTCAATTTCCTTAAGTGTTCATAAATTTTGCTCGTCAGTTAAATTGACATACAACAACATTATTCAAATAATATATTACGACCAGAATGAAGCAGCAAGATTAGTATAGGGGTTTTGAATACCGGCTGGCTATATCATTGTAAAATGTTAAAATTAAAGGTTAAGTGGGTCATCTTGTTGATCTTAGAAATATTCTTTTCAATCACTTATCAATAGGGTGACCAGATTTTTTTGTGTAAATTCGTGCAGGAGCGTATCCAGAAAATGGAGGGGGTTTTAGAATTTTTTCTTAAAAAAACTCTAGCAAATTGAAAAAATTTCCCAAAATGAGGGAGGTTTTGACTAACACTTACACCACCCCCCACACCTTCCCCTTAATACGCCTCTGAATATTGTAAAAATCCGGAGCATAAAGGAAAATTTGAGAATTAACTGAAATAATTGAACAAAATTTTAAAAAATTTCCGAGACACACAAAATAACGAGCAAATGGCCTAGTAGTATATTATAGTAGATAAACCACTCAATTGATGACATTTCTGTTTGCATCCTATAGACCCCATAAGAGATACCAAAAGCTGTATTAAAATGGGTGAGTTGCCTGCCCCTTACTTAATCTCGAACCCATTATTGCTAGGATAATATTGCAATGTTAAGGTCAACAAATCACAGGACAGCTCACATAGTGAAAGAAGTTACTCATAAATAATATTCACGACTACTACTTCCTTACTATTGGACATCACATATAAATTAATTGCTCAAAAGCTATTTTCATGACCCAAAATACCCTGTCTAGTTACAAATCGATCGAACCATATCTCGACAGGAAGAATCCCCAAAAAGCACACAAATAACAAGAAGAAGTAAATGTTTATTTGCCATTTGAAGTCAAAACATTTAATTGAATTAAAAAGAGATAAAGTAAAATGTTTTGTGAGCGTTAATTTATTAGACTTTAAAAATGTCAAATTGACAAAAAGGCATATTAGAACGCCTAAATGTGTCATCAGTAATCAATCTATCTATCTATTTTTCCTCACAAATCAACATGTAGAAGTGTTTGAGTGAGGAAGATGGAGAGATATTTTAAAAATCAATCAACTGTAAATTAACTTAATGTCAATATTGTTTTTTTTTTGTTGTCTTCTTTCCTTCTCTTCGTCTCTAACAATATTTTTGTGGAGTTCCTCTTTTGCCAATAACCAAAAATGAATAACAACGAGAAAAACTTTTTTTTGTGGTTATTTTGCCTTTCATGGGAAATTATTGACGCGAACTATTCTTGGAATCTACTCGTGTGTCCAAAAGTTATGCTGTGTTATGGGCATCATTCTTTTTTCTACTCGGCTGATGCAGAGGTGCTCAAGCTTTGTGATGAAGAAAGATTATGAATCTTTTGGTTTAAAATGGATTAAAATGGAATAATTGGAAGAAATTCAACAACAGACAAGGGGCATGCTCAGTGAGCACACCATGGTATAATTGAGCATTCTTTGACTGTTAGGGTTTTATGAGAGAATTTAGGCAATTTTATTCGAGCAAACCAGCCATTGAAGCAGCTAGACGTCATTTGACTCAAACAAATAAAATGTTTCCTGAGGCAAGGCGTTATTAAGGTACGACTCTTTACCTAGATTGTTTTTGGAGAGATTTTATATGTAATTCAGGAAGTACACAGCTTGGTTCATGATATGACTAGTTTTCTGGGCCGAGTTCTCAGGTATATCCTAGTGTATACCTCCGTCAATCTAAGACAAGACCTGCTTATGTCTAATTATGACCCATGGTTTAATCACAAATTTTAGCATGTTCAACTGCTGATTATGATACAAAACCTATAACCATATGCTCAAACTCATGTTTATTACCTTCGATACCTACAACAGTAGAAATATTTTTGGACACTTTCCTCAATTTACATCAAATCCAATAAATTGTATTAACAAAAATACCATTTTACCCTTGCTGTTCGAGCACCACGTTCGGAATTGAATTTCATAAAAATGTACCACAGACCAAAACAGTTTAGACAATACTGTTCTATCAAATTGACAAGAAATATTATCATCCATAAAGAGAATGATGTTAATTTTAGCTCATTCTATGTATATCGAACGAGAAACAAAACTACGAGAGAGAATTTCGTGTGCATGTCTATTTTGTCTAGTGTCAAATTACCATGAATATACAATAATTTAAAGGGAAGAGAAGAAATTTTTTTCATTTTAATTCAATTTAATAACACAACTTTTCATTCTGTGTTATTTTTATGTGCACCGTTCAAGATCATTCACAAATTGAATGTTTAAGAAATATGAGCTATCACGATGTAATGAATCATTCCATATGTGTATGTATGCATTTGCCTCGATTCTTAATTCTTGTTATTGCAACAGTAAGCAAAGTTCTTCAGACGATGCAAAATTATAATTTATCATGATTTTATGTTATGATTTAGTGGCTGCATTAAAGATTAAGTAATGCAATATATACATGCATTCGGAACTATAACGAAATCAATAATTTTTCTGCTCATACATTAAAGTACCATCATAAGAGATGCTATATACACACATCTTTTTCTTTCTTTCCTTTATATCTCTTTAAGAGATACAGCAACTTTTTATTTCACGATTGGTTGAAAAGCAAGAAAATAAAAAAATGAAAAGGTGAACCGCCCCATAATAATTTCTTCTTTTTCGTCAGAACATGCGTATTACTGTTATCGATTTATTGTTATGCGTATCAATTTGAATAAAAAGGAAATTTCTTACATTACAGCTGGAAAAAAAAGAAATGGAAATAGCAAATAAATAAATTAAATGCGACATTACTAATGCGGTAATGTTTAGTTAATAATGGCTTACATAAATCGATAAAATTAACATTTCGGTGTCATGTTGAATTTTTGTTTTTCAATTTTCTCAATTTCCACCTCTGGGGTCGTACACAAATGACGTACAAGTCCAACATTTTGGAGTTGATAGTGAGACTGGAACTGAGTGACAATTCATATGCTTATTTTTTGTTTGATCAGGAAGACGTCATTTATGAACGACCCCGCTGCTACTATTTGATGTTGTCAATATTTTCATAAATTTCGATTGAATTTGTTACATGATGAAATGGAATTTTTTCGACATTGTCTTGTCAATAAATAAATTTAGTAAATTGAGAATCAACAGCATGTTCAGCTTCATTATTTTACTCTATGCTACACCTCAGGTTAAACAACACAATAATTTACCCAAAATTACCTTCTAACCAGTAAAAACCTTCATATGAATGGAAAACCACGAGAATCATGTACATGCTCATTGGTGGTCCTACTTGAAGCTTCTTTTATCAGATGTAATAAATCATAATACAAGAAGGTTGTAAATGCGCTTACTAAGAGCATGTAGCAATAGTAATATGGCAATAATTCATAAAAGATATCAAATACTTCCCTGTCAATGACAAGTCTTGGGTAGGTCTGTGGGTTACTAGGGTTTCCTAAAATTTCCCACCTAAAGATTAATTTTTATGGAAGGAAAAACAGTCTCGTGAGTTGGAAACTTCTAAATAATATTTAGTTACATAAAAACATAATAATGTTGGCATGCAACACTCCTGTCATGAAAAGGATCGTGGATTGTATAGATTTTCATCAAAACAACTTTTGATGACTAAGTCAAAATAATGTCTGAATTTATGAGCTCAACATTGTCGCATTTGGATTTCTGAAGGCTGATTTAAAGAAAATCCTGATCTATTTCTATTAAAATATTCAATCCTTGTATTGATGAATTCCTGAATTGGATGTGTTGAAAAGGACACAAAAGTAACATTTCAATATTTTTATGTAATCCCCGAGCAGGACAAAAAAGAATCATTATCAGAGCTCGAAGTAGACTCAACTCCATACAAAATCTGAATCGACTTCAAGCTCTGATCATTTTACTAGGAATCTGAACTCTGTGTGGTTTCTAAATGACTGTCAAACGACGCCTTATGTTGCTCGAGATCATAGTATACGTTTATAGTACTGAAAATAGTTCAACTCTAACTGACAGAAGGTGTCGAATTAAATAACCAAAACCAAGCATTTTATATGCGCTGTAATGAACCTTGTGCGTCAGGGGCGTAGCCAGGAGGGTCTGGGCACCCCCTCCCCCCAAAGTTTTGAACCGCAGCGAGAGCACGGCTCAAAATTTTTAGGGGGTGCCCAGCGTCATGAAGTGCGTCATGACCAAAAATTGAGTTTAATCTTTTCAATATTCCGACAAATCTGCTCCTGACTCAAAATTGAATCTTCTTTGCTAAATTTCTCAAATTTCTTCATAAATTTTAATTAGCAAATCTTACGAATCTTAAAAAATATTAATTAATCAGACTTAATTTCAAAGTCAATCATAATTTCATATCGAACAATAAATTCAAATTTTCATAACATCAATCCATAATATTAAGGATGTGTCCGTTAATTTCTTTCTAGATAATTGATGGACACCTGATACAAAGCATTCTTGAGCTATTAAATTTTCAGTATGTCCTGGTGAGTCCCGGATTAATTATGAAGCTATGTCGATTAATTAAAATTAAAAATTAATTGACACCTTAACCATAATGCAAAACGTGGTGGGTTACACAATTTTATGGGCATTATTAACAGATCATTATCATCGAATTAATTGTTAAGAGATATGATGGGATGCGTGGAATTATGATTTAAATCACAGTCAAGGAGGGAAGCCTCAGGCTGTTTTGAATTTATTTATAGTTTTTAAGGCACATAAAATTTATATTTTTTTGATAATAATTAAAATTTATTGAGAAGAATTCCGGTTATGGAATATTTGATTATTCACATTCTAGATTGTAGTTCTTTTGTCTTTGATTTTAATTTGAGGAAAAAAATCCATTACTGATTGAAATTAGAGCTGTTTGTAAGGGGTTGATGTAGGTTAGACATATTTTTTTTGTAGAAAATACTCAAATAAATTCTAGAGAGATTGTGCCAAGCTTCAAAACAACCTTAGAATAGAATTAATGATTACTGTCCAAGGGTGTACACAGAATTTTTTTTAGATGGGGTCCAAAATATTTTTCCGTTTTTTTACTCAAATTTTTGTACTTGTTGTTAGTTCTAATGGTGAATGAGTGATAAACTAATAAAGTAGAGCTTTGGAGAAACGTCGGAAAATTTTTTAAATGAAAAATTATTTTTAGAGGGGGTCCGCACCTCATCAGACACCACCTGGTTACCCCATGTTGCTGCCATTAGAACTGTAAGTCATTAGATCGAAACGTTTTTAAACAAATACATGCAAGAAGGATACTGTTTATGTTAATTCACTTAATTCTGTAATTTTGCAAAACAAATATAATGAAATAAAATTTTGAATTTCATATGGGTTGCATATAGTGATTTATGGATTTCATAAGGGCAGGCTTGTATCCAGGGGAGGGATTTGGGGGTCAAATAACCCCCCTCGCCCAAAATTTATTTAATTTGGTAAATTTTTTCATACAATTTTTTGTTGCTCGGGAAACTGGTCAACAGTCACTTTGTTGATCTTGAAAGAAAGACAGGCAGGAACAGTAATTATTTCAGAAGAGAAACTAAGTTAAAAACATAAATTTCTCTACAAATTTTGACAAAGAGTCAATTACTCTACACAAAAGATACCAGATCCAACTACAATAACTTGATGTGAATCCTTCACTTTCCATGAAATATCGATCGATAATTTAATTTTAACCCACTAGATGACTTTTAAAGGTAAACAAACTTCCTTTGATATTTAGCTAAAAATGTGTTGTTTTTCTGCATACAGATGAAAAACAAACCCTAGCACAAAATAGAATAAAAGAATGTTTATTTACCTTTGAGAATGAGGAGAGAAATGATGATGTGAGGTATCTCTTAGCAACACCCTTCAAGCTCGACATTCTTTACATCCATACCTTTCACATTCATTACAGTAATTATAATTAAAAAAGTAGATATAATAGATTTTCTTGATTTTATTTTATTATAATGAAGATGAACTTTATTTTTTCGAGAATAATGAACTAAAGTCATACTCATCAGTCTTACTGTGAGGCTCATGGCTGTGGATAATTTATTTTCACTCGGTAGAAAGAAAAATGTGGAAAAAAAATTATAAAACAGAAGAAAAAAAGTTATAATACATAAAAAAGAGTTTATCTTGTTCAAATCTCGAAAAATGCCACCTTTGAGTAAAGCATAAGAGAAGAACAGAGACAACAAGCAAGATAACAAACGAGAATGCTTAAATTTGTCACCTGAGCACAACATTAATAAATTCTTTTTTTTTTGTTTTAAGGCTGCTTCTTTTAGGCAAAAGAAAGGAAGAGAGAGAGAGGAGAAAGAATTCATGAAATTCCAAAATGATTTTCATATAAATTTTAGGTATGTGGCTCGGGGAGAAGAAAATACTTAAATTTTTGCATGACACAAAGAATTCTTTCACTTCTTTTTTTCACTTGTAAATTAAGCATTTTTTACGATTTGGAATGAGCATTTTCAAGCGACTAACCTGACTCACTGTGAAGCGCTTATCTATGCAGAAAATCTTTTATTATTATAAATTGGACATTCTTTTTTTCGTGTTTTTTTTATATGCAAAATTAGAATTTTTGATTGGAAAAATTGGAAATTCATAAAATAGATTTGACAAGAGGTTTGGCTCAGTGTCAATTGGAATCACTGATTAGTCACCTCGATGCATGTTGAATATCTTAGACTGATTGGAAGATAACGTCTATGAAATCATCAGACAATTCTATCACCTTTTCACTGACTGTGGCACGAAATATTGTGCTTTTAAATATGCGCATGCTAATTAGTAGCATGTGGATCAACAATTTTGAGTTATCTTATAGAAATGTCCTAAGTATTGTACAGGTAGTCCTCGATTTGAATAGTTGTTTTGTTCCGAAAAAATTCAACTCAAATCGAATATTTTGGTGGTTAAAATTTTTTCTGTTCAAAACGAGGACCCCCAGTATATCCTGCATTTGATATGAATTGATAATTATAATTGAATTTCAAGAATACAGTTTTTAGTATAAAACTAGCAGGACTTACTTTTTTGAATTTAAATATTCTTTCTAAATATTAGAGAAGTGTAGCCACAATTTTTTTGGGGGTTTTGGATTTTTTCTCTAAAAACCTTTGAAATTTTCCAAAGAGGTAGGGGTTTTGACCTCAAAAAAAACCTCTTGGGTACGGCCTGATATTAGCAGGCTGACTATCTGTTTGGTTTTACAGAGGACAGTCTTCTATTTTTGAAGTTCGTCCTCTGTCCCGTGAAAGCTTCAATATGTCCTCTATTTTCATAAATTGTTCTCTATTTTTGTAAAAATATTCCTTTTCTCTGAATTAACCCAGGAGGGGTATCGAAAAGATATCCAAAAAAAGTTATGATTCCAAAAGATATCAAAAAACGGTCTTGATTAAAAAAGGGCCCCAAAAAATCCTAGATACGCCCCTGAGTAAGAGAACCAAAAAAAGTGACGCAAACAACTGTGATTGACCTAAGCGGTTATCACGTGACTGAAATTATAATGACGCAAATTTCATGAAAGAAAAATACAATTTTGTTGTTGATCGCATGACACTCAAAAGGCAGTGTAATTTTAAGCAAAGACGTGCAATGTTGCTAGCCTAGACGCTTGGGAACCAGAATGTCATCTTGTCTATTACAAAAATTGCTTGACCAGCCGATACATCCAGAAATCATCTTTATTAGACTATGGTTGATCCTGATGCCGCTTATGTGTTATTTGGTCTAATTGTCTGGGTCTAGAAGCCATCTGAGCTAAATGACATAAGGATCAGTCAATCATGACAGAAAACTATTTTGCAGAAACTATTTTGTAGTATAAAAAAATTATCAAGAAAAAAAGCGCCTTAGACACATCCAAACTAAGATCAAGCACACCTAAACATATTTATAAACTATCATGAATAAGTATGAATCCCTTTATGTCATCCATAAATTTGCGATTTATTATCCCTACCTTGAAACCCATAAGGTAATGATAACCATGGTGCTGTGAATTGACAGTACACCATTCACAGCACCAATTTTTTGATTGAATTATTAGAAATAGTAAACGACCCTCACTGCGACCAAACAGCTGGACATCAAATATTCGATGTGGTTTATCAAAAAAAAAATTATAAAAATTCTTGTTTACTAATCTTTATATTTTCTTAGCAATTTCTCAAGACACAAAATTAAGGTCTCCCCTCTTCTTTAACCATTTAACAAATGTTACGGAAGTATTTACAAAACTTAGACATAACAACATTTCAGTACTTTTTCGGTATCAAATGACACTAATTTTTAGTCTTTAAACTTTTTTTTAATGAAAAAATAAAGGAACAACAAGATTTTGTGTGAGGCAGACATGACGGAGATTGAGGAAAAAACAATAAAATTTGATTGATGTCTTCATTTACTAAACTAAAACTAGAAATGTAGATAAAAAAAATTTAATTTATTTAATCTCATTTTACACTTTAAAAATAATGTTTGTGTGACGCATAATCTGAGATCTAATTAAAGCATTTAATAGTTTACATAAAAAAAACTTTATCGATAGCAATAATAACAATTAAATAATATGTTATGAATCAGTGTGGTGTGACATGCCATACATTTTTAAGGTGAATCACAAAATTCTATTTTTATTACTCTCAATATATTAAATTTCACTATTTCACTATATTTTTTTTTGTCTTCGACTTTATTTTGTTTTTTGGCTCTGCTTTTTAAAAAAATTGAATAAAATGAAGTCAGTTATGGAAATTTATCGATGCTCAATAGGTGGCCAGTGAACAAATTAGAGATGAGATAGAATAGGACCTCAGTCACACATTTTATTTATGCCTGTACATGTATTTGTTTTTTCGCTTGACCAGCAGACCTGGTCATAAATTTATGATGCGTGAGAACTTTCAATCATGTCTTATAAATCAGTCACATTATTTTTTTATATTCATTCGACACCAGCCGAAGATGTGAGAAAAAAGAATTGATTTATAAAAATTATGTTTGTGTTGTAAAAAAATATATTGGCATCATTTGCCCGTCGCAAAGGTAGTGACAGGGTTGGTGAGCTATAAAATTTATTGATTTATTTTCATCTCGTTTGGAGGTCGGATTTTATCTGAAAATGAATTATGGGAATTTTTCTGAAATCAAAATATATTGTATTATGATTTATTACATGCTTTTTGACATAGTTAAGTTAAATTTAAATAATTTGAAAATTCATAATTTTAACGATTTATAAATATTTAAAAAGAATCATGATTTGATAAAGGCCAATGGGGGAAATTCAAGAATTGTGACCGTTAAAGTTTCCTAGTAAACTTGCAAAAGTTGTCAATTTTTCTATCTACCATGCAAAATTCGAAATTTTAAACTTTTCTTCGAAAACTGAAATTTTTTAAAACTTATAAAAGTAAAGTTTGGATGAATTTTTGAAGGAGTTACTGAATAATTAGCTATTTATAATGATAACCAAGCTGAATGCTTGATGTTATTGATACAAATACCTTAAAAATTAAGAAAAAAATTCCAACGGTTTTTGAAAATTTGAAATTTTGAATGTGCATTCTTTAATACCCCTAGACTTTCTGAAAGTCTGTCGAATTTGAATTTTTCCCATTGGAATAAAGGAACATCTATTACAGTGTTTCTCAAACTTTTTTGAGCCACGGCACACTTTGACTGTATAAATTTTTCGCGACACACCATTTCTAGGTAGAAAAACTTTTACGGCACACCAAATAAGTAAATATGCTCAAAATTATATTAAATTAGAATAAAATCCTAGCACTAGTCCAAAATACTAAAAACAAAGCTCTAGTTTTTAGTTTAGGATGCTTTAGTTCAGGTTTATAAGTAAAAATCTATAATTTTCTGAAAAAACACATATTATTAGAATTTTTAAAATATTTTCACGGCACACCTGAGCATCTTCTACGGCACACTAGTGTGCCGCGGCACACAGTTTGAGAACCATTGATCTATTAGATCGTATTCAGCGGAGGGTTTTGTGGGTCGACTACCCTACCCCCCATGAGATTTTTTCAAGAAAAAAAATTCCAACCCCAACTTAATTTTCCTATTCATACAAAAAATTCAACCCCTTCCTCTCTGCTCTTCCATTGCTTCAGAAATACAATCAAATGTGCTCAAAATCTGGAAAAATATTAAATTCAAATTGTCCCAACCCTGACAAAATTGGCTATTAGAAGGGAGGAAACAAAACGTCTCGAAGATGAAATGAGCAAAAAAAGTAGTTTCTTGTTCTTGTGTAGAGCAAATCTCATTGGAACTCGCATAACGCCAAGGAAAATAAATAATCATCATTTAAGATATAACTCGAACTACAAATTTATGCAAATTAAAAAATTATCACCATTATAAAATTTATTCCTTTTTTTCTCATAACATTTATTTCGACTCAGTCATGTCTCATCGTTCTGTGCACCAAGAAAAATACCACGATGGTGAGGAGAAAGACAGAAAGAAAGGAGAAGAAAATTCTCACAAATAAAAAAAGTTACATTTGCTTGGCTGGAATCAGTTTTATTGTTGACACATTACGATTTTATTCATTCCGTATTTTTTTTTATATCCAAAAGCCTGATTGTTATGAGTGAGCAAGCTTGTGCAAAAGAATATGGACATGTAAGAATTTCTCATATCAAAAATTAAATGGTTCAATCGACACATAAAAAAAATTTCAATCTCTCCATCTCACTCACTCTCATTTCAGCTCATCATTGCTTATAAAGCACCAGAATCACACGAAAGAGAATGTGACAAATTAATGATCATAAAACAAAAATTTTTGAATTTGTTGGTTGTTTGTTTATTTATTTTATTTTATATTTTTTTTTCTTCTTTCTTATAATTTTAAACATGACCATAAATTTCTTTCTCGTTCCCTGAACAGATGGAAAGAAGAAAATGTTAACTTGAGGATGAAATAAAGGAGAGAGAAACTAAAAGAAATAAAATTAATTTCTTTTAAAGTTCTATAACATTAATTTGTTGCAACTTTTCCTTAAAATTTACATTAAAATTCGCTTCCACGAAATTTTATGTTCATGCTTAATAGGTTTAGCAGTTCATTTGGCAATTTACTCTTTTTGTATAGGAATTAATTATGGTCTAGAATTTTTAATAATGATGTATAAGGGGTCATTTACTTATGAATTCCATCAAAAATGAATGGGATTTTTAGACCCCCCTCCTTCCTTGTCAGAAAATTCTTTTTGTATAAAGGTGTCAGGAAATCTCAGACCCCCGCTCCCCCCTAAATGTTAGACATCATAAGGGTCACTCACTAACTTTATATTGAAATTTCAAAAAAATAATTTTTTTGTCTGAAGCTTCAACAATTTTAATGTAATTTTTTTAGAGAATTATCATAATTTAAATATAAAATTTGTTGAAAGCATAAATAGAATATAATTGACTAGTTGGCTTACATGGCTAACTAGCGTATCTTAAAATTTATTTAAGCATGAGTTCGATTCTCATTAAATTAGTAAAAATTTAGAATATATTTAATTCTCCTCTGTTTATTTTTAAACATAATTTTTTTTGCAAGTTTCAATTAAAAATTTTATCAGAGGAGCTCTGGGGTATAAAAATCTCATTTTTAATAAGGGGTCATTCATATATGACGTCCACAATTTAGGGGGGAGGGGGGTCTGAAATTTTGTGACACCTTCATACAAAAGAAATTTTTTGTATGAAAATTTTGTGACAAGGGGGGAGGGAGTCTAAAAATCCCATTTTTTGATGGACTTCATTTATTAACGACCCCTAAGGGGTCGTTCACTTATTACGTTACGCAAAAAAACGAAATTTTAGACCCCCCTCCCCCTTTGTTACAAATTTTCCAAGAAAAAAAGTTTTTTTTTGTTTAGCCGGTTACAAAATCTCAGACCCCCCCTCCCCCCTAAAAAGCGAACGTAATAAGTGAACGACCCTTAACCGATCGCTTCGTTTTTCAGGTTTTTTGTTAGTATTTTTTTGTAATTTTTTAAATTTTTAACTAATTGTTACTTTTAAATCTAAATACTTTAAAATCATTAAACTGTCATGATTTCCTTTTTCTCCACGACATGTGAGGCATTTCTAAAAGTTACAGACTCTGATGTAATATTTTCGAGTGAAATAAACTCGCAAAAATAAAATTTTCTTCACCCCGCTGAGTTGTTGTAAAACATTTTAATGTCTTATCGATACAAAATTTAAATAAAATTTTACATGGGAATATTGGTCATGTTAATAAAATTTGATCTTTTTTGTGTATTTTTTTTTATATTTCCGAGAGGAAGCTCTAGCCTACAAGCTTCCTAGAATGAGGGGTACTAAACTTTTTGTTTTGATTGTTTTAAAATGTTTCCATTTTCTTCTCGTAGACAGTTTAAGTCAGTGATTCTTAAACTTTTCTAGATCGTGGCACACTAATCATTATATTGATGATTTAGCGGTTCTTTAGAGCCCCAAAAAGTTATATTTAGACTCAATTTTAGTTGGAAAAGTGACCCAGATGTATACAGTAAAATATTGGATCAAAAAACTTTCAACAGAACTCTTACACATTAGTGTGCCGTGGCACATAGGTGGAGAACTTCAGTTATACGTGAATGATCATTTTGACGATGATTTAATTGGTATAAATTGATTAATGTGTAGGGGTAGGATAGATGGGATACCCTAAAGGAAAATTTACATACTTCAGTCTAAAACGTCATCTAACTAAGATGAAAAATAGAACAGTGCTACTCAAACTATGCTCCACGACACACTAGTGACGAAATTTCAGATGTATCAAGAAAATTCTGGACGTTATCATTACTAAAGCAGGAATTCAAGCTTGTCTCGAATTTTTTTTCATATTTTTAGTGTCGCCTGTTAAAATGTTTGTGAACCACTGGTTTGAATAAATTCTTTCCAGTGAAATATTGGAAAATTTCAAAATATTCTCAAAGCGATCGTGTCCTGAAGTTTTTCTAAGTTCCAAGTCGGAAAGAGCCAAAATACACATCTAGATCCTCAAAATTATAAGTTCCTAGTCAAAAATCTTCTCACAAATCAAATAAGCATCTCAAAATTGATTATGTAAATCACTCACTCAACACAACATGATCAAGAGCAGAGGAATAGAGCAAATACAATAAAATGTATAAATCTTATCTAAATTAATGTCAAACCCCGAAGCCACATAAAATGTATCATGAATGAAGATTTCAATTTCAAAAAAAAAATAACAAGCTTAAAGTTTCTGTCGATGTTGCGGTTTTTTTTCAATATGGTTGAAAGTAACTTTAGAGCCATGGGATTGATTTTTAAGAATTTCAGTGCAGTTTTCTAACGGCTTGAAAATGCATCTATCGCCACTATATCATATTTTCTATGTGGTGTTGCCTACCTCCTAACTACTTTTTTTCAGCTCCTATCATAAAACGGAACAAGTGAAACTTTCTACAGCAATTGTCAACACTTTTTTATTATTATTTATTTCTATTGTGCAAAAAAAAGTCGTCGTCTTTGTAGTCGTTTAGAAAGATCATATAGCCATGCATTAAATATGATATTTTATTTAAAACAATTTTTATAGTTTCTAATTACCTCCTTCATTTTATGATGAATGAATGAATGAATGACTGAAACCATGAATGAAATGGAACTGCAAAAACAAAAAATGTCAGTCATATAGCATGTAAAAATGTACAACTCAGCATCACTTGTTGGATGTATATCATTAGTGACAATGGTGAGAAATTCATCGCTCACTTGGGAATTTCGAGAGAATTTTTTAAGGGCTTCCTTTTCCTAGATTTTTATCTCTTGCACTTACACGTGTTACCCTTCAGAGAAAAATATTCCTTTTTACGCTGCCAGATGATATAACTTGACTTGGTAACATCATTGGATGTGGGATGATTTTATGTTTTTTGGATAAAGTATCACCATGGGAATTATGGAGATGTTAAGCGTAATTGAGCATTTCTTTATAACAAGATTGAGGATTCTTATTTTTTTCTAACAAGTAATAAGGATTTAATTTTATTAGGTACAATAATATCCCAATTCATAATAAAATATGCTTTAAAAGAATTTAATGAATTTCATTCATTTGTCGAAGGAATCATAATTTTTTTTTTGTCATATACATATTTAGTTACTGCTTCATAATTTTAACTGACACCATTTTTTTGAAGTTTTTGTTCGGCGTTGAGCTTTTCAAAAAGAGCTTTTATGTCGCCGAGAGCTTTCGTCAATCGCTGAGAAAATCTTTCAGTGTTTGTTTGAGAACAACTTATGGTGCTGGACAGATGGAAGAAGATTTTATCTTCGCCTGACACGATGTATGATACACTATATCCATCTGTGAAAAAATTAGAATTTTATCAGTTACTTTAATTAAATTCATCATCCAGGTAGCTTCGTTAGGTAAGTTCTGGCTTTTTTTAATTTGTGCATGTCCTTTGGGGTAGTTCAAATATTACGTAGCGCTTAAGGAGAGAAGGAGGTGTCAAAAGTTCCTCTTCATATTAAATTCTTCCGATTTCCTCACGAATTTTGATACAGGGAGGGGGAAGAGGTCAAAAATGGTCATTTTTAGCATTACGTAATTTACGAACGACCCCTTGTTGAAGATTCTATTGAGCCATAACCTAAATACACCAAAAAACGACTACACAAGCTGCATAACATAGTTATCAGGGCACCACTACGTCATCTGACTAAGGGGTTATTCACTCATGACGTCCATTAAAAATGGGATTTTCCTCCCACACCCCTTGTCACAAAATTTTCAGACAACCCTTCCCCCCTAAATGATGAACGTCACCCCTAATTTCAGAAAGACGCGTAGGAATACTGAGACGACTGTTTTCATTGAACACTTACCATACGAAACGGGTCCGAATCCACCTCCACTTCCGACCAATCCAGGATACTTCACAAGATCAGTTCTAGGACTCTGACCGTGAGGAGTTTGACTAGTTGATAATCTCCATGGTTCACTTAGAACTTCTTTCAAGAATGGCGACTCAATTTCAAGATATTTAGAGATTACGTACAGACAGAAAATATGACGATCAACTCCTTTTCCTGTCATCGCTTCTAGGTACAACTGCTGATGTCTTTCACAAGCTACTCTCAAGAGACGAACTTTTTCGTGAGTTGAAACTTGGTCGTCTTCCATTGCACTTACCCAAGCACATGATTCAATTGAACATGATCTTACGGTTTCAGTTCTACCTTCACGATAAAGACGTGTCATTGATGCTTCGTATGTTAGAGAGAACTTTCCAAAGTCACGGAAGTAAGCAAGTTGAAGTGCCATTTGAATGAATGCATCAGGTGAAACTTTGCATGTCTTGATGAATCCTTTTCCAAAAGCAGCATGTTTAAGGACCATATGATCAACATCCTGGAACATTTTAAATCTATATTATCTAATCATTATAACTGGAAGTAATGTTGCTTACACTTGTGATTTTCAAAGCATCATTGTATGCTTGATCAATGTTTTTAACTAATTGTTCCTCACTAAAGTCCCATTTCAATCGAGTCGGGAGTGGAGGCTTACATTCCATGGATCCCAAAAGGTTTCCATCTTCATCATAGCTAAAATAGACAAATGAAAGAGTTTAAAATTGTAAAAGTTAGAATCTTGTTGCTTTAACTTACCTAAATTGGTCCTCAAACTGAACTTCTTCGTACAAGTGTCCAAGAACAGGAGCATCAGCCCATGAGTGTTCTGCATTCATCGCATACTAAAATGTAATGTAAAAATGGCAGTAAGCACATGATAATAATATAATTAAACAAACTTACTCTTGCATTACTTCCAACAGCCATACAAAAGCTTTTGTCAAACCAGAAATCATAAATTTGTCCAAAAAGGCATTGCTTCGAGAACACCTTCATTTTTTCAACGTCATCAAAGTCCATATCAAATGGTTTGTCGTGAAGATTAAAGAAGAAAATCGAGTTTTCGATGCAGTCAAGGGATGTTTTGTTGACACCTTTTGAGAAGTATTTGTTTCTAGTTTCAGCCCATTTTGTTCTATCCCATGCAGTTAAGGATCCCAAGAACTCTTCTGGATGTGATGCTTTATTGTTGGAGTTAATGATGTAGTTTAATTGATATTCAATTTCCTTTGCATTAAGCAAGCGACCATTGTGCTGAACTGGTAATTTATAGTAGACTCCTTTATGCCTTATAGACATATAATGTGCATCATTATTATGGATGAGTTTATCACCATCAACTCCTGGGATACGAGCAGTATTGAACAGCCTTTCATATTGATATGAACACAATGGAACCATTCCTTGGACCATAATTGGTTGAAGCTCTTGACGAATAATTTTTCTACGGAATTGCAAGCACTGGTAAATTAAATTAGCAACTCGAGCAGCTTGGTTCTTGGTTGGATAATTTACGCAGTCAGTTCCATAAATATTACTGTTGACTAACAGAGGATGTCTACTTTTATGGTAAACATATTCTTCCCACCAATCTGAAACGTAGTTTGTTGCCCACCAGCTCTTAAGGACCAAGTATCGTTGAAGCTTCTTTCCAATTCCTTTTTCAAAGTCTTCAGCTTCTTTTGCAACTCTCTCATAATTTTTGTCATCGAGTAATGGACGGACAGAACGTAAATATCGTTTCATTGTGTCCTTCACTGGTGGTACTGATAACCTTGGCAAGGTTTCTTGAAAGCTGAAGAGATTAGGAGAGTTCCATTTGATAAATACTATAATAAAAATAGATAAAAATATCACAATTTAATTCAAGATTCCATTTTATCACTAAAATCAAAGCTTACTTTTAAGTAGAACAGCCCAAATTCTGGTTTTCAAACTAACTCTTCTGCCTCGTGACTCAAAAAGGAATCCTCGGTATGTAAGCAACATCTTAAGGGTAAATCTCATAATAAAAGCTACAAGTAGCCAATAGAATAATCCAGCGATAGTGCATGCAACAATTTCCCATCCTAGACTTTGACTGAAAATAAAATAATGGAATTAATGCTCGTCACATGCTCGTAAAATTGTTAAAGCTTGATTATTGCTGGTCAAAATTAAATCAGAACTTTTAAATCGATTTAATATTTTGCCTGAGGGGGTTTTGAACTGAGAAAAATTCAACACCCCCAAATTCTGACGTAATCTAAGAACGACTCCTGACATTGCAAATTTTGTACTGTTTTTACTTGAATTTCCCCCCTTTCTATAGGACGCTTGGCCTTGGTCACCATATTCATGCTACCATAAGGTGACTTGCCTCCGTTCAAACTATAATGCTATTCCACTGTGGCTCGGAAGGGGTGTAGTCCCCATTCCAAAAATTTCTTTAAATTCACAATGTTTCTCATTAAAAAATTCAAAATTAAAATTTTATAAAACCAGATACCCCCTCCTCCTTTTTGAGGGGGGAGTTTGAAATCTCCAAAGTGGAAAATGTATACTAAGTTGCTCGAATTTTCACTTTAACGAACTTTTCGGTAAAAAAACTCTAGCAATTTTTTTTCAGAGGGGGGTTTTGACCCCCCCCCCCCCTGAATACGCCCCTGCGTAAAATATCCGAACGACCACTAGGGATTTTCAAAATTTTATTGGGATTTGGAACTTTTCTCATAAAATTAATGAAATTTTCAAAAGAACTAGGTTGTTTGACCCTTACTTCCTCCACCACCCCCTCAAATAATTTCTAGATACACCTCTTTATGTGCTTATTGTAGAATCAAATTTAAGAACGAAATTAAAATAAAACCAATGATAAGAAATAAGCTTAATCAAAACAAAACCAACTGAAACTTGTTGGTATTTAAAGAAGATACAAAAAGCAGCTGTACGCGTGTAGTTTTACGTAAGGAAAAAAAACTGGTTTCTAAGTTTGTTTTGTTTTGAAGCATCAGAATGTTTACATACTCTGGCATAAATTTTATGACGACTTTAACGACATCAAAAGGAGTATTTTGTGTGTAGAAATGAAATCCCATTGCTAAAGCCACAATGATCCACAGACTCTCCAAATGTGCTGGATAGACTCCATTCCTGACTTTACTACGAAATCGTGCAAATCTTTTTCTCCAGGATCTCATACCAGACACAAACACCAATTGTAAGACCTCCTGGTCATGATTGGCATCTGTATGCTCATGAATAAGCACATCACTATAAGTTGTTGCCTGATGAGCTTCGGCCATAGTTCACCTGCATATGAAGAACAAAATTGGAATTTAATCCCCAGTAAAGAAGTTAAATTTAAAAGTTCAGATTTTATCTTATCGCACGCGCGTACGTCAAGTCGATATTTAGGGGAAATTTTGACTGTTTTGGTTTTTTAAAAATGTGTTCAGCATGTCTGTTATCAACAAAAACATATATTTTATATTCCACAAATATAATCATCGAATGACACACCTCTTCTTATTCTTTGTGTGTGTCTTACTGCTGTTTCTCTCCGCGAGAAAATAAAGTCCAATGTTCAAAGTTTAAAATTTATCTTATCCTACATAGCTCAAGTCACACTTCTGATTAAAATTCTTACTTTATAAATTAAAAGTTAGTCATGAGAAAAAGCTTAACTTGCAATTTAGAATAAATAACATGATAAGTTCAGTAATTAGACTTGTCATGTAATTGTACGATGGTGATCAAAGATCAACGTCTCAAGGAGTCTTATAATCTCTGTCAGATAGAAATTTGCATAATACTTATTAATACCTTTTTTAAAGTCACTGTCAATTATGTAATTAATTAAGTGAAACTTTTTTTTTTAAATTTGCACAAATGTGAAAATCAACAAAAATGATGAGAAAAACAAATTTCACCGAATAAAGTTATCACTACCTATATTGTTTTTTTTCTTGCACGTGTAGGTCTGATTCGGAGAACGATCAAAATACAAATGACCGTCAATGTACAGCACACGACTACGCACGAATTGGGAATGCGCGCTCAATGTGAATCGATGAGAAGCGAGAGTAAGACTGATACCGGTGAAAAATTCTCCACAGTAAAGCATGACTTAAATGGAGAAGATGTGTGTATAAAGCACGCTTTCGCGTGTTGTTTTGTTATTGAGATTTGTAACGCAATCAGCTGTTTCCAAAATTGAGAGAATTTTATTCTATATCACTAGAACTTACGTTATGTTTATGCGTAGCTCATTGAACTTTTATGCAAAAAAAAACTTTTGTTAATGAATACTTTAATCTCTTGTTGATTATAGCCTTAGTTTCTATTGACAAGGTTGACATTTAAGTAGGGTTAGGAAACATACAGTTTGTTTGTTTGCAAACAGTTTGCAAACAGTATGTAAATTTTCAAAACAAAAATAACCGTTAAAAGTAAAGCATGATTCAGTGTAATTTTTGAACTTTTACCAACTTATATCATATAATTCTTTATTTTATTCAACTCTGTATATTTAAACATGGCTAAAACACTATAATTTAGCTAAAAATTGCAATTTTCAATACAAAAAATTTTCAAAGAGAATCCGCAAAAACATACAGAATTTTGATTTCAGTTTTTGCTTTAATTACTAATATTTTAATAAAAATTGATAATGATTATGTCATTAATCAGCTAATTAAACATTTTTCAAGTGATTCTGGCATTGTTTAATTAGTTAAAGTTCTTAATTTTAGCAAAAAAATCTTTGCTTTTTAACGGTTATTTTTGTTTTGAAAATTTACATACTGTTTGCAAACCGTGTGTAAATTTCCGAACCCTACATTTAAGTCATCATGATGTTGCATTATTTAATTAAAATTCCAACTGATCCCAACAGTTGTTCATTAGCATTTCAGAATCTGCGCTGCTTCATGTGAAAAATCACGTAAGCTCTTTTTGAGAGAACTTTTCCTGTTTTTAGAAAAATTGTGCGTAATTTTTAAAAGCTTTGAGAATTTTTTTGAGAAAATCCGTTAAAATTTTGAATTTTTGAAATTTCTCAAAGCTCTTTAAAAAAGTTCAAAAATTTGAATTTTGAATGTACGTTAAATTTTCAAATTTCTATAATACGTTAAATTTTTAAAATATTCTTAAAAAATCAAGCTTAATTAGGAAAAGAATTAATGAATTCATACCAAAAGGTCTAAACCTGATACAATTGAGGTAAGTGCACTTTTTGACAACAAAAGATTAATTTATTCTTAACTCAATAATTAATCTTTAATGACGAATATTCAAAAGCTACTTAGTCATTCTTCATATTTTGAAGCATGTAAGAAATTTGCATGAACGATAATAAGAATAAATTATTTATTTAAAAAACCCATGTCAGGATGAATTTCTGACCTATTTTTGAGCTCAATAAAACTTTGCAGGTATGATATTTTGTTATCTTATCGATCCAAAAATAAATTCACAGGAGAATGTCTGATTACTCAACGTCTTAACTTGCTTCTCACAAAATTGTATAATTTATACTCTCATATAACATTTGTGTAAACACAGAAAGTTTTGATGAATTTTTGGCAAAAGATGTTTCCATTCAATGCCTGTCTCCAGGTTATTTTTTTATAAATTTTACTGATGACTTTCCACTAGTTTGTGACTATCTACTTCCTTTGCAAAACAGCTTTTTAACTTTTTGTCATAAATCTTTTATTTTTTGTTACAAAAAAATTATAGAAAAAAAATAATAATAAAGAAGTGAATACAAAGCAAAAAGTACATTAGATAAGAACTGTTATTAATTAAAGAACATGTTAAAAATTGTATTAAGTATTACACGTGTAGATTTATGATTACTGTTCATGACTGACATAACTGCAAAAGTTTCTCTTCCTTTCATTTCCTTGAGAATATTCTTTGAGCTTTGAAGTAGTTAGGCAGGTGAAAAATGGGGCTGGTTTGGTTGTATTTTCTTCTTCTTAATATTCATTTAGGTTTTAATAGGAATGACTCAAATACTAAAATTATGATTTCACTCACACAGGATGTGCCTATTGCTTTACACACCACGATTCTCTAAGTCTTTAACTTTGTATATTCTCACAAGCCAGTGCTCCGTTGTATAAACTTCCTGTAAAGTTTCCAATTCAAAATCTTTATTACCAATTTCAGCTCCACGAACACGATCATAGCCTGTCGGTTTTCCAGCTTCTGTATAGACATGACCGAATCGATAATAACAAAGTTTGTACATTAGACAGTTCAGTAAAGTCTGTGAGCCTTCTTTGTCAATTCTAAAGTCCCCATTTGATGAATAGTAATCTTGTTCCTTAATATGTTGTCCACGATCAGTTGAACCGCCAATTCTTACCATCCACAAGAATTTGTTAATATCATCACTTGAATATCCAGTTAAGCCGCCAAAAATGACTAAAACATAATCAACGTCTAGTTCCCTCATGATTTCATATGCTTTCTCCTCACTCGATGCCATTGCTTGACCAACTCTCGAAATATGTGTATTGTTCCAAGTATTATTATCCACTAGAACCGTCCGATTTGCCATTGCCGTTATCTGATATCCATAATCCCACCAACTCATGATTCGAGCGTCCTAAAGAAGGTTTAATGCAAAAAAAAGAATTAGAATGGCAGCGACTCTTACTTGATCAGTTGATTAATTACTTTATAAAATAATCAGCGATCAAAGTGCAAATTTTTTTAATCACGATCCTGAAGTCTTCTAATGCCAATCGAATAATAATGTTGATTATAGACAAAGGAATTCTACAAAAATTCGGAACTCAACTTTATCATATAATTGACATTAATCCTAGACACATTAGGAATCTCCTTTATAAGGATCAATCAATTATCAATTCTATCATCATTTAAATAATTTTTAGGAAAGCACATCATACAAAGTTTCGAATAACTTTCAACGTGTGCCTTAATTAAATGTCAAATCCTTTAAACTCACCTCAGCAGTATTCATTCTCAACCAGTAGTAAGCTTCACGGAAGTCATCAAAAATAATTCTGCTACCGTCATGCGATCGTGCTGATAAAACGATAGATGGCGAGGAATAAGCCTCAGATGTGACCCAAGTACAATGGAAGGTATAAGTGATGAGCATGAAGGTAATCATTACAACAAATCCAATAGCAATTTCGCTTTTAACTCCTTTATTTTGCTGATCATATTTCTTGTACTTCTTTGAGGTATCTGGACGTGCAGTCTTTCCTTCGGTAGTTGTGAATGAAGTAGCAGAAGTGTCGACGTTTCGAATATATTTTGTCAATAAGTGAGACACAGCAATGCCAGATAATATACACATAACTGGTGCCAATACAAGCATTAAACGAACCATAACGCCAGCAAAATAAATTGACGTAATTCCATACAGAATAATAAAAATGTTAGCATCAGTGAGCTTATCGAAGCAGAAATACAAGCCAGCTGGAAACAGGAACACCAAAATTTGAAGATCAAAGTAGAATGAACTCCATGATGTCGGTTGATGTTCAGAAACGGATGCAATAATTGGAATATGATTTTTTGCGTATGAAGGATCAAGTAAGGAATAGAAACGTCCAGTCCATGGAGATACCTTTCCAGATAGAGTCAATACGGCAGCAAATCCAATGAAAATTGATAAAATCGAAATGGTTATTGATTTAATAAGGACTTCAAACTGTTCCTTTGTTAATTTTGACTTTAAATATTCCACAAATGAAAAGAGTTGGCACAATCCAAAGACTCCAAATGCAAGCATATGTTCAGATGATTGAACTGGTTGAAATCCAACAAATGAGATCTGCATACTCAAAATTGTTCCAACACAATAAACTGTACTGTAAGCGACATATAGACGATGTGAAAATCTTCCAGTGATCATTAATGCTAAGACATGCAATGGAATGAGATTGATGAGGAAAACGTAGCCACCCCAACTTGAAACCATGTAAAAGTATGCAAGACTGGCAAGAGTTGACCATAAAATAGCTCCAGTTTTGACTGCCTTAATCCACATGTAATATGTGAGCAGCATAGCAAAAATTGCAATTCCTTCATTATCGTAAGATCCAGCGACTGAACGAGAAATGTAACCAGGAACAATTGCTATCATAGCAGCCGAAACAAGTCCTGCACCAGTTGAATGGATTTCTGATGTAAGCAAGTAAGTTACAATGGTCGTGAAACTTGAGAATAATGGAGCAAGAAATACACAAATATTTCTAATATCAATTGTGATATTCAGGAACCATAGCATGCGATAAAGTGTAGCTGATGTCACCATCAAACCAGGATAAATTGTTCCTCCAATAATTCTTCCTAATGGGTACCATGCCATCTCATCGAACCTGAAATGTATGAAAATCTAGTTAACCCAAGGATTTACTGTAAATTCGACAATCCAGTTAATTTTTAATCTAATCTTTAATATATGAAGCTGGATCTTTAACTGGATCATAATTTTGTCTAAAATCGATAACTTACCAATTGTGGAAATTATAAAATCCCTTATCTGTAAGGAACTTGGTTGTTCTATAATTGAAATAGGGATCAAACTCATGGATAACACTCTCAAATCGCAAGACAGAAAACAAACGTGTAGAAAAAGCTATTAAAGAGAAAATGAAAAATTCATGAAAATCAATGAGACATCCATAAAGGTAAAAACTCACATAAAATAGCAGCAAGCACTAAAATTCCTAACTTTACAAGACTTTCCTGCTTCTCCCAATTGATTTTGTAGGATGAAGACGGCACTTTTTGCTGAACCGTGCTCATTTTGATAGTTCTGTATTTTTGGTGATGTGTACTTTAAGTTGTTTATTTTGTAATTTCTTTGAATTTTATTTCCTTAAATTTACTACTTTTTTGATAAGCCTACACAATAATTCCAATTTTATTCACACAATCGATGTCTATTCTTCCTTTACCAACTAAATTTAAAGCTCTTAAGAGCTCATAATTATGCTAAATTTAATGTTTTTTCAAGCCGGCTAAAGTTTTAGAAATGCCGAATTTTACTGTGTTCAAAAATTTGAATTTCTATCCACCGTTATGTATTTTACATAGTAATTGCCTTGCTGATTTCAAATTTTGACCGTTATTTTTTTTGATTTTGCTCCTAAATTAGAAACGTAAACAAAATCTCCAAAAAAATTAATTAAATTAATATGGATACAAGACAGGGTGAAGATAAGACAAAGTCACAAGACAGGATAAATTTCGTGGAGTTGAGTGTGCAGAACATTGCTGTAGCTTGTACGATTAAAGGACAAAATGTAAAAATATTCTTAAATACATTAAAAAGTTTAAATTTTACTACAAACACTGAGGTACACTTGTCAAAAATTGGAATGAAGATCATAGCTGAAGAAAGTCAATTCTTTCAAGGTAATTAAACATATGATTTATGCGTTTAATAGCTATTATAACTGTTCTGGATGTTTTTACAGGCGCTGCGTTTTTCTGCAACAAGTTCTTCAGTCGTTTTCATTATTCAAAGAAGACACCAGAATTAGTGAGCTTTGGAATGGAATTCATAGCCTTTACGGAGTTTCTAAGTGCACTAATTAATAACGATTTAGCTAGTTTAAAAATAGTATACTATGGAGATCACAGACCAATAGCTTACATATTGAGACAAAGAGACAACGTAATAGATCAAAACACAACATTAAGTGACTTTGAGGATGATGATGATGGAGTACAGCAGCAAAACAGGCCTAATAAAGAAATTGTTACTGAATATGTCATTCGAACAAAGCATTCTATCAATCCAATAGACTTTACATCCATTGACTCGCCAAGAGCATCGGTCGTCATGATGGATAGTCATGAATTAATTGAAATAATCTCGGATATTGATAAAACTACGGATGAAATTCAGTTTAAAATTGATGAACGTGCATTTGTTGTAAGAACACTAGGAATTATTCAGTGCAATACACAAATTCCATTTCCATCAAATCACAAGATATTTAAGAAATTTGAGCATCACAAAGACACAACGTTCTCATACAAATTTAATTGTTTTAAGAGCATGCTGAAGGCCCTAGCTAACTCAGTTGAAGTATGTGTGGAAACGAAAGAAAATGGAATTTTAAAAATCCAAATAATGGGAAAGACATCAGATGTGATAGGGTCTTTATATTATGAATTTAGTATAATGCCAAATGTATCAGAAGAGGACGTTGATATTGAGATTGTATAATTGAGATTTATTTCATGTTTTATTCGGTTTTATAATACTTAAAACTTGCTTTAATAAAATTTCATTATTCTTCGCCTGTTCATATCGTTTTGTCTCCAAGTCATACTGTACTTTTTGTCCACCAATCGACGTCTTAATGATTGTCTTAATTTCTTTGAGCGTTTCATTTGTTTCCCTTTGCTCGTCAAGCAGTGTTTTCATCATGACATAAACATCACTCAATCGCTGATCCTTTTCCTTCTTTTGGATTAACTGTGCAATTTCTGTTGTGCCATTCTGGATAATTGACCGTAATTCATTTTTTATTGATTGAATGGAATCATTTAATGAATGTTCCTTATCTTCATCCTGCTTTTTAAGACTTTCCATAATTGCATTCGTTACATTCAATTCTATGCCCTTTATAATGCTGTCATCGACTTTCACACATTGGATCTCGTTTTGAGCGAACGTTGGAATGACCATATTTTGAACAGGAACATAACTAGTATCTAACTTAACTTTTTTTGCACCAATTCTGAGGAAGAGAGAAATTAAAACAGATGTCAATTGCAATATTTTAGCACTTACTGGATGTCTTCGTCATGATGTCGCTTCTCAGTGTAAACTTTAGGTTTTTCTATTACTGGAGCTTCCTCTGGAATGAAATCATCATCATCAACATTATCCTCATCATCAGTAAGCTCTTGGATGTCATCTTCTTTTGGCATATAATCGAGATTAGCAAGTTTAACTGCTTTATCGACATTTGGGTAGAATTCAAATTTCTTTTCAGTACCAGCTTTGAACGATTGATATTTCTTGTAAAGGAAATCAAATTTTTCAGACAATTCGTCAATTGAGGCTAAAGGAAAGCTCTCGGCTTTAATTATCTTCAAAAAGTTCTGTCTGGATTTCCCATTGATGGCAGGATTATAAAATGCTCGTCCATAATTATCCAATAATTTAATTATATCTTTCTTCGTAAATCGCATATTTCTGAAGGATAAATTACTGTATAAAGTGTTTATTGCAGTTATAATGTGTTAAACTATCTTACCTGATGAAAATATCTTTGGTTTTCTTGCCGTAAAATGGTTAATTTAATTATTTTCAAAATTTGTTGATTTTTAAAATGCATGTAAGAAAACCTTACAAATGTTTTTGAAAAAACCGTTATTTTTCTAACTGTTGTACTGTTTTACCCTATTTGAATATTGAAAATCCGTTGAGAATCATAAAAATTTAATTGGTGTGCAAAGTTCAGAAAACAGACGTTTATTATAATATATTTAATTATTTTTATTAAATTGATCTTTTTCCTTCATAGTCAATTAAATGATTTATATTTATTACACAATTATTAAATGATAACGGAAAAAATGAGACAAATAATGGTGAATAACATTGAAATAGAACATAAAGTGCCAAATTAATTAATTAAACAGTCATAAATTTATAAAATTTTATACTCTTGATTTTTTGCCATTATCATTAGATTTAGAAAATTGTTTTCTTAGAGAATTTTGGCAATACGTTAATGGAATCTCGTTAAGGACAAATTCATTTAATTAAGCACGCATGAAGCATTCATTCACTTCTAAATATGTGTATAGTCATAACAGAGAATTATTAGTTAGAAGACTAACTAAATTTTATGTAGGTAAGTTGTAAAAAAATAAAAGGAGGATCATGGAAAGTAGTTTTTAAAAGGTTTCACAATGTTTCCTCATATTCACTTTTTTTCGATGATTTCTTATGCTTTTTGGGCTTTTCCGTGTCCTGTTTGTCACTTTCCTTTGACTTTTTCTTCGATTTTTTAACCTTTTGTTCTACAGCGAGTATATCCGTTAATTTCTCATGATTAACATCTTCACTAATAATCTCCTTTTTCCGCTTGTGCTTTTTTTTGTCTTTCTTCTCATTTACTTCCTCGATCATTAAGTTCTGCTCAGGAATTTGTTCCTTCTTTTTACGATGAGATTTCTCTTTTAATTTCGACGAATCAGACTCTTCGACATGCTTTGTTTTAGTTGTTCTTTGTGGCGGTGCATAAAACTCTTCAGCATCATCCAAATTTATGTTTCCAAGTGCTCTATGCGGATCATTCAAGTCTAATTCATTCTTATCCTCTGAATCTGATAATGTTGCACCTTCGGGCAACTCAACAAACTTATTAACTAAATGAACTGGTTTTACTTCCTCTTCAGATCCACTATCAGACACAACGTCCTGCTTTTTAACTTTTTTAGACTTTTTCTTTGATTTTTTACTCGTTTTTTCTTCCTTCTTTTCCTTACGTTGAGCCTTGCGACTCTCTTCTAGATATTTATCAGATCTCTTTGTTTTGGCTACAAATTAAATTAACTATTGCAATTAAAACTAATGGATTCAATTAAGAGCATGAACTTACAATGAACTTTTAGTGGAACATCGAGATTTAGTTCCGCAATAGGGATGTCATCGATATTATCATAATCATCATTGTCATTCGCTTGACGACTACTCGATGGGGAGGATTTCAAGTAATTTGGATTGTGTGCCTGCAACATCTTTCTAGCTTCTCGAATCTGTTGGAAATGAAGATGAATTTTTTTTAGTTTTCAACGGTTTTTTGAGTTTTGAAAAATAACGGTTTTTGTAAGATTTAAAAATTAGCGGTTTTGTAAAATTTGAAAAATAACGGTTTTTGTAGGAATCAATAAATAAGCTTACCTTCTCTAATTCCTCTGGTGTTGGCTCAAAACTGTCCTTACGACTGCCTCGTTCACTGGTCTTTTCAGATGCTGAAACAAACAATCCTTCGCCCTTACTTTCGTCCTCTTCATCGCTAGAACTTTCACTTGGTGGACCATTAATCCAGTCGTCTAAATTAAGGCCATCGGGCAGTTGCACTTTGCGTTGTGCTTTAGCTGCTACTGGAAGTAATTCTCCATCAAATAGCGACTTGAAGTCAGTTAAAATTTCAGTAAGCTGTGCTGGGAGATTCGTAGTAACAACATTTCCATTCTCTTGATCACCAATATCGTTCAATAGATCCTGATTTGTCACTTTCTTTGTCTCGTATTCACCATTCAGAGTTTCATTTAGTGCTAAAATAATCTCACGCGTTGATGATGCTCGTTCCTGTACTTCAATATCACCTGAACTTATAAAATATTGCAACTTTTGTTCCATTATTTCCGTAGCATTTTCAATCGTTTTCAAATCTCCTGATTCGCAAGCTCGTTCAATGATATTAGTCAGCACTTTAATAGAATTCTGCACAAAAACTGCTTGAATGTGGCCAGGAATTGAGCGTTCTTGTAGGAAAAATTTCAAAGCATCTTCGGGATTATCTAATTGATCGGCAAACTCGCCAACAATCCAAGCAGCTGCATATAATACTTCATACATTGTACTCGTTTGAGATGATGATGGAAACGAGTTAATTAAATTAATCATTTCATTCACGGAAAATTTACGAACACTTTCAACACGAATTGTAACGTCCAACAATTGTTCAGCAATAACACTTCCATGCTTTGATCCAGCTTCTAATTGTATCAGTTCAACAAGAACGGTCAAATACCATTCAAAATTAGTAACATGTTGATATGATTCCTGTGAACAAATCTCAATTACTTTCAGTAATAATTCGTCTCTATAGACACTTCCTTCAGCTCTCTCCATATGTCCTAAAAGCTTATTAACTATCTCCATAAGATTCTTCTTCGAAACCATTCCATAAAGTAAATCTAAAGCTCTCAATCTAATTGATTCGTCCTTGTCATCGAGACATGCAAGTATTAAATCCTTATGTGCCTGAACACTCTTCGGATGTGTCTTTAATATTTTAGACATTGCCAATAGCCCGAGATATTTTAAATTTTGATCTGAATCCTCTATGAGAATTCTTAATTTTTGCACACATAGCTGAATTGATGCGGTATGATTAGGCATTCCACTGCTGATGCTTATAAGAACAGCTATAACTGTATTGATGCATTCATATAGTAAGCTCATTGCGGATGTGCTGTAGAAATGGATATAAATATTCAACATTAATTGACCTTAAATTTGACACGAAACATTTAAGCATAGTTAAATAATTTGCAATAAACTTGCCTATGAATTAAATTCGTAAGCGGTTCAATCAGCTTCTTTCCTAAACGAGGTTCTATGGGAGTTAAAGCGCCAAACTACATGAATATAATAAATGTATAGCATAAACAACATTAGCATTTTGATAATTAGCCACCAATTAAAGCGCAATATAAATATATGGAATCGTTCAAAATACAACGGTCAATAAATATTTGAAATTAAGTCTTGTAATTTGAATTTCAAAAAACCGTTAAATTTCAAATATTTTCAATACGTTAAATTCAACTTATTAATTTCAGTTGCAATTCACGATAGACCGTCATAATTGAATGATCCATAATTAGGTTTGTACATAATAAAATTAGGAATTGAGGATATGAGAAAAACCTTGAAATTATTTCGATTAACGGTCTCGTCAAATTAATGCTCAAAGATGGACCACCATAAAGTGCGAGACTTCCAAACTTTGCACATAATTTTGCGTATAATTATTTTATGGAGTAAAAAGTCATCAAACAAATTAATTAATGCTAATAAAATTTACTCACCAATTTAATTATTTTAATGAGCATCCAATTATTGGTCGACGTTGTCATGAGTTTGAAGAAGATTGGCGCTAATGAGAGATAATTTTTAGGATTCTTCCTCGCCAATTCACAAATAACATTAACGGCAGCAGATTGAACACCTGGATCTGGATCTTCTAATTTCTCTTTTAATTTTGGAAATGCTGGTCGAAGCGCTTCTGGATAATTCAAAAACACTTTATACATCATTAGGACGGCTTTCATTCGCAAATAAGGTTTCGTGGAACTAAAATGATATTAATTTGTATAATTAATAAGTCATTAATCATGCTTGTTGTTCTAAATTTACCTCATTAGTGTCATAATGTCATTAGCTAAATCACGCGAAAGATCAGGAGATATGAAGCAACTTAAGCCACTTAGCGCAACCTATTTAATCAGTCAAGAAGGGATAATCAATAAAAATATAGTTTAAAAATAGATATCAAGGCACAGCTTACCCCAGCATCATATTGATTTGTTGAACTTAAATCCTTTCGGATCATATTTGTCGTTAACATTAACAAGTCGGTGCCTGGATGGAAGCTTTGACTGGCAGCAAGATATCCAACGCGCTTGCATGTAAACTTATTGGAGCTCATGACTTCTATTATATTAAATCCAGCCCATGATATATCATAGCCACACATTTGAAGCTGTAAATTCGTGTAAATTAAAAAAAACTTCTTATTCCTGCATTTGGAAGCCGTCTTATCAGTTCTGTTACTTTCACATATTTCTGTTATCAGGCATTAACAAAAAAAGTTAATTATACTCACATAAGTCAATTTTGCGACTGCATTGCATTTGACGCTAATATTGTCGATTCGCAGTTCCTGTTTGATCTCTTCAATGCATTGAGCGATATAATTTGCCTAAGAAGAAAGTGAAAGAAGAAGGAAATGTTAGAAAAGAATTGCTGATGTGGATGTGCGAAAAAAGTATGAAAAAATTTCTGATCCAGTTTTGAAAATAGACAATCTTACCTCATTATCTTTATTATTCCTAAGTCCTCTGACTAAATCAGTCAAATTCTTATCAAATAGACGCTGCAAATTGCCTTTCACTTGCTTTATATTTAAGTTTAATGACATTTTGGATGTTTTTTCTTCGTTTTATGAATTTTATTAAAATATTTTATTGAAACTGAACCGGATACTAACTCTTTTAATCGTTTAACTAAAAAGGACCATTACTCAAGACTTTCACATTATTTTTATTTATTCTTTAACTAGAAATTCCGCATAATATTACTTATTTGGAAAATATGTTGAAATTTTCTTTTTATACTGCACAAATATATAAACAAGCATAAAAGACCTGCTACAGATTAAACGAATGAATCAAGCGCATTTACCTCGTAAATATCAATAAATATAATTAAAAGTAATTTTCTGGTTTTAGAAAAGACAATGGTAATGTTGTGTAAAAGTTAAAAATATAACGGCTTAAGAAAATTTAAACTAGTAAACCCTACAAATGTAATAAATGTTTCAAAGCATTACAACAGCTATTGTAAGGTTCCCAAATAACGGTATAATTAAATTCAAACTTCAAAAAGCATGAAAATGAGGATAGCCAAAGTGGACAATATACAGCACATTTATCCTATTAAAATGTGCTATTAAGACGATTTCAACGAAGAATTCAAATATTTTTCGACCGTTACAATATTTGTTAAACTTAACGAATCATATGAAATTTTTATAAAGTGTAATTAAATTTAATCATCATTACTGTTGATAATAAAGTCAATAAAAATCTAAAACAAATAGCTATAACATAAAATTAAATGTAATTTTCATCTCCTCTAAAAACACACACCCTGCTTCATTCATATACATAATTCAACTAAATTGTTCTAAATCTCTTGCCATTATTTCACCCTCATAATTTTTGTTATCGATGGGCGTTCCTTCAACTCTAACTTCAGCACATTACTGTGATTTTAAACATCTAAAATATTACTACAATAACTGAAGAAAGAATAGAAGACAATGACGTGAAATTATAACGTGCTGAATACAAAATCACATAATGTCCCCCATTATAGTCGAGCGCTGATTGGTCGAGAATGTGAAGTGTTATTTACCAATCTGTTCGTCTGTATCGTAGCATCGCTTATTGCGCATATTGAAATATTCAAATTAATGTTACAAAAAAAAGCTGAACATGGGATCTTTATTTTTTGGTCCATGCATGCATACATTTACAAATCATCTATCGCTTATGACAGTTTCTGTGCGTTTGCTGCTTCTTGCTTTTCATAATTTTCATAAACAATTTGTTTCTTTCTCTTTTGTCGCGAGCGAGCAAACGGATGACATTAAAGAATAATTTTTTTCTCCTTAGTTCCCTTAAAGCAGTCGAATATTTAAGTCGCGTTGGACACGAACAGAAATAGTAAGTTCGTTAATCTTTTGGACGACTTGTGAAATTTTTTAAAAACAGAGAAAAAAGCACAAAAGAAAATATCAGACAATGGACAAATGTAAATTTGTCATACGTTAAGTGATAAGACAAATAGTGAATTAATTATTGATGTTAATTGGTTTTAATTTAAAGTGATAATTGAAACAAACAATAAGAAGAGGTACAAGGAAATCCGTTCTAATGAAAATTTAATTTTTGAACGTGAAAAGTGAATATTTAGTTTTTGAAAATAAGGATTAATCTGCAAATTGCTTAAAGGTTTCAACAAATTTAGAGAATTTTAAAGGTAACTATGACATCCCCTAAACCCACCTCTTAAATATGATAAATTTATCGAGTAATTTACTATATGAAATGTTAAATTGCAAATTTTGATGTCAAAAAGAATTTTAACGGATTTTATTTTGAATTAACGGTGATTTTTTCAAATTATTTGGTTCATTTTTTCAAATTCAAATTTCAAAAATCCGTTAGAATTTCAAAAGAAATTTTCTCATCAATATCAATCTAGTTGCCTCTTTTGCTGCTTAAATTAATTGTCATATCACTGCATATAAAATCAAGTAATTGTTAAGAATAAGAATCTCAATTATCCATAATAAAACTAAAAGAATTCACAGTTGGTTATTAAATGCCAGCAGAGAGCAACAACTGTGTGCGAAATAGGAAAACAGGATGATGTAAAAATAACGAGAGCGTAAAACACGTGCAAGAAATCAGAATCCAATGAGGCATTTAATACACTTCGGATATCCTTGATCGCATAACTAAGAAATCTTTGATTTTTGTACGGGTTTGTTGTTTTTACACATTTGTTTCTGTAAGGACACCCATCAACAACTTTATGTCCTTTTGATGTTCCGTCGGTAGCTGTTATTCATAATTTTCTTCCTGAATGAGCGACACTAACAATGTTATTCAATGAATAAGAGTAAAATGAGCAGAGTTTCAGTGCATATAGAGTGAGTGATAAAAAAAATCAATAAGAACCATTAGACTCGATGGGATTCATTAAAAATCACTTACATTTCTTCCTCATTTGTTCCGTTTTAATTCAAGTGTCTGCTTTATTAACAAGATGAAAAACTAAAGATTAAGCAATTTTTTTCTTCATTCCATTCCATTCACTGAATATCCTCTATACATGCGTTAATTGTCTATAGACACATTTACGGGCACTGCATTGTCATCAAAGTCTTTCATTTTCATACCTATATTGTTTTATATAGTCATTAACATGGCAAAAAAGAAGATTCATTGACTCTTTATGATGTTATGACAAAAAAAGTATAATAAACAAAAGTGCTTTTGTAAGCATAAAGAAAACTGTCTAGTTTGCAACTTTTAATTGAACTTCAATATTAACTTCCACGCAAAAGCGTGTAAGTTATTTAGTTTCACGAAAAACACATTTTTTTACTACGGTGTTAAGACTTCTTTTTTTAAAAAAAATCTAATGATGCCAAAAGTTTGCCCTCGCGAGGCTGCATTTTTCTGTATATAAACTTTTTGCACTAAGCATCATCTTTAGTTCTAAAACCTTGAAAAACGTGTTTTTTTGGCGTCTTTTTTGTCTACAAATTTGGTAATCAGGGTCACAGCCGAGCCATGTGCATATGGAAATTTGGTTTTTTTGCCATTTGGTCACACATATCAAGCAATTAGGGGAATGGAAAGTCATTTTAAGAAATTTTGAAATCTTTAGTGACTTTGAGGCTGTCAAAGTTGACAAACCTAGAAAAAATGACACTTTTCTTCAAACGCCTGACGACCCAGGGTTTTTTTCAAACTGGATATATCTTTGCATCTAGTCTTATAGTACTCTTCATGACGTTTACAAAAATACCCCACATGACTATGTTTGGACTTAATCCTGAGATTCTACAGCACTTTGAAAATCGAAAAAATTGGATTTTTTTTTAAAAAAATTGAATTATCATAAAGGCTCTAGATGATTACTGGATCTTATTTTTATGGACATAGAGGCTCTGGATGGTAACTGGATCTTATTTTTATCGGATATAGAGGCTCTGGGTGATAACTGGATCTTTCTTTTATGGACATAGAGGCTCTGGATGGTAACTGGATCTTATTTTTATGGACATAGAGGCTCTGGATGTTAACTGGATCTTATTTTTATGGACATAGGGGCATTGGATGGTAACTGGATCTTATTTTTATGGACATAGAGGCTCTGGATGATAACTGGATCTTATTTTTATGGACATAGAGGCTCTGGATTTTAACTGGATCTTATTTTTATTGGATAAAGAGGCTCTGGGTGATAACTGGATCTTTCTTTTATGGACATAGAGGCTCTGGATTTTAACTGGATCTTATTTTTATTGGATAAAGAGGCTCTGGGTGATAACTGGATCTTTCTTTTATGGACATAGAGGCTCTGGATGGTAACTGGATCTTATTTCATTGGACAAAGAGGCTCTGGATGGTAACTGGATCTTTCTTTTATGGACATAGAGGCTCTGGATTGTAACTGGATCTTATTTTTATGGACATAGAGGCTCTGGATTGTAACTGGATCTTATTTTTATTGGATAAAGAGGCTCTGGGTGATAACTGGATCTTTCTTTTATGGACATAGAGGCTCTGGATGGTAACTGGATCTTATTTTTATGGACATAGAGGCTCTGGATGGTAACTGGATCTTATTTTTATGGACATAGAGGCTCTGGATTGTAACTGGATCTTATTTTTATTGGATAAAGAGGCTCTGGGTGATAACTGGATCTTATTTTTATTGGATATAGAGGCTCTGGATAATAACTGGATCTTGTTTTTATTGGATATAGAGGCTCTGAGTGATAACTGGATCTTGTTTTATTGGACATGGATGTTTACTGGATCTTACATAAACGGAAATAGAGGCTTTGGATGATTACTGGATCTTATTTATTAGAAATAGAGGCTCTGCATGATTACTGGATCTCATTTTTATTGAACATTTTGAACTATTAATACTTTTTGAGTGCAAATTTGGGCATAAAAAAATATTGATCCACTGTGCATCAATATTAATTTTTGGTTAAAATCATTACCATAAAATTTGTTAATTTTACCAATTATTTAGTTATTTTTTAACAAAAGTTAAATTAATATTTTTCGGATCATAACTATTATCCTAAAAATTAATTAACCAGAAATGTTAATTTTAACCAAATATGTTGTAAACGCTATTTTATCGATTTTTTGGCTAAAATTTGCATACAAATAGTTAAAGTTTGGTAAAATTATTTCTATGAGTATAAGTTTGCAGTCGCGCAAACGAAACTTACGGCCTATAGATACACGTAAGATATAAATAGTTGAATTTACTTTAATACGGTATTAAGACTTCTGTTGATGATGCCAAAGTTGTGTATCGCAAGTCTGCATTTTTCTGTTTATAAATTTTTTGGATTAAGTATCATCTACGGGTTCAAAACTTCAAAAAACGAGTATTTTGGGGTCCAAAAATTTTTCGCGTCCTCGTTACCTCGGCCGCATACTTTTACTTACTATTAAAAAATTAGTTTAGACGAAAACCGGATTAGGTTGAGCAAATTTTTACATCCTGAATGGAGTGAATAGGAGTGAAGAATGTGGATGTACAAAAAAAACTTTATGGTATAATATTAGATATTGTTGCAACTAAAATATCTATAAGGGTAAATCCACGAAAGATTTTTTGCAGTAGATTTACTTTTTCATAAAATTCTTCAAAACTATTTGATATTTGCATTCGTTTTGTTATTTGATGTATAAAATAAGTCAGCAGCTATCATTCTGTACTTAATTTAGTTAAAAAGTTTTAAAATATTTTAGGAATAATTTTCCAAAAACTGGTTTTTAAAATTCTTTTTTCTAACCAAATATAAATATCATATTTAATCTAAAACAAGACAGTGTGGATTGTAATATTAGTTTATACTCAAATCTAACATAAGAGAGCGTGGAAGTTTCTGGCGTGATCTATACGTCGTGATTTTTTATTTTATTTTACACTACATGTGCTTTCAGTTTATTATGATGCGGCATTTATTCACGAGTGATGAATGGATTTTAATTAAGGTTTTCTTCTCTTCTGGCTAAATTCTTGTTTTAATACAAGGTGATTGTGGATTGAAGGACATTGAAGTTATTTTTTGTGGACTTATAAAATTTATAATTTGATTGAAATTAAGATTGACAGATATTGAGTCAATAATACTCCTTAAAATAAAGTTTAAAGAATTAAATTTAAAAAAGTGAGGTTATTTTGTTTATTTTATGTTTCTAATGAAATTCGTATCGTTTCAATCTGTTATAATAGTTTTGCTTATATCTTGCCACTTTTTTCTTTAGTTTATGTACATTTAATACTTAAAATCATTGAGTATTTTGATATAAACTCGAAAATCAAATTTGAAGTGAGAAAAAAATCAAGGGGTGGACATAATTTGAATTTCAATTTAGTTAAACTGAAAAATTGTGATTTTGAAGCTAGTTTGTATTGAAAAGCATCGAAAATAAAAATTGATCGCAGTAAGCTTAAATGTACAAATTTAAAATCCAAATTTTTTTAAAATCTTTTAACGTTTATTCAATAGAATAGTCAAATTTCTTATACTATTTCTTACAAAACGAACAACAGATCTCATTTTACAGAATAAAATACTCTATATTAGGTTTTAAAATAAACAAAAGTAGGACAAAGAAAACATTCAATAATTAAAAATCCAATTACAAAATTTAATTTCATATCGATTTTCATTCATTCGTTGTGCAACAAAAAATGCTAAATGGTGAATTAGACAAAAAACAATAAAGCGAAGAAGAGCATTTTTACAATTTGTCACATGCTTTAAAACATTTTTTGCATTGCGTAAATTCATATCCAAACATGAAACAGAATAACTCGCGTGAGTGCAATTTTTCATAAACAAATCGTCTGGTCATGGATAATATTTCGATGACAATCATTTCGTTCAAACAAATAATAATCGTAAAAAAATTTTTATCTCCTTTTTTTCTCTCCTGTGTGACCTGCAGTGAGAAATATTTGCATTTTGTAAGATGCTTAATGATTTCCTTCTTTTGTCGTGACATACAAAATATTTTATTATCCATCACAAATTCACTTTAATGTCATTTCTTGCAAAAAACGGAGAGGAAAGTTAGGAATACGATGTTCACTATGCTAATTAAATTTTTTTACTCATTCTTGAAAAAAATAAATTATTTGCAATTTTACACTTCATCACATCAATTAAGTCATAACATTAATACAATATGTTGTGCATTTGATCTCATGAAATATGCAAATGTTTGTACAAATGCTTCATTTCAACACAAGATGATCGTTGTCTTGCAATTTGATCTGAAAAGTTTGTAAAGAACATCAAAGCCAAAATTGCAAATTGTTTAACATTCATAATTTATTTGTTTTTATTTTTTACGGAATACAGTAGCGATGTGATTTATGTTGTACAAATATTTCAAATAACTTTGTAAGCGTAAGCTGCAGAATATTGAATTTCTTATTGTTCTTAAGAAAATCTGCGAGATGAATTTAATTTGAATATTCTAGAATGAATCATTTTGTAGCGAGAAAAATAGATTCATTTTTTAAATTTAACGGACATTTTTAATTCAAATCAAACTGATAATTTGAACTCATAATTTAAATTCAAATTAGGAAAGTACGTTAAAATACTAAATTTACATCAAATATTAAAATTCTAGAAAAATCAACAAAATATGCAAAGAAACCTCCAAAAAAATATTAGATCCATTAAATTTTCTCACAAAAATGGAATTCTACCCCTTTTCACAATCACATCGAACCATTCTCGTAATAAATGTCGAAACAACAACAACTAAGTCCTGCTACGGTTAATTAAACCTTGTTTTATTATCCATCCTAAACATCTCTCGACTGTAACAGCGAGAGCAAAAGGCAAGAAACGGAACAAAGTATTAAAGTACAATTTTCCATTTCCAATTTTTTCGGTAAATATTTATGGCAATAAATAAATACACTGAAAATTATATGATAAATTTTTAGACAGCTGAATGTTTCCTCGACCCGCGTTGCTTGCCTGCCTGCCTTTCATGATGAGTAGATAAATATTTTGAACGAAATATATTCTAATTTTTAATAGCAGCGTAGAAAAATGGAGAAAAGGGATGTCAGGATGCGCATACTTCTTACCCTCTCGTATGATAATCATTTTGTTGTAACATTTTATAAGAGTTTTCTGTTGTCATGGAGCTTTCAAAATGGCGCACTTCAGTTGGAGTGTAGCGAAATATTTTTTTTATTTGTACATATTAAGGTGAGAGGTCATGGCGCATTTATATTAGTTTGGAAATTGATTTTCGAACATTTCAACAATTATTACATTTTAACGTCTTTTTTAAATTCAAATCATCAAGTTTCTTTTGTTTACTTCACTTCAAAAAGTATTTTTGGAATATTTACTCTAATTAAGCTTAATGTTCATCCTAAAACTGTTTCAAACTAATCAACAAAGTGGCAAAGGTCACTTGAGAATACAGAAACATCTTAAATTCTCGATATGATCAAATTATAAACGACAAAATATTTCTAACCTTCAGAACTCATTTTAAAGCTGTAATTTTCCTAAAAGAAGCTTATGCAACCGCTTAATCTAATTATTGCATACAGCAACTGTTTTCAAACTGAATCACTTCCAATGAAAGACGCTTTTCCATGCGCCATTTCAATTCATTTAAAGTAAAAGTCACGAATTGTTTTGAATTTTTCTCTCGTCAATGAAAAACTTTTTTTTTTCGCTTAGATAAAATTGCAACTTGTCAAGTACTTTAATTCGAGCTTGACATTGGACACAACGACACAAGCTTATTATTTAAATGAACAAACAAATGAAATGTATGCAAGCGATAGAGAAGTTGAAAAGAAAATGTGAAAATAATGCTCAGCTCGTCAGTTGAATTTTGAGACTAATTTGAATCGGATCGAGTTGGGGATATTAGTGATTAGTTTGTAGATTAATTAATTATAATTTCCATCTTAACATCAATGATGGATACAAAAAGTGAGTAGACATGGATTTTGTCGGATCGATAATAGAGAGTGGGATTCATTCAGTTCTGGCACAAATAATAAATGTGCTCCTCAAACCATCCAACAATTTATTCCGAGAATCCTGAAATTGGATAAAAGTGAAAAAAGCACGTATCAAAAAAAAACTGCACAGTCGTCCTGTTAAAGTTTTTTGTTATATCCTTGTATACTTTTCGGTATTTCCATGTGCAAATAGGAGCTGATATGTGAGTTTTAAAAAGAGCGTAAAAATTTTTTCCAGCACAATGCCTTGATGATCCGCCTTCATCATAATAACAATAAATTCGTAAATAAATAGTAAGTGTGTGTATTTGTGCGTATATACAACAAAATCCTTGTGTTAAGAAAGATATAGTCAGTAGCCCCCAAACACAACAGTTGCACATACAACATTAAATAATGAAAATTATCGAAAAATCACGTTTTTGGCTAGGACAAAAGAACTGACCTAAAATGTGCTATTTTTAAAACCGACAATGGAAAAAATAGATTTAAGAAAGTGAGTGGAAAAGTCATGGATGGAAGTTGATTAAAGCGCATGATTTGATATGAGAAGGTCATTTTTAGTTCAATTTTTGAGGTAAATTTGGCTAGAGTTGGTCTCAATGTTTATTTTTGATTCCTTACTAAGGTTACTCAGCTTGTTGGTATAAATAAACTGCACGATTGTAATGTAATTAAAAGTGACTTAATGTTTATTTAATAAGGAGAGACGATGTTGTCTCATACGAGTTATAGTGAAGACTAAACTTTTACATAGAGGGGAAAACAACTATAAGGGGAAATCAACTAATTGTAGTTGCTAACATAATTCAAATATAAAATAACCGTTGATATATTCTCAACACAGCATTTAAAGAGAGTGTCAAAGTATTTCTTAAATAATTTTGTATGGTTAAATTTTTAAAATCTAATTTAAAGTTAAAGAGCCAGCGACGGAGGAAGGATTATGACTAAATACAAATTGTGTGCACACTTATCTTCAGACCTTTGAGGTTGTAAACTGTTTGGCTGAAGGGTACGGAACTGATTAACTGATTTTTGATCAAATTTCAACCTTTGGCTTGGTCAAGTTCGATTTGTTCTTGCTACGTCACTCCAGAAAATGGAAATTGCTTCCTTTAAGTGAATTGCATAGTTAATTTTAGTTACTACTCAATAGTCTCAATACAGATACCCAAAACCCCAGCAGCGTAGCTATGGATTTATCTCTAAATTCACCCACCTGGCTACGTGCCTGCAAATCCCTAGTAGATTAATCGAGTCTTGATCAAATCAAACAAAACAAGTGATATATCAAAATTGACATCCTGAAAAACTGACTTAATCACGTGATTCTTATCACATAAATGTGCTTGCGAATTATGAGTTTGTTGACCAGAAAAATCAGATGCTCTACTCCATAATACTTCAAAAAGCAAATTGATTCCGAAATCGTGATGAATGAGGATATTTGGATGTTCATGTCTGAAATTCATAATTCAGTCAGCAGCTTCATAAAGAGCATTTTACTGAGTGCCTCGACTGGTTTACAAATGTGTGCATGATTGTAACCTTGAAAGCTTTAAGGAAACGATCGATATTAAAGTACACGAGACCTGCTGCAAAATTATTTAAACCACAGATTTGAAGATGGAAAAAATTTAATTTAAATCCCTTGTGACGTAAATTCCTTGAACTTTTAATCTCATTTTAAATTTGTTTTATTAACAAGTCGTAAAACAACCCCAAAAAATGTAGTTAAAGAATTCCATTCATTCCTATTTCTTCCTTTGAAATGTCTTAACACTTTTTTTGTTGTTGGTGTTTAATTGATTTTCGACGTGATGTCAGAAGGTACGTGATTTTGAACAAAAAATTCACTTCTTTACTTCATACGCATGGGGTGTTGAAGAGAAAAACAACAAACTTTAGCTCTGTTACCAAAAAGGAATATTTTTCTTCTATTCTTTTATGCTGCATGTTCATGTTAATATATGGCATTGACGTGGTAACATAAAAAAAATATTTTTCATACTTTACATTCTTAATTTACACAGGAATTTTGTTGTATCGATTTTTCTGGAACACTTATTTTGAGGAATTTGTAATTGAGTTCTTTTGATGCTCTTTTGACTTGTTTGGTATTACTATTAAGTTGCATAGTTGATGAGAGGCCACTGACTCTCGGTGTGTTAAGTAAAGAACCATTAAATTAAGGAACTGTCCAAACTAAAATATCTGTAGTGCTCCAATTTTAAAAGTTATTCAAAATTTCACATCCATAGCTCCAAAACTGCGCTGTTATCCCTAGTTTTTCAAGTCCATTCCAACATTGTTGTTTAGAAAATATTTTGTCAATTTCAAAAAGTTTCATTTTCGATAGAAAACTAGTAATAAAGCGAACACGCTTCATGGGCATATTCACATCGTTTTAAATTTTTTCCTTAATTCGTTGAAAAAACTAACCACGCTTAAAGAACCTATAAAATTTAAAAACTGCACAAAATCTCAGCTTATTGCATTTAAGACTTTTCATACTGAACACTATGAGTCGATTCAGTAAGCCAGAAACAGCGAGTCCAAAAAAGTAGTTTTACAGAAATACCAAAAACAATATAAGCAGGAGCGTAGCCAGCAGTTACAGTTATTTTTGAAAAAATCACTGTAAAATAACCTTTGTATCAAATTTTTATACTTTTTTAGACATTAAGATTGATTTTGCAAGTAGTATACAACATTTTTCTGTAAAAAATTAATATTTCGATTTCGAAAATAAAAAAAATTTAAAAATTTGTGTTGAATTTTGATCTCAAGGGGGGGACCACCCCCTGGCTACGCCCCTGAATATAAGGATTCACACACAATTAAAATTGGTGTGAATATGAAACATAAATATGAGAGAGAAAAGAGTCCACATTGGAGAATAGAAAAAAAACAACAAACTTCGTATTCACTTTGCTTCCACTATCATTTAACATACAGACGTCTTCATCAGTCACTACAACTTTAAGATGACATTACAATGAAAATATTATTCTTTCTTTAAGATTCCAAAGAATGCTCATCACGTAATCATGTTTTCATAAGAGTATGCGAGACATAAACTTTCATCTTACACATATGAACAACAATGAGAGATATTTGTACATACATGAAGAGATTTTTGTCTTGTCCTTTCCTTTTTATGATAGTAATACGAGTAGACATTTTATGAAGTCATAAAATTTAGAGGAGTCTCAGCTGCTGACATATGTTTTGATATGCTTCATTTACACCTTTTTGGATGTTAGTTGCTGCGATGATGCTAACTCGAGTTGTTAGCTAAAAAAATATTGACTTTTATGGGTGTCGGAAGCATTAATATGATAAATTAGTAACGGTTATTTTTGAAAAATTTTCCGAGATGATCGAATTTTTGCTCCATTTTATTCAAAACTGAAAAAGTCGTTAAATTTAAATATTTCTCATTCTATAATTTTTATCCATTCCTGTAACTATTTCAACATCATATACTCATAAACACGGCTATTCATCAGGAATTTATACTTTTGTACTAAGCTAATAAAAATTAATTGCTCCTGTCGACTTGTTTTAGTAAAAGTTTTCAAAAAATGATCCCTTCTCATAAATCATGCGTATAAATTTTTACATCCATTGAAATCGTTCCTACATATTTTTAATCAACAATAAAAATCAGAATCACATGAAAGCATAAAAATTATATCTTCCGTCTACATGAAACATAAGCATATTCAGGCATTTCATACACATATTTTTAAATAGTAAACACCGTTTTCGATTTCATTGTGATTTCCCATACAATGGTTCTCTTTCTATCGTTCTTTATATTATGTATGTTATAGAAAACTATGGCAAAAGTTTTTAATCTGATGTATTTATGCAAAGTCAGGAAATTCTGATTATATGGAATCTGGAATGGAAAAAAAGTGTCGTTCCTCTCTTTCTTCCTTCACTCACTGTCGAATACATTTTCAGTCGCTACACTAAATATGCACATGAAAATCAAAGTTCATTTCATTGTTATGATTTTTTAGCGTGATTTGCCTGTGAAATAGTAATTTGATCTAGTCAATTTGACTGAAATGGATGCTCAAATATCATTTCGTAAATTAATATTGACTTTGGCTTTACATTTTGATTATCCAGGCGATGGTTTTTGGAGCAAAATTACTTTTTATTGGATTTATAACAGGACTGTCTGTGACTTTATGCATTAGAAGCGTGGGGTTAATGGATTTTGATAGCACAACATTGATCCTTGGTTCCTCATGACCTAAAGTTGTTCATAAATGACGTCTAATATTTAGAGAGATGTATTGAAGCTGTATGACATCCCTAAGATTTTTTTTGTACAAAAATTTTGTAGCATGAGGATTTTGTAGCCTATTTTTCGATCTAAGTGATTTGAAGAAACGACTTCAAAGACCTTCCATCTGGGATATCAACCTAAAATTAATTTCTTAACCCCAAAACCAAAGAAAATGCGCTTCATCCTTTTTTTTACAAATTATTTTGATTCTAACTTAATGCCAGCTTCTATGGACATAAACATAAATGGAATTTTATAATGGAGAATGATGATAAATACTATACAGAGAGGGAGAAATGAAATAAAGGTTGAATATTTTTTATTTCATTAATGTTACTTTTTTTTGTTGAAGTGTCATTATGACCCTAAAAATATATATTTTTTTCATCATCCTACTCATTTTCTCTAGTACGAACAATACACATTGAGGAAGAGAAAGAGAGTCAGACGTTATCAATCATAGAACATCTTGGCTCAGCATTTTTTTCCTCTTTTAATGCTATTACGAAATAGAATGGAAGTGAAACAAAATGGTGCTGTTATGAGTGGAATAAAAATGTATTTTTTTGGAAGGTCAGAATCTCGCCAAAGGAGGATTTAATTCAAGGATGAAAGCAAGCCTGACATTGGGGTTATTATTGAATTTTCTGACTACTTTAAAGGAGGAATTTTTTTTGATGAAGGTGATGGATGATTGATTTGTTTATTGTGGATCTACTTTTTATAATTTTTTCCGGATTATTTTTAATTAAGGATTGAAAAATAATCTAAATTTGGTAATTTGCTTATTGATTCAGTGGCCAAAGGCTTTAATGTCAGCAATTCCATTCTATCGAATCCCAATCAAGATAGAAAGCTAGATATAGAGTTGTCTCTAGCTGACCATACTAGAATCCCACAAAGCGCTTAAAAATAGATTAAATTCACATGAATTTCTAAAAAGTCAATAAATTTAAAAAATTTATATCTGCCAGCAAATGTCAACAAATAAAATCAGATAATTAAACTTTTGTAATTACTACCAAAAGTTAATTCACAGTGTCAGTCGGTGAACAATTTAAAAATCGTAAAATTTAAATTTTAATTGAGATTTTTTTTATGACTTAGAAATTTATGCCAAATAAAATCACTTGATTTATATCCAAAACGGTCACTGCTGTATGTTGTATATCTAAATTTATAGTCCAGCCATACGCAACCTTCAAGGGAGAACGAATATTATTGTTTATGGAAAAGTCATAAAAATTTACATAAGATTAATGCGCCTTGTAATCCCTTTTCTTCTTCTTAGTGATCACTTAAGAAACATTGACACATGTTTCACAGGCTCAAGAAGAAGAAATAATTTTCCCATGCTCGCAAGTATAAGAAATATTATTCATACACATATTTTTTGGCAAAGGAACTAGCAATAAAGCACTGAATAGGAAAACACCATAAAACAACAGGTACTATTTGCAGTGCATTGCTAAGAGACAAAGAAATTATGGAAATGAAGACATGGGAAAATATTTTTTCGAGCTGCTACATGTTAGTTCCGATGTGGAAAAACCAAAAATTATTGAAGAAATGTGCAAGATTCCCACGTTTCAGGTATTAGTGCTGAACATCCATTTAGATTTATTCGTACTAAATTGTTAGCATAACTTTTGTGTGCATCCTTGAAGATGTTTGATCAGTTTGACTGAGGAATCATGAAGGAAGTTTTGATTAATTGACATTTTATATTAAGTTACAATATTAACTGTCAAAATTCAAATTTTTAAGCCGTCTGAATTCTAATTTTTGAACTTGCCAAATTTAAATTTTAAAAAGCCGTTAAAAATTAGTTTTTTTTAAACAATTAAATTTGAATATTTCTTGATGTCTGAAAATTGATTAACTCCTGAAAATGCGTTATAATCACCAACTGCTCTCATCCATGTCTCCAAACTTTCCTTATTTTTGGATAATTGTTTTCTCGGGACTTTATGTTATTGCTTATGCCATTCGATACTAAATGTTCTATGAAGAACGGAGATTGTGTGGGCAATAACTCACCATTTACACTCTCATCAACTCAGATAGATATTGCAATGTTTATTTATTTAAAATGGGATTATTTCCTCAAAATAGAGATGGAAGAGTGCCTTAATCGCACACGAAAGCATTTTTGTTTTATTTTTCTTCTAAATTCTATGATAATTATTATGTTGATGAGGGAGGATGTGCTACATAATCCTTATCAAGTTGAACAACATTATGTTAATTAATGTTGTCTTCTTGTGTTTTTGTCTCTGTCGTTTTTTACTCTTGTTACTCAAAAAACTTGTATTATTATTGCTATAGTTAAATTTTAAATCCCTTTCACTAATCTCCATTGATTGATGGCGTTTAACGAGGGGTGAGGCTTTCGTATAATTTAGTTCATTTTGTGAATGACGAAAGAGGAAGAGCTTTGTGGGTTCAACAATAATTAACATTTTTTTATTGCTGTGATTTTTTTTTCTCTCGTCTCTAAAATTAGGACCATTTTAAGTACTTTTCATTGAGTGGGTGATTCATATTGGATGAGAATTGGATTTCCTAGAGTTTCTTAATATAAATGATGTAATTTTATGTGTTATTATTACTGAAGAATTTTTAATAAAATTTCGACAAAAACTCATTTAAATCTAAGTAACCTGAATTATTAAGTGAAATTTTAAAGATTCAGTGAGAAGTTTTTTTTATTTAAAGTTCAAGATCCAGAAGTTGATTTGAGAATATTCTGTGCAGAATAGGGGAATATCATTGAGTTTTGATATTAAGTGGCCTTTAAAGCTGTCTAAAAAATATTAAAATCTTTAACTTCCCAATTTGTGGAAATAAAATAAAATCAAGAAAATTCTAGAAATAGAAGAAATTACCTAACTTTAAAAATCCAAAGTACTTCCCTGCCTTCTAAAATTGTCCCCCTCTTGACGTCCATTGCACAATTTTCTACTTATTCCATATATTTACAACCTTTAAGTGCACATTCATATTTACATAAGCCATACACTCATAAAAAGATTTACACACATAAGAAGATGAAATTGAGCAGGTAAAAGGAACTGAATGAAGGGCAGGATATGTAATGTATTCAATGCAATATAATAAGGAACGAAAAAAGATCTTCCAACCAATCGTAATGCATGTGAAAAAGGAATTTACAATAAATACTGTAAGATCCATAAAATGCACCTTGCTTATGTTGTAGTTCACCTTACGCATTATCCTTTTTGAAAATAATTTAAATTTTAGTGCATTTTGAGTGTCTCAAGTGTTCGGACATGCTTTAAAATATTCAAGAAAAAAAGTTAAATTCCATTCTTAAGAGATATAGATTTTTTTTGGTTAAAGACGAGAAGAACCATTGAAGCATAAAAGTGAAAAGTGAAGAAGTAAAAAAAATATTCAAGATGAAATTTATACGAAAGCCATTGTCGGAAAGAAACCAGAATTTGACCGGTAAATATTTGACTGTGTGTATAAAACGTATAAATACAGATATAAAAATTGGGTATCGCCGTCATCAAACAACATTGTCGACGTTGTTGGTTTCTTTTTTGATCGAAAAACTTGAACAACTGGTTCTCCATCTTTACTTTATAATTTCAACTGCAAGTTAACTACTTCAGTAAACATCCCATCCATCTAACATGCTCACCAAATTTATAAAAAATAAATAAATGTTAGAATGTGCTTTGTATAATACTAATAATCATAAAGAATAATAGTCATTGACCAGAAAAAAGTGTTAATAAAAATGATGGCGTTCGATAATAAAAAGAAGCTGAAATTCTTCTCTTCTCTCATCTTCATCTCCATCGACGACTGCTGATTGCTTACATTAAGTAAACAATAAATTTTTTAATGTACGCAGACGTATTTACTTTAGTAACGAAATCTTTTTTTTTTCTTGTGGAGATTGGTGAAAGGAGGTTTTTTTTTAAATTTTGTTGACTTCTTTAATTTTTGGGGTTTGTAATTCAGTTTAGTGGGTATTATTGTTGGAATTTGGAATTAGTTGCAACGATAAATCGGGATAAATCATTAACGTCCAGAGGAAACAGATAGCGATGTGATTTATGTATGGAATTTGGCTAAACTCTCGAGTAACTCTTGATATCTCAATGGTAAGAGCATGTGACCGGAAATCGTAGGGTGTGGGTTCGAGTCTCGCTCGAAATCTGTTATTCGGAATTTCTACTCTTTACTCTTAGAGTCTTAAACAGATCCTTTAAAGATTCTTAAAAACTTGCAAAAATTGACAAAAATACTGGATTTTTTTAAACAATTCTCTCAAGTCAAGGCCGTAGCCATGTTCTTCTTTGATGGAAATTTTCTACAATTTGCTAGGGTTTTCAAGAAACCCTCTCGAATAATTTCTGAATAAGCCTTTGCTACAACCTATAAAGTGGAATTCGTGAAATGATTTAATTAGTTTTTTCAACTTATTGCTTCACAAAGCTTAATTAAAGAATAAATTACATTTCTTTTTTAACAGAAAAATATTTTTTAAATTTTTCAAAATTTCTTGTAACGGTCGATTTTGAATATGACGCAACTCTGTTTTTAACTAAAGTAATTCTTCCTCGTGACTTAAACCACGTGATGCAAAATTTAAAAAAAACAGTCTATAATTTATCTATAATGATGAAATCCAAACACTTAGACATCCTAATAAATTAAGTACTGAAAAATAATTCAAATGCCAATAGAAAAAAAATCACCGTCATTATCACATGACCAATCAATCCCCTCGTAGGCGAACAAACAATCCACACTAATCAAAAAGCAAAAGAAAAACAAACAGTAGACGTCACTTTATTGATAAACTTACGTAAAGAAATATTTTTATGACATGTTGAACTTGTTAATTTTCGGCAATTAGCATTTGTGCCAATTTTTATGCAAGAATAATTTGTCTTTATGATTATGGCTTATTATAATATACACAATGTCACTTCATTCAATAGTCACTGGTAATAAATGAATAACAATAAAAAATAATTACAAAAACAAATAAAAAGAAAAGTTTGAAGCATAAAGTTTATTGCTTTAATGCTGAGATTAATTTTTACGTATACATGAAAAAATATTAATTATTTTATATTGCAAAGACATTTGCTTTTATGGCATGTTTAGATAAGTAAAAATAATAGACAGTTAGGGAGTCGAATGAAAAAATCAATTTTTTAAACATTCTTTTTATCACACTATGTGCTGGAATGATTATCATTAAGTAGCGCAATATGCGGTTTGTGATAAATTGATATAATCGTGAGGGAGGGAAGTGTGAAATGTGAAAATGTGCAATAACCATAACAATTTGCTTTTTTTCGTTCATTCTTCTCTCGCTTTGTTCCCTCTAACAAGAAACCAGCTATATCACATTACATTTTATATGTACACATATTATACTTCATACAATGTAATGAATTTACATCATCATTATATCGATTTACAAATTGCTCAAAATTTTGTTTAGCCAGAAATTTTGGAGGTTTTATTGAGTCGGTTTGTCTGTCGATTGGATTTTTTTAGTTTTTTTAAAATCAGGGTGAAGACAAATCACCTGTCCTGGTAACAACTTTGTTCCTTTTCCTACAAATTTCGACAACACGGGGAAAATGAACAAAAATGTCATCCAGGCTAGTGAGTTGTCTACCCCTTGGTTTAAATTTAGTTCAGTAATCATTAAAATTATTACCTACCTTATAACTCAAATATATTTCTACAATTTAATTAAAACAAGTCATGCTAGATGTTAAGTAGCCCCAAAAATACACAATCTTTCGGCAAATTGGTTAAATATCAATCCCACTAGGCCACCAAGTGGGACTTAGGGGTCATTCACTTATAACGTCCATGATTTAGGGGAGATGGGTGGGGGGGGGGGTTCTGAGATTTTGTGATACTTTAAATTAAAGAAATTTTTTTGAATTAAAATTTTGTGACAAGAGTGTGGAGAGGAGTGTGAAGAGGGGGGTCTAAAAATCCCATTTTTTGATGGACGTCATAAGTGAATGACCCCTTAGGCTTTTCTCCCCAGGACATGTTTTTTTTATCCATATAAAACCATTCTGGTTAGTAAATGTGGAGTTTTACTTAAAAATAAATTGACTTGAAATCGAGTTCCTAAAATGCGCTCTAGTCCCCTAAAACTCACTCTTACTTATTCATTGTTTTACGATCTCATTTTCTCCTCCTTTCTTTTTTCATCTTTCGAAAAAAAAATACGGATTAATAAACATACATTCATGAGTATATGCTCACATTTTTTTTATTAAATGCAATTCAATATTCCGAATGATGTGTGCTGTTCCCAAGAATATTTTTTACGCTACTGAAATTCCATTTTTATGTAAAATAAAATCTTATTTTATGTACTTTACGCCTCAAAGAATCCTTACGACGAGAGAAGAAAATTTTGAATCAATATTGAATAATGAGATTCAGCTATGATTTCAGATGTAGTCTTCTTGATTTGATGGAAATCTCTTACAATTTATGTATACATAATGTGAATTGATATGTACTTGTGTGGCCAGTGAATGTTGAAGATATTTAGTTGTTTTTTTCGAGAATGTTTGAAAATGAACAAATATGTAGAAATGTTGTTGAAGTTTCAATGAACTTTTAGGTCTTGGATTTTAGTTTTTGGGAAGTCTTTAAGAATTTATTGATTTTAGATTAAGTTTTTGGGGCACTTTAAATTTGTTACTCAAAACTTAAAGGTTAGTCTCGCCAATTCTCAAAAATCCCTTGTTCCTATAGTTTTGAGTATGTCATGCTGTACAGCTATCCAAAAATCACACAATTTTCTAACAAAATTCCCCCTCTGGACATAACCTACTAACAGTAGCAATAACTCTAGAAATATTTGACACAATTTTTGTGACAATAAAAAACTCCAACTCAACATTCAATGCTTTACGATTGATTAAGTCAATAAGAAGCTCTAAAGAGAACAAAATGCACTTTCATTTGATTGATTCATATTATACATAACCATATCCTTTATTTGCTCTCATATTTATTTTTATCCTCTGTGCTATTTTTTTCATTTCTTTCTTTTTTTTCTTCTACTTATTTATAGGTTTATCAGCACGGTGTGCAATGAAAGAGAAAAGTAAAAATGCTGCCCGTTCACGTCGGGAAAAGGAGAATTCGGAATTTTTGGAGCTTGCTAAACTTCTTCCACTACCGAGTGCAATTACATCACAGTTAGATAAAGCATCAATCATAAGACTAACAACGTCGTACCTGAAAATGCGTCAAGTATTTCCTGATGGTATGTATTTGCATGTCATTCAGCCCTTGTTGAGAATATCTCTGCGTGGGGTAGAAAATTTATGCAGACCGTCATTGCTCATGTAATTTGCGAATTCTACAATGGGATTCAGGATTGATTAAGAAGGCAACTTCTCCCTTTTCATTGCTCAGTTATGACGTGAAAAATCTCAATGTCAATTTTCATTTCAAGATTGTTTTTAATGATGATGATGATGTTCCTAACAAGTTTGTAATTATTATGCAGAAAAGTATGAATGTTTAAGCATCCCAGTGTGTTTAATGTTCAACTTACATTGGAATTTATATCGTCGAAAAAATAAGTTCCACCTACCAACTGGGTCAAATTTTAATGAATCTACACAAAAAGTTAGGATGAAGTTTTTATGCAAATGAGTGTGAAGGAAAACATCTCAACTAGAATAACTATGATGACGACCAAAAGTATCTTGAAGAAATGCTCTTCATCTACTTCTCATCCATTCTTGCTCTTTTTCTATTCGGTTATTCATGTCAGCAGAAATATTCAAACAATGATCATTTTTTCTCTCTCATTTCTTCAAGTTGATGAATAAATTAACTAAATGAAATACAATCAGTACGACATGAAGGAATTTTAATCCGCAATATTTTGTGTATATGTCTATGTACACGTTTAGATTATTTATGTATTGTTGTTGAAATGTCCTCTGATTTTTATCTCAGCGTCTCTTTCATGTTACGCATTTGTATCGAGTCTATTTTTTTCACAAAGGTAAATTATCGCCTCGCGATGATCTTGAAATTTATTTCTTTTAATTCCTTTGCGCTGAATGAAAAGAGATCAAAATAAAAGAATTTCTTTTTTTTTTGAAGTGTTGGCGACACACAAAGGAAAAATCTTCTTGAATCTTGAAAATTGTTTACAAAGAATTTTTATTAACTAGATTTTGAAAGAAGAAACCACAGAGGATGAATAATGATAAAACGGAAGTAATTGTGCGTAATAAAAGAGTCAAAACCCACTCATAATTATTTACAATTTTATTCTTTATTCATCACAAATGAATTGCGAATAATACAATTAGAAAATCATGAAAATTTGAATGACATTTTCGTCTTTCTCGAATAAATTTGTCACCCTTCCTTTATTATCTTAAAGCGATACGATATTATTATTATTACTCAAGCATATGCTTCACTCCCCACTGCTTTTTTCAAAGCAGTTCAACTCAAAAGTGCATACGTTCAATTAAATCTTGTTTGCTGAACAAATAAACCAACCACCCTGAGATTTGTTATACTTTTCATTCAAATATGAGCAGGAAAATCTCAATTCACAGTTCTTAAAGGATAATTCCATGGCTTTAATTATTTTTATTCACAAATGTTGTGTTAAATTGTGAAAATGTTGATTTTGAAGCGCATTTCGGAATCTTAGTGGATATCCTGAAGTAGTAAAGACTTTACTTACTAAAATACTATTAAAGAATGTCTAGTTGTTAAATTAAAGTACATTTTATAGGTCTTTTCTGGTCTAACTGCAGATAAAGTCTGAAAAAGTAAACAAAATCAAAAGGGGCATCCAACTGTGTATACGATAATATTTTTCAAATATTTTAAAACCGTTAAAAAATCTCAAATAAATTATCACTAATTTTTTTAAAATTCACAGACAATATGCAGTACAACCCCTTAAATTTGCAGTCACAAAAAGTTGTTGTTTTTCCACCGCACTTCTCTCTTTTCCTGCTTTGTCATTTAACTGGTCGATTTCATTAATGTGTATCATACAATTGTTAAAGTTATGCTCATTATTATTCTCATGTACTCCACATGTCAACAAATTAATCACAATAAAAATGTAAAATGCATACTCCCACACAGTTTGATGTTAAAGAATGCCCTCGAGCTGCTCCTCGGTAGGATGTTATCTGAGAAAAAAATACATGAAAAGGAAATATTTTTTCCTTTCATATTTTTCCTTTTAAAAGAATTTTTCATCTCATTCAGTTCCACTTTTTCCAACTTCAAAAAATATAAAAGTTGCTTTAACCTTGTCATGATTTCGTTTCTCTTCAAAACTCAAATGAAAAAAACAGAATTGCTTGTTTTGCGAAAAAAAAGAATCAAGCACGATTTTATGCTGACATTGGGAATGTTATTGAACCGGCAGACATTATTTATTATTGTAATATTACAATTGTTTTCATAAGTAAGTGTCTATTTACAAGATTTTAATTTACTTTTTAAATACGATGAGAGAGAAAAAAATTTTTATTGGGGGAAATGAAATCTGGTCGCATAGCAGATGCATTAAAATAATAACAACAGCATACTTTGTTTGAGAATTCCGAGCTATACAATGTCGATGTGGGAGTTATTACGTCATTCTTCATTGGATCATTCCATGATATTAAGCCTTTACTGAACTTCTACACTATAATCTTGAATTCCATTGAAATCCAATCATGTGCTGCTCGGGATCGTCACAATTTGTCATTGTTTTTGTTATTTATCACTGGAATTAATGGTCGATAGATGCATAATGCTTCTGTTTAATTGAATTTCTTTCGTATTTATAACTCTCGTACTTTATTTAATAGGATTAGGCGAGGCGTGGGGTGCACATCATATTCCCTCAAATCCTCGAGAAATGGCAATAAAGGAACTCGGTTCACATTTACTTCAAACATTGGACGGATTCATTTTCGTGGTAGCGCCGGATGGAAAAATTATGTACATTTCAGAGACAGCGTCTGTGCATTTAGGATTAAGTCAGGTGAGGAGGCGAATATTTACTTTTCGCAAGCGTGATAATAATGATGATTGAGAGGAATTAAATTTACTAAATAATTTATTTACATTGATTTATGCAGGTGGAATTAACGGGAAATTCAATTTATGAATATATCCATAATTTTGATCAAGACGAAATGGCTGCTGTGCTATCATTACAACAAAATATGTATGGTCATCAAGTTCACCCACTACCGGCCCAATTACAACAGCAACAAGCACATAATATGCAAATGCCATCAAATTTATCACCTACACAATTAGATTCAGCTACACCTCCACTCGTTCCACCTGTACTGTCAAATAACACATCAAATATTCCATCCGTATCGAATCCTATTATGAATAATCAAGCTAATAATCATACATTCAGTCAACATCAGTCACAACACCTACACAATGCACATCATCATCAATCATTAAATCAAAATCATCATCATCCGCATCATCATTTACATCAACGTCATCAGGAGACTCAAACGATTGAAATTGAGCGAACGTTTTTCCTTCGAATGAAGTGTGTGTTGGCGAAGAGAAATGCTGGTCTAACGACTTCAGGCTATAAGGTAAATTAGTTCATTTTCCTTTGTTGTTCCTGTCGCTGCTAAATTAGATGCATCATCACGTCAAAACATGCATAAAAAGAGAAAGAGCATAAAATTCTTGCACTTCTATTTTTGTATTCTTAATTAATCATTAGCTTTTGTAATCCTTTCATTTTTATTCATGTTTCATTATAATATTTTCCTCAATCAAAGGCTTGGCACTCAAGTACATACATAGTGCATTTTTCTACATTCCATTATAAATGCTTTTAATGCATAATAAAAGATTGTAGACTGAAATTAGCATGTAAAAGAATTTTTCATTAATGAGCCTCAAGTGCATCTGTAGTCGATGACTAGATGGAAAAAATCTGAAGAAAATAGAAATTTTCAATTAGTTTAAAATGCAAATTTTATGGATTGGCAATTATGCAATTTGTACGCGCATACATGCTTTTAAAAATGGATTGTAGATGCAATTCAGGAATGAGTTTGATTGAAATGGTAATTTTTGATGAATTAGGTTATGCAATTTTTAGAAAAATTCAGAAAAATCTATGAAATATTCATTATACAACAGAAGGATGTTAAAATCTTTGTGTGCTCTCAAATTTTCTATATAATTCTTGAAGAATCTATGATAATAAATCACTATAAATAGGGAATTTAACTAAACAAAATGCGATATGGAAAGTCCATGAAAAAATCAAATTAATTCAAAGTCAATTATGAAAAAATCAATTTTACTGGATTTTCAACAGTTTTAGGGCATTAATAACAATAATAACAGTACTTTACCAAAGCATACATCCGTGAATCATGTGAATTCCTCCAATATAGCTTATTATTTTAAACCCTCATTACCAAAGACTCAAGATTCCATAAAATTTGATCTGAAAACGCATATCATTTAACATGAGTTGAAGAATTTCAGTTCCTTACCGAGAACTCATACAAATAATTGTATGCATAACATTTAAGTCAAGACAATTTGCAACAATGTACTACAAAGTGCCTTAAAATATAAAAATTTGCGATATATTTATTGAGTTTTAGTCACGTATAATTATTATTGTTTCCCGCATATTCAGAAAGACCATTTTACATTGTATACTTTTCATTTTCACTCTCTTTCTCATGCATATTATGTATAGTATTTCCATACAGTTTCAGATTTTCAATCAGCGTGAATTTTCATTTTTATTTTATTTTTATTAAAATTGTTGTTGAAACTCAATTTTTTTCCATCTTCTTTCACTCAACAATGTTTGTTGTTTGCTGAACGATTTTTATGAAGAAAATCATTATTGATGTCGATATCATTTGCACATCCAATTACTGTACGAAATCTGATAAGTTGTTTTTTTCTCATTTAGGTGATACATTGTTCAGGATACTTAAAAGCTCGAGTATATCATGATACAAACTATAATGGTGAAGGTAATGGACCGACTTATGTACAAAATTTGGGTCTCGTTGCTGTTGGACATTCACTTCCTCCATCGGCAATAACTGAAATTAAACTTCATCAAAATATGTTCATGTTTCGAGCGAGTATGGATCTCAAATTAATTTTCCTCGATGCACGGTGAGTTGATGTTGTTATTTTTATTATTAAATTCTGAGCTGTCGTTGTTCCTGCTGAAAATATATCCAAAAATCGATATTTTTCTTCATCCCATAGACTACTTCATTCAGGGAGAGGAAAAATAGCAGCACAAATAATAATAATAAACCAATTTGATCATTTTTTGCTTCAATGTGCAAATATTTGCTCTTTTACCGATCTCAATGAAAAATAATATCGGAGAAAATTCTATCCGTCTACTCTCGATAAATTTCTAGAGCATGGGAATCTTATTTACTTAAATTTATTCAGATTTATACATCCAGCTCCATTATTCTTTAAATGTGAGACTTTTGGTGAAATGGAAACAGAAATTGAATTCTTATTGATGTGATTTGTATTCATTTAAGAGTGAAAATCTCGATTAAAGTGCTTGTTGAGCCTTAAATTAACATTTTCTTTAAACTGGAATTTCTTAATGGATTTTAGCTTAAATTTCTTACCTGGATCATTAAAATTTGATGATTTTTTCTTATTATTTGCATGATTTTTCTCAAAATCATTTCCGATATCCAGCATAAAATTTGTATACAGTATCACATCCGTTTGAGGGCAGTACACAGAAATATTTCGACAAGAATGTTCTATGGAATATTTGAAGTACTCTAAAATTGATCCGCAATTTTATTCAAAAAGAATCTCCATAAGAGAGTCATAAACTATTAAAATACCATTAATGTTTAAGTAAAGTTCATTACCACTTCCATTCATTCAAGAAATATTAAAATCACGGCACTAACGCCATCTTCACGTCAAACTTTAAACACTGAACATTTCTACCCCAAAAAATATTCAAACAGGAACTAACCAGCATATTGATATCAATATCATATTTTTTTATCATGTGAACAGCCACTTGTGTAAATCCCGTTTGTTTTTAATTGGATATTAATTTACGAAAAAAAATCTTTTGTTTGTCTTTGCAGAGTATCACAACTTACAGGATTTGAGCCACAAGACTTAATAGAAAAGACATTATATCAATATATTCATGCATCTGATATTCTTTCTATGAGATATGCTCATCAAATTTGTAAGTTTTTATTTTTTAAGTGTTATTCTATAGACAATGACTAATATTGAGTTTCAAATTTTAGTGATGTACAAAGGACAAGTTACGACAAAATATTATCGATTTTTAACAAAAAGTGGTGGATGGACATGGGTACAGAGCTACGCCACAGTCGTGCACAATACTCGTTCATCACGTCCACATTGTATTGTTAGTGTTAATTATGTACTTAGTCAGAAGGAAGCCAAGGACCTTTTACTTAATGAAATCCAAGGAAATGTAACAAGACCGACAATATCGTCTGAAACGACACCGTCTCAAAGCCGTACTGTACCAATCACAAATACACCAGTTCATACGCCAGTTTATCAAACACCACTTCATTCTACTACACCATCGACTGCAGCAAGTCTGCCCAGTCACACGCCGAATCTTCCGATTCATATGAAAGAAATTCAAAGTTTTAATCATATTAGTAATAATAACAATAATCACATGCACATATCACATAATGAAAATAATCACCATCAGCATCATCATCACACACATCATCAGAATGAATATGATCAATACAATAATTCCTATATCCATAATACAATGAACAATGACGATTTTAGTGATAATACAGATAATTATTATAACTTCTACATGGACAATAGCAGTAATGGACTTCCGACTTCCCAAGGTGACTCAAACATTCTAAGACCATTCTCAGCTGCGTCAAACAGCTGCTCGAGTTCAAGTTCTGATGAACAGCATCAGCATCTTTACAATCACCAGCAATTACATCACACAAATCTCAACCATCAACAACATCAATACGATAATGACTATTCATTCTCATTTCCAAACTGCTTCCCATCCATGAATGAGTCGTCGAATGCATCTACAATATATAATAGTGACTTTAAAGCAACAACAAATGCACACTATACGAGTGTTATTGTTGATAATACAAATAATCAAAATTACCTTACGAATGAGTTTGTCCATTGAATGAAGGAAGCTTCACATTAGCTGTCATTACTATTTTAAAGATCAATTCATCAAATTTCAAAGACACTGTGCTGTATTTTCTCACGTGAATATATTTATTTTGATATTTGAAATATATTAATGAGCTTAAAAAAGAGCACTTTTCTTGTTCTTTTTTGAAAAATACTTTGGGGTCATTCATTTATGACGTCCATCAAAAAATGGGATTTTAGAACTCCCCCCTCACCCCCTTGTCACAAATTTTAAATTCAAAAAAATTTCTTTAAAATAAAGTGTCACAAAATCTCAGACCCCCTCTCCCTCCTAAATCATGGACGTTATAAGTGAATGACCCCTTTCTGAAAAGATCCTAAATTCATTTGGAATCTAAATTTTCAAGAGATATCCTTAAATGAAAACTAATTGTATAGGTCGGATAATTTTAATGTTTTCATACCTTAGATCAGTGTCTGTCAAACAATCGTAAAACATTTTTTTGTGACATCCAGTTTGTCAGACACCAGGCATGAAACTAGAGAGGTATATTTGGAGACAAACGTCTTTAAAATGGTCTAAAATTTGCTCTAGATTTAAAATTAAAATAAATTGTTGAATTCTTCTGAATTTTTTTTTGTTACCCACCAACGTCATCCTAAAGGTATAGCTAGATTTTTTTAAAAGGAAATATGGAGATTATTCCATTTTTTTGCAAGAACAATACCTCTCTGCTCCCAGACACTGATCTATACATAACTTCCGAAAAATATTTGAAACCAGTTTTTTTTCTATAAAAATGTCTACTTTTATTTTAAATTATTATAATTTTTAAATTTGAAACATAATGAGGAATGACTAGAATACATGAACAGAATGAATATATTTAATGAATGAATTATAGTATATATAAATATAGAATTGTAATCACATTTAGATTTAACAAAAGACACATTATGTTAGAAGAATCATTATAAAGATATGAGTTTCATTTAGGGGTTCTGAAAAAGATTGTAAAATGTCTAAGGGGTCAATCACATATGATGTTCAATTATAGAATTGGAGTTTTAGACCTCAAGTTGGAGACATAAGCTGATGAACATCATAAGTGAATGTCCCCTCAATTATGCCATCGTCATGGTCATCGTGAAAATCAAACTAGATCTTGTAGCAACCCCCTGAATGAAAACTGACTAGAAAACAAATTCTGATGAAAATTTTAATATAAGTGAATTAATTGTAAGGTCAATAAAAAGCATGAATGTGTAATTATTTGTATCATAAATTAATAAATTAAAAAGATATAGAACTTAAAATAATTGATTTGTCTCCCCTTTAAGTAATAAAATTCGACAAGAATGTATGATAAACATTTAAGGAATAAAACCAGTTTAGGGAAGAAATAATTGTTTAAGATATGAAAAGCAACAATAAAACAATTTATAAAACTTTAGATCTCTTAAAATTTTATGTCATTATTTAATCAATAACTCTTTTTTCTTTCGAAATTATCAAGGTACCCTCACGCGATTTGACCTTCATCACTAAACAGTCACTTTTACTTGCTTATAGTCGTGCCAGCAATTAATTAATTGAGCCTTTCAACAACAACTCTTAACCGTACTCAACTTTACAATCTAGAGCTACTTATCCTTTATGCTACATCTTAGAGCTTATCCTTTAAAATCTTATCTTACACTAATAAATCACGATAAAGTTTTACGTTTCTATATCATAATTTGTGCTTAAATTTATGGTAAGAATCACATTTGATTGAAGAAATATGTATGCATCGAGACCACAACATTTAAAGGCCGGTTTCTAGGGCTACCAGGGTAGGTAGAGTATACCCTAGGTACTCCCTACCCTAAAGTAAGATAAGTGGGTACACCCTAGTGTAGGGTAGGTGGGGAAGGTAGGAATACCCTAGGGTATATCCTAGCTGTAGCACTAGAAACCGGCCCCAGGCTTAATGAGAAAAAATCCAAAGCAAGGTAGCAACACCTAATTGCCTCAAGATTTCAAGGACTAATCCTGAATGTTGATTCCTGGTTATGTATTTAAAAAACAGCAAAGCAAATTGTCACTGAAATTATGTTTGAAAAGAGCAATTTTTTTAATCTGATAAATCCAGGGGGAAGATAACACGGCGTAAAAAAGTGATTTTACGCCAAACTCTTTTTGACCAATAACTGCTAATCCTTTGGTAATATCTGGGGGGAAAATATTCCAAAGTTCTTATATTTATGTACTTAACAAGATGTAACTAAAAGTTCTATTCGAAAATGCCTAAAAAATTTTACGCCAGGCCAGGCGTAAAAATTTTACGCCACGTTATCTTCCCCTGGATAAATCTTGAAAAAAATCAAAGATTGCTTTAAAATTTCAAACAAAAACTTTACAAAAATAATTTTTAATATTTTTTATTTTGACGGCATCTAGCATTGCTACTCATCTCTCAAAATTGGCGAAAGCCTGCATTCCAACTCAGGGGTCAGAGTTATTTATAAATTTTTTAATTCGAATGACTTAATGAAGACCTTTAAAAATATATTTACATAAAGCATTAAATTTAATTAAATTAAAGCTTGATCAAGAATAAATAGTTTTTGGCACATTTTTGAAACTTATTGAGTAACTTCGAAGTTTAATAATTACAAAGTTGTAACAAATTTGATTGCGGCTACAGCCATCTAAGATCAATTTTTTTACTACATTTTAATGGTCCTTAAAATTTGATTTTCTAAAATGTTAACATTATTATTTTTTAAATTTTAAAAAGATCCTCTTCTAACTATCCACTAGCCTAGATAAAGTTTCGTAGAATCAGTTGAGTTTAATTGTTATCCTTTTAAGTTTACATGCAGTATCACTAATGGAGCATTCTGACAAGCTTTCCTCACTTATCGCAATCTTCTTCTTCTCATTCCTAAGATTAGAGTCTAATGGGAGTTTCTCGACTGTAAAAATCTGCGATTTCATCGACATCTTTGCAGTCATTAAATGTTCATTCTCATTGACATGATTCTGTCTAATTAGCTGTTGATTTTGTTTCTCTAACTCCATACACTCGACACAGTAAATTGGTTTTTGATGATTGTCATAAATGCTTACATTTCCCTTCTTCGATTTAATTTTATGCTTGCTCTTTTGCTTCATCGTGTGCACATTTCCATTGCTGTTAACATCTTTGACATAAATTTTATTCCTCTTAAGTTTTATATGCGACGGTGAAGTGGGAACTTTTCTATAGTCGTAGAATCTTTTCTCGTCTACATTATAGCCATTATGATCAACAGGTTCACTTCTATAAAATGTGATTCTTTGATCTGGATAGAAATAATCAAACATCTCATCCCTTATTGGCGACGACGATGTGTCAACTTTTTGAATCGATAGCTTCTCGATTGATGTTTGACAATACGATGATTTTTTAAACGAACGTTGTTGATGGATTCCTGATGACTCTAAATCCGCCGACGATGGAACATGAACACTCGATATAGAACTAGATGTTTTCTGTGAAATGTTTGAATGTCGTGTAGCACCAATATGACATCGTATAGATTTCGATGTTGTAAATAATGCACGAACATTCTTCTCCGGATGAAATAAAATGATGTAAATTTTTGGAAAGAACATAAAGGCCAGTGTCATTATAGATGAGAGTGATGTACACAAGCATTTTGTAATTATTTGCATTTCGCTACCATAATAAATTGGAAAGAATGCAAGCCAAATTATGCATGTTGTGTAGATTGCAAAACCAACAAATTTTGTTTCATTGAAATTTTCAGGAACGTTGCGGGTTTTGATGGCAAAAAATACATTCAATAAAATCAGAATGAAAATGAATGTTAGCGGTGCGAGAATGGTTAATGGAGATTCTTTGCAGACCAAAATTGTTTGTAAATGTCGTGGGTATTGGAATTCAATTTCTGGTTGTTCTATTATTAACATTCCTATGGCTACGATACTTTCAATCGTGACTAATAGAAATGCAAGAACAATCTGTGAGAGCGGTGACATAAATTTAAGCTTTTTGGTTGGAAAGCGTTTCTTTGATATTGCCAAAAGTCTGGAGATTCTATTAGTTTTGATCAGCAAGCTGCCATAAATCATTGAGAATGAAATGCCCGGTAATGTTCTGGACAGCGCACAAGTTTTGGTTGTTGGATGAGCAAGTATTGCAAATATTGATAAATGAGACATAATCATGCCACAAAGTACAATGTAGCACAGCTCACGAGTTGATGCTTTAACAACAGGCGTATTGTTATAATGGATGAAAATAATAAGAACAATCGCTGATAAAATTGTCCCGAAAATTGAGAACGATATTGATATGATGGATTCTGTGTCAGTCCATTCTAAATACTCGATGGGGTTTTCAACACATTCTGTCGATTAAAAAAGAACACTAAAATAAAATTTATTCTTTTTGTAAGGGGTCATTCAACAATGACGTCCATAGGAGGAAGTTTTGGAGCTGTGTGACACATCACTTATACTCCTTGCATGAGAACTTCCTACGTTTCTAATTTGTTGACAGACATCATTTATGAACGACCCCTATCAACAAACACATTAAACTGTATCATAAAAACTATAAATTCATACCTGTCTGATCTGCATTTGGCCACCAACCCTCCTTGCAATTCTCACAATGCGTTTCATTTTTGAGATATTGATTGTCATCGCACGGTGCACAATTGAAACAGCAGTTTTGTTGCTCTGGGGTATCTTGAATCTACGAAAGCATAAATAACATTTTATTTTTATGGTTAATGTCATGAAACAAGCTACATGTATTGCTTTAAAATAATTTATTCGACAATAAATTGAATTTTTGTAGGTTATGAATATTAAATAATTGAATTTACACCTGCATGTTTATGCATCAGCAAACATGTGTGTTAATTACCTTATAATATCCTTTAGGGCATGGATCAGAACAAACTGACTTCACAGCACTCATATTTGGGGGTGATTGGAGTGGTTTGAAAAAATTTAATGTATGATTAATCCAGTCACCAATTTGCACGTAGTCATACGATCCGTCCTTATTAATTTGAAAATTCATAATGTCATAACGAGCAGTCACATCGCCTTCCTGATTAAACTCGATTAAATCCTTCTCGTTTGTCGTAAATGACACATTCATTAAGTAGTTCTGGAAGATAATAACTAATTATGTTATCTTGTTCTGATTCTTGACAGAATCGGCACTTACGAAAAATAATGAGTGATTAAATGATTTCTTGAGACTTTGACACGCTCCAACATAATCTCTTCCGCAAACATCATCCTTATAAGCCTGTAAAGCATATGCGTATGTATACAATGCTTTTACGAGAAAGCTCAATTTTGGCTCTTGTTTGTGATTCCTGCTCAAATTTTCATGGCCTGTTGAATGAGAGAAACAGAATAAAAATGAGTAAGTTCTCTCAGAAAGCTCCAAGAAGCACGTGCTGCTTTACTACAAATTCCATTCATTCATAAAAAAATAAATATTCTCTCTGCATATTAACTGTCTATAGACAGCTGAGCAAAATACGATAAAAAAGAGGAAGAAAATCGCTTTCAAGTCAAGTCAGCGGAATGTGTAATGAGAGGATGATGAGTCATTAAGGGAAGCAAACAGACGAGTAATTAAATGTGAAACACATTTCCATTGTAAATGATAGACTTTAATCAAACTTTAATGGAACTATATTATGGATGGAAGAGCTTACATTCAAGTATTTTGTAGGAGGAGATTATTTGCTTTTCTGTTTTAATTCAAAGCACTTCAACATTTCCAGCTTCCTTTTGGAATCAAAAAATAAAGCTCTGTCAAGTGCTCCACATTTTGCTGTTTACTGTCTGAGATTAATTTATTCAACATTGAATAAAAAAAAATTACGAGAGGTTGATACATCCACATCAGTATCATCATCAAATGAATATCATGCACGATATTATGACATACTTATTAAAATATTGAAGTGTATGCCAGCATATTCACATTTACGTAATGAGGAGCATGAAAAGGTGAAATATAAAAGAGGAAAAGGCATTGAATAAAAATAAATTTATATTTATAGCATTCCTTTTATGTTAGGTCTGCTGGAGTCGAGTGTTAATGCATTTTCGCCTCGTCGGTTTATGAACTTTAATTGCCATATGGCATGGGAAGAATACTTCGTGCTTTCGATATTTATGAGAACTTTTAAAAATTCTTACATATAGGAGCTCTTTACAAAGGACGTCGTACCATAAAAGCTTTGTTATTGATTAACGTCATTTGTAAACGACCCCAGACGTGTATAGAGCACTTCCTCTGGTATTTCAAGACTAAAATGCGCCTACTTCATTATTTTTAAATCTCATACTCTCAACTGTTCTCTACATACGATACAAAACTAGTTTCACAAATTGTATGCGTACATAGAGCTACATTATAAATGCATCAGTTGTATGGAGTCATTTACCTGTGCAAAAACGGATTTTTTGAGCAGTAACTGGAAGAGCCATGAAATATTCTGGATCGATTTCTGTTTCATTATCATTTGATGTGATTGGAAGTTCTGTTGTTGTTGTAGTTACTATTCTATTCAGTGGCATTTTACAATGGAATTTGTCCTCCCAAAATTCTCTAAACCATGGATTCCGGCTGTTGTTGAATGGATCAAGTTTTAAGTACTCGTCGTCAAAAGAATGAAGGTATGGTGAATGGATTCGAATAGAAATTGAGCCAACAGCTTGTGCTTCGTAATCTGTTACGACATCCTGTCTATCTGCCCAACCATCACTTCCGATAATGATGAAATTATTCGTTAAATTCAAATATTTGATTGCAATTAGTAATTTCCGAACTGTCAAGCCTTCACAAAAGCATACAATAACGTGAGCTTTCTCATCTTCCTCCAAGTTCCTTATTAGCTCCTGAAATTTTTCATCGTCGTCGTTACTAAGAATCTTTGAATAGAATAAAGCAAAAGATGAGGAAAAAGTGGAACGACATGATGAAAAATTAACATTTCCTGTTCCTTTCTTTTATGACTATGAAAAGAAATTTAAATTAGATTGCTTTTTATAATTTTTCCATCTTACCGAGTCTTCTTTCGCTATGCAAATATTGTTCTTATCAGCTAATTCACGAAACGCTTGTATTCCACTCTGTCCATAGTTTTCGTCTGTATGAACAGTATGTATGTATGTCCAATTGTTGAATTTAACGATATCAACCATGACCTGCGCTTGATAGTAGTCTGATGGAACGACGCGCATAAATGTTGAGAATCTTGCCTTGTCAGACAAGTCTTTTGAAGTTGTTGAATATCCAACTTGTGGTATTGAAAATAATTGCAGCAAATTTTGTACTTGAAGTGCAATTGAACTGGATGCAGGTCCAACGATGCCAATTAAAGTTGCATCATCATTAGTAAGAATTTCATTTTCGGAACTGTTTGAACATTGTGAATGATGTTGACTTAGTGTCCTTTTACCATGATGTGGAATGATGGAGTCGCGAATGAGTTCAATGGTTTGTTGAAGAGCTATCGGAGCATACCAGCATGAATCGCGAATTTCCACACCTAACTTTATATCTTTCAATAACTCTTGATCCCGATTAATTTTATCGATTGTCTGAAATATGACCTCGACTCTTTGAATTCCATAATGTTCTCGAATCTACAATGTGCAAAAAGTACAAAGAAAATTTGCTTAGTCATTCATTCTTCACTTTGTTTGAGTAGTGCATTGCATGATTTATGCTCTATGTTCATTATGTTCATTAGCTTATTGGCAAATATTTAATATTTTCAAGGTTAACGGCTTTTTTCAAATTATCTGAGATGATTAATTTCTTCCGAGATGATCAATTTTACAGAGATCAAAAAATTTCAAATTCAAATTAAATTATGCAAAACATTTATCTAGAACAACCTCGAGAATTTCATCTGATTAAGCTGTTTTAACGATAACTATTCATTTACATTTTACCATAATAACAGTCAGTGTCAAGGGAGGGAAAATAACAAAACAGGTGAACAGGATCGCGTGTAAAAGTCTAATTGATGTCGTACAAATAGTGATTTTATTCATATTTTTTAGTCGATAATATAATCACTTGTGACGCTTTTGCAAAGTGTCTCACAATTTCAGCATGACGTTAATTTCTTTTAAAAGAGAGAGATTTACACAGTAAGAGAATTTCTGCTTTAATAAGCGATTAATATTCAATGTTTTAGTGAAAAATGTAAGAGAAAGACTTGAGCGATAACGGAAGTACGTAAAAATAATTCCAGCAATTTTTCCTTTATACTACTGCTATAGGTCATCATAATATATTTTATGTTACACAGTAAAATATTGGGATTAAGTAGGCACTCAGCACTAAAATCATCAAATTAGTTTCTCATTGCCTAAGTGCAAGTGGTTAATTCATTATTTTACTAAGGAATGGATGGGGGGTTCGACATTATGTCCATCTTTTAGGGGTTATCTTGTAACATAGTTAAAAGGGGTTTCTAAAAATGACATTCCTCAATTAACGTCATTTGAGAACGACGACCAGTGAATTAATGCGTAATGTTATTATGCTTAGCATATTGAATTTAATGTTTAAGGAAGTTAAATGAAAATTCGTTAGAAGAAAATATATTCAAGCGTAAACCAAACCACGTGGACGGAATATTCGGTCGTAGACTTTTGAATCATATGTTTGCGTGTGTTTAGTAATTTTTTTGCTCGGCAAAAAGTTTATTTAGTATTTTAATAGAATTTCTCAATGAAATATAGTGTAAGATAGCATGTTGCGTAATTTAAAAGTTTGTTCAGCTATCACACATCAATTAAGGTTCGTCAGAAATGCGGGTCATTCGAAATGGGCGAATATTAAAGTGAGTTTTGCATAATGTTTTATGCTGTGTTTACTTTTGTCACAATTTACTTAATTTTCAAGTGTAAAGCATTATTTTGATACTTGTGAATTTAAAATAGCTGTCAGGTGGTGTTTAAAAGTTCTTTAAATAAAATCCAGCATAATGTTTTGACTTCTGGATCTGTTTACTCAATTATGGTTTTTTGCTGAAAATTTGTTATGTATTAATCCTTGAAACTATTTAAAACGATTTTCTTAATTGTGTAAAATGCTTTGTTATGTTCAGGGCTTAATTATGCTTAGTGGTTTGCCTTTAAACCATAAATTTGAGACAAAAAACTGTTCATTTTCTGAACTTTTCCTATTCCTTCTTTTAATATGTATTTTTATGACTGTTGCTTATTATCTGTAAATCCCTATGAAATTATCCCCAAATATACACAAGATCCAGCATTAAAATATCCAATTCCACTAAAATTACTTTAATATATTCAAAAATACACAAGGCAAATTAAAAGAGAGGAAATGGAATCGATATTCTCAGCATTAGCCACCTAATAACGCTCATTAATATGTAAATTACCATGACAGCTTCGTGGTATTAAAGAATAAACCATTAACAAATAATTATGCATTTTCCATTAATCCTAATTTTCATTTCTAAATACACAGCACATAAAAGCTGAGAAGGATGGGGAGAAGGCAGCATTATTTATGCGCTACACGCGTGCTATAAGATTGGCAATTCAGGAGACTAATCAGCCAAACCCAGCTTTTAATTCTAAACTAGCATCAATTATTAACGAGGCACTTAAGAAGAACATGCCAATGTCAACGATTACCAAAAATATTGAAAAGTTCAAATCACAGCAAACACAGCTAAGGAAGCACTTAATTGAGGCTAAATGTGGCAATAAAATATTCATCATAGCTGAATTTTACACAGAAAATTTAGCTTTACTCAAAAGCAATGTGAACACAATGTTCAGAAAGGAACCAAAATCACAGCCAGCAAACTGCAAGCATTTGTTCGATGAAATTGGCATGATTGAAATCTCCCTTCCTGAATCAACGTGTAAATCATCATCAGAATTTGAGGATAAAATCACGGAAGATGCTATCGAATGTGAGGCACAAGAGGTCGATGACGTGAATTTTGACGACAAAACTGCGACCATCATCTGTAATCCCGATGACATTGATAAAGTAAAGGGTGAATTAATGAAACGCGGTTACATGATTGATAATAGCGAGGGACTTTTCATTCCGCACACCACAATAAGCATAACAGATGATGAACGGAAACAATATGATTCACTAATCAAGCGAATCACACAACTTGAAGGTTTTGAAAAAATATTTGATAATATAGTGACTGAATAAAGATGAGAAAAAAAGTTTTAGGAAAAAGTTTTCAAGTTTAGGGTCATTGGGACTATTCATCTATGCCTGTCTGCGAGTGATTGAAGGAAAATTGATCAATAAGATTACAGCAATTCGAGTGCTCTTTACGAAAATTCGAGTCGACTTCGAATTGTGCCTTTTACTTCCGCTTAATTTATTTGGGGTTTACTACGCACAAAAAGATTAATAATCGTATCACGTAAAATCCTCAAATTTCGAAGAAATAATCAGCATATTGCGGAGGTGTAATTAGTCTTTCATTAATTTAGTTAATTGTTAAACATTATTATCAAATATTTATCTGAGTATAAATATCATTGGCAATTAATGTCGCCATAATTTATGCTAATTTACACAAGAAAGCTTTAAAGCTCAAATTACTTCTCATTTTTGTAGCTTTTTGTTTTCATTTTCTTCTATTTTTCTTTTCCTTTGTTTTGTATGTCAAGGAAAAAAGGCATTATTTAATTACAATGGCAGTTATCAGATTAGTAAACATTTCTAGCGACTATTTTGAATTTTATTATTTTTTCACGCTTTTATTTTAACTCACTCTGTTTGTATATTTGCGTCAAATCTTGCAATCGATTTTACGACCACTTCTACTGTTTCTATCGAGCTAAAAAAATTTTTACATACGGAGCCGTTCACTTATTACGTAACGCAAAAACGTCATTTTAGACCCACAGATTTGCCCATATCGTTCGAGAATTTTGATTCTATTTAGCTCTGCTTTAAGGTTCTTAATCGTTTCTTTAACGTTTTTAAGTATTAAAAATATAACGTGCACTTCACTTAACTTCACGAAAAATGTTTGTTAAATTAAAAATATGTAATCCAAAGCTTGCTGATTTTTAGAAAATGTAAAAATTCTTGCAAAACACATTCGTCTAGAATTGAATTGAAAATATATGTTGTAGCCACAAGTAAGTAGTTTATGGATTTTTTTCAGCTACTGTTTATTATAGGTCGTGTTTATGCCTACAAATATCATATGGGCGATTCCACGGATATTATGTAGTTTGAGATGTGAAAATTGATTTTGAAGTCAAAAATTTCCACATTCATATTCACACCAATTTTAATTGTGTGTGAATATTTTCAAATATTTTTTGACCGTTATTCTTCAAATAATGTAAAACCGTTATTTTTTTTAAATAAAAATACTAAAGTACCGAAATTAAATTTTTTCGGTTATATAATTAAATTTTTGACTCTGAATTGTTCAAGTAAATTAAATTCTAACTGGAGAAAAATGCGTTATCGTCGGTCAACAACGTGTGACCATGTCTACATTAATTCATTCTTTCTTATTGCTAACCTTGTATGTTTTTATTGCCTTTTCTTTTTAACTCTTCGATCGATAGTAATCAGATTTCAATTGCCTACCCACCTTTCCACATTCTAAATTCCTCGTGTTCTTCTTTCCAGGTGAATGCAGCCGCACGGAAACTAAAACTCCAACTTTGAAATCGCCCTTCTCAATTGCCGAATTATTCTTTGTTGGATTCTCATTTAAACAATTTATTGTTATAATTAAATTAATTAAAATCACACAATGAGTAATCCTTAACACCATTTTCAACAGACGGGCTTGTGCATGCAAAATAATTAGGCTATAACTGCACGAATTTTATTCATTTTACATTTTTCTTCACATAAAATTTTACAAGCTGTATATTTTTGGTTCTTGAGTTTTTCCTTTTCATATTTTTTTATTGTTACTATTTATCACTTGGTATTTGAACATTCTCTGTGGAGCCACACATGTTTGTTGCTTTGCAAAGGCTGAAATTCTTTTTATAGTCGATAAGAATCTTGTGGAAATTTCATCAGAATTTTTTTAGGTCATCCACAAATGACATCCATAAAGCTGTTTTCTAAAGAGTGCCATTGAACTTTAAATCTACCTAGCTGTCATTAGTGAGTGACTGCTGACAAAAAATTCTGACAAAATCTTTCCACTAAAATTCAAGCCTTATATAAATTTTAAATTTCTTTTTTATTCTTTATCATATATTTTTTTGTCTCTGTGAAAGGATTTTCTTCTTCAAGAGTTTAGAATTTCCATGTGCTTTTATCTCTGAATAGCTTATATAATCGCACATGCATGAAAGTACAAAAGTGGTTGTTGAAAAAATGAATATACGATGATTGAGAATAAGGAAAAAATTAATTATTTTTTGTATTTATGAGACTTCGTTTTTATTGTTCTAAAGAGGAACGACAGATGATTTGATATTTTTCTCGGAAGGATAAGCATGAGATCCCTCTTTGAAGCTATATTTAAAAAGCTCGTTGAACTTCAGTTTAATGAAACATGATAATCTTAAAAACATTTGCATGGTTTTTAGAATTAATGTGCTTGAAAGCAATATAACAGTAAAAAAATCCCGGAACCATACAACAGCAAATATATTCAGAAACAGTATAATTGTCAATTTATCGTAAAACCGTACAACAGCCATTATATTTTCAACAAAACCATACAACAGCAAACATATTTCCACAAAACCATACAACAGCTGATTTATCTTCAGAACCATACAACAGTGATTTATCTTCAGAACCATACAACAGCAAACATATTTCCACAAAACCATACAACAGCTGATTTATCTTCAGAACCATACAACAGTGATTTATCTTCAGAACCATACAACAGCAAACATATTTCCACAAAACCATACAACAGCTGATTTATCTTCAGAACCATACAACAGCAGTTTATTTTCAAAACAATTACTATAAAAATGCAACAGACAGATGAAGCTGAATTAAATATTCAACAAAAAACAAAAGAAACACGTGAAGGCTTGAGAAAAACAACAAAATTTCATTCAATTAAGTTGCAAGGCAAGTGGCAGAATAAGAAATGAGGATAAGACATATTGTAATAAATATCTATGGAAACAATTTTATTAAAGGAAAGAAAATAAAGCAATATTTCCTCCCGTTTCACTCATCCCCAAAGGAGTATGCTTAGTTCAACGTGAATGAAAAGAGAGCTTTTATGCTACTTGAATAAATCTAATAAAAAGGAAAACTATTAAAACCACTATAGAAATTAGGAAATGTCACTGACACACAAATTTTTGAAGGATGTATGCATAGTGAAACCTTACACGCAATATCCCGTCTATAAGAAGAACATAATGAATTTACAGACCTTTTTTATTAATATTTTTATGATCCTTCGTATCATGTTTCACTAATTTTCTCCTAATTTATTTTATATATCATTCATTCCAATGAAAATTATAATGAAAATGAGCGAAGTGCAATAAAATGTTAGGTCCTATTTTCGCTACACGTAGCTTTCATGAATTTTCTATAAATTTTTATTCATATAGCAACAGATCTGCTCAATTCTATTGTTCTCAGTTCTATTGTAAAACTTTAAAAATCGTTAGAAATTTCAGGTAATATTCAAAAAAAATTGAATAAAACCGTTAAATTTTGTTTAAATTTTCAAAAATTCCGTTATTTTTTAAATTCAAAAATGTCGTTAAATTTTAAATTTCATTTGACCGTTAATTGAACAATTATTATTTTCTTCTTTAAAAATCTATCCAAGCAACTTTAAACACATGACTTCCAAGAAATCCTTTAACATTTCATAACAATAAGCTGTCAACAGCCTTATGCTATAACACCTGAGTTCCTCGACTCGTAAATTGCACAACACTGTAACAGTAAATTATGTTTTCCTTATTTTTCTCACACTTAATAATATTAAAGTCGCATAATAAAAAAGATAAAATGATTATATGCACATAAAAAGAAGAAAGCAGGAAAAATATGTGACGTATGAGTTCCCAGCGGAGAGAAAACAATTAACAAAAAAATTCACCTTATCACCACACTCGAAGCTAATATTGACTGTTGGTTTGTTTATAATATAATATTTTCATAAATAGCCGTAATACTTTGCGTGAGCACGATAATTTATTACCTACGACTTTTTTTTCGCTTGAGAGTAAATTGAGTTTTTAAGCAGTTGTTTCTTTCGGGTTATCAACTGCATTTTTAATGTCCTCATGACGACACAAAAAGGTTTTTTATGATTTTCCAGAGCTTCAGCTAATCTCATTGCTGTGAATTTTTAAGTAGATGGGTGTGTAAACTGAATCTTTGACACTAAAATTTGAGTTGACGGTCAGGTAATGGAGCTTATGACGAAAAATCTTTAAAAGCTTTTAAAGGCTGGACTTTCTTTAATGCAAATGAACATTTTCAATTATATGCCTGTGAAATTCAATTCGTTCTTCCTTTTTTGAAAGTTGAATAGAATTGTATTTTCTTTTGTAGTCAATATGACATGAAATATTTTTCCATGAAAGTGTTAAAATTATTAATCGAAATTTTGCTCAGACTGTCTAATGAATAATCGAAGGTGTGGCAATCCAAAGGGCTTTAACTCATTCAGACTTGTATTGAAGATATATATTATTACTGTGTATGGTGGGTGAATGATAGAAGCTCAGAAGATTTGGAAACAAATCAATTATTGAGGAGAGTGAAACCCCGAGTGAAACTCCACAAAAATACGTTATATACTCAAAAAAATTCAAATTATAACGTCTTTCCAAAATTCAAGTTCTTACGGATTTCAAAAATTCAAACTTTAACGTCTTTCCAAAATTCAAGTTCTTACGGATTTCAAAAATTCAAATTTTAACGTTTTTCAAAAATTCAAATTCTAACGGATTTCAAAAATTCAAATTTTAACGTTTTTCAAAAATTCAAATTTTAACGTCTTTCAAAAATTCAAGTTCTTACGGATTTCAAAAATTCAAATTTTAACGTTTTTCAAAAATTCAAATTCTAACGTCTTTCAAAAATTCAAATTTTAACGTTTTTCAAAAATTCAAATTTTAACGAATTTCAAACTTTATGGTGCTTTATGAAAACAAAAATTTAGTTTTTTTTTTTAAAAAAAATAAGAAGTAAAAGGTCAAAGCTTCATAAAGCTTACTATTTCATTAAAAAGTGCTTGAACTCTACCAAAAAGACCATTCTTATTCATTAGAATCTTCCTTCAGATAATAGGGGTAAAAAGTGAAAATTATAAATTATGAGTGTGGAGAATCTCAACATGAGAACTAACAACAATAGCCTATGTATACAGCTCAACAGATACGATATTAAGGGAGAGACGGAAGAAAAACATGTTACAAATCATAATCAAAGTCATGTTGCTGAAAGCTCATGACACCAAAATTGAAAGTGTCTGAAAATTGCTCCTATCAACACTTTTCTCGTGCATGTATACATATGTACATCCCCGCATGTAGTGTCATGCAATCGCCTCATGAATATTTAGTATTCTTCTTCGTATTTGTCACGGTAATGAATTTGGTCGTCTTCCTTTCTTTATCGTCTATATTTATACTTTACATTGATGTTTTTATGATAGCTCTTATTGCTCATAACAACACGACCATAAGTGTAAAGAAAAGAGCTTTCAACAATCGATTTTCAAACTGTTGAATGAGGGAAGGTCTTCAAAAAAAATCAGGAAAAGGAAAAGATTTTTTTTATTCCTCTTTTAGCACATTCATTAAAGTGCCTTTCTTCCTCGAAAATGTGAGATGAGAGAAAGTGGAAGGGAAAAAATAATGATGAACCTTTAACAGCACTCATTGACTTGTTTTCCTTATTTTTCTTCTTTTCACTGTGTGTCTCTATATTATGTAGTTACTTTACTTCCTTTTTATCGAAATGAATAGAATGAAAAGTTTTTTTTTTCTTTAAAAATAAATTTATTGAAAAGAAAGCTTTGAAAAATATGTTTTTTAAGGTTAAATTAATGTTAGGGAGGTTTGAGCGCATTTTCAGATTCTTGTGATTTCTAAGGGTTCATTCACTTATTACGTCCAACATTTAGGGCCGGGGGGTTTGAGATTTTGTGACACCTTCATACAAAAATATTTTTTTTGTATGAAAATTATGTCACAAGGGGACAGGGGGTCTAAAAATCCAATTTTTTGATGGACGTCATAAGTGAGTGACTCCTAAGGGGTCGTTCACTTATTACGTAACGCTTTTAGGGGGAGGGAGGGGGTCTGAGATTTTGTGACAATTCAAACAAAGGAAATTTTTTTTCATAGAAATTTTGTGACAAAGTCGTTTTTTGCGTTACGTAATAAGTGAACAGCCCCTAAGTAATTACTTTGTTTGAGGGGAAGGAGGTTGCTAATTAACATAGTGGGTCTTTTAAAATTAATTTTCAACATTTTGTTTAAGTCACCTCAGGGACGTATACAGGGGGTAAAAACCACTCATTTCCTTGAAACCCCAATACTCGTTTAAAACAAAAAGTTCATGATTGGAAGAGATATCCAAAAAAGGTTATGATTTGAAAAAAATCCTCTCAAAAATCACTATTAATACGCCCCTGAGTCAGCTTATACGCCTTAGCTACACTGATACCTAAAATACCCATAGAAGGTTGTTAATATCTTTTTTTGCCAATTTACTCCATAGATCGTTTGTATCAAATGACATGCAATCAATTAGAAACTATGAATATGTCTACAGTGAGTATAAAGGGGTCTTTCAGCGATGACACAGTGGTACTGCAATTCAAAACTTTTTCTGACTCAAAACTACTAAAGTGTTAGTCAAAAAATTCTCGACGTAGGGATTTTTAAAATTTTAAATAAAGAGGGTGGGTTGGAACTTTTTCTGACAAAATCCTAACAAATTAAAGAAATTTTCCAATGAGGTAGGGGTTTTGACCCCAAGAACCCTCAATGACAACACTCCTGTCTAAACTCAGGTTTCTAAACTTTTCAGGCAGAAATTCCAGTTCAAAAGTTTCTTACGAGAAAAAAAATCACAGATACCTTAGTGCTCACATAAATCATCGTTATTCAATTATCTCAACAACCCCCAAAATGATACCTACAAATTTATTTTTCCTTAGAAAAAAAGCAGCGACAATGACTTTATGATCTATAAATAAGAATCTCGAGAAAAATATCAAATCACATTGTGTTGGTAAAAATGCATCAAGCAAGTCAGTACAGGACATCCACTTTATGTATAATAAACAGACAATGGAGAAAATTTATTTTTTGGATGGATCTTTTTATCCATCGCCAACCACAGCAACACAAAAAAACTTTAATTAATTTCACTATTGACAACAGCAATAACTTCCTGTTCCTCCCCACTCACAATTCTTTCACTTCAAGTTGTTAATAAAAATACAAGAAACCACCTTGTTATGGGAAGCTTACTGCTGTATAGGGTGGCATAAAGCTCTTATCTCTTATCTCGAGCCACTTTAACAAGCTCTTTTCAAAAAAAAATAATAAAAAGTGAAAAATTCTTGTCTATAAATAATTAATTTGAGTTTCTTCATAAATAGCAGTTCCATAGAAATAAAATAAAAAAAAAGCTTTAATCACTTGAACAAGTTGGAATTTTTTATTCTCACTTCCACTTCTAGTTTTTTACATGTTGTCGACTCAACTGTTACCACGAAACTAACTGCAGGCAGAAAACTCAATTCGAAAGCGCTCAACATTTTCTCAGCATTGAGCTTTTTTGGCGCTCAATAATTTTTTTTTCTTTCCTTTTTTTATATTTCTCTGCGAGTCGTGTGTGTATGTGCGAATCAACAGAAATGAAAATGAATGAATATCGGTCTCTGTGGCTCAATGCATTAAAAAATGTGTCATCTCAACAGAGACGACGAAATCTGTGACTTTTTTTTACGATAATTACATGCAAATCTATTATTTTTCATGATAATATGCAATAATACTTTATGGGATGAAAGATATGTTAGCAAAAATATTCGGACTGATTTGGGGGTTGATGATAAATGCTGACCGTTGAAAATGGGATTTTTTAGACCCTTTAGAGTGAATACAACTGAAGGTATCGTGTGAAAATAGATAAAAAAAAAATTCCTCCTTGAACCTGGCAAGTATCCATAGAGGGTCACATAATTATGTTCACTTTACAGACTTTTTGGTGGAAAAAGTTAGAAGTCAAACTTAAAAGGGATATAAAAATATGAAAGTTATTCTAAATGTTCAAAGGGGCCTGAAACTATGAAATTCTAATCAAAAACTCAAATAACCGTTAAAATATAAAATTTAAAGTAAAATTTTAAGGGGTGTGAAACTATGATAGAAAAATCACAGAGAAGGGGTTCTAGACCCACAAAACCCATCCCTTTAAAACAGTTGTGGTCAACTTGTGTACCACGGTCGAAAAAAGGTTTAATATAATTTCTAGATACGTGCCTGCCTACCACTCCATAAATTATTAGATATATCATAAAGAGAGTTCACTTGCTAAATTTATTTTTTATTTCCTCTCTAAATTACATGATTTATTTTCATTTCAACACTCACATGATATGTCTTTCCTTGATTGATTCACGATCGATTGTAATTTTTATTAACACATTTTTATTAGTCACTAAACAGTCGACTGTTAAAGTGATTTAGTAAATATTCCAGTTGAGCGACTTGACAAAAATGTAAAAATAGAAGACTTAATGATATTGTCATATTTTTAGCAGTGCGTCCAAACAAATTAATAAGCATATTGAGGAGAAGATGATTTGATGTCCTTAGATGTTGAATTAATTATGTTGATGGATTTTTCTATGGAACCATTGGATTATCTTTTCTTTTAGTGGATATTTATAGAATGGTTAATATTTTGGGAATCTGTAAAGGACTATAACGTATTGACTCGTATGTTTTATTTGTTTTTATACGTTTTTATTAATAAAATTATTTTGAACATTATTAAAAAATTTAACGGCTTTTAAAAATTCAAAATTTAACGGTTTTCAAAATTTCAAAATTTAAGTCAAGACACATTTTTTGATACTTTTTTTAAAATCAAAATGTTCGTTAATTTTCTTATTAAGATATTAAGCAACATTTAGTTTAAAAAATCAATCCTTTTCCTGCATTTCAGACTCAATAAAGAAACAATAAAATAAAAATAATCAAATAGTATCAAGCACAATCGAAAAAAAAACTAGTTCAAGTTAGCAACAATGATAAATATTAAGATGAACGAACTTTAATTTACACCATAACATAAGGAATCAGCTGTGAATCAAATAATAACAATTTGTAAGCAAATGTGCGAGAAAAAAATCAATAAATGAAATAAAAAGTGAAACGTCCAACTCACCAAGGACAAGTGTAGTAATGTATAAACACAACAAGTGTTATGAGAAGTAACATTCTTCTATCTTTCATATTATTATGCACAGAGGATGTAAACGAATCGATCAATATTTATTACATTGTTCAATTAGATGTTTAACGCCAATATATTGCAAATAAATGTGCCATTAAAGGAAATAAAACACAGAGTAATAAGCAATACGATTAATCGTACTCTGTGAATTTTGATAGGATAAGGAACATTTTCATTACAATTCTATGTATGTAGACATAACATATGTGTGATTCCAAAGCTACGAAAATTCAAAATGTAAAATATTTCGTACTGTAAAGCAGACGTGAAAATTGGATATCTATTGAAAAAATTTCACAGTAAGCAGCACAGCAATAAAATATTCATTATAGGATGTACAAACTCAAAGAGGAGGCAATTATGATAATGCAGTCATTATTCTCATCGAGTATCACTTGTTGAATACATATTATGTCGTCACTTTCTATTCCTATCTTCTATATTCTCTATGCTTTACTCCCAATGATGATTTTATTCTCCTGCTGTACATACCTGGACATTATGATTATGATACAAGTTTTCATTTTGAATAAATGAAAATGAGACAATTGGGATTTTTGATTCCGTTTTACACCTGCTATTTTTACGACAGTATCCTTTTTAGACGGTATTATGAAATATCCTATGAAATGTATTTCAATCACTTTCATTTCCTATTACAAAATCATTTTCCTTTTGTGTGAATCTTTTTTAGGTTATTGAAATATCTGTACTAATGGAATATTTTTGGGGGTTCAGTAAAGACACAATTCTTTAGTCAATACACATTTTGATTACATCTTGGAAAATTCAAATCTTTCAAAACCGTTAAAATTTTAAATCTTGCAAAACCGCTAAAATTTTGAATCTTACAAAACCGTTAAAATTTTAAATCTTACAAAAAAATTTAATCTTACAAAAACGTTAAAATTTTGAATCTTACAAAACCGTTAAAATTTTAAATCTTACAAAACCGTTAAAATTTTAAATTTTGAAAAGCCGTTAAATTTTATAGGTTCATAAATTTTAAAAACTGAAAAAGCGGTAAAATTTTATGATTCTTAAATTAATATAAGCCGATAAAAATACCTCACAAATCACTTTAAAAAACATCGAAGCGTAAACTTTTTGCCTTTACCGCATTATTATTGAATAATAAAAACCTTTTGAAAGGAAATAAATAAATAAATTATGATTTATCTTTCTCTAAAAGTGCATCAATTGGCTGTCTCAAAAAAAAACCTTTTAAATCAACCGCATTTCTGTTTATGTTGCTTGTGATGGAAAATCGTTTTATCACCGCAAAAATTGATTTTCAATTTCCCTTTTGAATGTGACAAAATTAAGTTATCGTCATGAAAATGCACAGCTTTCCGCTTTGTGTATTTCCATTTATCAGTATTGCTAAAGACATAAACGACGATAACGATTTATTTTGCTGTGGAAAAACAGAATCTGATAATTGAAGCATACCACTCTGTGTGTACGAAGATAAAGAGATGAAACTTAAAATTTTATTAAAGACTTTTTAAAAAATAAATGAAATTCAAGCTTTTTTATCCCAAAATTAATCACAATTTTATGTTGCTTTAAATCTCAAACCATGCTTTCCTTACTGGATGATTTACGCGGAGTCGACACAGGAGCTTTAAATTCAGACTTTCTTGTTATTGGTCGATTTGTACTTGATAATCCTTTTTGATCGGCGGCGGCCGTGGATGGACGTGTAATTGATGATAAGCGACGATTTGTTGACAAATTTGCTCTTGCTGTATTATTTGCGTTAATTCTCGATGATGCCGTTGTCGATGGACGCATTTTAGCAGGTGATGCTTCACAAATTTTGACTGCTGGAATATTTGCTTTCAGTGATATAGAGCGACGTACATTTGTCGGTGCACGTGGTGGAAGATTTTTGGATACAACATTAGCATTTGATTTTAATGGACTTTTATCCATTTTGTCGATGAGTGACTTTCGAACAGTTCCAATATTAAGTTTTTGCTCATATGGATGTGTCGGTTTTGCCATTGATCGTGGAGCTGTAAATGAGCTTCGTCTAGCAGCACTTGACTTTACTGTTGTCGATGGCTTCATTGGAGTGGATAATTTCTTATTTTCGATTCCTTTTAGTGCTGTACTTGGACGTTGTGAACTAAATGAAACATTTCTACGCGATGGAATGTTCTGCTTTACAGGAGTTACCGCTGGAGTCATGTTTGGCATAATTACAACAAATTTCGTCTGATTATTTCCATCATTTGACACATTTAATGACCCAACATCAAGACTTTGAGCACCAAACAGTTTTGCAAGCTGTTCCATTAATTCAGCATTAGAACTGACGTCATTCTCTTCATTTCTGCTGTTATTAAGATATTTACGCTTTCCAGATGCTTGATCTATTTCGAACGTATCTTGACGAATCATTGGCTGTACTTGAAGTGTCTTAGTTGACTCGGTTCCTCCCAGCAAGTCATTTAATTTTTTTAATTGCTTCTTTGCTTCCTCCTTATTATTATTTTTCATTAATGATTTGAAATTTTGTAGAATGTCATCGACTTCTCGATCAGTCTTTTGGGGAGTTTCTCCTTTTTCCATTTTCTCATTTTTTACCACAACAATTTCTGGTTTGACATCAATCTTTTCCTTCTTAATCTGCTTTAATTTTTCCTGAATACTCTCAAAATTTTCAGTACTTGTATTGGACGGAGGCGGTGTTGAGGTTTCAGGATTATTTTCTAAAAATGAGATTTTCATCTGTTCCAAATCTGTATCAATCACGGAAATAGCAGACGTATCGATTAATTGCTGGCTTACGTTGTTCAAGTCTTCAAATGACATTTCATTAAAGCTACTAAGTTTTTCCGATATTTTTTTAGCTTCTTGAAAAACAGACTCACTCAATGAACCGTCGAGTGCAGTACGAGGTGAGGAATGTAGAGGAGAATTCGGAGAGTTTAATAAACTCAATTTAAGCAGATTATTAGTTTTTGATGAGATGATATTATCGACTGAGCTGTATAGACTTGTTTCATCATTTGTAGATGCTGTGCTGGAATCTGATTGACATCGTTTTAGAGTCTTATTTTTTGAGCCTGTTGATGATTCGGAGTCAGTATCAGCAATAAAGCTACTCGTTGTGGATGTTGAGGGCGAAGGATCTGTGGAATTTAGAACATCCATCTTAGAATTCATCGATCCAATCAGTGATCCCAATAACTCGTTATCTGACAACCTGTTACAAATAATTACGCTTTTATTAGTTGAATTTAACACAATTAAATATATTTCAATGCTTACTTATTTTGAATTTTTATCTCCTCACTATTTCTGGATGTTGTCAGTTTATTTCTTTCGAGGCACTCGAAAGGATCTGCTGAATGCGTTATTCTATACTCCAAATTATCAAATGGATTGTTTAATTCAAAACTTAAGCGATCATTAATCAATAAAGGATGTCGGATGACATTTTTACTAAAATTCTTTGTCGGTTCCACATAATTTTCAGTTTTACCCTCATTTTCATCAAAGTTTATTAAGTTTTCCATCTGTAACAAGTTAACTATGTATTTATCTACTAATTAGACGTATATTTAGTTAATAAAAGTACCTTAAAACAGCATTAAATCAATAATTTTTACACAATTTAAAAAATGATTTTCAAAATAACAATTTTTTTCAAAAATGACGGTTAAGCAAATTCAAATTTCTAGAAAGTGCTTTTATAAATAACGTCACTTACAAAAAAACGTGAAACTATTTATAAAATCGTACCTGAGCACTTACTGGCCTATATCTGGCTTGTTTATGAGAGGTATCTTAATTATTTTTTTATGGATATTTAAATTTTTTTTAAATTTTTCTCCTATTCACTGGATCTTTCAAAATTGGTCACAGCTTGAGTTTTACAGCATTTAAAGCGATGGAATATCTTTAGCAGTGTTCAAGTATGACTTTTGTATACTGACGCTAGCGCAATATTGGTTAATTAAAGCAGAATTAAAAGTTTCATAACACTACCTGATTGACAATGTTTAGGTCAAAAATTTAAATTTCTGAAAACCGTTAAATCTGTAACAAATTGCTATTTTTTAAGATTAATTAATGCTAGCTGTAAAATAAATCATGTCGAACAAAGCAGTAAAAGAGCAGTGCTTCAATTTGAAATATATATGGTTTAGATGTTTTCCATACACTTTATTTTCAAATACAATCAGAATGTTGTGTGTGTTTGTTTTTACAGATAGTTAATTAAAAATTCTTATGATGAATTAGCATTTGGGCCTCTACGACGTCCGAAACCTTGCACAACATTGGCAAATCGGCGATTGAATTGGATACGTCTCTTTGCGCGGCCTGTCTTCTTCTTTCTCTTTTCTTGTTTCTCTACTTTTGGTGTCTGACCCTTAACTTTACCGGCACGAGCTAATGAACCGTGAACTTTACCTCCCAACAATGGTACAGTAAGGTCCAATTCAATGCTGCTAAGGGATGAAACTGTCTCATCATCAGCCAAGATTTTTCCTTCGCATGAAAGTGTCAAGTCAGCATCCATAACATTTTCAAGGATTGCCAATTTTACCTACAACAAAATAAATACAGCATAGATTAGTAAGACATTTCGCAATAACTAGAAATGAGCTTGTTTGTAATGAAGTTATAAGACAAAACTCTGTGAAATAATTAAGTATGTCTTCATGGATCAAAACAATTTTATTTAGCAGAAGTTGGAGGTATCACTGGACTATTTAGAGACCAAAGATTCGGTATATCTGCATGTATTAATGTGATAATCAAGCACTTCCATAATATTGATGTGGAAAATCACATAGTCGTGTAAGAACCACCGCTCGGGAGTTTTAAGCATTGAAACTAGCTCAAAATCCTCATAAAGATGGGCATTTGATCTAGCAGCCTTTTGGAAGGTCAATAACTCATTTAATTTAGTTTAAGGACCAGCTGAATATCTGCGTGATTTTATGTGATAATCTAAAATTCCATAATAATGTGGAAAATCACATAGTCGTGTAAGAACCACCGCTCGGGAGTTTTAAGCATTGAAACTAACTCAAAATCCTCATAAAGATGGGCATTTGATCTAGCAGCCTTTTGGAAGGTCAGTAACACATTTAATTTAGTTTAAAGACCAGCTGAGTATCTGCGTACAAATTAGTATGTATTTGGGTCGATTTTGCTTACCTTAACATTTTCAATTGTTTCGCCTGGAATAACTTCCAAGACGTGCGTTTGTTGTCCACGAATATGTAATTGCATTTTGACGATCTAAAAAAATAATTAAGAAAAATTTGTTGTTTAGTGAAAATGCAGGTTATAAAATTTATTTACTTAATTAAACTCTTAATCCATTGTTTTATAAGTAAACTTTATGCAAAGCATAAACTTTGGAAACTTGTGCACATTTTAAGACATTTTTCAGTTAGTTTAATTAAGTTTAAACTAGTTAATTTTAATAAATAAAAATTATTCACCTTTTCAAATCGAGCAATATAAAGAAAAGAAAGAAAATAGTTTCGTGCCCTTAATTTCAAATTTTAGAAAACCGTTGATTTTTATGAATTTATAATGCTCGTTCTGCTTTAACTAACTGACTGAAAATGTGTTTACGAAAAGAAATTAGTATTTAAAATGTACTGAATTAATAAAATCCCATTTCTGGCGTGTAGTTTTGGCATAAAAGTTGTAAAACTGGTTTTTAAGTGGCAGACAGACAAATTATCAATTTCAACAGTTTTATTGTGAGGGACAGATTTTATGCAAATATTAGAGAGTTACAACTAAAGTTTATTTTACAATTTTCTCCATTAATACATCACATTAATTAATAGAAACAATATTTTCCGAGAGATAAGAGTCATTGTAAGTAAAATACATTAAAGATTATTGTTGTAAACATATGGAAACATTAAAAAGATGATAAAGTTTTATGTTTACGTTCTAATTCTCATAAAATTAATTAATTTTTTTGACATTTTAGTGACCGACAAGATGAATTTAAGTGAGGTCTGTCGACTGTGTCTAGTTAAGTCTATGAAAACATGCGAGGAGCTTTTCTTTCCAATTGATGAGGTTTTTGAGAAGAAATTTAATGAAGTTACAAGTTTAACGTTAGACAGTTCTGAAAGGTTCCCAACGACTATTTGCATATCATGTGTCACAGAATTCGAGGATTTCTACAATTACAGAAGTGGATTAATGCAGAAGCAACGAAGATTAAATTTGCTATTAGGAGTAAAGGAAGAAAAAGTTTTCAAATCTGAAGTTACAGTCAAAAAGCAGCTAGTGTCAGAGGAGGAAGTAGTCACAAATGAATCTCAATACGAAGAAAATCTACTTGAACAGGACGAGGAACTAGATGAAAATAAACAGTACGAAAATCCAGAAATGGATTATGAGGATAACGAGATCCAGTATACAGAACAAGATGATATTAACGAAGCAGACAAAATGATGGTATTTGAGGAAGTGCTCGAGAATGATGATGATGAAAATGACGGCGAGACGTATGAGGTAGAATTGTCAGAGGAAAGTCACGTTTATGTAAGGGATTGTGACGTAGAGGAATTCGTAGAATCCACAGACGAGTGTGTAGAGGAATTAGAGCACGGAGATGATGAGCATATCCTTTTTGCCATCAAAGAAGATGATCTTAGTGACAATTGCATAATAGTAAAAACAGATGACAGCTACCTTGAAAATGTTTCGATTGGAAAACAGAAGCGGAAGTACATAAAGCAAGAAAAAGAGAAAGAAAAGCTTTTTAAGTGCTGGATTGATAACTGCAATGCTGCCTTTTCATTTAGATCGACAATGAAGAAGCATATGATGCAGAATCATTTGGTTGTGTGTGATAAAAAGACATGTTTAATGTGTGGCAGACAATTTGATGAATATTCCGACTTCCTTAATCACGTTAAGAAGCATACAAGAAAGTCCGAATGTCATATTTGTAAATTAACATTTGTATCAGAGGAAAAAATGCAGGCACATCACGAAAGAGTTCATAAAAACGACCAAAATGCGCGTTCCTTTCATTGCCATGTAAGTTAATTAATTCATTTAAATAATATGTGTGGGTAATAATTAATTATGCTTTAATTTACAGTTATGTGATGCATCATTCAAGCGGAAAGAGCATGTAAATTCGCACATAATTTACAGGCACACAGATAATCGACAATTTTCATGCAAAGACTGTTCCTCGACCTTCCTAACTCGACAAGATTTAAAGAACCATGAGAAATCTCATCAGCAACTCAAGAAAAACTGTGCATATTGCACATACGAGTGCCGTGACTTAAAGTCCATTAAGTTACATTGTCTAAAGCTGCATAACACGACAAAAATCTATAAATGTGCATGCGAAGAAGCATTCGACATGCACAAAGATTATCAAAGCCATAAAAAAAATTGCTATAGTGTTGTTGACAGCACGACAACAGAATAATTGTAGTTAAGTATAAAATTAGTTTAATGATTTCTCAGAAAAAATTTTAAATAAAAATTATTTTATTAGAACTTACTTTTAACGACCGTTTTTAATATAAATTGGAAGTTACTATAAAAGTTGTCAGGTTTTTCAGTTTAGTTGTGTCTTTTAAGGGTCATTTTGGGCTTTATTAATGGCTAGATAAAGAATTTTAATAAATTTTCATTTTCCTTTTAATTAAAATTTGAATTTCAAAGTTTACTTTTGTTAAATTTTAATTTTTCAAAATTCCAAGTCATGACTGTAAAATTGCTATAATTTTGTAATCACACAGCTTACACATGTATTTTTAACTTGTACGATTATCTCGTGACCAAAATAATCGATGGAAAATCAAGAAAATCTCAATAACAAGGAAATGGGAGGCAAAAAGACACCAGAAGAGATTGATGAGCACTCTCACGTAACAAACGAGGATCTGGAAGGTAGTATAATTAACAGACAACGAGTGACAATCGTAATTAATCAATGTTTATTGTAAATAAGAATTTGATAGCGTATCCAATGAAATAGACTCGATTAACACCTTCCTGGACTCCTTAGAGAATAATGTTGATAGCATAAAGGTAAATACAGACAGCATAAATAATAGTAAATTACTAAAAGTATCATTTACAGGATCAACTTTTGGCAATATTATCCTCAAATCGAGAGATCCTTAAAGAGTTAAAGGAACAAAAAGAGCAAGACACTGACAAATCAAAGGATGACGATGAAAAGCCAATGGAGACTTAAAAAAATTCCAACTATTAACTATAATTTATTTATTTGATCAAATATATTGTAAATTATTTTATGTACAGTATTAGAACGTCTGTTTCCTGTTTAAGAATTTAATAAAATTTAATTTACTGGATCTTGGAAGATAAAGAAAAATTTAACGAATAATGCTAACGGCTAAAAAATATTTAAATTATTAGCTTCGTTCTGTAAGTTTCAGTTTTGATGTTCATTGTTTGTCTGTATGTCAGTCGTGAACAAAGTTAATTTGGGCACAGATCAAAGCGCTCGTGGATAATTTGTGAATTAATTAAGTCACAATTATAAGAACAATACCAAAGCACCATCCTATTAATAAATTCATAATATAAACAATTGTTACAAGAAGCGCTTCAGGCTGGAAATATTCTCGTGCCATTGTTACTTTAAGAACTGTTCGAAGAGTGTCCATTTTTTTTCTCATTAAAAACAAAAAAATAAATTAAAAATAAAGTTTATGGAAAGCAGTGTGGAAATGAAGCCTCCGAATATATCAATAATAGATGGAGGACCGACGAGGCATGTGGAAAGGAAATCTGCTGCTGCATCTGTTGATGTTGCACAGAAAATAACAAAAAAATCGACCTCAATTAGAGAGCAACAAATCGGAAAATATAGACTACTGAAAACGATAGGAAAGGGAAATTTCGCCCGTGTAATGCTCGCTAGACACTTAGTCACAAACAATGAAGTGGCTATTAAGATAATTGATAAGACACAGCTAAATCCCAATTCACTAGAGAAATTATTTCGGGAAGTGTCAATTATGAAAATTCTTCAGCATCCAAACATAGTAAAACTGTACGAAGTCATCGAAACTGACAAAACTTTATATCTTGTAATGGAATATGTGAATAATGGAGAAGTGTTTGAGTATTTGGTCAAGAATGGACGGATGAAAGAGAATATCGCGCGCCAGAAGTTCAGGCAAATTGTATCTGCTGTTCAATATCTACACAGTAAAAAAATCATCCACAGAGACCTTAAAGCTGAAAATCTCCTACTCGATCAGAATCTCGATGTCAAGATTGTCGATTTTGGATTCTCGAATATGTTTGTCGAAGGTACGTATTATTATTATTATTATTTATTTTATTTACTATTTTCTTTCCTCATTACGTGACCTTGCGTCGTAAAAATGAAACACAAACGTTCGTAGGGATTCAAATTTATATGCCCTCCTTCCTCCTCCTCCTTTTTTTTCTTTATCTCTGTATTTTTTCCTTCGTTCTATCTCTATTTACATTTTCGATTACCATTATTTTCTCTTTCTCGTACACAGGTAATAAAATGGACACATATTGTGGCAGCCCTCCTTATGCCGCTCCGGAACTATTTCAAGGCAAAAAATATGATGGTCCTGAAGTCGATGGTAATTAAAATGGCATTTAAATTTTTACATGCATTGTTCTACATAAATTTTTTTCTTATTCTGCTTGTTTCTTTCCTTCTTTTGTCTTGTTTTCTGACAACGACAATACACAGTTTGGTCGTTGGGCGTTATTTTATATACACTTGTTAGCGGTTCATTACCGTTTGATGGAAGTACATTGAGAGAATTGCGAGAACGTGTAATTCGTGGGAAATATAGAATTCCATTTTATTGTAAGTTGACTTACACCTTTCTCATTTTTTATTATGGTTTTAGCTCATACGTGCAGAAATATACGCCTGCATGCTACCAAGTCTTAATGTACTTAATATTTAACAGCCAACGGTGGAATATTTTTTGAATTTTATCCCCTTGATTGCTACGCTTATTTGACTAGATAATCATGAAATTTTAAAATCAATAATAAGTCTAGTTTACAGCTTACTAGATCGGTTTAGAATGAACTAAAAGATTCAGAAAAAAATTTACTTTGATCTATAATCCTTTAGATTAATTAAAGATAACGATTAAGTCGTGTTTCAAGAGAATTAAATTTCAATTCTTCTAAGGGGTAACCAAATATGTTGTGAGTTATCAGAAAAATTCAAATTTTAGAAATCCGTTGAATATTTAAAAATTTCAAACTCTAAAAAACCGGTAAAAAATTATGAATCAGCAATTTAAAACTAGAGCTAGGGTGATAAATCAAAAATTTCATGACTGATAACTACAAAAAAAAATGCGCATTGATCATCAGAAGCACGATGATCTTTTAATGAGCTTATTCATGCACAGCATGTAACATGAAAAATAATTTTAGGAGAAATTGTAACACGTAATAATTGTATGTTTTAGTGTCAACTGATTGTGAAGCTCTCTTGAAGAAGTTCCTCGCGCTCAATCCAACAAAACGATACACATTGGAGCAAATAATGAAAGATAAATGGATGAACCAAAATGAAGAGGAATTGAAGCCATACGCAGAGGGATCAGTTGAGATGAATGACCCGAAAATAATTGATTCACTTCTAACGCTCGGCTATAAGTTGGGTGAAATTGAGAAATCGCTGTCAAATCGAAAATTCGATGAGATTTGTGGAATATATTTATTGTTACAAAATAGTAGTAATAGGAAATTAAGCAGATCAAAACCTGAAAGCATGACAAGTATTGCTAGTAGTACAGTAACGTCAGCTGCGCCATCATCTATCACAATGCCATCAACACATTCGATGCCAACATCTACAAATAATCACCCAAAAAGTGAAACGACCACAAATGGAGATGGACTTAAAGAGACATCTTTTATGACAATGACACTTGATGACAATTCTAAAACTGCCAAACATTCAAATAATGATCCTCCCTCGCCCGAACCAGCCAATCTTAAGCGTCAGCATACAATCGGACCAGAATCTCTAAAGGAACGAAATGCCATACGTCTTCATACGGTGTCAAATGCCAATCCAAATCTTAGACCAATTTCAGCGACGCCGAAAGTTGCTGGCGAGAGATCATTACAAAAGAGTCCCGTGAAACCGTTGAGAGCATTTAAACCAGAGACATCGTTAAGCACATCCGCACAAACTCCGCGTCGTCCAAATGTTAATGTTTATAAGAAAGTAGATAATATAAAAGATACCACGTCGCTAATTACACCTAGTTCAACTGTTGGAAATTCATCGAGTTCGACATCAAGTAATGCATTTACAAGGAACGGACCATCACGATATACATTTCATTCCGGACAGTCACGTATGACGCCGAGAGAGCACAATACATTGGGTTCAAAAGCAGAACCGTCATTTGGTGGAAAAGGAAATTTTCTTCAAAGATTAACGACTCGATTCTCCAAACGATTTCGATTAAATGGCAAACATCCTGCTGCATCCGCGGCAACCACGACCACCGATAATTCAAACAGTAAATAAATAAATAGGAACTGATAATATTGATATTAATAAGGAGAGTACTTTAATGAATCATAAAAGTACAACACATCATCATCATCAACAACGGCTTGAACATTAAATGTAATCATAATATTATTATTTACTACTATTATTCTTAGTTATATATTTTACGAGAAACAAAAAAAAACAAAAACGATGAAAAAAAGATAAGAATTTGTGCACCCAATGGCTTGATCGCTCTTACGTCCTTTGACAATGAACTTCTACAAACATACGATCGGCGTTACATATTCATATTTACATAAATGTTTAAAATTTAAACGCTCTCACGAAATAATATTTTTTCATTAATTTTTAATTATAATTTCCCTATTTTTTTTTTGTTTTTTTCGTCTTATATTTTTTCTTCGCTCATGATTAGATGATTAAAATAATTAAACGTTTATTAAGAAAAACATTTTTAATGAATAAATAATTTTTAGGAAACCCAATAAGCTGGTTTAGATTTCATTATTTAGGTCGTAAAAATTGATAGTCTTATCAAAATTAGCTAATTAAATCAATTTTGACATTTCTGTGTCTCAACGGTTTTTTAAAATTCAAATGTGTTTTTTTTTTGCAAAAAAATTGGAGGGAAGCAACTACGTACGGTTTGTTTCTTGTGAAGGCGTCTTAAAAGAATTTTTTTTTGATTTTCATCAAATAAATTAGTTAATACAGCATTTCTACTATCTCAAAATGGTATGTAATTAATAGTTAAATGTGTATATCATGTGCTTACCATTAAATAATCTACTGAAATGATGTATTTCCTGTGCTATTTATTGTTAAAATTTTCGCCACGTTTTTAATGCAAGAAGTAAACAAAAATCTTAATTAATTTACTTTCAGCGACCATTAATGCTCCAAGGACATGAGCGTTCAATTACGCAAATTAGATATAATCGTGAAGGAGACTTGCTGTTCTCATCATCAAAAGATAACAGACCTAATGTTTGGTTTTCAATAAATGGCGAAAGATTAGGAAGTTATAATGGCCATCAAGGTGCTATTTGGTGCATTGACGTTGATTGGACATCCACAAAATTCATGAGCGGTTCTGGTGACATGACATTAAAGTGAGATCATATTCATTTTAGACGAAATTTTTGTGATATTTATGTGAATTAATTATTTCAGATTATGGAGCGTCGAGACTGGAAAGAATGTTGCTACAATTGAAACAAAATCATCAGTTCGTTGCTGTAATTTTAGTTTTTCTGGTAATCAAGCTGCATATTCAACGGATCGTGCTATGGGACAAGATTGTGAACTTTCCATTATTGATGTACGCGTTATGGATTCCTCGTTAGATGATGCACATCCAATTTTGAAATTACCAATGAAACATTCGAAAATCACATCAATGATGTGGTTCCTTGATGAGACTATCATTACTGGCCACGAAAATGGAATGGTTGCAACATATGATACTAGAGTAAGTTATAATTTTTGCCATAAATTGATCAAAATGTTAAAATTAATTTTTTTAAAAATTAGATGGGCCGCGAAATAAATTCAGTAAAGGAACACACAAGCGTCATTCAGGATATGCAATTGTCAAAGGACATGACTATGTTTGTTACGGCTTCCAAGGATTCAACAGCTAAATTATTCGATGTTGATACATTATCGTGCTTGAAGACATACAAGACAGAGCGACCTGTAAACTCAGCAGCAATTAGTCCAATTTATGAGCACGTAGCACTTGGAGGTGGTCAAGAAGCTATGGATGTAACAACAACTTCATCAAGAGCCGGCAAATTTGATTCTCGCTTCTTCCATCTCGTCTATGAAGAAGAATTTGCTCGTCTTAAAGGTCATTTCGGTCCAATCAACAGTTTACAATTCCATCCGGACGGTAAAAGCTTTGCAAGTGGTGGTGAGGACGGTTTTGTGCGAATTCAAGTTTTCGATCCAAGCTATCATGAATTAGTTTTCGAATAAGATCTAAGATATACCCATTTGTAAGATTAATCATACATACCGCGAAATTATGAAGAGTTTTTTCAATAAAAAAAGTGAACAAAAATTTATGTTGATGGATGGACTGAAAGACAAGCCTTATGAGTTCCTTTTATTTTGTCATACGAGTTTACATACTATATTGAAACAATTAAATTGAATTTTCAGGATATTTAACGGTTATTTAAAATTCAAAAAGTATTGCAGGGCACGAAACTGTGATTAGAAAGCATTGATAACGTGAAAATTTATTAATTTAATTATTCTGTTGATTCTAAGACAATAAGTGACTTTTAAACATATAAATATTATTAACTGGCTTGTTATCTACGTAAGTTAATCAAATTTCAGTATTTTAAAGCTGTATTTATCCATTTTTCTCATTTTCTAAAACATCCAGCGAAAATTGAAATGGAAAGGAGATCAGGAAATGTCTGCTCGTTTTTACAGCTACATCTTCTTCCGATTGAAGTTATTGATATAATTCTCGAACACAGTAGTGTAAAGGACATGCTGAATTGGGGATTAACAAGCAAATATTGGTTCAATATTGTCAACAGATCCACCGAGTTCAAAAACAAGGTTCAACTAAAGATAACTAATAATAACTGCGATGATGTGATGAATTGTACGCGCGATTATTTCAACATTAGGATTTTTGATGCTCGACCCTTTGAAGAGTCTACACCTGTTTTGGAGCAGTTTAAACCTGTTTTGGAAAAGCTTGCACCAAAAATTCGACGTCTCAACATTTCAGCCGATGATATGGTTCAAATTCATTTCCCAAAGTTGCTTGAATTGGTTGTAAGTGGAGCTTTATTTGGTAGATTATTACCAGACAATTTAAAGTATATGCTGACTGTTCATGCATCACAAATTGAAGTTTTACAATTATATTTAACCGGTGTTAAAAGTATAAATCAAGTTATGAGGATGCTCCCAAACTTACGTGTTCTTGATTTTCTTACATGGGAAAGTTCCATTAAATCAGTTGATGCAGTCAGCGAAAGTATTTTAGCATTAAGAATGTTGCAAAATATAGATTGCTTTTCATCAGTACCAAACTTAAGAAAATTAGGTGTTGTGCTTTTAGATTATTCGATCGTTCGAAAGTGTTTTCAACATCTACTTAAACTGGAAGTCGTCGAATATTGCTGTATAAAGGATTCTAACACTCAACATATTGAAATGACTGGATTTAAACGCGAGTTACTCTCGAAATATAATTTTGATTTTGATAAAGAAAACAAGCGAAATGTTAAGTTTGTTCAAAAAGATTTTGGTGCTGAATTTAAGTTTCATAAATATGATTTAAGCTTCAAATACATTGATAACAACTAATTTACATAATGAAATCTTACAATTTGTAATAAAATATATTTTTTTGAGTTATAGTTTTTGCAATCTATTATTTCATTAGACATATGCCTATAAGTTTTTCAGCTATTTCTGCCAGAATTCTTCTGTTTTTCGGCTCATTAAATTTGACTTTTAATAAAATTTTAATTTTCAGGATATTTAACGTTCATTTAAAATTCAAAAAGTATTCGCAGGCCACGAAACTGTGATTAGAAAGCATTGATAACGTGAAAATTTATTAATTTAATTATTTCTGTTGATTCAAAGACAATAAGGTACTTTTAGACATAAAAATATTATTAATTGGCTTGTTATCTACGTAAGTTAATCAAATTTCAGTATTTTAAAGCCGTATTTATCCATTTTTCTCATTTTCTAAAACATCCAGCGAAAACTGAAATGGAACGAAGATCAGGAAATGTCTGCTCGTTTTTACAGCTACATCACCTTCCGATTGAAGTTATTGATTTTTTTCTCGAATATATCAGTGTAAAGGACATGCTAAACTGGGGATTAACAAGCAAATATTGGTTCAATATTGTCAACAGATCCAGCAAGTTTAAAAACAATGTCCAACTAAAGATAACTAATAATAATTGCGAAGATGTGATGAATTGTACGCGCGATTATTTCAACATTAGGATTTGCCATGATCGACCCTTTGGAGAGTCTACACCTGTTTTGGAGCAGTTTAAACCTGTTTTAGAAAAGTTTGCACCGAAAATTCGACGTCTCAACATTTCAGCAGATGATATGGTTCAAATTCATTTCCCAAAGTTACTTGAATTGGTTGTAAGTGGAGCTTTATTTGGTAGATTATTACCAGACAATTTAAAGTATATGCTGACTGTTCATGCATCACAAATTGAAGTCTTACAATTATATTTAACCGGTGTTAAAAGTATAAATGAAGTTATGAGGATGCTACCAAATTTACGTGTTCTTGATTTTCTTACATGGCCATCAACTGAATCAATTGATGCAGTCAGCGAAAGTATTTTAGCATTAAGAATGTTTCAAAATATTGATTGTCTTTCATCAGTGCCAAACTTAAGAAAATTAGGTGTATGTGATTTAGATTATTCGATTGTTCGAAAGTGTTTCCAACATCTACTTAAACTGGAAGTCGTCGAATATTGCTATATAAAGGATTCTAACACTCAATATATTGAAATGACTGGATTTAAACGCGAGTTACTCTCGAAATATAATTTTGATTTTGATAAAGAAAACAAGCGAAATGTTAAGTTTGTTCAAAAACATGTGTCTGTAATATTTAAGTTATATTTAATCGAACAATTTACATAAAATATATTTTTTAGTAAATACTTTTAACAAATATTATTTTATAAGAAATAATTACGAAAAATTCATCAATAATGGTCTTTTAGATAAATGTTTACGTCCACAGTTAGAATTTTTTTTCTACCTTGCAAAAATAAATTAAAAATTGCTTATTTTTGATAAAACTTAGACGAATGCCCGCCTTGCAATCCCTAAAAAACACTAAATTTAAATCATTATTAAATCTCCTTTTTTCCGTTAGTTTTTATTACATCTTTCTGTTAATTAATAATTTTTTAGCATCGAAAACAACATGCAGAGCGAAGAGAACAAGAAGAAGGGATTGGTTGATGCTCATGGTTGTAAAAGCATCAATTTTAAGAGTAAAATATCACGAACTTCTCCGTATCAACTACTTTTAATTCCAATATTATTAACTTAATGCTATTTTCATTCATATCACTTGTTTGTTTTTTTCCCTATTCCTGCCTCATCTAATGCACATGTAGCAATATTGTTAATACTCGTTAATAGCTAATGCATCAATTTTTTTTATATTCCAATCGACTCGTGCCCATTTAAGAGTCATGCTGCAGGTCTCTGCTTTTTTCTCTCCACTGAAATATTAAATTTACAAACATGAGATTTAAGATGGAAACATTACACTATTATTTATATGTACATGTTCATCAGTGCTGCATAGTATTGTGTGAGAAAAGATAGGAAAAAAATCCTTGCCATCAGCTATGAAAAAAATAAAATAGTCAATAGTCTTTGTCGGCTAATTAAGCTATAATAAAAATCTTACTTACCTTTTAGCTTTAGATGATCTTCGCATGACTTAAAAACTTTTGTCTTCACCTGTGAATGAATGAATAGAGGCAGTTTTGTATTATCTAATCGACGACGTCATCTGAAGAAGATATACGATTGCTAACTAGTTGCTATCATTCAGGCGATGACACTTTGTGTGTAATTTATTTGATCGGAATTGATTTATGTTTGATGGACTGTGTGGGATGTGGATGTGGTTTTTCCATAAGCAGCTGTGAGGTGATTCGGATGGTGTAATAAGCGTATCAATGTATTTTATATGCATGACCATGCTTAACTTTTAAATGAGGTAAATTGCTGTTTACTTAAAAACCATACAAATTATTTCATTTTCGATGATTTTGAATTTGTAAGGTTTTGAAACACTTAAAACATTTGCATGGTTCTGAATACAAAAAACAACGTAAATAAAAACATTTGTATGGTTTTAACAGATAATTTTAAACTGTTGTATGGTTTTCAAATTTTGTGAAACATGAATTTAAATTTCAAAAATCCGTTAAATTTTGATAATTTATTAAATTGGAAAAACTTTCAATTTTCTTTTGATTTCCACAAATTTTGTGTTTAATCCTCAAAAACCATTGTCTAGTACTTTAAATTATCTCATCAGAACCACCAGAAGAGGCCTGTCTCATTCGCTAAATTCATCATCTGTATGCATTTTACACATGAATAATAAGGCATTAAATATCAAAATTAGCAACATTAACAATTTATTATGAAAATTGATAGAAATGAATATGAAAATGACTTTTTATGAAATAAAAAAATTTAATGCTAGCGTTAAAAATCGCAAAGAAATTGTGCCTTAAACAGACAACCATTTGTAATTTAAAATATGACAATTACTAACAATCATAATAATTAGACAGATTTGCTGGAGAAATGGCAACATTGCATTTGCGATATTTGAATATAATAAAAATGATTATAATTTCGCATTAGCGGCCAATGTTATGCATGTTAAATGATCTGTAACGATAGTCGTGTATTATGAATGAAATAATTTAATCCATATAAAGTCGATTGTTGGATTAGGGCTACAGCATCCCTTTGTGCATAATTTCAGCTCATTGTCGTAATCTGATGAAATTTAATGGAGCTTTTATCTACATACACATGTATTTACAGTCAGTCACAAATAAAAATTAGATGACATCTCAAGAATAAATCTCTTTGTTTATTTCCTACACACAATGCAATACACAAAAATCATATGTGACGTTAATCCACAGTAACATTGAAAAAATGAAATCAAATCAATGATCAAGTGTTAAATTGGCGGTGAGAGATGCCGAAAGAAGCAAAGTCGAAAAATTATTACAAGGCACATGCTAGTCCAAAATGAAAAACGTGAGCGAATTGTGAGAGACGGAAAAAGAGAGAGAATAAAAAAAAATTGGGCACCCACGTAGGATTCACACATTGAATATGAAGCACATTTCGTGATGTTGATTAGCACTAACTTATTTTATTTTTCAACGATATTATTAATCGATGTATTAGGCACTGGTTGTTGTAATAATACATTTAGCTTGATGGCTATCAGGTTGGGTAGTCAGGATTGGAGCAGATTGTCTTTGTGGTCAGTACTTAATGTTCGTTTAGCAGGGGATTATGATATTTTTAGCATGGGGAAATTAAGGGGGATTTTTAAAAAATCTATAGAAAATTGAAGAATTTTAGAATGAATTAATTATAGTATAAAGCTTATTTCCAAAGATTTTTTTTCAGAAATTTTAATAACTTTTTATTAAAATTTTCGAACAAATTTAGTAAAAATTATTAAAAATACATCTTAGTAACTTTTTATTAATATTTAGTAACAAAATTATTAAATTTTTAACAGTTTTATGAAATTTGAATGAAATTTTTTAAAACCAAATATTTTTAATAACTTTTATTAAATTTTAGTAAAAGATGTATTTTTAATAACTTTTATTAAACTTTTTCATACATTTTTAATAAAAGTTATTAGCTTTTTTCCATGAGTATACTACTTCGTTTATTTTCAGCTACGTTCCTAGATAACATCAATAAAAATTTCTGCATCTCTTATATATTTTTTGCATCACTCCAAAATTTCTGCATCAATAAAAATTTAACGGTTTGCTTCCTCAAAATTAAGGACAAAAATTGACGCAAAAAATTTGCTTCACACTTTTTGCATCATTTTAGTTTTCGCATCTCCAATTTGAATTCTGAACAACCGTTAAAAGATTATAGAAATTATTAATTGTGTTTCTAAATCAAACAAATGTCTAAAACTACATTACATCATCAAAAAGTGCAAATACCATCCAAAAATGCGTCATATCACCATCTGACATTCACAACTCGTTTATTATTTTCTTCTCTCATCTCTTTTTGCAGAGCCAACGTTATATATGGCCATACTGCAAAGGCTTGTTTACTTACGTTTTTTTTCCTTTACTTCGTGTCTTTTTCTTCTCTGTTTAACAGCAACAGCAGCTCTGAACTTCAAATGTATACATACAATATTTTTTTTTCTCAATTCCATTCAACAGGTTCGATGTGAGAAAAAAATAAATATGGTCCAGTCAGTCGTCGATTGTCGTAACGTGCGGATATAAAAATTAAAATTTTTTTTTGTTATTCGCGAGCTTTTTCGTGTTGTTTTGGGAAAATATTTCGTTGTTCGTGCGCACATGGTTAGTTGATAATAATTTTTGGGGGGAAAAGTGAAAATTTTTGTGTGGAAAATTTTTGTGAATTTGATTAAGGAAAATTACTGAGCAGGATGAATTTGAGATCAATGTCAATTGTAGAAAATTTGTCTAAATTTTCAACCAGAACTGCCAATTTACGTAGGCTGACTGTGATTTACAATTTCGTACCGCTCAGAAAATTTTCCTCAAAGTCTGAAAATCAAGTGAATTTTTTCAAACCCAGAATATTCGATGAGTGCAAAGGATAAAAATAGCTCATATTAAAGGACAATCACACAATGTCTGAGTGCCTCGTCTGTCTTCCAGTGAGACAGTATTGAAATTAATTAATTGTGAAATGCTAGTAGAAAAAAATAATAAAATAATATATCTGATTCTGGTTTCGCCTCATTTTCGTATCCATTTATGGATATTTTAGCTGGTCGTTGATGCTTCAACTTAGCTCTCGATCACAAGCTTGTTGGTAAGGTCGAGAAATTTCAATCAATTTTACTACGCAAAGAATAAAATTAATCGCTTTATGCGGGATGGGATGTGACAAAAAAAAGTTTCCGTTAAGGAAATTGAGGACAATTTTTGTGTAGTGCTGTGACTTCCAATTCTTTTATTCTGTGGCTTACTCATACTTCTCACTTTACAGCCATAAAAAAAAATTCAGGAAATTTTAATTTTATTTCGTCCAACCATGAATGAATTTTAATTTTTATATTCTTTTCATCTTCTACTCTCAAGTAGTCACACAGATGAGTGTACACTGTGTATGTAAGCTTGCCACCCACTATCAAAAAAAAAGCTTCGCGTATTTTTTCAATAATAAGAGCCTCAATATTCGGGGTACCTCAATGTCTACAAACAATTATGTCATCAATTCTTTCATATTAAAATTTTTTAATGGCTCTTGCAAATTATCGTACTTTTGTGTGTGCCATTTGATATAATAATATTTGCAGTTAATGCAAATGACAAAAGTGTGAAAATATTTTTACACTCATAATAATGACGTAGATTTTGTTGTTTTCGTTGTGATAGGAACTTCATTATACATGTGGAAAATGTGCTTGTGTGATAATTAGTGACTGAATATCATTTATGAATGAATCATGGATGCTTATCTAATTTTGTGAAATAAAATTTTGTGGATGACATATTTTAGAATTGGTTTAAATTTTTAACGGTTTTTTCTAATTTTTACGCATCATTCAATTTTTTGCTTCAGTCATGGCTATGAAAAAGAACTAAAATTCTGCATCCTTAAATTATTCATATCCTTTTACATTTTTGAAATTACACCATTTTGTGCGTTTCTAAGTTTTTTGCGTCTTTTTTGCATCTTTGTAATTTTTTTGCGTCTTTTTTGCATCTTTGTTAATTTTTGCGTCTTTTTTGCATCTTTGTACATTTTTGCGTCTTTTTTGCATCTCTGTTAATTTAATTTTAACGTCTTTTTTGCATCTTTGTTAAATTTTGCATCTTTTTTGAACCTTTGTTAATTTTTGCGTCTTTTTTGCATCTTTGTTAATTTAATTTTAATGTCTTTTTTGCATCGTCAAACAGCAGACTTGATTAGAAAATCAATATGATAATCATTAATGAGTTGAATCTCAATCAACCATACATTTCCAGTTTCAACAACTTTGAAATCAATCATAAAATTGGTCATATATCATTTCTAAACGTCATTTTGATCTATTAATTTATGCAAATTACAAGTTATTGAAAGAAAACTCATTACTCATTTAATCAAATCTATATTGGATTTTCCCGTAGTTAATTTAGTGCAATTTTAAATTAATATGTCTGTATGCTGAACCAACGTGACTTTTTGTCATTTAAATATCAAGATAAAATTATAACCAGATGTGATTTGAAAAATTCAAGTTCAAAATTACATTAAATTCAAAAAGATATTTTTTACATGACAAAAATGATGAAATTATGTAAATTACGTCACGTTAAAAATTATTTTTTTGACCCTCTTCCTCCCATGTCACAAATTTTCCATAGAAAAAAATTCTTGTAACTGGCGAATGACCCCTAAATTCATAAATAATGTATGAATTTTGAGCATCAGTTTCCAGCCCTTTGAAACTCAGTAAAAATGAAGATGAATTGAATTATTCGGAAAATTTGAACGAATTGACAACTAATATCTGCCGAATAGGAGGAAAACTAAGGAGCTGTGGGTCTGAAAATCTCATTTTTTAAGATAGTTAAGTTCTCGTCTCTTTCAAAACTGAATTATTTGTCAAAAAATTATTGGTGCTGGTACAATTACACGTGAGGTATATCCTTGAACAACCTTAGAACACAAAAGATAGATTCTGGATACAATCCATCAATTCTCATTTAAAAGCCACCTTTCATCCTGCTACCGAAAAAAATCAAAAATTTTCTACAGTTTGAATAGAACAAACAACGAAAGCGTCATGGTAATTGCTATAAGCTTATTGAATTAGCACACGATGATGATTACACACCTTTTAATGAAATTTATAACCATTGTTTCACACTTTAACATCTTAGAGCAATTTAATAATTTTTTCCTCTCTGTACACTTCACGTCGGATGTGAGGAAGAAGAGGAATTGGTTCTTGATTCACACAATGACTGGCCGCGTGTGGCATTTCTCATTCTTTAACGTCGACCCATGTTCCTTAATTACATGTAAAAAGAAATTCTACGACATTAATTTTTAAAATTAAGACATTTCATATGTGAATGACATCCGATTAAATGCTGATGATGCGTAATTTTTTTGGGGTTATGCTTAAAAGCCCACGACCTTAAAAACCAGAATGTGAGAGATTCCTTTCATGACAGAATGAGAAGATTTATGTCTTATTGATGCTTAAATTTCTTCTTTTTCCGGTGTGTTTTGCGGTGTGATGAGTCTTTAATTATATTATTATTGTTATGAGATTTGACTGGATGTTCTTAAGAATTTTAAGTCATTTATGAGCTGTTAACAGATTCTGTATTTTTTGCACGAAAATATCATAAAATCATAAAGAGAAAGATTAACAAAAATAATCAATTAATGTTCAAGGATGCGAGACTCAATTTCAATGAGGAATCGCCACAAAAATAGAGTCATCATTGACCATTCTTCAACAATCTTGTTTGACTTATTTAACTTAATGAGAACTTATATTTTTTTTCTCATTTGTATAATTTTCGAGTGTCATTGATTCGTAGTGAAGACGGTCTTTGTACAACCTTAAAAGTTTTCGTGTGATAATTGTTTTCTGAAATATTAGCCAAAAATGTGAACGAATATGGCAATTTTATACGTTTTACTGCAATAAAATGTTTATGAATGAGTTTTGGCATGAATCCACACTGTTTTATGGGTTAGAAACTTTTGGTTATGACAAAATTTAATGATTTTATCAGATTTTAGTGAAATTTTTGTAGAAAGTTGAAATTTAACGGTTTTATTTAAAAAAATTTAAAACTAAACTATTCGCGTCATTTTTTGAATTTTTCTAACGGCTTCTAGTAATTCTGCATCTATTTTAATTTTTTGTGATCATCGCGTCATTTTTTGCGTCTTTTTCAATTCATTCAAATTTATTTCCGTTAAATTTTCAGTAGCTTCTAATTTTACAAATTTAATACAGACATATTGATCAATATTCCAGCATCAAATCTTGTCTACCTAATTCCAAAGCTCATAAAATCTCACAACCCATATTTATCCTCACAACAAAATTATATTTCTCATAGAACTTCTTGAAATTAGCAACTAATAACTGATTATGCCTCAGCGAGAACCACAAACGTACACTTATTTAATTTGCAGCATCTCCTCGATCATCATTCATGCTTCCAACTCCCATAAAATTAACGAGAAAAGTTCTTTCTAATGAATCGACAATATTCAGTCACGCTTCATTCTATTATGTCCTCTATTAATTAAAGATATGAAGCGATAATCGGTAAATATTTGTCGATCGTAACGAAAAAAAATTTAAAAGCTTTTTTTTATGGATGAGAATTTCTTGTTTTATGGATTTTATTTATAGAATCAGTCCATTAGATCATTTGGGATATGAAATATTAGTGTGTGGAGAGAAATCAATAAAAATTGGGTAGCTTTTGGAATTCCTCTTTTGGTTTGTTGTAAATTATTGGAATTGGCTGTTGGTGGAACTGTGTTTTGGCAATCGATCTTGTTTTAAGTTGATGGCTTTCTTCAAAAGTGCTTTTAATTAAAAATTAATATTTATTTAGAAACTTCAATGAGTTGACATCTAATGAGAAATGACACTTCTTCCTACTTGCCTAGTTAGTAGATCACAGAGGGCCTTTTCTACTAGTTGTCCACATATGGTGCTTTATACCAAATTCCAGACTATTCCGATTAGCTAAATAGCCAGAAACTTTTTGAGGGGAGGGGAGGATTTTCAATTTTTGAAGCAAATTAAAAAAGTTTTGTTGAGGTTGGGGACAATTCTCTCAATCCTTGCCTGACTACGCACCTGATTAAGTACAGGAAACTGCAATCTATGTAAGGAATCTGGAAACAAAAATGGTTCTTATTTTTCGAAGACAAAATTTCGAAAATTTGGTTTTTTTAAATTGAAAATGACCGTTGTAAATCAAAACAAAATTTTTTGTTTATTTTAATTAAATACGGGTAAAGGTTGCAAAATTGCTAGCTGCAACCAAAATAAATCATTGAATCATGTTTTTGAAGTGCAGAAACATTCTATAAATAAGAATAAGTGGAATTTTTTTAACGGTATTTTCAAATTCAAAAAATTTCTCAGTCAAAAAATCTTCGAAAAAATTTCAAAAATATTTTGAATTTAAAAAAAATAACGGTTCATGGTGCTGTTTGCAGCCAATGGTAAAAACCTAAAACAAAAGTAACAAATATTTTGGTTAAAAATCACATCAAAGTGGATTCAAAAGTAACAAAATTAAAACAGAGAGAAAAGAAAGAAATTCGATCGTTCGCACCAATAATTAAGTTGTTTGCAGTCATAAAAAAATTCTCCCATAAACCCGCGTCTATCACCGATTGATGCTTCTCATCATTCGTTATTATTATTTTTTTGTTTTGAGAAAAAACAATCAATCACGATTGAGAAGAATTCTGAAGAAAATAAAAAATCATATCCATTAAGTTCTGCTGAAAGATTAAAGACCAAGGATGGCGCTAAAGAAAACAAAAGTGAACTATGCAATTAAATTTTGCAGTTTGCATTCCGAATGCCTCAATAAGGGTCTCCTTCAATGGACTTTGTTGCTCGTTTTTGTAATCTCATAAAAAAATTAATCACAATGCAAAATGCTTATTAGAAATCGACGCAACATCGAGAAGATGGAAGCACAGCAGTGAGCGAATCGAGGATGACCATTTAAGACTCAGCAATAATTTTTTTCTTCATATCTCTTTTTCCATATTTTGCATTTAATAAAAAACAGTTTCTTTATTTGCGTTTTTCACATGTTTGAGAAAAAAACTGAAAATTTATTTTAAGATAATTTATTTTATGACTCTCGTGAGGGACGATATGGATGTGATATGATTCTTGTAGCTGTTTTTATATTTTTTATTTGAGTTTGTTTGTTTTCTTTGGTGAATATTTAGGTGTGATCATGTAAATGTGGCAATTTATTTGGATATGGTGTTCAGAAAATGTAATGAAGAGATTAAAGGTTGATATCTTGAAAATAAATTGCTGTGCGAACGGTTTTTGGCTGTAAAATTACCAATTTGACTGAATAACTTAAGATAAGCCTAAATTCATCTTAATCCATCATGATTTAAATTAACCTCAAAAATGAATGTAATTTCCAATCAAAAACAGTCAGTTGCTCCTTATTTCCTGACACGATCAAGATGTCAAACCTCCTAAAAGTCAACAAAATTTATTGTCACATTTAAATTCATCATCAATCTATTAATTTTCAACTTAACAAAACATTTCTCATGATCTTCTTCAGTGCATTCATTCATAATAAGATTTATATTATAATCTGTTTTTAAAAGTATTAATAAATCACAGCCATACATAAACGAGGCATAAATCATCACGAAGAAGCAGTCACTACTTGCAGAAACTTCCATTTGAGTTTATCTGAATTCTTTTACCTTTGACATTGAATTTTCAAGCTTGAATTGGATACATTAATGTTGTTAACATCGAATATGTGTGATGAATTAAATGCAATGCATTGTTTACTATTGTAATTTTTATTGTCTGTCTCTTGGGTGTGCCATGAGAAAGTCGAGTTATAAGTTTATGCATTGAAATTTCTAAGCATTATTTCAAAGAAAATAGATTTTTGCTTCTCGTAATTTTTGGATGTAATAATTTTGCGTCATTTTCGTATCTTTTTGAAGAATTTAAATAAAATTTGCGTCCTGCTTCTTTTTTGCATCTTTTAACAGTTTGAAGCAAAAATTGAGGCATCACTTCAGGCAAAATATATTTTTTGCATCTTCCAAAGCAAGAAATTAGTTTTGCATCTTTTGAAGCGAACACTTTTGCTTCACATTTTGAATTTCTTTAAATTTTGAAAAGTAAAATCACAGTAAACTTTTAAATCTCAATCGTGAAATTAATTTTTTTCAAGTTCTTAAATTAATTCAGTTTAAAAGTGTTTCCGATCATGTTCAACAAGCATCAGCGCTAGTTCACAGCAAAAAAATCATTAAAATGCACAAAACGTTGCATTTGATCATGTAAAATTTATATGTGAATTTTTTTTTCATCGACCAATTTTGTGCCATCAATCAATTGACTGCAAAAAAGTGATAGAATTAATGTAGTTGGCAACAAAGCCTGCATAAATTAATGATCAAAATGAGGGAAAGACGAATGAGGCTGTCAAAGAAGCATAACAAAAGTAAATTTATAATAAAAAGGCGTAAGTTTTTAAGTAGAAATATAATTACCGCAAATTTGATGATTAATTGCTGAGTTATGGACGTAAACTTGGTATGCAAGAATTTCTACATCAAATAAAACCTCAACAAATATGTCCCGATTCCTCGGTTGTCGCATTTTCTATTGATTCTCCACTAAGCTACCTAAATATGTCATAATAATGTGCAATTTAGACTATTCAGCATTACATCATCACTATGATACAAAAAAATAGCCATTGACGTACAAAACGATGCAAAAAAGCTGATTGTCGTACACACAATTTTATTTTGATATGCAGTAGCCGCTCAACGATGCAATGCGGATAGTTTTTTATTTTAATTTTAAAAATGGTAAAGCAAAAGTGATTGTTGATTGCCGCACTGCTGACACTGGTGCACTGAAAATGCACAAGTAGAAAATTATTTCATATGGAAATTATTGCAAACTCATCGCAGTTGACAGACATGAGTTGAGGGGGCAAAGAGAAGAGGAGATGGGAGAAAAATGAAAGGAATTTTATAAATTATGAAATTTAAATTAAATGTGAAATTGAAAAACATAAAAAAGTAATGAATTTGATGGATGCACTGGAGGCTTTCTGGGACAAGATTTTGCAATTGAATTTTTTTCTACTTTCTTTAATGTTTATTGCATCTTAAATAGTTTTGTCAATGTAAGGTATTTATGGACTTAATGTTGTTTATTCTCAAGGGGGAAATAAGGAAGCTTTGGTAACATTTTTGTTTTAGTATTTATTGCTACTAAAAAAGCTTGATTTGCTTACTGGTAAATAATTTGGCATCAAATGACAAAAAATGACAAAAAAAGTTGAGATTACTTGTTGATGCAAAGGTTTTTGCTTAAATTGATGCCAAATTTCTTGCTTCTTTGATGCAAAAATTCTTGTCTCATCTTGATGATGCAGAAAATTGAATCTCACTGACTATAAAACTCTCAATCCTGATTGGGGTCATTCAGTTATGACGTCCAACATTTAGGTTAGAGGAAGGAGCTATGTATGACTCTTTAAAAAAATTAATTTTCTGGTTTGAAAGTTTTTTACAAGACCTGAGCTTGAAGTCGACTCGATACAAATTACGAGTCGATTTTGAGCTCTGGACAAGACTAACTGTCTGACTAAATCCTGGATTTTGATGAACGTTATAAACGAACGTCCCTTCATGACTCAAAAAATTATATAATATTCCTCGAAATTACTTATTCTAAATTAATTCAAAACTACAAATACAATTCAAATTATATTTAATTAGGATGCAAATTTTACGAGAAAATTAAAATTCAATTATTGAAAGCTCACGTCACCTTGTATTGACAATTTCTGTTTTGCATTTTATTACAATTCAATCTCTAAATCTTTCATTTATTTTGTTATCTCGACTAAAACAAAACAAACTCTTTTATGTGCTGTGTCTCGTCGATAATCTCATCCATGTGGTTTTAGAGGTTGAATAAGTAATCAGTGATATAAATGACGAGGAAATTAATTCAGTTAGACTATATGCATGCATTATTCCGCGACTAGCTTTGAATATGTCAACGTTTGAAAAAAGTTATGTGTTAATCAATAGAAAAGTTTTTGATAATTGTTTCTTACTTTATTGTACTCATATTGGGTGTTATTTCACTTCCTTAAAGCCTTTAAGCCAATAATCGAATTAATTTGCAACCACGCATAAAACATAGACGACGTTTACTATGAATGCATGTCTCAATTTTTTTTAATATTATTGTTTTTGATTGCAACCTTGATATGGAATGTGTGTTACTTATTATTTTCATTTGGACTGTCTGTAATTCATATGTGGAATTTATGGATACAAAATGGTAATTAATACATAGTAGCTAGCATGTTTATTATCATGTGCATTTAAAAATTCCTATAAATTAAATGATTTCTATTTCTGAAGTGTTTATTGGAATCGATGAGATATTTGCGGGGAATAAAGGTGCACATACAGTTTTAATTCTAAGGTACGGAACAGCTGGATAATTAATGTCTGAAACTTTGATTACAAATTCATTCAAATGTGCTGCGAATGGTACAATGTTAAGAAATTTGAATGCAAACTGTGCGCGTTTGGCATAAAGCAGGCAAAAATATCTTATTAATTATCTTAAGTGATTGCAAATAAATCGGCAGTGTTGATTGATTTTTTGTTTGAGAGTTGCTTCAACAGCTCTGTTGCAAATGAAGCTGTTAATATCTAGGATGCTGGTTTTATGTCGATTTTTAAACATGAATGATTTTTAGATATTTGTTTTGATATTTTGTCGAGTAGATTGATTTAAGCATGGGTCTGTTAAATAAATTGAACTTATTAGGAGCACAGGCAGGAAAGGGTCCAAGAGTTCACCCCATCTTCAAGATTGAAATTTGTATTGGGCTACCCATTCGATAGGTCAGACCCCCTTTGAAAATTTTTTGGCTACACTCTTGAGACTTCTATGGGGTGTGTTCAAATACACTGGTCCCCCTCAACAACAAATTCTATTAATTTTTCAAGACTTTTTGAGAAACGCGTTCCTTAAATTTCCCTATTTTTCCCATTTATCCCATAAAAATTAACATCCTTCGAAAAATTTCTGGATACACCACTAAAAGCGTGTATATGTTTGAGTGGAAGATAAAAACTATGATGATCAAGGAGCAAGTGTTATCGACAAAACTAGTGATGAATTATCCACAACAGACATAAGGGGTCATTTAATAATTATTTAGGGGTGTGTGATGTTTTGAGACGATTTAATAGAATTTTTTTTAGAAAATACAATTTTTTGATGGACGTCACACGTAAAAGACCCCTAAAAATCAAATCTTATTTAATTTAGTTACCGCATTTTTTAATAATTTATTGATTAACTCCAACTCCACGAGAAATAATTTAATTCATTTGTCAGCTATTAATTTTCTCATTACATGGAGCTTACAACGCCGTCAAATTAAAATTACTACCGTGACCAAATCACCTGTTTCTTCCATTTGTATCTGAAACATCCCAAAAATGTCCATTCATATTATTACTGCTAACTTACTTAACTACATTATGAGAATTTCATTCATCAAACTTTCTTTAGCCTTAGTCAACTTATAGACACGCATACAAACTCACATGCTGGCTGTCCATTTACAGTCAATTAGGCTTTAAAACATGAAGCAGATTTTTTTTAAAAATATTTTGAATGTTGATTGCATTTGCGTGAGATTTAGTGTCCCTGAAGTACCACGGCATGGAGTGTCCAATCGCTCTGAAACTTTGTCAGCATTACGTCCATATTACGTCCTATTGCGTCCACCAAAAAAAATATTTCGTCCTACTTCCTGGTCCTGGATATGGCAGGTGCCAATTTTGGGTACTTATGCCGTCGTACTTCAGGTTTTAAAACGGCATCATTTCTAAATATCAACTTTATCTCACATATTATATATCAAAATTAATTTCCTAATTACGTCCAATTACGTCCTGAAAAAATTTTTGGAAACGGATATACCAGAAAAAAGTTATGTCCAGTCAAAGTTTTGGACATTGCTGTCCATAGACCAAAAAAATATTTTTTATTAAGAAATTAATTATACTATCATGTTATATATCAAATCACATCTACTTTTTTCTCAGGAGTTGAAATTAAGAAGAAATTATTTAGTCCGGCATAGTCTTTTGGACATATGGCAGTTCCAATGGACTATAGCTGTACCTGGACATGACAAAAGTTTCAAAATTTCGTCATCATCATGTTATATATCAAATCACATCTCCTTTCAACGAGAATTACAAATATGAACGAAAATTTTGGATCTGATCTTCTACAAGTCAGGACGTAATTGGACATAATTAGGACATTAATTTTGATATATAATATGTGAGATAAAGTTGATATTTAGAAATGATGCCGTTTTAAAACCTGAAGTACGACGGCATAAGTACCCAAAATTGGCACCTGCCATATCCAGGACCAGGAAGTAGGACGAAATATTTTTTTTGGTGGACGCAATAGGACGTAATATGGACGTAATTCTGACAAAGTTTCAGAGCGATTGGACACTCCATGCCGTGGTACTTCAGGGACACTGAGATTTAATGGCTGCGTTCATTTAAATCTTTTTCGTCTTGTTGTGTTTTTGTTGCTCGTACAATGAGGCAGTCGTCGGTTGAAATAAACACACTAGTTAGTTAGTTAACATGATACACCTAATAACAAGTGAAACACTTTTCTCACTAACCGCGTGAGATTGAAAGACTGTCATTCATATGCAGACAGCTGTTTCGACCATAAAATAATTAATGATCATTGTGATGCTGCTTATTTCTTTGGACGATAGATAACACTATGTAACCAGCTGATCCATTTCCATATTTATTCAATGTTGCATTGATTTCTGTTATGCAATTGGACTTTATTTTTTTTTTGGGTTTTGGAAGGCAGAAATAATCATATTAATGGCTTAAATTAGAAATTAATCAGATTTTCAAATAAAAATTTAAATATGTTTATTTTTTATCTTCATCATTCACTTTTCAATTTGCAACAAGTTTGAATGTCACTGAATTAAATCTTGATAATTGCTGATTTTTGGCAATTAAGGTGTTTTTTTGCATGTCATATCAAGTCATATCATATCATAGCTTTTGCTTTGATTGACCTAAATGTATGTCCTAGATTTTTTCTTGGTTTTTTGATAGTGATATTGATTAAAAATTAAGGGGTCGTTCATAAACATCGTTCAGCAGTGTTTAATGAGAATATCTATTATATGATGCTACCAAGCTTTAACAATTATTTTAACTAAATGTGTTGGATTTCATAGCTGAACGGAAGAAAGAATTTAATTCCAAGCTAGTGTAACCTAGCGTAGCAAGGGTGAGAAAAGTGCTTTGAAGCGCAAAAAAGTGAAAAACATTTTGTTTGAGGTGTTATGAACCCTCACTACACCCCTCATGTCAAGTCAAATCAAGTAGCCCAAAATACCTTTCAAAATTCAAATCCAAAAATCTCCCAAACTCGTACAAGAGTCTCATCAAATAAAGTATTACTTAAATTGATCTCTCCTAATATGAACATACATAAATTTGATTACAATGCACGAGTTAAATGATTGTTGAATATGTTTAGACAGGAAATCAAGCAATAAATGTGAAAAACGTGTGCAAACAATAATCAAAAATCATTTATTAAGTGCTATTGTTGCATTACGCAATGCATAAAAGCGAAAAGAAAGAGACGATAAAAATTATCAAGTCGGCATTAACATCAACATTATGCTGATTATCGCACATTTTCGCAATCGGATGCGATGGGAATTTTTTTTCTCTTTCATGATCTGTTTTCAAGTCTTCTTTGGACTTGAGCAGTTTAGTTTCGCTTTCGTTAAGTTTTGTAGAGTGGATTTTTTTCTCTACATTTGATTTTATTATGAACTTCCTTTGCTGGCCGATGACATGACCACGATGATTTGTGAAATTTTTTATTCAATCATTTTAAATTTTAATCAAATAAATGAAAGGGAAAGAAATGTGACGAAAGCTTCCTATCATAAAAAATAAAATAGATTGGTGCTTTAAACATTCCTTTTTTGGATGATTGAATGGATTTTTTAAATTTTGGAGTGAAATTTTAGATGAAAAATTTTAAATTAAAAAAAATATTTTCTGATAAATTTCTTCATCACTCAATTTGTCAAAAATCCTAATCCTCAATTGCAAAATTATGAAAGCAAATTGGAACCAATTCCCGCTGAGCTAATCGCCTGTTTGAGCATCTTCAGAGGCAAAACTTTCAAAACAAAATGCAAATTGTAAAAATTGCCGTTATTATCATTAAATAAAATTATCATCCATCAGCTCCCATCCTACTCAAATCAATAAATTACAAAACCTTGAAAAGAGTCATCAGAAAATCCATCAAAATTTCAATTTTATTACATTTCGATTAGTTAATTATAATATAAATGATCATGTGATTATTGGCTGTCGTAGTAAAATCAAATTTCTTTCAATTTTTGTGATCATAAGTAGCTTGACATTTTACCATAATTTCAATTCATTTTTCATAATTACACATTTTTGCTTCAATGATTGATTAATTTACTTTCAAATAAGCCGGTGAGGTATTTTATTGACGGTGGCATGTCATAACAATACACAAATAATTTTTTTTGAACATTTGATTCATAAGTGAAACAAATAGAGAAGAAAAAAATATTTGAAAGATGGATTTTAGTGGCATTATTGATGTTTGCTCAGAGTTGTTGAGAGGATTATTGATGTTTTGAATAAAAAAGTGAAAGAGTGTCGATTAAAAATAGTTTTGATGTTTTGAATTTTTTTAAAGAGGTCATTCACTTGTGACATCAGAGAGTTTAGTAGACACTAATTTAGATGGAGGGAGTTTTAAAGTTAAATTTTATAGATTTAATTTCTCATAAAGATAATTTTTTGATAGAATGCAAACAGAAAAAGGAAAAGAAGGTAAAAAGTTAATTTTTTGGATAAAATTATTTGAGGATGCAATTTTTTAAAAATTCATTTTTATTAAAATGGCTCTTACTACACAAAAATTGGTCACTTTAGACATCCATTTCCTGTGTTTTGATTTTTTTTATTAAACTAGATAAAAGTATAAACCCTCTCCACTATCATTAAGTAATTTTTCATTTATTGGCTCGGATTGACTCCTAACAAACTATCTCCTAAAAGCATGGTCTATGGATAGGGTGACCAGATATTTTTTGGAAAAATAGAGGACTACAAATTTTATTTCAAAATGTCCCCTTTTTCAGTATTCTGTTTCTGATTCTAATTTCTAAAAGTAGAGGACAAATTGAAGCTTTCAGAGGACAGAGGACAAATTTAAAAAATAGAGGACAGTCCTCTGAATAACTAAGCAGATGGTCAGCCTATCTATGGAACCATAATGTGCTTACTAAAAATAATATTGTACTAAAGATGCATGCCAGTCGCATTTTTATGATAGCAAAAATTTATGATTTAGTATTTTTCTTGGAAAAACCTTCGCAGTTTGACTAAAATACCAATCGTGAGGTTTTGTCCACGTCTCCCTGGCTATGCCACTGTCACATGCTTATTGTTTGTTAGACACGACCCCCCAAAATATAGATCTCCATAGATATTTTTGTAATTCTCTTCTTTTAAAATTTTACTCCTTGCGAATGAATTTCCAACAATTCAACTCTGTATTTACCTTTCTAGGCAACAAAACCACCACAAAAACCATAACTCAATAAATCAAACCAATTGATAAATGATTGAAGAATAATCTAAAAAAAATCAGTGGCACTCAACAAGCATTGAAATAGATAATTGACTTGATGAATCTATAATAAATGCTGTTTATTCAAAACTTAGATTCTCATATTGTCTACTATTGTGAATTTTCATTAGCCTGAGATGGTTGAGCTGCCGATAGAACATTTTATTTAACCAGCAGCAACAAGAGCCTCAATTTATTCGCACATACAATCGAATGGGTTTGAAAAAATATACAAAAATATGAATATGAAGTGACTGAATGTTCTTTTTAATAATATTTTTTTTTGTTTGAATATCTTTCATTCCATCAAAAAGCGTCGTCGTGTGTTGTAGGTGTCGAATTGTTCGATATGTGAAGTGTCTATATACAAAAAAAAATTCAGTGTTATTTATTCGAGCAGTGGAATAAACTACAAAAAATGTCAATTTGATCACAATTCAAGAAAGAAATATAAAGTTTTACATTTTTGGAGCCATAAGATCATCAAAAGATTCAGTTTGCTTATTTAGAAAGAGGATAAAAAAATATAAACAGAAGTGAATTTATTTCTTGTGCTGTATATTCTTCATTCAAGACGAAGTTGAGAGCAAATAAAAAAAGTTGTTTGTGTTGTGAAAAGAAGAAAAAAAAGAGTTCAATTTGTGCGTGTGTTGAGAAAGAATTTCAATCCTCTGTCAAGGATATACAAGAGATTCATCCCATATTAGGTAAGTTATCAAATTAAATTTCACTGTCAATCTATTTTTATACTTAATATATTGTAATTTAAGTGAGGTACATACATATGTGAGTCTATACATATTTGTCAGTTGTAAAACATGTCTGGAACTAGCTCTGGAGTTTATTAACTTATTCATTTATTCAATTCTTAATGTAAGATTTTATATATGATATTTTTTTAAAAGCTCACAGTTCATTGATTCATTTCTGCTCTGTCACGGCAAATATAAATTTAATTATTTTTTCATCTTCTTCATTTTTCACTTTCTGATGCTATTGTTGCACATCCATTCAATTGAAAAAGGATCTCAAGTCGTGAGACAAACTGCTGTGAGTGATGAAAAAAGGTTTAATTCAAATTAATATTTTATTCTCTAAGATATGAGATATTAAGAAATAATTTATTTGAATGCCCAATAGTAAAAAAAGGCTGGTCATAAATTTACGATTTATTTGATTGGAAACGATAAGATGCGTATAGCTTATTAGCTGATTTACACGTATCGAGTTTTCGTAAAAGTTTTATGTGATGTTGATTTTTTTGGGACTCCTGAGTGTCTATAAATTTTCATTAAATTTCGATGATTTTTATTAAGAAAGTTTTCTTTTTTGGGTTATTTGTAATGCAATATCTGTCGTAAATTTGTAATCGACTGTGAGTGTGAATTTTCACCAATTAATGCATTTATACATAACAATTTTATGCTGCTGATATTTTTATTTGATTGTAAATTTTTTCTTCTAATGTATTAAGTATTTTGTTGGATGCTACCAAGCTTCTATTAATAACAACTCTTATTTATAAATTGACCAGTGATGTACAAACTTTTTTGAACAACGGAACACTTAGAATAGAATAGAATACAAAATTGGGTCTGCTAAAGGCAAAAAGGCACTGCGATCGATGATCTGTTGTACCATCCCAAGTCTTTACGATAGAATTCCTATGTCCTTGATAAATCCAACAATGTCCGAATAGCGCTGCTTCCGTATATCCTCAACAACAGCAAAATCCTTATTAAAGTGCTTAATACGGAACACTTGGTTGAATTAAAAAAAATTCTCAGTACATCTAGGCCAGGCGCGTAACCAGGGGGGTATTGGGGGATTTGTCCCTCCATTTTCACCGTAAAATTCTTTAATTTGGAATATTGAAAGAATTGAGAAGCAGTTTTGAGGAATTTTACCAGATCTTTAGAGATTTTTAAGTTTGAGCCATTCAAAAATTAGTTAACACAAAAAATGGTAATTTTAGGAAAAAGTCTAATTTTCCTGTAGAAATATTTGTTATACAAATATTGAAAGTTAGAAAAATTACATGGATGACCCCTAAGCATATGGAATTATCCAGTTACCCCAACTTTTTGATCATAAATTCAGATCATCCTTCAGTCACCTGCTCAATCTCTTTTCCTCATAACTAAAGTTTTTGAGCAAAAAACCTGAAAATCCCCCTACAATTTATTCCATACAAAAAAATGGAAAATAACCCCTTCCCCTCTCGAAAAATTTCTGGCTATGGCCTATGTGACATTAAGCCACTTTAGTTCTCATGTTTAAAATTAAATTCCATGAAAATCACAACAAAAACAATCATCCTGTCCATAAATTCTGGAATACCAATTTAAGATAAATAATAGAAACTTTTTGCACATTCATCCTCTCAATAAGTCAGCCACCTAAACAAAATTAAGACAACAAAACATCTCGAATTACAGTGAAAACAAAACTGTTTTTAAAAAACAGCTGCCAAGAGATGAAAAATTACGTCATATTACAATGAAGACGAGATAAACAATTGAATTTCTTTATAAAACTCGATGATTAAGATGACATGATGAAAGAAAGATAGACAGGATGTTAAGTAGAATCATCATTGCTGATAGCTTCATTTCTTATATGATCATTTTTTTGAAGTGGGTTGAAGGTCAAGCATATTAATTCATATAAATAAATAATCTTATGAGTACAGCCTAAGTGCTTGACATAAATCCCGTGTACAACGATTCTACATGTTTAAATACATTTTAATACATGAAAATCGCTTTAAATTAATCATGAAAGTAAATAAAAAATCGCGTAATGATTGACTTAAAACTTGTCACTAGCACCACTTGACCAAAATACTTTTAAATCTCTAATTACATCATATTTTTTTGCTATGTGATGTTTGAAGTTAAAATATTTCATCCTCTTAAAATGGTCAACATGTTGTGTGTACAGGTTGTAGAATTGACGTAAGACATGAGAATTTGAAAATATGGATTTTTTTTGCTGACAATTCTATGGTTTAATTCCTAAATGTTGAAAGTTAAGTGACCTTGATATTTTATGGAAAAATCTTTAGCAGTTTTAATCAATGTGATTCATTGCTGTTTCTGCTAGGGCATTTTGTGGCTTATGACAGCTGAATGAGTGAGGGTTTGCCAGACTTCAATGCCTTTGCTAGACCTACAGTTTTTATTGACATCTGAACCAGTCCTTTGATGACATATCACTTGTACAAGAAAATTTCCAATGACGTGTCTCGTACTCATGATTTCAGAGTTGATGATTAGTAATTAGGTGACAAAATGAACCCAGTGCTAGTAAAAACTTTAGAAAACTTAGACATTTTCGAAATACACATCTTGAGATGGAGCCAGTGTGAGACTAGCGTAATATTGGGGTGAATGAGAATTTTGAATGGCACAGATTGCGCTAATCACGAAAAAGGCATTTTTCCAAGTGTGACTTTCAAGACATAACCAAAAAATTAAAGTAAAATTCAAATCGGATTTATTCTTAAATTTAAAATATTTTCTTTATGAACTTTTTCAATAGTATTTGCCAAATAATTTGCAAAAGCTCACAATTAATCTATAGAATTAAACTTACAACTCTCTCAAAGACATATCAACAATACCTTAAATGCCTGTTAGTCTAAACATTTGCTAAGCATTTAAAATTTCATAATTCAATTATGACATAAATTCTAAATACAATCGTAAATTGAAATTACCTAATAAAGAAAAGTGATTGACTGATTTGAACGAATAATGTTTATGAAGTGCTATGAAAAAAAAGTTTCATGGAATTGAGTTTAAAAATAGTTTAGCCAATGAGCTTATTTACAAAAGGAAGTGACAGCAAAGCAAAGCGAAAAAAATATGACAAAAAAATAATTTAAAAGAAGAAAACAAAAATTTCATACATGACTGTATAAACATTTCGACACGAAAAGCTATTGACATTAAATATTTGAAATTAAGTGTTTGTCGTACATAAAGTCAGACATATGAGATATAGAGATAAGGTCGAATGTAGAATTAAAGAAAAATAATGGATAAAATAGAATGGGTATGAAGCATGCAAAGTTTGTGGACATAAAAGTGGCGCAATTGACTTAAAAATTTGAATTTTTAACGGTTTTTTTTGTTAAGCTTTCTACTTTTTGTAAACATTGTAAGTTTATGCCTCATTAACTCCCTTAAAGTCTCAATCACAACAATTTTGTCTACCTTTAATCCGCACGACAATCAATACTACAAATGAAGTCATAATTGGTGACAATACGGAACATTCAATTAAGTCGAAGCCGTGAGAACTAATGCGAATAAATTTACGATATTTAAGTATCAACTTACTCAGATCTATCAGCATCATTAATTTTCATGATGTTTAATGCCTAATTGGAGAATCAGTAAGTAAAGAAAAAAAGTATCAGACACTTCAATGGTCGTATCATGTATCAAATTAATCAGCTTATTTGCTTTATTATTGGCAACGTGTTAATTGATTTTTTTATACAATTTTCTCAGTGCTTTGTCAGATTCATAAATGTAAATTAATTTTCATAAAAATCAATTTACCAAATTTCAGGAAATGATCGTGGGAGAATTTTTTAATAGTTATGATACTTTTTAGGCGTTATACAACAAAAAGTGTCATTTGTCGATCAATTTTATTGTTAATGTCTGACAGAACCGACAAGTAATTGCATCTACATGTTGAATTTTTAGAATCGCCTCTACTAATTGCTTATAAGTGGTCGAGATACATTTGATTGCGTCATTTGAGTGATCTTTATTGATAGAGGTTCTAATTAGACAGTTGTTGGTGCTACATTAGTAATAATGGTCAGTTTTTATAGATCGAATATCCAAAATCAAAATTTCTATACTTATTATCTAACTAGTCTAGTTTTGAAGCTCCTTAATCCAATACAATAATAACTTTCAATATTTAAAGACCTCTAACCTCATAAGGTACCGCTTCGTTAATTATAAAGTAGCGACTTCTTTCCATTTTAGAAAAAAATAGATAAATCCACGATGCAATTCTCTCCGTTATACGATTAATTAATTTTACTAGTCTTTATTCAAACAAATCATTTTTTTTCTTTTTCCATTATTAATACTGTTTCTATTAACGACGATTAGATTTCAAGGCAAGTTTTTATTTTATTATATTTGATCGCCTTTTTGTTGAAAAAAAATAACAAAATATTAATGTGAAAAGTCACGGTGGAGGCGCGGTACGTGTGCATTAAATGTTCAATGAATCAGGACAATGAGAAGCATAAAGAGATTTTTGTTGCTGTGGTTTGTGGTTTTTGGTAGCTGTTGGAATTCAGATTGGGTGGATGTTGAGGTTCTTCAGCATATGCCAACAGTGGTGTAGCCAGATATTTTTTGAGGAAGGAGGATTTCAAATTTTCTATATGGAAAAATTTAAAGGGTAGGTGGGGGGGGGGGGGGGGGGGGTTAGGATTTTTTCTTATAAACCCTAGCATACTGAAGAGTTTTTCAGTAAAGAAAGAAGATCGTATTCGAGGGACAACTCCACATTGTATACATACCTTCAGTCAGGGGTCATTATCCATGGGTTATCCTAGGGGTATACCTAGGGTATACCGAGCAATCGGCCCTTGATATATCATTCAAAAAATGCGCATTAAACCCAAAAAAATATAACTTAATAAATCTTTATGCAATTTGCAGTTATGCTACATGTGCAAGTCATGAAAAAGAGGAGAGAAAAAAATGAAACAAATAGAGTTGATGAAGTGCTGTAAATGATTATTTTTATTTCATTATTAACTTTTAGGAGTGACCTTAGCATAGGAAGTGCAATGAATCAGTTGAACACTATTATTCATTCCATTATAGTTTATGTAAAATTAATTGAAAATAATTTTTCAATGTAGCACATGCATGTCGTTTTTAATTGTAGCATAAAACAACTTTTTTTGTGGGTCTATGTCTTTTTGTTTGTTTTTCAAATTCATTCATGATCTTTAAAATTTATTGCTACAAAAAAGCCATTGAAACTGACGCGGAGTTCACTCATAATTACAATTAATTGTAACAAATTATTATATTTGTATAAATTATTGTTGCTCACATGTTGCTTCATTTAATATGTCGAATGTCACATGTGTCATTGCTTACGATTTATAAAAGAACTTTCAATAATCAAACAAGACATGGAAATGCTTCAATGCTAAATACTTTTTGAAGTATTGTATTACAAGTGATTAATTAATGACTTTAGATTATTTATTGCGGTCTGACTGAGGATTTTTCTTTTTAAAAATAGGAATTGCAGTAAATCTTGTTTTTATGAATAAAAATTTCTTATGATTTATGGCTGTAGAGTTGATGGGGTTTTGAACTTGTAAAATGTATTAAAGGGAAAAAATTCTGTAGGTCAAAAATTTTAAATTAACTTTTAAGTGTTTGCTTACACGAGCTGGAATGTTTTAGTGGAGCCAAGACATTTTCCCTTCTGGTTTGCTATTAATCAGCATTGAAGACTAATTCATTACATTTAAGGGCAGGTCATTTCAAACTGTGAGTCATGGATAATCTATAAATTGAAGTTTTTACGTACTATTTTAGAAATATTGTGAATATAAATCACAAATGAGGTGTCACAGCAGATTTTCAATATGGAAATTATATCCGGGTACGACAAAGTTTGCAAAATAAAAAATTATGGTAAAAGTTAATTTTCTCCGATGGGGTGTTGCGAGCAGGGTTGATATCTATGATATGATGGTAATCAGGCAAATTATGACTCGGAAAGACTAACAGTACAACTTTATTTTCTGGTTCATAGGCAGTTACTGACATATTGATTCATAGATTTTCTGATGACCAGAGGAAAAGGACACTTACTTATTCAGAAACAGGTACTTTCGTTGGGTGACATGGGAGTCGTGATTGGAGCGTCAAGGGTCTGGGGGCTATACTTTAAAAAAATATCAGATTTTAATTATGAGGGTTCGAATCGTTGATTTCACCCCAGTCAATGACAACCGGTGCTACGCAACTGGCGAAACCAGTGCTTACTATGTAAACACCGAATTACATCAAGAAAGCAAAGTGAAGTCATCAAAATCTCCTTCCCTTGAAAAATACATTAAAAATTCTGAGGATAGTCCATATTATTTCCATTCCAGTCCACGACAGAAATAAAAACTTGTCATTTTTTAATTTCTGCTAATTATTTTATTTAATTCATGCTAATTGAAACTTCTGCAGGCAGCTAATCAAATCGTAACTTATTTGCAAAAAATATGTTTTCAACAAAAAATTATTTAACAACTCAATTTAAGCTGGCTAATGAGGTCTTTTCTCGCCTATTATTAGAATTTATTCACGAATTTAGCAGCCATTCTTAAAATATACAACAAAACGGATAAACAAGAATGATCAGTTGTCATAACTTCTGTTTATTCAGAAATAAGCAAATCAAGATATCGATCTTAATTCCCATCAATATTTCAACAAAAGAAGCCACAAAGCTACTCAATGTTGTTCGAAAAAATTTATTAAAATGATTGAAATTCCCTTTCATCTTTGATTTGCTGCTTAAACCAATCAATTTCCATAAATCTTCAACATATTGTCTCTTAACTAAATCCCCATTGCAATCCGAAACAATTCATCATCAGCATATAAACTTGGTATTAAAGAGGTGTAAACGACTGTAATTTAATGAATATCTCTCGACTTTATTGAATATCATGAATGCATTTGCTGCTGAATAAAAGGATAGTAATTTATGATTGCAAAAGTAATCGGTCATTTCCATTAAAGTTTGCTGATCAGTTTTCAAAAGAATGTCCGCAGTATGCTTTCAATGGATGTTGTCGAGGGGTTGAAACTTGAGTTTCTTGCAAGTTAGCGGCAAGCGGTAATAGTGACACTCATTGAGTGACTCTAAAAATCGATCGTCATACTAATTTAATCAAGTTGCCCATCCCTTGCACGAGACTCCTTTTTAAACACCGCTCTCATTATAATCATTAAATACCCCAACTGCAATTCTAATTAATCATTTTTATGTACCATCTGACAACTTTTTTTGTCCACAGTCGGCTATTCTCAGAGTCATAATCCTTAAGGAGAAATGAAAAGTCAAATGAAGAACGTCTCACATGACCTTACCATATTAAATTCTCATAATCTTCCTTTTTATTCAAGAGGTAATTGAACTTGATCATTATGAAATAGACAGGTTGTCTTCAAGACGCGATCATCATCATGCCTTCGCGACGATGATGATTTTTTTTTCTAGTGCTGTTCACTCATGCAGTTATTGTGAAACAAGATTGATCACATTCGCTTTCATTTTTCTTCATCATCACTTTTTTTTGTATTTGTACATTTTTCATATGGATATGTTTGCACATCTGATTATGGCAAAAATCAATTCTGTTTTGTTCTCTTGGTGTTCTTTTGTTTGCTGTATCGTGATTTTATTTCTATTAATGGCTTATTTTTAGGGTGACTGGTGTGGACTTGGTAGATTGATGGTTCAGGGACATACTAAGGATTTTTTGTAGTTAATTTAAGTTTCTGAATTCAAAAAAGAAGTGTAAAATATTAAGCTAAACGGAACCAGTTAAAAATAGACACCAGCTTCGCAGTTTTCTAACAGACGGGCATTCCCTATCAACTCGTCCACTACAATCATGCTAAGAACTCGTTTCTTTCATTGTTTCTGTTTCTACAGAAATCAGAAAATAAAAGTTTCCTTCCCATTTCTATCGACTGTCCATCTCTATTCTCGTTTCTTTGAATTATTCTAGATGACATTTTAAAGTCACTCATACATGGATGCTGACTAATAAAAGTCAACCTTAGGTGAGATTGATGATGATTTGCAGAATGTACTTGTTCTTTTGTTTAGCTCATTTATAGCACTTGTGAGAAGTTTTAGAAAACATGTAAGGAAACAGCACATTTTTCTCATGACCTTGACATAGTACAGACGAAGAATAAAGTTGCTAAAATTTTAATAAATAAAAGTCTGTCGTAAATTTCCATTAGAACTCAATAAATTCTAGCTTTTTTAAAGTTGAATATTAATGAGCAATAAAACTAAGGCATAAATTGTGGACAATCTAGATACTTAAAAAATATGAATACATTAAAACGAATCTAAAGTAATATGAGGTAAAAATATATGAATACATTTTAAAAATAGTTATTTCCTGTGCCATAATGAGCTGATGATTAGCGACAAATGTTGTAACTCTTTGTGAAATATTGCACATTGAATATTTTTGGAGGATTTTTAAAAATTATAGAAATTAAAGATGATTATTGCCATGATATTTGAAGATTAACAAATGATGTGATTATTTGTGAACGACACTATATTGTCATGAGGAAGTGATGCTAATTTTTGATACTAAAGATAAGTTTGGTATTAAAAATAAATTCATAGATGTTTTTCTCTGTGCTTTATGAGTTATAGCTTTCAAATTTATTCAAAATTATTTATTAATTTTATTTATTTTAAATTTTTAAAAAGTTAAATTTTTCAAAATCTTTTAAATTTTTCAATTTATTTTATATTTTTCAATTTTTTTCTTCAAATTTTTCAATTTTTTTTAAAATTTTCAATTTTTTTTAAAATTTTCAATTTTTTTTAAAATTTTCAATTTTTTTTTAAATTTTCAATTTTTTTTTAAATTTTCATTTTTTTTAAATTTTTCAATTTTTTTTAAATTTTCCAACTTTTAAAATTTTTTTAATTTTTTTTTAAATTTTTCAATTTTTAGTTTTTTTAATTTTTTTCAAATTTTTCAATTTTTTTTAATTTTTCAATTTTTTTTAAGTTTTTTAAAAAATGAACTTTTTCAAAAAATTAATTTTTAATATTATGACGATTACTTACTCTACCTAAAGTAAAGATCAAAATGCTAAACAATTTGTAAAGCTTATAAATCCATTAAAATTCTCAATGAAACTCCGCAACTTGATTCAAGATTGATTCTAATTCCAGTAATTTCCTTCAAAACAATGTCCAGCATAAATACACAATTAAATGTTAAATTTTTTCAATAAACTATCTAATTTACTAAAAAAATTACAGATTATGATCTTAATAACTTAACTAGAGTAGCTTGCCTCTTGTTAGACTCACAACAATGAATATAATAAAGTCATCGCATTTAAAGTAAATCAAATATAATTATTCGCATTTTCCATAACAAAATATTAAATCATGCTTCACATGCAGTCTCATTCTCTTTTCATCTCAACAATTTCTCACAATTATAAAATTATTATTGTTAGTGATATTTTTAAGAGATTTTTTTATTGCGTCTCACTGCACGTGAATGACGTCCACATAATAAAGCTGAAAATGAAAAGAATGACACAAAATGACATTGCCCAATGACTTTATCTCAAGACAACTTCTGCTCAGTTGTATAATGGTTCTGGACACGATTTAATTGAAAATCATAATTATGGCACGGTAATTTATGAAATAGTTCACAGTTGGAAATGAAGAAAGATGAAAATGTGGAGAAAAAAAGGTCAGACAGAAAGAATTTTGAGATCAAGCTCAGAGTTGGCATACTGATACCAGCCGCTGTGGACCAGTACTAGCGGCTACAGTGACCGTCGAATTCCGATACCAATAGCCGACGGCCAACTCTGTTCAAGCCTGAATTATTACCAGAAATCACATTTCCTATGAAAAATTGTTTCTAACGCGGCAAATTGAGTCGAGAATTGAAAATTATCTTAAAGGTCAAAACAGAAGCTTTGATTTTTGAAGCCTTTCCCCTGAAAAATGATCTGGGTCTATTGGCTATCTAACATATTTTTCATTTGGACTTAGATTTAGATCTTTTTTGAGAATAACATTTTATTTAAAATTAATAGCTTTTTAAGATTGGAAGTAAAGGTTTCCATTTGGTCAAATGCAAAGTCACTCTCATAAATTATGAATGCTTAAAATATTTTGCATAACTTTAGAATTTTGTGGTGTGAGATTGATTGACAAATCACAATATTTAGGATAGTTTCACGACTTCCTTACTACTTATGTATAATTTGAAATTATTTATGATGAAATATTTTGACTTTTGTATGCAGTCATTAGTCATGCTGATAGTATCAATGCTTAGGAATTTCAGCTGGTGAATTTGGGCTTATTTTTGATGATTTTCGTTGTAGTGCGAATCCTAGTCATATTGGTAGCATTATTATATAATGATTGAGAGATTCTGGTGGGAATCGAACCCATATCCTAACAAAAGAGGATTACACATATTCAGTCTGCTGTCTAACCATTCGGTTACAGAGGTCTTGGACTCACAATGGCAGATTCGAATACATATGACTCGATATCCCAGATTCCACTCTGCTCAGATATTTGTAAAAAATATCCAAGGTATCAAGTCATTGAGAAATAGATAGTAAATTTACAGCTTACATTGAAAGGGAAAATTTCCATCTAAATGTCCAATAACAAACTTGATAGCAATAGACTTTATTACAAGACTTTAAAATAGCTTCCGTCTTTCGATATGAATACGAATGTAAACATCAACACAGCTGATGAGTCCATCTATAAAACCTCATTAATGATGATGATTCATAAAGCATCTCATAAAATATTCTTAACATGCATTTTTTTAGCAATTAATTAAATCTCCAAACTTCAATCAGTGAACCTACACTGATTCTACGTGTCTAAGTCCTACACTTAATATTAAATATTAAATCATATTCCTGCATGCTGTCAATAATGTCTACAATAATGAAAAGAATAAATTCATTCCGAAAAGAAGCAATTTTCGGTTTTAAATTGGATTGTCTAATTGATTTCGTTTCGCACTTTGGATTGCAGCTAGAAGCGAAAAATATAATTTTTATGATTAATTAGTTTTCAGCATTTTAAATGCATTATCTTATTAAGCTTTTTGAATGGTTGAAAGATTTTTATTGTTACTTGATTAGTTCCACAGATCAAATGGAAAATTAATGCAGATTTAGATTTGTTCGAGTGACCTTTGAGGTATTATAAAAAATTTATGGGATTCATCAAGGTAGTGGAAGGGCTGTTTAGTTGAAATAAAAGTAAAAATGTGAAAAATTGATTGAATTAGAGTACGATAAGTGCATTTTACATGCTATAGACAGGTGGAATTGTGGCTGATGTTTCGTAGGAAGCGCTTTTCAGTGACCTTGATGCTTAATTTCCGACATTAGCATATTTGGGGGAAGGACATGATAGGGACTGGTTTCTTGGGTACACTCTAGGTATGTAGATTATGTCTTTAGTATGGCAGGAGTACACCCTAGGGTGTACCTACGAAGCCGACCCCAGGATTTGTATCCTTCATCTATGTTAAAAAATTAACCCTTAAACCTCGAAATTTTTATAAAAATAAACTTGCTAAGTCATTATAGTGGTCAGCATGGCCTCAGACTTCCCTTTGCAATGAACATTCTAAACCATAAGGGGTCGTTCACTTACTACGTAACGCATAAAAATGACTTTTCAGACCCCCTTCTCCTTTGTCACAAAATTTCCGTGAAGAAGAATTTCCTTTATTTGAATTGTCACAAAATCTCAGACCCCCCTCCCCCTAAAAGCGTTACGTAATAAGTGAACGACCCCTAAGTTACCAGCAACTTCTCAGACTTAAATTTTTGAGTAAATCTACAAAATTAAACATTTAAAAATTAAAATCATATTTTCCCAAGATTAAAATTCCTAATTACTATCTTAAAAAGCCATCAATGTTCCAAAAGTCTAATTGAATTAATTTTAACTCAATTTAAAAAAATGTAAATTAAAATCACTAAGCAATTAATTCGCTTAATATTCCACAGTTTTTATGCGATTAAAAATAGTAGCAAATTATTTGCACGGTTAGAGATCTTTAGATTCAGATATTGTACACAATATTCATGTTTTCTCACAACTGCATTAATCTTAACACTGCACAAAAACAAAATCAAGTTCTCGGAATGACTTTAAATTTTTATATAAAATATTGATTAATTTTTTTTATTGAAAACCTTAATTTTCAATTAATATAAAAATTGAAAAGATTAACAAAGAAGGTGCATAACTTTTATTAATCTCATAAATTTAATTCAATTAATCACTATGCTTCCTGGAAATCTATTGGATATGCTGAGAAAATAATTCTGTAAAAAACCGATAAAAATTCTTTAGCATATGTTTTGTGAAGGTGCCATGCATAAATCAAATATAAATTTTTATGAGGAAAGTTTGAAAGTTATTGAAGATGGGCGAATGAAGCGCTTTTATGGAATGGATCCTAAATTTGAATTGGGAATGGTTGACATATTTCATGAAGTCAAAAATAGAATTTTTGTAACTTTTTAACGAATTTAGAATAAATGTCTAAATGCTAAGTGAAATTTGAAATAAGGTCTGACCCCCAAAATTGTGTTGACCCCCAAAACTAAAATTTTTAAAAATCAATAAAAGCTGTTCCAATAAATTCATGCAATTTATCATAATCTACATCTTTCCACCTCCTTCTGCTAATGCTGATCTTCCTTTTTTCCAATTCCAATTAAACATCTTTTCTTATTCATTTTACATTCGAATTAATTAAAAAATTCTTCATCATAATTCTCGCTTTTTAGTTTATTTGCCATTGTCTTTTTCTAAACTCATTCTTTGAATGAAATAAGCGGCGTGCAGTCTGAAGGATATCTTCTTTTCATGAAATGTATTATGGAATTTTCTGTTATTGTACACCGAACTGCCTAGCAGCAAAAGCAGCATGCAATAAATAGCAAAAACAATTAATGTTCATATGTTGACAATTATTATTTTTGCCGCAAGTGTTCTCTCGGTATGAATTTATGTCATTACAACGATTGCTGTAAATTTGTCAAACAAGGAAATGTAAATAGAACTTTGGAAGGGAGATGAGGGTTATGAGGGCTGTTAGAGTGATTTTTTTTTAAAATTTTGAGATTCATTGACGAACTATTTTCAATTCCTTTAAATAAGATGCTTCAGTAAGGAATTTTATACAGCCAAAAAAATAACGGTAATCAAAAATTTAAATTTTAACGGTTTTCAAAATTTTGAATCTTAATTTTTAAAAATTTATAACGGTTTTTCCATGCAAAAAGTATGAAGAGAATCAGATGGAATAAATCACCAACCGGTAAATTGGGTACGAAAACATTAAGCAACAACAAAAGCAAAATCTTATTATTGAGATATTTTTAAAAACATATTTAAATGCGGCTGGTCGCGCTAATCTTTAAATATATTTATAGAAACACTTTTGCTGATGCTTGGATGAAGAAATAATTTTTTTATTCGTTTTTCTCACGATTTTCATTTTCTAAGCCGTTTCGTGCTACAATATCTAACATTACATACGGTCTATAGAGTAAATGTCTCAGCACCTCAAGGATCTTTCTCTGTATATAGATTGCGATGGCAAGTGAATTAAACATCGTTAATTAATTAACTATGACTGCCGTATGTTTCACACCGATCTCTCTTTGTATTTAATTTGAATACATCTGGATGGCACAACCAGCCCAGCGCCAGTCAAGCAACAACAAGCCATTCATTCATAATATAAATCGTGGGCGCAAATGAAGCGAATGTAAAGTGAGTGAGCACTGAAAAATGTTATTTATATCCGATTGTGTGAGGATTCAATGAACTGAAATTTTTCTTTAAGTTCTTATTTTATTTGCTTCTCCACTTTTTTTTTGTGAATGGAACAAGATAATTTATGCAGCTGTTTCGGATGTAAATCTGTAATGAAAACATCTCAAGTGATTCTTCTTCTTGCTTCTCGTTTTCATCTCTTCTTTCGCACAATTGAGTAAATAGAATGTCTTTGGATACATTTTGAGTTAAATTAATAAAATGTGTAGCGAATTTTTTGTTTGTGGGTTGTTGGCTTGTGGATTTTTGTGGTTGTAGAATTTAATTGACTAGCTTTAAAGCTTTTTATTGAAATTCTTCATATAGAGAATTAAATTTTTGTGTGACTGATGGAAATCTGAACTGTTTATCTAGACAATCTTATTTTACTGTTCTGTAGGTTGTCATCCACTCATTTAGGATGCAAGATGGTCAGAAACGGAACAGCACTCATTATTTTCTAAGAAAATTTAATTTTTCAATTTTAAATGACTCCTTGTTTATAGGCTACAGTTTCTGTTTAAAATCTACCGTGGTAGAGATCCTTAACATAAAAAAGTAATTCCATAAATTACATTAACCAAATTTAAATGTAATCAGACCAATCTTTAACATTTATTCCACAAAAATGTTCCATACCAAAAATTAAATTTTAAGTCAAATCCACAAACGCAAATTAATTGCCTGCGCCACCACCGTAGTTGTAGTCGTATTACATTTCTCTTTTGCCAATTTCGAGTTATTCAATGAGCCACAAAAGTGCGTAGGAATGGAATTTAATGACTATTTGTGACTGATGTGACTTTTTACTTCACATTCACTCGCTAAAATTGAAGATTAATGGCTTGAGAGGGAAAATATTATAAACAGCGCGGAATAATTAAGTGAAAAATTAAATTGAATTGACAGACTGTACATTGGACTCTATGGTAATAACTTTACATTGATGAGCTGAAAATTGCAATGACAAATGGCAGTAAAAATACGAATTACAATTTTTTATTAAGCCTAGATGACGGTCAGCAGGCGGAAAGCTTCAAAAGTTATTAATGTAACCTCCTCGTACATATGTTCAATTCACAACTCTACATCCATTACTGAATCAGCTCTAGATGTCTTTCTTTCCAACACTATATTTCTCTCAATCTCATTATTATTTCTCAATTTAAATTCGATATAAAAATGTTTTTTTTTCTCTTTCTAATAAATGTAAAGCTGGAGATGGAATGAATTTATCGTATATCATTTCTCAAATAATAATTGCCAATTTATGATGCCTTTTTGCATTTTACAATATTGAAACTGCCCAAACTATTATTTCTTTCTTGCTGTATTTTTTTTCGCAATATGTACTTAAATTGCCATTGCATATATGACAATATGTACCAATGAATGTAATGGATGAAGCATAAAATAGGTTTGGGATGGTGAAGATAGTCAAAGCGCATTTTAAGCTGCAAGTGGGATTAGATATGATTATAATCTTGTGACACTGACTAGCATGAATGCAATAAATTGATAATATTGCGATTCCTCGACCACAATCTATGTAATGATTGAGATATTTAACTGTGGTGGAATCAAATCTAACCATTTAGACACAGAGACATTACTTTTGCATTGATAGGCTTACCTTTATATGGTTTGATAGTCCAGAAGCTGAGTTTTCAGGTTTAACCTAGGATATACCAAGAAGTCTGCCCCAGACTCCAAAATTCAATTGAATGCCTCAATACAAAATAAAACCTTTAATACTATCCCCTCAGTTACAGAATCTTTAATATCTAATCAACAATCAAGTTGCAAAAAACATGCTAATAGTAAAAAAAAAATCAAATATGGGTTAGTCGACTCTTTTGCTGAGTATTTTTTTCTGCGGTCTCACCATCTCTGTTTTCGCCACTAATATACTCCGTAGGATGAATCAATTTTAAATTTCCAACTGTGAAGAGATTTTTATGATTCGACTAACTTTCAATAAATATAATTTTTCCTTCTGCAATATTCATATTTGTGTCTCTAATCCTGTCTCTCTGTTTTGGGTCGATAATAATGACATTTTTTGTTTATGCAGTTTCTCTTGTATTGGCAATGAAAATAAATTTTCACATTATTAAAGTAGAAATTTAATCTAATATTTATTAATATTTTGTTTATTTAATATCAATGGGATCTCCTCATGCAGCACCTCTCGTTTTTTTGTTGCACATAAAGTTATGAGTCTGGCTGTCTCAATATATTGGTACTCAATAAATTAAATAGAAATCTTGGAGTGTACAGCAAAGCATTTTTATGCATATAATCATCACTATTGCTATTATTTATTAGACATATTTTTTGCACAACCGACCAATTCTGCTTCATTTAAAAGAGACTGTTTAAACTAATCTCATCGGCTGTGAACGTTGCGTGTGTGCGAATGCTTGCGTATCAACTATTTATCTGCCCACGAAATTGCTGTAGCTGTTTGTTACTCGTTGAGTATGAATGAAAAAGTGTTGTTATTGTCAGTTGCTAGGAAGTTCTGTCAACTTTTATAAATAGAAGTAGAAAAAAATAAGCAATAAGAATTACGAGACTTCCGTCATGAAAATTATTGTTTATTTTCTCATTGAAATGACTGAATGTGCTGAGTCCGAGGATGTTTGTAAGAAATATCATTAAGTAAGGTGGTTAAATTGGTGGATTAGAGACCATTAGTTGGTGCTTGTAGGTTTTTAATAGCAAGTTATTGGACATAAAATTAGAATGTCCTAAGATATACCAAACGAGATATTTAATTCCACCACATCATTTCCATGCAAAATTAAGCAAATTCCACTGTGCCAACCACTTAGCTACCACATTCGATTTCAAATCCTTCAAACTGCGTATTATGCTGTTCATGCCAATTATTATCACTTGTCGAAAATCACCTGAAAGACCCATTCACCATTAATCACCTCAAATCTTCCTACATTCACTTTTTTTCACGTGAATAAAGAAGTCATTAGAGATAAACACTGATAAGGAATTCAATTATATAATGAGCTTACATGCAAATACAATTTACATGTCTACACTCAACATTGCCATTAAATAATATCTCTATAGCTCATATTGTGAGCTGCATGCCAATTCAATTAAATTAAGTGACAAACCAGCTATATCTGATATGCCTGGTTGTGAAAAAATAAAAATAAGCGCATTAAAAATCAGCTACATTGTTGTTACTCACTGCAAGCAGCTCATTTTTCGAATTTTTTTCTTCCACATTCATATTTAACTTCATAATTAATTAAATATAATTTTGAAATTAATTACATGTGATTTAATTAATCGATAATTAATTGAGTTATTCTATTTGCACACGTTGTGTCTTATTCAAATGAAAAGATGTCTGTGGTCACCAGTCGAGTGTGTCTGCATACCATTTTCAATTGAATTATTAAAATGTAAGCAACAAAGTAGTTAAAAAGCAATTTTCTGCTATAAAACTGTTGATGATATTGCACTTACATGCTTCACAAATTATTGTAGACATTCAATTATTTACGGGTACTATTTTTTCATTTTTGTGGTGTTTTCTTTATTGTATTTGCAATCTTTGAAGGGATGGTGACTTGTGAGATGCTTGGAATGGGGAAATTGATTCCGCAGGGATTTGGGGAATCTGAGTCAGAACCCCAATTGAATTACTGGGTTCCCTAAACATTATTGTCGTCTAATTAACAGTCCATTTGTTATTCGATGAATTGTGGCCTGACTTTCCATAAATTAATCATAATCCTAATGGGAACGTAGCTTAGGTTGCCCCCCATCCCCTTTGCTACGCAACTGTCTCCATCCAGCCTCCTTAAAACTCAAGTACCTAACCCTCGATTGCTATCGTCGTCTATTATTGTTAGACGACATTGCAAAGTCACATAAATGCCTTACTTTACGTATATTGATTTACATATTTCTATGAATTATAGCGAGGTGCTACAATATGCTAATTAACGACACTTAAATACCATGTAATTTTTCTCTTACTTCTACTGTACTTCATAAATTGTGTAAAGTGAGAAAGATGGATAGAAAAAAATGCCATTCATGTGAACAATTCGCTCATTAATGAACCTCAATTCATGACAAGAGAGACACACGGTAAACATTTGGAATATTGTTGTAGATCGCTCGATGAAATGAAGAAATTTTTTGCAGAAAGTCATTTTGAGTCCTTGAAATGATTTTTTATATTTTTGCGGATCGTCTAAAAATATTTTTTCTTTTGTTTTGTCGGTCAACACTGTCCGCTTGTTACGCGACAACGAAGGAAAGGAGAGATGTAGAAAAATATCAAAATCCCATAAAAAATGATGATTTCATCATGCATCTTTCAAATTGTAGCTTTTATCTAAATTTCTATTGAAATCTCTTTTTTGCTTCTCGATATTTGTGTTGTTACGATTTCCATCTATATTTTGTGATTTGTACATGGCGATTCGATATAAAATCCACATGGATATAAACATAAAAATTAATTTCAACATCGTCACTTGTACGAATTAATTATTTTTTATTTTTAAAGTGAGGCTTTGTCACTTAAGGTGATTCCCAAAATCATTGAGAGATTAATTCAGATTAGTTCAGCTTCCATGGACAGTTGTTGAATGAATGATAATTTTGAAGATGCGTTGATTTCATGATGAATCAGCAGATGAATGGAATTTGGAATTTTTAAAGGGTGTGCTGTGATTAGTTTTGGTAAATATTTTTGATAATTTTGTGTGTTTGTCAACTGAGGATGTACGACCTTCATGAGGTTATGATTCAATATTTTTGTGATGAATTTTTTACGATTTACTTAAGATGAATTTTTTTTAATGAAATAGCTAGATGCTTGGGTGAGCTTGGGTGATACCCATTCCGTTACCAAATACGTAATTTTTGAACGACCAGTTAATGAGTACCCTGAGCTAGTTATGACTTATAGAACCGAATAAAGCTTAAACTGAATTTTAAAAATTCTATCGAATTTTTTTCACTTAGATACGAGATTTAAATCTCTGGCATGTCCAGGGCTTGGTTGTTAAATGTCTAACCATGGAAGAATGTAACCTTTTATATGCCTCAAAAAAGGTCAAAAAAATCTAATTTAATTTCACATGAGAAAATCCTTTATAAATAAAATAAACCTTTCAAAATTTCATCATTCACTTGTAATTTATTTAAATCATTAAGTTCATAATCAAATTTTCTCATTTTCATCAATTTTATTTATGTAGATCGTATGTCAAATGCTGCTTATTTACCTCTCACAAAATGTATTTCTATCAACGAATAACAAAAGAGAAACAATAAGAAGAATAAGATTGGAATCGACTGATATATTAATGTTATTATTATATGCCGATCAACTGACTTTAATCGTCGGCATATGAATGTATGAATGAACGAATGAAAGAGAAAATGTGGGAAGTTGTAAAATAAAACTGTGACTTTACTGACCTGCATTTTTACGTCGTCTCTTTTGCTCTGCATTTTCGTGATTTTTTTCAACGAGCTTTTTGTGTTTGAGCTTTCGGAATTAAGAGCTTTTGGTGCTCGAAACTGTTGAGAGGTTTTCGAAGTATAGCAGTGATTTATTTTACATTTTCTATGACAAAGTTGTTTGCCTTTAATCCAAGATTTATAGCATGGCTCATAAATCAATGCGTTTAAATTGCGTAAAATTTTCTTTCATTAAAACTCTTTTGTGTACATTTTGTGCCCACCTGAACGTCTTCAGGCCATAATATAATATGATGAGAAATTCTTCTTTGTTTATTGAATAAATTTTTTATGTGGATGATCTCTTTTCAGATTTCATTGCGGTTGGGATGCTTAAGAAACCACACAAAACAGTTTTTTGAAGTTCAATGCAAAAAAATATATAATTTAAGATAAAATTAATAAAAGAACGGAACTAGAGCGAATGTTTTTGGGACAAGTTTTGAAGTTTAGCTTGTTTTGGATATTTAGGTCTTTTGTGCAGTTTTTAGAAACTTTTGTGAAATTTTGGCATATTATTAATTTTATTTTCGCTTCTCGATGTCAAAAAATGAAGGTGAAAATCCATTTTTATGTAAATTTTTTAATATTTATCTTCAATTTATTCAGAATCATTTGTCAAATATTATCAAAAGACAAAAAATTGAGACTTTTTTGAGCCAGGTTTTGTAATTGTAATTGGCGTAGATAAATAAACTGCACAATTGTAATGTAATTAAAAGTGACTTAATGTTTATTTAATAAGAGACGATGTTTCTCTCTTGACTTCATAATGCAGACTGAATATTTACATGAAAGGGGTAAACAACTATGTTACAATAAATATTATTTAAATCTCAAATGAACGTTATGACACTAGGCTCGGTGCCAACTTTTTCAATTGGATAACGGAAAACGGAAAAATTTTAGTAAGGGGTTTTGTGATTTCTTCTTAAAACCCCTCACACATTGAGGAAATGTTTCCATTAGGGAGGAGGCTACACGCCTGCTCTTTTATTCTCGAAAAACTCTTAAATCCTAGAATCCACTTCTATCTCCAAACTCATTTCAAATATGCAATGACTTTATTTCTGTGAATCTTTTAAGTACCGGAAAAAAGACATTAAATAAGTATTTTTAAACATAGTTAGGTACAAAGATTGACTTTTTATGATTTTTTTTCTAATCACAGGTCTATCCATTAATTTTACATTCAGTTTATATTATTTTTGTCAAATTTCACAATCCTAATAATTCCTGTGCCTTATTTTGTCCCATAAATATTTCACAACTCCTCTTCCTCATTATTATCTACACAAGACAAGGTAGTCAATCATCTTTACTATCCGAGTGACAAGAGATGAGTGTAAAATGACATAATAAATAGACCGTCATATGTGTATATTCCATCCATATCATTGTTGCTTATTTAACACTTTTACCATACTCGATGCCTTTATTACATACTCGAGACACAGCCATATCTCGAGGGCAGTTAAAGAAACAGAAATAATAACTTTTCATCTTCATATTTTCTTTTTATTATTTTCTTTGCAGGTCTTTTTTTATACCTCTCGCTATCGCACATATATTAAGTTTTATGTCATGCTGAAATATTGAAAGGGAAAAGAGAACTTGACAAACAATAAAGCAAGCAGTAAAGGAAAGACATAAAGAGGTGAAAATACAAAAAGTAAATAAAGAAAAGATATATAAAGTGAAGGTTTTAAAGTCACCATCATGTCTGCAATGAATGAAGATTTATCTGTGATTCCAACAACAGAAGCGAATGCTACAATGAATAATGAATTGGTGAGTAATCATTTGCATTTTCATTTAATTTTTTTTTTTCCACGCGATTATTTAATGTTCATTAATGAATTGCTTCTTTCGATACTTTTGCATTTGACGATGACGAGGAAATTTTTTCTTATTTATTTTTCTTCTTAATAATGAAAGACTTCAATTGATGAGTAAGCGTCAAACCCAAATTATTTTTAATAAAATTTTGTTTTTGGATAACAATAGAAAAATTTTTTGCTCTTAGGTGGATTTTGTCAGATTCTGCTTTGATTTTTGGGGATTTATTTGCTTTTTATAGGTTGGACGTTATAAGAGATTGAGCTCTTATGGAGGGGATCTGGGACCGATTGCTTGAAATACCATTATTAAATTATGATATACACTATAAAGTTTTCTAGCCTGGGGGTACCCTAGGAGTGTACCTACCATATCCCTGGGCTTCCTTTAAGTTACATCCCAACATAAAAGGGTATAACGGAAGATATAGTAAGCAATAAATCCTTGGAGTTATGTGACAATTCAGCAAAATGCTCTCTAAATTTGTGACAAACGGGAGTGGGGGAGCACTTTGATTTTATTACAACACTTTTTACATAGTTTCTGCTCAAATACCTTAGAAAATCATTTTGATCTCCCTGTAGGGTTTGGCCCTACTCTTCAGACAACTAACACTCCTTAAGCTCCTCAGAAAAACCAGTCATCCTCTAAACCTAGTGGATCTAAGTCCTCTATCACTTACATTTCGAAAACTATAAAGCGCGTATGAAAATGTTACCAATTCTATAAAAAAAAAATCCAAAAAAACAAACACAAAATTTCTATAAGATAAAAAAATTAATTTGCAAATTTTTTTGCTTACAAAACATTCACTCAATTATTTGAAAAAATTCAAAAAAGAAGAAGAAATGGAGGAGCGCGAAAAAAAGATTTCTTGTTTGTTTTTCAGGTCAAGAATTTCATCTCTTGTTTCGCGTCTCATTATTCATTTTTTCCATAGATCTTCTCCTCCATTTCTATCATTATTCAAACTATTAATAAACACCAATCCTTTATTTGTTTTTGAATCTTATTTATTGATGTTTTCTTTTGTTTGTTTATTCAATAATTGACATTAAAATTTGGTTTTGTTTGAGGTTTTTGGAGATGGTTGACTGGAATTTTGTTTTGTATAGCTTTGTGGCTATTTTATATGTTCAATGGCATGGTGGACAATGATATTAAGTGCTAATGGCTTATGAATATGGACAGAAATAAATTATTGAAATATTGAGCAAAATTTTAAGTTTTAAATTCAAAATTATAAAAAATTAAAATTTCTCAAAAACTAAGCAACTTCTCAAAAAACTTTGAAACATTCCAGCATCCCACAAAGCATTCAATAAAATCAACAATCATTAAAGTTCACAGCATGTCGTCAAATTAATCTTTAACTTTGTATGACAAAAGATAATTTCAGCAGTCAATTGACATGTTTTTTTGTCATTCATCTAATTGCATATCTCAAATTCTTGTCTCTGTATATTGCTCATTTTCAACGACATGATACAGCAAACAGAATGAAAAATTTTGAAATTGCTCCAACAAGCAGCTTTTTGTCATGCAACATTTAAGTATAATCATTAAAATTACATATTTAAATATAAATGCTTCTATCTATGCCACACCTATATCATTTTTTTTTGTTTTACTTTAATCTAATCTTAAAAGCATTTTTATATAGTTTGATATTGTGGCTGCATGAGCATGAGTGGAATGAAGAAAAAAAATTTGATATTTGGTCATAAATGTAAGCTTTTATCTTGAGAGCAAGCTATAATCGTTAAAAAATTATCTGCAATTAAGATCAAAATCATGATATGAAAGGGATAAAAATTACTTTGCAGATTGTTAAAAGATAATCGAATGTATCGAAACTTTAAGTGATTTATATGTTGATTTTCAACGGTTATGGTTGGAATCATGGGATATTTAGCTAGACGCTGACCATGTCTTTTTAGAGCCACATCCAATATTTAGGAGGGAGGGGGTGTCTATGGTCAGATTGCTGTATCCGCTAATCAGCAGAAACTCACATCTCGACGTTCGTAACAAACTTCTCATCTACAAGCTAGCCATCAGACCGATCTTCACGTACGGTTGTCCAGCTTTTGAAAGCATGGCAAAAACTCATCTTCAAAAACTTCAAGTTTTACAAAACAAATTCCTGAGAATCGTTCTCAACAAATCAAGATATGAAAAGATCAAAGATCTACACACAGAAGCAAAAGTACCCTCCATCGAGGAGTACGTCAGAAAATTGCAAGCGAATTTCAACATTCGTCTTGCAGCACAAAATTCTGAATAAAGCAAAACAGTTCAAATCTAAAACCAAAACTAAGTGACGAAAAGACTTCAAGTCTGGTTCCTTAAAAACCAACCTCAAGAACATGTATTTTAAATTTTTTTGTACATACTTAACATACAGAAATAAAATATTATTATTTATAAAAAAAAGGTGTCTATGGTCAAACTACTTTTCATCCTCATTTTTGGGTCCGTGAATGTCACAAATGACATTCATCTATAGCTGTAAACCACATTAGTTCTCAATTCAGCTAAAAGTTGCTTAAAATTCATGTCTCGGAATATTTTTTCCCATAAACATACCTCAAAAAAAGAATTAACGACACAAGACTCATATTTAACGACAATTATATCATAAATTTCTATCATTTTCCTGCCTCAAAATGAAAAATGTCTCAAATTCATTCACATAATTGCAGTAGCCAACATTAAAGAAATGAAAATTTTTAAAACTTTTGAGGCTTAATCACTTTCATTCGATACGTATTTTTCCTTTATTCAATTTATAAAATACAATGTAGCGAATTGTGTGGATATTTTTATAAACAAATAGCCATTCAACGTTTGTTGGCTACTTAAAATATTTCAATAATTTCCTTTATGCTTTCAATTTCTATGCTGAATGAGGTAAAAAAAATTCCATGTGAGCATGTCTGGGTTTTGTAACAATGTTGAGAGAGATCAAATGTCATCGCGAGACCACAAAAAGATGCACATTAATCTCTTGCGTAATGACCAATAAATTTTGTTCATGTCGCATCAAAATTCTCTTATTTTCTCGCTCATAAATCATCAAACATTAGCGAATGAAACTGATTGTATGAATGTCAATAAATCAGCAGGCGATTTGAGATGCGGCATGGCTCTGATCTTTGTATGTCGATACAGTCTCATAATGAGAATTTTTTTGCGTTCATTAATAATCTTGCAATTGAGAATGACAAGCGAATGGAGGAAACTATTAAATTTATGAATTTAATTACTAATTAATGAATCACGAAATAATAAAAATATTTTTTTATTGTGTTGTTTTGTTGCAATTGTTTGACATTCAATTAAGTTTCAATATATTTATGATTTTTATATTAATAAAATTGAGATATTATTGAATTATTTATAAGAAAATTTATGAGGTCTGGGGTCCTTGGAAGGGGTCTTTATTGTGAAATTGATGTGGTCTTTATTGATGATGATGAGATTAAGATGTGATGAATTTTTTTGGTTGCCTTGCTGACTGGCTGGATAAACTGTAAGATAGAAGCAACTAGACATTGTAAAGAACAGTAAAGAGCTCGCATTTGAATCTGATAAAACTTTATTTTACAACCTAAAATTTCAAATTCAAATTTTCTAACGGTTTCTGAAAATTTGAATTTTAAAAAACCGTTAAATGACAAAACCTGTAAGGGGTCGTTCACTTATTACGTTCGCTTTTTAGGGGGAAGGAGGGACTGAGATTTTGTAACGAGTCAAACAAATAAAAAAAATTTTCTTGGAAAATTAATAATAATAAGTGAACGACCCCTAATTTGAATTTTGAAAAACCGTTAAATAATAATTCACGTACTCGTTACTTAAATACTGATTGATGCTACGAAAATGCACTTAAATCTGGGATTTGGGAGCTTAGGGCTCCATACAAAAGACTACTCGATGGCAACAACATTTGCTGGGAATTTCCCAAAATTTAAATTTGAAATTCCAATCGAGGAGACTATCCCTTAGTTCCACACATTATATAGCTAGTGCTTTTCTGAGAAAATGATGCAACTTGGCAGGATTTACATCTCTAAATTCTAAACGCCTTCACAAAACCCATTCATCAATTTATCAGACCCAATAATCTTCCAGCCAGCAGCCTTCATCATTTCCCAATAAACACAACAATTCCATGGCTGTTCATGTCTAGATCTCTTTTTGGATTGTTATTGTAAATATTCCATAAACTGTGTTTATGTATCATTACACAAATAGACATTCAATCAAACAAGAATGCCAAGTATAGCAGTAAGAGCTATCCCGCATTTCCGATTATGTAATTTTGACGGTGTTTTTTTACTTCTTTCTACATGTTGATGCATAATAACAAATGTGCAATCAAAGATCTTTGGTTTATTTTATAAAAAGTACACAAATTTCATTATTGAATTCATAGCACCATAACGATTATTCTCTCTTCCACATGTGCGTACTTATGTGTTGAGTGTTAGTATATGAATTTCTATAGTCGACTTGTTAACTTGTTAATTATTGTATGCATTACATCATGAATTTATAAGCAGATATGCATAATACACACTTAGACCAGTTGCATTTAATTAGCATTCTTTATTCGTATTTTATAAATATCTATATTTCACAAAAAGAATAGCACTTAGGGGTAATGCAATTTCGTGAAGATGCGATTGAAAATATTTTTTTTATTATTGCAATAATTATGAGATTTAAGGTAATTAAAAGTAAGAGGATTAATATTTTTTTTATTGAAGAGATTATTATTTAAGGGCCATTTTTATTGGAATTTGTGATATATGGCTGACGTTAATGGTTGCGATTTGTAAGAGATTTTATGTCTGGTGTAAATGTCATGCACTTAAATATTGTAAATATTTAACACTTGAGACTATTGATTGTTACCACGAATTTGTGAAAATTATTTGAGGGTATCCAGAATCTGAATTATGTATTTCCAAGAGAATATAGACTATTTGATGAAAATTAGCGTATTTAGGGAGGGGGTATGGGGGTCTAAACCCCTACCCTTTTTGGGAATTTTTTTTCAATTTACTAGGATTTTTAAGAAAAAAATCCCAAAACCCCATCTAAATTTTTCCTTCCATACAAAAATATTTCAAAACTCCTCGCTCGAAAAATTTCTTAATACGCCCCTGTTTTGAATTAATTAATTTTTTAATAAATTTGGAATTTCAATTTTTCGACATGTTCTAAACAACATTCAAACTTGAGTCATTCCAGGTCAAAATCATGCTGATTAGACACCCACAAGTACACGATCAAGGAGCTTATATTCCGATTTTGATCCATAATTCGATAAAATAGTTCATTAACCCTGAACAATTGAATCAATAATTTTTATTTCTGTTTTAAAATTAACCAGCAGATAATTAGAGAGAAAACTTTGATTCAATAAAACCTCATTAAGCCTATAAATACTCAAATAAATGTTTTTTTTTAAATAAGCAGAAAGTTGGAATTGAAATCAATATTTAATTAATTGCACGATCTTTTGAGTCAATATTTGATGAATTGCACGTGCTTAAAAAGATTGCTGGAGTGTAAATTGAAATAAATTTTTTCAAATTCATTAATAAACAGATTAGATGCATCAATTTTCATTAAGCTTTTTTAATTAAATTAATTAATGGAAATATTATCGAAATTTTAATGCTATTCAGTGAGAAATTTTTTTTGTCTTATAGTTTATTTATGTAAAAAAATAAAAACTGCAGTTTTGATATCTAGACCAGTGTTGTCCAACCTTTTTTGAGCTACGGCACATCTTGATGGTAAACCATGACCAAAACCGCACACAGCGTGCGGTTCGTGTTATTTTCAAAAAATTCTACGGCACACTGGTGTGCCGCAGCACACAGGTTGGACAACACTGATCTAGACTGTAATTTTAAAGGATTTAGTCACAAAAAACATTTTAATCAGATTTTTGAAGAATTTTAGAGCGTTAAGGTTGAAAATTATGATTGGAATTGTCTATACTAGTAACAAGTAATGAAATGATTTTAAATTAAATAAAATTTAAAGGATTTTTGGGAAAAATAAATTATTAATTAAAAAAATTAACTTCTCAAATTTTTTTATATTTTAACAAAAAAATTATTATTTTTAAATTTTATTATTTATAAAATATTTTATCAGTATTTTATTTTTAAAAAATTCTTTTAAAACTTTAGATTTAACACGGAGATTTAACATTTAAGCAATAAATGGCATAAAAGAATTAGTTATCTTTCTATATATTCCAAAGAAATTATATATCTATAGTGTGAAAATTGTTTGAATAAAATTGTAATGGAATTTTATAAAAAAAGTGAAACAAAAACTTCAATTTTGCTAATTTATATGTCAAAAAATTACATATTTTAAAATATTAGCAATCATAAAATACGAAAATATTTCAAAATCAAAAATTTTTTTTGGCACAAACCAATTTGCTTCACGCAAAGGACCGCAATTAACATTTTATTTAAAATTTCACTCCAAATGATTGGCATTTCTGATTTAATTTTCTACATAATTAGACCAAAAATACCAGACACATGACATATAGACATAAAACATAGGCCATAAAATATACCCTGAAACTAAAGTTAATCATTTTTTACTACATTTCATAATTGAAAACAGCCTCAAAACCACCACAAACATTAAAATTTATTGCAAAATTCAATTTCGATAGCGCCTGAGTCGTTTCATCCATAAACATTAAGCGATAAAGTGATAAATTTTAGAGCTGAGACAAGAGGGAAGGCAGAGCTGTAAAAAATAAATCCATAACGATTTATTGATTTGACCAAAATTGCCATTTAATCCTATTAATTATGAATTTATTTTGCAATAATTTATCTTTAACTTTTTTATGTGTATCGACACTGCCTTATTTTGAAATTGATTAAAAGTTTTTTCTTCCTTAAAATGATAAATTTAGATTGTGGTGTAGACCATCTTTCTCCACTTCGTCTCTCACTTGTTGGGTTGTTTATTTATTTATTTAATATGTGAGCAAATTTCTATAAAATATGACTGGCTGTCTAGCTGAATAAATTTCTAAAATTCTCGAAAAAAATGTTGGTTTTTTGTGATTTGAAATTTTTTTAATTTAAATTTTTAAAAATATTTTTGAAATCAGTAAAAATTTCTGGATTCTGATTAAATGACCCCACCTTATGACTAACAAAGTATTGAAAAAATACTTAAAATTGATTGACTTGAAATCTTCTTAGATCTGAAAAAAACGCTTCTAGCAATCTACAACAACTACAACAAAACTTAAAAGAAGTTAGATAAATATTATTTTCTTAATAATTGAATTTCAACGCTCAAGAAAGAAAGAAGTGAGATGAAAGCCTTCTATTAAGTAATAAATTTTAATATTCGACCATTCATTTGCAATTAATCAACCGCTAGTTAGTGTTTTTTATTCGTGCCCTGAAGCGACCTCGTAATTATCATTCATTATCTTTACGATTTCTTCTTGCGGTTTTTGCTAGTGTCTAATTCATCATCAAGAAACATAAATAAACGAATTTTTTGAAAGAAGTGAAAAATATTTAAATGTCACGAATTAGGAATTTTGAAAGGAATTTTAAATTTGTTTAGGATTTAGGAACAAATTTTTTTATTGTTAATAAAAAATTGATAAATTTATTAACAAATTGTTTTTATGCTCAGTAAGTGAAAGGGAAGGTGTGATGCAAAGTGAAATGAAAACGGTGAATGATAAAATGTTAAATAAATAATACTTAATAAACTTAGATTCAAGGGCTGGAAAACTATGATTTATAATTAATATTCTATTAAAAAATTTAAATTTTTAACTTTGATTTTTGCAAAAAAAATTTAATTTCAAATTTATAAATTTTTTAAAAATTTTAAATTTATCAATTTTAAAAAATTTCAAATTTATCAGTTTTTAAAAAAATTCAAATTTATCAGTTTTTAAAAAATTTCATATTTCTCAGTTTTTAAAAATTTCAAATTTATTAATTTTAAAATTTTCAAATTTATCAGTTTTTTTAAAAAAATTAAATTTATCAATTTTAAAAAATTTCAAATTTATCAGTTTTTAAAAAAATTCAAATTTATCAGTTTTTAAAAAATTTCATATTTCTCAGTTTTTAAAAATTTCAAATTTATTAATTTTAAAATTTTCAAATTTATCAGTTTTTTAAAAAAATTAAATTTATCAATTTCTAAGAAATTTCAAATTTATCAGTTTTTATGTTCAAAATTTTGATGTTCAAAATTTTCTAATTTATCAACTTTTAAAAAAATAATTATTTTTAAATTCTACAATTTTTAAGATTTTCAAATTTTTTAATTTTAAAAATTCTTTAAACCGCATTTTTTAATTTTGAATTTTACCACAATCTATTAAAATCCAGCAAGTAGTCATCCGTTGATAAGTTCCACAGTTTATTTACTTTACACTTGATGTTGTAATTTTCAATTTCAATTCCAAAGTGCGATGATTATCCATCTCCATTAAAAAACTAAAGTGAAAAAAATGTTAGACGCATGCGACGCGCTTGAATTGAACGGAAATGGCATAACAACCTCTCTCAATATCTTCTCACTGCTCTGTCCACTTTTTTCTCATTCATAATTGCACGACTATCCTATTATAATATTCAATAACGCGTAAAAGTGTAAGCGGCGACTTATTGAATATTTTATGGCAAGACTTGAGACTGTCAACTGAATTAAATGTGGGACGATCCATGATAACATTAATTTTGTCACCTCTCTTGCTCAATGTTTATTTTAAGGTGTACAATTGCCAATTGCAAAGTAATATTTCTGCATATAGAGATAAAGATCGTATATAGCTAGGAATGGAAGTGATACTTAAACGCTCTTGAGTCAGCTATTGTAAATTGAGTCCATCGCTGATAGAAAACCACTTCTTTTATTCTTCAATAAATACTTCAAGTAAATATGCATAATATGGTTAGGAAAATGAAAATTTCTCATGCTAAACGTGCGTTTAGTTGGATATGATTGCAAATTTGAAGGCAAGTTTGTGAGGCATTTGAGGGAGTTGGAAGAAATTCGAATTGGAAGCGCATAAAATTTTGGTTTTGCTTTACGAGTAGGACCGGAACAAGCAACTTTTTGACTGCTTTGATCCCCTCGAATTTTGAGAACAATTATTTTAAAATTTACATATAAATTTCATCATAAATTTGAAATTTTTAAAATAAAAATTTAAGTCCAACAAGTCAACACCCGAAAGATTCTGTAATGCATCCAAAAGTCCACAATTTCCACAATGCACAATACAAAATGTTAAGCTCGTTTGCAGCTCTCATAATAAATAATTGCTTAGTCTAAAATCTGCAATGTTATGTTTTTTGATTTAATTAAAGCACTTCACACTCCCTATAATCCATCCATGTGTGTGGCAATTAATTGTTCTTGTTGGATATTTTTTATTTCTAAATTACGTGCTAAAATAAATACAACAACACAAATCCACAACATTAGCAAATACAGGCAATAATTTGTGAGTTGTTTGCATGAAAAATTTAATTAAAAAAAGTGAGAAAACTTTTTATTATTGTATGTCCGCCCAAAGGGGATTTGTTGCATAGATATGGTGCTATTGTATAAAGAGATCAAGCGTTGATAGTAAGCAACCGTTGTCAGTTGATTATGCTAAGTAAAATGAAATTACGTTGAGATAATTAAAGTTTAGTTGAATTAAAAATGTCTTGTAAAACCTGAGAAGGAATTAAAAGTTTTGCACGACTTTTGTGCTGCTAGACAAATGATTTGGCTGGGAATTAATTTTTGTTCTTGTAAAAAGTGACTTTTGATAATTGACCTATTATTATGATTTTTATAAATAAAAAGTGAGAGGTGTTGGAGGTAATTGGAGCATGATTTGGTTCTTTAGGTTTGATTTGAGGTTAAATTTTTCAATTATTTACATTAGAACAGGATTCAATCCTCTCAGACTTATGCAAAGGACAATTTTATCTTCTCGGTAAATAAATTGATCATTTCAGATTAGAATGAAACCGAATTTTGTCCTCTTGGATTTGAACATTTTAAATTCAATCCCTTTGGATTCAATTTGATCATCTCAGATTTAAATTGATCCTCTCAGATTCAAATTAATCCTCTCAGATTTAAATTGTTCCTCACAGTTTCAAATTAAGCTAAATATTCATCGAATCAACTTAAATCCATTGAATATTTACAATTTCTTGTGCAACTTTTCAATATTTACTCAAAATACATCAATTAAGTTAAAAATCTCTCAATTTAAGCAGTCATAATGAGATTAACCTCTTCATTAAAGTATTTTAATTCCATTTGGTCAAGGTTAGATTAAAATTCACTTATAATGCTCCGCAATCTCCATACAATCTCATTAGTGAATAAAATTTCACAACAACAAACAATAAAATCGCCACAATGAAAGACAAACTCAATTAAGATCTTTAAATTAAAGAAATATTTTTACTACGAATGAGCAAAAAGAAGTCGTGAAAAACGCAAATGATGCAAAAGTTCAGTAAATTAAAATCATTTGATTTGACATTTTGCTCAGATTTTTTTTTGACTCACAACTTGCTGTGGTTTTTTTACATGAAGAAATCGGAATGTAACACACAGCATCATTGTTTCATTATGATGCTTGATTTCATCATTTTTTTTGTTTAATGACTCGCCGTCCCTCCACTTTAGGTTGATGTTTCTTTCTTCTTGCCACTGTCGAGTTCACTTATTTAATTATACATTTTTTTCAAGATAACATTTGTACGTAGAAATGTACTTGAGATCATGGGAAATTTGTCAAGACAATTAAGATGACATTTTAATCACGAAGAGGCGTCTCAATTTGTTTTACAGGTTTAAGATAGTTGAACTGTTAATTTTTATAAATTAAAGCGGAAAAAGCTTGTAAAATGACAGTGTCTGGGGACTTCAGTAGCTTAATAATGAGAAATTTCTGATGTTGCCTCATAGATGTGAGATCCTTCTGTTCTCCTTAGTTGTGTATTTGCAAAAATTCATACATCATCATCCTCTGTACGTCTAATTAAGATGCCAGGGGAAAAAATGAAATATTTCAATTATTTCTGAGAAAAATCAGATAAATTTTATGACAACTAAATTCCATTTGACCGTGGTATTAAATTGAATCATAAGAATGGCATTAAGGAAGGGCAGTCACATTTCTTTGAAACATTATTGTTGCCAGCATCTGAGGTTGAAAAATGTCATTAGTAACCAGAACATTTAGTAAAGTATGCAACATTTAAGTTAAAATTATCCATATTTTAATATTCAGGAAGAAAATTGAGTTTCAATGGCTGTAAAGTTCTCACACCCTTGGCGCTTCACGGATGTTTAATTCCCAGCTCGTTAATGCATTCATAATTATTTATGCATATGCTAAGATAATGTAAATGTAATAATTCATAAGCATTGTGATTGAAACAATAATTTCTGTTTCATTGCTTGTTTTATTTCATCTAGGATTGGATACTAGAGAAGGTTTTGTAGATAATGTGAGTGAGCTTGTTTGCGAACTCAAGCTTACGATCTGATCAGTAATGATACATATATCTATGGATAATATCAAAAGTGATTTAAGTAACCAGGTGACCAAATAGTCAGGAGGTAGACAGGGAGGAGGGTTCAAGGGGGTCCAGACCAACTCAAAAAATTTTTTAATTTTTTTTCTTTTAATAATTTTTCTGAAGCTAATTAAGAGCTTAATCATTCACGTACTTTTTAATTTAACAAAAAGTCCAAAAATATGAGTAAAAGAACTGAATTTTTTAAATCCCTTGTAAAGTGTCTACTCTAGGGTATACTGAGCAATCGGCCACAGATATCCTCTTTTGTTTCGAAAAAGTGCGTTTGAGTCCCTCCTTGGTGGACCTTGTTTCACTTTTATATATGTATTATGAGTGCAAATGGTTTACAAATTTAATTTGCTTTTTAATATTGCAATCATTTGTTCAAGACCATGTCAGAGAGAGGCCCTTTAGAGGTTAGAACCTTCTACTCGAAAATCAGAACTTGGTATAGAACTGCAAGCCTTCCTTTCCCATAAAATGAAAGTGAAATCTCCTTGACTCTCACAAACAGTTTCCAACAGTTTCAATCTAACCTTCCAATTCACATCTTTTTTTCTAACATAATCTACGATATTTTTGCATAATTCACTTCCAATTAATTATTTCACAATTACAAACAACTTCCATCGTTTTGTTTCTCTTCAAACAAATTCACGACAAGAAATTCTTGTTCAATTATAAGAAAATTTACATAAATTCACTTACTATACGATGGAAATATGTAATAATATTAACATAGTGCTTCATGCATGGGAAAAAACAGTTCAGACTCGATACAATTTTTGCAAAGGAGCGAGGCAATAAAAAAAGAACTAGATACTTGTAATGCACAACAGTGGGACTTTAATTCATAATAAAAACGATCATCATCACAGTACAGTACATGAATAATAATAAAAATGAGAAGTGAGTGAATTTAAATAGATGAAACCATAAATAACAGATTGCGGCATCACTGTTCTGTCATAAATATTGTTTTACGTACTAACCATGTAATAAAAAACACGATGTATAGATCACACCACAAACTTCCACGTGGCGAGCTACGCTCGCCAACGGCAATAACCTATCCAAAGGCGAGCTACGCTCGCCGGTTGATATCGATCCAAAGGCGAGCTACGCTCGCCAGTTGATACCGATCCAAAGGCGAGCTACGCTCGCCAGTTGATATAGATCCCAAGGCGAGCCGTAGTTTATGACACAAAGTATTCTATAAATTTTTTATCACTTCACCGTAAATTATTCCCGTACTGTACATACGGCTTGGGAAAATTTTCACGCCTTCACTCCGCTTCGCTACGTTCAGGACGTAAAAATTTGTGAGCTTCGCTCAACCTAGTCCGAACTGCGTTCGAACTATTTATATTCGAGCTTCGCTCGAATTTTTGTGATTAAACTCTAAAGTTTTTTTGTATATTCGAAGTCTCGTTCGAACTCCGCTAGTATGATTGTTTATAGATCACAGGGGTTGTCGGATCTCGCTTCGCTCGTCCGACTGTTTATAGATTACAGTATAAAAAAATAAAATTTTCTCACATATCCTCAGTCTTCTAAGGGCTTGGGAAAATTTTTTTTTCGGACTTCGTCCGAACTATTACATTCGAGCTCCGTTCGAATTTTTTATTCGTCCGACTGTTTATAGATCACAGGGGTTGTCGAATCTCGCTCCGCTCGTTCGACTGTTTATAGATCACAGGGGTTGTCGAATCTCGCTCCGCTCGTTCGACTGTTTATAGATCACAGGGGTTGTCAAATCTCGCTCCGCTCGTTCGACTGTTTATAGATCACAGGGGTTGTCGAATCTCGCTCCGCTCGTTCGACTGTTTATAGATCATAGGGGTTGTCGAATCTCGCTCCGCTCGTTCGACTGTTTATAGATCACAGGGGTTGTCGAATATCGCTCTGCTCGTTCGACTGTTTATAGATCACAGGGGTTGTCGAATCTCGCTCCGCTCGTTCGACTGTTTATAGATCATAGGGGTTGTCGAATCTCGCTCCGCTCGTTCGACTGTTTATAGATCACAGGGGTTGTCGAATATCGCTCTGCTCGTTCGACTGTTTATAGATTACAGGGGTTGTCGAATCTCGCTCCGCTCGTTCGACTGCTTATAGATTACAGGGGTTGTCGAATCTCGCTCCGCTCGTTCGACTGTTTATAGATCACAGGGGTTGTCGAATCTCGCTCCGCTCGTTCGAATGTTTATAGATCACAGGGGTTGTCGAATCTCGCTCCGCTCGTTTGACTGTTTATAGATCATAGGGGTTGTCGAATCTCGCTCCGCTCGTTCGACTGTTTATAGATCACAGGGATTGTCGAATCTCGCTCCGCTCGTTCGACTGTTTATATATCACAGGGGTTGTCGAATCTCGCTCCGCTCGTTCGACTGTTTATAGATCACAGGGGTTGTCGAATATCGCTCTGCTCGTTCGACTGTTTATAGATCACAGGGGTTGTCGAATCTCGCTCCGCTCGTTCGACTGTTTATAGATCACAGGGGTTGTCGAATCTCGCATAATTTTCATATACCAGGGGGGGGGATTTTCCAATTTTTTGAATTTTTTTCAGTCGAAATTTTCAAAAATCATAGCAACCTTTGAATTTCACATTTTGTATGGAAAAGAAGGTTTTTTGCTTTTTCAGAAGCAACGGCTATTCCTACCATGCCCAAAATCTAATCAGTTTTTCTGTAGGGCGGCACGGATCGATTGCAAAAAAAACTAGAAGTTTCAACGATGTCTCGTTTTGGCTATTTCTTGCTGATTAACTTGTTTGCTTGTTTGCTTGCTTACAGAAAGTGTATTTTGCGATTTTCTCGACAATGCCTCAACTAATTTCAATTCCGTTTTTTGAACATGATGTAGAATTTCAGGCACAAACTTTTCTGCATAGAACATTTTTGGCTGTTTTACCTCTCTTTCTCACAAAATACGAAAAACTGATTTCTTAATCTGAGCAAAATTATTAATTATTAATTTACGTGGGAGCTTAAAATAAAGATCTTATTATGATAGATTTTATGTCAAAAACTTAATTTAACTTGATTAAATCCTTATATGAAAATTTAATTTTGAAATTAGCTCAAAAATGACATTTTTTTCGAATTTTCAACTTTGGGACCCCCATAGACCCCCTTCAAGTCAACTAAAAAATTCCAGCCAATTCCAGATTTTCCAAATCTCAAAGTGTAATGTCGCATTTTTTCTCACTTTAAATCATAGTAGCATACAGTGTATACGGCTTGGGAAAATTTTCACGCCTTCACTCCGCTTCGCTACGTTCAGGACGTAAAAATTTGTGAGCTTCGCTCAACCTAGTTCGGACTACGTCCGAACTATTTCTTACTTACATGGATCACAGTAGAGTCGAGCTTGAGCTACGCTCGCTCGACTTGTTTAGAATTACAGTTTTTAAATAGATCACAGTAGAGTCGAGCTTGAGCTACGCTCGCTCGACTTGTTAAGAATTACAGTTTTTATACGGATCACAGTAGAGTCGAGATTGAGCAAGGCTCGCTCGACTTGTTTAGAATCACAGTTTTACATGGATCACAGTAGAGTCGAGCTTGAGCTACGCTCGCTCGACTTGTTAAGATTTACAGTTTTTACATGGATCACAGTAGAGTCGAGCTTGAGCTACGCTCGCTCGACTTGTTTAGAATTACAGTTTTCACATGGATCAGAGTAGAGTCGAGCTTGAGCTACGCTCGCTCGACTTGATAAGAATTACAGTTTTTACATGGATCACAGTAGAGTCGAGCTTGAGCTACGCTCGCTCGACTTGTTAAGAATTACAGTTTTTACATGGATCACAGTAGAGTCGAGCTTGAGCTACGCTCGCTCGACTTGTTAAGAATTACAGTTCTTACATGGATCACAGTAGAGTCGAGCTTGAGCTACGCTCGCTCGACTTGTTTAGAATTACAGTTTTTACATGGATCACAGTAGAGTCGAGCTTGAGCTACGCTCGCTCGACTTGTTAAGAATTACAGTTTTTACACGGATCACAGTAGAGTCGAGCTTGAGCTACGCTCGCTCGACTTGTTAAGAATTACAGTTTTTATACGGATCACAGTAGAGTCGAGATTGAGCTAGGCTCGCTCGACTTGTTTAGAATCACAGTTTTACATGGATCACAGTAGAGTCGAGCTTGAGCTACGCTCGCTCGACTTGTTAAGATTTACAGTTTTTACATGGATCACAGTAGAGTCGAGCTTGAGCTACGCTCGCTCGACTTGTTTAGAATTACAGTTTTCACATGGATCAGAGTAGAGTCGAGCTTGAGCTACGCTCGCTCGACTTGATAAGAATTACAGTTTTTACATGGATCACAGTAGAGTCGAGCTTGAGCTACGCTCGCTCGACTTGTTAAGAATTACAGTTTTTACATGGATCACAGTAGAGTCGAGCTTGAGCTACGCTCGCTCGACTTGTTAAGAATTACAGTTTTTACATGGATCACAGTAGAGTCGAGCTTGAGCTACGCTCGCTCGACTTGTTAAGAATTACAGTTTTTACATGGATCACAGTAGAGTCGAGCTTGAGCTACGCTCGCTCGACTTGCTAAGAATTACAGTTTTTACATGGATCACAGTAGAGTCGAGCTTGAGCTACGCTCGCTCGACTTGTTAAGGATTACAGTTTTTATACGGATCACAGTAGAGTCGAGCTTGAGCTACGCTCGCTCGACTTGTTTAGAATCACAGTTTTACATGGATCACAGTAGAGTCGAGCTTGAGCTACGCTCGCTCGACTTGTTAAGGATTACAGTTTTTATACGGATCACAGTAGAGTCGAGCTTGAGCTACGCTCGCTCGACTTGTTAAGAATTACAGTTTTTACACGGATCACAGTAGAGTCGAGCTTGAGCTACGCTCGCTCGACTTGTTAAGGATTACAGTTTTTATACGGATCACAGTAGAGTCGAGCTTGAGCTACGCTCGCTCGACTTGTTTAGAATCACAGTTTTACATGGATCACAGTAGAGTCGAGCTTGAGCTACGCTCGCTCGACTTGTTTAGAATCACAGTTTTACATGGATCACAGTAGAGTCGAGCTTGAGCTACGCTCGCTCGACTTGTTAAGAATTACAGTTTTTACACGGATCACAGTAGAGTCGAGCTTGAGCTACGCTCGCTCGACTTGTTAAGGATTGCAGTTTTTATACGGATCACAGTAGAGTCGAGCTTGAGCTACGCTCGCTCGACTTGTATAGAATCACAGTTTTACATGGATCACAGTAGAGTCGAGCTTGAGCTACGCTCGCTCGACTTGTTAAGATTTACAGTTTTTACATGGATCAGAGTAGAGTCGAGCTTGAGCTACGCTCGCTCGACTTGTTAAGAATTACAGTTTTTACATGGATCACAGTAGAGTCGAGCTTGAGCTACGCTCGCTTTTAAAATTCAAATTTTCTAACGGTCAAAATATATTTGAAAATTTTCCGTGTTTTTAATGCACTTGAAAATCATTAGTTATAGAATTATTAACAATTTTTGCGGTGAATTTTCATACATTAAAATGGTTTGTCATTTAACGGTTTTTAAAAATTCAAAATTTCTAACGGTCAAAATATATTTGAACATTTCCCGCATTTTTAATGAACTTAATGAATGTACTTAATGAACTATTATTATTATTATAATTAACAATTTTTGAGGTAAATTTTCATATAATAAAATGGTTTGCCATTTAACGATTTTTCAAAATTCAAATTTTTTAACGGTCAAAATATTTGAAAATTTTCCCACCAAAATATGTTTCAATCATCTACAGCCTCTAAGTCCAATAAAAACGAGATTCAGTAATGATCTATAGTCACTATGTCCAGAAAAACAAGATCCAGTAAACATCTACAGCCTTTATGTCTAATTAAACAAGATCCAGTAAACATTTACAGCCTCTATGACCAATAAAATATGATCCAGTAAACATCTACAGCCTCTATGTTCAGTAAAAATATGATCCAGTAAACATCTAAAGCCTCTATGTCCAGTAAAAATATGATCCAGTAAACATCTACAGCCTCTAAGTCCAATAAAAATATGATCCAGTAAACATCTACAGCCTTTATTTCTAATAAAAATAAGATCCAATAATGATCTACAGCCTCTATGTCCAGTAAAACGAGATCCAGTAAACATCTACAGCCTCTATGTCCAATAAAATATGATCCAGTAAACATCTACAGTCTTTATGTCCAATAAAAATAAGATCCAGTGATGATCTACAGTCTCTATGTCCAGTAAAACGAGATCCAGTAAACATCTACAGCCTCTATGTCCAGTAAAAATATGATCCAGTAAACATCTACAGCCTCAATGTCCAGTAAAAATATGATCCAGTAAACATCTACAGCCTCTATGTTCAATAAAATAAGATCCAGTAATGATCTACAGCCTCTATGTCCAATAAAAATAAGATCCAGTAATGATCTACAGCCTCTATGTCCAATTAAACAAGATCCAGTAAACATCTACAGCCTATATGTCCAGTAAAACGAGATTCAGTAAACATCTACAGCCTCTATGTCCAATAAAAATAAGATCCAGTAATGATCTACAGCCTCTATGTCCAATTAAACAAGATCCAGTAAACATCTACAGCCTATATGTCCAGTAAAACGAGATCCAGTAAACATTTACAGCCTCTATGACCAATAAAATATGATCCAGTAAACATCTACAGCCTCTATGTCCAGTAAAAATATGATCCAGTAAACATCTACAGCCTCAATGTCCAGTAAAAATATGATCCAGTAAACATCTACAACCTCTATGTTCAATAAAATAAGATCCAGTCATGATCTACAGCCTCTATGTCCAATAAAAATAAGATCCAGTAATGATCTACAGCCTCTATGTCCAATTAAACAAGATCCAGTAAACATCTACAGCCTCTATATTCATTCAAATATTTTTAAGTGAAATTCACGTTACGTAATTTTACGTAACGTAAGGATTTTACGTAACGTAAACAAAAGTGTTATAATTTTTATAACAATCTTTTTCATGCTGTAACTTTTTACAGGAACCTCTAAAGTACCAACATAGCGGATATTAAATGTAGATCCTGAGTTGATCTTTCATTTTATACCTATTTCAAGGCTTGAAATGTTAATTCCAGTGCGGAATCAAAAATGGCGCAACTGTCATAAAAAATCATGTTTTTTGCATTTTTCGGTCACTAAATGGACATAAAGTTCAGATGTTAAGTAGCGCTTTTTGGTTTTAAGGTACGGCCTATCGTATCAGATACAAGAAATTGTATGAAAGTCACCGCATAAAAAATTTTCCATACAAATTTTTGGTTTTTAACGGTTTTTTGCGTCTAGTTCCAACGCAACGGAACTGACTGGAACCAAACATACCTCAGGTAATAGATATTTTCAATACCTGTCATATGAGACCAAAAACGTAAAGATTCATGCTTCCGTTGACTCAAAAAATCAAAATTAGTGAAAATCTCAAAAAAAGTGAATACAATAACTTGCACGCAATGCGTGGAAGTTAAAATACATTAAATATGCCTGCAACATTTAAGACATCAATTATATCGAGTATACGAAAAGGGCAGAGGTTTATTTATGTCTCGATTTGCTTGGATCTATTTTTAATAAGGAGCAAGTAAATCAATAAGCGAATATATTTAATAGCACTTTATAAAAAATTTGTTAGTTGCAAAAATCTGTGAAAAATATCGTTTAATGTTTCATAGATTCTGCACTTGAGGGCATAAATTAACAATGCAGAGGACATGCTTGTAACTTTTCAAACAAAAAATATCTTTTTTTTCCTCTCTGTGCTCGTTTCTAAATTTATCTAAGCTTGATTTTTTTTTGTTTTATTGAAGTTGGTGCAAGTTTGTTCACTTTGGATGTCCAGAAATTAATTAACTTTACTTGTAGAGAAAATCGTGGAATAATATCGAAATTTTAGTTTGCACAGGTAATAACTTCACCTATATAGTCCAAGTGAACTTATTTAGCCATCATACGAAATTTGGAACGGATGGTTTTTAGTGCTACCAGGGGTATCATTCTCTACCTAACCATAGGTAGGGTATGTTTTTGGGTACCTCTACCTATGCTACCCCTAGGGTGCCCTGTTTAGCTTTCGAAACCAGCACCTAACAAAAACGTCAAAAAATGTCACACAGTTTAAAAACCTTCCTAAATTATGAACGTAATACGAAAATCCAGTAACAATGAGGAAATTTTTGAGAGGGCTGAAGTTTTTTTTAATAGAAAAAACCTAGCAATTTTAAATAATTTTACGGTTTGAGCCTTTTTTCCAGAGAAGAGGGTGGATTTTCAGCCACTCACCTTCCCTGGCTACGCCACTTCATGGAAGTCATGTGAATGGATAAATCTAGGTTAAGAGCCAAACTTTTGTAATTTGAACCTCATTGCCACTCGGATATACCTTATAAATCAAGATCTACCCAAAGAAACAACCAACTTTCAGCATAAAATGCAGATATATTCAGAAATCTAATTATTACCCTAAAAACTGCGCTTTATTCACCCATCATTATTCAAAGCTATCGTTCCCTATGCTGAACATTTTATTTTCTATTTCACTCCCATTTTAAATTGTATTTACTCACGAAAGTGACTCAAATTATTTTCTTTCATCGTCTTCTTTTTGCTATTATATGTTTTGATTGTAAATTTAAATAGCAAATTATTATTTGTATTAATGGCGAGAAGAAACGAAAGAATTTCGCATGAATATGAATGAGAAGAAAAATGAGAGCAATAAACATGAAATTTGCTTTGCAAATATTTTTAAAAAAATTATTGACTTTCTTTGCATAATTTTTCTCTTCTGTTGATTTAGAAACTGAGAAGTTTATTTAAGAGATTTACGACTGTAGATAACAAGACATAAATTGAAATTAAGAATGATAATTTTAGTTTATCGTCTGGGAACTGAAAATTACTTAATAATTTTATAAATGTATTAGCTATCTTGATGTTGCTAAGCTAATCCACACGTTTCTAATGTTTCACTATGTTGGGTTTCTGAATTTTAGAAAAAAAGCTTAGGCCATGACTTTAGAAACTAAATACTTTAAATTGTATTTTTTATCCAAAATATTTCAATTTATTAATGAAATATTAATAAATTTCGATTGATATTATTTTTTGGAGATTTTCATTGATTTTTAGCCTCAAAATCTTCCATTCCATTCTAAAATTTCAAAAAACAAAATCAAGTATTCTTCATATTTGTCCATATTCAAGGAAGACTACCTAAAAGTCACCATAGACATTTCAATAGAGCGTACAATGATCTTTTATCTGTCAAGAAGCTTCTATTTGCGTTTCACATACTTGTTAATATGACTGTATATCTCATCTAATGTGTATCCATTCCAACAATTATTGCTTTACTTAGCGGATTTGTAAATTGAATATCATATTGAATAAAAGAGGAAATTAGCATGCAATAATAATTTCTATAACATGAAACATTCGAGTTAAAGAGAAACATCTTTTTGAGGTAGTTAATGGTTGTATAGTTTTTGGTGTCTGTTTGTTGTGCTTGAAGAGGCATATCTAAGAAGTATTTTGGTTGTCAAAACGTCATTTCGACGGAAATTATCTATGATAATCCCAAAACCCCCCTAAATTTTGCCATACTTATAAAAAAATTCAAAACTCTCCCCTCGAAAAATTTCTGGCTACGCCCTTGTCCAGATTTTATAACATTATTGTCAACTACTCTGGAGACGTAACGGTTTTCCTTATTTTAGTACATTAAATACGTTACAAAATTTAGGGAAATTGCAAATTTAAGTACTTTCTGGACAATTTACAAGCTCAAATCAAGTTAAACACATAACTTCGAGTCGTAAACTAGCAAGAGATCGATAACAAGAGATCGATGATAAGAAATTATGTCCAGGAAGAGTAAATTTTGGAAAACAAAAATTTTTGAGCTTGTAAACAAAGATTTGAATTTCGGAATTGTAAACTTTTTTTGAAAGCGCTTTTAACGGAAAAAATTGCTATTCAGAGTAGTTGGCATTATTGTTGTGATTGAGATTTTTGTATATTAATTTACGAATTTAAATTTGACCTCTTAAAGCTCTCTTGCAGGGGCGTATCCAGGGGGGGGGGGGTTAAGGGTTAAGGGTTAAGGGTCATTTTTTTTGAAAAACCAATACTACTCTAAAGGAAAAAGAACACGACTCAAAAATATATCTTTTCCAAAAAATCCTGGATAAGCCGTTGCTCAATATCAATATCTTCTTGTAAAAAGGCCATGCCTAAAATATCAAAACTAGAGTTGAATTAAACGAATGGAAACTTCTAGTAACAAAAAAATAACAGAGAACATAATATCCAAGTAGAAGGCACACACATCAACATTATATAGTCTTGAAACTTGAGACACATAAATTCTATAGCCGAGTATAACTAAGTAGTAATAATGAAAGAAAAACTGTACAATTTCGAAATAAGACAATGGGTTTTAGAAGAAAAATAGACACACATAACAGACATGGAGAGAATCAATATTATGCATATATGTAAGGCATATATACACGAATAGTGGCGGCACTGAACCTCAATTTCGTAATCATCTTCTTTCCACTTAGCAATATGATGCTGATGATGAATATCGTATTTCAATTTATTAGCTTTTTGCTTAGCTTTTTCGAGATACATATTTAATGTTTTTTTCCTTCATATTTTCATGCCTGTACTATTGTGTATCAGAGAGCGTGTGTTTGAGGAACAAAACATAAAAAAACATACATAAAACTTATCGCTTACATTCATCTCGACCTTATTAGAGGGAAGCTATAAATTAATAGGCTGTTTATGCTTATTGAGCATTTCACTCAATATTGGACATGTTATGGAGTAATTTTTAATTTTTTTTTAAACTTTGTGTGGAGGAATCGGGAATGGAGTTATTAGTTGATGATTATCTGTTTGTTTGGATTTGTCTGTCTTGTTTGTTTTGAATTCAAAGCACTGTCGAGATTGTCAAAGCTGTTTAAAAGCATCAATCAAGATCTTGAAAAATGACATAAGTTGTTAATTTTGAAAACACTTGGAGTGGTCTTTAGGTTATGTTTTTTTTGGGGGAAGGGGGTATAGGAATGATCTGAATATTGGGTTAAAAATTTGAGAACTGTGGATATATTTTATTTTCATTACTCTTGAGGGTTGTTTCCAAAGAACTATCTCCATCCTTGTAACAAAATTATTTTCATACAAAAAACTGTCTATAAAATGTCTCACAGCTTCTTTTGGAGGTGTTCAAATAAAGCCACATCAACGATTAAGACAAAGAGATTGTTCAGAACAGATACCTAATATTTTAAGTTAGCATTCTGCCAAACTTTGAAGCAACTTAGAATAGGTTAATGATAAGAAAATGCGACCGGAAATAGTAATAGCGCTAGTTTGATTCTCGTTTTCGGTAAGTTGGTTAGAAGTGTCCAAGGCTCATGTCCAGGACACCTTGTTTTGAGGGGAGGGGGTTCAATCATAACATTCTTTTAAGGCTAGTATTGGTTTTTCAAAAAAATAGTGAAGCTTGAACCCCTGGATACGCCCCTGCTAAATATTCAAATTGAAGTTGCGTAAATATCTCAAAATCAAGTTCTAACTGAAATAATTCAACATTTTCATTTTCCAAGCTTATTTCGTAAAATCTATTCTGCTGATCTTTAGCATTGAATTCGTAGACCTGACAAAATTTATGACATATATTTGACAAATTTTATTTAAAAATATGAAAATCTCCACCCAAAATAAAAAAATTCCCAGCAAAAACATTTTAACTTACAAAACTTTATTACCATAAATAGACTCCTTCTAAAGTGATTCTAAAATGCTAATTAAAATGTGAGCTAAAATCAATCCAAACTCGTGACTGATGGCGTCAAAAGAATAATTTTTGATATTCATTTATTATGCATTTATGATTTTAGTTAACTCCATTCTTTAAATTAAGCTTGTTGCTCTTTTTTTATATAAAACGTGCAAAAAATTATAAGACATAACCTTCAGGAAAAAAATCAGCATTTACTCTCCTGATGAAGGCAGTCAGTCAGTCAGGCAGGCGGCAACAACAATCATGTGGTAATAATAAAAAAAATTCCAATTACATGATTTTCATGTTTTTGATGAACAAATTAAGATGTTTTGCTATAGATGTGTCACATGAATTTAAATTTTTCTTTATTTCATACATGGTGGCTTGACTAAGCTGACAGTTACCTAATAAATGATTTGCAAACAAGAACGAGAGGGACTACTTACTTATGTGTAGATATTGATTTGAAATAATAATTGAAATTGACACTTTTGGTATTTTTACGTATTTACTTTCCATTCTCATAAATATCCTTGAAATACTTGTCTTTTTTTGGTGCAAATGTGAGCCGTGAAATGCGAGACGTCGCTCGATGAGAACGGATTACCCTCTTGAATATTTGCTCTTCTATGACTTCCTTATATGGATTCACTTAAAAAATTTTTTTGCAGACATTTAATGATAATAATAATTTGTACCATTTACCCACTACGAGGTGCGTCCAATGTAATTTTGTGTTAGAGCAACAATTAATGTCTGAACTTTGCCTTATTTATTTTTTTTGTTGAATGATTTCTCTTGTCTGAAAATTTTGTTAATTGTTCATATGGTTTTGTGCTTCCTATTTGTTTTTATTATGTAAACGAATAACGGTGGAATGATAAATTAGGCTGGTCAGGAACAAAAAAAAATCATCAAAATGTAAAACATGATTTATCAAGTTTACGATCGCGAATTTTTGTTTGAGTTGCGTGAAAAATGATTTTTTTAAATGTAGGCGAGTAGCTGTTTTTGGAGGTTTATTGTTTTGGTGCTTGAACTTGATCTGGGATGGAAAGATGATTGTTGAAATTCGATGGTGAGGTAAAGAATATTTGAGGAATTATTTCTGAAGCTGGTTGATTGCTATATCGTAGTGAAAACACTATCACGGTTGTACTTTAAGGGGTTACCATCAGGGTATCCTATAGGGTACCTTAAGCTATACCTCAAGGGTACACCCCTAAGGTATAGCGAGCAAGTGGGGTGAGGATAATTGAGATGAAATATCCACAAAAACATAAAATTGGGCTAAGACATCAGAGCAGGCATAAGAAATAATACTGATCAAATTGACCATTTAAACCTTAATCAGAATAATTCACATTCTGATCCAAGAATTTTAATTCTCGCTAATGCATCTTATTTTAATCTCCAACCAAATTCGATGACAAATCCATTAAAGAACATGCTAATTTATCTGCCACATGACGTTATCAGTTCACATCAGCCATTCAAAAATAGAAATAACATTTAGGATCAACAAAAAAAGTTGTTGAAAAAATTTAATTTAGCAAATTCCAGACTAACGTCACCTGAATTTCGAAAAGTTCGACATTAGTTCGACATTGATTTTGAAAGTTCGACATTTCATTCGAATATTTTTTGTTTATAAATATTATTTTGAAGATTTCATCATTTTAGCTATTTAAACAACCAAATTTCATAGCCTATTACAATTATCAATGATGTTTAAATGATTTAATAAGCTCAGTGATTGCTAAAACATAGAATTCAGTGAGATTTCATTCAAAATGTTTTCAAAAAAATTTTCACTAAATTTTTGTTTACATTTTTGTTTATGTCAAGAAGTTTTAATTTTACTTAAAATTATCTACAAAATCAACATCTTATGACTGATTAGAAGTTGTACAAGCATAAGAATGTTAAGTTTTGTGTAAATAAGAAGTTAAAGGTATGATTATCGGAAAAAAATTCATTTTTGTAACGGTCAATGAAATTTTTGAAATTTTTTTCTAACGGACTTTTTTAAGGTGACGCTAGTCTGGCAAATTCATTTATCAGACTTATGACTAATCATATTTGGAAACAAAGAGACATTTGGTGATATTTTGTTGTTTAACAGTAGCACAAAATAGCACACCTTTGTGCTTTGCTACTTTGTTCCTTATTTGCTGAGCCATTAAGCATTTTAAATTATTTTTTTGTGACGAGAAAAATGTTACCCTTCAAAATTCAATTTTTAAGGTTAGAAAAATCCACTTTGACATTTCCATCATTGAACTTCACAAGCCTAAACTCCATCAGAATGACTCATTCGATCAAAATTTCAACCATGAACTCGAGGTGTCATGAATTGGCATCTCTGCTAACAACAATTTGCGAACAAAACGATTGACTTGAATTAATCAAAAGGAAACCGCATTCAACAAAGCACTGCCCTTGCAGTCGCGCGCAAAATGAATTCAAAGCAAGAATTGTGAGGCCTTTCAGCGAGATTATAATTTTAAGGTAGCACGATATGCATGTGTATGAATAAAATAATAATAAAAGCAATAACTATGATGAAAAGTCAGTCATTCGTCGTATCAACATCAAAAAGGCAATGAATGTATACGGTAATAAAAATAATAAAGAAAATATTGTAGATAGCCCGATACACGTAGTCGATGGCCCATTAAAGGTGTTTCTATAATGCTCAAGTGAATTTTTTTTGAGCATTTATTATCGATTGAATAATCTTAAAAGCCTTTTGTTGGTGTTTACTTCTCAATTTATTCCACTCATGCAGTAAATAAATTTTCTCTGATATTTTTTACAACTAAAACTTGTGGGTTTGGAACGCGATGTGGTGATAAAGGAAATGATGTTGTGACTTCATTTTGTCTCTAGATTTGTCAACTTTGAAATTTTATAGAAGTTAGAATGCAAACAAAAGCTTCAATTTTTATTATTATTATGGGTAGTAAATAGTAGCAACAATTTGCCAGAAGCTGAAACTGTCAATTCCCTTTTATTGCCATCAAGAACACGGTTATTAACAGTAACAGCAGCTGTCACTTTCGGGTGCACATTTTAAAGTAGTAACTTGTTCTGATTATTGTTGTAGCGTTTGGTGTTATTGTTGCAAATAAGTGGAATTACCTTTGTAATCTAGTTGTAGAAGCTGATTAAGCATGAGCAGAAATGACTAAGTTGACCAAAAAGCTTATTTGAATAAATCTTTGATACGATTGTTTTCAAGCAAGAGAGGGAGACCCAAGGGTAGCGACGACTGGAGTTACAACTGGGCTGTTCCCATCAAAGCTTATAGGATTCACTATTATAACTTTATTGTAACCTAATTAGCGGATTTTGCAGTCAAGTGGAGTAAAATCATCGTCACAACAACAGACGATGGGGGGTGCCCTGACCCTAATGACCATTTGATATCAGGGTGTCCTAATAACTACGTTGTTCTGCTCGGGAATATTTCTAAGCTGTAAGATGGTCAGACCATAAGTAAGAAAATGTTGCAATCTAAAAAAAAACTACAGTAAATATTGTCCAATAATCAACAAAAATCTGCCACCAAAAATTAATGCGTCTTAACCACCTTCAATCTACAATTCCATCCACACTTATCTCACTTTGTACTTAAAATGTTTAGTTTGAGATAGTTTTTCTTTCATTTCACTCGCTATTTCTTGCCTTCATCATGAAATTTCACTTAAAAAATCTTTTTCAATTGAAATAGAAATGAATGAATGGAGCAGGCAGGCTGGCAAGTGAAGGAGAGAAAAGGTTCACATTTTTATTTTTTCAAACAAAATATTCTCTCTTTTAACAATAAAAGACACGATATTGTAGTTAAACATAAATATGAACAATCAAAAAAATGCCAGCGAAAAATAAAAAAAAATCCTAAATTTATTGAAAGCAATCTCGACTGCATATTTATTGAAAATCATAACGCTGAAAAATGAGTATAAACAGAATAATGAAAAAGAAAAGAGTTCAATTGAAGGTAAAAGTTCATTTTTTTCGTCGTAAGTACCTTTATTGGCAATCGATCGAGAGTGAAAAGAAAAACAATCTCAAAATGCCAAACATGATGAGCTTCATTGTTCTGCATGTTGTTATTATAACAAGTTTTTTCCGTGTTATTTAAATTATGCTTGCTTGTTTACATGCATACTGTATTAAATTGGAGTTATTTTTTTTTTGCCTGACAGGAATGTGAAGCTTTTTGAATGCAATACCGGGTCGGCTAATTTTTATTTACTTTGTGGGAAAATTATATTGTGCTTCTATGGGATGATTCGCGTGTGACTTTATTGTGAGGTTTAAAAGAAAATGAAATGGTTTGATTTTGAAATCGATGAAGGCTGCCGATTTGATGGGGGACTGGATATCGAGCTTGGATTATTTTATTGAAGTTTTTAGAGGTTTTTAGAAGAATTCGGTGGCATGTTTGAAGTAAGTTTAAGTTAGCTATGCTCTAGTTAATATTTCCGTTCGGTAAATTGTGGTAAATCTAATTTTTTGCCTTAAGATCGTCACGGTTCCATTAGGGCACATCCTTAGTCTCTCTGATGTTTGGTCATTAACATGGTGACGTGACACTTCCCTAGCAACTACGTTGTTAAATTATAATTTAAAGTCGAAATCCATAAAAAAAGTCACTTAGAAAATTCAAAATTAGTTCAGAAATAATGCTTTCAAAAACTCCCAAACAGCCTGATAATCTACTGCAGATTAAATCAATCCAAAGCGCATTCATTCCAATATTATTCTGTTAAACAGAAATATTTATTATTAAAATTTTTTCCGATGCATTTTATTCAGATTCAGCTATTTAAATTCATTTCCGAACTCCTACATGATTTTTTTTTTGAAAAATTGAAACAATAAATTTACAATGTTTAAGCTCAAATTAGTCCCCAATTAATCTACATAAACGTAGGTGTGAATTTTTTATTTCCGTTCAATTTTCTTTCATTCTCTTCATTTCATTCTTATCAAATAGCACTCGCTTTATTACACCAATATCATTTCTTTCACATCATTTTCATTATTTAATTATTGAATAAAGTATTTCAGCATTCTGTAAACAAATTTCTACACTGTTTCCATATTTATACATTTATTACCAAAACGTGTTCAATTATCTTCCGGTTTTGTCGAAATAATATTTATTTTTCATTAAACATTCAATTCAATACAAAAGGTAGCAATATGCAGTAAGGTTGATTAATAAAGGAAAAATGACAGAAACATTCTGGAGGTGGTTGGAAATTTAAATGAGGCTTAACTTCCTCAAGAAGTTAATGGACTCATATTAAAATATTGTTCTGAGGAAGTGTAATGAAAGAAAGAGTGGAATTAATGTATGGTCGAATACTAAAATCAAAACTAAGTGACAAAGACTGCAAGTCTGGTCCATTAAAACCAAAACACAGCAAATTTTAATTTTTTTTGTCTATTTTAAAAAACAGACATAAATTTCTCATACAATTTTAATTTTTAGGTAAGGTTCAAAGAATTTTCCCATTAAAATTTCAATATAGAGGGGGTCTGGACCCTCCCTGGCTACGCCTTAGAATTAATAATAGGGTCTAGTAGACTTCAATCGATTGCTTCTAAACTTTTTTGGTTGACGATACACTATTAAGTAAATTCTCCTAAAAAATGAAATTCAAGATATTTTTTGAACGTGTTTTAAGAAATTAGTCATCAAAATTTTTTGCGGCGTACTTGTGTGTACTTGTGTTGTGCGCAGGGGCGTATCCAGAAATTTTACGATGGAGGGGTTTGAAATATTTTTGTATGGATGGGAAAATTTTTTCTTAAAAACCCTAACAAATTGAAAAAATTTCCCAAATAGGGTAGGGGTTTTGACCCCCAAAACCTCTTCCTTAATACGCCCCTGGTGTCGCGACACACGGTTTAAAATTCATTGTACTTACTTTTAGCAGTTCTATAATACAACCTGATTTTTTCAAAGAAAACATAATATTTTTGGAGAACTCGACACATTTGCGTACCTTATAGGGTAACTTCAGTCCTACTACAACATTGATTGACCTCACAGCATTTGATTTAAAAAGCACTGTCTCAAACTCTTCAAAACAGCCTCAATCAACCAACTCTGCCTCAAGAAAAACGACTCAAGTTTCTATTTCACGTTACAACTATGTATGAATGAGCTGTATATTTTAATCCACAAAGCTCATATGAGCGTAAAGTCTCAAATATTTGCCCAGCAATACAATGCACTATAAAATACAGCTAACATAAAAGCTGACCAAACATCAAGTATCAAAAAAGGGAGAAATCGATAATCAAAAAGTTTGTAATCGCCTTAAGGTCAGTTATTTGATCACTTGATATGCATTTAATGTTGGACATAAATTGCTGTAAAATTATGAATCTATTGTCTTTATGTCCATTCAGCGGTGTGTCACATGCTTTAATCGCTCTCTGTGAATGAAAAAAAAAATGAGAAATAAAAGTTTTTCAAATACAATCAAAGACGTGAAAAAAATCAGCTGGAAACACGTAGCAGCAACTCTCATCGACTACGCTCAGCAATTGTGAGAGAGTGCGAGAACTTGAAGAATTGAATTGAATTTTAAAGTCTATAGTTTGAGAACTTAGTTACATTTTTCAGCACATTCTATAATCACACAATTTTTTTTCTTCCTCTTTTAAGCTTCTTTACTTTATTTTTTTTCGGTTTGTTCTGTTCCTCTTTCTCATTGCCTTTTTATATCTCATATATCGACCTGTAATTTGCTAACATTTATTAAAAAGCAACATAACTAATAGGTGAGCGTTAGTTTTCTCAGAAAAAAGAGTCTCTTTAAACGCCGACTTTATTGTTCAGTTTCAATCTCAGTTGAGTGCTCAAAACAGCAATCTCAGCTCGCGCGCGCAAATGTGTAGAAAATTTTTTTGTTATTATTTTTCTTATGCTATTCGTCAAAAGTACGCGGTACGGGATGGTACGTGACGTCTTTTTGTCTTTGAGTTTTGAGACATAAGAGATGAAAAGTTTATGGTGCTAAAAATAAGAAGATCGCGGAATCGAATAATTTATCATATTGAATGGTGTTCTCCTTGACAGTTAGATGGTGATAAAAAGTTAAATAAACATAGAAAAAAAATTATTTTCTGCTCGCTAACTCGTGTGTGAATTTTTGATTAATGAAAAATTATAAGCCATACCTAAAAGAATCACGATTATTGTGTTGATATTTAAATTTTTGGGCGAAAATTGAAGCGAGTTTACTGTTTTATTGTTAAATCGAGGTGCGAACAGGCAAATCATTTACTAATTGTGTTAGATTTTGCGAGTTTATTTTGAGAAATGGAAGAAATTAATCGTTAAAAAAGAAGCAAATTGGAATTTTGTGGAAAAAAGTGTTGAATAAAAAATTATTTCCTGTTTAAAAAATAATTAAAAAAAATTAACATTAAAAGATTTTAATAAAAAAAAGTTAAAAAAATTGATTAAAATTGAGTGTTCTGAGATTTTTAAATAATGCATTATATTAGTTTTGCAAAGTGACTTAGAATTTGCGTCGCTGAACATTTTTGTTAATTGGAATTTCGAAGAACAATTCATAAAAATATAAAATCATATAAATCATAATGTAAATTAATAATTATAATCATGTATATTAATAATTTAAAAAAAGTGAAAAATATTAAGAAAATATAAAAATTAAATTTGTGAAAGGATAATTAAAAAAATTATTTAAAATTTTAAAAACTATTAAAATGAGTGAATTCAAAAAAATAATCATAACTAAGGAAAATGCAAAAAACAATTGTTTAAAATTAAAATAAGAGTTTTTACTCTACAAAAAATGGATTACAATTTTTGAAATAAAAATTTTGTTATAAAAAAATTTATGGATTACAAAAAATCTCAAAAGATACTCCGTACAGTAAGCTTTAAGAAGATAAACCCTTAGATAAACTTTACAAATAATTTGCTTGTATCATTCTCAACATAACCACATAATCTCTCGTCTAGGGACCTGATTTAATTTAAGGGGTCTTTCTCAAATTACGTCATGCTTAGGCTGAAATTTTTTTGGTCCTCTATGTTTTCCAAAAATGTCTGATCACCCTAGTTATGCTTTAAGAGAGAGACGAGCTTTCGAAAAAGTAATTTTATTGCATGACATAATTTACGAACAACTCCTAATAGCTTATTACTCAAACTGAAAAGTAAACAACAAAGTATAAATATGAAAATTAGTCATATTATCATCTTACTTACTTCCATATAACTATGTATTTGTTAGCACAATTGGGTTTTTTAATTATTTTTATTTACTTATTGAAATTTTTTTCGTTTGTCATGTTTTGTGGTTGCTTAATTTAAGTTTGTATAATTTTCGAAATGATTGGGAAAGTGAAGACTTTTTTAAATGAATTTTAGTATTTTTATAAATGACGTCTATTAAAAAATTGGATTCTAAAATTAAATTTTTCGAATAATGTTCAAAAAAGTGCAAAATTGAATTTTTGAGCGTCTTTCACGACAAACCTTAAATATAAAATTTTAGAAACATAAAAAATATCACAATTTCAAAATAAATCATAATCTATTCCTCAAAAACCTCAACTAGTTCACAATTTCTGCAAATTCGCAAACCAATTCCTGAAACAAAACTTCACCAACTGGGCCATCATAACCATTTATATTTCTATACTACAACTCTTTCTTATTACCAAAAAAAAAACTCATTCATTGATGCATAATATACATACACAAAAGTTTCTTTTAGAAAATAACGCAAATTAAATAAGAAACAACACATAACTGGCTTATTATAAACTCTACAATGCTGTGTGATGAAACGTGATGAGCTAAGAATAATAAAACGTAAATGAAATAAACCGTCTGTCTGCCTACATTTTGAGAATTGTCACTAATTGTCTTATATCTACATTTATTCGTTGCTCTACGATGTATTGTAATTAACAATGACTAGATCATGATACGAATGTCTGATTATTTAATATTAATGAGGAAGAAGGCAAGAAAAGTCATTTTTTGGACATGATGTGATGAGTTTTGAGCTAAAAAGTTAGGAGAACATAGATTAGTAAAATGGTAAAAGTTCTGGACTAGATCACAGACCAAGTTTGATTCAAAGGTCGATGGTCATTACCCTGATCAAGTGCCGGTACCTATCTCCTTCGCAACGAGACATAAAGTAGCCAAAACATCAAAATTTTCACCTAAAATCTCAATTCAAAAATTCTTTCACCAATTTCTGTCCAAAAATACATTTCAATATTCTCATGTCACTTACCTAATCCCCAATAATCCTCAATGAAAAATTGATGCAGAACGAAACAAATACATTGATAATCACAGAGTAATTGAACTGCCGCTATTGACTTTAATGATCTCTCATTCATTCATAAACGCTTACATATTTTTTTTGCAAACAATCTTTTTTTTTATTTGTAACCTGAATTTTCATCTCTCAATTGAGATCCCACAATGCACACTGTGAAAGAAAATAATAATCATCTCTTTATTATTCCTTATTCGACCATTAAAATCTGATTTTATTTTTCTTCGTCTTCCTTCTTTTGATCATCATTATGCGGCTATGATTTTTTTTTTGCACACTACACTTTTTTTTCGGTGTGTCGTAATTATTTGGTGCGCTTAGTGCTTAGTGCGGCGCGATGAGAATCGAAAAAGCGTGATGAAGAAATTTTCTTGCTTATTCTTCAACCGGATTGGGAGAGAATCAAAAAGTGAATCGAAATTTGTGGCGCTGAGTGAGAACTCATCGTGTTGCGTTAGGCAAAATGCATTAAATGAAAATAAAAGAGCACATAAAGTAACAGAATAAAGTTGGATTGTAATGTTATGAATTGTTTAATTTGGAATTGGAGATTTGGAGCGCATTTTTGGTTGGAAAATGTAGATTTTGAGGTTATTAGGGATGTGGACTTCAGGATGTCGTAGAATTCACGAAAAACAATCAAATTTGGAGTTGTTCAAAAATGATGTCTAACTTTAGGGGGAAGGGGGTCTAAAAATCTCATTTTTTGATGAACGTCATTTGTGGACAAACCCTTTTCCAATTCCTAAGTGATTGTGACTTGAAACTACACTTTAATGGCCACCATACCCCATTCAAGTCCAAAATGACTCAGAAACCCCTCACATCACCCACAAAATCCAACTCAAAAGTAGATGTCGAGTTGTATCTTCATCTCCATCTCAATCAGTGAATGAAATAAAGAAGATGTTTTTGCCGTGAATTGCATAAGAACCGTTCTTTAATGTTCCATTTTTTTCACCTCTCCTTTTCTTCTATTTTAATTCGTCTTCTTTTGTCTTTTCTTTTTCCTCCATTGTGTCTTTCTTGCACTATGCTTGTTGTGCTTTATGGTGATGATTGAAGACACGAGAGATTTGTGTTTGTTGCTATAAATTATAGCATCGCTAATTGACTCATCAGATTCCCGTTTTCCGTGAAATCGAAAGCATGAATCTTATTTGTAATGAGAGATGAAGTTGGGAATATAAATTGATAATTTGTGGAATCTGCATGCTGTAATTTTTGCAGTGATACTGTTTCTGTTGTCATTGTAGATTGTGAAGGTTCTTGTGACCTAGTTTTGATGAAATTATGAGAATTATTGAGTTAGATTCTAGAATTTATCAAAAAATAGTAAAATGAAGACTTAAATGTAAAAATAACAATTTTAAACACCTTATGCCTGTCTCAGGGGCCTGTTTCTATCAAGACAAACTCATCAGCAATAACACATTCGATACACCTAACATCACGAACAGAATTCATTGTCATCTTGCCTTACAGCAAACACCGCTATTTCGTTTCATGTTTCTGATTTATTTATTTTTATTATTTAAGATAAAATTACATAATTATGATGAAACAAAGGCATTCATGATGCATGCAATGAAAAAAGTTCTAATACTTCCGAACTTAAGCTGAAAATGATGTCATTAGAGATAATTTGATGGTTGAGATTTTGATTTTTTGTGGTGATGATATTAAATTTAATTTGAGTTGACATTGCTTAAGGGGGTAGTTCCTGGTGCCTTAGAAGTGGATGTTCTCTTATGATAGTTAAGATTTAGGAAGGAAAGGTTCTGAAGACGTTTTACATTTTGAGTTTTTTGAAAATCTGTCAGGCCTGGAATTTTACATAGAATCTCATTTTGTATGGAAAAATCAAGTTTACTCGATTTGACTTCATATAAGATTCTCGTCGAAATCGAACTCTGGAATCTTGTCAAAAAATACGATTTTGTCAGATTTTGCTAATTAAATTTTCCCTTAAAAAATTCCTTCGTTAATTAAAATATTAAAAGCATAAATTAGTAATTTTTAAAAATCAGAAGTCTAATGAATTCTTATTTTTAAACATGGTAGTCACTAAAATCCACAAATTATCATTCAGTTGACGCCATAATGTCAACAACATTATTTTCTGTCTTCACTTTTCAATCGAATATGCTAATTGAATCTTTTTAAGTGATTTATGACAGCATGACCAAATCGTAACTTACAATTCCATAAGTAATTTTATTGCCATAGATAATCTCATTTCGTAATTCATTTCTTATCAGATCAGAGATTTCCTTCTTTTTCGTGGGAATCAATGTTCAATTGAAATTGAACACAAATTGAATACATTAAGTTCCACACATACTTTTTGCAATAATTTATTTTCTCTAAACTTCCGTGATTTTTAAGATGAAATTTTGCGGTCATTTAATTTTTCTTTTCTATTCAAATTTGTAATTTTTAACAAAATACGTAAAACATATTCATAATTCATTCGACTTTAAGATGAGAATGAATAAAAGTCATGACATGAGTCGCATCACGATTTTCAATAAAATTATGTATGGAAATGAAATGTGTATATAATTTTCATACAAATCATCTATTCATTATGTGAATGTTAAAAATGCTTTTACATGAAAGCAAATTTGTGGTTTAAAAATGTTATACATACTATAACGATGATGATGATTGACTGAATATATCCATTAAATTTTTGCACAAGTGCACATAATAATAAATATATTCAATGCTGATGAAGATGAAAGTTGCTTTATGGCAAAGAAAACGAATGATAAATATGTCAATTTTAATATAATCTAAATATCTATAACGACTTACCTATTTCAGCAACCTGACTATATCAATTTATTGTCGTGTATCTTGCCTGTAATAGCAATAATCGACGGTAAAACTTTTGCTTTTTATTCACACACGACTTTTTATTTATTTCTTTTAATATTAAATCTAATGGCTATGAACTCCCTCAGTTCATGATTTCTTGGAGTTATTAAGCTTGAAACTGCTTGAAACAATGTGTAATTGAGTTTAGTTTGACTAGTTTTGGGACTGAAATATGAAATTTTGGAATTTTCTCGATTAATGCTTTTAATTTGCTGCTTTTTTGTTCCTTTTTGTTTGAATTAGATGAGCTGAATAGTTATCAATTCTTCTAAACTTAGATTAAAGTAATTTTGAGTCTAATAATTAAAATAAAGTATTTTTATGTAATTCTAACTAATTTGAATGTAAACAAAGTTAAATTTTGGATAAAAGGGGCTTGAAACTAAGTAAAGATTCAAAAATTCAAATTTATTTTGACCGTTAGAAAGTAAGTTATAAAATTTTAATCACAAAAGTAAAAATTTAGCTCAAAAAAACTGCGCTCTATCTACAATCTTATCTTCAAATCCAATTTTCTTCACTAATGTGTTGTTTTTCTACCATACATTGAGTAGGTCTGTCTGCAAATGAAAATTATTGCGGTCGATCGAGAGAAAAAAACTTTTCATTTCATTTTTTACATAACTTTTAATGTGTGGAACTGCCTGGAGGCTAAATATGGGATTATTTGATGTTTTTGTTACTTACGCCGGAGGGACAAGCTATATATATGATCATGATCCATTATATATTGCTTCAATATGTGTGTAAATAATATAATATTATTAAATTACAAATAGGAAAGAAAAAAGCAGCCGATGAGATTGAAATTGGATTTATCATTAATTTTTTTTGGGGGTGTCGACAATCAATTTATGTTGCTTAATGTGAGACTTTCTATGTGCAAACAATAATTTCTTTTTTTCATATACTTTGTTGTCGGATGTTCACACACAAAATTAACTATCTATTAATGCATTTTTGGCTATATTCTCGGTGTGAACTTTCAAAAAATTTCCTTATTTAGATTTCTGTACAGTAATATTGATACTTATACCTGAAAATTCCATTTGTCAGATCCAACATAACAACATAGTTGTTAATTAATCATAGATCATTGCCGTAACTATTATTGTCATTATTAAATGCTCAAGCATTTTTTTGTGTTATACATCATGCGAATTAAGAGCTTTTAAATTGTTTTTTTTGCGGCTGATCTACTTTTTAAGTGATCTTATTTAGTAATTAAAAGCGGAGTTATTTGTTTGATTTTTTGCTCAATTTCCAATGGGGATTCTCTGATGTAAGAAGTGATTGATTTTACCGATGTCTGTTATTTTTTATTTTTTTAATAAATTAGAGCAAATTTTAAAGTGCATGAAATGAAGTATTGTTTGGAAAAATAGTAGACAATAGACAATAGCTTGATCTAAATGTTCCACATTGTATATTCGAACTTCCCAGTGCTGAAAAAAAATTATTTTTATGCCTCATAATTCAGCATTAATTACTTTCAATATCCTTGAACCAAAATTTTTAATCAAAAACTCATTAGTTGTCGTTCATAAATGACGTCAAATGTTTTAGAGAGGGAGGGTGTCTGACTCTGTGTGACACTTCCATGCAAAAGACATGTGTGACACCATTTATCAACGGTCCCTTAACTATTAATTTTTATTAACTCATTACCCATTAATTACCGTCACCAGAAAAATAATCTTTATTAGCCAATTCTGTCGTACCAAAGCACTCTGAACTCCAAAATGTCATGATTATTTTTACTTAATTTTAATTCCCTCAGTGTCAATTAACTCAATGTACGTGCCATGTAATCATCCATCATGTGCGTATCATATCCACCTCTAGAGACATTATTAATTTCATTATTTTCTATTCCTCGCTTGAGGTCATCATTACACATGATGATACCTCATATTCATTATATTGAGTGCCATGCTTTCATTACCGCAGATATAAAAAGAAATTTCGTTAGGAAGGGAACGATGTTTGAAGACTTTTTTCAATAGCCGCTGTCAACATGCTCAAAGCAACAACAAATAAATTGTCTACATGCAATATCTCACACTTGTCATAGGTTAAAGTTGAAAACTTGTAATTTTGTGGGTATGATTAGCTCGTTTAAGTTGATTATTAATAGAAAGACTTCAATGGATGGTAAAGTGACGAACCTGAGTTTTTGGAATATTTCTAAGGCAGGGGTCTGGGATTTTAGAGGTCATTGGCATATTATGGGTACTAAGGGCCACTAGAAACTTGCTACGCATCTGCCAAGGGGTTACAAATCAGTTCGAAATTTTATGTTCACTCACTTTTCCAATGTTTAATGAGGCACTCTTTCAAATTGGGCAGGTGGAAAGACGTCAGGTCCATGAAGCTGTATGGCACGGCTGTAAAAGTGGAGATGACATTTCGACGTGTACGGCCTCTTTGTAGGAGTTTATCCAAGGATTTACACACAACAGTCCTCCTCTAAATCAGAAAATAGCCAATCACCCTCAAAAACTCTCTCATTGTCTTCAAATCAACGTCTTTACACATTTTTCCCTCCCAAAAAATTATTTATCAATCAATATAATTCTTTCAATTCGTGGGCAAGGGCATGACATTAAGTGAACTGGGAAGTTTTGATGAAATTTCAACGATAATGCATGTTTGACATTTTCAAGTGCATGTCTGCCGACGTTTTTATATTCGTTCAGTATTTCTTTGTTTTTTGTTATGTATTATTTGATTTAGGCATTTTTGTGACCCCTGAAGACCTTTTGGGCTTTATTTGGCTCCATTATTTCACCATAAAATTACATATTCGTGAACATAGGAAAGCCGAAGGATAGGAACAAAGTATTTGATGATCAAAAAACTTAATTGAAAATTTTCATACATATATGAATGGAGTGAGTCAGCAAAAGTTGCAATTTTGCTTTGTTTTAAAGTAGCAATTTTTGGACAGCCTTGAAGTAAAATTAATTTTTGAGGAGAAAAATAAATAATGCGTTAAAGTCAACAGCTGATTTTTATGCAGTGATTAAATTAAAACTTGATTATATGGAAAATGATATATGTAGCAAGACTAACGGGTAAATGAAAAGTTTGATTATGTGCAGCAAACATGCATGGAAACAGTTAATACAATTTTTAAGGTTTAGTGAATTATTCTTGGTATTTTATGTGTGCAAAATGTTGTTTACTTCATTAAGAGTCTGTTAATTCTTGTTAATTGGTATGGAATTTGAACAAATTCTGAAGTTCTTGTGAACATGAAATTAATTGAAATGTTAAAGTTTGAAGTTAATTGATACAATATTAAAATTTACATTTTAAATCTATAAAAAACGGTAAAAATATTTTTTAAACTTAAATTTTTGTATCCAAGGGGTAAAAATTTGATCATTTCATGAAATTTGGCGGGAAATGATTGTTTACATTTTGAATAATCCACATTGAAAGTTTGAATTGAAAATTAAACTCATTTAACAACTCAAATGCATCTTAACACTTACAAATAGATTATATTTGAGTGAGCAAAGCTAAAAATACCACAATATGATCAATATTTCTTACTTAAACTATAAATTATTCAATTTTAATTCTAAAATTTCATTATAAACAAAAGTTGTGTAGTTTTTCACATAAAGTTCACATTTACCTGCTTTAAAGGCTCAAAATCCACAAGCCAAAAAATCCAAAAGCCTTCTTATAATCAAAACTCACTTGCATCATATGATTTCATAAGTTTTAATGTGAAAATTAGCCGTATGAAAATTTTATCCAAACTATTTTCACTTCTTTGTTGTCATTTGACCATAATTTTTATTAAAATACCACAAAAAGTCATCATCATCTCATCTGTCCACCGTAATCTCCATGGTTATGGGAATGTAATCAAAACAAAAAGAGCGCACTATTCTCATATCTTACTGTAACACGATGAGTAGTAAAAAAACTCAAGAATTTATGAATCTATAAATGGAATCAACGACTATAAGCGTCCATTCTTTTCATAACACAGCATACACATTGCGATGGAATTAATAAAATAGTGTAGGAAGAAGAAGAAAATATTTTTTTTATTTCCTATTTCGGAGACTTCTCACTTTCATTAGCCATAGAGTTGATGTATTGCTCTTTTATACTAAAATAACAGATAATAAAAAAATAAGCTTTTAAGTTACTTTCAATTTCATTTTCTTCCCCGCATTGTTGTCTGTGCGAAAAATTACTTAATTTCACTTTTCTTTTAATTTAGGCACCATACAACAGAGGCAAATAAATTTTATTTTAATTTTAATATGGCTATGAATAAACAATAAAATAAAGCAGATTAGTGACCAGCGAAAAAAAAGTTCATGAAAGAAATCACACGCGACTCTGTGGATGAAAATTTACATATTTTAGTTAATTGCTGTAAATATATGGTCAACTTTTTTGGAGTGGTTCCCATGGAACAGTTTTGATGGATTTTTATTTGTTTTGTATTTATTAAAGTGAGTTTTTTTTTGGAATTTTTACTGGTGGATGTTGAGATTTAACAAAAAATTCAAATATTCAATCTGATGTCCTATCTGTCTGAGGTTGACTCTAGTAAAGTCCTTCAAACTATAATTTTAGTCTCAATCAATCTCTAAACCACAAAATTTACTGTTCTGTTCTACATTCTTGCAGAATTCCAGAACAACTCAATCAAATATATTTAACCACTTTATAAACAAACAAACAACCAACCACCTGTAGCCAGTGCTGAAATCACTGCTTGTCAAGGTGCATAAAAAAGTCAAGTGTGTAATGTTAAATAGCAAATACATGATAGTGTTTAATGAAATGTGACGGTCAAATAATTAATAATGCGAATGAGCATGACAATTTATTGTTAATTGCCGTGTATATTAATGAGTAAACATGGTTTTGTGTCGCGTGCGATTACTTTGCAAACATGTGTGTTGAGTTAAGTCAGCATGATGTAAAGAAATGGCGTTAATTGGATGGATTGTTCTGAAAATAGAAATTTGTGCATGTTCAGTGGAAAAAATATTGAATTTTAAAGCTAAACTTTGAGCATGTCCAAGAGAAAAGGGTCCAAGATGGAATTTTTTTTGAACATTTTAGAAGAAAAAATTTAAAACCTACCAAAATTTTCCCGAATTTTTTTTATAAACCCAAATAGTTCTTTTAATCAAAAAATAGCGATAAAAGATAAAAAGTTTACAGATGTCCAAAAAAGTTTCATTTTTTACCATCAAATTAGCTTAAAAACAGCCGTCAGTGCGTTGTCAGGACACCTAGTATCCTAGTGACCAGGTATCCTAGTGGCTATGTTGAGCCACTCTCGATATTTGACTCTCTGATTCCATTTGATACACTTTACAGTACAGTCACAGTTCCTTAAAAACCAATAATATCCACTTCTGTGGAAAATTCTAGGAATGTCGCATAATAATCTTAAATTATCTAAGAATTTAGAGCCATTGTCGTGCTAACAGCAAATTTAATGTGTCGAATTGAATGAAAATTACATTCATCGGTTACATCGATCAGCATAATGAATACAATAGCAGACAGTTAAACATAAAAAATGCATGTTGTTACCAAAGCTGATTAAAAAAATATTACAAGCATTATAGGCAAGGCGATGAAAAAGAAACATGAGTGTATAGGCATTAATAATATTATAATTTTTGCTGAATTGCATATATGCAAAAAAAGTCTAATTTCCAATTTGTAATCGAAATGTGAAATTTATTATTTTTAAATTAATCCACATGTATGCATATTACTGCATATTCATTCATAATCGGCTTGGTACTTATGAATTATTATTATCGTCTTATTGGCTTCATGTTTGCTTATTGAGAAGTCAATTGAAATTATTTTTGCGCTTTTTTGTTCAATTGATTTAAGTTTTTTATGTATATATTTAACATTTCTAGCTGTCTTTATAAACTGATACAATTTTGGTCATTATTAGGAATAACGTTGGTGGCAATTTGTGCTGTTTGTTGTCTTGTCTCTTTTTCTTTGTCAACGGTAATCGATATGCTTAATTTATGAATTGGTTGCTGCTTTTGTTTGCACATTTCTTATGAATTAAAAGTATTTTAAATTTTATTAAAGTACTTTCTGCAGAATTGGATTAGTTCCAAGAATAAGATTTAAAACTTTTAAATTTTGGAAGAACTTAAATATTTTAGTCATATACGAGAACGCTGTAATTGATTACTAATGAATTATTGGACTGGAATGCAAAAATCATTCTGGTTGTTTATGTACTTTTTGATGCAATGGAATGAGAACATTACGGACTTTGTTTTTTGAAGTAGTTCTGACCTGTTCTGACTAGAAATTTTAATATTTTAAGAATTTTGACAAAAATTTATTTGAATTGAATTTATTAAGTAATCATCATCCAGGATAAGACCAAAGTCACCCTTAAAAAAGAATTGATATCGATCGTTTTTCAAAACTTATTTAAAACATGACTAAGTATATGATTAAATACAAACCAGACTTAGGATCAAAATTGGAGGGGCCCCCCTGGTTCCAGTTTTTTCTTTTAAGAAAATTGACGATTTGAAATTCATAAAATTAAATTCATTAAAGTAGGTCACATTCCAGTAAAGGGGCATATCCATATGGGCGATTTTCCCTAACTAACAAAGAGAAACTTGACCAATTATCAAGCTCTGATCTAGATCTTTGTGGATTAGGGTTGGGTGTTAAAATAATTAATTTTTTGTGACTCTAGACTGTGCTGCGAGCCAAAAGGTTCAAGAAGCGCTAAGGTGGTCTTTAATTTAAATTTCTTCAAGAAAAAAGGCAAATATAGCATTAAGTAAGAAATAAACAATTTAATTCCATACTCTTCAATCAAACATTAAAAATCTCCAATATACAAAAAAATTTCTCTAAACTGCCTCATTATCCATCACAACCTCTTATTTATCCTCTTCTTCTATCAAATTAAATTTTTTGCACTGAACCGATTCCAATTATATCCACAAAATGCTTAGCGAAAAAATTCATAGCGCCAATCTCACTCCACAATATAAATAGACACAGCGTTGATCGCATTTAGTAGATAAATATTTAAATAAACACTAGACTCATAATGTAGAGCATGAAAAATGTGCGAAATGACGTAATAAATAAGAGACTTTTTTTTCATCTCCACGGAATTTCTTTGGAGCGCACAATGAACTGCAATCCGGTTACCGCTTTCATTCACTCGCTCATTCATTCATGAAATGGGTTACAAGATACATGCACGAAAAAAAAAAAAAAACATTCTGCTTTGCAACTCTTTTTTTTTCACCGCCTCATTGAAAAACTGGGTTTAATTGAAATGCATTGTGTTATTAAGTCTGTCGCCCCGCTGGGTGAATTATCCATAACAGATCAAACAAGCCATGGCTGAAAACGAGAGGAGCATTTGCACAATAACAACACATGTTGTGTGTAGTGAGAAATTTTCGTCGATCTCTGATATGTCCGCAGTACAACAAAAGAGTTAATAATAATCGACTAATTTGCACCTCTCATTCCTTCCATTTAAAGGTTCACTGTTGTGAATATCTATATCATTGTAGATACTCAATAAGGTCTTAAAAAGACGCAATGAAATATGAATGAAATTAAATTATTTCCCCGATTGCAAAATTAATATATTTTTAAGCTTGTAAATATCGTAATGAAAAATGAAGCTATAAGAGTTGTTGATGGCAATAAAGGTGCTTGAAAAATGATCGAAACTCTTAAATGAATATTATGGATTTGAGGATTTGAGAATGAATTTTTTAAAGAAAGTGTATCGAAAATTTATATTGAATATTTTTTAAACAGCATTTCAATTGAATTTGAAGGAACTAGAAGAAACCTGGTTTATTTTCTCAAGAATAGATATTTGACTAGGGATAAAGTAGGTGTGAGCGGCAATGAGGTTCAAATTCATGAGTGGTGTTGATTGTTTCCATTCAAATGGCTTATCGAGTACATTTGTTGTGTCTTGTGAGTTAAGTTGCTCAATCATAGCGATCATATGTTCAGTACTCAGTATGTTAATTCCTGTTTGTCTCTTCATCTCAAACGCTACAAAAGAAGTGGTTCAGATACCACTGTAAACTGTGAATCACGCTTTAAATGTGAGATCTGGTGGATTCTTATCCATTTAAGTTTTAAAAAACTATGATTAGAATTTTAATTAATCAAGCTGATGAGCTAGTGATATGTAGGCGAATCTGCTAATGTAAGAGTAAGACCTCCAAGCCAAGTGGTTAGGCAACAGACCGTACATCTGAAACCATCTTGTCTCAATGAATACATGGGTTCAATTGTCACCAGAAGCCAATCTCTCAATCATGACGTAGAATGTTGTCGATATAACAAGGATTCGCAAGGTGCTCACGACATTACAGTGGTGCTTACGACTTTTCAGCAAAAATATCCAGAAAATAAAATTCACAAGCATTTGCATCAAATCAAATCAAGACCTCCGTAGCTACATGATCGACATAAATCAACAATTTAACCACATTTTATCCAATCTTATTTCTTTGATGAATTTTGATGACATTTGTTGAATAATTTCTCAATCTATGAGTCCAATTCCACTCCCTAAGCAGCAATTAAAATTTTCATGAATTTCTGTTTTATAAATCAATTTTTCCCACAAAGTTAAAATATGCAAAAAAGTTGCAAATTGAAATTCCAAATATTAGAAAAGAGCACATGAAAAAACTGTCCACGTTGCAGACAATAATACAATAAGACAAGTCTAATGCTGAAAAATCCTCTGATCGAGATATTTCTCTCACGAGGTGCATACAATAATGATGCATACATTATTTAATCTACTTCTGCATTTTCTCACAACTTCTGCACCTTAAAATTTACTTATTGTTCAGATCCGTTAGCGACAGCAATCACAGTGGCCAATGTTAAGCGCAAAGGGCATTCGCGATTTTTTACACTTGAATCAGATTTCTTTCTGATTCTTTTATTTCATTCATTCATTGTTATTTAATTTGAGTTTTTTTTCGACTCACAGCTTGTTTTTGTACACCATAATATTTATGTCCAATTTAAGAGATGTTGATAGTCTTTTTGTGTTACGTAAGATGAATAAAGAATAAAGAATAGAGACTAGACATGTGAATCTAACAAATATAATGTGCTGAATGATCGTTTAAGGAATTAATAATTTTTTGCTGCTGATCTTTTTTGTTAATGGTGGCTTTTTTTAATGAATTTCTGTGAAAATTGGTTAGTGTTATTGAACGTGATGGTTAAAAATTAGATACATAGTAAATTATTATGGGAATCTAATACTATTTTACTAAATGTCTATCTGGGTGGTATTTTAGAGCTATTTAGTCTAAACATGATGTGAATAATTTTACCTTTACCTTTCGATTATCGTTTAGACCAGTGTTTCTCAATTTTTTTGGCTCGCAGCAGACTAACTGCAATTTTGAAGATTTGGTGGCATTTGGAGTACTCACTGGAACCTGGAGTGGGACTCTACGGAGTTCGAACCCAAAAATCATAAATATAGAATTTTTTTAAATGGTCTAATTGTATGGGGGACCCTTACTTCTACTGGATTACATCCTTTGTGATCCATAACCTTTCTTATTTTTATCTAAAAGTAAATTCTTGAATTGTTGATAACAATTATAGAAACTTTTAATTCTAAATATTGAATGACCCCATAGGTCATACAATTAAAAAAGCAGCAAGTTAATAGGATAGTACTATGGACTTAAATAAACAAATAATGCTCGCTTTACTTAGCTATTCATTTTACCCTCCTCATAATAGATACTATAATTTATTTAAAGCATACGAAACATTAATATGTCTTATTCCTAGGTTGACCATATAGGTGGTTTTTCAACAGATAATCAAGTTCAAGAAAAGTGTATTTTTTGAGAAAATTTATTATAGGTCCTGTATTTTCATGGTCACCAAGGAGGGGGGGGGGGCTATCCAAAAATAAAAAAATCATACAAAAAATTTTTTTTTATTGAAATCATACAAGATAAATTATTCTTAATCAAAAAACATTTTCAGGACCCATCATGAAAATTTCTGGCTACGCTCATGGGTCACTCTACTCAAACTATACAATGACTCTTCAAATATTCGTTTAGAAATCATTACAATCCCTCAAAAACTCAAAATGTTTTATTTTTATTTGTTCAAAATTTTTTATTAGACTTCTCATAATGACAATATAATCCTCATAACTGCCGGAATATTTGATCTAAAAATTGGTTAAAAACTGTTTAAAATCATATTTAATTTACCTTAAATTACGAATATTCAGTAACTAAAATCTTGTTGTCTTGTCAAATGAGACATAAGTGCATTTATAAATGAAATTTAATAAGATTGACATTGAGTCTATGAGATAATCGTTTATGATGTTCGCATAAAAAATTATGATTGTCGCTATTGTGCAAAATTAGTTCCTCAATCAAGATTGTGAAGCATTTTTAAGTATTTTTATGGTAATTTAAATTTAAAGCATTTGGTTCTAAAATATTTTAAGCAGAAAATTGCGTCCAATGATCAATTTAAAATTTTTACAGAGCTAATAAATCATGCATTTTATTCTGTTATTATTGTTTTGCTGCTTACGATGATAATTTATAGGATAATTCAAAACTAAAACATTCAGCTTACGAGCCTTTGTATTTAAATATTTATTTATAAGCAAATATTTGCAAAAATTGGTCGACTTTGCCCACCCAGATTCATAAAATGACGTTTATAATATTTTATGTGTAAAATCCATTTGTTTATCATCAACATGTTAAATGTCAATAACCTAATTTTATTCACTGAATTATCATATCGCGAAATCTTTTACATAATATTTGGTCCTCCTGCTAATGATTAAAATTTGATATTACGAGCGTGAAGAGTTTGTTTTTGAATTTATGTGATTGGAATGTGATAAGAGCATAAATTAGGGAGTGGAAGCTGTTTGGAAACATTGATGATGTTTTGGATCATTCAAAAATGTTGATTGGAATTGGATGCAGAGTCGTAGCCAGAGGGGGTTTAGGGGGTCTATACTGCTACGACCCTGCATTCCATTCCGACCAGAGGGGGTCTAGGGGATTAAAAATTGTATGAAAAAAATAATTCGAACCCCCTCAAACCCCCTTGAGCATTTGGATCCCCTTCTCGAAAAATTTCTGTCTATGGCTCTGATTGGATCAAGCTGTATGACACTCAAAAAATTTATTTGGTTAAAAAAAGCGTCTGAAATCCAATTTTTTGATGAACGTTTTAGTCTTTTGGTTCATAGATTTCCAAACCAACAGAGAGACTATTTTATAGCACTTCTGTACTTTCTAATAATTTTTAAATAATTTTCTCCAAAAATCATCTAAAAAGGGCTTCATTAATTTAATTCTTCTTAATCTCAAATTAATTTCCATCCTCAAATGACTCATTGATTAAAATTCATTGCCCTTTTCAATTTAAATTATTTATTAAACCACGAAAACTTCTCCAAAACATAAATTACACTAATCACTTTACAACAAAAAGTTAAAGTCTCTTTTGTGTAAATCTTAATCTTCAGGAAGTTTACAATTACACAAGCAAATTATCCGTAAACGTTCAATAGTAAATCTCATTTTTTATTATGTTGAATAACAATAATCCATGGTCTTTTGTTGGACTTACAGAAGGCACTTTGTGAATATTTAACGATAAATATTTTGAATAGTGTGCAGAAATGTAAGCAAAATACACAGTGGCAGGAAAGACAGCACAACTGCTTTCGTCACTTCCTTTCAGTAATTAACACTCTCATAAAATTCAAAGAAAGAAGCTCATTTAAATTAGTCAGCTGAGATTTCAATTTGAATTAATCATGAAACTCATTAATTTTTTGGCAATGTTTCGTGCTCATAATGTTGGCAAATTTCATTCGAAAGCTGCGGCATGGCAAATAATGATGGGCAATAAGTCAAAAGAAATTTGCCAAATGTGCTCATCAAAATTCACGTCACGCAATAAACAAACGAAGAAAAAGATTCGTCTCACGCGTCATTACTGTCAACTTCCATATTGAAAAATCAAATAATTTACACACATATTCATAATTGATTATTGCGCGCTTTTGAGTGGCTGTTTGTATTTTCTGAATTCTGATATTGACCTTTGGGGTTAGAAAATTTTAAATTGCTGTTTTTGAAGCTTCTAAAGGCTTGTTTGTTTTGAAAGTTTTAGGACTTCTTTGCTCACACTTTTTGTACATGATTTCATAAAAATAATTGAAATTTATTAAGAACTTAATGAAATATTGAACTTTAAAAACTCGATGTGGAGAGTCCGTGAAAAAACAACAATTTTATCCAGCATCACTGATGCAAAAAATCTTAATCCAAAGTTACTGATCACTTAATCCAAAACCAAAGCCGTTTCCACAAAAAAGCTTCTTTATTAACGGTATATCTCTTCCATATAACGAGAAATTAATGATGTATAATTTATTTATTACCTATCCATTGTGTCACATAGGACGGAAAAGACGACGAAATTAATAATAATAATAAATTTTTATGCAAATTAAAACTCCAAAAAAAAAAAATAAAAAATAATATGTGCATGAATAATTAACGATGTGCAAAGTGTGATGAGGAAAAAGAGAAAGAGGAACTAAACTGTTGGACTAAAAGAAATTTAAATTTATTTTCATACCAAAGTTGTTATTATTTGTGTTATTGATTGGAATGTGAAGACAAAATGTCCATGTACCTGTAATTTCCAGCTACAACTAAAGACTCAACAAAAAAAGTTCTAAAAAAGAAGAAAATCAATTCATGTCTGAAAGAATGTAACTCAAATCTATTAAATGGTTGTCATTCTGCTTCTCGTGCCATCTTCATCTTCTTCGTCGCTTACAACAACAACATACACGAATTCAGTTTCCATTTCGCAGCCAAAGTATCATGTTACAAACAGCAGTAGTGAACACAACAATCGAACGCCTTTACATTCATCAAATTATTACTGTTACGGTTCACAACCGCGTACTCATCATCAATCATATATAAATGCAAGACCCTCAACATCGTCGAATGCAAATCGAAATAATTATAATTATAATCGCGAATATGTGAATCATATAACACGAATAAACATTTCCAATGATTTTGATCCACAGATTGAGGCTTCGAATGGTGAGCCAGAAGCTATCGTCAAAGAAGGTGAGTTTGCATCATTAATTTTATTAATTTACATCTGTTTTGAGCATTGAATTACTTTTTGGCATTTCCTTATAAAAATGTTTGCGGTTATTTTGATGAATTTCTGATGAAATGATGAATTTCAAAAAAGACCTTCCTTCCTTTTCGAATGTTTATGTTAATAGATGTAGAAGGTATGATTCAGTGTCATGGGAATTAGCTGTGGAATTTTATTTTCTTGTAAAATTCTCCTGTGGATTTTTAATTCATGAATAATTATTTTTATTGGAGAATTTCTGAGGATTGTTTTTGACTATTTTGAGAGGAATTTTAATAAATTTTTATGGCTTTTACACGAGTCATCCGATGTAGTAGCTTTGATAAATGAGATCACCTTTTGAAACCTCTTCATATTTGAGTCTTAATCAATAAATGCGGTCTCAATTTTAAAAATCTAAGAGTTAAACTAGTCAAACTCATAGTAAATGATGAAAATAAATGAGTTTTTAGACCCCCTCACCTCATTGTCACAAACTTTTTATACAGAAAAATAATTTGTTTGAACAGTCACAAAAACAAAGACCCCACTTTCTTTGTAACACGTTAGGGGTCGTTCACTTATTACGTTACGCAAAAAAAACGAAATTTTAGACCCCCCCCCTCCCCCCTTGTTACAAATTTTCCAAGAAAATTTTTTTTCATTGTTTGACCTGTTACAAAATCTTAGACCCCCCTCCCCCCTAAAAAGCTAACGTAATAAGTGAACGACCCCTTACGTAATAAGTAAACAGCCCCTTAATAGGGTCTAGAGTTTTGTGACATCTCCATTCAACATAATTGTTTAATTAACAATTCTGTGACAGTGGGGGGAGGGGTCTAAAAATCTCGTTTTTTGTGTGACGTCATATATGAACGACCCCATATAAATTCAACCTATTTCCCCGTCAATCCAGAAAATTACACCGGTAAAATAAATTCAATACCAATTTTTTTGCACTGCAATTGAGAAATGAAAAGGAAAGTCAAGGTTTTTGCAAGAAATATGAGGAACAGTAAATATTTTTCTTTTTTGTTGATTGATCTTTTTAAAGGCTTGAGTTGGATTTGTTTAACCCCAAAATTATACTGGATTGTTATACTTTACCGGTTTTAAATTAATAGCATCATTTTTTGTGTATCAGTTGCAAAAAAAAAAGTATTTCCGTGGTTCGTGTTTTGTTGGATGGAATTTAGGAAATATTTTGCAGTAATTTGTAGTTTCAAAGGGGAATGAACTTTTTAGACATAATGGTCATTTATGTTAGTCATCTTTAGTTCAAGAATTAGAATTATTAAGTCATTTTTGAAAAATTTAATTTGGGGTTTGTTTAAAAATTACATAAAGATGACAACTTACCCCAAAAGAATTTAGTGGTTCAATGGAATGTGGTCGACATCAACTATACAAAATCTAGTCGAGTTTGAGCTCTGAATTATAGGAATCGATAACATTTAGATCACTTCTAAGAACCATTTCCTAAGAAATTTTTTGCTTCAGAATTGGCAGGCCTCCACTGTCTTCCGGTCTTCAATGGAATCACTTCCAAAATGGAGGCCTAAACAACTCTGCTTTGCTTTAAATATTATTTTCTCACTACCTTTTAGCATAAAGAGACCCTATTTTAAGTTAGATTAAGTGAATAGTACCCATGAGCACAAGAAGAGGTGGTTTGTGGGTCAAAGCTGATTTTCCTCAAATATTAAAATTAAATTATAATTTAAAAATTGAAAAACAATCAAAAATCACTTCCAAATATAAAGCCAACTTAATTCACTTGTCAAATCCAATCTCATCAAAACCGCATTTATGACATTTACATCAATCTCAAAATAAGCCATAACACAAAACTAGCACAATTTAACTCTCCATGTTTAATATTTTCTCATAAATATAAAATTGTAATTGCTAATTTCCTCACAATCACGAGAACGACTTGAGCAGCACTCGAACAACAATAGAACATAAATCCACTAAGAACATCATTGTGATGCAAATGTGAGGAAAGAAGTAAATCAAAGCATTGAAACCGGCCACAACAATAAGTAGATCATGACCTTCCTGTACACATAAATCGCATGACGACCTTGAGTATGTTACCGCGAACATCGTTTGAACTTCTCTGTTTTCATTTTTTCTTCGTATACCTTTTTATGCTAATGCGAGCATGTAATCGTATGGAGAATTATAAGAAATATTCGAATGCATTTGCGAGGCGTTTCTCAAATCAATAAACGAATTTTTATGCGTGAACTCAATGAACCATTAAACGTTTTTGATTTCTTTACAATGCAACCAACTTTTTTTAAAATTGATTTCGTCGAAATAAATAAAAATTACAAAAGAAACTAGTAATGAAGCGATCACGCTTCATGGGCATATTCACACCGTTTCAAATTTTTTCATTCATAGCTTAGTATTATGTTACTAACAAAACTTATGAAAAGTCGTAAAGTTTTAGCTTATTTAGTCAAAAATTACAAAGTTTGTATGAAAATTAGTTTGGCGTAGCTTTTTGCCACTCAAAATTCAAAATGATGTAGGTTCCATATTCAGGCACAGCTAAGGAGCATACATACCAAATTTCAGCTCATTTGGTCAAAGGGGTAATTCCACGAGTAAACGGAACTGAAAAATTTTTATAAAAATTTTTAAATCTGTTTGTACGTTTGTATTAGGTACATTATAAAGACTTAACTTGCTTCATTTTTCAATTCTTAATGTAATATCATTACTAAGTAATGATAAAAGTAACAAAAATTAGTTAATTTTGCAAAAAACTATTTTTGTTTTTGTAAACAAATTTAACCGATTGACAATTTCTTTTGCAATTTTCTCGTTAATTACGCTATATTAGTATGACGAGTAACCTTTAAAACATCAAAAACAAGTTTATCTACGTGTTTAATGCACTTTCACTGCATAAAATTGTGTTATTTGTGATATTTTTAACAAAATATGAAAAAATGAACAAAATTTTAACCGATTGGCAACAAAAAAAAACTCAAAAAAATTAACAAAGAAGTATTTTTTGCTAAAATAAGCTTCATAGTAGATTGAATTTTTGTTCTATTATAAGTTTTAAACGAGAAATCATAGTTTTAATCATTAAAAAAGAAGAAAATTGCAATAAACGAAATCGAGAAAAAAATTGTCACTCGTGGAATTACCCAAAGTTAAAGCAAAAATCAATTTGGCGTAGCTTCTAGCCCCTCGAAATCCAAAATGGCGTCGGTTCCATATTCAGGCACAGCTAAGGAACCTACATACCTAATTTCAGCTCAATTTGTCAAAAAGTTCCTTTTCTATGAAAAAAATAAAATGTGTTTTGCAATAATCGGCTATAATTTGGCCAAAAATCGCACCTTTTCGTTCCGTGTGCCTTACTGGATGCATCTCATGACTCCAAAAACAATACAGTTCTTGCCATACACAATATCTACCAGATGCAAAAAACCGGAAGTCTTAATATTGAATTTGAATCGAGTTATCGCACCGATTAACTTGCTAACTAAAGGACAGAAAGCGTTTTTTTGCGATTTCTCGGAACTGGAAGCACCAATCGAGATGCGGTTTTCACTGTTAAATTGGTAATTTTAGGCACAGATTTTCCATACTGAACATTATGGGTCGATTCCGTAAGCCTGAAGCAGCAAGTCCAAAAAAGTAGTTTCACTGAAATACCAAAAACAATATATTCACACACAATTAAAATTGGTGTGAATATGATATAAATCCTGTTATAACGGGACTTCCAGTTGTTTTTAAATTGTACTTAAGCGGCCAACATTAACCTTCACACATGTATTGTTGTAAACGTCAACAATACAATTCAATTACATTTCATTAATGACTGTTGATGTGAAGGGTTGAAATGCTGTTTGGACTATATTTATGCTCAGTCATGAGAGAAACTTGAAGTTTACTTGAATATTGCCCAAAAGGTGTTGAAGGGTGTGACTTAATGATTAAGTGTTTGTCCATTTGTTTCAAAATTATGTTGTGTTATTAACTGATTGATTTAGTTTAGCATCAGACTTTCTAAAGTAGACACTTTCGTATTGGATCAATCATTGGATATGATTGAGAGAGGTAATATGGAAGTAAAGTCTGGCATGTTAGGGGTCGTTCGTAAATTACGTAACGCTAAAAAACGACTTTTTAGACCCCCCCTCCCCCCTTGTCACAAATTTTCCAAAGAAAAAAAATCTTTTGTATGGACTGTCACAAATTCTTTGAAACCTAAAAGCGTGACGTAATTTGCGAACGACCCCTTAACTAATAAGCAACTTTGTATAATTGCACGTTCATACAATTTCATACAAACTTAGCTGTTGGCTAGAACAGTAAAAAGGACTTTAATTCGACTAGACATTCCCAGGGATCGAGCCATAGACGTAACCAAAGGGGGGTCCGGAGTTTTCAAGCTCTTTTTTCAAGAAGACTGTACCAATTTTTCAAAATTTTGTTTGATTCAGGGTTAATTAGGTGTAATTTGAAGGAATCATCAGTTTGTCAAATGGATTCCATTTAGTACTAAGCAGTGGGGTAGCCACGGGGGTGAATGGGTGAAAATTCACCCCCTTTCTCTGGATTTTTTTTTGAAATTCAAACAAAAAAAAATAACGGTTGTTTTGACATGTCCGTAGCATGTAATTTTCGGTCAAAATAAAAAAATTTGTCCTTCATAAATAAGATTTTAAGACCTTTTCGAGGGAGGGGGGGCTAAAAACAGTTTTCGGAAGTTTCTATATAATCAAACTGCTCAATGATCATGCATTTTGACTGACATTAATGATGTTAATTGATAAGAAATGAGCAAAATTGAATTCTAAACGCAGACCACCCTGAAAATTATCAAACACCTTCAACTTTCAATTCCTTCTTTCAAAAAAAAAATCAATGTTTTAATTCTTATTGACTCGACCTCACTAAGGTTGAATTGCGGTTAGAATAACTAATGCTGCGAAACAACTCAATAAACATGCATTCATCTACGCTATCAGGTGCTGTTGGTCGCTCAATAACTTGACAATGTACACTGAATTAATATTTGAATTGTAAAATCAACAGATCGATTCATGTTCAACCGGAGAGTGAGACAGAAACAAAGAGCAATTGAAAAATGATAAATTTATTGAATGCTCGAATTTCAGCATTGACATTTTTGTACTACCGCTGATCTCGTGTGCTTTGTCTAACTGTTTTATATGCATAGTAATAAATAAATATTTATTATACATATTATTTTGATCTTATAAATTTTTCATATTATTCAACCATTTAATTCATGAAAAATGGCTTTTTATTATCAATTTACCGCATTTTATTGTGAAAACAAAGGTCATGCAAGGTTTTCGTTAAAATTACGTTTATTGTGAGAACATACTTCAATTCCGTTGGTCGTAAATGCAAATATTAGCACATTTTTTAATTCACGCTAAAAGCTTTTGGGATTTTTTGTGCATATTTTATCGGTTCAGTGACAATTTTTGTAAAAATATTTTTGTCATCAAAATGTTGATAAATTGACAAGATATGCTGATTATGAATTTTTTTAGATTTTATTGTTAGTATGAAAATGTCAAAAAAGTGTTAAAATTTGCGAGTTTTAAGAATTTATTTTTTATGTTCATTAAAAAATATCATTTGAAATTTTATTATTATAGAATTTTTATTTTGAAGTTTTTTTTGTAAAAGATATCTTAGAAAAGTTCTTTTGAGTATGTTTTTAAATCGAGACCGTCATTTACAGTCATAGATTTGAAATTAATTTTAAACTTTGACCTTAACTTTTTAAGTTACAAAGCTTTGAAGTTTAATAATTTCAGCTAATAAGCTAATTATCTGTTTGGTATTTCACAGGACTGCCCTCTATTTATTTAATTTATTTAAAATTGAGTTTTTTGCCCAAAAACTAGGCAATTTATTATTTTTTAAACTTTATTTTTTTTAAAAAAAATTTTTTTATTAAAATTAATAAAACTTTTAATTGAAAAAATTAATCTAACCTCAAAAAATATATCTTAATAAATCTTTTATGTTCATACAAAAAAATATCAAAAAGTCGAGTAAATTTACTTCAAAGTAACACATGAATTACTATGATCACTATGACAGAAAACTAAAAAAGCTTTTTAAAAAGTTTAGAAAATATATGATCAAGTCCATGATTAAGCTTGCATGAGAAAAGAGAAAAACTTCATCGAAAAAGCTTATTAAGTTGCTTTTGGACTTTGAATATTTTTTTATCGTTATGCTTAAGCATAAAAAAATGTGAAGAAAATGACAAGAATTAAAATAAAATAAAATAAATTGTTTATTAAAAGTAGAAATATTTGGGTTCAAATCCTAGGGATTAAAAATAAATTTTCAAATCATCTGTAATTTTTACTTTTTATTAATTTATTTAATTTATTTTAAAAGAAATTTATAGTTTTTAATAAAATATTTAGAGGTCGTTCATAAATGACGTCCAATGTTTAGGAAAGAAGGAGGTCTGACGCTGTGTGATGCTTTCAAATAAAAAAAATTAATTTTTTACTTAACAATTTTGTGACAAAAAAGTCTAAATATCTCGTTTTTTACGTGACGTCATTTATGAACGTTCCTTAAGTAAATTTAGTGTTTTTTGTGGACACTTTTTCCTAAACTGAATTAAAATCTAACTTTCTTATTTTTCAATTTCATATCATTTTACAGAAGAAATAATCACAAAACGTAAGACAGAATTGACAACAACAAAACAGATCGAAACGCGAGTGAAGCGTCAAGTGAAGTTTGAAGATGGCAAAGTTATTGAAGATTCTGGTCCAATTGTATCAACCGCAAGTAAGTTTCACAGTTATTCAATTTCCTCAAGCGTTGATTGATAATTTTGTGATGAATAATTTTTTATAATTTCCTATAATTAGCCACTGAAGACACCGACAAAGTTGAATCAGAAAATACAGAGGTAAGTGATTTTATTGCTTAAAAATTAAAAAAAAAACTCTAAAATTCAGAAAATATCTTCAAAAATATTTTTAAAATTTCTAAAACTAAGCAACCATTTAAAATTAAAATTTAAAAATCTCAACAGAGAAAAACTCTTGGTGAACCACCAACCGCCCTTAAAGACAGTCCAGATGCTTTGGAATTTAATAAAAATTCAGTCAATGGTGAATCTAGTCAAATTGCTCACCAATCAAATTATGTATTGTCAGCAAGAGACGATGGACTCGTGCGCGAGGAGAAAAATAACCGCGTTGTGTCACGTGAGGATACAACGGAACTAACTGAAATTGAGGATGTCCGGCATTATGGAGACTTTTCTGATGCGGTGAGTACATCTAAGAATTTTTTTATGATTACATGGTTATTGGTGTACAATGAGAATCAATTAAGATGTTTATCGACGGTAATGATAAGCATGGATTTGATCATACCTTAACAAAACCATTAAACTCGCATAATTGTGCCAGTTTTAAAAGCTTAATATCCGTAAAATTTGACAAAAAATTGTTTTGCTTTTGTTTTAATTTCGTCTGTGAATCGAAGCGTAAACTCCGACCTACACAAGGAGAATTAAAAGAGCTGGAAAAAAATTCGAGCGAGTTCCAATGAATTCCAATTGAAAGTGAAATTAAAAATACTTTATTACGTAATGCAATCGAGGCAACGGTAAAGATCATATTGCCTCATTCTCGGCTTCTTTATTTTTATTTTCTTCTCCGTCGGCTGTTTTATTTCTTTTTTTTTCGTTGTGTCCATCGCGATGGAAAATGATATAATTTCTTTTTTGTTTTACATTTCTCTGTACGTACTGTACGTGTACTTAGTGCAAAGTCTTGTTTTTCATTATTATTGTTATGATTATTGCTTTTATGACTTAAAGCATAAATATAAATTTTAATGAGCATCTTGGGATACTCTGGGTTGGTTTTGTATGAGAATTTGAGCAAATTTGGGATTAATTTTGAAATTATTGGGAATTTGATTTTTATTTAACATGAATAATTGCAACCAACTTCAAGAAGATTGAATTCAAAAAATTCAAAGCCGTTATTTTTTAATTCATAAAAGCTTCAAATATCAGACAACTTCAAAATTTGAAAATTTAAAAACCGTTATTTTTCAAAACAAAAATCTGAACCAAATCTCAACAATAATTGTTAAAAATCATCACTAAATTCGCAATTAAATCAATCATCACTATTTAATCGTGCAGCTTAAAGAATAACCTATAAAGCAGACACTTCATCCTTTAATTTCAAAAGTGAAATCTAATTGACCACAAATCCAATTTATTTCATTATTAATTCCTCAAAAAGTTACATAAATTTATTAATTTTGACAAGGAATTCAACAGATTTTCAAACGTAATTTCTTTTCCACGTCTAATTCATCAAAACATCATGCAATGCGTCAGAGTTAAGGCTCTAATCGAATACCATCCAAGCTCACAATTCATTATTCATGTCGTGCAAAAATTTTTTCTCTTTATTCACTTCATTTCTCTCTTTTCTCAACTAAAAAAGGCACGAAAAGAAGCAGAAAAACATTAATTAGATATAAAAATAATGAAATCGAATTACCTTAAAGCGTAGCAATGCTAATTTCACCATATGCTAATTATTAATAGCCAGAAAACATTTTTCTCCTTGGTAATTGATAAAATAAAAAAATATTTTCAAATCATGCGAATAATGTTGCATGTCTTGTGACATTGTTCATTGAATATTTTATATTTTTTTACAAGTATACACAATTTCAACATGCGGCACTGGTTTTCTTTTGTATCTAAAGACACAAGTCAGCTTTGAGATGATAAAAGAGATCAAAACTGTGGTGAAATGAGTGGGAATGTGGCGCATTTCATGAAAATTTAAGGAATGTAGCTGAGTTGTGTCTGAACTGTGGATGTGTTGGAGCTGAGCTTTGGCTAAACTGCAATTGAACATTTTCTAAGCCGGAGTTAAGTTAAGGCTGAGCTGTAGCTATACTAAGGCTGAGCTGTAGCTTTATATAAGCTTAGGCTTAGCTGTTACTGATGCTTAACTGAAATTGAGTCAAAGCTGAATCAAATTCCAACAATTTCTCTAAAAACTGCTAAAATAATTCATCTCAAGAAGAAAAGAGAAGCGAATGCTAATTAACAAATGATGATGCTGATAATGCGAGTAATTAATGAAGCAGAATTAAAGAAGAAACATGCGACAAATTATCATGAGAATGACTAGATACATCATTTTATCTCATCATTAATTACTGCTACATAAACATTAGATTGTGCAACTATGATGATAATTATATTATCAAGTCAGATGTTAATGACTTTATTACCAATTGTTTGTTTTCTTGAGTCGTCTTGGAAATTATCAGCATCACTAGAGTTCTTTCACTTTCTGGTTATAAATTGTTGATTCATCTTGTCATATTTATAGATTGCATAAAATAGAATCATTAAGGCAAGGACGAATTAAAAAAGAAAGAATATAGTCTGTTATCAGGTACTAAAAGCCGTTAAATTTTTGAAAACTTGAACATTTGAATTTTTTAAAACCGTTAAATATTTGAATTTTTAAAAACCGTTAAAACTTAATTTTTTAAATGTCTTTATAACTCAAAAACCAACAAGTGTACCATAACCTCTTACTTAACCCAGCATACAATGACAAACTCACCAGTCTTTCATAAAGAAATGAATTCTTCAATCAGTGATAACAGCTTAGGAGGAAATATTTACAGCTGTGATGAGCATTGCGAAAATTATGAAGGGAATAAATTAAAGGTTAATTATATAATTTATAGCACAAAAGCTTGGAAGTGAAATTTTTAAAGTTGTTATGAAGCTAAGAAGAGAAAAAGATTCTAAATAAGATCGCTATCGTTCCCGCCCGACAATCAGCAAGAAGGCATGTTCACTTGGCAATTTTTTTCTCTCCATCTTTCTCTAAAGTTTTGTAATTAATAAAAATGATGAAGAGTTAAAATTTTTAATAGAAGAGAAGATTACATGGGAAAGTCACAGCAGCCGTGTCTAGAGTTGATTGTCGCCTTTTTTTGTAGCTATTGAGTTGGAATTTTTTAAGGTTCGTTGAACACTACAAAGTAAAATTGAATAAAAATGCACATAATGCATTCAACATGATTAATTTGAGACTATTATGCTATTAATTAAAATGTCTATTGACTAATCATATTTTATCAATAATACCTGTCGAAATTGTATGTGGTTTACTAGGAAAGGTGTCACGATGAGAATGTTGATTGAGAATGCTATGGCTTTGGTATACAATTAGTGTGAATAGAGAATTAGGAGTCATAATTATTAATTTTTAATATTTTAACAGTTTTATTTAAATTTTTGCATCCTTTCTCTGCATCTTTGAATTGTAAAATTTTTGCATCACTTCCTTATAATAGTTTATGCATCCATTTTGTAATTTTAAATTTCTGCATCATTTTTAACAAACGTTTCAAATTTTTGTGTCATTCTAACGAACTTTTCAAATTTTTGCGTCATTCTAATGAACTTTTCAAATATTTATAAATTTCTGCTTAATTTCAACGAAATTTTCAAATTTTTATGAATTTTGCACCATTTTTTGCTTCATTTGAAATCATTTATAAAGGCAAACAACTTTAAATTGTTGAAAATTATATTATAATTCTTTCCTAATCATTTTCATCTCTTTTACTGTGAAAAAAAGCCGCTCATGTCTGCATATTTTTTGTCTATTCATCTCATAATGACATTTAAATTTTTTTATTACAATGGCTTAATTTTTTCTCTCTCTCTTTTTGTTCTCCTCGAATTTACTTTCCTTTATTACTATTACTATATACCTATTATCATCCAACATGATGAAGTCACATAATAATAATAGAAAGAAGAAAGAAGTTTTAGATGATGAAATACGACAATAAATTAGGAAGATCAAATCACATGAGATTATTGTGTGTGAAAAAAGAGAAACAGAGGCAGTAAAAAGATATTTTCATATATACGGGAAGCATAATAACTGTCTAATTGTCATTTGCATACGATTCTTTATTCACATAATACCTTTTAAATAATATTTTTTGTGTGAATGAATAAGATAAAAAAGAATGGAATAAAAGGCACAACTGCTTACTTACTGTCTAATGATAACCATTATTACAATCAACAACGTCTGCGGTTGACGAAATCAGTTATGTTTTTAACATTTTTCATTAGTTTTTTGGAGTTATGCCTTGTTGGCATTTAAAAGGTTATTGTTAAGAAATTTTGAGATGAATTGTTTGTTTGGAATACTTTTGAGCAGGAAATTGACCTTTATGCATAGCGACTTGTTTGAGGTTTTTATGAATACCAATGGAAATATTTTATTTTATCAGAATTTATTTTAAAAAATTAGATTTTTTAGTTAAAATAATATTTTTTAAATAATGTTTGAATTTTTAAATATTTTAAAAAATATTAAATTTTTTAAAATTTTGATGTTTGAAATTTTTAAAAATTTACAATATTTTTTAAATTTTCAATATTTTTTTAAATTTTCAATATTTTTTTATATTTTCAATATTTTTTAAATTTTCAATATTTTTTTTTTAATTTTTAATATTTAATTTCTAATATTATTTAAATTTTTAATAAATTTTAAAATTTCTTTCTAGTTTAAAAAACTCTATTTTAAAACTAGAAATGTTTGAATTTTACAAAAATTAAAAAAAAACCATTTTAAATTTTTAGGAATTCAAAAAAACTTTTTTATTTTTCCTGACTTTTAAAAAATTTAGCAACAAATTCAACCAACAACCCAACCTAGTTTAATAATTACAAAAATTCCTAACAAATTCTCATCAGAATGCCTCATATCATAACATGTTACACATTCTCCACTATTTTTAACATCCACCTATCTCAAATTTCTTGACATTTAAATTACCTTTTGTTTAAACTCATTCAAAGTCACATAGCACATGCCTTTCTGTGTGTACATTTGTCTGAATATTGTTTAGACTTTCCGGTCTAATTACTTTTCAAAATATTTTTACTCATTTCTTATGCTCAAAATCGCTTAACTAAATTTGAGTTTTTTTTTGGTTGGAATTTTTCATTATCTCAACATGCATAATCGCTACATCTATCGCATCGGATTATTTTTTAACATTTTAATTTTTTTTCTGTTTGCCGTATACTGTCACGGATTAATGTCGCTCATTCCTTCATGTTGGTGAGTTACTTACTCTTATGGATGGCATTTGAATCGTCTTAATGTACGATGAACTTTAAGGTTTGCGGAAATGTTTTGAGAGTTTTAATCGAAAATGGACTGATTTAAGTTTGAAATGCTGGGAATTTTTATGGTTTGGATGAGTATTTCATAGAAGTACATGAGCATTGGATTTAGGAGGTTATGTAATAGGATTTTGAGGTTAGAAAGCTTTTTAGAATGTTTTAAATTTTTGTAATTTGATTTTTCATCAACAACCGACCTGAAAACTGTCAATTTCGGTTACTTTGCGTAGCTTCTCAAGCTACATTCAATAATAATACATCAAACAGGATCCAAAACCTCAATTTCAATCCAAATCAAGTCACACTTGACATAAATTTCCAAAATTTCCAATTTTTAATCCAAACATTATCGGATCTTATAATGAATAACCAGCATACCAAAATCCAACCACAACATAATAAAATTATCATCTTCATCTTATTCTACATTGCCTCCAATAAGAAATAACATCTAATTTTCAATTGAGTGATCAAATTCATTCATTTGTCCCAGATAAGCACACGAAAAAGTTCTCAATTTTCATTCCACACCAGCAATTTGCCAATATTTTTTTTGTGTTAAAGACCGAAAAAGATTCAATAAAAAATCTCAACCTTCAATTAAATTTCTTCATGCTCGCCTATAAGGGGTCATTCACTTATGACGTCCATCAAAAAATGGATTTTTAGACCCCCCCTCCCCTCTTGTCACAAATTTTAAATTCAAAAAAATTTCTTTAATATAAAGTGTCACAAAATCTCAGACCCCCCTTCCCCCTAAATCATGGACGTCATAAGTGGATGACCCCTAAAGATTCTCCAATTACTTCATCTTTAATCTCCAATCACAAATTTCATATAAAATTAATATCAAAAACGATGCGAATGGAGAGGATTATCATTAATAAGAACAAAATAATTATATATTGTTGTTTAAAATCATTACCGACATATGTGATGTGTTAGCATGTCATTCTCATACCTTTCTCTATCTCCGATGAGCATATATGAAAATAAATAATAAAAGAATCTGAAATTGTGATGATAAATAAAAATATGATGAGATTAAAATCAAGGTTGTGAGGCTGATGTTGGGAAATTGATTTTATTTTTCTAGGAAAGGAAGTTGTTGTGCTTAAAATTATCAACGATGTCTTGTAGTTGAAAAGGTTTGATTGGGAAGATTGTTGAATGCAAAGTCGGGAGTCAAGGTGGTCGGATGGTGAAGATTGTTAAGCTTTATGCATAATTATATTGAAGAAATCACAGGGATTAATCGTGTGCGATTTATAAAGCAATTAGTTGAAGTTATCAAGATGCTTAATTTGTATTTGTCAAAGGATATGTTCTTTTAATGAGGAATTCAAATGAAGAGTCGTTCAGAAATGATGTCACTCAAAAAATGAAATTTTAAGACCAACTGTTATATTTTTCTTTTGTTTAGAATTTTTAAGCAGTGTCAGAACCCCTACCCCCTAAACTTTGGACCCCTAAGGTGTCATTTAGAAATCATGTAACGCTAAGGGAGGAGGGTGGTCAAAGCTTAATTATTATTATTACTTTTATTTGATAATGCATAGATGTAGATTACAACAGATAATTATTTTGTACGATATTCTGAATAGATGTGAGTTTCAGCGTCAAAATGACATTAAAGATCTCACTTTGAGAAGAAAAATATGAGTTTTGAGTTTAAACGGTTAAAAAATATTTAAAATTTACATGTGGTGAAAAAATTGTGAGGGATACGTTCAGTTTTTGTTTACAATAATTGTATTTTAGTGTAGTACGTCTTGGTGTTATTAGTGGGATTTGAATCAATCTTATTATGATATTTCTGTCTCTAGCCTATAAAATGAGGCATATGCATTGCATGCAGTTTCAACATGGGCGTATCCAGAAATTTTTCGAGGGAGGGGGTTTGAAATATTTTTGTATGGAAGGGAAAATTTAGGGGGGTTTTGAGATTTTTTTCTTAAAAAACCTTAGCCAAATTGAAAAAAATTCCCAAAAAGGGTAGGGGTTTTGATCCCCAAACCCCCTCCCTGAATACGCCCCTCAGTTTCAGGTTACGGGTGCCAAAAACCCTTGCTCCACTGTTTAACAACACCTCAACAGAAACCATTAGCATTTTCCTGAAACATCCAGACCAAAAATTAATTTCTCGTGCCATACCCGCACTTCGCATAATCATCACCACATTCCAAGTGTCTAAGCAAAATAAATCCCATTCATTTGAAGACGAAAGAAATTGACAATGTGAAAATAAAGTACATGTTGTGCAAAGAAGCAACCTCAAAACACGTTTTTATTAATCCGAAAGCATTTCTTTAGCTTTTTCTCCCTTCCTTCCATTTCTATTATTCTTTCATACTTTACGCAATAGACTTCAATCATCATCATAATCATCGGCGATCTCATTCCTTCTTCATGCCTTCATTCTTGAACTGCTAATAAGTTTAGAACCTCATTACATACATTTTTATCTTCATAATAAACATTCAGCATCATTTCACATAAATAATAAAAATAAAAATTATGAAGTACAAGGAATTAAGAAGGAGAATCATTTAATGAAAATCTTTATCGTTGCCGCACGAAAACCACATTCTCATTAAGTGATGATGAAGAAAACAAGATTTTGCAGCTATGAATAAAAAAGAAGAAGAGAGAACAAAAGTCAAATCAGCACAAAAAAAGAGTAGAAGTGAAAATAAAAAGATTCCAAAACGTCAATTTTCATATTTTTGCTGTTGACTGCTGGGTTATGTTGTGATGATGCAAAAATTTGCTTCCACACATGATTTATGTCCTTACCGTGCCCTTCTTGCATAAAATTCTTCATCTTCAATCCATTTAAGCATCAAGTCAGGCACTTCGCACACAATACAATTGCCAATGCCAGTTTATTAGCCATCATAGCATTTTTCATCGCTTCATTGCTTGTACATGAGAATGTTTGGAATAAAGGCATGGGTGGTAACTTGATGAAAACCATGAAAGTTAAGAAATTTATGCAAATTTTAACGGATTTCAAAAATTCAAATTTTAACGGATTTCAAAAATTCAAATTTTAACGGATTTCCAAAATTTAAATTTTAACGGATTTCAAAAATTCAAATTTTAACAGATTTTAAGAATTTATAACGAACATTTAGGATTCGAATTTTAACAAATTTCTAAAATTCACATTTTAATGGATTGTAAGCAAATTTTAAATACTTAATTATTTAAAAACTCATACCATCAAAAAATCTGAAATCTTCATTCCCCAAAAACCAATGTCCAAAACCTCAACTCATTCTACCTTTTTTAACCATGCCACATTGAGATGGAGTTATAATAAGTAATGTAAACATAAACAAATGAGACATATGAGTACTTAAAAGTGCACTTTTATGATGCATACCAACAACAATGGATGGTTGAGGGAGAGAGACAGAAATGGATAAAGATATATAGATGGTAATATTAATTTACTGTGATGGCTTTTAAACAGATTCCTTTACCTTTAATACATTTTTTTTATTTTTCATTCTTCATAACTTCTTTTTTTCTTATTATTATTTTTATGATTCGATATTGCCTGTGCAATATCTGTGTACATGAAAAATAACACACGAGGTATTGAAGAAACTAAGTTGGCAATAAACATATTACAATACAAACATTACCAGATTATTGCCTTCTTATATTCAATATAAAATCCATAAAAATTGAATGTAAACTTCATAAAATAAATGTGCAACAAAGCATAAGTGAGTTTAAAAAAAATAAAAATTGAGATGTTTTTTAAACGACAAAATTTGATCATAAAATTTAACAGAATTTTGAAATTTTTATGATTTCAAAATATTTTAATTTAAATATAATTTTAATGGATTTTTAAATATCAAATTATTTGTGTTAGCTATTTCAAAAATACACAGACTTAACGAATTTTTTAAATATATTTATAACGGTCATTTAAAATTCAAAAATTAACGGTTTTCTAAAATTCAAATTTTTAATGATTTTCAAAAATTCAAAGTTTTGTTTGAATTTATTTAACAAATCCAATTCATAAAAGTCAGCTCAAAAACACGCGAAACAATAAAGTTTATCTTAGCCAGTCGACTCTTCACATCATCCATTGTGTGCTTAAATGATCTGCTTTTATGCAATATGCCTAAGCATAACTTAATATGCTAGATTATTGCACAATATTGATCTTTAACAATAAATTAAAAATCAGCAAATAACAACAAGTTGCACATGTAGTTTGTATACATAAATATTTTCAATAGACAACAGCAGGTTCTTAAACACAAAAAAAAAATATTTATAAAAATGTGATATATGCACAGACACGGCAAGAAAGGGAAAAAATATATAAATAAATAAATTGAGAGATTAATCGTAGAACAAACATGATGGAAAACATCTAGTAAACTTAGCAAAAATATGCTTTATTGGCCTATGAAGGTCTAGGCATACAATGAAAATTGCCTATAATCAAGTCATGTACACATGCACATTATATGATCCACGACTGAGGCAAGGTTGACTTTTAATTTCAATGAAGAGATGAAAATTCTTTCATGCTTCTTGTTGGCTCATTCTTTCCTCCTCTTCGTTCTCTCCGTTTGTTGCCTTTTTGTTGATCATCACTTCTTTATCATGTTTACACGCTTCTGGATTGATGTAATTTTATTTATTATGGACTAAAAAGGGCAATGATGTAAAGAAATGAGAAATTCTTCTAACGAAGGTAGATGGATGATGATGATGGGAAGAAATTAAAGAATGAATTAAATTGAGATTAAATTAAGATGATAGAAAAATTCCAATGAATTTAAACGAGAAGAGGCAAAGCTTGGTAATCTTGTAGGTTAAATTGTTGCTGGTCTGTTAAAGCTGTGATCTTTGGGTTTTCGATTTGAAATTTGACCTTCGGATTTGAAATTTGATCTTGGGATTTGAAATTTGATCTTGGGATTTGAAATTTGATCTTGGAATTTGAAATTTGATCTTGGAATTTAAGCTTTGACCTTCGGATTAGAGATTTGATCTTCAGATTGAGCTTTAATTTTCGGTTTTGAGATTTGATCTTGGGATTTGAAATTTGACCTTGGGATTTGAGATTTGATCTTCGGATTTGAGCTTTGACCTTCGTATTAGAGATTTGATCTTGGGATTTGAAATTTGACCTTGGGATTTGAGATTTGATCTTATGATTTGAGGTTTAACCTTATTTTTTAAATTTTTAGAAAATTAACTTAGTTTAGTAAAATAAAATTTCTCACATCTTCAGATTTAACTTAACCAACTCTTTCAATTAAAATCCACCGATTTAATTAATATAACCTCACTTTTACAGAGAAATTATCAATAAACTTGATTTCTTCTCAATTTATTTTCACAATACTCCATAAAATCTCAATCTAGATGGAATTATTTATATGCTACAAAGCGAATAAAAATCGAAACTTTATCGTACTTGCTATGTGTTTTATGTACAAAAGAAAAGGAAAAGGAAAGATAAAAGTGAAAGTCAAAAGTATCCCATTACGATTCAGTTTTCTTCCCATTACACGTCCATTTGAGAAGTAATAAAATAAGAGTAAATACTGGTTCATAATACGGTAAGTGCATAAGTATGCATTGGGAAGTGTTTATGTCACTTTATGGACATTTAAAGATAGTGAAATTGCAGCACATATTGTTTTCGTAGAGCGAAAATTACATTATTTTTCACATGAACTTTACATTGCTTGTTCATAAAAAAGTCAACCTTTTCTCAATCAAGTCCACTGCCAATCCCCTAAAATGTATAATTTGTTGCATTTTAAATTGACATTCCATAATGTCCATGCTGTGTGTGACAAGAACTACACATATGTGGTGCATTTGAACATTTATTTTATTATTTTTTATGCAGAAAAAAATGTGAAAGAATTTTTTATATGATTTAAGGAATGGAACTAAGGTTTGGTAGCTTTAATGTTGGGTGTTTTCAGCGCAGTTTTGAATTTTTGCAATTAATTTGTGTTTAACGATTTTATGAGATTTGAATTTTACAATTTTAGTCAAGACACTTTGAATTTAACGGCTTTTTATTTGAATTTAGCTAAGACACAGTTTTATGTTTACTTTCTCATTTGCTAATCCATAAACACCTAATGAGCATTTAAAAAATGGCAAAAAGTAGTTCGTAACAATTTTGTAGCTAAAAAGCTGTTAAGGGGTCGTTCGTAAATTACGTCACGCTAAAAATCGACTTTTTTGACCCCCCTCCCCACTTGTCACAAATTTTCCAAAGAATTAAAAAAAATCTGTTTCGACTGTCACAAATTCATTGACCCCCCCTCCCCCCTAAAAGTGTGACGTAATTTGCGAACGACCCCTAATTAATTTTATATTTGATAAATAAACTCTTTCCACGAATTGATGAGAAAAAAAGCTCTCTAACCTCAAAAATCTGCTAAACGAATTTTTTATTGATCACGCCACTGAGGCACTCACTTTCAAGGATACCATGAGCATGTAGTATTCTACCTTTCAGCATTTTTCAAGTGGAATTTTTACAAAATAAAATGTGTTCAAACCCTTAAGGGCACAGGCATGTTACTTGACTTTCTTGAACATTTTAATTCATTTTTTATACATTAAGAAATATAAAAATTGCTCGCACAGACGAAAAAGAGTCTACCTTTGGATGTTCTGCCGATACTTCATGCATAATGAATTAAAAGTAATGCGAAGCCTGTAATTATCGATCTAAAGAGACATTTATTGATGGAAGAACACAGAATTTAGCTTCAAGCGCTGTTTTTTCCCTCCTGAATGGATCCCTTTTAAATCTAAATTAAGATAAATGATTCAATTATTTTTGATCCACCCTCTTTACTCTCGTTCTCTCTCTCACTTACTCATTATTCGATCAACTGCCTGTATTGGAAGCGTGTTTGGTGTTTTTTGCACGATTCACATTCATTTTCTTTTATTAATGCACAAAATAAAAATATTTTTAAAAATTCCTTTTCAATCAATTTCTCACAATCGCCTTTTGAGTCTTTCATATTTTTTCGTACTCTTCATATTTTCTTTCAATGTAATACATAATATTGGATAGACAGCATATTCAGCATAACAGAAGAAAAAATGATGAAAACAAAAGAAGCCACAATGCGTATTATTTAAGAATGGAAATATAAAGAATGATGAAATTGCAGAAGCTATCGATGTAATGAAGAGTTTGAATGAATGTTTGTATTGAATATGAGATTTTCGAGATTTAATTTGATGGTTTTCGTTACAAAATGGCGAATTCTTGCTTTTAAATTGAGGAATTAATTTTTCGCATCATTATTTGATGGATGATGCTGAGTTTCTGAATTTAATGATGCGAAGTTCAGAACTGTTTGCATAAAATCTTGAATTTTGGATCAATTGAAGATCAAAGACGTAGATAGACAGTAGGGGGACAGGGGTTGACTCTCACGGTCACGTCCTTGACTATGACATAGTAAGATCATCAAAAATTTTAGCTCAAGATGCGAACTTTTTGCATTATTGATGCAAAGATTCACAAGTAAATCTTATATTTTCGCATCAAATGAAGCAAAAAAAATTGATAATTTTTGAACAAACGATGCAAAAACTCCTTTCTATTCAGAAAAAAGAACATTTAATGTAAGAAGTAATCCATTAATATCCATCAATTTCTTCCTCACTTAAAAGATCCAAACTCATCACAATTTCCAATAATGATTAAATGTAAACAATCATTTCCATCATCATTATCATTAGAAAGATTCTCTTAAAAAGATTCTCTTTAACATCATTTAAGAAATTCTTCAAGAATCCAACAATGGGTCAAGATTCAAAGCTCTGAAAATCATACTTAATGACACTGTTAAAGTAAATAAATATCATCACGTAATTTCAAAAAACTGTTAGTTTTTTCCTCCTCAATATGACTTTTAGACATGCAAACATTCATCACTACTAGTGTTTATGATTTTTCTTAAAAGATAGAGTCAGTTGGAATTTTTTATGTTTCACAGCAATCATCATTAAAGATACTTAAATTATAGCATCATTCAAATGCAATTTTATGAAAAGAAAAGAAGCTGAAAGAAATAAATAAATCTGAATACGAATGCAAACATGTGAAAGAACTTAAATTGTTATGTAACTAAAAGCTCTATTCAAAGTTAAATGCTGAAGAAAGGCACAGTACAGTAGTACTTAAAGAGAGTGTGAATGAAGAATAGCAAATAGAAATTAGAGGTAGATTGTCTAGCTTGCTAATAATATGCTTGGAATAGATTTTGAAGTGGAAGAAGAGTGCTGGGCAAGTGAGGTGTAGGAACTGAATTGGTTGGAATTGTCTGATTGCTTGCTGTTTACTTGAGTTTGGATTTTTGAGAATCAGTAAAATTTGAATTTTTAAAAATCAGCTGCTAGAATTCAATTTTTTCAAAACCGTTAAAATTCAAATTTTTTAAACACTTTAAAATTCAAATTTTTGAAACCTGTTATAACTTGAATTTTTGAAAACCGTTGAAATTTAAAATTTTCGAAACAGTTAAAATACAAATTTTTTTAACAACAAAAATTCACATTTTTGAAAACCGTTGAAATTTGAATTTTTGAAAACCGTTAAAATTTGAATTTTTGAAAACCTTCAAAATTTGAATTTTTGAAAACCGTTAAAACTTGAATTTTGAAAACCGCTGAAATTTAAAATTTTCGAAACTGTTAAAATACAAATTTTTGAAACAGCAAGAATGCAAATTTTTGAAAACCGTTAAAATTTGAATTTTTGAAAACCGTTAAAATTCAAATTTTTGAAAACCGTTAAAATTTGAATTTTTGAAAACCGTTAAATATAAAATTTTTGAGTACCATTCAAAATCAAGTACCAATAGATCGTTTCCTTCATCAATTCGTACTTATATAAATATCTTTTACTTTTCACATGCGATTACTAAATGCATTAAGATACCGACCTTTAATCTTAATCGTGTGAAAACAACTTATTCCCCATCCCTAGCCTCTAATATAAAATAATTTTATCGTCACTATAAATCGATCTATAATAATTCAGCTTACTATTTTACGCGTTGAAATAATTTTCGCACATAAAACTTATGCTATGTCATAATTTATATCATTCACGTTTACATGATGCTTAAATTCATTCAACTTGCAATTTTTTTGTCGTCATTAAAATTATTTTTTAGATCAACTTTATTTTCGTTACAAAATTTATGTCTTTTTTCTTTCATTTACGACTTGCACATTTATTTTTATCGTCTTTCCGTTCCGCAATTATTTCAATCTGCAACTCATGTGCCGGAGCTGCACTGGTAGAAGTGCATAAATGTGCTAAAAACAAAACTCATCATTAATATTTTTTACCTTTTAAAAAAAATTGAGTCATAAAAAATCTTTCGACAGTTCTGTTTTGCTTGCGGTCGTCTTGCAGTTAAAGGATTGTAATTAAAATGCATGTGAAAAGATTTTCTCTTCAACAAATGAGTTTAATGCAGAGACATGAATGAATTGAATGTATGTTTATGTCAATATTCAATAAATAAGGGACGAAAGAAAGAATGTCGACCTAATTTATGCAGACAACTTAACTTAATATAGGTTTTATGTCCGGAATATGTTATTTTAATGAAATACTTTTTTTGCAGCAAATTATTGGCTGTTGTGGGGACAAATAACTGTCATCGTTTGAGAACTGTAATTTTATAGCTTAATAATGTTGATTTTTGGCTTTCGTTTGGGCTCATTTTGTGTCAAGATTCCTTCATGCATGCCAAAATATTTGAAGCACGTCGCAAATTATTTAATAAGCTACCACAGAGGCTTTTGGCTTCATAATACACCACTACTATATCTACAAACAAGAAAAAATTCATTTTAAAATTATGTGCTACTCGGGACATAAATTTCCCATTAAATCAATTAGATTTACCTTTCCTTCTGAATCACAAAAAAAAGTCTCAACTTCTTCATCATCAGAACACTCCCTTTTTGCAATTAAGAAAGAAATTTCCGTCCGACATTCCCAACACTACAAGAAACTACTTAATTATATTTAATTAAAGAAAGGTGGTGAAATTTTTTTTCAGCTTACTTGCGGCTATGGAATTTAAAGTAAAGTAAAGTTCTTGCCTGTGCGCATTCAGTGATTTAGTTCTTTTAAGATGGAAAAGGTTTTGACAGAGTTGGATTCATACTGATTTAACAATGAGGTTGCTCACAAAGAGTAGCGTTGCCAATAATTTTTAGAGGGATATATTTTCAAAAAAATGAGGATTTGGAATTTTTCTCAAAAACCCCTACAAAATTCAAGAAATTTTTCATAGAGCTATAGGTTTTGACCCCCAAACCCCTCCCTGGCTACGGCTCTGTTCAAAACTGGAAAAAACTTCAAAAATTTGCATGTCAAAAAATTCTATTTTGTTATATTCAAGAGTGTGGAACTGAACCGAAAGGCACACGGCATAATAGTGTCCTCAATTTGGCATGAGGCTGAATTTTACGAAATCTGAGCTAGTGGCTGGATTCACGTCTGCCTGGGGACACTATTTTTCATCGTCTCTTCGCCGTGTGCCTTTCGGGTGATCAACTGACTTTTAATCAGTTTCTATTGATAATTGATAATATCGCAATGGTACAGATATGTGGAAATAGATACCTGGACTTAATTTCTCTTCAATGCTAGCATACATAGATTTTAAAACTTACGACTGCAGTTCCGATTTCCAAAGCTGAATTCTGAAATATGCACTTAAAGATGTGCGGCTTCTACTTAAAGTTAGACGCTAAAAAAAATCTTACGCTAAAAAGTAAAAGAGCAATAAATAGGAGGTGTAGAGAACGCGAAATATCATAAAGAACGGAAAATAATAAGAGGAGTGAGGAATTCTTTGTCTTCATACCAAAGAATAAAGAAAAAGGTAAAATGCGCAGCTAAGAATCGGGCATGCAATATACCAAAGAATCAGAAGGGGATAATTTAAGCATTTAGCACCCATGAAATACTTCCGCATATTGTAAATTGATGCTTTTATATATCATTCAACTTCTATTGCCGTTACTAATGCATTGAATTGTGAATTTTGCTCCAAGGATGATTGGGAATTGAAACATTATTCCCAATAATTGAATCATTTCCTTGTTGCTGCTCTTACTGCTCACCTTAAATTGAACTCATTATGAGCATTATTAAACTGAAATTTATTTTTATTATAATTTATGGATGGATGATGCTTGAGTTAGAAAGAATGCGAATTTTATTAGAATTTTTTATTAGAATTCCTTAATGATGTGCTTAATATTAACAAAGAAATGAACAGACGGGAAACAGAAAATTTTATTGCTAAAAAAATGAAACGTTCTGCTATTAATTTATAAATTTTTATATCTGAGTATTATGAGTAATTATAAGGATCCATAAGGATATGGATTTTTTGATAGTGTATTTGTTTTGAACGAGCTATCTATGAACTTAACTTAATTACTTCGCTGGTCGTCCAGAACAATTATGATCCATGACTTAAAATAATTGTGTAGTTTGCTATTTAAATATTAAATCTGCATTGACATGCTTGTGATAAAAAGTATGCTTGTGTCTGCTGTTTAGCATGTTGCGGTAATTTTTCCAATTACACAGTCTAGTATAAGGTAATCTAATAATTTTTTGAATTCTATTTGACCCCACGGCTGGAGTTCTCGGTATACCCCTGGGGTATACACCTGATGTATAGCATGGCATACGTGTAAGGCGTATCCAGTGGAATTTTTGGGGTCCATCCATCTACCATTTTTTGAAAACCAATACGGTCATTATTCGGCACAAAAAAAATTCTAGATACTCCTCTGGTGTAGCAGCACGGGTAGGGTATACCAAGAAACCCATTTCAGTTGTAGATCATTCCACAACCATGATCAAGATAGATTTTTTCTCAAATTTCTGAAATTTTTTCATATTTTTAAGAACATTTCTGTTGAGTTTTACAATCCCAACTGATTTCTCGATCAAAACAGACCAACTCTTAGGCATAATGTTCTATAATCTCTTCCAAAAATTTAATCTGTGCTTTAAGGCATCTAACTAGAAAAGCAAAAATTATTCTTTGTTCAATTCTTTATTTATTTAACTTTTTATTCAAACTTTAACTCATAAAACTTCACATTACATAGCAACATTTTGTTACATTTTATGATATCTTACATAAAAGAAAACTACTCCAGTTTTATTCATACATAAATCATACAATTTTCATAAATGTTCACTCATTGTAATGTTTTATCAGTAAAAGCCATGATAACTTGCTGTGAGCGATGATGAAAAAATTTTCCATTCATTTCAAAAAGTAACATGAGTGCATATGTCTGTGATTTAAGCACATTACGTAGTGCTCGTAATGATTATCCATAATCGATTACACCTATTCGCATAACTGCTTACTTGTCGATATAATTTAAAGTTCCCGCGGGGCTATTTTTTAATGTGAGAAATTTAATTACATTAATGTGATCAGGGGGCGGACAGCTTTAATTACAAAGTACAAACGTTACAAAAAAAATTACAAAAATTACAAAAAAATGTGACAAAAATTACAAAAACGTGACAAACGTGACAAAAATTACAAAAAAATGTGACAAAAGTTACAAAAAAGTGACAAACGTGACAAAAGTTACAAAAAAATTGTGAGAAAATGAATGAAAAATTATAGAAAATGATGAAAATTGTTAGAAAATAATGAAAATTATTGGAAATTTATAAAAAATAATGCAAATGGGCAATTCTACGAACGTCATATTTATAAAATTTGAATTTAAACTAATTTTTCTCATAATTCAGCTATATAGACGTTCAAATGACTACACATACTTATGTAAGACGGTGAAATATACCTTTCTGAACTTATTTCTTCCTTCTATGTGGTTTAATTAACAAAACAGTTGGCCTTTTGTAAGCGTTGTACTGGTAGAAAAAATTCTGAATTTCTACACAATATTTTTTCCACATTTTAAACATCTAGACAACTTTTTATTATTATTCTACTGTACATTCCACCTTCTTTTATGATTCTGCATTCTTAAATTAACTTATAAAACACTTATTAAGCAGAAAAAAGAGAAGAGTTTTCATTCAACTATTGTACTGGTCTTTTATTCTTTTTAATCATAATCCACATTAACATACAGAATATTTTGCTTAATTACGATTGATGCCGATTGATGTAATTAAAGTTATAATCGATTTAGAAAATGAACAGCTAAAGAAACTAAATCACAATGTTTCTTGCATTGTTTAAATAGCTAAAATGCAAATTTACAGCTATAAAACTTTTAATAAATAAAACATTAGAGATAAGAATAGTCCGATTTTTTCAAGATTCAATCCATCTGTGGAATCACCAAAATGATGGGAAGTCATTTACCAATATTTTTAATCAATTTTCTTTAAATTCCACCAGCTTCCAAAAATTTAAAACAATTTTCTTAATTTTCCAGCACTTGAACCATTTTCTATAAATTTCCAATAATTTTCCACCATTTCCACCAATTTTCATCAACTTTTTCATAAAAATTGCAAAAAAATTACAAAAGTTACAAAAAATGTGACAAAAATTACAAAAATGTGACAAAAATTACAAAAACGTGACAAAAACGTGACAAAAATTACAAACATTACAAATGTTACAAACGTTACAAACTTTGTAATTAAAGCTGTCCACCCCCTGAATGTGATTTAATATTTTTATTGAACCACCCAAACCTAAATAAAGCTTGTTCGGTTTTTCACATTCACGTCTGCAATATGCAATTAACAATTTTAAATCTTTAAAATCTTGAGTTTTAGTTTTTTTTCGCATGTGCATGAAAATTTATTAATTAATTTAAGAGTGAAAATTCCGAGACGTAAATATCAATTAGGAATATTGCAGAATGTTTATTTTTTTATTGGCACACGAATTAGGTCAGTTGAAATGTGAATTATTACGAAAATAAGAGTAAATAGAAAATAGTTTTAAAAGATTATGCGGACTTAATGAATTTGCAAGTAATTTATTCAAATTAAATGAGTAAAATTCTGCATATTGTATGACTCAAGTAAAATTTATTTTTCCGAGACGCTGTGCAAAACTTCATAAGAAATGGAAGGAGATCGTGACTTAAAATTGTAGATTTTCAAAGATAAAATGGATTTTAATTTATATTTTGGATGTTGAAAGTGAAATTGTTGAATTTCCATTTGAGTACGAATTGGACGGTCAACTAGGGTGGGTTTCTCACTTGACTATATCTATCACCATACTATGAACCAGCCATTTCTTTTTCTTTAAAATTATCATTTACCGCTTCTTCCAACCCATCATCCTTAAATATCGGCAAAACCTACGTATTCTCTTTCGCTTCATTCTTTCCTTCCGTAAATCAATAACTTCACATGACTTCCAGCTTAAATATCTAAAGTAAATCAACTCCACTAAGAACACAATAAAACTGACAAATAACCCAACTACTAGGATTAGTAATGGCAAGAACAGAGCCTTTAAACTGAGAGCATTTTCCTTTTCATTCTGAAAATGCTTTGGAAAGGATTCTCTTACAATAATCTCAGTCCAGAAATTAAGGATACCAGATTCTTGCAGAGAAGACACAAGAGCTATGAATTCTGACTTTAAGGGGAAATTTTCGTGTACTAAGTAGCTTGCATATATTTTATCGGCAAAACCACTAAGAAGATCAAACAGCTGTCTATTATTTTCAAAATTTTGACTAGAGCTAACAAATTCCTCACCAAATCTACAACGCACTCCATATGCAAGACTAGTGTCGACGTTTTCTGGCAACATTGATAATGCAGTATATCCGAGCCTTAATGGAACTTTATGGATGACTTTTTCTGGCAAGAAGAACTTAATTTCCTCATAATATTCATAAACCTTCGTATCAGAATCGTTGAGCTCTGTAAGTGACTGAACTGATCGCATAGGTGGCTCGACAATGGATGTTGAGATCAAAAAGGATTTAAAGATATCCATCAAAATGAAACACATAAGAATGAACGGAACTAACATTAAACGATTCTGAGAAATTTCAGTTTCATCTATAGAGTGACCATAGATGATTTTCAAGATAGAAGTTATTAGTTTAAATATGCCAATATCCTGCTTCTTAACAAGCTTTAAAACTTTCCACATTATTCCAACAAAAACAGCTGTGCCAATAAATATTAAACTAACAATCTTCTGGAATGGATTTGAGAATAAATGATCATAAACTGGGATATTACGTGGAACCAAGAAACATTGATTAGCACCAAGATCATTTAATGTAATTTCTACGTAATGTGTAGAAATGGTGTTGAATCTTCTGTACAAAATAATATCGTTTGAGTGCTGAACATTGAAAGGGTCAAATTTATTGTTAGTGATCCTATAGCTAATATTATGGCGTTTACAAAACTCATCTATAACATTTCCATCAACACCCAATATTCTATTATCTAAGCTTCGGTAAGAGTAAGGAGGAGTGGAGTAGAAAAGGACTCTGAGCTGATTTGGGATCGAGAATATATTGCAAAAAATTATCATCAGCGTAGTCAAAAATGTATTTGTCAAAAGTATTAAGGAATATATACTTTTCAACTCGCTCACCAACTACGTCAATTATCATGGCAGCTACATAACTAGGAATTCTTAAATTCGAAAGAATCAGGCGAAAATTATTATCTCTATAAGTTGTTTCATATCCAGAAGCATCAGAAAAGAACGTGATGAAAATAAATTTTGTTGAACTCTTTAGCTTGAATGTATTTATATTAATCTTTTTGCTTTCGTGACCCTGTGAAAGAAGTAAAAAATTTAGAATTAAAATTTTACAAAAAAGGCCACTTTTAAATTTAAATTTCCATTTTTTTTAAAAAAAAAATAAAATTAAAAACATAAAAAATTCAGCAGTTTTTTAAAAAATTCAAATAAACGAATTCAACAGTTCTAAAGATTTTTAGTATTTTTAAAAAATTCAACATTACTAAAAATGTTATTTTCAAATTTAAATTTCCAGTTTTTTAAAATTTTAAAATTAGAAATCTGAATTAAATTAACTTTTAATTTAAAAAAATTCAAAAAAACGAATTCAAAAAATTCAACATTATTCAAAAGTTTAACTTTCTAAAAAAATTAATTTTTAACTATTATTTTTAAATATTTTTTAAAATTCTGAAATATTATTTAAAATATATATTTAATATATATTTAAAATTTTTAAGCTTTTTATTTTTAATTTTCAAATATTTTTTTATTTAAATTTTTAATTTTTTTTAAAGATTAAAAACTTATATTAAATTAATGTTTAAAAATATTTTTTTATATATTTTTTTAATTTTTTGAATATTTTTTTAAATTTTAATTTTAATCAAATTTTTATACATACATTAAAGATGAAATCGTCAAGCAACAAAAAATATTCAAAGTCTGATATCTTCTGTCGATATTTCCGCAATGTAAGACTAAATATAACAACCCGAGTGTCATTCCTCAATAAACTTTCCAAAATACAGTTTGTGTCTATCTGCGAAGAATAATCTGCAATGCCAATGTTCACGGTTCCATTTTGGATTTCAGTGTTTATGTTAATCACATTTACTAGAATATTCACAATCTTAGTACATTGTTCCTTCTGCATTTCATATTTTGAAGGAACTAAACTTCCATTTACTTTCACAAAAGCAAACAAAATTAGAGAGAACAATACTAAAATTTTAATCATTTTCACTTTGTAATACTTAACAAACTTATTCGGCTGAAAAATATTTTTAGAATGCAGTCAGAATGAAAAATGCTGCTGCTTTTAAGGACTTTTTTTACAATTTTATTGCTACATTTACAAAATTAGAAATTTTAAAACACACTTTTTTATCTTTATGGTTTATTTATGTTAAAAAATTCAATGATTTTAGTGTCGATTCCGAGCGGTACAACACACTCGTTACATAACCGCCATGTTTACGTCAAAAAGACACGGTGGTGTCCAGACGCCATCATAACGCTTATTTTCAACTTAATTTGACACAAAAAAATTAGATTTGCTGCAGCGTGTCTTCAAGGTTGTGAACCTAAACTCAATATAATTTTATTGATTAAAATAACGAACAAGGCCATTATTGATCAAAAGAATATACTGACTTGATGTCGTATCAAATCATAGAATTTGTAAATATCAATAAAAATAATGCACAATCAACAATTTCGATCAATTTCATGACCATAGATTGTTTTTAAAATGGAAGTGATAAGGTTTAATGCACTAAATGACTGTATTTACTTATAAATTTTTTTTTATAATATTTCAATCAAGATAATTGAACTGAGTAATAAAAAATCGTCAACATTATTAAATGGACATTAAAAAGCATTGTTTCATACCAAGTTCATCGTATCATACAAAATTTCATCAAAAAGCAGGTCCGTCAAAATGTGTGCATATTTACACCATATTTAATTGCAACTCTAGTGCCACATTAATCTTTTAATCTGATTCCTTAGTCTCATAATATGTCCTCTGTCTTCTTAGTTCCTTTTCATGTGTTTTTGAAAATTTAAAAACTCTCAAAATTTTATGAAATTTCTTAAATTTTTCTCTTTTCTTTCTTTCCTTTCTTAAATCAATAACTCGACTTAGTTTCCAATTCCTATACTTATTAAATAAGACTTCTATTACAAAAATAATTACACACATGAATATTCCAATGCATAAAATTGATAATGGCAGATATAATGCTTCTAAAACAATAACATTTTCACTGTCATTATGAACGTGCTGTTTTGGGAACGTTTCTATGATCGTGGACTTGGTCCAGTGATCTAGAATTCCAGACTCTTGTAAGTAAGCTATTAAGAATTTTAACTCATTTTTGAGAGGATAATTTTCATGCATGAGATAAGTAGAATAAGTTTTATCAACATATCCATCGAGAATGTCAAAAAGCTGTCGATTTTTATCAAAATTTTTATCTGACACAACAAACTCTTCAGCAAACCTGCACCGAACAGCATATGCAAGGTTTTCATCTACATTTTCAGGCAATTTTGAAAGTGCTGATGATCCAAATAACATTGGAACATGATTGAGAACTTTGTGATGTGGAAATATAGGGACTTCTTTATAATATTCATAAATCATTGTGTCTGATGAAATCAATTCCTCAATACTTTGGACAGATCTCATAGGTTGGTCCACTATAGACGTGGATATAATAAATGACTTAAAAATATCCATTAAAATAAAACAAATAACTAGAAATGGGAATAATAGCAAGCGTTCCTTTATGGACCATCGATTAAAGTCACGGTCATCAATAGAATATCCAAATATAATTTTTAACAACATCAAAATTAGTCGAAAATTATTTAAATTTTGTTTACGAAATATTCGAATGATTTTCCATAAAAATCCTATTATTAAAAAGGAAAACCCGAAAGTTATAAGAACATAGTTATCGTAAGGAGAAGAGAGTATGTGTGAATATGTAGGAATATTGCGAGGAACTAGAAGACATTGAGATGCACCTAAATCGTTGATATATTTAAAATCCAAAATTAAACAATTTTCACAAGTTAATCGTCGATACAAACAAACATCAAAGGTTTGCTGTACATTAAATGGAGCATATTTTTCATTTGTTACAATATATGATAAGTTATTATGACTACAAAACTCATCTAATAGAAGTCCTTCAACACCTACAACTCTGTTGTCATTACTACGATATGAATAAGGTGGTATATCATAATAAATTACTTTTAAATTTTTATCAATAAATTCACTTCTTAAACTAAAATTTGCTTCCTTAAAAATAAATTTTGTAAAAGTTGCTGAAAATTTGATTGGTCGAAGTTCATTTCCAAAAACATCCAGGAGAAGTGCATTTGTGTAAGAAGTATCTCCATATATGCTGTATATTTGTCTGAGATTCTGCTCCCTTTGATATTTCATGTAGTTTCTCTGATCCAAAAATCGTGTGATGAAAATAAATTTCGTTGAGGTTTTGAGATTGAATTTTGATGCCATAAACTTTCTAGAGCGTTTATTCTGCATATGAAATTTGGAAGAATATTTATTAATAGTATGGACAGCAGCGTAGCCATAGAGGGATCGAGGAGAAACCTTTCGAGATTAAAATTGGATTTTTTTACTTCTCATAAAAATAAAAAAAATTCAAGGTAAATAAATCCTCACAACTTAGATTTAAATTGACTATTTTATTATAAGGCTTTAGAGTGGTCCAAATTTTTTTGGTAAAAATCCAGAACAATTCAACAAATTTCGTAAAAATACGTAAAATCAAAAGCAAATCAAAATTTTTTCATTTTTTTAATAATTTCAAAAATTTTGTGAAGTAAATAAATTATTTAATTGGTTTATTTATTGGACCCCATTCGAACCCAAGGTTCAGACAATGTCATCAGACATTAAAATATTTTAAAAGTATTTCTAGAGTTCTAATTTAGAACAGAATTCTTTTCTTACATTTAGAATTTATAAAAAAGCACAAAACAAAGTGTATACTGAACTGCCTGAAAAATTTCTGGTTATACCTCTATTTTGAAAGCACAAAATTAAATTAAATATTTTTAAAAATAAAAATGTAAAAATATAAATAATTTAAATAATAATATAAATAATAATAATTAATAATATAAATATTTTTAAAATTATTTTAAATAAAAAATTGTTCTTACATTTTCTGTAAAATCTTCTAAAAGTATGAAGTAATCAGGATTCAAATTTCGATATCTAAATCCATACTGCTTAAAGCTGTTAATAACGACCCTAAAATCTTTTTCTTGAAGTTTTTTCAATATGCAGCTTGTGTCTAATTCCTTTGAATAATCAGCAACAGCTATATTGACAACTCCATTATGAATAATTTTGTTGCTTACAACAACTTTTTCTAAATAATTTGACACTTTTTCACATTGATTATTGAGTGCTAAAGACGAAGATGGTTCCAAGTTTGAAGAATCTTCAGGACTTATGAGTTTTGAACTTTCACAAACTTTAACATAAATTATGACAAACATTAATTTTATTAAAAATTTCATTTTTTTACTGACAAAATTCACAGCACTTTTTACTTTATTACTTCAAAATGTATTTACAACTGACAATCTTTTGAAAACTTGATGTCCTTTTTATATGAAAAATTCATTTGTATAATGCAATGCTAATACATTGCGTTATCTTTAATCACATAGTGCACAATAATTATTAAACCTTTTATTTTAAAAATTTAAATTGTAATATTACTCAATACATTGTAGACAAATTGTAGACAACACAATCTAAATCCTAATTGAATCAATAATTAATAGTTAGTTTACAAACTGATATCCGAATCTGATACCAAAAAAAAAATCAATGAATATACAAAATGCGGAAACTAACATTTGTTAGAGAGACATTAAAGTTAGAGTTGCCATCAAAATTTCATAAAAACCCGAGTCGTGAAGAAAATTTCCAACTTAACAAGAAGAACGAGCCAATATTGCTTAGCTCAACATGCACATAACTTTCCATCCGAAATTGAAAAAAAAAATCCCTTAATTTAAACAGATTATACGTGGTGCAGCATGCCAATGCTTTTTGATAAATTTAAATGAGATATTAATTAAAATGAAAAAATTACCTTCGCCTTTAAAATGAAACTTTCCTCCCAATTTCATTCGTTGTCGTTTTTCATTCGGTATGAAATTAATCGACCATTGGAAGCGTTTGAAAATGGAATGTTGTTGATTGTTAATTGAGGCATACAAGAGTCCAAAAAAAGAATCGCTAACAGCGAGGTATCATCATCAGAGGAGCACAAATTTATATCTTTTTGTGAATTAATTGCTACGTGTTTTTTCATTGCTTTCAACGTAAAGATGAAATTCCTTACTGAATGTAAATTATCCGTATGTGAGGCATGGAAACATATGATTCGCGAAAATATAATTAACTGATGGTCAATTGCTGGAATCGAAATTTATGGCTGAACAATTTTTTGTTTGTGCTGCTTGAAGATTAATGTAAAAGAAAGTTTGGTGACGTTCGGGAGGAATTTTAATGATTTTTCGTGAGCAAAATGACTTTTTTTGCAGTGGACATGAGAAAGATTGATGAATATGGAGATTAAGGTTGCAGATTTTGTAATCATTAATCGTAATATCGAGTTATTTGATTGAAAATGGTAAAGTTTTATGGAAATGTTATATAAGATGGTCATGATGATGTAGATTCATGTGAATGAAGTAGTTTCCAATTTTCTAAGGTTCCACACTGTGAAAAATTTAGTAGCGAAGCAGTTTGACTTAATGACAAAAACTACGGTAACGGTGAAATACAGAAAGACGTGGGGGTGCGCTGGAAAATTCAATGATCGTTATTATAAAATTCAAACTATTTAACGTGCCACTCAGGTCAAATTCTTATATCATTTTTATCAATTCCATCAATAAATTAGTTTTGAGTGCCAGTTGATGTTCATTGCATTTTTATAACATGTTTTAATATTGAAATATCTGAAATATCATGATAGGTAGCCTTTTTTGGGATTTTTTTGAAATTATATTTTATTGCTACCTAAAATGAATATTCATAGGGGTCATTCATAAATGACGTCCATCAAAAAATGGGATTTTTAGACCCCTCCCCCCCTTGTCACAAAATTTTCATACCAAATAATTTCTTTTGTATGAAGGTGTCACAAAATCTCAGACCCCCCCTCCCTCCTAAATTTTGGACGTCATATATGAATGACCCCCAGGTAAAAAATTCAAAAATAATAATTAAAAGCAGCTTGTCACTAGAGAAGATGGACACAAGTTTCGAACCAAAAAAAAACGTCAACAACAAAAAATAGTCTCAAAAAGTGGAAAAATTTTAGGTGTCCTCCCTGGTGTCCTCTATTTTTTCAAAAAAAAAAAAATATCTTGTCACCCTAGACATGAAAACAAATTAGTCAGGTAACTAATGTAAAAGAAAAATTGATGACGTTCAGAAAATTTAATTTTCTCAAAAATGTTTCTGAATAATAACAATGCGAAAGAAAATCAAAAGTTTCTACAGCAAATTCTGTATAAATACCGAGGCAAAAGACATTCAAATCATCATTCAGCATTAGAAATTTCATCTGACAATATCAGAAAGGTTTCTAATGCAGAAATGAATGATCAAAGAATTTTATGTTTAAAAATATTTAAAAAATAATTTTGTAAAATTTTTAAACAGAAAATTCAATTTCTTTTTTGATCAATATTATTTTCAAATATTGATTGAAATATCTTATTAAAAATATAATTTTTTTTAATTGATGGGCACTGAAATGAAATATATATCTAAAAACTTTTATTACAATGGTGTACTATGAAAAAGTAAAGGTTCGATGATATAGATGAATAATAAGTCAATATCTATATTTGTAAAACACTACTTTATTGAATAATATATCAATGTCGAATGATCCTCTATGATAGGCTGAAAGGATAAGAAATAAATCTAATAAAGAGAGATGTTATTCCTTTCAATAACTTTTATTAACTGATCTTTAAATATAGTTACATTGGTATTTATACTAAAAATATAAAACAATTCTTATAAGATATTATACCTCCGGTTGATCGAGGACCGTGTTATATAATGAAGAATGAGTAATGACAGATGTTTACTCATTCTTTATATGTGCGTGTATTTGAGAGAATGCTCTCTTATTATGCTTATGTGTTTGAGAGGGAGTGTTTCTATATCTCTATATTATTCCCTTCTTTACAAGATAAAAAATTTTGATGACTAAATGATTAATTAGTGAATATAAATTTTAAAAAGCTTATGAAGTTTGGTGGAAATTTGTAGTGATAAGCTTGTTTAGTATTCTTCAATTTATTTATTACTCACCATGATTGTTCTTTTTACCAACTGCGCCAATATATAGAGAAGGATAAATGAATAAAATACACTTGTTGTAACAGAACTGTTTATTTAAGTACAGGATCAAGCATTTCATTGAAATTATAGATACACTTTGATTTTTGAATAATTTTTTTCACTTTAACGTCTTTTGTTTTTCGAATTAAATAAATAAAATGTAATAATTTAATATTTTCGATAACTAATGATTAAATAATTCTTAAGAAATCATTTGGCTTTTATTTAACTGTTCCTTGAAATTTTCAGAAGCATTGTTACTAACCAGCAGTCATGTGATGACCAATCAGCTGATCTATCTTTTAAAAGCGCAATAATCGCTGAATCTTTGTGTTCCTTTTGATGAAGACAAATGATATATAATTTATTTGCCTTCTGTTTCTGTTCTACCCATTAATATTTGCTCATCTTAATTTGGCCTTTTAATGCGAATCAAGCTCAATCGTATGATTTTCCTTTAAATTCACATAACTACGTTTTTGTACTTCATATACAATATCAATTCAATACAGTGGCGTAGAACTTAATTGCATCAATTTATCATGATTGCAATTTATACTTTCAAAAGATATTCTCTTTTATTGAAATTCATTTGAATTTATCATCCTTGACCCACCGCTGATTTTTGCCTGCTTAAAATACTTTTTTTTTCTCTTCGGCGAGTGTATCGTGGTGGGCAATTTTGATTGTCGAAAAAAAGCAATTTAAATGCTTTAGCAATTTCGCAATAATTTTTGTTTTATTCTTCCTTTCCAAAAGGTACACAAAAACACCTTTTTGTTGGTGAAAATTGTTAAATTGGACAATGATTTATCTTTATTATTTTTTTTACATGATCAACCTTTCTTTTTGGATTTTTTCTTGGGTATGAGGAAGGTATGACTAGAGATTTTTGATGTGGGTATTAAATTTTAGACATTTTGTCACTGAAATGTGGAATCTTACCTAACATAGGAACCCTTCAGGTTGGTTCGGATTTTTTCTCATAAATTTTCAAATTCGAGGATAAGGTCCATCTGTGGTACCCCAGGTGGATGTACTAGGGGTACTCTCCTGGGTAGCCCTAGAAACCCAGACCCAACCATATTGGATCCCTCCTTGGCTACACCCCTAGATCATCGAGACATATTTGTTTGGGATTCAAACCAACGACTTATGATTGTCGGTCGCATGCTCCTACCACTGAACTATCGAGGGTTACTCAAAAGCTTGGCAGAATGACAATTTAAACTATTATGTTATCTGAACGGTATCTTTGATGTTATTAAATTTACAATAGAAGTTCATTAGAAGCAAAAGACTTAATTATTGTAAAAAATCCTCAGAAATTTGACCTAAATACCCCAAAATTCCTAATTCCATCCAAAAACATCCACGAGCCATTGGAATCTCCAAAAAAACCCAATCGTCCAAAAAGTGTTCTTCAAACTTCACTCAAAAGTCTATTTTCAATCAAAACAACATCATTATTATCATCATCATCAGTCATCATATTCATTGTATAGTAAATAGCTTCTTATTATAGAAAAAATGTGTGGCACATCACAAAAAAAAGTTCTTTCATCATAAGTGGGTCATTTATGATAAATTATAATCGATGTTACATTAATTCAATGGCTATTGAATCAACTATGGGATTATACAAGCAGTGAGATTAATGGATATAACAAAAAAATCAGTTTGTTAAGACGAGAACGTGTGTGTTGATTTTGTATTTTGTCGATTGAATAACATACAGACACACTAAAAATACCCACATTTTTGCTTAGATTAAAATCTCATGCTGACCGCGTTAGGACGTTCTTTCTTTTCGATGTTAACGGTTTCACATCATCTAGATTGGCTCTTTAGACACTTTGCTTTTCATTTCTCTTTTCCTACTTCATTCATGTCCATGTCAAACCGTCTTCACAAATATTTTGTTATTTTTTTTTCTTCCTCTTTATGCTGCTCGCATTCTTCATGACTTCTCATTATCTCAAGTATGAGATCATAAATGTGTATCACACTATGCACAATTGTATCAACAAGAGTAATACAAATAAATAAAAAATTGTTTGAAATGTGAGGAGTTTAGAGACGGGTTTAGTGAACCTTTGGAATGCAATGTGCATACGTAGCGTATGCAGTGTAGATGAAATTTCTGGAATATTTTAGCGCACGTTTAGAGGGGACTTGTTTTTATGAGGAAATTTTAAAAGATTTGTCTCATACCGTTCTTGAGAAGCACCACTTAGTTGTTGGGGTACCTCTATGTCGACATTATAAAGATAAAATGTGGGTGCTCTGACGGCGTCGTGACGGTGGTCTTTGTTCGACTTGAAGACAAAAAGTGAGGTTTACCATCATTCAGGGTTGTGAGCGTTGATTCAATTCTTGCTAAAACATAGAATCTTCGTTTAGTATGGAATCGCAAACTTAAGCTAGGTACTTTAAAAATGTAGAACATTCTAAATAATCAAAAACTTCCTTACGAATCCAAAGTCACAAAAAAAATTATGAAACCTCAACATCCAACAAAAGAATGCAAATCTGTGCATTTCCAAGAAACGATAAAAAGAAATTGAAACTTAATTTAATTTTTTTTCTAAAAGATTTATGACACAACGTTTTTCAATAAAATTAAAATATTACGAAAATCTTGTTCTTGAAAAAAATAAATTTCAAAATAACTTAGCGCCATGAGAAATGACAAAACATTTAAGAGGAGAATTTAATGCTTTAATTTACTACATTTTTATTTGCATGAGCAATTGCGGCGATTAAAAATTTGATGATTGTGAATTTATTTGGCTTTATGGGCTGTTGTTGTCGTTGATTTTGTTGAGGTAATTATTTTGATTGTGTTTAATGGATTTTTTTTTGGATTAGTTGAGGTTGGATGAGAATTTTCAAGTGCTTTTGAATTAGTTTTAAGAGTGTCCTCTAAGAAAATTCTCATTAGTACCATAAAAGTTTCATAGACCATGCTCATTTTTTGTTAGGACGCCCTTTGATCCACATTCAAATACAAAAATCAATTCAATTCAAATTCAAATTCACCTTTCCATCCACAAGCTGACCAACATACCCATATCAATGGCAAATATTTTCCAAAATAATATGATATTAAGCTCTCTAAAATGAATGATTATTGTATGTTATTCAAAAATTTATCAGCATCATTTGTTACAAAATTCAATTCAATTCCCCCTCACACAAGAAAAAGCCATTTTTATTCGCAAAACCGCGTCCATAAATTAAAGAGAATGAATTGATAAAAGGAATTATGTTGAATGTATATCCATTACGATTGTATAAGCTGGATTATGTAATGAAATGTTCACAATTGTAAGTGATAATGGATTTTAATGAAGCAAAAATTATTTTTATTTGACTTTCTCTTTAACTTTTGAACTTATTTGGATGAATACGAAATGAAATGACACTTGACTTGGTAAAATTTCTCTTTGAAGAGGATTTGATTATTACTTTTTTTTGTTGCAAATTCTGCTTTGTGGGAGTCAGAGCTTGAAGTTGACTCGGATTTTATAAATTTATTAAAAAGACAGTAAGAGATTCAAAAATTCATGGGGATACCCAAGAGGGGTTCGAACCCCCCTAACCCTAGAAAAACAATTTTTTTTAGAAATTTTTCGACGTTTTTTTGAAACTCAAATTTACAAAATAAAATTAACAATAAATTCAAAGTACGCCCCTGCGCAAATCTAAGGCTCTATAAAATGATTGTGGTCAAGATTATAGCAGGGCTGATAATCAAGGGCACAAAGGCAATTTTTATTTGAGCTCTAGCACTCTTATTTTGGGGTCTACCAACGATGTTCATATATCAAAAGATTCGTCTTGTCTGTGGCTATATTTCAACATAAATTTTGAACATTGGTCCTCAAAACTGTTCAAAGTAGAAGCAAAAAATTACAAAGGTAGACAAAGGCTGTACCTTTGCGTGCCTTTGCATGTTTTTGCTTCTATTTTGACTAGTTCTTTGGATCACACTCCCTTAAATAGTATTAGAATGTAGACTAATCTTTTGATATATGAACATTGGTGGTAGACCCCAAAATAAGAGTGCTAGAGCTCAAATAAAAATTGCCTTTGATTATCAGCCATGGATTATAGCCAGGAGAGGAGGAACGCCCAATTAAGCTTTTGATCGTTTTTTCCTGAAACCATCTGCGGCTGATAACCTTCTGTATTAAAAGAATACTCAATTTTAAGTTTAAATCAATATTCTCAGAATAATCACCAGCCCTTCCCTACTCTTTTACATCATAAGCCCTTATTACGATCAAATTTGCCAAACATTAACAAAAACAATTTAAACCACATATTACGATAAGAATCTGTACAGATGTTTGGAGATATCATTACATGAAAATTCCTGTAATTATTAGCTTAAATGCTTAGCGAAAGAAATCACAGTCATTAAGGTAGTTTTTTTAATGTTCACTTCATTCATTTCACCTGAAATGAGAATATTTAAGCTGATAAACTACAAATAATGCAGGAAGAAAAAGAAAGCAGCAACACAAACTTGTAGAAAGGAGAGGAAGGCAGAATGAAGGAAGAAATTATGCGAAAACAACTCGTTCATTTAATTTTGGACTTATATGCTGACCATGTGTGTACTGTTGATATCTGAGAAGATGTATGGAATAAGATGCGAAATATTTGGGTTTTTGCTTTTTCTTCTTGCCCTGTCTTTACAGTGAGCAGTCGAGTAGAAAGAAAAATTTATGTGCAAAACAGAAGAGGTTCAACGACATCTAACGTTGTTGCGGCATGGTGCGAGCGCAAAAATAAGAGAATCAAATAAATAAAAATAAATATTAAATGAAGAAAGGCATCTCATTTCATATGTTGATGGTGTTCAATTTATTTTGCCATCTTTTTGGCTAATTTATTCAATATTATGTGTATTTTACAAATGAATGAATGAGCATGCAAGTAGGGGAGGTGATGTGGTTTTGGGTCAGAAGCGCATTTTTAATAAGATTTGAGATAAAGGTGAGAATATTCTGATTGATGTCAGTTTATCGTTGACTGTAATTTTCTTGGTCATATCCTACGGGTTCTAGGTTTAAGTGTATGTCATACACTAGTGGAGCCGGAAGGTATACTGAAATGCCACGCTCATGGTTACATAACGGCCTTTTAGTGAATATATCAGTCTAGATTATTTTCAGACCTACAAAAAAAGTCAAAACAGTTCCACATTCTACAAAAATTCTGCTTCCAAAAGCCATGACCAGTGCTTAGCATCAATTTATTTTGGGTGCGCTGTGTGTGATTAAATAAAAAATTTCTCCTCTTTTTCTCTGTTTTCTATCCATTCTTACCGAGAATCCGCGAATAAACTACCTTAAGTCAATGAAACATCCACAAATATCTTTTCATTTTTTTTGTTAACGGCAATTTAAGTTTTCTAAAACTTTACCGCAAAAATCAATTATAATATTGAGTGAATTATTCATTTCTCCATTCGTGTGAATATCAAATTAGTTTCACTGCATATCAACAATCTCGCTGATGATGGCTTTTAATTCAATCCATGATATTCTCAATCTTTCTGTATGATATGCAAAAACGAAGGCCTTTTAATCCACAAAACAAAGCAAAAAAAAGTTATTGAAAGTGTTTCTGTCTTCACGCTTCAGTCGCTGATAGAATTTTTCATTCTTTCTTTTTTTGAGAAAAATTTCATCTGACATGATGATGATTATGAATATTTTTCTTTTTATCTCATCTACCTTTCTGCTCACTTGTGGATGAGATGTGAAAGGAAGAAGAATGGATGATTCTTTACAGACATAGATCATCAGAGTCTGAAGATTGTCTAATGATTCGCAACATGACCATCATGTCAAAATTATTTTCGTAATTTTCTTGATAATTTTTTTTTTGGCAAGTAGCATGTTTAGTTGGGTGGGGTTAGATGGGATGATTTCGGGGCAGTTTGTCTACAATTATTTAATTTGTTTTTCAATTAGGGATATTGATTGACAAGTGATACGTCTACAAGTTATGAGATGGTTCTATAATTTTTACAAAATTTCATGCTTAATTTTTTACCAGATCCGTAGCTAGGGGCTGATTTCGTGGGTGTAACCTAGAGTAAACCATATTCCTTAGGGTTTACCATAGATATTATAATTAGTGACGTAACAAGGTAGGCGAGTGATACACTATGGTATGCCTTAGAGACATGTGCTAAAAACAATTTTGTTAATCCAAATGATAAGTTGGTGACTTACAACAGTCTAACTAATAAGAATATATATGAGAGTATCTTACCTTTCAATCAAATTTGACAATCTCCAAAAGCTCCCCAAACATCAAAAAATCAATAATCATCACAACTTATTTATGAAGATGATTGCTGAATTTTCGCAGATATTATTATTGTAATGCGATGCCTAACGACATGTTCAGATTGATAGCTGGAAATTTTTATGTTATAAAATTTTTCAAATAATTCTTGATAAATTGTTCTTAAGGCAGTATGCTGGTATAATAAACATAATTCTTATGAATTATTTTGGCAAGTTTAGCAAGAATTTAGCATTTTTACTGAGAAATTGAATTTCATATTGTTCTTACTGTTGTTTATTTTATTCTTGCTTGTAACATGTTCATTAATTCTTGTCAGAATGAATGTTAAAAATTCATTAGGTAAACTTTTAATGAATATGAATGAAAAATTGAATTAGTGAATGTTTTGCAAAGGAACCGTTAGAAAAAGTTAGAATTGGAATTATTTGGTTGAGTTGCTTGGGGTAGGGTATGAATTTGGATGGGTTTATTTATGAATCTTTAAGATTTGAGCACAAAATAATTTTTGTAAGAGGAAATCGAGCTGGATTTTGCTGAATTCTACCTGTCTATCTGAATATTTACTGTGAAAATTTATTTAAAATTTTCAATTTTATTTAAAATTTTCAAACTCATTTAAAATTTTCAAATTTATTTAAAATTTTCAAATTTATTTAAAATTTTCAAATTTATTTAAAATTTTCAAATTTATTTAAAATTTTCAAATTTATTTAAAATTTTCAAATTTATTTAAAATTTTCAAATTTATTTAAAATTTTCAAATTTATTTAAAATTTTCAAATTTATTTAAAATTTTCAAATTTATTTAAAATTTTCAAATTTATTTAAAATTTTCAAATTTATTTAAAATTTTCAAATTTATTTAAAATTTTTAAATTTATTTAAAATTTTCAAATTTATTTAAAATTTTCAAATTTATTTAAAATTTTCAAATTTATTTAAAATTTTCAAATTTATTTAAAATTTTTATAAAAATAATCAAACACCAAAAATGCGCCAAAAATTTTATTCAGTAATTTTAATGTCTAAGTCGTGTCCATAACTTTACAGCACCAAACAATTAAACTATCTCAAAATCCCCCCAAACCTCTTAATTATTTTTAATAGCCACTTTTCGTAATTGCTCATAAATCTACTCATAAAAATCATCGCCAAAAATTATCATTTCTCTTGTTCATAACACGAGCTGCGTGTTATAAATCATAAGTGAAACGGTCTAATTTATGTACAGAGAAAAGAATCTGAAAAGATAATTTCATAAACATTTTCAACATCGCAATTCATAATTCTTTCAGCAAATAATAAATTCAACATAAATGAATCATCAGCATGTTCTTGCATCTCACATTACTTTCATTATACTTTAAAATTATTATTTAAAACCACACTCGCCATATCCACAGCCACAGCCACTTCTTTACCCAACAGAATAACTTGAGATTGTTTTTGTTTTAGTCACTGTGATGATTTTGTCAGGCATTTCAGGCAGATATTTTTCGAGAGGGGATTTTCAGTGGATTTTTGTGAGTTTTTCCTAAAAACCCCAGAAAATTGATGAATTTTGTTAATTAAACTCTGCACTAGGGTACCCTAGGTGGAGGGTTGGATAGGTTCGGTACCCAGACTAACCCTAGGAACCGCCCTTTGGTATTTTAAAGTTTTTTAGAGAGAATTTCTCTTAAATTCAGGTTAGTGGACATATTTGAGTGACACATCATGGAAATAGTGACTGCCATTGAAAATAAATCTCACTCGGGAGACACTCGACTGCTTGAGATAAAAAAATCTAAATTTACGTTAAAAATTCCTCACAAGGGAGAATTTCATTCATTTTTATTTTCATTAATAACATTTTTCATTTCTTCATTGAATTGAGACTGATCTCGAGAAGCTTGTAGGCTTATGTTCTGTTGCAATAAATTGAATATCAAAAAATGATCAAGACTTATGTCTCAGATTCAATATTGCGAAATGGAATATGAAATAATAAAAATTGATAAAATGTCGCCAATGATCGAGAGCGCGTTATAAAGAGAAAAAGGAACGGAATTGCAACTGATTACGGGTAGAATAAGAGACACTACATGGAAGGCAGTGAATTTTTATTTTAAAATAAAAGCTGTAATAAATCTGAGGGCGTTAAGCTGTTGGGAAAGGAAGTTGACATTCAAACACACACACACACATTTTTTTGAGCTGCATGCATACACACATTTTTTATGGATGTCTGTAACATCTGACTAATTTAGTTTTATTTGCCATTATCACTTTTATATGTCTAGAGGCTCTCCTATTAGACTGTGAAGATGAAATGATAAGTAATGAGACTGTGAGGAATATTTTGAGCATTTAACGCAGTTTAAAGGATGATTTATGCAAAAAGAAATTTCTTAAAACTTTAGTGCCTCTTAACATGACATAATTGAATTTTTTGTCGGCTTTTGGTCACGCAACGTAGGAGTTTGTAAGCCGGTTACATGCTTGATGTTAAATACATTGTATATGTCAAGTAAAAGAGCCGTTCACACAGTTATTGAAGTTAATATGGATTTAATATTTTGCCATTAATTAAGTGACTGCGATAATGATTTCCTTTCACTGATTCAGGGTTCGAGAAATACGAATAATTAGTAGGCCAAAAACATTTTAAGTGTGAACGAGAATTGCTTGGTTTTGGTTCGACTATAATGCTTGATATAGCAACTACAGGTTTGAGATTCAGTAGGCTAACGTACAGTCCTTTTGTAAGCTCCAGTGAGAAATACAATCAAAAAATGCTTATGATCCCATTTTAAGCACTAAGTATTAGTGTGAATGTGAGCCTTAGTAAGTAACCCCATACTATTCTAGGTATTATTATAATTCATAAGACACATACATGGTAGAAATCTGAAAATCCTGTCCTCTGATAGCCTTCAACTCAATCTACTTCGATCCAAAAATAGTTGTTAATAAAGTCCAGTTCCATTATCCACTCACATCATTACCATTCTGACAACATATAAACCCAAGAATTTTATTGTAAATTCCAGTTAAAAATCCACTGTAGTCATCTACTTTTTACAATAATGAGCCATAAAGTAGGATGTCAGATCGTTTTGCCAATATCTGCCAACAACAGAACGTTCGACAGTAATCGCAATTCCCTCTCTATATAATATTATTAATCATTATATAGTGCAATTGAAATTGTAACTATCTGACTGCAATAAAAGAGCAGTTTTTGTGTGTGAGAGTGGATAGATTCGAGGTATTGATGATAATGATACTGATATTGATGATGACGATGGCTGCATACACATGTAGAAGAATAGACAAAGAATTGAGTCCCACTGCTTGATTCTTGCTCGCTCTCTCTCTTCTTCTGTTCACGACAATGGAAATAAAAAGAAGAAGGCGATGGCAATGAAATGTGGATATAAAAATTAACCTTGATAATGCAACATAAACACAAAATATAATTATTTTTATTCTCTTACTTGCCTTTTAATGCATTTTGAAAAGCTCGCAGAGATGTGAATTTATTGATGGAATTGATTATTTTGAGGGAGTGACGGAGGCGCATTGTTATTATTGCACTATTCAATGGCAAGTAACATTATTAAGCTTTTAAACGGACTTTTAATATTTGAAATTTTTGTAGTGGTCAAAATGTAAATACTTTAACGGTTGAAATTTGAATTTTAATTAGACCAAATTTTAAATTTTCTTTGACAGTTATTTTTTGAAATTTTCAAAGCCGTTAAAATTTTAAAATCTCAAAACTGGTTACATTTGAATTTTTTAAAATTCTGCTTACTCCATAAAACGAACACTCAAAGATTCTGTCAGATCAGATAATTCTCAAACAATCAAACCCAAACTGCACCAATAAAAACCTCATTCCAATGCCGAAAGCAGAAGAAAAATAAGAAGAAATTGATAATAATCGATGAATAAAGCGCACAGCATTGAAAAAAGAAGAAGACAAAAAGAAGCGATTTAGGTGCAATCTAGAAAAGGAAATTTAATTTTTTTCTATAAATTTCTATAAAGAATCTCTCAATTGAAAAGAAAATTGAATTGTTCACTTAAGTGTGACCAACATAATTTTTTTATATACATTTTTTATTATTTTTCTCATAAGCGCAGAGACACACAAATCTAATCCGTGGTTATAGGATAATATCTCTATTTTCAGACGAATAAATCTATCTATGGACGAACGAGTATAAGAAAAGAAATTGTAGATAAATTATTTGATTTATTTCTTATTCTTTTGGCTCGAAAGAAGTTGTGTATGCTGTACAGCATAAAGTGTTAATGTCATGGTAGAATTGTGAGACTTTTTTATGGCTTTTAGATGCTTCATAATCATTTCCTATTTAATTCTAATTTAATTCACTCGAAATGAGAAAACTTTTTTTTGTTGTACTTAAAGTGACATTTAATGAAAAAATTTACGGTGATAATTTTCACTGTTAGGCTTTGTGTTGCTGATGCTGGGATGAGAGAAAGTTCTTGGCTGCTTTCGTGAACTTAGGTGGGGGTAATCTGATGTAATAAGTAATTTTAAATGGTTGGAAATTGTTTGAAGTTTTCAATAAAAATAAAAATCTGCAAAAGTTTATGAACTGGGGCCAATTGCTAGGTATTACCTGGGCTACCCTATGGGTATAGCCTTGGGTATACTCTAGTGGTACCCCCAGAGGTATACGCTTAGTCCAAATTAGAATTAGGATTACCCTAGTATTACACTAGTATTACCCTAGATTATATCTCTAGGGTAACACCTGGGGTAGTTTATACTCTCGAGTATAACGAGCAGCTGACCCCTGATCCCAAAAAAACATATATTGACATGGAACCGGTGAAAGGATGGAGTGATTTTATGGGAAATATACAGATTTGAAATCAAGTTGCAAAGTTAGCACAAAGACTACGTTTTGATGACTTTTACACAAGTATTTGATTGTGTAGATCCAGCCGACTTGTGAATTTTTGTCAGTTTGGTTCTAGATTAAAGTTTATTGAGCACTAAAAACTAAAACGACCCCAAAGTTGCTTCTGACTTGCACAAAGTCTCAACATGGTTGTGTTTTCCGGGCATGCATTTAAAAACCAAAAATTGCAGCATTTACGCAACATCCATGTAGCATAATTTTACCCATTAAACGCAAATAAATTAAATGCCAATTGGATTAAGTAAAGAAAGTCAATTGTGATAAAAATTTCCTTCCTTTTCGGATGTTACACATAACTTTTTGTCGATCGCTCGTAATATGCATGAAAGTTGGGTAAATATTGCATATCGACAAAAAAAAAATTAAAAGAAGCTAGCAACAAAATAAATTGTTCACATATTGGAAGTGAAATGCAAAAAAATAAAAGATTGGAATTTCCTCTTGACACTTTACTTCACAGTTGCCTATTTTTTCCTCTCTTACCTGATTTTAGTAACGCTTGTCGAGTGCTTTCTTGAGATTCTTCGTGACTAGCGAAAAAAAAAATAGTTTTAGCTTGCAGAAAAGGTAGCAATGGCAACATCAACCGGCATTTATTCGAGAAATAAGAAGAAGCGATGCTTTATTGAATGTTTTTATAATATGAAAAATTCCTCACAAAATAATTGAATGGAAGAAGGCGAACATGATGATGATGATGTAGGGAGTGAAAATAAAGAGAAATTCTAAAATATTGATGATAATTATGAAAGGAAATCATGTGGTCTATTGATCATGAAGAATCTTTTTCTGCTTTTGTTCTGTTCTTTGATATCAAAAATTTCTCTTTTTTATTAAATAAGTATTTAAGAACTTTATTGAATGGAATTTGAATGCTATATGATAATTATTCAAACTGAGATGTAACTTTATGGAGGGAATTTTGGAATTGAACAATTTTATTGATAGTAATGAGGATTTTCAAAAGAAATTAATGAATTAATTTTATAATCTAATAATTATAAATACACGGCAATAAAATATGAGTTATTATAAATAATGCACCATGAGTGGGAGTAATATTAGGCTGACCATCGGCATGGTTTTTCAGCGGACTGTCCTCTATAATTTTTATGTTCTTTAAATTTTTTTTGCATTTTTGACAAATGTCCTCTATTTTGCTACCCAAAAATGCCAAACAAATAAAAACTATTGTTCTTATTTTTTAATAACACAAAATTTGATTTAAATGCTTAAACTTTTATCTACATCGTTTATCCAAAATCCAATACAGTGTCTCATAATAAGAATTGGTGATAAGTTTATCACAAATAGAAATATTGACTTTATGACAGTATTAAGAGTTCGAATCTCAATTCATAAATTGAGTACAAATAGTACACATAATTTACTTTTTTTAAAGATTCATACAATAATATTTTGCCTTTTGTAATAAAAACTAAAATAATAAATTTTTTGAACATTTTTGATTCTTTTAAAAATTATGTTTTACATATTTTTGTTTTCTTATTTTAAAGTGACACAAAATCCGAAAAACTTGAATTTTTTATCATGTCTGATTTTAATTTATTATAAAAAAAATTGAAAAATAATCTTTTATTGATTTAAACACTAGCTTTAAACACTAGCACATTTATGTGTATCATTTATCCAAAACTCATTACAAAATATCATAACAAGAATTGGTTATGTTTGATAAGCATATCACAGCGATAAATTTGCATGCAATATCGCGCTAGAGTTCGAATCTCACTTCAAAAATGGATTAAACTTATGTATTGTTCTATTTTAATTTTCTATTTTTTTTTTGAATAAGACAAAAAATATACAATCTTTTAAAAATAGTTGAATGTTACTTTTTTATTTTTTTTTCGAATACAAAAATCACAGTCTAACCACAATAACATCAATAATGTAATTTTCCCTCAAAACTAATCATAATAAAAATTATTACATGCCGACACAAGAAGAACATTTCTAGCAGAAAAAATAAAACAAAACAAGTTAAGAACAAAAAGCGCGGATGTAAACACATAATAAATAATCCACCGCACAAATCAAATAATGAAGGAATCATTAATAATCGAACTATGAATTAAAAGTGATGAGAAAAAGTTTTTTTGATTTGAGAAAAATCACTCATGCTGCTTCTCATACCTTTTGCGATTTTTCCACATGATTTCATGCTCATGAACCTTAAAGATTTCCGAGTCATATTATTTTATGCTGTTGTTGTTGCTACCTGTTATGTGATGCGGCATTAAAGACCGAAAAATTGAAACTATTCATTTAGAATTTTCTTTCCATATTAATGTTTACAGGAGGTATCTTAACTTAGAGCTTAACTTCTAAAAAAATTATTTTAATGATGATGATGATGAGAATTTAGAATCTACATGAAAATATGTTCATGCTATAGCATAATGACCTGACGATTGGCTGGAAACAAACAATTTTAATTAATCTTTAATTAGTCTTTAATGCTTTAATGTGATTCGCCTTTTTTCCAGCTTAACATCTTCGATTCTCTCTTTTTTTTCTATTTTCATTCAAAATTGTATGTCGATGTTGTTGTTGCTAGTGCTGCTGCTTCTGTATAAGAAAGAATCAAACGATCAGTGGCTATTTATTGCTCGCTTTTATGCTTTTATCATTCTTGGACTTCTGTGAATGCGAATAAAAAGAAAGAAGGCATGGAGAAATCCTTTAATTAATTCAATATTATGTAGATCTATAAATTATAATGCTATGGCTATTGTGAAATAAGAAAAAATCTTAAATCACTGACTAGTGAACTACAGTTGGCTCTTGATAGGAGTTCATGCTTGCTGCAATCTTATTAATTGAAGCTTAAAATGCAAGCTTTAAATTGTTTTTATTTTTATTCCAATTTTAACGACCTTTTAAAATTCAAATTTCACTTTCCTATTAAAGTTTTCTCTTCTCAGAGCTAAAATTTATTACCTCAGTAAATTTTATCATCTCAGTAAACTGTGTAAATAAAAATTTTACATTTTTAATTTAATAAGTGAAAAAAGTTAAGTTGAAAGCTTTATTACAGATTGTTTTAATATTTGCAATCACGAAAATTTACCAACAGCTGCTCTCAAGATTAAAATTATGATTTTGCTCAAAATCTCAAGTAATTTAAATTCTCAAAACTTTAATTTCAATTCAATTCAGGAAACAATGAAGAATTTTAATTTTTTCTGATTACATAAAGAAGTTAAAATCATATTTTTCACAGAGATTCCATTAAATTTCAATTAGCAAATTCAACAAATGTTTTGTAACAGTGCAATTGAGATGTTTTCGCACAATTGACATTTCTTTTGCAAACATTGTAAGAAGAATTAAAATATTCTGTTTATAAAAGAGCTTTGGATGATGATGTGCAGTTAGTAAGTTTGTTTTTATACAGTTTTAAGTGTGGATTGCTAATATTAGCTTTTGTGATGAGTAGTTTCAATGGTTTAAGCTATCGATTGTCGATTAAGTGTGTTTGCAGTGCAAAAACCTTAAGATATTACAAATTGAGTTGGTTTAAGATCTTCTTGTATAATTAGTTACTGAATCTGGGATAATAGTCAATTATATTGATTAGTGTATTTGACTATCTATGGCTATATTGCTGTCAAAAATACCTACATGCGGATAATGAAGGAGACAGTTTCTCGTCATACATTCCTACCGTTACGCAACTAGGTACCCCTAAGGTATACCTGGTTGTATAGTCTGAGTTAGGGTAGATATTTTGGGGTTAGAGTAGGTTAAGAATAAGAAACTGGATCCAGAAGCCGTGCTAGACCTGAATTAAGAACCTAGTCACAAGGACCTAGCAAGCAGTTCTCAAAAATAATCAAACAAACCATCATCTTCCATCCCATCGAGTTTCCACTGTATAGCCTGCAGAATGTAAATCTTAATGACTTGAAAGATTTGCACAAAAAAATTTCACCTTTTTATTTTGCATAAATTGTGCACAAAAAATCTTTTTTTGTAAGTAAGCAAGAAGCAAGCAGAGAAAATATTTATTAGCAAAATCTGCAAATAGAAAAAAAAGAATCAAAGAAGAAGACATAAAAAATGCGGAAAAATTCTTCATCAAACCAAAGTCACAAGCAGCAGCAAACAGCATTAGGCTACTGATAAAAGAAGCTCAAAGAGAGGAAAAGAAAGAATCACAGTCATACATACATTTCTCTATGCTACACACAGAGTTGATGTGAAGAAAAAAAAGAGTCAATTTCGCTCTACGCTGCTCACATTTCTCATAGTAGAAAAAACCTCGCGAAAGAAGAGAAAAAAAACCACAGCACAGACAGTCAATAATAAAATACAAACACCACAACATCAACAGTTGTTTGTAGCACTACAGCACAGCTTCTTATGAACATTTTTTTCCCTTTCTCAGTCTCGTAAGAAACGTCAGAGCGAGTAGATTTACAAAGCGAGCGGCATAGTCGATTTTTTTTGGTTTCTTATTCAGCACTGTTGTGAAGTCCAACCAATTTTTACGGTTCGTTATCTCGCGAGTTGCGTGCGATGAATTAATTTTTTGGACATAAAATTTGATAAATTGCATTAAAAATTAATTAACACTTTTGAAAAAAACCATCATAAAAAGGAGATTGGCTGCTGAACTATCGCCATAAAGTGTTACATAAATAAAAAATTGCAAAAAAAAATAAATAAATAAAAAATTAATTTCCACACATAGAGAGAGTGAAATAAAAAAAAATTTATGCACTTTCGGCTTTGGCGCTAATGCCTTTTTGAAGAGAAAAAAAAAATAAAATTAAGAACACGTTCATTCACGTGAGTGTGCCGCCTGCAAAAAATAAAAGTATCGCGAGTGAGTGTTTTACAATTTTTGAAAGAGAAAAAAAAAATTATTTAGACTTGCTGAGGGAGTTAAGGTCAGCCCGCAGTTATTCGTGTATGTCGTATGCACAGTGCAGTTAATCAATCTTTTATGCAAATATCTTTCACATACTGAATATCAATAAAAGATATTTTTAACTGCATATTTTCGCATAAATTCATTCAATTATTGGAAAAAAATATTGTTTTTAGTCTCAGTTCAGGTTAAAAAGTGCATGAAGCTTAAGTCTTAATAAATTTCAAAGAATTTTATTTTTATGGGATTGTAAAAAAGACTTTTGATTGTGACATTTTAAATATAGTTGACAGAGATATTGTGCACGTTGACCATTCCAGTCATACAACTTTGCAGTTATTAATTTACAATTTAAATTATTTATGTTAAATGGAATTTTTTTTATGAACACTTACTAGGAATTTTATTTTTTCAAATAAAGTGTATGAGCTTTTATAGGATTTTATGGGGCAATTAAATTCTCGTGAGAAAATTTCCATATGCAGGATTTATTTTGACTGATATTTGCATTTTTGGCATAAATGAAATAAATATTTTTTTTTGAGGTTAGGTTTGACTTTTGGGTTCAAGGTGTGTGCTTATAATAAATACTGAATTCTTTCAAGATTTTTGCAAAATTAACTGCAGAATCACTGCGAGCTGATTTTTTTAAAATAAATTTTCAAAATTATTTTTAGGACCTTTCTCTAAAAATCTTACATAAGTTCTTCAAAAACTGGTGACATAGGAGATTTGAAATTTTGTTTTGAACTTAAAATATTTTTTGTACTGAGGATTTATTAAAAATTTACTACCGAAGACTGAAGTGTGTCATAGAATGTGATTGGAACTTGATGAAAATATTCTTAAATTAAAAAAAAACTTTCTTTTAAAGAAATATTCAGTGAAATTGTCAAAGTTTCATCGTTGATGAATTGTTAAAAATTTTGAAGTGTGACTAGAATTTTTTAAAATTTGAAAAAAAAAATTTTTTTTACAAACTTCTTCAAAAAGACCTAAAAAATATTTTTAACTTAAAAAACAATTGACCTAAATTTTTAAAATTTACATAAAAATTAATTATTGAAGATAATTTAATTTTACATTTTAAAAACTCGAACTTAGTTCAAAAAATTTTTTAGAAGACAAAATAAAAATTTAATGATTACGAGAAAAAAAGTTTGAATTTGCAAAATCCTGAAAAAAAAATTCAAATCAAATCAAAGTGAAAAAAAAAATTCTAACTCAAAAACAAAAAATTGAAAAACTTCAATAAATTTAAAACAAAACAAAAATCAACTGAAAATTAAAATAGTTGCATCAACAAGAACATCATCCGGACAACAATAAGAACATAATTCCACAGAATAAGAAGAAGTTACAAAATAATACCGAGAAAAGAATATTTAACAAGAACGAAACATTCTGCAGGACAACAAATAATAAGATAATAAAAAAATAAAGAAATAACACAAAAATAAGACATAAAACCCGATAAGAACTTAAAAGAGACTTTAAAATAACTCAAACAAGTGTCAAAAGACCTTAACAAACTTTTCAACCGATTAAACAGAAGAGAAAAACGAGAAGTTTAGAAAAAACGTAGACAATAAATTTGCGTCAAGGTCTGAAAACTGTTTTAGAACGCTTTTTAGAAAATACTCCACGGTAAGTGACTTAATTTTGTACTTGATGAAGTGTTAAAATCTGATTGTTGATAATTGAAAATAAGTCAAGATTAATGTTAATGAAACATTTGGATGTGATGTGTTAATACGAGGAAATTCATTGAATATGAAGCAATGATGATCATCAGAGGTGTTAATAATGAGACATTAGCCTTCAAAAACGTGTTTTTTCTATAAATTGTGATTCAATTCAATGAATCAGAAAACGACAAATTTTTGCTATCTTCCTGGAAGCTATAATTCAGCACAATAACTTCTAATTTATAAGATAATCCTCAGAAAATTGTCAAGTCTTACAAAACTCTACATTATCAATGTCAAAACTTAATCCATAGATTTATATTCACTGCACAAATGTCAAATCCAATTATTTACTTCATAATCCTCAGATTAAAGCTTAATCCACAACAGAATGTGACTTACCAAATATTCAGACGAAAATAACTTAATTCTCACAAAATCAGTTCCATCAAATATTTTCCGTGTCCTATTTAACCCAAATAATAAACAAAATACATAACTGCAAACAAACACCGACAAATAAAAGCAGCCAATTCCAATTCCATCTTCATAGTGTCGCATTTTCGGTAATAACAAAAAATTGAGAAGATTGAAATCACGACATCAACATCATAATTGATTAACTGAATGTCATGGTTGTTTTGTTGTTTTGTGCACGACAACAATATGAACAGCAATAAATGTAATTTTTTTCGTTAAGTTTAGCGCCGATTGAACATCATAATCATCTGAGATTTGACTGATGTGATGGATGTGAGGCAGAGTTGGTTTTAATTTGGGGATTTATGGGTGTTTGTGTTTGTGGGGGTTTTGGTTTGGGTACTGAGAAGGACAGTAATAGTATGTAACTGAAGATGGATGGATGATTGTGCCTGAAATGAATGAGAGATGAATACGACTGAACATGAGCGTATCTATGGGGGGATTCAGGGTCAACCCCAATACTAGCCTAAAAAAGTTCATAATTCGAAACCCTCCCCTCCCCAAAAAAATCCTGGATATACCCCTGGGCTGAATTTAAAAAAAAAATGCTCTAAAAATATCTCGAAATTCTCAAAATTCTAGGGATGACGGGGTTTAATTTTTTTTAAAACAAAACCAATAAATTTAGATTCTTGAATGACACTTTATGAAAAGCTGATTGTGTAAATTTTGTGTCAGTTTAGGGGTCGTTCGCAAATTACGTCACGCTTTAGGGGGGAGGGGGGTTAGTAGAATTTGTGACAGTCCAAATACAAAATTTTTCTTTCTTTGGAAAATTTGTGACAAGGGGAGGAGGGGGGGTCTAAAAAGTCGGTTTTTTGCATGACGTAATTTGCGAACGACCCCTTAAAGGAAATTGGTTCCAAAAATTCAAATTAATTAATTTTTGTAAATTCTAATATTATTTTTGAAAAATTCTCAATCCTCCAAAGATTCCCAACCCTGGCAAAAAAAGATCCAATCCAGAAAAATGTATGTTGAAAGATTTTCATCTCGGAATAAAAAGAATGATTAGACACAATTTATAGTTGAGAAGAATAAAAGTCTTTATTCATTCTAAATGTGCGATTATAACGGTCTAACGAAAAGAACACAAACAGATATTCAGTGTGAAAAAAGCAGCAGAAATTTTAATAAACAAAAGTTGAGAAGAATGGAAACAAACAGTCAATCTCATTTCAATCTAAGTCAGCGAGAAAGAAAGAATGAATTCTTGAGGTGACATTTCTTCTTCACTGCTCATGATCTGCGGTAAATCATTATCAATAGACAGTGTCAGTGTTTCTCTGTCTTCATTATCGTACTCAATCTTTAATCATTTCATATTTTTTTGTGCCTCATTTTCTCCAATTCTCATTTCGAGAAACTCGATCAACCGAGAACACAGAACGAGCGATAAAAAAACAGAAATTCTTGGTGTTAAATCATCATCAAGCATATACACAGTGAAACATTTCGATTGTGATCTGTAAAATGAGGAATGAAAAACAGTGGAGAAAAAAAATCACAGAAGATTCTAAGACAAACATCAAACATAGAAGATAATTATACTTTTTCCATACTTCTTCTTACTTTTTTTCGATGATAATTTCCTTTCAACTGCGTCATTTCGTTTGACTTTTCTTTCATTCTCTTTACTTTATAATCATTCAATGATGCTTCTTCCAACAATCTTTTTTTTTCTGCGAAAGATGAGAAATGTAATTGAGAATTAAATTGAGTCGTAAATTTAAATGTAATGGAAGAGATTTTTTAATTGATTTTGAGCGTGTAAGGAGGTTGAAATGGTGTGGTATTTCCAATTTTATTTGAACTTTTGATTGAGAAATTTTTTGAATGATTTTTTAGACTTATTTGAATACTTTTTGGGATTAAACGCTCATGTACTAGGATAGAACCTCGGGATAGTAGGTATCTGGGTATAAAGATTCTCAACATTTTATCTTGAAATTATTATTCTTCTATTATTCCTTTTCAACTCCAAACTACTAGCAATTTTAAATAATTTTTTGTTTAACACTCATAGAAATAATCTTAAAACGCTTTATCTTTTTTTATGAGAAAATCTAAAAACATTTTTTGGATTTTAATCTTAATAATAATTTTTAGCCTCTAAAAACGTTTTTTTAAAATAAATATTTTGAAAAAAAAATGCTCAGATTGAGATTCGAACTTATAATCTCTGGGTTAGTAGTCCAGTGCTTTAACAACTATGCCACTGAATCATGTAAAAACATATGGCAATTTTTCAATACAGTTGTCGTTCATAAATGACGTCCATCAAAAAATGGGATTTTTAGACCCCCTCCCCCCTTATCACAAAATTTTATACAAAAAAATTTCTTTGTATGAAGGTGTCACAAAATCTCAGACCCCCTCCCCCCTAAATTGTGGACGTCATATATGAATGACCCCATATATGAAAAAAAATTAAAAACGGATTTTTAGAATAATTTTATGAGTGTACCAAATTCTATACTGACCTGACCCATTCCTTGCTTCTCAAAACACCAATTTTTCTTGCTTAAGCATTCAAAGTATCCAAATTTCTTGGGATTTTTTGCAAGATTTGCACTAGAATCTAGCCCCTCCCATCCTGAAATATTTTTTTTGTTAATTTTGGGAACTAGCTGGGTTTTGAACCAAGGGACCTTTGAGGTTCATCACAAAATTTGAGCCAAGTGCCGTACCACTTACTCCACAAAGGTACTTAATTGTATCTATAAGCCTAAGAAATTATTTTTGTCATGGCTTCTTGCGACTGCATTATCAGTTTGCAAAATATCTATAATCCATAGCATGTACAATAGTTAGATGTGGTTAGATGAACCAAAACCGGATCCATTTATATAAAAATTGCATATAAAATTGACCCAAATAAGCAGACATCCCACCCAAATCATAGTGTTTCGATTATCAAGCGCTAACTGCCCCAAATACCAACAATCCCTAACTTTCTCACATCTAATTCAATTAATATTCTATCAAAAATCCATCATTAATTTATCGACATAATTTTTATAATCGTTCATATTTATCTTTCTGTCTATTAAAGCTCGTTAATGATTACCATAAATTTAAATTAATTAGATAACAAAGTTCAATCAACCAAGCATTCACAAAAGATTTTCCATTCTTTACCTCGTTAAGTCTCCGTCATATTATCACATTTTTATGTATACTTCTTTCCTATTTTCAATAATAACCATCATCATTATCATAATCATAGTGATCTGCCTCTCAATGAAAAGGTAAAAATTTAAATGACAAATCTCGTAATTTTTTTTCTTCTTTCAACAATAAAAAAATGTGAGAGCTGTAAAATAAGTTGCTCCTGGCCTGGACATGTTCTTTCTCTTAACGAAATAAAGACAATAATAGCAACAATAATGATAATAATAATTGTAAAACTTTTCAGCTTCAAGGTGACATTAACTTATGTGTGCCGGTCATTATTGTTGTGAGTGAATGAGTAAACATGGGGAATTAAAGGAGAAGAATGGATGAGGATAAGTAGGAAAGTTTAGTGGGATTAGGCGCATTTTTTGAATTTTTAGAGGGTTCTAACTAGAAGAGGATTAACAATGGCATCAAAATTAGATTTCTCATAATCCACAGGATTTTATTGCAAAACATCCATTTTTGAGTAATTCTGAATCTAATTTTTCAAACATAATCAGTCCAACTAAATCCCAAACTGTCCACACCACGTAGCAAATTCACTCAACTGTCTCCCCTTAAAAGGAATATAATTGGCATCGATGACCATAAGAAGTCTCTTAATTGCATTAAATCACTTTCGTCATTAGTCAGTATGCAATTTTCACCGTTCAAATTGAAAACGATGGAAAATTGAGATGAAAAAAATCAATTAATATTTTGTACTAATAATAATAATTCCTTCACCATGATAATCTCTTATTGTGTCAGTGAAAAGAAAATTGGGCACGTTGAAGGTCTTTTTCTTTCCATTCTACATATTCATACAAACCTTTGTCGGTCACGATGCCTCAAGGCTTTTCTTGTACGTCTCAGTTCTCTCCACATCGTCTCATTTTTTCGCGGTACCAAATTACACTTTATCGAAAAACGCAAATCACACATTTACTTATAAGCAGAGAAACATTATGCATGTTGTAAATAAAACGATTCGACATTGAGTCTGATCATCTCGATGGATGTTGATGGAAAGGTAAAGAACACAAAAATGAGAAAGAGAGAATTAATGACGAGAAACAATAACAGAATGGAATAAGGGACGACGAGGTTGTTCGAAAGGGATTAATGCTTGATATATTTTTATTGTTTTTCATATTAAATATCTTCTGATTGTTATCTCAAGTTCATTTGTCATAAATTTAAAACGAGTCGTAATTGATGAAGAGTTGATTGTGATTTTATGATGGAAAGTTTATGATTGATTTAATCGTAGTCGGTGTGATGTTTACAGGTTATGTAAAGTTTATGATTTTGGGACGTGTTTATAGTAGATTTTATAGTGGATTTGCGGATGGTTCTTAAATATTTTGGGATGTTTGCACACTTCGATCAGAAAAAATGATTAAAACTAGGGGTGGAATGGGACTGTATACCCTTACCCCTACCCTAGGGTATACATTTATTTCTAGCCTAGGGTAACCCTTAGGTAGTGTATATCCTATCTATTGTATTATATATTACAAGGGTATACCCCAAAAATCTGATTTATGTATCTTGAAATTAGCTTGCAGCATAGAAAACTCTATAGCCTCAAAAATCTCAAAACTATATTAAAATTCCACAACATAAGTTTTCAGCATAAAATTCCCATATTTTCACACTTAGTCCCAATCTGATCTCAAAATCAAACAACCAAACAGCTGACAAGCATAAATTCTTTATCGATCTGCAAAATCTCAATCTGTTCTCTCATAATTGCCTCCAAAATCCAACAGAGACCCTTCGGATGATATCAAATCTCCATAAAAATATGTTTTCTTTTAATCTCATGCTAGCACAAACCAGACACAAAATTTATGACTTTATTTGCAAAAGTTCTAAGAGGGAGACAAATTATATGAGCACTAAAATCCATAAATTTGCAATTAAAAATCAACAATCGTAAACATAAATCTTCTCTCGTTCTTTTGTGTTCGTTCCTTTTTTCTCTCGCTCAACTCATCAAAATGAAATAAAATCATTTCTAAAGTCAGTCGGAATTATCACAAAAAAAAATAATTGTAGAAATAAAGAGCAAATAGGAAAAATGCAATTTGCATTCGAGCATGTTTTGCGGTGCTGAGCCGAGATAAGACTTAAGACTTTCATGAAATGCAAAAAAAATGGAAAGGAAAGAAGAGATTTAAATGCATGTGAAGTTCATGTCTCTCATGTTTATTCTCATTTGATTACCACACACACGGCATCATAGTTATAGTTAGGCATTGCATTTAATATATGTGAAAGCCCCATCGGCAAATAGTCATCTCTTAAATCTCTCCTCGCGCGCTTGTTCTTGTTCATTCTTGGGATTAATAGTTTTATGGGTGATTGGGGGTGTGGGGCAGTTTGTCTCATACTTAATTTATTATTATAGTTCTTAGTATTTGAATTGTGGATATCTTTAAAGATTTTTATGAAATTGAATAAAAACCGTTAAAAATTTATTTGAATTTATCCGTTAAAAACTATCTGTAGCCAACTTCACTCTAGTTGAATTTTTGAAATAAAATTCGTTACTAAATTAAACACAACTTTAAGCACATTTAGATCATTAAACATAACATTATTCAGCAATTTGAAATCCTTTCAAGTTAGAGAATTTATAGAAAATGCGCTTTAGACACCCAACACTAGAAATACCTCCTAATCTGAATTTTTATATTTTTGTTGATTTCTCAAAGAACACAAAAAAGAGAAGAACATTAAATCCATTGAGCGCTATATTTATTCATGCTTTTATGTATCTTTCACTGCCGTGTGTTGCAATATTCAGTTAAAAATTATAATCTTAAATAAATATTAAATTAAACATGGAACAATGAGAGCGAGATTTCTCAAGTATGATGATGACTTTTAATATGTACGTTACATATATGCATATTCATGTTTTTTGTGCTCAGCTATGAAGGCTTCTTGCAGTGCATCTATGATATGCAATGATCATCTTTTTCTTCCTACCTCGTTCTCGTCTATTCTCATGTATGTACATTTATGCTGTTGTGGGTACAGATGGAGAGAAAGAATGTTTGTAACTGGAAGCATATTACATCGAAATGAACATTCTTATTTTTCCCTGTTCGTTCTAATCAATTGCTTCTTGCATGCTCAAGTTCTTTGAATTTTAAGGCTTGTAATACGCAATGTTGATTTTATGAGTTGGCTGATTTTTATTTTGTTGCTGTTGCAAAATGGGTAGGGTTGGGTGCTATAGCGGGTGTTTGAGTCAATAATGGATATGTTGAGGGAATGACTTAAAGAATCTGAGGAATTTTGCATGATTTTGCAAGATTTTAAGGCTTTTGTTCCAAAAAATTATTTAAAATTAAGTCAAGAATCAGAATTTAACCTAAAATTTTCATTTTCAATCCATCACGATCCTACAATTCAAAAGTGACTCTCCCTTGCCACAAATTATTCACCTCTCATTAGAGATCCGGCACACGAAAAAAATTAACAACATTCCTCGCCAAAAAAACACAAAAAAAATCAATCAGGAATTGACGAAATAATTTACTCGCAAAAAATTATAGACACAAATCATTAATGCAGTAGATACATGACTAAGAGAGATTATGTAGATTTAAATAAACGTAAATTGTTTTCGTGGATATTTAAATGCTGTTTAATGATTAAATTAATGGGTTTTCGAAGAAAAAAACTTCAATCAACAAGTATGAGTTATAAAGTAGTTTTAAAGAGAGATTTGAGATTAGCTTTATAATTTTTAAGCAAACTATGACGAATGTGTTTTTTTGGGTTTATGGATTTAAGAGGTTTGCGAAAAAAATGTTGTAATTGGTAAATTAGAGTGATTTTGAGATAAAATAGCAAATAAAGTTAAATAAGTATGAATAATCTGGAGTAATTGAAGTTAAAGCTTTTGGATATTGAACTTGTTTGGAAATTATTATTAAATTAAATTGAATTGATGGAATTTAAACATTATATATGCATTTTTGCCATAATTTATTACAGAATTTTGTAAGATTTGTATGAAACTTCAAACAGTAAAGGGTTCAAATCTCAATTTTAGTTATTATAATTTGGTTATCAAAAAAAAACATGAGAAGCTTTTTTTCGTTTTAAGAACTTTTTTTTGTAAAATTTACAATAAAATGTATTTTTGTATCTGAAACATGATAAAAAGATGTTCCTCGGTCATGTCTCGTGTTCAAAAAGCTTCACCTTTTGCTAAAAATTGTCATAAATTCTAATCAAAATCATAAAAAATTCACTTTCTTCTAAAATTTTAAATGTATTGCTCTAAAATAACCTCAAATCGAGCTTCTCTTCTCACGTGAGTTACTGATTATGCTCACTTCCCATAAATTATTATCAAGTGAAACTTCATTGGAATTTTCATTTTCTTTCTTCCAATTTAAATTGGTAATTTTTTTGTTTGTTAAAAAGATCTCTTACTCATGTTTTACCACAAAAATAACAATAGATGTATGTTGTGTTAGTATAAGAAATTCCTTCCGATCATAATTGAGTTCACTCAATCTTTCGCACCTTAAATTTCCGATCTATTCATTTAATTTATGTGCGATAAATCTTGTGCTTCCGTAAAAAGCATCCAGACCATGCTTGTGGTCGTGATTCATATTAAGATGATTAATTTGATTTTTGTTCAACTTCACTTGGAAATTTTTTTTGCATTACAACCCAACACAACACCATTCTCATCATAATCATCTCAAAGTCACCGTCAATGAGTCAGCAAAGAACTTTTAATTTCATTTCGCATGATCATCATGAGAGTATTGTTCCACATTTTGTAGTTCGCATTTATTGGCAGCAGAGCATTAATAAAAGACTTTTTTTGAAGCACTTTTTAGTGATGTTGGAGTAATTGGCATTTGTCGATTTGGTTTATGATTGAAAATTAATTTTTTGGTGTTCAAGTGTATTTGATTCTGAAAAGTATAATAAATTGGTGTTTGAGCAACCAAACATAGTCATCAGAGTTGTCGTACTTACAGCATAGTGCTTCAGAGTATCAGCTGGTATCATGACAGTTATCTGATGTCATATAAGACTTTTGACGCTAGGGTTAAGCTCATGGTGAGCCAAATATTGCAAATTAATAATTCTAACTAATTCAATAGACAGAATTTACCCTGATTTTGACGTTAGTCTTAATATAAAAGAATTTAGCACATTAATCATAAATAATGCAGAGTCTAAAGTGTTAACCACTAAGTTAAGCTACCAAATAAATCAAGTAACTGCGCCTTAGCCCTCAAAACTTAACCACAACATAATTTCATCTTTCACAAATCGCTAAGGCCATATAACTTTAGACCTTGTCCAAGGGTGTTTGCACAAAATAACAATTCGACAACTTCTAAAAACATATTTTCATATGCTTGGCAGTTGAAAGTTCCAAATAAGGACATGCTTCATGATCTGTAAAGACAATATATTAAATTAGTTTTATAACAATTCGAGCTATTGTCTCACATAGAACATATAACATGATGTTACATTACATTACATTTAACGTGTCTATACATAATATTTTTTTTTTCGTGTATGAGCTGAATATCTACAATAATATTAAAAGTTAATTATAGACATTTTGCAGGATTGGCAACAATAGAAGTCGTTGTCTAATTCTTTCTATCCAACATTGCCTCCTGGGGTCTCCACTCTCTCATAAAACTGCTTAAAAATTCTTTACTCGTACACTTTACGTCTCTTTCGTTATTTCTTTCTTATTTTTTTCGACAATAATATTCAGCTATCATTAACTTGTTTCTTCTTATTCGTAACAGCCAACCGATTATCTCGATCTACAACAATAAAGTTTTATGAACATGAAAAAAAGCAGAGTGTGCACACACACACACAAAATCGAACAAAATTGCTTATGTTAAGGTGAATAATTTTTTTTTATCTTACGGATCATTTATTTAGATGGCAAGTACGCAAATTTTTACTCGCATGAGCCTAAAGACGACGAGGAATGAAAAGAAATGAAGAAACAATTTTTTTTTTGATGACTGAAGATTATTCTACCCGAAAAAAGTGCTTAATTCTCTTTAATTTATTGCAAGGAATTTACTTTGCTTTTGTTTTTGCTGTGCACAAAGGTTCTTACTTTTTGAGGGACTTAATGACTTTGAAAAATTTATAAATTAGCGAATGAAAATGAAATTTAAGGAGAAAGAATTCTTTTTGGTATGACAAATGATTTATAATTAGGTGGAATTTGCGAATGAAATTGAGATTGGAGTTTTTTGTTTTTGTGCTGGGATGCAAGGCATGGGCAACTTTTGGAGAAGATTTTAAGATTCATTGAGTTTGGATCACTTCGAAAGTTTAAATTTTGGTTGCAAAAACTTCAGCTTTGGGATTTTTTTGGAAATTTTATGAGATTGATTCTACACACGCTGATACTGATGATGTCAGATTACGTCTTCTGATTCCTTAAGATTGTCCTCAGAAAAAGCTACCTTATAGTGTCTAGTTCTTTATGGCCAATGACTGGGGGTCGTTCACTTATTACTTTACGCAAAAAACAAATTTCCAGACCCCCCACCCCCTTGGTTACAAATTTTCAAGAAAATTTCAAGACCCCATTCCCCTCTTTACTTTTGTTATTATCTTTCACATTTTCGATAATTTTCAAATTTTTGATAATTTTTCAAATTTTTAATATTTTTTCAAATTTTTAATAATTTTTCAAATTTTAGATAATTTTTCAACTTTTTGTATTTTTAATAAAACTGAAAATGACCCCAAATTTCCTAAAAAATTTAATTCATTGTCAAAAAACTACAAATTCAAAAAGTTCACATTCCTTGACCAGATTTTCATTTCAACCGATGAAAGTGATTTTCAAAAAAATTCCATCTCAAAGAATTTAAAGATATTAAGCTGCTCATTAAGTGTTGATAATTTTCTACTTAATATTCATTTTCTGTGGAATCGAGCTGCAAAAAAATATCGACAGAAATTCTCTATACAAGTTTCAACTTGCATATTTTTTTGAATTTTGATTAGCAATAATAATAAATCAAGAAGGAATGTCTAAAGAAGAAGATTAGCCAATAGAAATAATGTTAGAAGATTAGCAATTCAAAATATTGATAAAGCCCCTCAATCATCATGTAATTAAGCATTCATCTGGTACGCTTAAAATGATTAAGAAATAAATTTTCCTTCATCATCGAACAGCTCCAATGAAATTTTTTTTTAAAAAAAAGTGGAAACAATGGATTAATTTAAATAACAAAATTGTTCAATAATTCTTGCTTTGCGGAGGAAAAATTCCCTCTGTGTCTCTTTATTGTCGTTTCTGCAGGCATGTATGGCATTTATAAATAGAATTCTCCATTCTCTTCAACCTTTCCATACGTCAATGTGCATAAATTTTAATTTAGAAGGCAAACTTTTTTGAGAACCGTCAATTGATTATGCTTATCATGTTTAAGGTGGAATTTATATGGTAACGACTTTCGGATTGTATTTTATGAGTTTATTTACGGATGGGTGGATTTATTACTAAACTTGATATACTTTAACTGTTACTTTTTGGCTACAATGAAGTGGTTTTGCAGGTTTGCAAATCTTTCATGTGGGCATCATTAGAATGTCTTGCAATGCAGAACACACTTTGGTATTTTGTGTGCTTGAGATATCGATTTTGAATGAGAAATGAGCGAGGTTGGAGACTGAGATGAAATTTTTATGAGTTAACAGATTTTTTTAAGTAGAACGAGGCAAATTATCGTTTGTTAAGCCTCATTCCTAGGGTACATACTAGAATATGGCATTGAATATACCTATGGATACACCCGAGTGTATTCTCACAAAACCGAGCTCTTATTATTATTTTTAGGGCTCCTAAGATCAACCGTAACTTCCTTAACCTAACCTAAAAAAATTAGAAAAAAGATGCTTGGTATGCTGGCTTCTGTGTGACATCCAGGTGGACACAAAAGTCGTCACACAATGACATAACGAGGGTGGAGAAAGTGGAGCATTTTTGAAGATAATGAAATAAATCCTAACCCAAGCGAGAGAAAAGGGGCACATTTTAGATATTTTTCATGACACGACTATGGACTATGGACCTCTTTTATGGCCCTAATGCCAAATAGACGCCATAAAAATATGTCTATGAGGCAAAACACTCAAAAAATGCCAAATATTTCAACTTTAACCTCAAATTCTGGCCAAACTCAACCCAATCACTCTCCAAACAAAACCTCATCCATCAAAATACAATTCAATTCAAAATATTTCCATTTCAACACACATAAAAACACTTGACCTTCAAAAAATGTGCTCCCAATTTATCTTCTATCGACTGCCATGAAGAATTTCCATAATTAAGTTTTCAAAATCTCCACAATAACTTTCAGTTTTTATTTCGGAAGTAATTCATCATCTGCGCTCCATAGTTTTTCTCCTCTTGCTATCTCTTTCGGTCTGTCTGTTTGTACCATGGACAACAGAAAATGATCATTCAATACAAAATCGAATTCACATTCATTCATTTCCATTTGTTCGTACGTGAATATCTTTATTACCTTTTTCCCTTTTTCTGTTCTGTTTCTTAACAATTTTTTTTGTGCCGCTTTGTGATCATTTGAGAGTGCAAAATGACATAAAAGAGGAGATTGCAAAAAATTATAGTTGAAAATTTCTTTCCTTCAACATTTCATTATTTAAATGCATTTATTGTCTACAATGTTGTCATAATAATTTTTTATTAGATTATTGACATTACACTGGCCACCTCCCTTCCATTTACAGCAACTCAAATCGCATTGATGCAGCGCATGCATAGATTCTGCATCAAGATAAAATATTTTCATATGAACAATGTATGTGCATGTGATTTATGATTTAAATTATGTTTCATCTCGCCATTTTGCTAGCTTTAGTCTTGTGTAATAACGTGCGACGAACGCTACTAATTCCCAGAAATTGTTAACTTTCAATTTTCTTCATTTTCTCTCTGGCTCACTCACATCACTTGAATGATTATTTGCATATTTCTTCTTAAACAAAACACAAATTTACTATGCGGTTCACGAACGAAGTCGAAGGAGATTTTAAAATGTTGATAATATGAAAAAAAATAATAACAATAATTGGATGGAAATGAAATTTATGAGTCATTTAATTTTTCTTCGATATTTAGATTGTATGTAGACTGTTCTGTAGATGATTATGTGATAATTTAATGTGGATCAAAGCTGAAAGCTTGTGTTTCTTAAGAATTTTAATGATTTCATGGAAAATTGTTGACTGTGATGCTGGAAGCGTAATGCTAGTTTAAATTTTTAAATATGGGAGGAATTCTTGTTATAATTTATGGAGATATTTTTTTTTGTTGAATTATATATTTAAATTTTGCATATTTTTCCACGATTTTTCAAATTTTATGAACTAATTTGATAACAAGTGAAGTAGTCAATCGGTATAATTTTAACTGCTGCTACTATGGCAGCTCTGATGCTATATTTAAAACCAGGTGGCAACCACTTAGTAAAATTAGAGATTAACAGTCAAGTTGTCAGGATATACTTTATATTTGATCCCAATGGGCGACAACAGTTCTTATTCTTCGAAATTGGTTCTTACTCTTCGAAATCGAAACTTCGAAAATGTAATTTTTTTCAAAAAAAAAATATGACTGTTACAAATTTTCGTAAGTAAATTTAACGGTTTTTGAAAATTCAAAAAATTTTACACTTCGAATATTTTCGAAATAGCTTTGAATTTCTACTGTTGTCATCCATTGGATTTGATCATTTCAGTCTCAAGGATCGCTTGCTCAGTATACCTAGGGTGACACAGAATTATACCTTAGCAACTGACCCCAGAATCCACAATTACCACCCCCAACCATCCTCAGATGAGCTTTCTTCAGGTGAAAATCATTCATGGCAGTAATGAGTAACAATTTGGATCCGAGAATCAATTCTCAGCTATCAATAACTCTAATTCAATATTATCCAGGCATAACAACCCTGTTAATGAACTTCACAAAACTCTATTATTCGAAAAACCTTTTTAAAAAATCACGAAAATGAAATTTAATTCCAATTCCTTCCAACCTATCTATTATACCTCTTTATTCCATTCCTAAATTGAAATATAAAACTAGAAACTCCATTCTACATCTTCTCATTCTCCATCTCACTCGCATCTTAATTCGCATTATGCAATACGATATTCCAATTACATTGTATTTAGCCATCAATTTTATTCTCATAAGAACTTCAACCTTTTTTCTTGCCTTTGCCATTCACCTCCATTCATTCTTGCATCTTGATGATGATGTTGCTCTCAATGCTCTAAAAGTGTGAGAGTTTCTCCTATTTTTCCTTCAATCACTTACAGTCTGAACTATCACGCTTCAACACTGATTTAGAATGAGTACGAATAAAAAAAATATTTATTAAATTAATTTGTAATTTTTATTTATGCTTCTTCTTCATTTTTACATTCGTGTTATTGTTGTAAGTTAGCATAATGAGCTGTACAATGAATTATTAATATTTTGCAGTTACTTTTTACCATTCTGTGGAAATTATTTGTTGTAAACGATAAGAAATTTATTAATGAAGCATCATTACGGATGGAAAATGTTGTATTTCTGCACATTGTTATTAGCAATGCTCTGTGAAGTTTATTGAATGCTCAAATGGAGTAATTTAGAGAAAAATTCTAATAAATCCAGAATTTTTGAATATTTCAAAATATCTTTTGAATCAAAAATGTGGAATTCAACTCTAATAACTGATGTTTCAAAAAAACTCGACGACAGTAAGTTTAAAAATTATAAAATGCATCAAATCTCAACTCATACCCAAAACTCTTCATATTCAGACTAAATATTCATCCACATTAATTTTATTGCAAACTCAAAACTCAATTTTCACAACTAATTAACTCAAGATTCACTTTCTACCATGAATCACCTGTTCACCTGCTGAAAATCCACTCAATAAGACCATAAAGCTCTTAAGACTTTTATTACAGCCTTTCACATACACCTTATTGAGAATATCAAAAGAAGAAGCATCAATTATTAAAATTATTAATGATGCTCAATAAAAAAGAAAGTATTCATCCCTTTTCTCACACTAATTTCTATTGAATTTCGACTCTATGGAATGAAAAAAAGATCAGCGGCCATAAATTTATTTAGTAATAATGCAATTGCAACTAACTAATGATGCAGGCTTAACTTCCATCCTATTAAGTGTTTAGTGTTATGAGTATATTGAATTTCTGATTTTTTGAGCATCAGTTTTCAAAATGATGTGTGAGGTTACTGCATTTTTGGCGGGATGAGTGAATGATGGAGATTTGGATAATTTTTGGTTCCACCATGCCCTCTCCACTCGAATATTATTTTTTCTATTAAGTGTCACATAGCTTCAAGGGCTCGAAGACGTCTCGACTCGATTTTTCCATATAAAGTCCGAGCTCCAGACTTCTCTTAAATAGATTTTGGATGTCAGATGAAAATTCCATATACCACTTTGAGCACCAAATGTCTCGCTTTCATAAAAAACCTACACGACCTTTCTTTAATGCAAAATTATCCTAAAATTCTCAAAAAACTTAAATTCACCCTTAAATTGCATAAAAAAATAAACTCTAGAAAAATACATCATATTCAGCACCAGATGCGCTTTTCATCACCAAAATTCACATCCGCAAAACTTGAATAAATATTATATCTTCACTCTATTGTGTGAGAAACTGAAAACAGACATTAAATAATTTGTTAAAATGAATAATAAGATAAAGACACAATTTAGTGCATGAAACTTCTTTTTGCAGCTTAAAAAGTATTCGTGTCTTCACTATTGTTGATGATCTTGTCTTCTTATTGCAGCTATTATTCTCATTTTCTCGCTACGAAGACCGACTCAACAGAGCCTAAACATTGTTGTGTAATTTCCACTCGCTCACAGCTGTTTATAGACTCGCGAATTTTTTTTATGTCAATCAATTTCATTGTCTTTAAATCCTCTTCTGTGACTTGGTGATGGGTCGACTGCGAAAATTGACACATAAACACAAATCGATGAGATTCACTTCATTAACAATTCAACTAGATTCACTTCTGCTTGTGCCAATTTTAATTTAATGAACAAAAGACTTATTTTATTGGATACACAGTGTGAAAATTACATTTTTTATAATTAAAATTTAGAGGCTAAATCTCTTTCACTTTTTTTTCATCAGCTATATGATTAAATTTTTTCTCTTCTCCTCTTTATTCTCTACACACATGCTAAAGACTCATCATAATTAAGTACGGAAATTAAATTTCAATAAAAAAAGAATTTTTTCAGTAAAAACTCGATTGATTTTTATTTTTGCATTTCTCGTGTCGGGTGTGGAAATGAAAGTTGTTGTTGATGTGCCCTGACTATGAGGAAGTTTCAAGCATGTGTGATAAATTGTACCTCATTTCTTCTATTCATGATTTACTTGAACCATATGAGATTGTCTATTTTATTTCAAATTTAAATTATTTTTCACGCATTCTTTGAAGTTTTTTTTTTGAATTGATTGAGGGGATTTAGAAAACTTGCTTGTGGAGTGTTTGTTGTTGAAATGAGCTGGTTATGTCAGTTTGGTTGGATAACTTTAGATTGTGTTGAATACAACTGGATTTGCATACTGGGACAAATATCATTTTTTGCCGTCAGACAACAATCACAGCACCGTCAGGGTACCCCCACGTCTATTTAACGTTTCATCGATAACACAGGTATACGTTTCGGTACTCTCGTGACTATGTTGTGCCTCTTGGGTAACTGGATCAGTTGCTGAAGTTACCTAAAATCTCAGCACTCAAACCTCTTTTTCGAGGGGGGGGGGTTGATTTTTTTGTATGCACGGGAAAATTTAGGGGGTTTTTGTGATTTTTAAAAAAAAACCCTAGAAAATTGAAAATGCTTCCCAAAAAGGGGGATGACCTCCAAAACCCTCCTACGCTCATGCTTGTAATATTTGATTGAGACTGTAAACCTCATTTCCAGCAGAAATGATTCAAAAATGCGAAATTATTTTGAAGACATTGATTGCTTGATTAATAGGATTTCATCAAAAACTGCGTCTTAACATCCATCAACTAGCATTGCTATCCAACTCCTATTTCTTTGCAATTTCCACACATTTTCCACATCCAAAACCCGACAAATTGATAAATTATTAGCACTAAAATAATTTTTCAACTTCTTTTCTTTCAATTAATAATTCCATACAAAATATTCCAATATGCTGCATGCCATTACAATTGTGCATGTGTGAAAAATAGAAAAAAAAGTTGTTTAGAAATTTTTCTTTTCAATATTTTTTTTTTGCTCAATTTAAATTAATTTTATAATAAAAAGTTGTAGATACATAGTAATAAGTAATAAGTCTTGTTTTACATCCATTCAGTTGCAAAGGCTTTTATTTGATTTTTTCATGTCAGTTATGCTGATTAATTGATAAATAAAATGGAAAATTTTTGAAATTGATGCCTGTGCACAATTTTCATGGATAATTCCGTAAAAAATTGATAAAAATAAATTGATTGTGACGAATAATGCGAAACTTTCATATTTGCAAATAATGCTAATGGGAAAGTATATAAGTAGGATTAAACATTTACTGTTTATCATAATTGAATTCAATTGATAGGTTTGGTGAAATTGCTGATTTTCCCCGAGGAGGTTTGAAAAATTTATAATTTATTGAATGCTTGCACATTTTCGGAAGTCTTACTAGCTTCAAACAGGTTAATATTAATATGGAAATAATGCTTTTTTCAATTAACAAAGAATTAAACGTTATGGCACAAATTGTCAATTCAAACTTATTAATAGACAATCAATAAATACAGCATATGACCTCAAAAAAGCACGATTAAAGCTGTCAATTGTCAAATACTCAAGTTAATTCTGTCATAATGCAAATTAATTGCAATTCAATTTAAAATTCTTTAATCCACATGATTGTATGTTTATGCAAATTTATGAATGGTTTTGAGGTATTTATGTGGATTGTAAGCTACTCGATTGGTACATGGTGCTAAATGAGGATTAAAATCAATTTTAAGACGTATTAACTCTAGTGTACTATGGTCAAGGACCAGGGGAGTACTAGGGGGGGGGTCTCAAACCCCCGCCATATTATTCTGAAAACCCATTTGGTCTTTTTTAGCGCATTTTTGAAACTTGTTTTAAAAAGGTAGCTTAATAATACGATTTGTTCGCTCGTTCGTTCGTTCGTTCGTTCGGCTCCAATCAAAAACTTTTTAACCAGACATCGTAGAAAGCTCTAGTTTTTTGCATTAGCTCCGTGCCATCAAGTTATTGGCCCCCCGGACATTTAAAAATCTCAAAACCAATGCTAAATACTATAATTAATGATTTTTTGTTTTCAATACAATAGAGCCAACTTCAAGTGGGATAATTTCAAATATATTTTGACCGTTAGAAAATTTGAATTTCAAAAAACCGTTAAATGACAAACCATTTTATTATATGAAAATTCCCCACAAAAATTGTTAATTATACTATAATTAATGATTTTCAAGTGTATTTACGCGGGAAATTTTCAAATATATTTTGACCGTTAGAAAATTTGAATGCCAAAAACCGTTATCGAGCCGTCGAATTTATTTAAGTCACAAAATATTCATGATAAACTTATTTAATACGCAGTACTTTGCTAATCAAATACTGATCGCTAACACAAAAATGCGCTGAAGTCCCTCGATCTATAACACGAGGACTTTCTTTAAATTTTTTAAATATATCCAAAAAGAGGCCTTTCTCTGGATACGCCCCTCGTCAGGGACTTCATAAGGAGAGATGTTTCTAGTAAACCAATTTTCAAACGTTTTAAGGAAAAAAACCAAAATCTAAAATTTTCACTTCATTCAATCAAAAAGTTTCAAGATACGCACTAGCTTTAGCTACAATAGTGCCTTAACGGCTGTAATTACTAGAATTCTTTACATTTTCTTCAAAAAAAATCTGGAAATGATGATGACGATTTTTGGAAGCTATTAAAAATTAACTATCAATTTATTCTAAAATTTTAGAGTCTTGGTGAGGGTCATCGGCATTTTGAGGTAATAATTTAAAGAATCAATGGAATAAAATTCCCACAGAAAAGAAATAAAGACACTTATTACTTAAATAGTAGCAAAGTAAACACACCTAATAATTTTAAAAGTTTAATGATCAAGCCATTTACTTTTCTCACATTAGGAACTTTTGGGAATTTTTATTCTGACTGCTCAAAGACCGACAAAGGACTTAACGATTGTCCCTATTTATTAACATCCAAAAATTAAATTTAATTTAAATTCTCATCATTTTAAATTTGCTTAATAAAATCAAACTAATTCCTAGATCTGCTTACTTTTCGTACCAAAACCAATAATTTTTGCATTAATCTGATCAAAAGGTTTTCCGTAATTTGCCAATCAAGTCAAAAAGTAAAGAAAAGAAGCAAAAAAGAATTATAATTAATTAATGAATTTCCTTTTCTACTTCAATAAATCATGTAATTGACAGAATTGTAGCTTAAAAATCCAATTTATTAGTTCACTTAATTATAGACTAAAGCATAGAGATGAAAAATAAATTAATAACAAAGGAATTGCAAATTTCAGATTATCGTGTCTGAATCTGACTATATAAGAATCATAATAGCAACAATAATGGAAATGAATTCGCATAATCTGGGCAATTTAAATAATGATTCGAGTACAATTATTTAATTCATGATTGCGTCACGCTTGATTTAACCTACAAGCTGTAAATATCAAGACTTTAACAAGCCCAAGCCATGCGTACATGCTGTAATTCTCCACATGTCAAAATTAATGTAAATAATTAATCAAAAATGTTTGCCAAGAATGGCAAGAACCTCCTTTTTGCATACCAATCCTGTTGATTGATTTTTTTATGAGAAAATATGAAAAATATTCGCAAGACATTTGTGAAATTTTATGTACATACGAATGTGGCTTGGAAAGGTAGAGTCACAGGGGTGTATAAACTCGTTGTAAAGATTGTGGGATAAGATGAAGGTGAATTTTTATTGATAATATTATTCTTCAACTTGGAAGGTGAGATGTATGCCAAGCTAGGGTACTTTATTATCTTGTTAATGTCTTCTAATCTTTTCTTCAATAAAAGACATTACAACAGTGAAAAAGCAAAGGTTTTTGGACATTAAACCATTGTGTCTAGAGCTGCTGAACATTTCACACACCTCTTGCTATTCCACCGTACCATAAGGTCTGTATAGTCAAGGAACTGGCCCCTTAACTGATTCCAACTTACTAAGCCAAATAGTCCGAAATGTCACCTTTTTGCCTTGATATTTTGACCTAAAATTCTACCATACCATAAAATTTCTCAGACGTTAAAAAGAATTCCAGTCCGACCCTTTTCAAGCATGAAAAGTTGTCTGACAAAAAGTTCACAAAACCACACCAAACCGCATAGTTCAATTCAATCTGATGTAAAGCAATTTACTATCCCGAAAAAAGTATTCTCTCTCACATGTTACTGTTAATGCATAAAACATTTCATGTTTTGACCTTTTTTTGGAATTTCTCGATTTTTCTCATTCCATAGCATGTAAGAAAAGAAGAAAGGAGAAAAAATATTCGAATATGTTAAGCAAAACACAAAAAAAAAATCGAAAGTCTTTTTCTCCTCACTCAAAAAATGCATAAGAAAAAAAACTCGCAAAGCATGCAGTGCAGTCAGTCACATTCGAGGCCATCGATGAATGCTCTTTTCGCATTGCAAATGATGAGAGTGAAAAGTCAACTGCAGCCAACAACAATGGCAATTGCAATACACATTAATAGACACGCTGAAGAATTGAGAAAAGGAAAAACAAGCCTTTTGGCCGGAATGTCTTCATTGTTTCACCTTCACAACTTTTTTAATGCCTCAATGATAGTTCCAATAATAATGTAATTATTATCCTCGCATAAAAAGAAAAAATAACTTGATCGTTGCCTCATCCATTGTCCACACACTCTCTTTTAGGCCGGATAGATTCTTCGAAGCTATTTATTTAGTTCCATTTCATTAACTTGCAACAATATTATTGATACATACTCTATCGCAAATAAGCAATAAAATGCAAGACTTTCTGCTTCTTCTTATTTTTCATCTCAGCAATGATGTGGACTTTTATAAAAGGATGCATGTACAGCTAAAAACAAGTATTTGAGAGAAAAAATTCCAATTTTCTAGCCATCTGCTCTCTTAGTGCTCAATGTCTGACTCCAACTAGAGTTGACATTTAGTAGGGATAATACGAAATTGAATAGGTATCTGAATGTTTATTAAATGACGCAAGAAGCTAGAGGAGGTAAAGAAGAGAGTGGATGGATAGTAAAGGGGTTGGACAGTCTGGTTGTAAATATTTTTTGAGAAGATTTTCTGAGTTTAAATCCTTTGGTGAAATTTGATTTGTAAATATTTTAATCCAAGGATTTTCAATTTGTGAAAGCGATAAATCGCCTGATTTGTAGTATTTGTAGCTGATTAGTAGCTAAAAACCGGCATGAAAGCTGAAACTTACTAACAGAGCATGCACTAGTTAGTAAAAATCGCATGAAAAACTTTGAAGTTTAATACAGGAAGGACCAATGGTTTTAAAAATAAAAAAAGGGATTGAGTCCAATCTCCCAAAATTTTTAAATCTTGAACTATGAAATTCTCAAAAATGAAGTAAAATTTATGGTTGAAATTCCTGATGATGTGAAAAATCATATCAAAAAATACAATATTCATATAGCATGCTTAACCAAACAACGAGCATTCTTAGTGGTACCTCAATGTGTTCAATGAGCACAATACAGTATCAGTGAGCGTGCTGGTTGTCTCTTAATGATAATCCTGTAAATAATTGTATATACTTTATAAATATTACATTAATTTAACACATTTTCAGTCATTTTGTAGTTTTTAGTCTAAAATCAAATCCATAAATTCATTTTCCATTAAAATAATTCAGACAAAAGCATGAACCAAATTTCATATCATTACATAATTTTCAAATTACTTACTATTTACCATTTGATAACATAATGCATGCAGCATGTTCCAATTTTTTTTCTAAGTCAATCAACAATTTCAAAGAAATATTGTTGATTTCATTAACAAATTCGCGAACCCCCTGTGCAGAACTTTTGTATACATATTTCTGCTTAAATATCTGAAAAGATATAAATAAATTCATATTGGAAACATTAAAAGATTTAATTTTAATACGCATACAGTGAAACAACAAGCAAATACTAAAGCTTAATAATAATAAGAAGAAAAATCGATGATTCCATTAAACTATCATAAGTGGCATGCTGGCAATGCTTATTGTTGGCACTTAATGGAAATTACAATTGACAGTCAATGCGTTATAAAACGCAATATAATGCCAATAAATGGAAATAGGCATTTTTGTGACATGTTGAGAGCGATTGTTTGTGTGGATTCTTTTTGTTACTTTTGCTTTTGCTCATTTCATATCGTATTTATCACAGGATAAATGTATGGCATATATGAATTTATGGGCAGCTGCCAATTTATCATCCTAGAGTTGAAGCAAAAAAAATGTGTAACATACAACAATGTTTATCCATTTTTTTATCCCACGTTCGTTCTTGTTTTATTTTTTGCCTCCTTTCAAGTCATAAGTTAAAGATTTTTTTCCAGTACTCCTCTATAAGTCCCGATTCACGATATTGACTGAATGTCGAATGTCATTGATACAGTTCTTCGTACTCTTCATTGACACCGATTTTTCTTTCCCTTTTATGAAATGACTTGTTTCTTCTTCTTCCTTTTTGACTGTTTCAGGCTCTTTTTGTGAACTGGATGTTGGAAATATTTTTGAAAGGTTAAGGATGCAGTTTGTCTTGAGGTTTAATGTGAACTTTTGAAAGGATTTGAGGAATAAATTTGGAAATTTTGAAAAGTAACATTTTGATCCTTAAATTGACAAAATATAAATATCTAAATTTAGTTTCACGTGTGAACAGAAGCTGGAGTATTACCCAGGGCTATTGCCACAAAAGTTTTAACAAGAACTTAACAATTTTTTCACAATCATACTGACTGATTTTTATTCCGTGTCAATTTTAAAAGGAGAACAATTCTCCCTTGAATTAAAGCTTTTGGAAAAATTGTATAAAAAAATTTGAGCTGGGATCAGAACTTCTATGGACCCCCAAGCTATCATAATCTGACGTTAAAAATCTAAATTTGACAATAAATTCTATGATTCATGATACATCTATTGCTCAAATCGACCCATTAAGACACGATTCTACCTTAATGACAAAAAAGCAGGTAACTTGTAGTTCTGACTTACCGGCACACTCCAATCACAAAAGATCAAGTATAAAGAATCTAATTTTCATTAATTCTATTGAACAGACCATTAATCATTGGAACATTCTGAATAAACACCCATAATTTCAGTCAAAACTAGCCAACCTCATAATTAATAATTAATTATACTAATCGAGCGTTATTAAATCAAAACGTCCAGACGATGCGCCTCCAAATAAATAATTCGATGAAATTTTAACTCATTTTATTGACATATGTATGTCCATACGTTGTTATTTTGCCATAACAAATATATGGTGCAATAATAATTAACAAGTTTCATGAAATAAAAAGATCGATCATTTGGGCGAACTCGTTTATCTTGTTTCATTTCCTTCATTTTTATATGTGCTCCATGATATGAATTTTCAAGCAGCTTACATATTCATGATTCTTGTACCACCATTACGTGTACTGGTTATTATAATATAATCATTATTATTATTATTGTTGCTATTACACATTCTTATTCTCACTATTGCCAATTGAAATCAATCAATCGATTCATCGATCTACCAAAAACTTTTATATATGAGAGAGTCAAGAATGGAAATACAATGGGAAAAAGGCAACGCGACGTGTTCACAATTTTTCTTTATTCTTCTCCTCTTATTCAATAAAATATTGTTCTATTTTTGGCATCGCATCGTGAAGTCATAAAAAAAATTCAATTGAATTAAGAAGAATGAATGGTAAAACATGCAATTTCATTCTATTTAAATCAACTTTATTTTTTTTACCGTTCGAATTCTTAGTCTGTGAATATCTATATCTATTATGTTATGATTATTACTATTATTATGAAATTCTATTTTTGAAATCGTTCTTAGAAGTGTGAACATTTGAGGAGGATGGAAGAATTTTTATTAGATTTTTTTTGCAATTAGTTTTGATGATCCTCAAAATGAGACTATTTTGACTCAATAACATCTTTTTGGGATCGTCAAGATGAGAAGCTTGAAATATTGATTGAATTCTAATTTTCGAGGTTTCCCCGAAACACACAGCTTAAAAACATCCATTTTATAGTAACCTTAATGAAATCTTTAACAAAAAATGGCAACAAACCACAAATTAGGTCGCTTGCCAGATCCTGCAGTGTCTAAACAATAAAATTCCTAATTGCAGACCACATCCAGCTCAGACTTTCCTTTCAGCAATCCGCACTTCTAAAACTCATGAACATTTCGCTACCCAGAGGGTCACTGCCTCAGCTTTCAATACTAAAATTATCTCTTACTTTAAACAATCAATCAATTGCCTCCCCTTGACCTTTCTCTCTTGATCATAATTACCTCATAAATTACTTGTTTCAATTTAGAAATGAGCTGCTTTATTCTTGAAATAATAATTTCATAATAATCATTTTCAATCTGGGTCTTAACAGATGATGTTGAAAAAAAGAAAGGAAATTTTGTATTGGGATGATTTTGTCAGGATTTTTGGAGGTTATGACCTTTTTGATTGGGGTTATTGGATGTTTTCTGGGACAATCTATCGTTGTTCAAGACTTTTTGCTATTTTTTATCTGTAGAAGTCGGTTTCTTGGGTATAGTGTTAGCATACTAAAGACAATAGGTAGGATACACCTGAGGATCCGTCCTGAGGGGTGATTGATTTGAACAGGAATTACACAGAAATTTTATGAAAGAGGATTTTGATTTTTTTTTGTATATACGGAATAATTTAAGACGGACTTTCCAATTTTTTAAAAAACATGGAATTTACCATGTTTGAATTCCATCTGAAATTTACTGGAACAGGAATTCCTTCCTTTCATTCCTTGTTGTAAAGTTCACAAAAATTAAATTTTACCAGAAACTTTGAGTAGTTTGTAAATTTTAAAGAACGATAGTCAAAAGTCAGCATAACCATATCTACAAATCTATCAGCATCACTATATCCATTTCTGAGTTGATTAAACTATAATTTACCTCACTATCCAAACCAAACCAGATAAAAATCTGCAAAAATAACACTAAGGACAGAGTGCAAAAAATCAAGAAGTATGAAGGCAATAAGATGATAATAAACAGCTTAAAGTTAATCTAACAACATATATGAAAATAAATAATAAACTTAACTAAGTTAAAGTACAAGATAGAGAGAATAAAAATGAGAAGCGAGAAAGGCAATTACATTCAATATCGTCTCATTGTGCTGTCATAGTAAATTGTAATAACACCACAATATCTAATCGCGGGCATAGAACACTGAGCTATATTTTTAAGAAAATAATAATATTCAGCTTATTACAACTTTCATCAAGCACATTATCAAAGCACAAGCAAGATAATGAAAATAATAATAGACTATGCTGGTGCTTATGGTACCCGCACGTACGTTATTTATTTATATAATGCATAAGGAATTGGGTCACACAAAGATTTTATTTTTTTTTGTTCACAATTTTATGTAAATTATTTTTAAGAGTAACTTTTATAGTCGCGCGTATTCGACCTTGCCCGATGCACATTTTTCATTCGCTCTCTTCAATATTTCTCTTAAAACCGCTGTTGGGGTCTGCATAACTTTGCATGACAGCAGCAACAGAAGTAAACAGTGGAAAAAATATGTGCATAAAAATGTTTTTATTATTATTATTTAAGTTTCGCTTATGTAAATGAAATAATGTCTTTAAATGGAACTGCTGTAATTGAGTATTTTTACAATCCGGCTATAGCTACGAAAAGCTTTAAATCAATTAATATTTTCAGCTAGTATGTAATATTTTTATACTATAGAATCTATCGATAAATGTTTGAATTGAACAGTCAGGAACAACTGCGGTGAAATATATTTCATCATCTTGATAAAAACAAGCTGTTTAACTTGATTCCATTATATTAATTTGAATGGTGTGTAAATCATGACATGGGTACTTAAAAAGGATAAAATTTACTCGATTATATGCTAAATTACTTGCAAAATAAGTTTCAATGATCGAGTAACGGGAGTTTGGATTGTAACTTTTGACAGAATCACTTGTTGAAACAGTATTGACTAAAAAGGTTGTTAAGGTGCTTCTAGAAGACTTTTTGTTGATTGATTCTTTGTCATTAAGGGCTCACGATGTCGAAATTATGACCTGGGATACTTTGAAAAGACTTTTTCGATTTTTCAGTCTTAAATAACTTTTTGGGGTATTGAACTGGACGGAAATATTCATTTTTGATAGAAAAATGCATTCAACTATAGCTTAGAATCCTATTAATTAGACTTTCTCCACCACACGTCAATAAAATTTCTTTAAATTCTTTCACATAATTTTATAATCAAAAACTACTGACCGATATTCAATAAATCACATTAAAATTATTTAATCCTCAACAAACGAATCGAACCTTAATACCAAATCATCAATAAAGCATAAATCAAAAGAAGCATAAAAGATTTCCAAACATTAAAATCAATTTACATTTTTAAGGTCAAAAAAGCAACAAACTTCATCTCTTAAACTTTCACCTTTTGAATGAGATTTACATACCGCTAAAATGCTCTAATAACCTTTTAATTTCAATTGCTTATATCTTTCATGATCAAAGACCACAGTCATTGCCTCCATATCTTCATAATTTCCAATCCCAAACTACGTAACTTCTTGTTCTCAAAACATGAAGAAAAAAAAGTTCAAATAACAAATTAATAATTTAAATAGCACAAAATGTCGATTACAGCATTTCGTAAAGTGTGTTTTGCATTGCTTTTTTATGATATCATAATAATTTCTCTCTTGCTCACCCATTTCTCGTTATGTCTATCGCAGATCGGCCAAGAGATATTGCGAAAAAAAATAATAAGTAATAATGTAAAGCAAGCCTGTCATTACACAATTAAAAAAATATCATGCCAATAAACTTCTTTAATAATGATTCGAGACGAAATATTCCAATATCGATGATCGAATACGGCTCAAAATATCAGTTGCTTAATGTGTTGTAGTCATTTTTCGGCGGCAATAACGAAGTTGCATTTAACATTGATGATGTTAAAGACGAAGAAGAGGTTGGGAAGGAAATCAGGTTAGTAGGGGAAATGATTATTGTTATTATTTAAAAATTGTCTTAAATGCTCGACAGAAACACAGATTTTTATCAACAAAACTCTCGTTTAAAATTCAAGTCGCAATTTTTTTGCCAAAGAAATTACAAAAATAAAAATTCCATGCTTCATGCTCTGTGTACAGATTCTTGTAACTACTATTTTTAGCGCATTTTTGAAACTTGTTTTAAAAAGGTAGCTTAATAATGCACTTTGTTCGGCTGCTAACAAAAACTTTTGATCTAGACATCGTAGAGAGTTCTAGTTTTTTGCGTTAGCTCGGTGCCATCGAGTTATTGCGGCGACGAATAGTTAAAAAACTCAAAACCATCGCTAAATACTATAATTAATGATTTTTTGTTTTCAATACAATAGAGCCAACTTCAAGTGGGATAATTTCAAATATATTTTGACCGTTAGAAAATTTGAATTTCAAAAAACCGTTAAATGACAAACCATTTTAAAATATGAAAATTCACCGCAAAATTGTTAATTATACTATAATAAATGATTTTCAAGTGCATTTACGCGGGAAATTTTCAAATATATTTTGACCGTTAGAAAATTTGAATGCCAAAAAACCGTTAAATGATAAACCATTTTAAAATATGAAAATTCACCGTGCAAATTGTTAATTATACTATAATTAATGATTTTCAAGTGCATTTACGCGGGAAATTTTCAAATATATTTTGACCGTTAGAAAATTTGAATGCCAAAAAACCGTTATCGAGCCGTCGAATTTATTTAAGTCACAAAATATTCATGATTGACTTATCTAATACGCAGTACTTTGCTAATCAAATACTGATCGCTAACACAAAAATGCGCTGAAGTCCCTCGATCTATAACACGAGGACTTTCTTTAAATTTTTTCGTACAATTTTGATAAATGTTTGCTATTAGCATAAAACATAAGCAAAAAAAATTTCCTACTCGCAAATATATGTCTAATAATGCGGCAGCTTATTTACAATCATTCGATGCAGTGTGCACAAATGAAAAATGAGAGAGAAATTGCATTAGGAACAGATGAATACGTGCATGGGTCTCTTTGGTAAAGATTTTCAGGGGATTGAGACTTTTGTTTGGGATTTTCTGGGTTATATTGTTTCTACTTGCAATTTATAGCCTTAAAGTCGAAATGAAATGTTAACGAGTTCCAGGAAGCCAAAGAATTATATTTCTGAATGATATTCCTGAGCAGTACCAAAGAAAATTCGACTGGAAATATTTTCTAAAGAGGCGCTACGAAACTGTCATGATGTTGACGCAAATTAACCGCCTGCTCAAATTATTAATTATTAGAACTTTTTCGAGAGAGGTTGATTTTTTTGTATCGATGGAAAAATTTAGGGGGGAGGGGGGGTGTTGGTAGCCCCTGAATTGAAGAATCTTAAGGTTTTATAAGAAAATTCAAGGTTTCAACTACAGAATCCTACTTTATTAAATCCTCAAGCCTTTTAAAAATTGGAACTGATTTAACTTTGGAATCTAGAGAAATTTATCCAAAATTCACATTCAATAAAACTTTCATTCCCTTGAACAAGCTTACACTAATAGCACCATTATGCCTCAACAAGAGATTGCAATTTATAAACAATAAATCATCGACGTACCGGACACGTTTACATTTTGCCTGCTGACTTATTTTTGGGTGAACGAGTTTCTGACACTTTCCAGTTTTATTTCAGCCGTCTCTGACTCAATTCAATTTTTGCTGATGATTTTCGCTACTGATTTTAATAGAGTGTAATTTAGTATTTATATTGCCGTCTCCTTATCGACTAGTTCCAATTTTTTATTATTATTGTTTCTCTAACTTTATAAATTGCCAAATGCAAAAAGCTTTTAATATGCTTTATATGCTTTAACTAAGATGTATGTTTTCCTTCTTACCGATAAGGCGAAATAATGCGAGCATAACAATAAATTTTGTTCCTTCCAGCAGTGTTTGCTCCAGTTAAATGCTTAGTAGTTGTTTTTACCTCACTCTCCCCACAAACAACATTCACTCCGATCAGCGGTTGAGTGATAAAATAAATGTTTCATTTTGATTAATTTAATTACGCTCATTAATTTAATTTATTGTGTATGAATATTTAGATTGCGAAATATATGAAGATGATGGTCGTCGAGTCTGCATGAGACGGAACATATCTTGTCCATTAATTGAAGTTTTTACGCGCACTGAAAATTTATTGATCACCATTAGACGATGGAAAAATTACCATAAAAATTATTGTTGTTGTGATTCAATCGTTCATGAAGCGCACTTTTTTCCTGGTTGGAATCATTAATTTATTGACAGTCGATGTGATCATGATTTGTTTTTATTGATGCTGAGTCTATTTTCCTCATTAGACAATTAACTTATTCATATGGTTCAATGGATTGCTCAAGAGCAATGAATATGCTTTTATTTAGTTACTTACTTCATTGGCTGTATAGATCAGTTGTGATCCATGACCTCTCTCAGACATCAGCTCTGTTGCTGTCTACCGTCTGTCAATTTACTATAAATAGCTTCCGTTCATGATTTTTGTGGCCATCCACATGATATCCTGCCATCCACAAAATTCAACTCATTAACGGAGCTTCTGCAGGCCTCTTTATAATAAACCCTGCTCAAAGCATCCTGCTGACTAGTTTAGGTCTTTCCATTCTGGGATATTCTCCTTAGCATAACATATTTAGGGGGTAATTGTGTCTGTGAAATTTTTCCTCCTCCCAGGATAAGCCCTTGTCAGCCACTGACTATAAAAAATCGACCAAATTGACCACTTCAAGCTATAATTCTCACTATCCAAGAATAAAAAATCAACTCAATTTATTTCTAATCTAATTTTATAGTCATGTTAAATGTCGGTTCCAATCTCATCTAGATAATCAGCATGCTATCAATTACACTTACCGTAAGTTGCAGCTTAAGGTGTCGAACAGATGCAAATGCACAATTTGAGGTGGTGCTCAAGAATTTCTCACCAACGCAATCAAGGCAGGGAATTAAAAGAAATTAGATTTGACGTTGATACGAAAAGTCATTGCCATGCACTATTTTGTTCATGCATGATTTCATCTTGTTATATGCCACTGCTAAAGGCCTTCTTAAAACTGGCTTAATGAAATGCAATTGCACTCACTTGTTACAGATGCTGACGCAATTGCTGATGGTAATAAAATCTTTTTCTGATACATTTTTATTGGTTAAAATACAGACAGTTGCACTTTATATCTGAAAATGTTTTCTTTATTATTTAAACATTAAATTTTCTCTTCCATACCTCACATATAATGCAACATTACAGTTGTTATTAATATTGTGCAGTCGCTGACTCTCGTATGTCAATTTACATTTTAACTTAATTTATTATTCGTACATTTTATTGCGCGAATCTTTCCTCACATTTTTTGTTTTCGCTGAAATATTTACTTTATGGATCATGTTACGACTGTTATGTAAGACGATGAAACTCTTTACATTTTTTGGGGGAAATTATTGAGCGGATTATCACGAGTAAACATTTATTTAACACTGCGTGATTTCATCTTAAGTAGTTTTCATTGTTTTCGGATTATTTCAATGAGATATCTTGATAATATGTTTAACTAATTGGGTTGAATGTAAATAAGTAAAGTGAGCTGGGTGGTTTGTTGGTTTTGTAAATTATCTAACGAATTTTAATACAAATTTGAAGTAATTTATTTAAAATATATATCTTTATTATCTCATTGAAATGGTTTTTATTGTTTTAATAAATATGAATTGCAATTATTTGGTTTAATTTGCTTTGTATAATTTAAATTAATTTTCAAGTCGGAAGAAATTTTTTTTTGATTTTTTGAAGAGTATTTGGGGGGGACGAGTGTCGGCTTTTACGGAAATAATTGATTACTACTAAAAAACTAGCATTATTTCTTGAACTATGGAATTTTAAAGAAATTTTAGTCCAATAACCTTAATTGGGAATCTTTTTTTGGGTAAAATTTCTATACATGGGCACCAAAATGGCCCATCAAAGAGTTCTTTTCTAGGGTTCGTTCGTAAATTACGTCACGCTTTAGGGGGAATGGGAGGTTGAAGAATTTGTGATAGTCCTAATACAAAATTGAATGTTCTTTGGAAAATTTGTGACAATGGGGGAGGGGGGGGGGTGAGTCGTTTTTTGCGTGACGTAATTTGTGAATTACGCAAAAAACCGAAATTTAGACCCCCTCCTCCCCTTGTTACAAATTTCAAGAAAAATTTTTTTCTTTATTTGACCTGTTACAAAATCTCAGATCCCCCCCTCCCCCCTAAAAAGCGAACGTAATAAGTGAACGACCCCTTATCAGTAAATTTGATTTGAAAATGCAGCAAATTGAAGAAAACCCACTTTTACTAAGTCTCGAACTAATGACTGCAATGATAGCTACAAAAGAATAAAGTTTTAATCAATTGAACCAACGAGCCACCTTCCGTATCCCATTGATTTTGACATTTTTGCTACCATAATCTCAAATATAATCTAAATATCATCTCAAACCAACTATATTTTCCTCAAAAGTTCCTCAAACCTTAAATTTCTCATCACTAATACTTTTTTCTCAAGGAAATAATCTTCAAACATCAGTAAAAGGTTGTTAACATTATTTTCTTAATTAAATATATTTTTTTCGTAATAAAAAATTGATGAAATCAACGAGATAAGTGACAAATTCAAAGACAAAGAATATTCTTATTAAGAATAAAATTTACAACCATAGCATTTACATTTTACAACAATCTTCATGTTAAATATCATATTAAATTAATTCCCATGAATTCAAAGCTCTTAAAGTTCCATGTACCTTACATTTATGCAATTAAGTTTGCTGATTTTGTAATGATATTAAAAAATTTAAATCATTTTAAATCTCCAAAAAGAAAAATAAAAGCTGCAACAAAACATAAATTTCACTTTAAACTAAAAAAAATGAACGCGAAAGAAGGAAAAATAAAAATTCTTGTGGGCTAAAAAAACCAACAAAGATTGAAATGGAAATAAGTAAATTGTCATTTAATTTAAAGAGACATAAATCTTGTCTTTAATTCGCAATAACTTTTTTTACGTATGTGCATATAACAAGCGATACAAGTGTCATTTACAATAAAAAATAAATTTTGCAACACTCAACTGCTGAGGCTAAAAACATGAAACATGAAAATAAATTTGTAAAAGCTACATGCATGTATGCTGTTTTCGGAAGGGATTATTTTATTGAATAATAACAGTTTCTTTTGTGCGTAATGACGATAAAATGTAAATTGTGACTGTTTACTTGAAAATAATCGTCTTTGGAGGTCGATGGACGATCGGATTTTTTTCAACTTTGCGGATGTCGTGTTGCAGTTAAGACGGAAATTCTTACACATCAAAATTGTGCAATTCAAGTTCATTTACAATTGTGTATATCCAGCCTAGAACAGATGATACTCTTGAATATACACCTGGATATTTTGGCAGTCCACAAAAGTGGCCAAAACTCGTTACTCCAAAAAGAACATTATCTGATTTTCGAACTAATGGACCTCCACTGTCACCTAGAAAAAATGTCAGATTTATTTAGTGATCATTTATAAATGACGTTCAAATTTTAGGAGGAGGGGGTCTGACGCTGTATGACACTTTCATATAAAAGAAGAACAAAATGAATTTGGGGTCATTCATTTATGACGTCCATCAAACAATGGGATTTTTAGAAACCCCCCCCCCCTGTCACAAAATTTAAATTCCAAAAAAATTTTTAATTTAAAGTGTCACAAAATCTCAGACCCCCCTCCCTCCTAAATCATGGACGTCATAAGCGAATGACCCCTTTATGAATTTTGGTTAATTTACCCTTACAGGCGTCAATTTTTCCTTCCTCATATCCAGCACAAATCATTCTTGTAGTAATTGTCACGTTTGTATCTTTAAAATTATTTCGGCAAGTTTCAAGATTGTAAATTTTGACTGTAGTACCCAAAAGCGTCAGTGAGTAAGCGTCAGTTTCAGTTTCTCCATATCCAGTTATAAAAACTTCATCTCCATCTTTTAGAATGTCATTTAATGATGGAAGTCGTACAAATTGCACAACAGCTGGAAATTCTTCAACGTCACAAAGTTGAAGCAAAGCAAAATCATAATCATGACCAGTTTCATTGTAATCATAATTTGGATGATTATAAACTTTTTCAACATTTATTGTCATTCCACTGTGATCATAAAGTTTCGTTGTTCCTACTTTTACATTTAAATTTATATGAGGATTATCATTTGAATAGCAATGAGCGGCAGACAATACAAATTTTTTAGATAGTAGGGATCCTCCGCAATTCCAACATGTATTGTAATATGATTCAACTTGATAAGGAGCTTCTTCAATGCTTACTTCATATCCACCATAAATTCTATTAGAAATATAGCAAAGAGTCGATGATAAATAGGTGAATAATATCAATAGCTGACTTCTCATTTTTTGTTGAGGATTAACAGCCAAATCTAAAGTCTGATTGCAAAAAGTTCTCAAAGTTTTAACTTTTATATCTCTAAAAAATTGCTAAAGAAATGAAAAAAGAACACTAAGTTCAATAAATCTTTCAACAATACAATTCAAAATCAAAATTTATTACATAATTCAGAATTCCACAATGACGTGCTGCTCATAAATATTATTTATACTCACTCAACAAAGCAACAATTAAAATTTATATCTATTCATCAATGAGTAGTCTAAATAATCTGATTAATGAATTCATTCTTCGTAGCCAGATGATTCTGTCGAAAATAGAATGATGAATGGAAATTGATGGATGGTCAGAAAGTAATTAGTTCCTGAATATCTCACCTTGCCTTGTGTTTTGCGAAACGTTATTATACTCAATATTCCGTTATATTCACATTAAATTATTTAATTGCTTCACGAAATTTTTTCTCTTCTTCTTTCTCAATTTTCGTCTTGGCCATTAGAACTGTTTAGTGCTTAGCATACGTATCTTATTCATTGATACATCAAAAACATGATTTTATTTAACAAAACAACTACAAAACTGTAATGATGATGATGATGGGGTTATGGAGATAACCTAAAGTCTACGGAAGTGGCTTCTTAATGACTCTTAATCTAATTCATGAATACATCATTTTAAAAGATCTCAAGATCTTTCATCAAATAAAAAGAAAAAAAGCTTCATTTGAATTAAAATAGTGACTTCTTCATGAAATGAGTCGACAGATCTTGTATTATTTTCTGTTTGTCTACAAAAAAATGATTCAAATTTGTGTGTATAGCGGTGCTAAAAGACGTGATGGCTAAATAAGGTGTAAGTCCTTGATGCAGTCGTGTAAACAGACATGATGAGAAGTTTGAATGAGCTGGAAGTGTTTATGAATTTTGGACTGGTTTTTTTTGGATGGCGCACATTGGAGTTGCTTTGATGATGATTGACTTGGGTGTGTCAGTGGATGTAGAATGTGATGTTTAAAGCTGCAAATTCTAAAGGCTGTTATTTTTGGATTTTACTGGAAACTACCTTCGGTAAAACTTGATTTTGCAGTAAAACATCTGAATATCGCCTAATTTTCAAACTTCAATCTAGATCTTAAAGATTGTCAATGACTTTTCATTACTTGGACAAGTTCCTTCCAGCTAAAGAGCCTTAAACTTATCTAATCTTCTTTTATATCATGAAATTCAGCTTTCGACATTTAAAATTAAGAAGACAGTGGGTCCATAATGTTCTGACACTCCATGTAGATTTCATGATATAGGGGTAAGACAGGAAGTTCAATTTTTCAATGAACGTCACTTATGAACAACTCCCCAACCAAAAAACTATCATTATTTTTTGGCAACATTCACGATGGGTTTAATTTTATTTATTCATAACAAGCTCACCAAACAACAAAATAGCTCCAAGTCTACACAATACTTAATTTAGAATCTCAGTCACTAATGACCTTAATAGAAATTATTTTATTATACTTTATTATTTCTGTGTAGACTCAAATGTCTTTTAAAAGTTCATGAGAAATCTACATTAATGCCGGAACAGATGCAATAGTCGAAATTAAATACACAGTTGAAAACCACAAATTATAATTATTGCATAAATGGACATTCAATTGATACTGCTATATATAGTCAGTAATGAGACGAGGCTGAAAGGTCAGCAAAGTATTTTTTATTCGTCAGCAAAATGTAATTGAAGATAAATCGAAATGAATAAGTAAGTGAGTATAAAAAAATATATATTCGTGTGACTCGTGCCTATTGTGTGACATAAAGAAATCTCATTTTAACAAGTTATAGAAATATGAATTGTGCGGACACAATGGAATGCCATTGTACGCAAGATATAGTCTGTTGTTTATTTTATTTTATAAAGAGAAAGGATCTCTCGTCACATATGGGAATCTGTTGAGTAATCATAAAACAAGAGTGAATGAGTGAGGGAGATGGAAAGTGGGAAATGCTAGAGCTGGTTACGCTGAGGTAGTAGAGCAAGGTATTGGTTAGTTCAACTGACATCACAATTGAGTACCAATGTGAGAGCAATAATTTTTAAATTTAACACAAATTAGACTGAAAAGTGCATCAAAAAAATCCTCAAACCTTACAAAGTAATTACCACGATCACCACCGAGTCACCAAGTCTAGGAGAAAGATCAAGCAGTTAATGGAACATTTATAATAAATAATGAAATTGAACAAAAAAGCTATTAAGAAATGGCAGATCAATTGCATGGATTCCAATCATAAAGAGACTTGCCCATAACTCATACATGTTTTGGCATGATATTTCGCAAGATACAGTCAAGTCGAAATACGAGAATTCATAATAAAAATTGCTTTTTTATGTTGAACTTTCTCCAATTTCAATTTTCATTTCAATGGAATATATTTTGATATGTTGTGGATATATATGTTTCTTTCCTCTTATTTGATGGCTCATTGTTAAAATCACCACACATTTAATCTCGTGTATGATAAATTTGTAAACGCAGAGCACCGCCAAATGAGTGTATAAGAGGCAGGCTATCAAAAAAATCAACAACTAGTTTACAATAAAATTGTTGTAATAAACTTAAAGAATTGTTGATGTTGAACGGAATTGAGATCATCGGAGATAATTTTTATGGATCTTTTGCCTATAAAACGTTCTATTTTTATTGCCGAAAGTTTGTTGGAGATAAAGAAGTTGAGAGAAATGAAAGTTAATGAAATTGTTGGTGAAGTAGGCAAGGAGTAGCTTGAGATGAATACAAAATGAGCTTGTTGAGGAACGAAAGATTCTTTGAAGTAAATTGAGGCTTAGTAATCTTAAATCTGAGAGAAAATCTGCTGGTAATGCACATTGCGGGGTCCATTGAGGTCGCTGAACCACCGAATTAATAAATTAGGGATCTGGTAAATTTACTGAGCTGATGAACTTTAAAAAATGATAATCAGGAGCTTGGTTGACAAATCAGACACGTTGCTGTATTATGATCCCATAATTGAGTGACATCCCATCCTCCAACCCCTCCTTTCCCTTCAAAAAACTAGACTACAGCCTTTCTTGATGCTTGATGAATCCCCAATAATTTGAAATTCCAAATACTGCACCCAACAATGTATCTACTCCAAAAAATTTATCTCCAAAATTCCTTTACAACATCAAATGAATATAAATCACTTAATGTCATTCAATTCGAAATGTGAAATTCAGCTTGTGACCGAAAAAAAATGTCCCCAAAAAAGAGAGTTGATAAAAATCTCTATGATACCTTTATATAATCTATAACACAAGAGATGAATGTAAAAGTCATGTCGAAAATTGAAAGAGAAAAATTGCCTTACTAAAAATGTATGCCAAGCATGAACGCAGACGTTCTTATTTACAAAGGAGACGAAAGCAAAAAAAAAATTGATGAATTAAATTGAAGGAGATAAGAAATGAGGGTCAATAGGCTCATCAGCTTCTCTTTCTTCACGTCTTAAAAGTCTAAATTTAGTCATTTCTCATTTCCTCCTTCATCATGCATGGCTCAATGTGGACACAACACGAGAGAGCAAAAATTTCCCTTTTCTGTATTGTCTTAAAATGAAAAGTTTTTCTCCTTCGCTGTTATCATGTCATGTTGCACATTCATTCTCATTCATGTTAAACATGTACCTATAAATCAATCAATTGGTTTTGGACAGACGAGGAAAGAAAAGCATTAAGGTAAATGCTGTTGGTGCAGTTTCTGTGGTATAAAGATTGAAATTTAAACTTATTGACATTTTGGGTAATTTAGTGTGTGTGTTGCTGGTTAGAGTTGCAACCTTGAGCTCTATTTTTAGGTTATATGGTTGCCTTTTGTCATTTTGGGTACACAGATGACCAAGAAGATATCAGTATCTTTGATTTGACATTTAAAGACTACTACTTAAGATTTTGGAGCTTCGATGGAACTAGACACATGAAGCTAGTTCTTTCGTCAAAATGTTAACCTGTCATCAACTCCAAGTCAATGAAACAACTTAATTTAATGACTTGTTAATGTAAGGCTGAATCAATTTATCGTAATCCATTAAAAGTCAATACAATGTGCCATAAATGCGCACAAAACCATCCACATCCAGTGACTTTAAGACAATTCCTTTGTTGTCGAGACAATGTCAATGCCGTCTCAAAGTGAAATTTTCCTGTTATGTCGCAAAATATTTTGAAAATTTGTGCCAATGTGAAATTGAAAAAAAGAAGGAACAGAAAAAAACTGGAATTTCGTGGACGGCAAATACGTAAAAGAGATTTTCTGATAAAATTATAGCTAAATATTTTGCAAACCAATTCATTTCACATATTATATTGTTATATAAATGTCGGCTAGCATTAAAAACCAAGAGTTGTTTGGCCTTTAACATAACAAGCTCCAATTACCGAGATCAAGTCTCTCAAACAAATGAGAAAATGAGAGAATTTTTGTTTTTTGCTGAAAAAAGTCGTGGTCCATGAAAAAAGGCCTAATCATGTGAGTGAAGATTCTTCTTATTTTTTATGCGAATCCTCATTGTACCGCGCGTAAAGATTAATTTTATTTTTACTTCATGCTCGATTTTTTTTGGTGAAACGAAATTAAAGATAATTTGCGTCTGAAACAAAAAAGAATAAAAAGTCATCTTTTGACATTGAAACTGAGACTTTTTTTGCATCTTCTACCTTTACCACGCTTTTCGTATGTGAAATGTGAAACTTTTTTCATGATCCACACTCGAGAGAAGAAAAAAATGAATCATAAAGATTTGTGGCATGAGATAAAGGGAAATGAAATTGTGAACCGTAAAAACATGTGTTGACGTAGTTAATGAATTGAGAGTCACAGTAATTTTCGATTATTAATTTAAATTATTGTAATTTGTGCTTAATGATTGAAAATAAGGTGATTTCAATCGATAAAAAAATGATTGATACTTTGCTTAATTGGTACTTATTTCGGGCATCTCTTGGAAGAGAAATTTGTTTTTTTTTTGGCAATTGTCATGAAAATATTGAAGTAGTTTAGATTGATGTTAAAGATTAATGTTTAGAAAGTTTTGGGTTTGTGTCAAATTTATATGATTTGTCATCTAAAAAATTCAATTATTCCTCAATTTTTCGAAATTCTCAGCAACTTCCAATCAGACTCAACCCATCTTAATCTCTTCCATAAACACTACTTATCCATATTAATAATTTCTCATTTATCAGCCATAAAAACCTCACCTTATCCATAAAAAATACTAACTGCAGCACAATGATCTTCTTAGATATTATCTAACACCAAACAAATGTTAATTCCTTCCGTATGATGACGCTCATAATTTATAAAATTGTATATCCATCTTAAAAGCCTCAATTATCATTAGTCTTATCCATTATCTTCATAATGTAATATAAAGCTTCATAATGCGACTAGGTGATAATCATGTATCATTATTAATGTATGTAAATGCATTTACAGCATCAGACTGTGGGCTAATATTGAGATTATAATGCGATCTTGGAATAATAAATGGATTTTAGTGTTAAGTTAGTTTCTTTGTTTAAAAGAGTTTCTGTTGGATTGAGGTTGGATGTCTTTTGATTTATTCTAATGAACTGTGTCACAGGTGGGCTCCTTAATGACATGAAAATGATCTAAATTTGCAGATTTTGACTTTCTATATTTTAAAATGCATTAAATATTCCTAGAACATCAACAAACTTATTAAGGTAGTTCAAAAAAGAAGAATCATTCAATTCTGAAGAGGATCTAGTCATCTTCAGACCCCACCTGGTGCTGCATAAGGTCAAAACTCAAATCATTATTCAAAACCAATCAACAACCCAAAAATCTAACTCAAAATCATAAAAATCCATAACATTTTTTTTAGCATAGAACAAATTCCAAGCTACCTGAATCTAAATAACTAGATCATATCGCCAGGCTCATGCGGAAGGAGTCTTTCAAGATTTTTTTGTCCATTATTCTTTCCCACTTTTTTTATTCAATTCAATTCAATTGAATTTGATTCTAAATTTGGGATAAGCAAAGTATAAGCAACACGAATTGAATGAAAAGAATGCCCATGAGCATATATGGTCAACGTAGAAGATATCGTGAAAGATTGATCATTGACTGCTGTCCGTTTGTTGGTAGGAATAAATAAAATGCCCAACCAAATACTTAATTAACACTTTGATTAAAATCTTTAGCATGTTGGAAATTTTTCTTCTCACTTGTGCCTTTTTTTTGAGGCGAGCGCGAAGCCACTTGCCACAACATTGTATAAATTGTGGAATTTCATGGATAAATTGAAATTTTTTTGCTCACTAAAAATAAAATTGCTGATAAATTGCCTTCATTCCAGCGATTCATGCTGTGCTACTGTTTGGTGTATCACAACCATCCACATATGTTTGATGCTGGGCTGAACGGAATTTCATATCAATTTATTAAATTAGTTTTTTTTGGGAAAGGTTATAAAGGGAACATGTTGATGGAGCAAAGGGGGAACAGAAGCAGCAACATGCAGAAGAAGAAAAATATTTTACCGTTACTTCTCATATCACTGTTGCTACTTCTGTTGCTGTGTTTTTTTTTTGTTATGTTCAACAAATTGCCAACTCAATCGCTTAAGTTCGATCACAATTCAAGTCATTAAAATTGTAAAATGTGCAGTTCGATGCTCTTTTTCTCATTTACAAAAGAACTTAATGCCCTTCTATCTCCTCCAATGTGAATCTGTGTGCTGTTGATTAGTTTTAATGAACTTTTTCCGCCCGTCTATGTGTGATGATTCCGCGGCTGATGTAATTATTGCAATTAATAGTAATAGGCATTTTAGACATTTATGGTTTCATTATTTTTACTATCATCATCTTTAATAATTTTTTCTCTCGCTGTCTCTATGTCTATACCTTTTGTTTTTGCCTTTTTTATTTCCTCATTGTGAATATTTTTTTTATTATGGAAAATATTTTTTTATGGACTGTGTTTGCTAATAATGAAAATGCATTGATTCATTCAATTTGACTGGTCAGTGTGTTTGAAGTTCAAAGAAATATGAATTTGATGAGAAGTTTTATTGATTCAAATTCTAGGGGTTGTGATGGGGATCATGCCATTTTGGGGAGTGTCTAGAATCCTCCATTTAAGTACTAGGGTTGAAAATACTAAGAGTTTTAAGAATGAAGAGGATGGAATGATATTTTAGAATTTTTTATTACGAACGAAGGACGTTGACTGCAGTCAGCTTCAGCTTCCTGTCATTTTTAATAGCAATATTCAACTAAAATCCAGCATTTCGCCAAATATGCGCCCCAATCACCTCATAATAAGACTCACCTTCTCAAAAATTATTTTTCAATCTATAAATTCTAATAAAAATAACAATAATGGCTAAAATATAGCATCCATAGAGAGCAAGCCGTATGCTGTGAGAACAAATTGAATTGTCGACATTAAAAGGTTCTCACTCGCTCATAAAATGCCATTAATTTATTGATTGTGAAATCATAAATTGAACATTATCGCAATGTTTCTTTCATTCTAAATTTATTCTTTGCTCAACTTGAGACCTTGCAGGAAGTACAAAAACTATTCTTATTCTCTTCACATGATGATGATTATTGTAATAACAATATCTCTGTACATATAGAATACATACATACAGTGTCTAATAGTCATGAAAATTTGCTTCAATTAATCAAACGATTATGACTTTTGATATTCTTGCTTTTTTTTCTTTGCTGTTCATATTAAATTCTCATCAATGTTAATAAAAAATTGGTTTGAACTTTAAGGAGCAGAATTTTTAAAAGGTTTCATGGAAGATGCAAGGTGTGGAGTTTAAATGACTGATCAAATTAAGAATTATGATTAATATTTGGGGTTAAGCATAGTGTTACTGTGATGAATGGATTTTTTCCGAGATGAAGCAACTTTTAATCAGATAAATAAAGTTTCTAGGTTGAATAAGTTTTATTTCTGAGAGGATCAAATTTTCCAAGAAGATGAAAATTTCCGAGAAGATAAAATTTTCATAGAAAATTAAATTTGTGCTTCCAAGATGACAAAATAATTATCTGAGAAAGATTAATTAAAATAAATTCAAGAATACAAATTTCTCAAAACGAAATCAATCTTCTGAGATGATTAACATCACATCTGCTCAGAAAAATATCTAGAAATTAAAATAATAATTCAAAGCACTTTAAAAATTAATTTAGCAACAAATTTGCAAACTTCCAAATCACTTCAAATTTGTCTTCAGCATTCAAATAAATCTAAACTATTTTACGTCATGAGGATCCATTCAAAAATCAATTTAAATAGCAATAAATGAGCAATCTCATTAAATGTTTAAAGATTAAGCTTAATGTGTGCTTTAAAAACTTTCAAATACTCGCTAAAGATCATTGAAAAATTTCCATTAATTTATCATGGCTTTAATTTAGTGGAATTAATTGCAATTATTTTTCAAAGGCAACCCATTAAGTCTCATCTTAATTTAGTCATCATCATTAATAATAAAATGTTAATAATTTCGAACGGCACCGAATGTATTGAATGTCTTTTGCATAAGCAAATTATAATATTTAAAAGTCTGATTGCCTTCATCTCAAATAAATAAAAGAATTTATTTCGTGCTGCGAAGCGTGTGTTTTTGATAAATTGAATTAAATCTTCTTAGTACACAAATTTATTATATCCTTCCATCTCCAATTACTTGTGCTTTATATCCCATAAAATGCAAATTGATTATGGAAATTTTTGCAAAGTGAATTTTATGTAAATTAATTGCCTGCAATTTTTCTCGTTTTTTGTTTCTGCTCGTTTGCATAAATTAGTGAATTAATTCTACATAAAGTGTGCAAAATTCTCAGAATTTGTGCGATTATAATCGTTGATTCTCAGCAGTTTGCATGAATTAAATTCAAATTTATCAAACAACAACGACTCACTTCCTGCATCATTTATTCACTCCTTTCAATTTTCTGTTTTGACAATATCAATTTAATTTGTTACTATTCAAATTGTTTAAACGAGACAAGAGTCGTAAGCGTGACAAATTTCCGTTGGTTAATCAGTGTCATAATATTTTTTTCCATACTAAGAATGTGTACATGATTAGTTGCTGTTAAGTGGCTGTGAAATTGTCACCATAAATTCATTTTTCCATTGCCTTTCTATTCCGCTAAGTAATCTTGTTGACTTCCATCAAAATGCTGTTTGCTTGCTGCTGCTTGTTGCTCCTGCTACTTTACCGCTCCCCACATTTTTTTTGCCTCTGTTACTGGTTGTTGCATTATCAATGTGTGGATATACTTAGAAATGTCAACAAATATTCCCTTATGAGAAGTTTTTTGTTGGGTGGATTATGTTGGATATTGAATGGAATCAAAAAGTAGATATTGCATTGATTTGAGGAATATTGGCTAAAAATATGGTCTAAAATCCTCATAACTTTCGTCAGAGCCCAATAATCTGTCCTTAAAAATTGAAAAAAAAAAAAAAATTATGAGTACGATATAACCTTAACATTTAATCTAAAAATTCAGTTTGATATGTAGGGAGTGGTGGGATTCGAACCCGGTATTTCAATTTTTCACAATAATTGTGTCATTTATAACTTAACTAGCTAAGCTATCAAAGCAATTTAACTTCTTTTAACTTATTTACCATATTACCTTTATATTTTGGGAATCAAACCTTAATTTCTTAATTTTAAATATATAAACCATAGTTTAGCTGAATCTTTATCATCATTAATTAAAAATTGCTAACATCCTCCCAAGGAGATCATTTCAATATTATAATTCTCAACTTCAGAGACATCAAAATATTCATATTTCATGCTTCTTATTGCTCTATCCTTCTCTACCTCAGCTGTGTCTGTGGTGAAGACATGCACGATAGAAAATTGGATTGAAATTTATTGTAAAACCACAACAATTTTCTTTCCCATATATTTTTTTAATTCCTCAACAAAACTGCAAACAGACAATAGTCAATGATGATGATGACTATAAAAATGGAGAACTGCAGCAGCAGTCGACCGATTAACGTCAGACATTTAGAGAAAAATAAGTTGCTGCGTGGGCGGACATCAACGGAATATGAAGAAAAAAAAATTGAATTTCGCAATACATTTAATAAATTAAATGAATTAACATTTCCTGAGAACCTCACTTTTGGTCTTTTTCTCTGTTAACACGACTCGTTCTCTCGCTGTTGCTGTTGATTTTAAGATTTAATATTTAAAATGAGAAGGAAAAAAAATCAATTTGTGCAAAAAATTGTCGGCATAATGGCAAAAAGTATAAGAAATGCTAATGATGTGGAACGAATGTGGAGAGTGCAACTGAATTGATTTCTTTTTCGTGCTGATTTTGTGCAGAAAATGGGGAGCTTGTGGTTCATTTTGGGTGTGGTTTGAATGGATAAAGCATCTTAAGTATTAAAATTTAGATTTCTAATGAAAATAAAGTTTAAAATTAAGAAATTTTATTTTTTGGAAATTTTGTATGAAATCTTATACTTCACAAGAATTTGCAGAAATCAAATCGTAAATTAGTTTTCAATTTTCAATATTTCTGGTCCTTATTAATCCCTAGTTCAATAAAATGAATGCGTTCAAGTTCAACATGTGCAACCTCCTTTCTACTAATTCCGCTACTGCTACACTCAATCTTGCTGCTCGACTCTAACATGCATGAAATTTTTAAAATGTATGAATTGTTGCTTTCCGTTTCCATAAAACATTTTTTATTTCGATTCAATTTTTCAATGTTTGCATTTGATTTGATTTAATTTATTGGCTGTAACATTTCTGCAAAAAACAAGTCAGTGCTGTTGACCTTGCATAATCCCATGTGTGTAAATTTTTTTTCAACGAGTGCTGAGCAAAAAGACAAGACACAACAAGCGACGTGAAAATGTAAGAATGTGTAACAAAAACTGCGTGCTTTCCGATGGTGACATGAAGAAATAATTGCATTGGATGAAATATTGTTCTACGGCAACAACAGCAGCAGCATAACTGCATCACACTTTTTTTATCATGTACAAATTCTGCTCTTCCGTGAGGTCAATTGTTTATTCCATTTCTTCTTACAATTGCAATTGTCTCACTCAGGAAGACATAAAACAAATGTTGAATATGATCATCGTCCACAATGTTATGTTGACTATGCTATAACTCAATTTTTTTTTTGCTGCTTTTATCTTACAAAGCACATAATGTGGTACAGAATATAAATATAAATTCACACTTGGTGGTGATAAATTGTGATAAATGAAATAACAAGAAAAGAGACATTACGGGAATGAGGACTGGATTGTTTTGTGGAATTTAGAATGAGAATTTATATTGACGAAAAAAAAAACAAAAATAAATAAATAAAATTAAATATATAGTAAAAACATTACGATGTTTAGGATTCGAACCTAAATTCATATGAATAATTCAATGAATTTTTAATCATTTAAATAAAAATTTAAAATCTCTTTATCGAAAAATCATACATATTAAAGAAGCATCAAATAAATAAAATACCATTTTAACCCCAATATTTATTTTTTGATAATTTTAGTCACACTGAGAATAAAATAAAAGTTTCAGTTTAAATTGAAAAATAAAAACAAAAAAGATATAAGCATAGCGACAAAATTATATAATTCTATTTTATAGAATGAGAATCGAACCCAAACTTTTACTGTATTAAACCAGTAATTAAATATAAAACATTCGATATAAATTCAAGATTTGGCATGTGGCACTATTAAAATAAATACTAAAATTTCAATTTCAAAAATATTGCTTATTAAATCCTCAATTCAGTTCTCCTGAACATTCATAAAATTCCAACCAATTCAATACCTAATCCATCAATTGAAATTTGTCCTTACAACTGAACAAATGTATTGACATCAAAAAACAATTCCTGAATCAATGCATTAATCTAGTCCGAGGTACGCATAAAAGTATCTGTTTATGTCTATCCATAAATCTATTGTAACAACAATAATTATGATTTTCGCAGTCAATTTTTTGAACGGAACGCAAAAAAGACTTAAATAAGAGACGAAAGAAATGAATGAGAGACCTTAAGGTGTCCGATTAAATTATAGTGCGGTAATACAATGTTATGTTAAATGCCAATAATACGCGTAAACTGCCTGCATCTATTGAATGCGTCGAAATAAATAAAAGCGACTGTACACATATGCATGAAAATATGCCATTAATTTTTATTTTAAATTAACTATGATTTCTAAGAGAGAGAAAAAGATAAAGTGCTTTAGATTATCAATGAATTTCAATATATATCGATGGCATTTACACTGATTAAAGCCTTCGAGGTAGGCCATCAATTATCCACACATAATCATTAAATTTGACATGATAAAGAATATTCTTAAAATTAATGTTCAAAACAAAGCAGAATCAATACAGTGTCGATAGAGTGCTCGATGCCGTACGTGATAGTGTGTTGAAGGGTTCTGCATGCTATCGTGCAAAGAAAAGAAGAAAGACCAGTTGAAAGTAACACAATTTTACATCATCTGCATGCATATCAGTCGAATCAGGTCTCGACATTTGTATTATTTCATGCATTTTTTTTGCATGTCACAAAAGATTAATTTGTCCATCACGTAAGATGAAATGAGGAGTTTGCTCGTTTTTTTGGCAAACGAATTGGATAATTTTTATGTTACACGGAATGATTGAGAGATAAGCGTGGGTAATTTTTTAAATGAATTACAAATTGAATTAAGATGCATTGAGAATTATGGCGAGATTGACTTTGGGTGATTGAGAGCTCTGTTGAGGCGTAAACTGAGTTGGGATCTTTGAATTATTTGGGGGTTATTTTTGGTAATTGAACTTTTATTCATTTTTAATCTGTCGGATTTATTTTTAATCTATCGGATTTATTTTTAAATCCAAAGATTAAAAATCAAACATTCACATAAAAATTAATTTTCTCACAATGTATGCTTAATCTCAGCATAAACAAACAAATTATGCTTGTAAAGCCATTCAAACTCTCCATTTAATATGCAAATTAAAAACAATTTTCTAGATCAGCGTCACATTAAGTCCCTAACCGACCATATCTCACACAACAAAAACAGATATTCCATGAAATTTAATTATAAGATTAACGAAAGCCTACCCAACATGCATGCCACACATATCCATAAATTTCATGCTGATCATCTCACAAAAATCTTGCAACAGCTTTATTTACGACTGGAAAAGAAGAAGAGAAAAATATTTTTTCGGTTAATTAAAATGTATCTGGTACACATGAAGATATTTTCAGCATAAACTTGCCACATTAATCTGATCATAATTTATGCAATTTATGTTTTACATATAAATGCAATGTGAAAAGCTTCACCTTATCTCATGTGACCCGATGTTGTGGTGACGATACAAGTTGTAAATAAAAATTTATTATAAATCGTGCACATATGGCGACAATGCAATTGCACCATTGTAATTTCACCAAATTGAGATTCTTTTTTTTCATATTTAAAGAAGCAAAATGAAAAGAGAAAGAAGTGAAAAAAAATTGAGGCGACAGTTTAATGGGAAATTTTCAATGGCATTTGCAGCAAATCTTATTTTTCGTATTTTCATTTCTCAGAAGAAAGTTGAATGAATGAATAAATTGCAAGCTATGCACCACAACAACAGCAATCTGAGAGAAACATTCCAGAACACATTTTGTGTGTGATAGCACAATTGTGAGGAGAATTTTAAGACTTCCTAGTTTTATTTTTATTCATTCCATTGAATTTACATCTTTGATAATTTTTTGTTTTGCTTTATTTCCGTCTCGCTAGTTCTCCACCATTGTCAAGGTTGTAATCAATTGTGCTGCATTCAAATGTACAATTGTAAAATATGCAGCTTTTAGCAGGGCTTTTTGATGTGGATGGCGGTTGTGTGGTGGGCACTTTGGGTGGGCTGTTGAGTGTTTGGTGTTTTTGTTGACTAATTTTGAGTGATATTAGTTATTTATTCTAATGTCGTTGCTGCTATATTTATTGTTGGATAATATTTCTAAGTCTATTTTGATATTTGAAGTAACCTCCATAAATTTAGAAGACTTTTAACCCAAAAGACTTTAAATGGACATTTTAGGATATTAAAATTAGATTCTGAGTTGGAATTGTCTTGGTTTTAAAGTATATCCTAATCGGTATATTTTCTAAGTGACGTCCGAGTGGTGAATGATTTTTGTAATGTTCCTCACCTAATCGCGAAGCGGACGTCACTCAACTATCAAAAAAATTTGTGATGATCGAGAAACCATCATTGGATAAGTCTTTTCGATATGCTGGTGATATTTGGATATCATTGGTCAATTACACGAACCTGTGTGTCGATTCTGACTAGATCCATCGAATTATTATCATCCAAATCACTCTAAGAATTATTTTATATTGTAAATTTTACTTAATTTCAATTTCACACGTCTTTATTGTTTCGTTTGTGTTTATCAACTGATTTTTCGATTGCTTAGATCATTTATTTTACATTTAACCTCAAACGTATATCCAATAACAGCGCCACATTCTCTCCATTCATCATCAACAACTCAAACTTTGTCAAGCTACAGTCATATATAGGGTAGACTTGTTACTGTTACGCTAACTAATAGCCCTAGATAGAATCAATTCAATCTTAATTTTTCTTCTTGTTCTACATTTTTTCCATATAAATTTATGCTAATGAAAAGTCATTGATGTGCTGTTTGCAATGAGCTGTCACATCAAGCCATTCCCTTTCTCCCTCATTTTTTTCGTACCTCCAGCACACATGCTCGGTATATTTTTTTGCGAAGTCACAAGAAGTGAATTTAATTAAAATTCTGTGAATAATTTGAATCTGCCCATTTGACAGCCGTACAGCCATGGATGATTAATGATTTTTCTTTGTTCTTTATTTTCATGTGATTCTCATAAGAATTATTAATTATAACTAACTGGGGATTGTCAATTGTTATTTCGTATGTGTGGGCGAATAAATTGAACATTGATTAAATTAATAGGTAAGAGAAGATGGAATGAGAAAAAAAGGAAGATAGAAGCAGCATTAACATGTTAGACACTACCTTTTAAGATTCGTATTCATTTTATGAGGCTACACAGGCTGTTCTTTATCAACAACACATCAAAATGCATGTTGTCTATTTGCACTTTAATCATTAATTCTTTCAGCATTGAACATACAGTCGAGAAACCGTGGAAACTTCTTCTCAATTCCTCTTCTATTTCTGTACATTCAGTGTTCTTGCTCTCTCACTTAAATGGAAGTAAAATGAATGAAATGTTGTCGTGTATTGTCTACCGGCAGTTTTTATTGTCAATCGACATTGAAATTTTCCTCTTCTTCTTCTTCTTTTCAACATGTTCATTCATTCAAGCTTTTAAAATGAATTAGAAACAACAATCAGGGAAGAAATCAGTTGATTCTCTCTTTTTTATGCTCACATTACATGTTGTAATGAGAAATCTTTGTTTTTTCTATTAATAAAATGAAATAAAATGACAGAGATGTCGATTAGTTACTTGTTGCTTTGTCTATGCTTTGTGTTTGCTTCTTTGGTAATTAAAAACTCTTTTTTTATTGGGAAATTTCTGAAGATTTTCCTTTGTTCGATCAATTTGTGATTTGATTGTTTTGTTGGATTTCATGTTTTTGTGATTAGGAAATTTCGAGAGTTAAGGGCTAGCCGTATTTCAACAAAATATATGCTCAATGACATCTCGTGCTGTGCATTAATCTGCATAAATACGTAATAAAATATTAATAATTTACATACTTTCTTCAGTGGGAACCTTGAATATTGAAAAACTTATCTGATTTCAACAGTTTAGTGGTCTTTCATCTATGACGTCCATGAAAAAATAGGATTCTCGTTCAAAATTACAATGCAAAATTTTTTGGAGTGTCACATAACGATGGTTCATCAGACTGTCTAAGCGACATGAAGAAGGCAAAGACAGTTATAAGGAATCAGGGATGTATCCAGGATTTTTTTTTGAATATCTCGACTCATGACCGTAATAGTTTTCAAAAAATGGGGGGGGGGGATTTGACCCCCAAAATCCCCTGTATGGAATCCATTCAAATTACACTAAGAATCCAAACCACTTGTGGCTTCTAAATGGAGCCTTGTGTTGCTCGAATTGTGTTTGAAAATTAATTTATAGATGGACGTAATTTAAGAACAACCACCTTAACATCATGAATATTTTAATGAACCCAAAATTAAACATTTTTTCGTTAATTTGTGTCAACCGAATTAAAAGACAAACAAACAATTTGAAAAAGGTAAATCGAGATTGATAATGAACATGTTTCTCTAATGCCTTACATCCATTATAAATTTTTTAACATCTCAATTTCGCTCGAAAATCTAACTCGTTTCACTAAATTAACATTTTTTTCAAACAAAAATTTTTATGATACAAATTATCCATTAATGGGCTCATAAAAATATTATTTCACATTAATGAGCTCAAAGATCGGAGTTCAAAGAGAAACGAGCAGGTTTATTGATTCATATATTTCATCCATGTCGGCATCAAATAAAAATTAGTGAAAGGTGAAAATTTGATTATGAAAAATTCATAAATGGTTCATGCCAACATAATTTAATGTCTTTCTTGACTTTCTTAATTGGAATAACAAGATCTTTCGAGGCGCATGAAAAGCTATCATCGAAATGTTGATGCTTTTTGTTCATTCACTTGATTTGCTTTTGTTTGTGTACTAAAAAATCTAAAATATGTATCTCCGGTATGTGTCTGACCTTAAAATGATTTTTAAGTGGATTTTGATAGAAATATTTGTGGAATTTTTTAGTTGCTTTGGAACTAAGGCTTATTTTGGGAATATGTGTCTAAGATGGGAATAAGATTTGTATGAGATAATGATACGAGTTACTCAGATTCTGTCAGACCGGTTCAGGATATTTTTGGAAGATTGGGCTTAGGTGACCTTTGGGTAGGACTAAGCACACAAAAGGATCTAAAAGTGTAAAAATTCCAAGCACCAAAGTCTACAAAAGTTCTAAAAAGTACATAAAATCCTTCAAAAATCAAATAATCAATTCACGGCAATTCACCTTAAAATCCTCAAACAATCTAAAATTCCCATCCTCAAACCATCCCATAAACTTAACACAGCATAAGTCAGACAAAAATTACCATTACAAAAAGTTTATAATGAAGTTGAAATTGAAAATGAAAATAAATTTCCGTAAATGTAAATCAATAAAGAAAAGTGAAATTGAACGAGCAAGTCATGCTGAGTGTGATGCTTTAAATGCTTTTAGAAGCGCAAAAAGGTGCATTAAACTACACAAGGTCGTTTATCATATTCATTATCGAGTTTGATATTACTCGGATGACCCCATAATGTTAATTTATTTTAAAAAGATTGGAAGTAAGAAGAAGAAAGATGGTATTTCATGTAATGTTATGTCTGCTATGCGGAAACTCATCTTCACACGATTCACTCGACTTTATTCTTTCATTTCTTAAATGTTCACTCAAATGAAGTTGAGAAGGAAAAAAAAGTCGTGAATTGCCACATTTACATACGTATACATATGAACATGCTTGCCATAAAGTGAGAGAAAACTTTTCTTACATGATGATTTTGCATGCAAAAGACATATTACTGATTGCAAAGGCAATAATAATAAAAATAATAATTTCCAACGCTTTAAACTCATAAATTTTTTAATGAAATAATTTTTAACCATTATTATCGAAATGTAAAATATTTTGATTTCGATGCTTTGCTAAAATTTACAACAAAGAGACAGAATCGATAAACGAAAGAGAAATTGGCAATAAATGGAGATGAGAAGCGAGGGAAAAAGTGTCAATGAAGGTCATAAATAATTTCGATAACATGACATGGCGCGTTTTTTGCTTTCAGGCGACCACGCTTTCGAATGTGGATGGGAATTGGATGAAATCACTTGGTTGAATGTTGAAAATATTTTTGTATTAAGTGACGCAAAACTTTCGCTTCAAATGACGCAAATTTTTATTAAAAACACAACATTTTTGCCTTAAATGATGCAAAAGCTTTGTTAAAGTGATGCAAAATAGTTAATGTTCCAAAAAGTTCTAAAGTTTTGCTTCAATTGACGCAAACTTTTTGCTTCAATTGACACAACTTTTTGAAAGTTTTGAATCAATTCGAATAAATGTACCAAAATTTAAAGCAAATTTCACACGAATCATTTAACAGAGATGAAAAAAGGAAGAACAGACTTAAGTGCCTTTGACCGCTTATGGGCAATTGCAGCCGTGCAATGACAGGAAGAAATTAATCTCATTTATGCTTTACGAGAAGAAAAAGTAGCCAACTCTCTCGAAATTGCCATTCAGACACCCTTTTTTCCTGCCTTCAATGAAATCATTCAAAATATTCCGTCATAAAAAAAAACCAAATTTATTGCAATGCATTTCACGTGGTGAATTCATTTCATCTCCGTCTTAAATTTATTGTCATGTTGAAGCTTAAAAAAGGGGAAGAAAGAGCAAAGAAGAAGGAAAAACAATCATCAATATGCTTTCGCTCTGCTTGATGCCGTATTTCAGTATCTCAACATTTATTTATTTATTTATTATTTTTCAGGGTCAACCTTACAACTTCACCTATTTCGCTTTGGATCAATTAAAAAATGGCATGAGACACAAGACTGGGGAGAGCGAAAAAAAGTTATTTGCAATAAATTTTTTGAAATGCATTTTTACAATCGCTGCCGGCATGTTTATAGCTATTTTGTCAAAGCTCACATTTTTTTCTTTCTATTTTTATATTGCTGTGTATGTAAGGTTGTGCCCTTCTACAATTCCAGACCTCGTTTTCTAAAATTATATTATTATACTTTATACATTTTTTGTGTTCTGCATTTTTTGCTCATTTTAAGCTAATCAACTTTTCCCAATCTCATTTGCGCATATTATAAAAAAAAGTCTAAACGCTATTTCTGGGCCATTGATGTCGTTTATTTTTTTATTCCCTTTTACTTCTTCTTCATTCTCTCATTTCAACAATCAATTAGCATAGGTAATGATATGGAGACGCCTAGTTCACAGTTAACACAGTCGTTTATTGTTATAATGGCAATAAAAATGCGTACCATGAATGGAAGTTAGTTGATTTGTATGCTAATTTAGAATTATCCGATTTGCAAGTCTAGATATAATATAGAGAGGAAAAAACGGCAGTTAGACCTAGGAAAAGAGCGGGTAATCAAGACTTCTATTGCTCTATGCTGACTATTCAGTTTTTTATGCATTGTATCATCATCTTTTGAAGATAGAATGGATGAGGAATTGTCAAGGTGTGGATGCTGGTTTGAATGATGGGGTCATAAAACTTTTTTGACAGGTTTTGTTGCTTCCTGTCTGTATGCTTTATGATAGATATTTTTGGCATTTTTTGTTGTTAAGAGATGTAATGAATTGAAGTCAACATGCTTGGGTGATTGATGTGGACTCTGAGAAACTTAGGGATTGGATTGCTATGGAACAGATTTTGGGGATCATTTACCATGGGAGGATCTAATGAGGTCCGGAAGCACCCCCCTTAAAATTTTTTTTAAATTTTTTCTGAAGGGTAATTCCATGAGTGAAAAAATCACGAAAATTTCTTTTGTGCTAAAAAACTTATAAATGCATCTTCTTTTCGACTCTTTTAAAAACGTAAACTATGGAACAACTTAAGATCTTCACTTGGGAATATATAATTATATGATTTAGAGCCTAATAAATGAAATATTTGATTTTTAAAATGTTAACCGGTTAAATTTACGAAAACACAAAATCTTTGTTTCATTAATATTTCATTAAATGGCCATTTTTCCTTTTTAATTACGCTCATAACTTATACATTATCAAAAATACTAACCATTCAAATACTTTTTTAACTTTAAAATGCCTTATTTAAGAAGAAAATTATCAAAACATTTGTTAATCGGTTAAAATTCAGCTTTTTTTGCAAATCTTGCCAACGACAGAAAATTTGAATTCGAAAAATACGTTAAATCTTAAAACATTGATTCGACTTATTAAGGCTTAAAAAAAGTTTGAACCAATTTTAAACTATTCATAGATTAAAACTTCATTGATTTATGTAGCTGTAACTTCATTAATTATCTAATCAAATTATTAAATAATTAATTTAGGAAAAAATTTAACGGTTTTCAGAAATTTGAATACAAACAAGTAAAAAAATGTTACAACTTGATTTTCATCAGTTCCCTTCACTCATGGAATTACCCTGAAGCAGAATAGCTCTGGTATCAAATGCTAGTTTTGGTATATTAATAATGAATTACCCCTCAGATCCAGTGTAGAAAAACCAGTGAGAAAACCTCGATCATTTTTACACACATTTTCATATTTCCATAATGTACCTCCTTAACTTTTTATCTCTCCCATTCTCAAATCATTAAACTGCCATTTAAATATTTTTATATTCAAAAACTATAAACAAGAAGAGGAAAATTAATTTTTTATTTATAAATATCTTCATGATAGGCATGAATGAAAATGTTGAATGCATAAATATTTTTTCTCAAAATAAAAAAATTGTTACAAGTTACAGTTTTATCATACAAATGAGATCTCCACATCATATGGAAGAGAAGAGTGCATAATAAGAAGACGAAAAAAAGGTTTAAGCAAAAAAATTCCCAAACTCGTTCTAGTCTTGCTTGTGTTTATGGAAAATGCAATAATATTATTAAATGTACATAAATTGAATGTAAGGAAGAGAGAGAAAAAAAAACATTAAATTAATGGTATAAAATAAATTTGTTTTTAAAAAGAATGCGATAAAAGGTATTATGCAATACACGGCATCTATAGCTTCAACCTCTCCCATCTGTGTAGCGCCTCAATAGCATGTTGACCGTATTTTTCGATTCAGCATTCATCAGAGATATGGATATGAAAAATTATAAATAAAATTTAATAAATGATGAGTTAGGATTTGTTGCTGAGTATGAGAAATCAAATTGCGGAAGTTCTAGGTGATTTTTTGAGACAACAGATATTGATTTATTAAGGGTAAAGATGCAGACTGATTGTAAGCTTTAGGATCTACCCTAGGTTTAAATAAAATGAATTACTAGTTACAATAAATAATAAAATCATTAAATCCTTCAAAAAAATTTGTAAGTCACTTGCTGACAAAATCCATTCTAAGAGAGAAGTTGAAACCTGTTGACTGAATGGAAGGAAGAGGTCAATTTGCGAGTAATGGTAATCACCAATTGACCTTTTCGTCATCGGTACACAGGAACGATCAGTGGAAGAAGAATTTTCCTTGTGAACAAGCAGAAAGCAGTAAAAGAATCAATTTACAACTTCTTTTTTATGAACCATCAACGACGTAATCACTTCACTAACTTATGCGATGTACAAAGCAAAGATGTACATAATAGGTCAACTTGTGGGTCGATGAATCAGCTGAGAATTTTTCGCAATCATTCTTTTTTGCTGTAAAACATCACGAAATTGCTGTTCAACAATATATTGATGATGTCTCCTCACCACAACAAAGCCTCCATCCATTTTACCCATCATCTCCTCTACATCTTCTTCTTCATCGTCTTCCTTGTTGATATTTTTGCTACGGTTCAAGCAACAAATTTTTTTTACAAACAATAATCGAAGACTGCTCTCGAATTTGTATTTATTGCCAATGAAATGAAAGTTTAATGTCCCATTGAAATGTTTCATGATGATGGTTTATTTTATTATTGTCAGGTGGTTCACTGCCGTAAAAACAGTCTCTCTTCGTTCTGCTTCACAAGATGTTAACCAGTGATCTTTTACGCGCTTAACTTTGCTGTTTTTTTCTCTCAGATTTTTTTTCGCTATGTGCACAGCATTTAACAATTGTTGTTCAATTGGATGCCTTAACATGCCCTTTCTTCTTTCTTTTTCTCTTCTCATTTTCTGCTGGCAATTGCACGAACGGAAAAATGATGATGATACAATGAAATAAATGGGAAAAAAGAGCAAGTAATAGCATATTATGCAATAAGTTTTATTTATTTTTTTTGTGTATGGAATTTCACGGAGATGAAGGAAGAGAATAGATTTTTTATTGAATTGAGAGCTGGGAGCAGTGGATGATAGAATGAAGTGAAATTCTTGAAAATTCTCAAATATTGAATGCCTTGTCATGCATGATATGACTTTTGCCACTTTTTTGGACATGATTGTATCATAATCAGCAGATCTAATTAAGCAGGAAGAGAATAAAAAGCAAAAAACTTTTTGAAGTGACACAAAATGGCGGGAAAAATATTTTCATTTTAAAAAAACCGTTACAATTTTTTATATTTTTGTAGCATTTCATGTTGCTTTTGATTTCGAAACCATGAAGACTCTGTGCCTTTATGCCTTTCACATTCCTAGCAGCAAAAGTTCCACCAAGCCCATCATTTATTTCTTCATTAGAAGCAAATTAATGGATAGGATTAGAAAATGGAACGACTTAAGATCAATTTTTAAAGTCTTTAATTTCCTTCTAAATTCATTATTAATTTAGGCCATCGAGTCAATAATTGCTACATCAGCAGCACAATAATTTCGTAAAATTCATTTTTTTGCTTAATGTGAAAAATGAAGGAGAAAAAAATTAAGAAAGAATTTATGATAGAACGAATCGATTATTTTCCTCCTCTTTCAATTTGAAAGATAAATGTATGTCGATATAGAACAGCAAAGAGAGATTAATGAGTATTGCACTGAGGCGAAAATAAATTTTATTCACTATAATAATTCAAATGCATAAGGCAATCATGATGTCGATGAAGGTAAAATGGGAGAATCTAAAGCGGCACCAATTATCTTATTTCTAATTGATACTGTATATTGTCAATTAGTCGCCTTATAAGAACTGCTTAATGTCGATTGTCGCAGCTGGAGGATAATAAGAAGAAGAGAGAAAAAAGAAAATGCGAACAGATTTGAAAGATATTGATGATGTGATTTGATGATGTGAAGATCGACACTTTAAACCTTGATTCAAATCACACAATAACTGAAGAAATTTTCTATTTATGATTTATTAATGAATGTTTGAATCTCATTAGAAAGATACATCATAAACTAATGCCTTTTTATTGCTTTTGAAATGAAATCATGCAATAATAGTAAATATTATTAATGGAAATCTTAAAATCGAAAAGAGTGCTCAAAAGCTCAACTATTCAATTCAATAGGATTAAATGTATACAGTTTGAAAGTCATTGTTGAATGTTGTGCTTGAGTTAATGCGCATTTCTTTGGCATTGACTTTATAATTTATTTTGTAGCAAATATATTTTTTTTTGTAATTTCAACGGGTTTTTGAAATTTGAATTTTCAAAATAATTTAGTTTTGAATTTTTCTTTGAAAGGGGGTTTGACCCCATAGGCACCATTGACAATACCCAAACCCTAGAATATACACGAGAAACTGGTCCTTGATTCAAATTTCAACTTAAGTTTCTAAGATTCCTGACCCTATAATTCCAATATATTCCTTCAAATCTTTCTATTCCAAACTTTGAATGAACTCAATTTCCCAATGAGTCACTAAGTCTGCACAGTCGTCCACAATATTCTAGCACAATAAGATCTGCTTAAAATCCCATAAACATGAACATGAAACGTACATCGAACATATGAAGAAAGTTTTGTATATCTCATAACAATATTTTAAAAAGAAACTTTTACTACCATTGAGCCTGAGATGGAGAAACTGATTGTGTTCATGACAAGCTCATTGTGAAATCGCAGTTGAGGAAAATCCAGTGAATTATTTGTCATCACAATGAGATTTATTTCATTTTTATTGTCACAACAAATTTTCATTCAACTGATCATCGCGGCTGTAAATGTGAACTAAAAATTAGATTAATCGACGTATTTTCTGCATTATGTGAATGATCAGCCAATGTAATTCAGTTAATAATTTCAAATAAACTTGTTCATAAATATGGCAAACTGTGTCTGCTTGTAACCCGTATTACAATGTAGTCAAAATGCAACAGCGAAAGCCTGTAGCATGCAACTTACATGAGATACACTAAGCTTGCTCTTAGAAGTATTTCCGCATATGATCACGAATTTTTTGATATGGTTTAACATAAATCTTATAAGCTACCTTTATCATTCGATGCTGTATTAAAAGATTTAAGAAGATATACTTTAATGATGCAAAAGTATTTATGAAATTAGGAGACAATGTTGCTACAAACATACTTTATGAGGTAGAAAATCGTGTGTGGCATGTGCCTTTTAGGAATGATGTGTATTTGCTCTTATTATTAAGTCATTACAGAGACAAAGTCGTCGACTTGATATCATGTATGTGCAATTGTAAAATTACTAGATAGTTTTTTAAAGATCTTACTTTAATGGCTATTTGATCAGCTATCCACAAGTCAAATGACATACAACTAAACATCTTATTGTACGCCATTCAATAATCAACAATCTAAAAATTTAATTACAAAAAAAATGTCCAATTCAAACTAGAAATACTAATAAATGTCCATCCATTCACTCATTTCAGGCTTATGTAAATGCCGTAAACAGTGGAAGTGAAAATATCGAGAAAATCCTTCTTTCGACAGAATCAAAATTACAACTCGTACCGTCGGGTCCAAAAATAGTAAAGCAAACCGTAAACAAACAAACAACTATCGACACAGAAGACACTGAATTAAAATGCATTAGACAGTCTGATGGTACATTAGTTACGGAGAAGAAGAAAACGACAGAGCATGAAGATATAATCGATAAAGATTTACCAGATGGTGATAATCAATCAACTGGAAGTCAGGAGAAAATTTTAAAGCACAAAGTGAGTAGATGTGGAGTTTTTAATCCAATTATAATTCATGCTATTTATGACATGAGTTGTTTATCTTATTACTTTCGATCTATAAAGCTAATAAATGACGAGAATTGTGAGGAAAGGGTTGATCACTTGGTATTGGAACTAACATTAGATTCCAATAAATTTTAAAGAAAAAATTCAATAAAAAATTCTTTAGTTCATTAAAATTCCAATACCAAGTCCCCAACCCCCTGCCCGTCTCGCAATATTTTGTACATCATCTCGTTTTACACAGGAATCATCACAGCGCTTCGTAAAAGAACGTGACGAGCAGGAAGTTGAATATGTGTCTGATGGTAAAGTCATAGCCAAAGAGATGAGATACGCAAAAGAAAATGAATTTATGGAACGCGATGGTTCCAAAGAAGATGAAACCGATTGGGATAGTCTGTCGGATCGTGTCAAGAAGAATCGACGTCAATTCCAGAAAGCAGTGAGAGGTGAGTTTTTTATGATATGCGTCCATAAATGTGAAAAGTTAATTTTAATGCATTTCCGTCTTTTCTTATTTAATTTTATGTTCATGTTCATGTTCATGCAATTGGTAAAGAATCTGCAGAACGTAAAGACGCTTTGACAAATCGACCTCTGGATTTTGATCGTGAGGAGGAGACGAGACGTAAGGAGACGTATAAATGGCTTGATAGTCATTTTGGGAGTGAATCAACATCAAAAGATTCCAGAGATGAGTCATTTTCCGATGTAGCTGTAGAGCCAACTAAAAAGACTTACTTTAATGTCACAATTAAGTCAAATAATAATAATAATAATCATCATCATCATAATGTCACACATACGAGTAGCAGTAGCAGTCTAACGAATAATATAAGTAATCAAAAAATCACCACATCTGCGCACCGTCAATCGAATTCTGCACTCGATAATGACTTGTATACTAATAAATTATCTGCACCGTCGAAAGTTTACATGCCAGAGCGTGAACCAGCACCTCAATTACAGTCATCATCGAATAATAAGACATTTTTTCAGGGTATTAGCGATTGGTCCGAAAGGAAAGAAACACCGCGGCCTATAAAGCCACATCCATTAAGTTCAAAGGCATTTCAAGAGGAACTGAGTGGAACTTTGGAGAGAAAGCAGCGAATGCTTAAACTCAGTCAAGGATCATCACATAATGATATAAGAAATGTACCTTCGACAGCAGCAATATTGAATGGTAATAGCGGCAATAAAATAAATGACCCGAAAATAATGAAATATAAATCATCGTCGCGTGATGATTTATTGAAGACCCAAAAAGAAGATTTGGGATATTTGAGTGGATCGCGAACGGAACTAAGAGTGCCACGTAAATATACAAATGATGACTATGCAGTGCCAATTAAGACGAAAAAGACATCAACAAATGGATATTTACATCGTGAAGATTCAGGATTTCGAGACTCAAAAGAAGACTTGTGCTCACCAGCGCATCGTGAAGATTCATTTGGCCATGATGATGTTAAACAAACATCAATTCAACGCGATGACTCAGCATATGTTTCATCATCAACATACTTTACAACACCACGTTCACCAAGACGACCCAGATCACCAATTATGACAAAGACACCTGATAGTGGCATAAGGTCACCAACACCAACGAATGATTTTGAATCGGATGAATTAAATCAATCGCCACCGGCTGTTCCACAGAGAAAGAAAGCAATGGAACGTAAGATGAGATCACCAATAAAGAATGGTGTTGATTATGCAAATTCACCAGCAAAGCCAAGACGTGATCCACCGATTGATTATTCACCACCGCCTAGAAGTCGTTCAGCATCACCTTTGCCACCGATTCATCACGTCTACAGTGACCGTAAATCTTATCAAAAGACACGCTTTAGTTCACCTCCGTCCGTTTCGAGATCAATGCAGACACAAACATTGCCACCGAAAAAGAAGTCCGTTGGTAATGCAATTGGAAATTCTATCAGGAAATTGGTTGGTAAAATTCGATCTGCAAGTGCTGAGCGAAAACTTAAAGCAAAAACTCCACCAAATTCGTCCTCAAAACGATCGCCATCTCCATTGCCCATGCTACGACACAGATCTGTTTCGAATTTGCCATTAACGTCATCGTCTTATCAACGAAATGATTATGTTGATTCTCATATTACGAATGGATACAAACGTGCACCGTCAACGTCAACGCAAGGTAAGCATGTCATTAATTAGTATTTTTTGTTGGATATTTGGCTGTATTTGTGTAAATTGAGAAGACGAGAGAATGAGAGAAGAGAAATAATTATTTTTTTGAGATTTCGCAAATACATGCGTGATTCATAATGAGAATATTGTTAGGCTTAATGACGTTTTTACTTGGAATTGAAAGAGAAGCAGGGTTTGGTGAGCGATGGATTAAATCGTGGGATTTATTTTAAAGCTGATGGATTTTATTGAAATTATTATTGACAATACTGATGCTTTATTTTGTTGATTTAGTGATCAAAAATAAATTTGCATATTTCTTCAATTCAGTAAGGAATTTGTCTGTAAATGACGTCAACCAATATTGGATTTCTTGACCAACACCTCCCCCCTACCCCCTAATATATATTCATACAAAAAATATGAAGTACCACACAGCTTCAGAATCCACCATAATTAAGGACTTTATCAGCTAATGACCCCCCAAGTCGCCCACTAAAATCAAAATCTTTAATTTCAAGACCTGCTTTAATTCATTCAAGAAGTCAACTTTCTTATCCATGCATTGAAATCTTTTGTTTTCCTTCTACGTCTTTCAATCCTTCTAAAAGTAATGACGTCATTCAAAATTCTCTAGAAGAAATAAAAAACAAAACAATAAAAAATCTTTATGTATTTTCTCTAATAACAATCAGCTGAGAAATTCGAGAATGTGCAGAATTAAAATATCCAACAAGCTCTCATATTCTCTCATATCAAGCAAATCTTCTCTCAATTTTATTCGCAAAAACATCTCGCATGTGCTTTTATGAGAAATTAAAACTCACGAAAATAAATGAATAAAATTTGTTTCAGCATCAACAAACGGCAGACGTGAACGAACAGTTGAACGTAACGAACGTAGTGGTTCATCGACGACAGATAACGAAATGCCAGCAACAAGTGAACGTACAGTGACAACACATCATCAGAAAAAGACAGTGATAACTAGTCCAAAAAAGAGCTATTATTTGGGTGAAAATCCATACGGTGGATCCCTTTTCGGGAAGGAAAATAAAATTGTGACAAATGGATCGCCAGCACCACGTGAAAGTGAAATTGTTAAGCAAAAAAATTATTACAACGAGTCACACTCACCGGCAAGACGATTACGCTCAGAGGAACCAACTCTTGGGTAAGTTAACAAATTAATTCTAGTTAACAATTTTGTTGTGATTGGAATTAAATGAAGCAATAACTTACGTGATTGAGAAAAAATATATATTCAGGTTTTCACACTGTATTATGCAAATGAAGTTCAACAAATTGAGCTTTATTATAATTCCGCTATTCAAATGATACAACTTTTAAAGCTTATAAAATTAGTAAAATATTTGTATCGATTAAGAGTATTGAGAAATTGAGGTGATTTGAGCCATAAAAGTGTCGTACAAAATTGCAGAAATTTCTTTCTACGCGTCTGGGATATTTTTGTTTTGTTGACTTGCTAAGTGAGTAAAATTTCGTTAGACTTCAGATGGAGGTGATAAGTGGTTAAGGCTGTCGGCATAGATTAGCACAATTTTGTTAACTTAGTGCATATAAGTGAAAATTGATGCCATATTTTTGATTAGGTTTTCCCAATTTTCTGGTGTCGATGAGATCAAGGTACGAGCATTCCCCAAAGTAATCTCGCTAACTATGATTTTTTGTTAGTAAATTTTAAATGGACTTCTGACCCGGTAACTTAGGTTTAACCAAGTTAGCTATTGTCTATTGACAAGGGTATACCCGAGAAACTGACCCCCTGGATGTTGATTTAATTATTACTAATAATTTATTAGTATGAGCTCTTACGTTATTGTCTGCTCGAACTTTGTTCCAAATCTCATTTGAATCGATAATTCAGTCCCATTTTCATCACATTTATAAGATCAAAACCTTACAAAATTTCTCCAAGGGCGACAAAAAAACAAAAAGCCTCAATAAATCCAAACAAAACATTAGTGGCGATTGCTGTAATAAAATTAAAGAGATGAATGCTCAATTCAAAAAAGATACATAGTGAAATATGAGATTGCATCATTGAAGTGTGATTGTTGGGCCATTGATCATAGACAATTTTACATTGAAGAAGTGTTAAGTGGCTTTCATGCGTAAACTTTTGCTAATTTATTATTATATAAGTGGTAATGAGCATTATGCAAATAAAAACTATTGAATTAAGGAAGGAAAAATGTTACTAATTCGTATTATCATATTGCTTATAAAGAACTGTGAATTGATGGGTTATCTGACTGGTTTGACAGTGGGGAGGATAAGTGACTGATGATGAAGTTTTATGGGAAGTACTCGGAAATATTTACATCAAATTTGATGGCCGGAATAAAATTTTGAATTTTTTATCTATCAAAGTTTAAGTCAGCATAATAAATTTAAGCAGCATATCAAATTTACACCACTAACGAACCTCCAATTGGCTCAAAAAATATTTTTTATCCATCAAAAGTCTTCTCTCCTCGGTACCTCATTAATCAAGTTCTTCTTGATCATTTCCGATTAATGATCAAATGTTTTGCAGCTACATGAGAGCTTTTATATAATTTGCAATTCAAATTTGAACTTTATTGACTTACACTGTTAGTTTTATCACCGAGTCTCTACAGTCGACATGAGTATTTTGTCATAAATTTTTCAAATCAAGAAATGTAAATTTTGCAAAATTATTGACTGTTTGGACAGTGTCTTTGTGTCTGTGAAGAGTTTTGAGCATATGTGTTGTGATGTATGCAATTTTCGGTTAGCAGCAATAAAATTGGCCAAAATTCATAACATGCTGCTCACAAATGACGTGTATTTTCCTTCTCACTGTCATGAAATTCATGCAGACTAAGTGCTACACTATTTTATGCTCTTTTTCAACCTAAAAAATGGTGGACATAATTTATAAATAACCCTTAGGATTGCCTGCACCAACTACGTTTCAAAAGCAGTAAATAATCAAAATTAATGCACACACATGAAGGAAGTCATGATGAAAACATCAATTCCTGAATCTGTTCACAGCTAATTATCCAACACTTTATTGACTTGTTTTCTCAAACTAATGAAATAATTCTATTGTATCAAATCACAAAATCTCGATGATAATCATGAAATTGCAATAAGCTTCATGCACTAAATTATCTTCAATAAATTCCAAAGTCTAAAATTCATGTGTTTGTATTGGAGCTAATAATTAAACGCAATACAAGTTAAATGGAAGAAATTTCAAGTTGAGGACCTTCATTTTACCATGTATGGAATAAAATCGATTCATGCTTTGACTTTCTATGTCTCAATCGATCAGGAAGCAGTTTTGGTTAAAGGAAAAGAAAAACAAATGTCTGTAAAAAAGAGAGAAAAAAAAGTTCAAGGCAATCATTCTCAGGTGAATTCTTCGCATATTCCAATGAATGCAAAATAAGAATAACTTAATAAATTATTGCAATAAATCTTCATCTGTTTTACAATATAATAAGATAATGAATAGCTTGCAAAAAAACTTTACAAAAGGAGAACTTTATGCGGGGAGGCGACGCTGTGATGTCAGCAATTTGGATCGTTCACAAATGACATCCATAATATAATAAATAAATTTTATTGTTTGGAATATCACACACAGCTAGACTCCAATGTTAGACATCATTTCCGAACAACCCCAATGTATTTTCTGTTCAAACATGAAATATTTTTTCGTGTAAATATTTAACAAAATAAAACATTAATATTTGCCTTTTGTTCCTACCGAATATTCTTATTTTGCAGTCATCATTAAGCATGTATGAATTTTTTCATATTTTTTTTGCTTTTGTATAATAACAAGCTTAACACCACAAAAACAAGCAGACAAAATGATTATTTCGTGACTTTTTTGTGCTTTTATGAACGAGAAAAAAGATCCCAAAAAAGTGAATCAATTTCCTGTTATGGAATGTGAACGACTCTTTTACTCATATGTGTGCCTAAGCTACGTCGTTCATTCATTTGCGATATTCTCGTTCTTTGTTAAATCTCTATCGTGGGCATTAAAATGTGTAAATATTCAAAATAATCATCAAAGAGTTAGATCGATAAGTTTTTTTGGATACTCTGTTCAAACACTGAATTAATGAATGCTTTGCTAGATGAACAGCAGCGAAAATAAAGCAATTATTTAAAATGTCTCAGGCTGATGTCGTTAAAATGAAGAAACTAAACAAAAAGATTTATTTGCTATCACTGTCAGTGCTAAAGAATTCAATCAAAATATACGAGGGGGATTGAATTTTAAAATGTTGAAGTGGACAGAATGTTTTATGTCAAGCATTGGAAATTTCTTAGAAAATGACAATGCATTAATTTAGTTTTTGATTGTTTAATTTGAAAAATAGTTAGTCATGGATATGAGAATTTAATTTGATGCACAGAAATAATAGTTTTCTGACTCATTTCGGGAAAATTTGGATCATTTTTAATGACAGATTTTTTGAATTACAAAAGAACATTACAACGGTCGAATTGTTTTTGAATTCTTTAAATTAAGTATAGTTGGATACCCTTTGTAAATTTGAAGTTTTAGCTTAATAAAACCTTAAATTTTACCATAATTTATTTATTAGACATTCAACGCTACTATATTATTGTAAAAGAAGTCATAAACCTCTTAAATACCAATATCTTCTATTGGATTTTAAAATCCTAGCCAACTTTTGCTTCGAGGAGAGAAATTTAGTACAAAAAACTTCAGCAATAACCTTGAGTATCAATAAAGGTTTATTTTTGTGTCGCATGTAAATTATTACAATATGATAAGTCCCAATGGATGACAACAGTAGTAGTAACCGTTATTTTTTTAGAAATTCAAAACAATTTCGAAAATATTCGAAGTGTAAAATTTTTTAAATTTTCAAAAACCGTTAAATTTACTTACGAAAATTTGTAACGGTCATATTTTTTTTGAAAAAAATTACATTTTCGAAGTTTCAATTTCGAAGAATAAGAACTGTTGTCGCCCATTGGGATAAGTCATTAAAGCAATATGATAATCAATAAAATATTAAATACAAATATTTCCAGCAGAAAACAATAAAATATTGAAATTTTCATACGAAGTCTTGCAAATTACGGCTTAAATATGCATAAAAACTTATGAAATAAAATTAATGAATCTGCGAATATATTGGCTATACAAATCCACAGCTGAATAATCTAATCAAGTCATTAGAGTAAGATAAGATATCATTAATATAGAGCAATAAATACCTCACAAAAACACCTGAATTTGTCAAAAAAATTATTCAGCTAATTAAGCATGGCGATAAGAAAGTCGTTAAGTATAAGTCATAAAAAATTCATAATCCTCAACTCAAAACTTACCATCGCTGGGACTGTGACGATTCTAAAAAAAGTTTGCAACTCACTACTTACCAGACAATAATGGATAAAACAATCGAATGTCTTTCATTAACAAATCATTTCATGTCCAAATTAATTTACATACCTACTTATTAAAATCCACATCAAATGACAATTTTCGGACTAAAAACAAATGATGTCGATTGTATCACGAATGAGAAGACGATGAAGAATTTTTTGAGGAGTTATAAATGATGCAAGGTAGTAAAACAGAAAAGGCACCAACGCAATTTTTTGTGTGTTTTGAGAATGAAGCGCCTCAGACCGAGCTATTCAGTCAGTTTTGTGGCAGTTCTTGCAGATTATGATGTTTATCGAGCAAAATTACTGACACCTTACATGCTGCGAAATTTCATTAAGCTTATATTTTACTATTTTAAGCTTGTCACAAATTAAATTTCAAATCACTTCCATAAAAATTTTTAACACTTTTGAAACAAAGAATGGAAAATCTGATACGTGTGGATATTCGATACATTGCAAATTTTATCCTTATCGAACTTATAAGCTAGTCGATCACATTCCTATTTTCCAAGTAATTACTTAAATGTTTTATTAAGCATATGTTAATGAATGAAAATAATAACAATAATAATAATTCATAATTTCATAGTGTTGCTCGGGCAGAGAATATAATAATAATAAAAATGTTTCTTTTATGACCGTAAAAAGAATTTCTCGCTGCTAAATCTCAACGGCAATTAAGGTTTATGTAAATTAATGCTGAAAATCATGAGAAATACTTTTTGTTTTTCTGTATTTTGAATGAAGTGAGCATTCTTCGGGGAAATCGAGACAACTTGCTTCTGCGTGTTATCTAAATTTGCAAGATTATTTAAAAAAAAGTTTCTTTAGCTCTGTATCAATAAAAAGTAATAAAATGTATAATGGAATTAAGATTAAAGTAGCCATAGAGACGTAGAAAACTTGTCGATCGAGTTCTAATTGAGAGTTGTGCTGCCTACACAATAAAAATAATGTTTAGTAACCAATAACAACAACCTTTGAGAATTCTCGCTCACAAATACAATTTGTTTGTTTTAATCTTTGCGATGAACTGATCATAAAATTTCCTTTTATGGCTAAATTGCATGATGATTCCGGAAATATTTCACATACAACCGTACACACACAAAAAAAAAGTTATTTATTCTATTAGCAATTAACATGCAAAGTACGCCGCAAAATATCACAGAGGAAAAAAAAGATTGCATTTTGCCGATAGCTATAAACTAGATAATTGAAGATGAGAGATCAAAAAATGCGCAAATCATCTGTTCCGTCAAGGTCAAGCTCCGGTAAATTGAGTTGTAGCCTGCTTTTCGTGTTCATGATACGCCCGTTTATAGCGTGTAAAGTTCATTTGGTGAATTAAATGAAAATTACAATTGAATTTATTTTGTAATGCTATAAAAATATAAATAGAGGAATATTTTTAGATTTAGCGAATTATTGAGCTACTCATAAGTACATTAAACGCATTTAGTATTACTCATGGATTGGGATGCTCTATAATTGAAGCATTTAGCTAGTAGAAGTGGGCTGAGGTGGGTTGGAAAGTGTGACACCGGTACAGCAAATCATGTGCTTGAAACTCTCCATTTGCAATTTACTGGTTTTAAAGCATGTATTCTGAAAGTCTAGGCATTTAAAATCACAAACCCCAATAAACTCAATCGTGACAGACAAGTCAAATTGACACCAAAAAAATTCATTCTTTAATCTTGCTGACAAATTTTCATGCACAAAAAATGAAGCGCAAAAAAATTAGTCAGTAAATCACGAGATGAAATGAGAACAATTAAAATGTTAGTGAATACGGGAAGATAGATTTAGGTGACTAGGTTATGGTTGAAAACAATAGAACAAGAACTGACTAAGATTCCAAAAAAAAAAATCTTGGAATATAATATTGTTTGCTGAATCGCATATAATCCATATGTGAAAAATATAATACGTAAAAAAGTTAAAAATGTGAATGAAAAAAAAAAAAATTCCGCAATAAAAGATTTTACCCACCTTGCTTAAAATAGAAGTGGCTAAAAATGATCATCCCAGAATTCATTTTGTTTAATTGAAATAATCACATGAACAAGCAAATAATAAAAAATAGAGAATAAGAATTTTTCGATTCATCTACAAAAAGAAATCAATTTGCTTATAATATAGAAGTCAATCATAAGGTGACAGACCGTGTGTAGGCGGAAGCTTAAACTGCGCATTCCTTTGTAAGAAAGCTATTCTTGACATTCAATAAGATGCCAATGAGACAATTAATGAATATGAGACAGAAGTTCTCGCGATTATGAATGAAATTTATGATAATTTTCCATTTAATCTTCAATATTTTTTCCAATTGACAATTTTACATGCAAATTAATGAAAATAGACTTATAATGACTGTAAAATAGGCTGCTGTGATCAATAATGTACGACTGTATCTGGAAATTCTTAATAAGGTATCGATTTCAATGTGACTGAGGAGCCAGTATGTCGATATTGTAGAGATAATTGATGATTTTTTGCTGAGCTTTTTAAATTAAATAAATATGGAATTGACTGAATTAAATGAAGAATTATTGAAAAAACGTGGTGCTAATATATCCGATTCAATAAAATTTAAGGAATAAAAATAAGAATTAAAGGCTCGAAGCCAAAAATTGCAACTTTGTTTTCAATATTTTATTGCATGTGCTAATGGAATTTCCGAATTGTTTACTACAAAAAATCCAAAATATTTAACCTTGGAGCTGATAATCTGAAAATCACAGCATGAAATTGCAAATTGAACTTTAATCAACCATTAAACTTCTCATCCCTTTCACAATCATCTCATTTCATTTACGATCGACATTACAGGAATTATTACGAAAATATATTATTGTAAAGTAATAAAAGTCATTCATTTTTGGTTAAGTACCTTCGACAACTGCACAAAAAATATTGTTAAAGTTTATTTTAACTCACGTAAGATGAGAATTAATTACCATTTATCCATATTTAGTCAGTGTTTATTTTCCTTTAATATTTCATGCTCCATATTTTCACTGCTTATAATTTTTTGCGCGTCATTTCACGATTGTCATGTCATTGTCGCGCGATCATCTTTAAGAAAGAATAGGATTACTTAATTGTCTGACATTCTTCTGGGCTGTTTGAGTCTCTTATAAAGAAAATTTAAATAATCATCTAACTACGTAGTTAATCAAGTAAGAAACAAAGAGTATCTACATGAATTCTGATTGTAGACGTCCATAAATGGCTCACTGGTCCTCACTTATTATTCGCCTTAAATTGAGCATGTAAAAAATGGTATTTGAAAGTCATTCATTCTTCAGCTTCCATTGAGAGACGAGTTACAATTTTTGGAGTGCTTGATCTGAATAAGTAAATTGACATCGGCTTCTAAAGATGGTGAAAGACACACATCTGCGGATATTACTTTCATTTTTAAGAAATGTTTTGTTAGTTTCTTATTCAGAGATTTTCTGCGGACGATACCGTGTCCAATGACTGTAAAAATTTTATTTAGGCATTAGCCAGCCTACGACATTTTAGCATCTAAATCATTCTTAAAAATTTAAGTGATGCTAATTTCTTGAAATTTTATAAAAAAGAAGAATACTTAAAAGCTGTAAGGTTGGAGCTGATGTGAGCATTTGAAATAAATAAATTTTGAAGATGCAAAAATAATTTTTTAAAATTCTAAAGTTGAATGTTAAGAAAATAATTTTAAAATTTTAGCAACAGGGTCGAAACCAGGGGTAAATTAAGGAACAATCGATCCTGTCATAAAAATATCTGGCTACGCCTCTGTCTAGAAACGATCGAATTTAATGTATTTTTAAAAGGAATGGTCTGAAATTGTCATCATTATCATATAAATTGACAATCGCTTTTAAATGTAATTTAAAAATAAAAAAAATGTGTAATAAAAAGTATAGAATGACCGTATACTTATAAAGAGCTATACAAGTAAGTTGGATATAATACAAGTGATCATTTGATGGCGCTTTTTCAGAAGTGTTGAAATTTATGGATATTAAGTATGGGATGATAATTAATTTAAGTAATTTTTGGGAGAGTTAGTTAGAACAGTAGTTCAAAATGTTAGAGATTCTTTTGACACTTCTTTATCAAGTAGCTTCCACCTATTTCAATGAAAATCCATTAAATTTATTTGCTAAATTCATATGTCGAGCAAACAGTCAATAAAACTTTATTCTTAAAACGCCACTTTATTCACAACCAAAAAAAAATTCATTCAATCTGCAATAAAATTCTCGTAAAAATCCTCGACTCAGTTAAAAAGATCCTATAAATAACAGTCAATCAACTCAATCAGGCGTGGAGCACAAATGAAATGAACAAACATTTTATCCATATTTGCAGCGTCGCATCGACAAGACAACAAATTACCGTCTCCAAATTATCTGACTTTTCATCAATCTAATCGACTTATAGAGCTCCTGATACAATAATTTATACTTTTTGACCTCACATGTGACAAATTGCGGAAGCTGGTCGACAAATCTGGAATAGTTGCGCATCTAGTATTAAGAATAAGGAAAAATGTAGAAAAAAATTTATAGACAGTAATTTGGCAAATATGGAATTTCACATGAAACTTGTCATACGTTCATATTAGAGACATTAGTAACTAAAAATTGCACAAGTTTTGAACTGAATAAAAAATCATTTTTAATACTCAACGCGGAGATCTTGACTTTGTGTTAAAAAAATATATGGCATGTGCAAAAAAGTCATAGCATTGATTAATTTCCATTTATGGTGATGCCCCTCTCATGTTTGACTATATAAAATATTTATTATTGTAAAAAAAAACAGTAAAAGAGAGAGAGAAAAAATCTTATTTATATCGCTGAACAAAAAATTCAGGAAATGTATGGCAATTTGATGTCGATGTCTATAGACATGACTATTCAACAGTGCCAATTAATATCGTACAATGAAAGTGAGAAAAAAAATCGACTCGAGAGATCATTGAACACTTTTCACGAAACGCATTGTTCTTAACCTTCCACATTCGATACTTATTGAATTATTGGCAAGGAACAGTTTATTATTATGTCTTCAACATTGCTTACAATGTTATGTGAGCGTTTGGCTCTTGCTCGAAAGAGAGAATTATCGCTTCATGATTTCGTGCATGTGCTACACTGTTGGTGTCTATTTTGTTTGACATTGGAGCCCGATGGCAATTATAGCACCCGCAATAACAAGACCTAAGACAAGTCAAGAAAATAGAGAATGCAGGCAAACAATGGCTTTATGTTTGCACATTCTTGAGATACAGTCAGGAAAGTATAGAAGATTAAATTATAAATGATTTATTACAAGTTACGGTAGCGCCACTGACTTGTCAAAACCATATGAAAAGATCTTTCTTTGTTGATTCCAACATTCCAGCCACTTCATCAGCTTTGCTATTTTAATTCAAATTAGATCTCTTTTATTTTTTTTCTCATGTGTATGATATGTAAATATGTAGCTAACAATATCACAACAATAGATCATTTAATGCGTCATAGTGAATTATTCTGTGGAAAAATAAATAACATTTTTCTCTATGAATCAGCTGTATTCACATGAGAAGAAAAAAATTGAATGATTGATTAATGCGAAATGTTACAATTACGGCACGTTTATGTGCATGTGTTGTGCTTTGAACTTGAACTTGATATTGAAAAATTAAAGCTGTCGTGCAATTGCTTGATGAATAATGATTGGTTAGATTTTTCAAACAGATTAAGATTTATGGTGTGGAATAAGGAATAGGAAATAGAATTAGTTGAATTGATCTTTATGTCAGACGAGACGGAACTCGAATTGTTTTTTTTGGTATGCAACATTTAACGTATTTTGAAATTTCAAATGTTTGGCGCCAAAATTGTTTTCATTTTCAAGTCAGCTTCACAAATTTGTTTACAGTTGTTGTATTCCAAAAATATTAAATTTTACTTGATAATAGAAAAGATTTAAGCTTCCTCTGCATACTATTTCTCAATCCTCATATAAACCTCTTCAAATCGATGAGAATCCATATTTCTATCGACAAATTTTTTAAACTTTTAAACAAAACAAAATTTTTACAAACTAACATCACAAAATCAACAAAAACTTCATAATTTATCTCAGAATCTTACTAAATTTGAAAGTGAAAACAATCCCAGCATATCCATATAAGCAACCAAACAAGTTAGGGAAAGAGAACACAAATAAGGCAACAAGAACACAAAGTTGTCGCACATTTAAAATTCTAACTCTCATTTTCTAAACTTCACACATTTTATCAATAAATCATTCACATTTTGCTCCTGTTTTTAGCTTTTAGTGTACTTTGCATGTGAATATCACTGTTAAAATTATTTATTACAAAGTTGTTGCTTCATTAGAAATTCTATTCAATATTGCAAACAAAAGTCTTTTAAAAATAGCTTAATTTTATTTTAATTTTAAGACGTGATGAAAATTTTTAATTAATTTATTTTTCATTTCTGTTTTAACAGTTCAAACGTGACAACATTGGGTAGATTCAGCAAAAGCACAAATCGCTTAACATCAAATGGTCTAACGTCAACGCCATCGTCTAAAAATGGATATGAATCTGTGGCACTTAACGAGTCGAATGAAAATTATCGAAGCTCTCAGACATTACCACGCAAGTTGGAACATCATAAGCAAAAACCGATTTCCCAGTCAACTATAAATGTATCGATTGTAAACAACGTCAAGAATCATCCAGTGCAAAATACAGGCCCAGCTAAACCGGCACGTACATACAAAGCATTACAACGCAGCAAGAGCTTTAATGTGCACGGAATGAATGGCACGAACGATCCAAGTCCAATCTACATGGAGAAATTGACAAATAATAATTACAAGAACTTTGCAAATGGACAACAGAAAATTATTGAACATCCAACACCGGAACGAACTATTACGACAACAACAACGCATCACTCGATCTATAAATCCACACCGCACTTGAATGGCCATATAAATGAAATAAAATTGAAATCACCATCAATTGTTAATTTAATCAGTCGAAGTACACGTGACTTGACACAATTGAATGGCAGTGATCATCAGTATATAGATCGACGCTACAATTCCTCGCCATTCACGCATGATTACAAAAAGTCAACAAATGGACGCAATGGCATTGAAGAAGAAGTATTGTCAAGAAATATAAAATTTGCTGAACGCGACTCATCAGGCTCCAAGGCATCATCACGCTCATCACCAATCGTTGGAAAAGATTCACCAATTGGCATTTTAAGACGCAGCTCAAATTCAACAGACAATGACAATTACAGTGAAACATTTAAATACCAGACATTGTCAAATGATCCAGTAAATCCAACAGTAACAGACACCGTTGAGACATTCTCAAAGAAAATAATACCAAGTGATCAAGTAGATGCGCGCACAAAAAAGGAGACAATTGTCGAGCGTCATGAAATCAAGAAGGTCACAACAAGTCGCCATCTTGGCTCACCATCACCAACCAGTCTTAAATATTACGATATAAATCATCATAAAAATGGAAATGGAGGAGTGGTAATTGAACTAAGAAATAATTATTAATTTGAAGAAAAAAAAGGAACTTTTATTTAGGATTTGTAAGTGACATGAAGGAGACGAAGATGAAGAAAATAAAAAATTATATCTTTTTCAGGTTAGAATTAAGTGTGATTCGTAAAAAAATATTACACAAATCAATGATGATAATAACAAGTTACTGATAAAGCAGTATGAATCAGTGCCTTTGGCCGATAATTTACTTCGGTTATCATATGCTTTTTTATCTACTATTTTATAATCTTTTTCTCTGTTTATGTATGAAAATTATCACTATTTCCAACTTATTACTTAATTTTTACGTGACGGAAGTTTTTATTTTTTTTTGGATTAAAATTCTGCTTTTTAAAATTTATCAAAATTATATTCAAACTATTGGAGTTGATTTTGCTGATTTGGGATTTAAAAAAATCAAATTTGAATTAAAATTAAACTAAATATATTGGAAATAAAAATTAATAGACCCATCCAAGCCTAATCAGCTCACTTCCTTTTCTATCTTACTTAAAATATTCTTTAAAAAAAACTTTGCATAAATTTTTATTATGTCATATTGAATTAAGCTTAATAAAGTTGTCTATTAATTAAACGAAATATAATTTCAATACACACATGCATACCTACATACATTACTAATTATTTTAATATACTTAATAATGTAACACGAGTAAAAAAATGAAAGATAAATTTAAAGACAGTAAAATTTTGTAATGAAAAATGTTGACAAAAAAATTGAAATCAATAAAAATAAAAGTTTATCTTTTTAACAAGCAATTTTTGGGTGATTTTTTGACTTAAATATTTAAGTATTTTTAACAGACTTTCAGCTCTGAAAACTATTTTATTCAAATATAGCTGGGAACAATTTTATAGCGCGAAATACTAGTTAGACTAAAGTGAGTAGAAGAATTAGACAAAATGCAATGGTAAGCTTTTAGAGTTGAAAGAGACAGTATTGCATTTGGTATAGGCAATTGGCAGACAGCAGCAAGCGATAGAGTCTGCTTCAATTAATCTGTGCGGCCAACGAAGAGAGTCAGTAAGTAAGCTTTTAGAACCTTTAAGCCTCCTAAAGCTTTTTTAAAAATAAAAGCGAAAAAAGACAAAATACGTAAACGTAAACAACAAAGTTTCTACGAGTTTAAGCTTTAGCTGTGTACATATTTTTAAGGTCATACACTTACACATTCACAACATTCAGATAACATAAACAAAAATAATATTTTTTAGTATATTTCACCTCAGTTGCCTTTGTGATACCAGTAAGTAAAGATGGAAAATTTAGTGACAGTGCCTACAGAATACGGTCCAATTAATGGATGTAAGAAGACATCAATTTTGGGCAGAGAATATTACAATTTTCAAAAAATTCCGTATATGAAGGCACCGATCGGCAAATTGAGATTTGTTGATCCTCAACCGCCTGAAAAATGGAATGAACCATTGGATTGTACTAAGGAAGGTCCACCATTCTGCAATGTCTTTTTTGCTGATCAGAAGTATCAAGGAGAACTGAGTGGTGTTCATATTAATGTATTTACAAACAATATTGATCCAAAAGTGTCATATCCAGTTCTTGTTTGGATTCATGGTGGTGGTATACTTACAGGCAATGCAACGGAGGGATTTAATGGTCCAGATTACTTGATGCAAAAAGATGTAGTTGTTGTAACGTTTCAATATCGAATTGGTGTTTTTGGATTTTTGAGTTTAGAAGATCCAGAATTAAAAATTCCGGGAAACGCCCAATTCAGAGATCATATTTTTGCATTGAAGTGGATACAGAAGAACATTGCAAACTTTGGTGGTGATCCTAATAATGTCACACTTTCTGGGGAAAGTTGGGGAGGTGGAAGTACCTGCTATCATCTAATTTCTGAAAAATCAAAAGGTCTTTTCCACAAAGCAATTTTAATGTCTGGAACAGCATTAAATAATATTTATACTTACTTCCCGAGACGTAACTGGGCACTAAGACTCTGCAAGAAGATGGGATATGAAGGACCGGAAGACGAGAAAAGTATCTTAGACTTTTTGGAGAATGCTGATGAGAGGGAAATAGTGATGGTATCAGGACAAGTTCTAACTGACGAGGAAAAGAATAATGAAGGGTATATTTGTGCATTTGGTCCAACGATTGAGCCATACGATAATGGAAATGCGTTTCTCACTGATAACATAATCAAAATGGCAAAAACTGCTTGGGGAAATGATATTGACATACTGATTGGAAATACAAGCAATGAAATGTTGATGTTAAGTCTTTGTGCAAATATGCCTGCATTATTGGACACATACAATTGTTTTCAGCGATATGTTCCAAGAGAATTTGAATTGCCTGTCAATTCTGAAAAGATATTGAAATATGCAGACTTGATACAGAAAAGTTATTATGGAGAGGAACAAGTGTCAGTAGATAATATAAAGGTATTAATGGGCGTCAACAATGATGTCATCTTGTGGCATCCTACATTCCGAATCCTCATGTCTAGATTGACAAATGGAAGAGGCAAATCCTTTGCATATCGCTTTGATTATGTAACTAATAATAATTTAATGCGAGCTAAGTATCATATCGATGAGAAATTGCCAGAAGCGGCTCATGGAGATGATTGCGGCTACCTGTTTAGAATGAAAGGAATGGAATATGAAAACTTCTCGCTGCCTATCAATTCTCCAGCATTTGATGGAATCAAGTTGATGACATCAATTGTCACAAATTTCGCTAAATCTGGAAATCCAAATGTTTCTGAGTTGAAGGATGTCAAGTGGATTCCAGTCAACCTAGAAGCGCCACTTTATGGACTAAATATCAACCAAAATGGAAGTGAAATGATGGAATTTCCTGAATATGAACGATTTAAAATATTCAATCAGCTATTCGAGGATGAAAACAAGATTATGTATTAATGTACAGCACAATGCATAAATATAAGGAGCAGTTTTCTACATGAAGTTTCCATAAAACATGTTTTTATTCTCTTCATCTACGAGAACAGCTTTTTCCATTTAAAAATTTATAAATCACATCAGTCAATATAAAAAATTATAATAAATATAAATCGATGCATTTGATCCATATCCCGTATAAATTTTGCTTCCATTATTTTATCCACATTTATTTCTAATTATTTAATTTTGCTTTGAGTTTTCATGTTCAAAATATTCGTTGAATCCAGTGTGAATACAGTCAATCATATCAACTGCTGTCATACTTCGTCCGTACTTTTCATATGCTAATTTGTTACAATATTTTATGAGAAATGTAGCACCATAGCAAGCAGCGATACCTGGATTAAAGTCGTGAATTGGCTGACCAGAGTTATCTTTATTTGAGAGATTAAGAGCCCAATGATAAAATGTAGCAACAGCACCGGCGAGTAAATCACCTTGACCACCACATCGTCTATAGTTTTCAAGGATTAATGAAGGAGAAAGTGAGAAAAATTAATAAAGGTCTGATGTCTCAAGTTCACAGGAACTAAAAGTAATTTCAAAAACTTCCAGATTAAATTTAAATCCTCGGGATTAAAATAAATCCTGAGATTAATAAATTTGAGAATTCTAATTAATTCATTACCTGTTAGTTCCACCTTGTGGACACTCAACCTTCGACATCGTCTCAGTATCATATATTCGGTCATTCATTGCCTTCTCTAGCACAATTACATTTTTTCCAATTTTCTCTGACAGTGCATGCAACTTTTCATTTGTGTCACCAATCAATCTAAAAAGTTCCATTGCATTTGGCGTCAATATCACATTCTGATAGTCGTTAAGTAACGAAGTATTTTGTGTAATCAAAAATAATCCATCAGCGTCGATAACGAGTGGTTTTTGACTCTTCTTACAGCACATAATTAATTCTGAGACTGTGTGAAGAATGTTTCTGTCACGACCTAAACCACTTCCGATGACTAAAACATGAAGTCGAGCTAGCCATGGTTCAATCAAGTCTAATGCATTGTCACTGAATATTGAATGAGAAAATGAATTTTTTATGTCTGAAGTAAATTTTTTATATCAAAATCTTACGAATCAAGTAATGGATGAACAATAAGCTCTGGAGAATAGCTTTTAATCGCAAGAGCAGCTGATTGTGGACAAAAGATATGAACGAGATCGCAGCCGACCTTTAATGCAGCAATTCCAGCATAATATGGGGCACCTGTGTACTCTAAAGATCCACCAATTATTCCAATACGACCAGCTTCACCTTTATGCATGTCATTTGTTAGCTTTGGAACTATGAATAGTTGAAATAAAAGGTCAAAGGAATCATTTCAATTTCTTAAATCAAAGTTTTTATTTATTTTGGAAATAACCGGTCTCTCAGCTGATTACTAAAATGACAAATTACCAATTTTCTTAGCCCGTTCCATCCAGATGTCCTTGTGATGTTCACCCATCATTGAAAAGCTACAAAACACCGTCCTATTAAATTGATTAAAAACTTTAACACTTTGCTTTCTGAAAATATTCATGAACACTGTTTTGTTTTTTTCTCCTTTCCAATCTTATGTCTGTGATGTCCAGAAGTCAGTCAAAAAGCGAATTCACAGAGAGTTTCCCTTGGATGTGATTTAAAAATAAAACGACCGTTAATTTCATATTGACACAAAAAATATTTTTATTTACACTTTAAATCAATTCTTACGATAATTTATCATCTTCTTATTTATTTTGTTAAAAATATTTATCAGACCATCGTTTGTTCGTTGCTTTTCATTTCGCAGAGACATTGGACATTATCTAATGACATCCACAACTTTTAACTACCATATTTTTGTATTTCTTTAGATTAACATTTGAGTCGTCGAGATAGTAAAGGACTGAAATGGCACTTAATTTTGTCGGTGCACAACAAGGCTTCGGGACCTAAAATTTCAAAAAAATAAATCATTAATATACAGTCTGGTCACAGTCAAATCCTAGAAAATAACTCTAAATTTAAAAAATAACTCATACCTTCGTCGGATGCATGAGATGAACTAATGTTTGAACAATCGCATGATTTGTAGCATTCATGTGTGCATTAAGTGGGAAGTTACATTCACCGGCACAGTAAAAAGCACCATAGCCATCAGGTGCAATGATCCAATCTTGCCATTTCAAGTCCTTAAAGCTAACATAAAGTGTTTGAATTTGACACGATTTTGGATTATTTTCACCCGGATGAAGGAGTGGATTCGGCCTGTCTGACTTCTTTTTTCTTTGATTTCGATTGCCTGCTTGACGCTTCGTTCTTGAGTGATGGTGTTTTGTGGGCTGTTTTGGCTTTATCATCTAAAAATAGGAAATACTCATGAATTTCTGGTCATATAGTTATGATTAAGGACTAAATTACCTCTTGACCCTTGAAGAATCCAACCATAAATGGCTGGAACTCGTCATCTCCACGCGGACTCACTAACCCAATGTCATCCATTCGAAGATCTTTGTCAGGTCTCTCAATCAAGTTTGCTTTTATCACAAAACCATAATTACTGTTTTTATCCTCAATCCATTCCTTTAAAGCCATAGTGACATTCAATTCAAGCCATCCATCAGCATGTGTCGTTGTGTTGACTGATGACAACAACTTAAGGTCTTCGTGACTAAAGAGTAGATTGAAATGATTAACAAATTAATTTTTATTTATTGTTTGGGTTTCTTACTCATTTCTTATGTCAGCTTTGTAGAGTCGCACTGTCACTTGCTTTTCCTCATCGTATTTACTAAATAGTGAATTTTGATACAATCTCAATTCAGCCATCATAAGTGAAACGTCATTACCAATTTCTGATGTATCAAACCATAATTTTCTGCCGTGCATATGCCGCATTTCAGGGACGTGATGGTCTAGACGAAATAATAAAAAAAAAATAAATAAAATTGCATTCTTTCGGAAAGCCATAAAAAGTCACTTACTTTTGTTTAAGAAAGTCATAATTATGTCAGATTGATCAATTGCATACTGATCAGCGGGACTTATGTATATTTCATTGTCATTTACGTCACGTTTTACCCTCATCGTATTATCAACGTCTTCTTCATCTGATGTCAACTTTTTATAAATATCCAATAGAAATTGTGGTGCTGATTTTCTGCAAAATTTTATGAATATTTGAATTTAATGTTATTAATTCAGGTTATTTGCAGAGTGGATTAATGTTTTTTTTATTAATTGTGTAAACATGAAATCAAAGTGAAATGGCAAGACCAGCTTGTGGATATTTTTTTTTCTGTGAAATCTGTTGAATCTTGTTTTAAATTCTACAAAAATTGTGCTTACAGAGTTTCGAGTTTCAAAGCATTCATTTCTCTTTAGAAATGTGCAATTTTTATGGATTTCAAATTTTCGTATTTTCAAGGTCAGGTTTTACGATTGAGAAATTGAAAAGTTTACTAAACTTTTTAAGGAATCCTTTGGGTTCCGTAGAATTTTTGCTGATTTTTTAAAGGATAAAAAATTAAATTCAAGGAAGATTTAAATTTTTTCGATAAGGTATACCTAAAAATCCTCCAAACTGTAAACAAATTAAGTAAACTAATGTATCTGTTTAAGCTTATTTCCACGGAATGGTATAATAATAATAATGTGTGAAGGGCCCAGCTTAAAGCTGGAGGCATTGCGATTATAGAAATCTATTGTACCACACCCTTTTTAGACCTACAGTTTATAGTGGAATCCGAACCACTTGCAAGCTCTGCACATTGCAAGGACACGAGTACGTCATAAGACCTGATGTACCCTGCAATGTACCTAGTTACAATTCGTGTGCGTAAGATGCTGTTAAGAAATCATCCAAATACTAGTATATCCTTGTATACCTAGCAATGGAGACACATTATGTATCAAAGACCTCAAAACTGCACCCAACACACGAACCGAGCTTCATAACTAGAACGGTGAAATGGAAAAAGAGCTTCGAAAATTAGACCTGACCTGGGATGGTATAATAGATTCAGCTGTATTCACCGAATCACTGAAACCCTTTTACATTATTATTAATACATCTCTAAAACCTATTTTTTCGTCACTAAGTGAGGGCAATGACAATTTCACATGTTCATTTTAGTATATTCCGGTGTAGACATGCTAGCACGAAATGAAAAAAACTTATCAATCACTTGCAATATTGTCTACACAAAATTTGAAAATTTTAAAAATTGCTTTCATTTTTAATGAATTTTTTTGAACATTTTTTTTATCTATTCTAGGAATTTTTGAAAAATACTGTTATAAGGAACTGTTTTGGGTTCGTTCACTTATTACGTTACGCAAAAAAACGAAATTTTAGAACCCCCCCTCCACCCTTGTTACAAATTTTCCAAGAAATTTTTTTCTTCTTTTTTTGACCTGTTACAAAATCTCAGAGCCTCCCCCCCCTTAAAAGCAAACGTAATAAATGAATGACCCCTTTGGGATTATTGTGAAAGTTTTTATGGTCAAGGTCATTTCGAACAATACGGATTTATTCTTTTTAAAAATAGTTTGATTAATAAAAACCATTCTTTAAACATGTCTCGAATTTTTTTAAAAAAAATCTTGATTTATCACTTATCAAGAATCAGGATCGTTTAATTTTTTTTTACTGCGGCAATTTCAAATAATTATTTTTGAGGTACAATTTATTTTCGAGAACTGCATACATAAAAATGAAATTTTGCGATCAAATTTCTTCATTTTTCGGCTTCTTGAAGGAACATTCACACATATTTAGAGATTCTTTAGGAAAGTCAGTGTGCCGTGGGATACTGGAATAGAAGGATGATTATTCTCGTTTAAAACTGGACTAGATAAATGAATATCCTTGAATTATTTAGAAATTTTCATCCAAAACATGTTTAAGTAGGGCTTTCAATGGACAGTTGCTGTACTTTTCAGCACTATCCTGCATAAAATTTGAAATTTTGTTCCAGGTCCCATATTTTTTCATGAAAATTTCAGTTAATTTTTTTAAAGAAATCTTTATGAGAATATTTATAAGAGACCCATTTAAATATTCATGAAAATTACATGCATCATGCATTTAATATTATTAAGATAAATCTGGATAAAATTTATAAATCTATTGTACTTTTTTATCCACACGAATTTTTTTTTTTGAAATTTGAATCAAAAAAGTTTCAAAAATAAAATTTATAAAATAAATCAATAAATTCCAAGAATTTATTTTTAAACAGAATTTCACAAAGAAGCAATCCGATTATTTTACATTCGACTCACATTGCAACTATTTACAGTAAATTACATAATTGTGATCGAATTGCAGCATCATTGATTGTAAATTTACTACAAGCTTGCTTGTCACTGGTTGTTTAAAAATAACTTTCCATGTAATAAAAATATTATATGATATTTTAATGTCTCAATTGCGGATTTGAGTCAAATAGAGTTTGCAATTTTAGATGCTGATTGACTTAGTGATTTACTTTAGGGGAAATGCAGGCGTATGGTTAGGAGAGTGATTGGGTGGAAAAAGACCAGAAATAGCTCAAGAATTCCCTTTTACAGCCTTAAAAAATCGTATACGCTATGCCTTGCGTAGCTACGCAACAGGGAATATATTCCAATTTATCAACTTTGACTTCAATTTCATTCATAATTCTTTAATTTATGCCACACAGAAAGAATCATGCCATTTCAGTGCACGCAGAGATCATCAAAAAGTACCTTAATGAAGGATGTATATGCCTCTTTCTTGGTCTATCAGGCAATCCAAGAAGTTCAAGTATCTCATGCTCTACTTCGTGTGTCTCATCTCCCGATAACTGATGATGTAATACAGTTTGCTGTCCATTATCAACATAAATCCCCGAAAACGATGCATAAACACAATAAATAAACGTGAGTATCATAAAATTCACGAGAATAATGTTCTGTATACTGCAAGCCATGTTATTCACTTTAAATTGAAAATTTCTTTAGTTTTTTCCGCGAAACTTTATTTCTTTTCCTTTACGTCTTTAAAACGATTTATATTTCTTCGTCTTGTGGTGTTTTTCTGGAAATCTTAAACTCTTTTATTATTATTATTTATTTTTTGTTTTATTTGTCTTGTCTCTCTGCGCCTTCTTTTATATTACTCCTTATTATTTTTTTCACTGTAATTTAACTCAGCTCTCTTCTTCTCTTTTTTTTTGTGTGTGCTGCTGCTTATAATTTTTTTTTCTTCTTTTAGCAGCAACAAACAGCAGTAAAACTTGATCTCAAGAATGTTCACGAGATTCAAACAATAACAACAACAACAATAAAATATTTTAAAGTTAATCAATCGTGAATATTAATTAATATCTTGCACACTAGCTTCACTTAATTAGCACTCGATTCACTTGAATATCCTCAAAATAGTGTAAAATGATTTTCTTGTTAGAAATAAACGTTCGAAAAAAATGCGCTCATGCGAGCAATCTTGACTACATCTTTCATTAACGAAGAAATAATAAAAACTGTTGAATGCTATTGGAAACAAAAGGTATAAGAGGCACACTTGAGAGTGAGAGAAAATACCTGACTTAATGTGTATATGGATATACTCATGCATGTGTTTGTAGTTAATAAACTTTATATTTTTTTTTCTCTGCTCAAATATCCACGCCTCCCGAGTGTGTATAGGAACAGGGTAGCACTAAAACTGTTGACTTAATATCCGCGCGGAACATATATGTATGATTTAATTACAATCTCGCTATAGTCAGAATGTCTACTATTGCATTCACGTTTGGTCAACTCAATGTGTATATTCACTCGCTTGCTATTTCTTCCTTCTTATTATTATCTTCTGTGTATATAGTTTTTGCTCTTTTCTCTCTCTCACTTGCCCGCTGATTCTCTTTCCATCTCACTATAGTTTTTTTTGATGTGATGATGAGCTTATAGCATTTTTAAGCAGTCATTATTTCTACATATGTATTTACATATTTGACGTAATATAATAAGGAAATAATTAATTGCTCTTGATTCCGCACGAGTTAATATGAAAATATACAATGAAGTCAACTCAAGTTTTATTTTATTCTACTCGCTCACATTTCATCTTACTTCGTCCGCGGTCATTTGATTACTGAATGAATATTTTTTTTTTCGTTTCTGTTCATTTGATAACAACAATTATGAACTAATTATTTATGAGAGTATGTTAATGTGTTCATTACATACTCCTTTATAGTCGCGCTCAATTGATAGCGAAGAAAATAATAATAATACTGAACAGCTGAACGTTGTCTTTGACATTTTTAGCTTTCTAATCTGAGAATTTAAAGTAGTTGAAGTTGCACTTTGTCTTGGAATCTTGCTTATTTGGGATTGAATGGAGTTTTAAATAGTTTTTGTTTATTTGATTAATTGCTGCTTATATTATATCATTTGGTTGAGAGTATTGTCCCTTTATTTGCCATGATGTAATTTATTTTGCTTGGTATTGTTTGTTAAAACCGGAATTTAAATCATACTTACCTAAAAATTATTGCTAGAATGCCATGTCGTGAGCATTGTGCGAATCCTTGCCATATTAAAATACTCTATATAATGATTGAGAGATCGGTCTCTGGTGGAAATCGAACCCACGTACTCACAAAAGAGTGATACAGATTTCCAGTCTGTTGCCTAACCACTCGACCACAGAGGCCTTACTCTCACACTGGCAGATTCGCCTATATATATATATACGGTTTGATACCCCAGATTCCAATTATCTGTAAGGAAAGTTGTGAACTGAATCCGTGCATCCAAATACAGCGGATATTGAAAATTTCAAGCATATTTAAAAAATTGACATCTTGACTTTTTCAAAAATTCCCAATTGAGAAAGCAAATGTACGAGAATCGTTCAAAATAACATCAAACCCGTCAGTAAATGCGCTAAAATAAACATTTCACCGAACATTACACAACTTCCTCTAATTTTACAACAAAGTATACAAATTTTTAAAGGAGAAGCCTCTTAACTAACCGACGATAATGATTATGACATATTGCATATATTTGTTGAAAAGATCATATAAACATAAACAAAGCCGGTTTGAGCAATAAACAGACGAGGAGAACGAAATGAAAAAAAAATATTCTAACATACAAAACCGTTCAGATGATGAGTTTTAAGAGCCACCCTGTTTAAGTATTTCTGTTTTTTATTAAACCTGTTTAAAGTTTTTTTTTCTTTCCTCTTCAACATGTCAAGTTGTAAAAACACATAGAAAGCATTTTGATATTTTCTTTCACGATATACAAAAACTTAGAGACTGAGAGTAGCAATAAACACTCTGTTAAATGCCTCTCCGATCGCCACATGAGTGCTGTGCTTACACATTTTATTGGAAATATGTGTTTACTTCTTTCTCTAGAGCGCCTCCATTCAATTATACATGCTTATTTATGTGTACGGAATGAATGGTGATTAAAAGGGAAAGACGAAAGAGAGAGAAATGATGATCATGAAAAGAAGAAGATGAGAACTAAAGGAAAAACAAATATTGACTTGAAGCACTTTATAATTTTCTTTCTTCAAGAGAATCTAAGTTGAGAATTATTGGCAGTGAGTCACATGTCTTCTTCTTTCACTGCTTGAGGATTCTCATTTTAGTGGAGAGTAATTATCAATTTTTATGAAATTAATTATGAATGAATTGGAATGAATCATATGTACGAAATATTGTTTATAGCAAACAGAATAAAAGTTTTCATTACAAGCTGCTCGGAATTATCATCATAGTGATAATTTTAGATTATTGTTTATAATAAAATATTGTTGTGAATTCTATGGAAAGTGAGTGTTTATTTGATTTCGAGTGCAGTTTTCTAGCTAATAATAATATTTAAGAGATTTGGAGTATATTGACAAGTTCTTAAGAATTAGATTCGAATTTGTTTACATTTCTTTTTTAATTTTACAATTTTGCATTTAAATTCAAGTTTCTTTTAGATTTCAGGATTTTTCAACGGTTAGATTAAATTTGAATTTCAATAGTTCTGCGTAGTTTCATTCCCCGTTTGTTTTGTTTCAAATCTTATTCTTTTAAAACACTTCAAGCAGTAAACATCGACCAAAATATATCATAATTTAATTATTGGACAAAAACAGACACTAGCAAACATTTATTGATTCAATTTTGATGTAGAATAGTCCATAAATTGTTATAAAAATCCAATAAACATTACGACTCCGATCAATAATAAAATGAACTAAATTAATCCATCAATTTTGCTAAAAAGCTTTATAAATGACAGTAAATAATTGAATCTCGCATATTCATTTTCCTATTAGTAAGCAAATGAGATAATTGAATCAGTATCTTCCAACAAAAATTATATACTTTGCCTCTATGTAAATTATGACACAAATTAATTACTCATTATACTCGATTAGCACATCTAAAAAAGTAATTTTTGTAACCGGTTTTCTCACTAAGTTATGAGATTAGGTCAAGTAATTCAGCTTGTCACATTGAGACGATAAATTATTTTTTCTCATACTCAATAAGCACGCTCAACCAATTCCTTCCTTTAGCTGATTAAATTTTCATTGAGAATTCTTCATTCTGAGTTGAACAATATCTTCCTGACAATAAATCTTTTCAAATGCATTCGACAAAAAAAAAAATTCATTCTAAAAATCCAAATACCTCAATTGTAACTTTTTTTTGTTCTTTTCACTTTGTAGTCAATAAATGTCTATTTTTTATTTCAAGGAGCATTTTTTGAAGTGATCATCATTAATACAATATGTAATGTGCATGTTATTCATTCTATTTTTGTTATTCAGGTAGAATAACAAACTACTAGGCATGTAGTATCTCGTATAAATACACATAACAAGAATAAATATAAGCAAAACTTCCTCTTTAATGATTTAAAATTGGTATTTGTTTTTTAACAAGAAAAAAAGCGCCACATGAAAGAGATGGAAGGAGAAAAGAAGAAAGAAAAAATTAAAAGGGCGAAGATATAGAAAGAATGAAAGGCATAGAAAATTGGATGATAAGATAATTTTACAGAAACTGCTGGACATCAACAGAATATTATATATTGAAGGAATGTTGGAATGAGTAGGAATAGCAGGAATGTTTGTTTTGTAGGCGAATTTACAAAGTAGTCTTGATAGTGATTAGGTGTGTACTGAATTAAAACCTTACTTTACTCTATTTTTTTCCAAAAAAAGGTAATGAAGTTTATTTATTTTCGCTAATTAGAAATTTACAACAAACTTATGCATTAGCTCTTAGCTATAAAAGTTAATTCTTTGGAGAAGTATTTTTATTCAAATTCAATTGGTTTAAAAATTTTAAAATTTTTTGAACTAAGGGGTCGTTCGCAAATTACGTCACACTTTTAGGGGGGAGGGGGGGTCAAAGAATTTGTGACAGTCCATACAAAAGATTTTTTTTCTTTGGAAAATTTGTGACAAGGGGGGAGGGGGGGTCTAAAAAGTCGTTTTTTAGCGTGACGTAATTTACGAACGACCCCTAATTAATTTGAAAATCCAATCATCAGGATTTATTAAAACTACTTATTTCAAACCAATATCAACATAAAATACTAAAGAACCCGACAGGGGCGTACTCAGAAAGAGAGAGGTCCAAAAAAATTTGTTTTTTATTCTCATGGTTTTGTAGTTGTTGTTAATTCTAATGATACGAGACCCCCCTTGGGTACGCTCAATGGAACCCGATATATTTTAAGACCTGAGGTCTTTTGGGTAGTCAGTTACGCCAGGGACGGAAGTGAGCTATGACGTTTGGAAATAACTACTATCCTCTACCTTATAAAGTCACTCAAAATGACCTAACTTTGAATTTCCAATCAGCAAAATTTCTGTTCTAAGCAAAATCGTTTAAAAGAAACAAAACGAGCAAAATCAAAAGAATGTGATGATGTGCTCAAATAGAATCATCAATGAAAAATTAACCGAATAAAGATTGAGATGAGAATATTAGAGACTACAAAAAAAATACTAAAAAGAAATAAAGAATGAACATGAAAAAATATAATAATAAAAAATTGTTTAATTTCACGTGAGAAGCGCTGATCGTTTTTCGATGATCTTGTTTTGGGTGGTCTGTTTGTACATTTTTTTCACATTTTACCTTGTTTCCACTTACTTACTCTTTTTATATATATTTAATTTTTTTTTCTTTTCTCCTTTATTGAGATGCGCTCACCATAAACTTTAATATAGATATACACTTATACACCAGAAAAGTGGAAGAAGAAACAAAACTTCGTGGAATTTATGAGATTATATTTTAAAGGAGGCATGTGTTGAAATCGGTACATAATTAAAATACAAAATACAATAATAAAAAGTAAAGCGAAGAATTTCTCATTGAAGAATTTTTTCATAAATCTTTTAAGTGCTGTAAGTAAAATACAGCAAGCGCATTCGTGGTATATGTAAATCGTGAAATTTGGTTTTTATCTTTCTTTTCAACTTTTATTTTCTTAAAAACTTTTGCAGAGTTGTGGCCTGGACATTCACAACTAGGTTTCCAATCGAAATATAAAAAAAATTAAAAAATGTCGAAAAATGTGGAATCAGGACAGTATGAACACGGCTCCACGCCAGGTTCGGACTTGCCTAGTTCTACATTTTTTCGCATTAGGGTACGATTTTGCACCAAACTAGCTTATAATGATGGAGTAGAAGCTGCATGGCACACTACACCCTCCATTCCTTAAATTTTGTCACCCAAACCACAACTCTGCTATACTGTTTAATTTATAAATCAATTTAACTTCATCACCACCATACATTAATGCTCATTGATTGCTGTACAAATATAAAATATAGTTCAGTAGCGCGTTTTCTTGGTATCACTATTCACATCTTCTTTCATATTTTTATCAACGTCATTTAGTGAAATAACTTTTATTGTGCGTACTTGAACATTATCGAGTTTTCTTTGAATTACTTTTGGATTTTTGTTAGTATTTTGGACGTGTTGTGCATGATATTCACGGGAATTGATCTCAACGATTTTATCGAAATGCTTTTTACATTTTTTGAGAAAGATAAATGTAATTATTATAACATAGTAGATGATCTCAACAGCACTGAGTAATGAACATCCAAGAAACAAACCAGCAATTCCACCAAATGCAACCATCAGATCAAGCCAGCCAAATGTCACATCCGTGCGATACTTGACAATATTAGCACTTTGATAATGTAAATCTACAGTCATATTATCGCTTACACTGCAATAGGTATTTCCATTTTATTAAAATAAATAGTAAACAGCTTCTCCCTAATTGTATTATTATTGTGTATATGCACTTACGACAGAATATTGCTGGTGATTTCAATAGAATAATCAATACGATGACATTCCGGTAAACAAGGACATTGCATTCCTTCACTGTCATTATCAAAGTATGGATTATTGGATGATGGCTTCTCATAGTTAAAGACATCTGGAAGATAAGAAAGTTAGCAATAAGATCATGGAAGACATGACCTTGACATACCATTAAATTCGTAAAGACACTTGAGATCGTCAAAAGTGCAGTCTCTTATCTGTCCTGAAAATGTAAATGGAATTAAAAACTTGCAGCTTGAAAAGCAATTCACAATTCTACCTAGTGGGAAGAACAAAGAGACACTACAGTTGCAATACTTCTCCAAATATCTCTGTCGGCATTCACTTATACAATTCATTTGTAAATACTTCAATCCAGGTAATGTCATTGCTGACTTTGACTCGTCATCCTGAATGGAATAAACAGATATTAAGTGAGTATAGATTATGATTGATGATGAAAAGGTTCTTAAAAGAAATTTACACTTGAATGATTTCAACAATTATGATAATTACATTCAAGCATTGTCGTTGGTCAGGATGTAATCGCCTAACATCTTCTGTTGTGTATGAAAATGTTGGTTTGATGGTAATGTATGTGGCAGAACCAGCAGGAACAAAACTAGCAGAATTGGGCCATTGATTTGGATGATTAATTTGTAGTCTGATTCCATTAACTTCATGTGTGAGGCTTAAGTCTGTCCTTGTACTCAAATCAATTCTTAGTCCACTCCATTCACCTGTAAAACGATTCTCGGAAGATAAATTTTGAAAAATACAAACTTTGTGATCTCTTTTCGTTATTTAATTTACCATAATTAGATGTTCGTAGAGGATAATGAATACTTTCGTTCGTCTGGAAAATCAAACAATTTCAATAAATGGATCTGAAATCAATGTAGCCATAAGCTTACACTCTTATAAAATCCAATATCATGAACAGCACTGTTAAACGAGAAGCATACACCATATTCACTTTTTTGTAGTTCAAAGAAGTCATCACAACAATTGTAATATCTATTTCGCCACCAGCACTTGCCCGTAAAGACCTCCTCGCACGTGAGCATTGTAAACTCATACAAGTCTGTTAAATTTAAAGCTGAAAGGTCAGGTGAAGTGTATTCGAAAATTTCTTCTTCAAATTCATCGAGTGCTCCAAACTCAATGTTGTTCATGCTGTCCAGGAGTAGTCTGAAAATTCTGAGGGTTGCCTCCGATGCATTTGGTAGAAATATTGATTCAGCTTCTCGGCATCTGCAGGAGCAAACGGTATCATTATTCATTAGGAGTCATTTGTAAATTATGTCACGTAAGAAACAACTGTTTGAACCCTCTAGGGGGGATCCATAGAGAAAAATTTGTTGTTTTCCCCCCTAAAACGTAACACAATTTGCGAATGACCCCTTATGTAATTCCATGTAAGGTTTTCTAAAATTGAGTCAAAAAGATCAATCGTCTATTGATTTTAATTTAGCGATCACTGAAGTGAGGGTATCTGCGCACTTTTAAGCAAGACAATCACACTTTTAAGGTTATTGACTCTTTTTTGAACCAAGATGTCCAGTTTTTGCAAAAAGTTCATGACTTGTTTTTGGGATGTACTTAATTTTTTCAATTTATTCCTGAATTTTTCAAAGAAATTTGTTATATTTCAGACTGTTCCGCTTTTTTAAGCTTGAAATCGGGACATGACTCGCTTTTCTGTCAAAAGTCAGCAAATTCTAGCAGGAGTAACTCCTACACAACTTAGTTGGTAGTATAAACAAGTAAATTAAGTCACGAATTTTCTGAAAAGTTTCCTAATTAAGCTTTAAAGTATCTTTCGTTTGTTGTGATTTTAAAACGGAATTCTTAATAAGTTAGTTATTGTATTATTCAGTTTGTGACACTTGAAAATGCAATGATGCCTCGGCTTGGAATTTTTTAATGTATATTTCACTTGTTTAATATTTTTTCAATCTTCAGAACGGCTTTTACCTTTCCATATTCAGTCGATTAGCAGGACAAAATGTTACAGCTGGATATGCAATTTCTGCAACAGGATAAATAGTTGATTCCACAACTGTTGATAATGGACTGCTTGAAAATTTGTCCGACAGTTCAAGTGAGATATGAATTATTCCACCAATCGCCAAAAATACCAATGCAGACCAAAACAGCCTATAAAATATCGACTTAAAATTTTTCAGTATTAAACTTTAAAAAGATTTTTTTTTCAACCTCTCACTCCAATGCAACTCCGATTGTCCAAGATATTTCACACCATGAATGGATGTATTCTCACAAAAATTGCAGAACCACTTAAAAATAAACGTCTGCTTATCATTTGCGTCGTCATCGTCACTTTCGTGCTTAATAATCACTTCAGACTCTAATTTTCTCTTTAATTTTCTGCTCTTCCTTAACTGACCTAAACTTCTGCCGTAATCGAAGCGTGGCTGAAATGGTAGCTGTTTAAATTCACTTTGAGTATACATTCTGTTTTGTGGCTACTTATAAGGTTCAAATACTTTTAAAAACTGACTTTTAAAACTTTTTTACGAGAACTTTTTTATACAAATTTAAAATTCAATTATTACATATCCCTTAATTGGCTATAAAACTGACTTAAAGCACGAATCCATTTAAAATTCATATAGTGAAAGAAATTTTAAATCATTTCCTCAAAGTCGTGCAGTATGGAATAGTCGGAGCTTTTCATTCAAATGAAATTGAAAGTTCAAAACTTTGTTGTATGAGAGAAAGCTTGCATGTATGACGTGAGAGTATTTAAATCACTTATAAATCAATTAGGACTTAATTTGTCAACAGAAGACAAGAAAAGAATGCATGATTGAAAGAAAATTATAGTCTACTTTATGTTTACACTTTACCGACACTCATGTATCAAGTTCATGTAAAAATAACATAATACCATGCAATTATGTCATCAAAAGTTTCCTGACACTTTTCATACGCATGTTCATTTAATAAATCTACACGTTCATGTTAAGGTATTTACGGTAAATTGGTCATTATGTATATATTTTTATCTGCTGATAAATTTGCTGTGTAAATACGTTAATTATTAAGAATTGAAGTTTTTTCTTCTGAAATTTGATTCTAGACATTAAGCTTCAGTTTGCGGCAGTTCATTTCTGTCAGTAGAATCACCTAAAACTGCTCCAATTGACAATTAAGCGGAATTTTGTAGCATTTTCTAGTAGTTTTAGTAATCTATATATTTCAGCAGCGGTACTAAAGGGTCGTTCACTTATTACGTTTGCTTTTTAGGGGGGAGGGGGGGTCTGAGATTTTGTAACAGGTCAAAAAAAGAAAAAAAAAATTTTTTTTGGAAAATTTGTAACAAGGGTGGAGGGGGGTCTAAAATTTCGTTTTTTTGCGTAACCCCTTTAAGGGGTCATTAACTTATGACGTCCATCAAAAAATGGGATTTTTAGAACCTCCCTCCCCCTCTTGTCACAAAATTTTAATTTAAAAAAATTTCTTTAAATTAAAGTGTCACAAAATCTCAGACCCCCTCTCCCCTAAATCATGGACGTCATAAGTGAATGACCCCTTGTGGCATCCATCAAAATTAGGGGTTTTACCTCCCCCAACTCCTTTCTGCCTAAACCAAAAAATATTGGAAGACACAAGTGAGCAACCCCTAAAAGTCTTCAGCATCAGGGGCGTATTCAGAAATTTTTGGATGGGGGAGAGGGGTTGGAATTTCTTTTGGAGGGACGAGAGTATTTAGTATTTAACTTCTTAAAAAACCCTAGCAAATTGGAAAAAATCCCAAAAAGAGTTCCGTTCTCCTGAATACACACCTGCTTAGCATTGACTAAAACAGAGGTCCTTAAAAATATTTTTCAAATGCTCAATAACAAATAACTCTTTATTAACTTTCAGCAACAAAACAAATATGTCAAGTACAAAAATCATTCACCAATCAATTTTAACAAAGCTTTGCAGTAGTAACCTGAAGTATCGCCTTTAATTGCACTTTTAAGCGACTTTCCATATTTGTCTTCGTAAGCTTCTTTAATGTCTCCCATATCGATTTCACAGCGTGTAACTATCAATCGAATTAAAGATTTATCGTTTGTACCAAATCCAACGATTGTACTTTGAATACAACGAGCAAAATATAATGAACGATGTGTGGCATAACGAAGAATTGATAGTAAAGCATCGAGAATATCACCGCTAAATTCCTTCTTAAAATCTTTCTCCAAGCTGTTACCGGTAATGTATTCATACTCTTGTGATATTAATCTTATTTGATCAAGATTTCTCAAACATAAAATACGTGTAAATGTGCTTGTGTCAGTTCCCCACTTATCGATACCAGCTCTTTTCAATTCCATTGCATCTACGCGAGCTGTATAAAGGTCAAGGATCATGGACTCATCTCGAGTAGCGTTTAGTAGAGATAAAAGCAGTTTGCGAAGGTTTCCACTTGTGTCTGTAAATGTCGCTTATTAGATATAACTTTATTTGGACAGTATTCAATTTCTTCACCTGATCTAATGTCTTTCTCCAAAGTCTTTCCATAATTTTTAACATACTTTTGACACACTTCATTGATGTCGTTATTTGAAAGTGTACATAAAATCTGCATCAACACATTTTCGTCAGTTCCAGCTCGATTTAATGCGTCGTAAAGTTCATTACAATAATACTCATAAGTTGGTGTCATCAACGCAATCAGCAGCTTCGAAAAATCTCCTTTTGGAAATTTACGCTTAAATTCTTCCAACAATTCACGATCATAACAAGTTTTGTAAGCCTTAGCCAGTTCCAATCGTTCGCGATTTGTTTTTGTACATAAAATATTGATGATTGTTTGTTTATTTGTTATAAATCCAAGTGCTTTATGCATATCTTTAACATCCTGAGATAAATCCAGTTTCTCTGATTTCACAACTGTCGGATTTCCATGAAAGAAATTCTTTCGAGGAGTAAAATATTTCTCCTCAGTAAACTCCCCCATTATACGTAGAGTTTACGATACGAGATCTAATCACAAACTGTCGCTGCTGACTATGCCTTGTTGACAATAGTTTTACAAAATCTCGTTCCGCATCATCTCCAAAAAACCCGTTTGATGACCATCATTAACATATGAATTGTATGCATAATGAAGCAAGGTGTTGGATTCAAAGAGCTTTCGCTTATTGTCTTAACGGAAATGAATTTGAATTGATGTGTAAAAAATGAGCAACATGTTGCTTAATATTTGAAAAAGACGTTAGTATTGGAATTAAACGTGGTAAGTAGGAAACAGACAAATATGTTGTAAGCGTGGTTAGAGCAGACAGGAATTTCAGCCTTTTTTAGATCACACTGCAAGCTGAATGAATAATCAGATCAGAAACATTCACATTTATTGGAGTGCTGATTACGTAAAGGACAGCATTTGCCACATCTTCAGGCATAATATGAGAAATTTTTTCGATAATTTCTTTAGCTATCATATCAGTTGCTACAATTCCAGGGCTGATATTTCCTATTCGAATCATCGAGTTTTTCTCAATAATTAACTCGTGTTGAATCATTTCTTTGAAGCCACGAATTGCGAATTTCGTTGCAGGATAAACGTTGACAGAGGATCCCATGAATGGAATAAAATGTGACATAACTGATGCAATATTGATAATTATTGAAGGATTGCCATATTTCTTCATAATACCAACAGCTTTTCGAGTGCAATGAACTAAGCCAGTCAAATTGGTGCTTATTACCTGATTAATTATTTCAGTCGTCTCCTCACTTTCATCCAAAGCATTTGAATTATGTACTTTTCCAGCATTATTAACTAAAATGTTAATTTCACCAAAGTTCACTTCAATCCAATTGAATGTTTCCTTAATTGATTCATAATCGGAGATATCACATCTGTGTGGATGAATTGTTCCCTTTGTTTCGCCAATATTTCTTATATTCTCTTCCAACAGCTCATATCTTCTTGCCAAAGCGATAACATTAATTCCATTTTCAGCAAATTTTTGCGTAATTGCAGCACCGATTCCAGATGAAGCTCCAGTAACAACAGCAAATTTTCCTTCCCACTTTTCCATCATTAAGCTTGAGACAAAACTGACTGGATTTAAGTCTGACTGCTCTATTTTATAAAATCAGAATGAAAAAAAAAATCAGTTAGTGTATAAATTTGGAAGAACTTGTTACAACAATAAACTAGATGTTTAAGCATTATTATGCAGAATTTGTGATGATTTACTTATTTTTAAAAAAATTCATTGCACTTAGGCTGCTTGGATTTTCAAAACTTTACCAAAATCAAGTCAAAGTCTTTTCAAATATTTTTCTGAATTACTACTTACTAGAAACTTGACACAAAAAATAACGAACAAATAACATTTGAAACTTTTAGCGTTCAAAAAGCATACAAAAGTCTGTAAATGCTCCAAAACCTTACAAATGTTTAAATTTTCAAATTTTTTCCGTTGTAAATTTAAACAATTTTTCAGATTTTAATTGGACTTAATTATAGATATAGATATAGATTAACTTAATTAAATAAACAAAAATTCTCTAAATATCTCAAAAACGTAAGTAAAATTTAACGGTTTTTAAAAATTCAAATTAATTCATGATCACTGATGTAATTTTTGTGTGGATTTTTCATCGTGAAATTTTTTGTTCTGTGAAATATTTTTGTGTTTCTGCTGTTTAATTATATTAAATTGATCATTTAATCATCAAAAGTCGTCAATAATATCACTACAGTAAGTATGGTTATCAAGTTATATTTAAATTGATGTAAATCAAGACATTTTTGAACTTTTGATTGACTAAGTTTACGAATTAGAGGTTAGATTGCTGAAAAAATTGTTAATTAGATTATTTTTAATTCATTTAATGTCTTTTCAAAGCACATACAATCAGTTTATTTAAATAATTTAATTCTCTTTTCTGTTCCCAGCTCCATCTATTGAAAATGCGAGTGAAGCTAAAAAAATGGACATGCTTGAATTTTTTGTCTGCTACGTTATTGTTCGTTGCTGTACATGCTGATGTGAAATGTAATTTAAAGACTAACTATTTGTGTGAGAATAACGAGACATGTATCCCTAAAAAATACGTGTGTAATGGAATTGCTGATTGTCCAAAAAAAGATGACGAAAAGGATTGCGGTAAGTGTGAATAACATCCAGTTCTCAAAATTTGTCAATAATATCGTCATATTTTTCAGACATAGAAAAATGCGACAACACTGATAAATTCTTTTTATGTCGTGATAAGCAGACATGCATTGGAAAAGACCTGATTTGTGATAATGAAGGCGATTGTCCAGATTCAAGTGACGAGAGTGATGAAATGTGCGAGCAAGTAGCGTCTTCTGGTTCTTCTCAATCAATTAAGGATTGCACAGAAAATGAATTTAAATGTAAGACGAATAACATCTGCATTCCAAGAAAGGATGTATGTAATGGTGCAAAAAATTGCATTGATGGATCTGATGAAGATCCAGAACTGTGTAAAAGCTCCAACATTACATGTCCAGGATTTTTGTGTCATAATAAAAAATGTTTAGAACTTCCAAAATTCATTTGTGATGGAACTGATGACTGCGGAGATGGAAGTGACGAAGAACATTGTCGTAAGAGCTGTGAAACGAAAGATGAGAAATTTTTATGTACTTCTGGAGATCAATGTATTGATCTTATAAATATGTGTGATGGGAAGGTTGACTGTTCAGACGCGAGTGATGAAGGTGATAAATGTCATGAAGAGAAGGAAAATTTTACAACAGATTGCAATAACATGACCTGTAAAGAAAACAGCCAGTGTAAGGTTTTATCATATTTTGGAGCCACCTGCATTTGTAAGGATGGGTATAAACTAGATGAAACAACTGGCAATTGTGAGGTAAGCATTTTACTGCAATTTTTAATTATTTACCCAATTTCAAATCCTTTTAATTATTACTATTTAGGACATCAATGAATGTGAAATATTTGGAGCTTGCTCTCAAGGATGTGTTAATCAAAATGGATCATATTACTGTACGTGTGCTAAAAGCTTCCTTTTGAATAGCAACAATATGTCATGCGATACAGTCAGCACGAACGTATCGCTGATTTATACGACAAAGAATAACATCAAGAAGATTTCTTTTGGTCAGCGAAACATCTTCTATCACTCCACTATTTCCAAAACTAGGCAGTCTATTGGTGTAGCATTTGATGGTGAATTTTATTATTGGACTGAGGTGGAACTGGCTCGAGAAGTTATTGTAAAATATAATCCGAATACAAAAACCAGGGAAATCTTGTTAACAAATGGATTGGAATTGCCGGAATATATTGCAGTTGATTGGCTAACAAAGAACATTTATTTTACGGACTCATCAAGAAAGCACGTTGCAGTTTGCACAAATGACGGATATTATTGTACAGAGCTTGTTAAAATTGACATCATGCATTATCCACGAGCAATAGCTTTACATCCAACAGACGGACTTTTGTTTTGGACAGACTGGGGAAATAATTCACATATTGGAGTTTCATTCATGGACGGCACTGGAGCAAAAGTTTTGGTTGACAGAGTTAGTTGGCCTAATGGTTTAGCTCTTGATTGGGCTAATAGACGAATCTATTGGATTGATGCCTTATCTCATACTATTGAAAGTGTCAAAATTAACGGAGATGATCGACGAGTTATTCTGGAAGGCGTTTTCAAACATCCATTTGCACTTGACGTTTTTGGTGATAAATTGTATTGGTCTGATCATGATACCAAATCTATTGAGTATTGCGATAAATTTACTGGCAAAAACCATGATGTTTTGGTTCAAGGCGACGAAATATTCGGTAAGGAGTTGTAATTTTAACGGTTTTTATAAAATTTAAAAAAAACTTGGCAGATTTAAATTTTTGAAAACCGTTAAATTTTGAATTTAAAATAACCGTTAATATTTATTTCCACAGATGTTCATATTTACGATCAATCGTCAATGCCGTATTCTAAACATGGTTGTGAAGGAAATCCATGCTCACACATCTGCCTGCTAAAAAATAATGGCTCGTACAGTTGTGCATGTCCAATGGAAATGGAGTTACAATCTGATAATCATAATTGCCGATATAATTCAAAATCTTTTGTCATTCACATCGGAATTGGTTCAAAACTATACTCAAAACCTTTCCTGTCATTTGGACGTAATATTGAGAATGTACTGAAACATGCTGACGGTAAAATTGATAAATTGGAGTTTAATTCGCTAAATGGAGCTATTTTCTATGCTGATAATGAAAATCACAAGTTGTTCATCCTTGATACAATTGGAAATAATCATCTTCTGTTGGACGATCCTAATTTGCATATTACATCAATGTCATTCGGTAAGAATTACCTTAACTAACAATTTTAGTATTTTAAACGAATATATTTTAATTAAATTACAGATTACTACGGAAATAACTTGTATTGGGCTGATGCAATGAAAGGAACAATTGAGGTATTTTCGATACACACGAAAAAGCATTCAATTATTCATCATTATACTGGAGATTATCACCCAAATTCGATTGTCGTGGTTCCGTCTGAAGGAGAAATTTTTGTAGCTTTAGTGTCACAAATAGATTCTCAAATTAATCGAGTGTCCATGAAAGGATCATCAATGGATGACTCAAACTTCCAATTAATCAGAGGTGGTTTAGGAAAAGGAGGCAATTTTTATTTAGCCGTCGATGAAAAGGCAAAGAAATTGTATTGGTCAGATACTAAAAAGAAAAGGATTGAATTTTCATTCCTGAATGGAACTGAACGTAAAATATTCATTCAAAGTGACAGAACGCCTGGACCATTAACAGTTGTTGACAGCCATCTACATTGGACATCTGAAAGTTCGAAATCATTGCAATGGAGAAACAAAAATGGAACTGGTCCTGTTAAGCTCATCAAAATTGACTCTGTGGCTAAAACTTCAGACTTTACAAAAGTTTTACCAATTACAACAGGAAATCCAATAAAAGTTAATAATCATCCATGTGCTTTCAATAATGGAGGATGTTCAGACATTTGTATATCCGATGGACAAGCAGGAAAGGCATGCTTATGTGCTTTAGGACGAGTTTTCAAAAACAAAGCACAAACTGATTGTGCTGAAAGATCTCGTTGTGATTTTCGTTGTAAATCTGGAGAATGTATCGAGTCAAAAATGCTATGTAATGGAATTATCGATTGTCTTGATAGTTCTGATGAAGATGATAAAAGATGTAAGAAACCTACATGCAGATCTAGTCAATTTCAATGTGATGATGGTGCTTGCATTTCGAAATCATTAAGATGTGATAAAAATAGAAATTGTAAGGACGGATCTGATGAATGGAATTGTCCAAAAGAAGGAACTGTTGAAGTATGTGGAGAGCGTAAAATTCAGTGTAAAAACTCAACTGAATGCATTTATAGAACTCAAGTTTGTGACATGAATCCTGACTGTCCAAATGGAACTGATGAATTGGAAGAAAGCTGCAATCAAAAGTGCTTGGATAATGAATTTAAATGCAGTTCTGGGCAATGCGTGCCGAAGGAATTCCTTTGCGACCATAAATATGATTGCTATGATGGAAGTGATGAGGATGATCAATGCTGTAAGTTGCTTTAATTATTTTTAGTGCATTTTCCCAAAGGGAAAAGACACTATTGTCCGCGTTTTGTCCGTCCGTCTGTCTGTCCGTCCGTCTGCCGTGTAACTCCTCCAGTTTAAGCTTTTTCGACGCGGTTTTTTGCTTAAAATGTGTGGACTAGGTCAGAGGCAAGAATGACGAGAGATTTTTTTGATCAGTGCAGTAGAAGGTTAATTAAATTAACTTTTTTGAAAAAATTGCTTACGTTTTACGTACGTATTTTTTACGTAGCCCTTAAAAACGTGACTTTTCTCACAATCTTCCGGCCAGGGTTCGAGCCCCACTCCGAGCAACTTTTTTTTTGTACTTTTTTACACTTTTTTGATATTTCATGATGTGTTATGATAAAATTTTCCATTTTCAGATTTTTTCCTGACATTTTCCGAATTTTTCACGAAGTTAAATTAATTAAAGCTTACATTACGTAAAAATACGTGTCATGCAAATTTACATTACGTAAACGTTACTTGGCGTGAATTAAAGGGGGAAAAGGGAAGTTGAACAAGGGGGTACGAGGGGGGATAAAATGGGGGGGGGGGTATTATTTTTATTTTTCAAATATTTTTTGACCGTTATTTTTTCAAATACTTTTTGACCGTTATTTTTTCAAATATTTTTTGACCGTTATTTTTCAAATAATTTTTGACCGTTAATTTTTAAATATTTTTTGGCCTTTATTTTTCAAATATGTTTTGACTGTTATTTTTCAAATATTTTTTGACCGTTATTCTTTTTAAAAACTTGTATTTATTATTCTGGGCGTTAGTGTTTTATGCGTTAATTTTCTTTTTCATTACTAGTTTTTTATACGTTTAGATTTCTGTGCACAGTAGTTTTAAGAAAATGCACTTCCGTCCGCAGCCCGTGGACGCATTACTAGTTTTAAATTTGACAAATTTATTTATTTATTTTTTAAAATTTTCTAGCTCACATGTGCGAAGCACCATTCAAACCGTGCAGAGATGGTCACTGTATTCATGAAAGATTCTTCTGTGATGGAGTTTATGACTGCGAGGATGAATTCGACGAGCTTAATTGTGAAAATAAATCAGCTTTAGCAAAATGTGATGAAAACAAATTTCAATGTCCATCAGATCCTAAATTGTGCCTTGATACATTCAAAATCTGCGACAAAACATCAGACTGTCCAAAAGGTGAAGATGAAAGAAATTGTCTGAAATGTCAATCTTATGAATTTACATGCTCTAATGGACACTGTATTGATGGAAATTTTAAATGTGACGGCAAAAGCGATTGTACGGACCATTCAGATGAAGAAGATTGCAATTATGTAACTCCACCTCAAACAACATGCACAGCCTCGAATTTTAAGTGTTCAAATGGAAAATGCTTGGAATACAGCAAAGTCTGTGATGGAATTAAAGATTGCGATGATGACGAAGGAGGACAATGTTCTCAATCTTGCTCTAAAGGAAAATGTGATCAAAAGTGCAATAAATCACCAAAAGGTTTGGTCTGTTCATGCAATGAAGGATATCAATTGAAAAGTGGAAGTGACTATATCTGTACAGATATCGATGAATGCGACTCAACGACATTAAATCCATGCTCACAACTCTGCACAAATATTCCAGGATCTTACAGATGTTCGTGTCATAATGAATTCGTATTATCCAGCGATGGACATGATTGTAAAGCACTTGGAGATGCTTATAAAATAATTTATGCGGTACACAATGAAATACGCTCAATAGATTCAAAAACTAAAGATTTACTTTATGTAGCTGATAGTCCAATTTCTGATATTGCTGTGGATGTGAGGAAGAACAAATTAATGTATTCATTAATTGGAGAAAGTGGACTTTATGTCCTCAATATGGCAAACAAATCTGTGGAACAAATTGAAGGATTTCCAACAGCAATTGCATTGACTTACGATTGGATAACTGAAAATGTCTACATGACCGTCCGCAATTCATATGGAAAACTTGAAATTTATGCATGCAGCATGATCACAAAGAAGTGTGTAATGATTAACAGATTTAAAGAAGGCAGAGCTCATATTACTTCCATTGATATTGATCCAACTCGAGGATATTTGTTCTTTGTAAAGAAAATATCCTTATTTACGACCAAAACAAGGACTGATATTATTAGAATGAGACTAGATGGAAGTGAAGAGAAATTGCTGCTGCAAGATCCAAATCTAAGTGCTATTAGAGCTTTATCAATTGACATTAGAGCCAAAACAATTTACTTCACAGAACAAAATTCTCAATCGCTCATGAAGATAGATTATAATGGTGAAGCTAGATCAACATTTATTCATCAATCTCAAAAGCTTATGATTCCATCAGCCTTATCGAATTTCGAAAATCATGCATACATTTTGGACGAAGCACATGCAAAGATATCAATCTGGAAATTGTATCAAAATAATACAATGACACATGATCTTAATGTGCCAACAACCACAAGGAAATTCCTAATTTCACAAATTTCAAAGCAAGTTGATGGTGACAGTAAATGCTGGAAAAACAGATGTCCTGAAATTTGTGTAAATGCTGATTCTGGAAGGAAGTGCATGTGTAGTAATGATAAGGGAGAATCTGTCATTTGTGCTGAATTGGAGGTGAGTTGTGATGCTGTTGAGTTGTTTTGAGACTTTACAACTGTTGTAGGGTTTTGAATAATTATCAAAACCATACAATTCCTTAAAGAGCTTTGTAACTGGTGAACGGTTTTGACATTTTCAAAAAATTAAAAATTTAACGGTTAAAATTTGAAATCTAATTTGTCTTAATTTGAAAAAACCGTTAAATTTGGCAATAATTAAAAAAATTACCTTTTCTATTTTCAGGAACCTTTATCACAAATATTCATTAGTAAGCCAAGTGAAGGCGGCTCATCTGTAATTTGGATCATATTGATCATGATTGTGCTGCTATGTGCTGCCGGTGGAGCAGCTTACGTTTTCTATAATAGAAAAGGATTTAATTATAATATGAATATTGGATTTCATAAAAAGCGTGGCACAACGATTCATGAGTTTACAAGTGCTATGCAGGAAGTGCCAAGCACGAGTGTAAAAGATGATCAATTCATGAAAGTGCAAAAGGAAAAGGTTCCTTTTTCTACAACGGAAAAGCCTGAATATACAGAAATTGTCAACAGTGGCTTCGGTCATTCTGTATATCCAGTCGAGGAAGAGTTTCAAGATTTAATGAACATTTACGATAGTGATAGCTGTGGAAAAGGTGCCTTAAATTCAGACGATGATGACAATGATCACCAAAGATTAATTAGATAATTAAGTTAGTTTTAAATAATTGTCAATTTAAAGTGAAATGAATTAATAGAATTAAGCTTCTATTTCATGAAATATAATTACTGTTTTGTTAAAAAAAAAATGTCGTTTAGTTTTTATTTTGCCGTTTACTGCACAATCGATAAAGATTTAATGACCTTTGCGTTCTCGTTCATTCATTCACCAAAGTCATTGAGTACGCGAATATGTTTCAGGACACGAAGATTTTCATTTTTACATTACTTCCATTTTTATGATAGTCTTCCTCACGACTTTTTTCGTGCATGTTTTAAAGGTTGAAAGCACTTGGAAGTGACTTGATAACCAGTTTGACTGAAATTAATTTGTTAAATTTAACGGATTTTCCAGATTTGAATTTTCAAGAAATCAAGGGTATGAAACTACTTAAATTAAATTTAAATATTTGAAAACCGTTAAAATTTCAAAAAAATCTGTAAATTAAAAAATAAATGCGCTGTAGCTACATATCTAACAAAAGCATGATTAACGTCATTACTAATTTTTATTATCGAGGACAAATGTCCAGACATTATATTGATTTCTTAAATATTATTCTCGCACGTTTAAATGAAAGAAAATAATGGAAATGCACACATCATGCTTCGTTGATTTGTGGACGTACGAAGAAGAAGGAAAGAAAGGAAAAATTCATTTGGAAAAATTGCTGAAAAGAGGAAATTTCTTTATCCACTTTTTACTTTCTGTAAAATAAGCGGAAATAAAGAGGCGGAAAAAACATTACAAATGCAGAGAGATAGATGCTCTCCCGTCTCTTAATGGCACACATATATGCTGTACGATAAAAAAAAGACATAGAATCGAAATTTCCATCTATCGACATGGCGCTTCTACTTGAATCATCATAATAATTCTCATTGTAAAGGAGAAATGTTTCAGTAATAAATTCCCATCTGATATATGTAAAGTCGTGACTATGGCAAAGTGCACGTAATGATATTTGCATTTGTTCGCTTTCATTCCTTTTCTTCTGTTCCTATTATATCTCTCATTCTGTCTCTACGCTCGCAGTCGGGGGTGTGTGTGTACTATGTGCTGTTTCATAACAATATAAGATCATGGCATCTCCATTCCACAATTGACGCATTGTTCTGCTTTTGTTGCTCAAACAACTTTTAAAAAAGAAGTTTTAAACTTTTTAAGGAGATGTGATTTGGAATTGATAACGCATTTTCGGTTCCTCATTATGTTTCAATTGATCATAGAGCAGAGGTAAAGCAGTAGTAGCTCAAAATCGGAATGGATGTCTACTGTGCTTGTTTAAATGAGGAATTCAGGCTGCATTTTCAGGAACACTGAGCTATTCATCAGTACAACAGTCATTATGAAGATGTCACGCTGTAGACTAAGCTATTGAAAGAAGTCAATCCACAGACAAATTTGATTTAACATCCATAATCTCAAATTTCATATCATCAAGCATCATTTTAGAAAAATTCGTAATTGATTTGAATTAAACTAGACGCGACCACCTGTGAGTTGAAAAAAAAACTTTAAACAGCTTTAAAGTCCAATTTGTTGAATTACGTGGAAACATGAATATCTAAAGTCCGTGAAAATGAAATAATTACGACTTGCACTATTTCATTATTTTTATACTTTACAATTTTCAACGACAATTTTTTTTCCATGTAAAATGTTCCTTATCGCTTAAAGGTAAAATGAGCTATATTGGCGTCTTACAATGCTTTACGGGAACTATGTGCTGAAAGAGAAATAGAGAAAGCAAATCTTCGTTACACGATGAATTGTATTCAGTGTTGGTAATGGAGATTTTTCCATTTTTGAGGGATTAAGCATCGCCAAATTTGTGTTTTTCGATACGTTTCGGTTGCATGCTTGATGATTACGCTACGTTTGTAAAACAACAGATTGCAACAAATTTAACTAAAAAAAGTATTTTATTCCAAATCGTGATCAAATGTATTTGAAGCTTAAATGATATTTATGAAACTTAAATTTAGCATCAAACTTTTTTTGAACAAACTTAACATTTCGCTTGTTTTCTTTATTAAAATCGAAATTATAACAAACAAATAGCTCGCGCTTAAATATATTTATTTCAATAGGTTGATTGTTAGAACCAACTATACCGCAATATTCAACGACTTCCAGTTTAAGTAGATGTTGAAAACACTTTCGAACGATCGAATAATCTAAATCATATACACCTAATTTTCTTAAATTTGGCACTGATGAAAGACAATCGATATTTTGCCACATTTTTAATGCTAAAATACTATCGTTGACTGCATTAACTGATTCAGTGGATCTTTGCCATGGATTAACATCAAGAACTCGTAAATTTGGTAGCATCCTCATAGCTTGATTTATAGATTCACTACCGACGTAACGTAATCGTAAGACTTCAATTTGTGAAGCATGGATAGTCAACATATACTTAACATTTTCTGGTAAGCCAGCAATCATAATTCCTCCTGTGGACAATTCAAGTAACTTTGGAAAATGAATTTGAACTTTATCAAAGGCTGAAATGTTGAGGCATCGAATTTTTGGTGCAAACTTTTCCAAAACAGGTTTAAACTGCTCCTCTTCATATGATGGATCATGGCAAACACTAATGTTGAAATAATCGCGTGTGGAATTCATCACATCTTTGCAGTTATTATTAGTTATCTTTAGTTCAACTTTGTTTTTAAACTTGCTGGATCTGTTGACAATATTGAACCAATATTTGCTCGTTAGTCCCCAATTAAGCATGTCCTTTATACTACTGTGTTCGAGAATTATATCAATAACTTCAATTGGAAGGTGATGTAGCTGTAAAAACGAGCAGACATTTCCTGATCTTCGTTCCATTTCAGTTTTCGCTGGATGTTTTGGAAAATTTTAAAAAAAGGATAAATACAGCTTTAAAATATTGAAATTTGATTAACTTACGTAGATAACAAGTCAATTAATAATATTTTTATGTCTAAAAGTCACTTATTGTCTTAGAATCAACAGAATAATTAAATTAATAAATTTTCTCGTTATCAATGCTTTCTAATCACATTTCGTGCCCTGCAATATTTTTCAAAATTTAACCGTTAAATATTCTAGAAATTAAAATTTTATTAAAAGTCAAATTTAATGAGCCGAAAAACTGAAGAATTCTGGCAGAAATAGCTGAAAAACTTATAGGCATATGTCTAATGAAATAATAGATTGCAAAAACTATAACTCAAAAAAATATATTTAATTCCAAATTGTGAGAATTCATTATGTAAATTAATTCATATAAATGTGTTTGAAGCTTAAATTATATTTATGAAACTACAGTAATGAGCTAAATGAGTTATATTGATCTGAACTTTATGATTTTTGGAGTTATTAAGCAAAATAAAATTTTCGAAGCGTTTTTCACTCATGGAATTACGCTATATCAATATATTTGAATCTTAAATTATATTTATGAAACTTAAATCCATCACGAAAATATTTTTCAACAAACTTAACATTTCGCTTGTTTTCTTTATCAAAATCGAAATTATATTTCGAGAGTAACTCGCGTTTAAATCCAGTCATTTCAATATGTTGAGTGTTAGAATCCTTTATATAGCAATATTCGACGACTTCCAGTTTAAGTAGATGTTGGAAACACTTTCGAACGATCGAATAATCTAAATCACATACACCTAATTTTCTTAAGTTTGGCACCGATGAAAGACAATTAATATTTTGAATCATTTTTAATGCTAAAATACTTTCGCTGACTGCATCAACTGATTTAGTGGGTCCTTCCCATGTATGAAAATCAAGGACACGTAAATTTGGTAGCATCCTCATAGCTTGATTTATACTTTTAACACCGGTTAAATATAATTGTAAGACTTTAATTTGTGAAGCATGGATAGTCATCATATACTTTAAATTGTCTGATAAAAATCTACCATGTAAAAATCCACTTACGACCAATTCAAGTAACTTTGGGAAATGAATTTGAACCATATCATCGGCTGAAATGTTGAGACGTCGAATTTTTGGTGCAAACTTTTCTAAAACAGGTTTAAACTGCTCCAAAACAGGTGTAGACTCTTCAAAGGGTCGAGCATCAAAAATTCTAATGTTGAAATAATCACGCGTATAATTCATCACATCTTCGCAATTATTATTAGTTATCTTTAGTTGGACCCTGTTTTTGAACTCGATGGATCTGTTGACAATATTGAACCAATATTTGCTTGTTAATCCCCAATTTAGCATGTCCTCTACACTGATATATTCGAGAATTATATCAATAACTTCAATTGGAAGAAGATGTAGTTGTAAAAACGAGCAAACATTTCCTGATCTTCGTTCCATTTTCGCTGGATGTTTTAAAAAATTGTAAAAATGGATAAATACAGCTTAAAAATACTGAAATTTGATTAACTTACGTAGATAACAAGCCAGTTAATAATATTTTTATGTCTAAAAGTCACTTATTGTCTCAGAATCGACACAAATAATTAAATTAATGAATGTTCTCGTTATCAATGCTTTCTAATCGCAGTTTCGTGCCTTGCAATATTTTTTGAATTTTAAATAACCGTTAAATATCCTGGAAAATCAATCAAATGTGCTCATACTCACAAAAATTTTATATTTTTGTATGAGCACATCTAAATATCTTGCGTTGATTTAAGGAACGGTTTAGAAGCTTAAAGTGTAGCAGGAGAAAAAGGAACATGATTATTTTACAAATTAAATATTGATGAAACAGACATGAAAGTGTCATGTTATGCCTATAGAAAATTGAAAGAAGAGCCTAAATTTATTCGAAACCTAGATTTGAAAATTTTATTATTGATTCTACATAATTAATGATTATGATGTCCTTTTACTCCAAATTTAGCATCCACAAAACAGATTTTCAGAAGGGGGTCTGGTTTCTGAAAAGCCTCCCCTGGCTACATGTCTGATCTGAATCAATCTAACCTAAATTTAGCTTGAAATTCTCGTACACACCTATCCAGACTACAACACTGAATTACAATTGAAAAATGCTGCGGATTAAAAATACAACAGAAGGAATAAAGAAGAAGAAGAATCAAATGAAAAAGCAGAGGAAAAGGGCTTCTACTTTAATTAATTTAATTTCCAAAGAAATTGATCTTCGTGTGCCTTTAACGATGTCGTAATTTAAATAAATAAAAATCACAAATGGGAATTAATTCCATGTTATGTTATATGTGTTTATTTGAGAGGCGAGAGCAGCAGCAACAATTGGACGATGGGTGAGTGAGGGAAACGAGAAAATTATTTATAATCCAATATGTTTTTCTACTTCAATTTACATACGATTGCCTTGTTCAATGATTTTTCTTTACATACTCGCTGCACTATTGCACTCTCTTCGCAATAAAGCTCTTTCCTCATACAGACATTGGATAATATTATATAAAATGGATATAACTTTGCCTTGTTTCATTTGTAACAAAGTGGCATTATCAATGCTTACAAATGTTTTGGAGGCAAATAAGAGAAATTGAATAGTTTGCATAACCGAATAGCCTTTACATAAAAAATTCTTACAATATTGAAGATTTATTCGGATTTGGGTATATTGTTCATTACAAAATTAAGTATTGTGATGAATTGAAGCATTGCTAAGCTCACAAGTGATGTAGGATTTAGAATTTTGCGAAATGAGCCAAAAAATTGATGTTTCCTAGTAGTGATAACTAGCAAGGCCCGGACACTATCGTAAAAATTGTGATTTCTACGATTTTTTTCATATACATCATAATTTTTACGATTTTTACGATAGTGTCCGGGCCTTGATAACTAGTAAAGGACCATTCACAAATGATGTCACGCTAAAGCGAGACTTTTAGACCCCCAGACACAAAATTTTCATACAAAAGTTCATACTCTTATGTGGAGGTGTCGTAAAACTCTTGACCCACCCTGCCCTCCTAAACGTTAGATGTCATTTAAGAACGAAAAGCTTTAATTGTAGTTGTTTCTATCAGTACCGGAAATTGGCTCATGCAAGGACTTGCAGCTACAGAACAATCACTTTGTTATACGAGATTTGCTCTTTCCGCTAAGCACTAGTAAGTACTCTTTCTACTGTGTCGTGGCAAGGGGTAAGTTTCTCGGGTATACCCTAGTGCAGTAGTTGAACGCAATTTCTACAATTTCATCAACACAAAAAGTCAATCGTAGTAGTCAATGTTTTCTTTAATTATTTTAGTAAAAATTCATATCTTAAACGATTAACACGTATTCATTCTTTTGTCGTCAATAAAAATACAGTCCACTCTAAACCAGAACCATCGCTTCTTTTATTGTTGTACGCAACAGCAGTGGTGTCCAAGTTAACTAAATATATTTGAGAAAATGATCGATCCCAGGGAGGTGTCGTGGTGTTATCTTTGGCAAAACACTAAATTTATATTTTCTACAGTAAATAAAATAGAGTTTCGAGCCTTACTCGTACAGAAATGGTATTGTTCTTTGAGCAAAAAGAACAACAAATTCGTAAGAATCACTTTCAAAGGTTTTAGATATAAAACAATTTTTGGGAGGAAAGTTTCTAATTTTGAGTGGTTTTTTGAATTTTTTTCTTAGAAACGCCAAAAAAAACGAAGAAAATTTTTCATCGAGGAATTTTAAGACCTCCAAACCTTCTTTTTGAATACTTTCCTTACGGTATTTGAAATCAATGGCATTTTCATAACTGCCGAATCAGACAAGATAGGATATTGTTATCCAATTAGTGACGTCAATGCTACTAAAAGCAAATTCATTTTTAACCACGATATCCAGAAAAGAATGCTCATCGATTCCGTTATCATGATTCCACATCAAATTTTCCATCAGTTCGAGCTACAATTTGAATCCCATGATACCAAGAATTTCTCGTAGCTTTCAAGGAAGTTGATATGTATTCCATGCACATAGATGTGTGCATTAAGCAACCGCCATAAATTTCTCAATTTTATTAAAAGCTTCAAAGAAAGCAAAGAAAAATTCTTCCCAATGTGTTCACGTGTAACAACTAAAATTGGAATTTTATGATCGACATTTCTTCTCTTCTCCTCTAAGTACCTATCCAGTGCTGTACAGTGCTCATAACATTTGAATTAAAATAGAGAAATTTTGCAATTTTTATTTTTTTCAATTTTCTTTTATAGCCTCGTTTTGGAAGAAAAAAAACATTTTTTTCTATATAGCAATGCTTTATATTTGATGCAGCTGTCTTAAACATTTTACAATTTCAAAATGCATTTTGAATAGCTGAAATGTTCTTCTTTATTTTTTTTGTTCGTTTTTAGACTGAAATAATGGAGAAGCGAGTGAGAAGAGGAACACAGCGAGAAAGAAGGTGAAGTGTAAGCAATTTTACATGTGGAATTGAATGGATGCAATCGAAACTGTTGAAATTGCCATAATAAAAAAATATATAATGCTATAGAAATGTACGTATGTGCTTAAACCTTCCGTCAAACTCAATTTGAAAAATTAAAGTGTGCAAATGGTTGAGCTGAGATGGAATGCAATTACAAGCATGAGAAATTGAAATGTAAAGCATAAGTATGTACCACATAGATACGAATAGGATAAAAAAAAGGTTAAAAATAATAATATGCGGAGGTGGTCATATACAATTATAGGTCGCCCATGTTAAGTACTTCATTTCATTGAAATTATCAAATTGACAAACGATTTAATTGAGTTTTATAAATGTAACTTTTATCCTATCCTCCATATAGACGTTCACTTATGTGACTCAATTTTCAATTTAAAAATTGACTTGCAATAAAATTAAATAGAGTAAGTATGTTGGAGATCACGAAAATGCTGCCTTTTTTACTGATTTTTTTTTCTCATCTGAATGGATTTTTAATGTTTCTCTCTTTATTCGATTTATATATTTTAATGCCTTAGTTAGGTTTCTCATTGAATCAAGAACCAATTTAGATAAAATGTGAGTTTAAGAAATGAATGGGAATATTGAGGCTGTAGTGCGAATTTCTAATTAAGTTGTGGGTTGAGATGATGACAATCGAATAAAATCCAGTTTTAATGTATTTTTGATATGGATTAACAAGGTATCTTGTAGATCTGAAGCTAATTTTGCCAAAACATAGGAGTTTTCGTAGCCATTTTGATATTGTTTCGGTGATCACCTGGGACCAGTTTCTAGGGCTACCCAGGGTACTCTTAGGTGTAGCCTTACCTACCCACTGGGTATCCCTAGAAATAATTTGACTGAACACTTGTGTGTCGAGGAGCATAGCGTGAACGTCCCTAGATTTTGTAAGTCAGACACGAATCTTTGGTATGCAGCAAGTTCCATAAAAAGTGATAAAAAACGTCATGTCGATAAATTGCAGATTAAAAATCTGGACCAAGACAAAAAATTCTTTAATCATTTTGAAACTATTTTTGCCAAGAGTAGGAAGTTGAGTCTACATAAAGGGACAAATTTCATAAATCTGTAAGCTTTAAATAATAGTCTCAACATACTATGGATTTTAAGGCGCTGGCTTCATTTTTATACTCAACACATAAACATATTTCTCAAACTTTTTTGTCTAGCTGCGCACTAGTCGTCATTTTGAAGATTTGACGGCAAACCAGCTTTCCAAAAAGTTAGATTTACACTTAATTTAAGTTAGCTATGTATCCCAGGTATGCCATGTAGAATTATAAAGCTCGAAAATTTAAAAAAAAAGGTCTTGGACTGGAAATTTCGTGAAAAATTGAGGAAAATTTCTATTTCTCAAAAACATTGTAAAAAACATCTGTGAAACTCTCTCACAATTTTAAAAACCATTGATTGTTGAGAATATATCAACGGTCATTTTATATTTGAATTGTAAAAGCAACTACAATTAGTTGACTTCCCCTTTTTAAGTTGTTTTCCCCTCTCTATGTAAAGTTTAGTTTTCATTATTACTCGATAGAAACAACATCGTCTCTTCAATAAATAAATATTAAGTCACTTTTAATTACATTACAATCGTGCAGTTTATTTATCCCAACACAGATATAGAGCAAAATGGAAATTGGGTTAACAATATTTCCTTAAAATTTAGCAATTGATTGTTTGACCATTCACATATTTAATAAAAATTGTTGAAGCATTTTTAATGTCACCAATCCATGAGAATGATCCATGAAAAGTCTGACAACTTGACAAATTCCCAGCAACACAACACCTTCCATAAATTAGAATGCTCTCAAAAAATGCATTACTATAAAAAGATCGTCTTTCTTCCATTTTCAAAGAATTTCCAAAGTCTATTTCTAAAAAAACACATTTTAAAATACTATAACAATTGATATTCCATCTCCTCGTTTCCCAACTTGTTTATTTGAATAATTTTCCCATTAATCTGCAGCACTACAATTGTAGTTCGCATTAAATTAGAATCGAGAGTGAGTTGAGGAGAGAGAAAATAAAAGAAAATAATATTAAAATGAGATGATGGGAAGAACTTGACTATAACGGGGCATCCTCGTTGAATTTGTTGAGAAAGATAGTTGAAGTCGAAGTTAGTCGAGATATGAAATAAAATTAAGGAACTCATATCACGCAATCGTAGCATAAATCGATCGATAATAATGAAAATGAGATCAATCCGATCGACTTGAATTATGAATTTAATTCCGATGTGGGCATCATCGAGTTTAATCGAAATATAAAGGAGGCAAAAATATATTTAAATTGAACAATTTACAATCATTTTCTTAATGTAAAGTTCAACATACTTATGTGATATTGGCGCGAGCACTGTCAAAGATTTTCACTGTTAATATTTCAAAGCTCATTCATATGATTTCACTGAACTGGCATATAAAAAACATGAGCATTGAGAAATTATTGGTTCGAAGTAATGAAGACGATTTGAATATATAGCGCATTTTATTGATGGTCTTCAGATACTGACTGTGTCTTTATAAACTTTGAAATTAATAGTACGTTAAATAAGTTTGTTTTAGTTGAAAATTGAATTTTTAGACCCCCCTCACCCCTTCTAGAAATTCACTCAAAAAAAGTTTTCTATTATATTGCAGATAAAATGGTTGCACTCAGAGGCATAACCAAGGGGCAGGGGCGTACCCAGAAATTTTTTTTAGGGGGGGTCCAAAATTTTTTTTGTTTTTGTACTCAAGTTATTGTACTTTTTATTAATTCTAATGATACATGAATGATTAACTAAGAAAGTAGAGCTTCGGAAAAGTGTAGAAAAATTATTTAAAAGAAAAATTATTTTTCACAAAAAAAATTTCCATGTAAAAAATTTTTCGAGGGGAGGGGGGTCCGAACCCCATCTGATTTCCCTGGATACGCTCATGCCAAGGAAACCAAAACAACTTTTTTCTTTGGATTTTTTTCAAGCTTTCTAGAGTTTTTTGAGAAAAAAACGACCAACTTAAAATTTTTAATAACCCTTACCTCGAAAAATTTCTGGCTACGCACCTGGCTAACTTCCAGGAAAAATCTTGTCCTAATCCAGCAAATCTTAATTTTTCTGATATTTCCGGATAACCTGGTTATTGGCATTCACTTATGACATCCATCAAAAAATGGGATTTTAGACCCCCAAGGGAAGAGACCCCCATGTCACAAAATTTCAGACACTCCTTCCCCCTTAAATGTTTTTAGATTCTTAAATTGAATGACCCCTTAAAAATTCATAGATGATTCTTAAAAGATTTGTAACTTAAAGTGCAAAATATCATGCAAACAAGTCTAATAGTAAGATGAGAATCATCATGATGATTGCATTGCATTCCACAGCTCAAAAACTGACCTAGTAAAGGCTAGAAAAGTCAAGATATTTCCAATATCATTAAAATCTCAAATTGTAGACATTCAGACAACACAAGACAATTTCACAATTATACATAAATACACCCGAAGAGATACCCATGAAGTGAAATGTAATTTAAATTTTTTTTCTCTTCTTCTTGCCAGCCACGATTCACACAATTCTTCAAAACAGCATATTCCGTTTGCTCTTCTTTTCTCCCATTCACCTTATGCGCCTTTATGCAAATAATCCAAAACGCAAGCAGTGTAGAAGATGAGAAATCATAAGTAGAATGGAAAAAAGCGTGAATTGCTGCCCACGCATTAAAAGCAGTAAAAGAAAGAAATTGAAAACAAGACCTCTCACTCTCTTTCCATCTGCATGTGTATTACTTTTGCAGGCATCTCTCGAACGTTTATTAATTGAAAAAAAAAGCAACGACAGTACGAACTCGACGATGATACGATACGCGGCAATGGTGAAATCTATCTTTATAAAATGATCTTCAATTAATTGTGTTGCTCATTCACGTCTTTTTATAAGGCGCGCGCATTTTTCTCTCTGTTTTACTCGTTTTGCCAGCTCAACGATTGTGTGTATTCATTTCTCAATGCTCTGTGTATGCAAAAATGTGATGCCAAAATGTGCACAAAAGTATAAATAAAAAAATGAAAATTTCTAGTTAATTAAAACTGAAACTGAATATGCAGCAAAAGCCATCAGCAGTTTTATTTAATGCAGTATATGGAGACTTCTTTATAAAAAAACGGCCACAAACAATTTTTCTAGGAAACGATGTGTAGCTTTACTAAATGCTCCGCGAGAAAATGAATTGAGAAGTATCGGAAGACGAGGAGAAGAAGCACAGCACAGCACAGAGGAGGAAAAAAAACATTTTAATTTTCAATTTGCAGTTAAATTCATCTTTCTTCCCAATTCCAATGTTCAATAGAGAGCAGCTAAATGTGTGTTCTTTCTCGCTCTCTTATTTTATGTACTATGGGGCACAATGAAGCTTGACGATGGAAGGAAGGAAAATAATCAATGGATTGAAATCGATTTCATTAGTCGTGTTCTGTTGCAGTTACTGCTATACTCCGCTTCATTCCCTTGCTTTTCACTCGAAAATTAAATGAAATGCAAATTATCTCGTCGTAATCATCGTCGTTGTTACTTATTTAACTGGAAGTCAAATTGAGAAGAATTACTTCCCACTCGAAAAACCACCCGCATTTTGGAATCGCTGAGCAGATATTTTTTTGCAGTGCATTTATACCGTTTTGTTAATGGCATATCTAGATTTGGGTAAAATGTGCTTAAATTGCTGTCAACGCTGATTTCATACAAATTTTCCTGAACATTATTACAAAACTTTATGAAACCTGAAATTCCAGAAAATAAGAATGATAAGTTAAAGAAATGTCTAAATTTGAACTAAATCCTAAGTGTCATTCGCAAAAGTCGTTCATAAAAAACTAGAATCTTTAGACATTAGGAAGAAATTGTTCTCGATATCAAAATTTAGACGTGAAGCTTCTGGAATTTATTGAGACTAAGATATCGAGTCTGAAAATTTTATTGCTGAGACAGAAGCACAATCGCTTTTGAATGGAACAAAATAGGTGACAGAGCAAGCGACAGAGTCAGATGAAAAGCCTTTTGTTGAAACCTTAGTTCCACATAGTAACATGGTTACAGTTAACGACATACTCAGATGGAAAACCTTCTGATGAAACCGGATGAAACCTTAGTTTTCATCTCCAAAATTTATTAAGAATTAAAAAGAACAAATTTCTCATCCTATACCAGCCCATACCAAATCATCCAACCTGATCCAACCCATAAAATGAAAATTTATTAAAGTCAACGAATTCTATTCAATTATTCTTCCACATCCAAATCAGTTCATACAAAACTATCAGGAAAAATAAGAAAACCACTTAAAGTTCATCTCGGTTCAGTTGCTTAGCATAGTCATTGGTGGCTGTAATGCAGCAAAAATTTAAAATGATTGATATGAAAATTCCACTATGATGGAAACTCACTTACAATGTTTTCAGCTTATTTCATTTACATTTGACCTTTATTGAATGATGCGGTAGCAGTGTGGAAAATCAGCTCTCGTTAATGTGCAACAAAATAGCTAGGAATATTTTAATGGGTTTGGCAGTGTGCTGCATGCTGATAGAGAAAGTTTGTCAAAAGTTTTAAGTTACTTGATTAGAAACTGGAATTTTTGCTGGTCGATATTTAATATTTCTATGATTTTTTTGCATAAACTAAAACAGGCATCCAGTTTGAAGCTGCTGCACAATTCCAGTAGAATTTCTTGTCACATGCTTTGAGATGTATAGTCCATTTGTTCTCTGGGCCAGTTAATAGGGAAATTTTGGTTGCACATGTATGCACAGTGATTGGATAGTGTCAATATGAAAATTTTATGGTAACATATCACTCGAAATGACAGTAGGATGTTATATTATTCTTCTGGTTACGTCCTTGCATCATAGTTAACAGGGGCGTATCCAGAAATTTTTCGAGGGAGGGGTTTCGAATTTTTTTTGTATGGACGGAAAAATTTAGGGGGGTTTTGAGATTTTTTTTAAAAAAACCCTAGCAAATTGAAAAAAAATTCCAAATAGGGGGAAGGGGGGGGGGGGTTCGACCCCAAAAACCCCTTCCTGAATACGCCTCTGATAGTTAAGTCATGAAAAATTCTCAGAAAATTCCATTATAGCTCATGAAATTTATGGATTGTCCACTTTTTGAATAGTTTCTTTAATTAATTTTCTATATTTTTATCTACATGCACAACCAGCTTCCCAGAAACTTCATGTAACTGAGTCTGTTTGTGTCTCACATGCACAAAAAACGTGATCTCAAAAAAGTTTTATATTTAATCATTACTAGCTTTCCACTTTCACATGAAAGGAACTCATTTGTTTTTCATGCTGATGCTTCAATATACACAACATAACAAATACTCTATCCTCATAATGTTTTTTTACTCCTTTTTTTCGTTTTTTCTGTATATTCATGTATGTATGATACCAGACATATGAAATACAAAAAAATATGAATGCGCAAAAATATATAATAAAAAGAAGGAAAAAAGAAGAGAAAAGAAATGTCGAGACATAGACATAAAACAAGGTTTTTGGCCTCTAGACATTGTAGACGAGGCTTATACACCCCATCAACCTTCTTACTCATCCTTCTAGGCACATTTAATGTGAAAAAAGAAGAGAGAAGAAAAAAGTCGAATGGAAAAATGAGGCATATCGGGCAAGGTCTGATTTTGTGTGTAGATATACGAAATGTCTGTACATTACTAATATGTATGTGCGTGAGCTGTTGAATATTATACAATGTGAAGTTTTGCAAACACTTGACAATAAATAAAATTGTATTGCATTGCAGGGTAAGGAATGAGGAATTGAGTTGTAGAAAGAAAAAGACCATTTTTGGACGATTCCAAATTTAGTTGGATATTCACTTACATTCAAATTTATTCCTTTACAATGATGACTAAATAAAAATCAAAAAAACTCCTTTCAATGCAAATTTCCATACAAAGCCAAGTGTTTCTATCTTCAATTCGATATTCAATAGATTTATGCTTCAGCTACATTTAAATAGGTAATGAAATGTTATAACATCTAATTATAATTATGTTAACTACACGAATATATATCCATACATTGTGTTTGGCATAAAGGTAAGCTTGTTCGAAGAAATATAATATATCGAGAGAAAGAGAGAGAAAAAGGGTTCACAACTTCATTCCATGTGATGTGCCTCGTTATGCACGATTTTTAATGCATTTTTTGTTGAGGCAGGTGTTGATGAGAATTCAGAGTGTCTGTGACTGTTGGGCTTATATTGATGAAATTTCTGAAATTTATTTAAATATTTGAATTGAGCATGTAGAGCAGTGCTTAGAAACTTCAACATGTTCTTAAAAAGAAATTGCGTCCTGGGTTCAATTCCCAATATAAAAATTTATTACTGTATAACCGGGTTTTAACATAATTTTTTTGTAAATTTTTGAATATATTTAGATGACTAAAACAATATATCGTATGGCAGGGATTAAGATCTTTTTGTCAAGTGAGGTGGTTGTTCACTTGTAACCAACACCTTTCCTAATACATCCCTACATAAGTACAAAAGTTAATAAGGATTCCATAACATCCTTCAATATCAATCCATAAATAATAATTCAAAGAAAGTCCATTAAAATGCGCGTCAAAAATGACATCAGCACTTGCTTCCTTTCTCATGCATTAAAATTGCATAAAAGGTATATCTATTGAAAAACATTTGTGTAGGCATAGAAAATACCTATTTGAATTGATATCTGAATTATTCAAACACATAAATGGTCTTCTGAGAGTGCACACGAAAAATGCGTGCAATAAAAAGCCATTAATGCTGCATATATTGATACATACATATTGGAATGCCACTGTTTATTTTCCCATTGACAGTTTTGCTCTCTGTGTTCTTGTGAAACAAACGTACGTATTACTTTGCACGGTTATTTCGAAACAAATGATTATACATGAATGTAAAACATAAAAGAAAGCCTCACGACTTAATTATGTGCGATAAATTTTTTTTCTCCATCTCCTCCATAATTACAATTTAAAGTTAACATAAAAATTCATCAGTGTGTATATCAGTCTTGTAATCTTGAACCCGAGCTATGAGTGTGATGAGGTTCAGAGTCTCAGATTTATTATGATCTGAATTCTGCTAAAGGTCTGCTGCATCTAGTAGTACATGCTGAGAAAATAGCATCATTAAGGTAGGACAACAGGGGCGTATTCAGGGGGGGGGGGGTCAAAAGGTTTAGGGATTTTTTTTTTCAATTTTCTAGGTTTTCTAAGAAAAAATAATTCCAAAACCCTCCTTAATTTTCCCGTCCATGCTAAAAGGAAAAGACGGTTAGGAACTGAGAATTGTATAAGTCTTGGGCCTATTCCCTTGAAAAAAGATGCACCATCCCTACTAATTTTCAAAATATTTACAACAATTTACACCAAAAATCAGTCGAAAAATCGATCAGAAAATCTTAGTTCTATTTAATTCCTGAAATGATTCATTTTATTAATGTTAACTGTATATAAACTCAACAGGTATCAAGGATTATAAAAAAATCACCCCAACAACTCAATCTTCAAAGTCTGTTGCTCCCCGCAAAACTAACCCACATTCAAAAGCCCACCAAATTAACCACACAACATATCCCATAATATTCTAAGTGAAATGAGTGTGTGAATGTCAGTGAAAGATTCAAATAGTAATAATAAACGATAATAATTGTAATTTAAAGTGTATATGCAAATGCAATTTTAATGTTTCACATTTAATGGGCACGCGGCAAATGAAAAAAAGCACAAACAACGCAGTGCGTTAAAGAAAGAAGCATAAAAGAAGTGAAATAACTTTATGGCTTTGGCAGAGAGAATAACAGGAATATTGCGAAACGAAGCATATAATTGAAGTGCAAAAATACATTGCTCGATAATTGAATATTGCGTTATGCCTTGCAATACCTTCAATATGCATGTATGAAAGTCGTGAAAACAGAGGAAGAAAAAAAAAACTTCAGTAAACTTTGCAAAAAAAAAATATTTTGTTCAAATTAAAAATAATCATAAAAACGGAAATAAAAGACCAACATGTTGGGACGAATTTGCATGACTTTAGCGCCTCAAGATATAATTTGCGCAGTTACTGACGATCCGAAAGTTAAAATTAAATACATACCGAAGAGGAACGCTGGACTTAACTACGGTGAGCTTATTAAAAATTATATTGGTGCACTTGTGTGGTAAAATGTTAAAATTGAGGATGTGCTGTAGGGAAGTACTTATTGTAAGGGTGTTTCTTGGGGTGTAAACTGTCTTATGACATTTTGGGTCTTCTGGAAGTGACTGACCTTAAATTAGGACATTATCAAAAACTTTTCTAACACAGAATAAATTCTTTGAGGTTTTTGCTTATAATGATTCACAACAGCTATATTTTGAACTAATTTTTGATTTTTGGATATGATCCTTAACCCTCTAAAACCCCTGACCCTACCCCTGGCTTTGATCTATGTCTCAATAGATGGAAATCAATCTAAATCAGCTTTTATCTTTTAAAACAAACATTCATCCAGTTCATAAGGTTGTTCAAATACAAACCGACAGCCATAACCTGCACAAAATATAGAAAAATCAGTATTCATTGCCAACAGAGATTTTCCTCAAAAATCCACAAAAAGACACCAGTAATAGCCATTCTAATCACCAATAAATTTCAAATTCTCTTTCCACACAGAACCGTCGTACAATATTGCACCGGGCGAATTGGCATCGATAATAATCTCATCTAAGCACTTTGAAAATTCGATTATGCAAAAAAACCTTCGATTATGCAATCATTCCAGCTCTTTGGGGATTAATACCACGCTGGCATAAGGGAAATTATCGTGAACATGGATTTAATACCGTAAATTTTTATGCTGAAAATATGGATCAATCGAGAATGTATAAGCCAGCATTTAATCGTGGTCAACGTTGTGTGTTGATTTGTGAGGGCTTCTATGAGCATCAACGTGTGACATATCGTTTACCACCAGAAGAACGTTCAATTTATTATATTTACTCGAGTCAAAGGAAAAGAATTGAGATTGATAATAAATCAACGTGGAATTATCGTGTAATTAATATGCTGTACATTGCTGCAATATTTGATAGTTGGCGGGACGATAATGACAATGAAATCTTCAACTTTACGATTCTGTCTGTGAATTCAGGTGATAATGTCTTGAGTTGGCTTCATCCACGCACACCTGCAATTTTAAAAACTGCTGAACAAATTCACAATTGGCTAAATTACAGTGAAATTTTCGGAAATGATGCCTTGAAAGTAATCCAGTCACCAAAACAAATCGACTGGCATGAGGTCTCTAATCATGTACTTGACGTTGACAACAAAGTCGACCGATGCAACAAGGCAATTAAATTTAAGTATCAAAGTGATGATAATGAAGATTAATAATTGATTTTTATGTACATTTTATCTGATATATTACATGCTACCGTGCATTAATCAATTAATCAGAGTGATTGACTGAAATATATACATATATGTTTGTTAACTGTATTTAATTATAAATCGCAACGTCAATTGCATGATTGCAACTTTCAATAAGAAACAGAGAGAGAGAACAAGGTACTAATAAAAATGTTAGTGACTGAAGGAATATGTTGACTTCCAGGTGGTAATTAAATTGTATCATGCATGATTTAAAGGACACAAGACTGGAGGCAGTGTGTAATCCTAGTTAAATTGAATACTCTTTGTATTTAGGCTTTTCCGAAAGGGGTCTTTTATAGACAACATCCAATTTTTAGGGCAGAGGGGGTCTGATGCTGTGTGATACTTCCTGAAAATTTTATTATAAATCAAGAGAGGGTATATTTAATTTTTTGTGCGACGTCATTTATGAACGGACCCTAAATGACCAAAAGTGAGGTGAAGGTCTCAAAGTCAACTTCCAAAATGAGCTAAATAAATATAAGGCAATTATTGTTAGTCCCTGTCAGACATTAAATATCATGTGACATAAACAGTTTCTGTCCATTAATTAATGCAATTAAATAAATTTTATGCAAGGAATCTTCTTTGATATTTTAACATCCAATTACTTACAATGCTCTGCATGGAAGTTTTAATACTGCGAACAACAATAATATCAACAATCTTCTACTACTGGTAGCACACGAGCTAATAGTCACCGTTAATTAATTGATTGTTTGCTTTTTCCTTTTATATCATACTATGCATTGACTTTAAATTTATATCTCATTTCTACTGAGCGCAAAACTGATGAATGAAATATTATGATACGTTATTATGGTGATAAAATAAAGACACGAGATTTAAAATTTAAATTACTCTTGATGTGTCTGCACACTTCTTTCCAATCTGGTTAAATTATTTTTTTCCTTCTTCTCGCCTTCTTCTTTCTTCCTTTTCAACATTTTTTTTATGAGTGCTCGCGACTTATCTCAATTACTGAAAATTCATTTTTTATGCAAATTCATTTTGCTACTCACATTATTTCTTATGCTTCTTGGGGTCATTAATATTAATTTTAACGCATTGCATATTTTTGCATTTTTCTCTCCTCTTTCTCCTTTGCCTTCTTCCTCTTATTTACCTACACATTCCTCTTCGTTGCGCCTTGTATGATTACTTATGACACCGAAATGTCAATGCAGTAACACATGAATGATGAAAATGTAATTGAAATATTAATAGGATTTTTCACACCTCGCGTGATTTACCTAAGGCGATCGGCTTATTTGCATTTATCACAATTATTCAGCTACAACGATCATGATAATGACGATGATGTTGATGAAGTAGTTATAGGAAATGTGAGTGGTTATTTATTGATGTCGTTTCGGCATTAAATTTCTCATGGTTTTGAATTTATTTTTTTGAATAGAGTTTGTAGGGTGAAAAAGGCATTTCTATGTGAATCAGTAAACGTGTGGAAATTCTAGGATTTTCTAAAAAATAAACAATTAATTGCTTTCTTGAATTCCTTTGCATTGTGTAGTGTAAGATCAAAAATACCCATTGTACCACGAGAAATTTCATTCACATCAATACAAATTTGGAACTCTGACCAAAGTTGGACCAAAAAGCAGATCATTTTGAAGTGTAGCGAGATTAATAGGAACGAGAGCTACAAGATTATCTTACGAGCTTGAAAATATCATGCTAAGTTTAAAGAAAATTGAAACTAGAGCCTAAATTCATACGAAATCTAGATTTGAAAATTATATTGTTGATCCTACATGATCAGTATTAATATGAAATGTATTACGACGTATTGGACACGTTTTGCGTCCACGTTTTGCGTGAGATATAAATAAATAAATTGAAATTCTTTAGAATTCAGTCATTATTGAGGGGGGTTCAGACCCCATCATAAAATCTGATACTTCTGACTATGAAATTTAGGATGACAAAAAAATCCTTGAACTTATGTAAAAGATCCAATTTAAATGGCCGTCTTTCAGTACATCCTATTCGTAATTCAAGTCTATGCTCATACTACATTGCAAAGTACTTATCGAAAACCTCATCATCCATTAAAAGGCAGAACCGCAAAATGATATGATATGATATTATTATCTCAACAAAATTAATTACAAAACACACAATTTAGTGTAATATGATGGAAATCTTTTCATGCATATCACATTTTGTAGGCAATAAAAATGAGATGAGAGCAATTTCGTTTCGTTTTCAATTAAATTACACCGCACAGACAAGAGATTGTAAAGGAATTTATGCAGAACAAAACACTTAATGATATGAGAGTTGCAGTAAAAGAATGCAATTATGTGATAGTTTCATTTGTAACGAATTATATGTACGTAAAGTGTTTAATGAGAACAAAAAGAGCTTAATCTCTTTTTCATGTGAACAGACGATGAATCTACTTGTTATAAATTATGAGAAGTTGTTGAAAAGAAATGAGGATTTGTTTTGAAAAAAAAAATCTTGAGACTAAGAGGATTACGGTGTTGAAGCTAAAGATGATAGCATTATGTTTTCTTTCTTTTAAATGATTACATATTTAGACGGTAAGTACATATTATTTATTCATTATGTAAAATATTATCATGTAGTTATGAAGATTCTTTGTGCTACTTTCACTCGTTTCATGAACTCTTATTAAAAGCGACTGCTGAATTTGTTTCCACTTGTGGGTTGATTAAAAAAATAATTGAATATTTTAACAAGGTTAGATTAATATTTTGATAAACTTTTAAAGAATATTGAGTTATGTTGATTCTCGAAATGATGCCAAGGTGATAGGTTCAAAACTCAGCAGGAAAATACACCTCACAGATTTCTTTTGAAGGATACAGTCATCAAAGTTGTCAAAGGAATGATTTAATTATAAAGTGTAAAATAAAGATTGTAAGTGGTTTATTATAGTCAACACTCGTTAAACTGGGAGTTATCATTAAACGTTGAATTTATTGATTAGATCTATAAAAAAAACTGAAAAATGGGTTACTAACGTAAAGGGGCATAGCCGGGTGGGTTCTTGGGGTTGTGCTCAGTGGATAATTTGGAAAGGTCAAACCTTCTAACCCACTTCTTTAGCAAATTGAAGAATTTTTGGATGAAAGAGGGGCCAAATCCCCCCTAAGCTACACACGTGTCCTTACCAGATTATTTCAATGGGGTATTTGGATTTTTTAAACTTCTCGTGAAGTGATCTAAAGTGTGCTTCTACCAACTAAGAAGTTTAGATCTCAAATGAAGAACTATAATCCTCGATATGTAAAATTTGACTGGTAAAAGATTTTTTTTGAATTACTGCATGCAACAGAAATCAATATATACAATAAGGATTGATGCTTTTCATTTAAAGCATTCTAAATCCTAAATTACATGAAAAAAATCTTTAAAATTGAAGATTTGTCAGCAAGAACTGTCGTCAATTTCAAATTAAAATGTATAAAATCAAAACGTTGTAGTGTGAATACAAAAAAAAAACTACAAAACTATTGCTTCCATCAGCAAACATTGACGCTACAATCTAACACTAAATCCAATTTAGTTGTAACAAAAGGAAAAACATCATTTCCAGAATCATGAGCAATTTTCTTTCCTTAATTCCATAGAGAGTTTCTCAATACATTCCATACGTTAAGCAATTTAGTTTTCACTAAAAAAATCTAATCCCATTTTCCGAAAAAAAAAAGTTACAACATGGCGAGAATGAATGGTATTAGACATCGCATAGTGCTATTCGTTATTGATGAAATATTTTTATGGAATAAATAGAAAAAGGAGAAAATTTCAATTTTTTCCCGTCTTCGCCAACATCAGCAGTATCGTGTAGAATTCACATGGAGCGAAGGAATCAAGCGATGTTCGATGTAAGAGAGATGGATAAACAAAAGCCATATACTTCCATCATTTTTCATCTTTTTTTTGTGTATGTCTTTTGCCTTTTCCGTGAAGCTCCGCTTTCACATTAAATCCAATATACAGTACAGAATGTAGTTCTTTTGCCATCATCAGCAATTCTGTGATATTTTTGTGCAGGATATTTTTCCTCTCTCTCATTTCAAGAGTTCAGGAACTTTTTTCCTTCTTCTTTCATTTTTTTCCTCTTTTTACTATAATAATATGATGAATACTCTCTATATGCTTCTCTGTGTGCAAAAGCACAATCAACTCATTGAGCTCTTGTGCGATATTATTTTCAGGTCGTTCTTTTTTTTCGTCCAACGGCTTCTTGTGCCTTGCTGCATTTAGCGATGGTTCTTTTTACAGTGCTATGGGTTTACTGAACATTTATATTTATTTACAGCGCAAGTAGGAATGGTTTTGGTTTAGAGCGACTGTGATGAGATGACTTGAGGTAGCTGAAGGTGATAATGGTAAGCAGATATTGCACTTGCTATAGACGATGTATGAGACGGACCTTCGATCACAATTAATCTGGATGAGTGATGTAAGTAACCAGCGTCCATCCATCATTGCTGCACTTGAGATTTGCCTAAGAAATTTTTGATTTTTCTAACCATTGAAAATGAAGCCAGCAGCTTCAAATTGTATACTGTAGACATAAATGTCATTAATGGAGTGATTCGGGCTTTTAATTTTGGACATAATAAATTAATATTTTAGTACATACTGTTCTCTTCCATGCGTAGAATATTATATTCCAATTTTCAATGCTATATCCCAATTTTTAGCCATCAAAGCTCCCAAATTCTTCTAGTCCATCATCCAAACTGTTGCTAATAAAGCTCATAACTCCAAAGAAATGTGTACCCAAAAAGAGAACCGACAAGAAGAAAGACTATACAGTTACATAGAAAAAAGGCAAAAGCATTGAACTCGACGCTTTTTAAGGATGTGTGTGAGAAGAGGCAAATGTTCTCTTTTTACACAACACAGCGTATACTGAAGAGGCGTTTAATGTGAGTCAGGCAGAAGGCGGGTGAGGAGTAGGTGGAGGTTCAGTAAATAGGGTGGTTTGACAGTAAGTATAGCGTGAGTTAACTGTGTGAGAGGCAAAAAGCATCATTATACGTTTACATAAATACACTCTTTTTTGGGGTTTAATGTTGAGGCAGATCAGGGTAAGAGAAAACATTTTCTCTGACGCTGCGTTTTCCATAACGTCTACTTATAGAAATGAATAAAAAAAGAGCAGACATAAACAGATGTATGTATATATATGTGTACAGAGGAAGGCAAAATAAATCGATAAAGTTCGTCTGGCATTTTTTTATTATTATTTCACTGCCTTATTGTGTGCGAGTGGCAAAAACAAAATAAAATAAAAACAAAAAATTCGTGCGTTTTTCGATGATAAATTTTAACCATGTTTGGATAAAGGACTCGTAGTTCTGTATCTTATTTTATGCAAAATAATAATAAATGGAAAACTTTTCATTTCCATTCATCCTATCTCAACTGAAATATCAAAATAAATTTACTTTTTTTATTCTATAGGAAAACGTGACTTTTTGTGGATTTGTCTCGAAATTTAAAAAATATTAGAAATTCAAATTTCACACAACGCTTATTCAGTATGACTGTTGAATAACCTTTTTATTATGGAAGAAGAAATTTCGTTACTGCAGAGAATATCCTTTTAGTGTGGAAGGTTAAGTACAGATTAGGATTTAGAAATTTTCTTGAATGAATGACTTTCCATGATGAAAGCTGTTCTGTTTTTGAAGAATATGAAGAAAAATTCTATTAATAAGGAAATGCTGACTTTTCCTCATGGATTATTTCGTCATGGAGTTTTCTTTATGATTTTCATGATAACGATCTTGAGGTGAATAGGAAGCAAGGAGATGTTCTCAAGTGGCGTCTTTAAGAATTGATGAGGATGCTCCTACATCTTCTATAAACAATTCCTATTTCTAACTTTTTTTAAAGACACTTTCCACTCTAAATGTTAAAATTCATTTATGAACAACTCCTTTAATTCCTGTATTCATAAATTACGACACGCCAAAAATGACTTTTTGGACCCCCTCCCCCTGTCAAATATATTCTCATGAGATCATTCAAATATTACGTAACGCTAAGGGGAGAGGGTGAAATAAAAGATTTGTGATGCTTCATATTAAAATTTTCCAATTTTCTCACAATATTTGTTACAGTGACAGAGGAGGGGTCATAAATGGCAATTTTTAGCGTTCCATAATATCCAAACGATCCAAATAATTTTTTTGTTGGAACTGTCACAAAATCTTCGACTATCCCTAGAGTAAGTACCTCCCTGTAAGCACCTTTTGATGATTTTTTATCGAGTATTAAGTATCATAGACTTACAAGATAAATATATTTTTATTCTGAAGATTGTTGAATATTTTTTAAGAATTTTTGGGTCAATTCACATTTTAGAGTGGGAGGGATGCAAAGTTTGAATTAATATGAAGATTCAAACAATATAAAATTTTCTTACTGTACAATATTTCAAATGTAGGGAGGCGGGATGTGGGTACAAAAATTTGTATATGCTCAAATGCCATGAATCCTTTTACTTAGATACTGAAGAAAATTGATAAGATTTAAAGCGTCTAAGAGGCAAACAAGAAGAAAAGTCATGAGGTTGTTGCCTTACATCGTTAGAAAATAATTATGAGATTGTATTGAGACTTGAAAAATCAATATCAGATGAAGAAGACGACTTGAAATTAATAACGTAGGATTCTTATTTTTCAGATGATTTTGGTTGAACATAAAACTTACAGACTTATTAATTGATTGAAAATATTGACACCCATTCCAATTTTATTTTATTTACTTTGTATGGGCATGTGCGTGAAATTAATTGGAAAACTGTCTAGCCATAAAATTACTATCTTGTATCTATCTTGAGCTAAATAATTTGTAAATTATTTAGTTATTCAAAATTACCATCTGTTGTAGATTGAATGGATTTGAAGATATAGTTAATTCTTCAATTATCAACATATTTAAATTTATAAATTTTAAAAAAAATTCTTTTTATCTAAAAATCATATTTGAAGAATTTATTTCAAATCCAAATATCGAACAGCTCAAATTCATCAATATATTGATTCAATTATTAGCAAAATATGACGAGCCAAATTAGACATATCACAAATTCAAATATGCACAGAAATATGAACAATGACTTTAATCAAACATAAAATTTTATGTTGATGTATGCGCTCAATATTTGAATAATTTTTTTTACATCATCCTGCTCATCAAATGTCATCGAACATGAATTTTCAATTATTACATCAATGGAAATAAAAATTTGATTGTGAATGTTGTAAAAAATTGAATATTTTTTTTTATAAAAAATGAGTGCATTTTATTACATCAGGAATTACGTATTGATGAATTTGGAATTTTTGATTTTGATGAATCTGAATTTTAAATGACAAGTGATTGAGTAATAAGAGGAAAGGGAACCAAGCTTTTCAAAATTAATAAGCTGTTTTGACTGAAATTATTTTTCGATACAACTAGTTTTTTGAAATCAGGGTCTTAGTGGCCCTGGTGTAGCAACTGACTCCTTCCCCCTTCCATTAAGCTCATGATAAATCACAGATTTTTAAAATCACTTCAGTTCTCTTAGACTCAATTCAAATATAAATTTTCTTAAAAATCTCAAGCAAAACCGCGCTCAAATGCTCAATAAAAATTCCATTCAGTCCCTCGGCAGACAAAGTTTTAATTGATATATGAGCAGTTTATGTGTGAGAATAAAAGAACAATTGAGTAAAATATATGATGACAACTATGCGTTTTTTTTCATTGCACATGCAGAGCTAGAGGTTGAGATTTATGTACAAAAGTGTCGTCCATGAAGCCTAATAGACAATGCATACACAAAAATTCACTAAAAAAGCATTTCAATTTATGTTTGGATGACAAGTCAATAAAAAAGGCGAATTTTCCGCTGCACAATGTCACTTCATCACTTTTGCCTCATACTTTTCTATGTGCCATGGCATCAGCATCCAAAAATAACGCGTGTCACTTGATGAATGCAAACATTTGAATGATAAAAGCTAGAGGATGACTTGATAATTCATTGATGAATGAACAATAAATAAAAATCAAGTCATTCTAAAAACCGCCCTAAGCTGCCTGTAAGAGTGAAGTTCATTTGAAAAGTGCAGCCTTTCGACATCATGCAATAGCTGTATAATCAATTGTCAAACAATAGCAATTTGGGAATTTATCTCTCTATTGCTATTTTTGCATCGTTATCGTGGTCGTGGAAATTATTCACTTTTATTTCCCATGCATTTTTCTATTCCATCTCACACTTTTCGGCACCGTCAACTGACATTGCCGCTTTTTTCCAACACTCGAATGTCATCTGCCTGTTTCTGCGTATTTGTATTTCTAAGAGGAAAATTCCTCACTTTCATGGTGAGATTTGAATTTTTTTTTGTAGCATTGGATGTTATTTCCGGAATACGTGTGCAAAATGCACTTGTGGCTATTTTTTACTTACTCATTTCGTAGCATAAGAGTGAGAAATGGGAAAAATAGCATTTTTGTGATGGCATGCGGCACGTAGGATTTTCATTACCCTCACCATGACCATCCAGATTTCAAATGAATGTATTCCTATGGAACATAATACTGAGTATCTGCTGGAAAAAGGCTGAGTGCCTCATCATCATCGTCATCTCATCGTCGCAGTTGTTTCTGTTGAAAAGGAGCATGGTAAATAGCATACGTGCATATATTGCAATGTTGAAATAGAAGCAGCATGAAATTAGAAAAATTCCTATTGATGTGGGGTGGCTAGAGTGCATTTGTTGGGGATGAAATTTACTAAGTGACTTAATATTTTTAGGAAGATAACTTGAAGAATTTGTCCTTAATTTGATGAATGCATCTACGTCAGAATACTAGCTTTAAGATATGAAACATATTTCCCAAAATACTCAGTTCAAGTTTCAATTCACCTCATCTGTTCAATTCAAGAACCCAAACTGCATCTCATCTTCCACGAAAAAAATTGCACCAAAAAATGTTCATTCGCGAAAACTACACACAGTGCAACAGAACAGTGTGTGGACAGTAAGAGTCAGGCTATCAACGCGATACGAATATTGCATGGGAAAAACAATATTTATGGGAACAATTAAGCCTAATTGCTTCAATTTGATAGGCAATTTTTCATCGTTCTTCTGTTGTGCATACACACGTCTTTTTTTAATACTGAATGACGACGATGAAGAGAGTGAAAAAAGTGAAATTCAGGAACAGTGGAAGAAAAAAAAGGAATTTTTATGCACTTGTGATGAGCACTTGCAATGATTGAATTGCGTTGGATAGCAAGTGATATTGGAGTGATGTTACATGTTTTGATAAGTGGTAACTTCATTTCATAATTGATATATGACATGAAACTCAACTTACCCTTACAGTCAGTTTAACAACATTGTGTGTGTATGATTACGAATGAATTTCAGGAACAATCATGTTGATGATGATGGAATGTTGCGTTGAGTGCATTTTCATTTGATGCAATTATCCTATTTTTCATTTTGAGTCTGTAGATGTTGACATTTATAGGATTAGAGTTCGTAAGAACTGATGTATGGTGATAAATTGAGTTATTGGTTTAATGAAGTGGGATATTGGATAATGAACGGATGATTTATCATGAAGACATGGATGAGAGTGGTCAGTGACTTTAAAGTCTTGTTAAAATGTTGGTTTTTGGAGTTTGAGAATATTTTCTCATGCAAGGTTGAAGGATGTTGTAGTGTAGAATGGGATTTTATTTCAGAGTGCACAGTATTTTAGTATTTAAATATTTTATGAGGTGCATGCATGATTTTATGGAAGTATAAACAGGCCCATTGAATATTTTTATGCATATTAAATGTATTTACTTCTGTACTATTTATACAGATGCCTGAGCAAACTTAGTCTGTAATTTAGGATTACATTTTTGAGGGGGATTTTTAAATTTTTCGTATGGAAAAATTTTAGGGAGGGGGATTTACAGATTTTTTTGTCAAAAACTCTAGCAAATTGAAGAACTTTTGAGGTGAAAGGGCACCCCCCTCCGCCAATCCCCCCTCTCTATAATGATTACCAATCAAAACCTAATTGTGTTAAAATTATGAACTTTTTAGAAACTGATTTATGAATCCTGAAACGACAGATCTAGGCAAGGAGCAGGTGTGTAGCCATGGGAGGATTTATCTCCCATCATCGGAAAATTCTTCAATTTAATAGAGTTTTTGAGAAAAAAAACAGAATTTGTTTTACGTACAAGAAATTTGAAAATTCGCTCTTCGAAAAATTTCTGACTACACCTCTGACATGTGATTATTTATGACGTTCGACATTCAAAAAGGGTTGTGTGACACCTCCATATAAAATTATTTTTTTGTATGAAAATTTTGTGATAAGGAGGTCTAAAATCTCATTTTTTGATGGACGTCATAAGTAAGTGACCCCTAAATGATTAGGGATTTAAATGTTCTAACCAAAATCATCGGATCACCTCAACGATCTTGCTATATAGGGTATGTATTATAAAATGTATATAAATTGCAATTCTTTATTGTCATCTAGTATAACATAAAGAACATAAAAATTATGTAAAATCTGAAAAATGGCAGAATGACATTATTAAAACTAATAAAAACCGTTCTCGAATGCTCCAAGCACTTCAATCAAAATTAACCTCCTTCCGATTACAATTGCAAAAGTTCACTTGACAAACGATATTGTCGTAAATCTCACATCAATTGCTGATGCACAAAACTCTTTATATTCTCTAATAAATATCCCCGAAAAAATGTACATTTCAATGAACTTCCTCGAAAAGTAATTAAAAAAGCATGAAAGCAGAAGAATTCAATTCTAAACTGAAACTCTCTCTATATGGTAATTTATATCAATGCAAAAATTGCTGCAAGTCAAAAAGAATTTTTTTCCACCCATCTCAAGTTGTCAATGTCCATTGCATGTACATAGTATTATAAAACAACGGAGAAAGAGAACCAATTTTTATCAATGGTGATTAAGCGGACGATAGAAGAATGAAAAAACATGAAAAGAGTTTTAGTTTTTTTTGAACAAAGATAAATGATTCTTCATCTAGGGCTGTTTGATATATCGACGAGAATATTTTTTGCTATAACTATCTCTGCTGTTTCATCTTTTGTGCTGGATTCTCTGGATGTCCTGAACATCATTGAGACTTTTTTTTGTATGTTTTATGCAATATTGAAATGAAAAGACCACACCTACACTGCATGGCTATTATTTCATTTATTGGCTAAACACTTTTAGGATTTTTATGCACTAGCCAGTGTCACTGTCGGCTTTTTTTTGTCGAACGGATTTCAATAACAATATTCGATCATCCTCTTTTCTGCGTTGATGCATGAAAATTGCAGGCTTATGGTGACGTTTATTCCACAAACAAAACAGTCTAACGCATTTTTGATTGAAATCTTGATTTCTATGGATTACGTGGGAACATTCTAGTTCCATTAAAACGGTAACTACATATCATCAAAAATTTGACAAAAAAATCATTAGACACTGAAAAGCTATTTTGGTGCCAAAATAAAAACAAAAAATGTTTTTCATTTTTTCTATTAAATAAATAATGGAAACTAAAGGGAGAGGAACCAAGGAGGAAGAAGAAAAAACATTTCTCATTCATGAAAAAAACAAAATTTTATTTATCTTCATGACTCGAGTCATGCACCGAGAGTGTGAGAAAAATGCAAGTAAACAAATTTATCAATGTCATATTTTTTAATATTTTCAAAAGTTATAGTTCTTTTTCATATAAAAAATATTTCCATTTTTCCCATTTATGCACATTGAATATGAAAAATGCATTGGGAAGGAGAGAAAAAAATATTAAAAAGCTTTAGCTTTTCCCCATCGACCGAAAAAGAATGGAAGGAATGAAAAGAAGTAAAATAAAAAAACTAAAATCAGATTGCATGTTGTCGTGAAAGGCTTCAATTTATAATTGAAGGATAATCAATAAAAGTTTTTCTTTTTGTTCCGAATTTCGATGTCAAAGTTCCACTTTTTATGCTGCATGAATGGATATGATAATTTTGTTCGTGGTTTGTCTTTTTGAGTGTGTCAAATGGAAATATTCAATTTTGTAAAAAAAAAATCATTGATTCATTGACATTTAAATTCAAACATTGATAGGGGTGAATTTGCGTTTGGATTTGAGGTATTACATCAACTTCCATACATTTTTTTTAAAAATCTGCATCAGAATGTATGGATAATCTGAACATTTTACGCGACTTTGTTATAATTTCAGAATAAAGTAAGTTACTTAGTTACTTCAGTTACTTATACTTGTACCTTCAATTTGTCACCATTAATTATGATTTAGTGCTGAAGTCCTAGAATTTCTACACTAAGGAGTGGAATGAAAAGCATTTGAAATATTGAAGTTATTTCTATAATAGAGCCATAAATATTAATACAGAATAAACTAAGTGCAGTTGAGAGCTTTAGTGGCTCGATGATTCAAAGGTTTACCGTCGACAAAACTTTCCTAGGGTTCTAGAATCAGTAAGGGTTGACTGGTTATCTGCTCGTATTTTTCAGGGTCTGTCCCTGATTTTTCAAAGCTATCCTAAATGAGTTATAAAATTTTGTTCTACATGCTGATGTTTTTTCACGAAAATTTCAGTCATTTTTCAAATTTTACTTCATGCCTCAAATTCGTTGGGTCGAGTGTTATTTTTGGAACGTAATGCAATGCCAAAAAACTCACAGTCCTTCATTTACTTCTACAAAAATTTAACTAAAGGATTAAGTAGAAATTTAGTCTACTGTAAATAGGAAAAACAGGGGATCTCAGGTGCTACGTAACATGTTTATCACATTTAGTCTTAGACTTCCCCCATTAAAAGAACAATAATGTAAAATCATTAATATATTGAAATTGTAAAGAAACTCCATTTTTATTGCATCCATAAACACCAAGAACATATAAAACAGCATTCAAATGCGTTAGCATCAAAAACTTCCTCATCCATAGCTCATAACTTATTCAATTTATCGTCCACAATGCTCGTTGCATTCTTAACGAAAATTCTGGATCATCGTTGATGAAAAGCAGAATAAAGGATGTGCTCCTTCGCTCTATCTAAGCTATTATTGAATAGCAACAAAATATCCATCGTCATCTTCATACTAATTTTTATATTCGCTATCTACAAAGAGATTCGGTAGCAACACTGATGATGACGTTGGAAATATTACAGCCAACGTAGTGCTTCCTCCTCAACAGCCTTTGAATAATGATCCATTTCAATTTTTTTCCTCCTTTCTTTCTCTCCGCTTTCAAGAATAAAAGAAAGTAAGGAAGAATTATTTTTATGGCCCTTTTGGTGTGCTTGATAAATTTTTATAGTTTTTCTAGTACCATAGAACATGTTTTCCTCTCAACTATATTTTTCTTTCTTTTTTAAAGGAACTGAAAGCGCATAAAAAAAGCTCACGTAAAAAAGTGATGCTGAAGGGGAAAAAAAATTGCTTGACAACCCCCGAAAGAATTTCATCTTTTTTTATGCTTGTGCAATAACAGCATCAGTTTTATGAAGGCGAGAGAATGGTATGAGAGAAGAAAAAAAAGTTATGGTATAACCATTTATTATATTTTTTTATTTTTAAACTTTTCTACAGCCATAATATAAAATAGCATTTTCATGTTGATGGTGGATTGAAAATGCCAGTACCATAGTTCCATCATTCTTTCATGATTCATGGATATAGTAGAAAAAATGCCATGCTATTGTGTGTATGTGTATATGATGTCAGTCCTTAAAATTGTAACATACACACCAACCTTTTAAAATAAATAGTTTTATGAAGCTTAGATAATGTGGAATAATAAACGCTTTTTTTAACTTCGACGTATCTCAAGGATGCACCTAGTCAGAATCTTTAAAATTTTAAAAAAGAATTTGGATGAGGATGTATTACACTACAAAGGATTGTTTAATGTTACTCATAGTCCAAAGAATGAACATAATATTCTTAGATTTCTCTGACTTTAGCACTAAAACCTAAATCTACTTAAAATCCTAAGTCCTAGACTTAAATCCTTATTACTCGTTTAACTCATGTCCAGAAACCGCAATTTAAAATCAGATTCACCATGAAACTGGTAGCAAGCCGCTATGATACTGGCACTATGCCATAGTTATTGATTACGTCCCAGCTGAGATTTTCATTTTGACAGTAGTTGAAGTCATTTTGATTTTTTTGAAGTTGAGCTGACTTGAATCGATTCGGATCAAAGATAAAGTTTCCTGGTGTTTCGATTTTGAAACAGGAGGAAAATAGCTGTCTGTAAAATAGATTTTACAAAATTTTACAATGATTTTATCCCAAAAAATAAAATTTATTTTACAGGCAGTAATTTTCCCCCTGTTTTGAAATCAAGAACCTTTACTTTAAGATCCTTGATTTTTTACACAAATATTCAAAATTCCTTATAAAAGGTATCAATATTCAGGACCCTTCAGGACAAAATGATAAAAATAACATTGATTAAGGCTTGCTCATAAAATTCAGCTAAAGAGTGCACTTTTTTCGTACATTAATCTCAATTCGTTTTCTGCAACCAATCCTACTCATACCCCACATTTTTTTCGTCCTTCGACTACGCTTTCGTATATTATATTGCATAGCGTCATGGAGAGAGAGAGAGAGAGTGGGTGACTGATGGAATGGGATGAAGCCGAGTGAGAGAAAAATAACCTCCGACAATCTTCTTCTTCTTATTCTTTTGTAAAGTTACGAAAAAAAAAGTTGCATAGAATGAGTGAGTGAGAGAAAAGATGATAAATTACTGTTTTTAGGGTAAACATGGAGAAAAAAAAGTCGAGAGAAAAGATATGAAAAATGCACAAGACAGGCAAGCTATATACGTACATGTATATCTATCCATACAGCTTGCATTTCTGTAAAGAACATTGCTGTAACATGAAACCATCTAGAGATAGACAACACAATTGAATATGGAAAGGCAACAAAATGGATATACGAGAATAGAAGGAGACATAAAACTATGGAAGCGAAGAAGAGATCGCTTGCAACATGTAACTTATGTGACAGCATAAAATAAATAATTTATATGTCAACCGAATTTTGTTTATTATTTTCTTGCCTGCTCATCCGAGGAGGATTTTCATTAAAAAATTGAAACGAATGGATGGAAGATGAAAAAAAATTCTTGATTGAAATTGATGTGAAAGCTGTGAGGAAAATTCTCGTTCCAGATCTGAAATTTTCATAGTGGAAGGTTTTTGTAATAATAAATGTATTGTACTGTAAATAATTTATATAAATAAATAAATGATTGAATAGTTTATGCTTATGGAAAATGCAGTAACAAGGAAAAGTTTTTGGGGGAAAATTCTTCAGGTTAGGGTTACTGAAGCGCATTTATTTTTCAATGGATGCAATTGACAATTTTACACTTGGAAATTAAAATTCACAGAATGTACCCAGTAATAGAGTTAGTTATCGGTGACAACAAAGAGAATCATGGACCTTGGACATCAATTGATTATATTCTCTAAAGTGTTCCATGTGAAAATTTATTGTTTTTTAAAATATAAAACTCATGCTTGGTTCTTTGCTGCTTGAACTAGAAAATCCAGAAAAATTGAGCTTTATCCTTTTTTAACTACCATACAACTACCACCGCTGCTAAGATACCTTAATATTAACGATACTGTGATAAGAAGTAAATGACAGCCATGTGTAATGTATGGCAGTTATAACGCTAGAGGAAGGTTTTTGGAGTCAGAACCTCTACCTCGATGGAAACTTTCCTACAACTTGCTAGGATTTTTGAAAAGTAATCCCAAAACCACCCTAAATTATTCCGTCCATATAAAATTTTTTAAATGTTTCTTCAAAAAGCTGCCCATGATGTGGAACACTAGTGAAAACTAGTGAAAGAGCATCACCTCGGTAATTTAGACCTCATTGCCACTTAGATTTATTTTTTCATTGATATTCCAATCATAACCTTATCAGGTGATTATCAGTTCCTTAAAAAGAGCATCAGCAGGACAAAATTCCATGAACTCTAAACCCCATTTCCAAAAATCTAACTTCAAAATTACTTCCATCTCACAGGTTCAATAGCAACAATAATAATACGACAGTGTTGTAACAATCGCGTGAGCCTCAATAATACACATGAACAAAGGAGCTGTTATTTCATGAATGAATGAATGAGTGCATGAGATATAAAAATATATCATTTTTCTATACAAATTCTCATTTCATTGCATTAGCCTTGCATTTCTCACTCGCTTTACTTTATATACCATAAGACCCTCTCCATCTCGCTCCCAATTCACCTTTTCTCGTTTCTCATTTCTTTCCTCATCAAGTGAAAAACATTAAATTTTATGTGTTGGCCTTTTACTGCAATTTGTTTTCCACATGTTTACTGCTTCGCCTTTGTTCGGCTACCTTTTACTATTTTATTTTTAAGCAATTCTGGTTAACTTGTATGAATAATTTTTTTTCCAACATTTATGATAAAAACATGCACGATATAATATTTTGCTCATAGTTCGTTCATGACATGATGAATTTGCGCTCATAAAATAGTTTATAATTACCGTAATATTTAAGAAATTTATTTTTGCTCTTTCTTGATTTAAAAAATTAATTGGTTATTAATTAGTGTAGCAAAATGAGAGCATTCCTTGTGAATTTTGTACTGAACATGTGGACATGGAAGGCTTTGTACATGAGATTTGAGAAGAATGTTATGAGAATATTCAATAGCTGTGCTTTTGAGTTATTTTATGGATTTAGCAATTTTTTTGTAGCTATTTCTTGTAAACTTAATTACAATTCTAAAACTTTCCACAATCGGGTACAAAGGATATCCTTCATAATGAGCTATTGAATCATATGTCCTATTCAGTGAGGAAAGTCTAAAACCCCTCAAGATCTAACAAATTATCTTCCATAAACTTTCCAAATGAAATCCATAACAAAGCCCACATCACATTTCCGTCATAATCTCAATTCCTTCGGCAAAACTGCATCCCATTATTCCTTGAACTTTTACCAACTCAATTTTAATACACATAAAGCTAAAAATAGAAACTTATCATTATCCTTTTCTCATCATTGTATGCAAAAATTTTCAAATTAAGCTACCAAACGCCAACATGAATGCATGTGCACAGAAGATAGAATTTTCTAAGTAGGTTGCAGTGAGAAGTTAACGATACACATTTCCATTTGCATTTAAAATGCTTGAAAAAATTTTCTCTCTCTCGTTTGTTCGTCTTTATCGTGTGTAGGAATCAAGTCCTTGAGGATAATTTCAGGGAGTTTTTAAGGTCGGAACAGAGTTGAAACTGAGGTATCGAGGTATATATGTGCGAATTTGTCAGGACGAGAGTAAGGTCTCTGTGGCTGAGTGGAACCGAAAATCTGTGACATTTTCTTATGGAGGACGTGGGTTCGATTCCCATCAGAGGCAGATATGACAAGAGTTTCCACAATTCTCAGGACATTGCAAATATTTTCTAATCATGAACATTCCAAAAAAGCTAGTTATCCCAAAAATCAGTACTATAACCCCAAACATTCTGACAAAATAATCCCAACACAAACAGAAAAAAACTATTTGAAAACGCTCTAAATGCAAACGAAATGTAAGAAATGAGAGACGTGGAGAAGAAAATAGGAAATGGTGAGGTTGAATGTTATAAGGATGAAGGATATAAACGCGAAATCTTTATGTCGCATCAAATTAGACAGTTAAATGATGCAGCAAAATCCACAAAACTAACTTTCAAGTATGAAAGACAGCAAAATGTTGGAAAATGAGTTAAAAATGGGAGAAGTTTCATTTTCCACGATTAACATGACATCGTAGCGATATGGTAAATATTTAATGATTGTAAGTAAAGAAGCTTAGGAGTCATGTACATAAATATTAAAATAATCGAGACAAAGGATGGGAAAAAATTAGTTTTTTGAGTGATCTGAGCGCATTTTTATAAATTTCAAAACTTACTTACAACTCTAAAGACAAGGTTGTGTAAAAAGATTTATAATTCCATCACATAGCTCGGTCACTAGAGGTGTATTTAACAATATCTCTGAATATCAATAGAAGGTGTGTATTGGACATCTGGTCAGCTTAAGAGTCAGAATCAGAATCCTATATTACACTCGGGGATGGTCCATATACCGAGATGTTCCATAAGATAAACTGCCTCAGAGAATTTTCGTACAAAAAATTCACATTAAGCTCGATCAAAAAATACAAAACCCTCAGAAAAAATATGCTCATCTCCCCTTCCAATCCACCTACAAAACGACTGTAACATTTCTCATTTTCCCATTATTTCATGTTGCTGTTTTGTATTTTACATAATATCACAATACACATTATGAGCTGTGTCTCTGTCTTTCACATACTTTTGTGGGTATCAAGCATTCTTTTATATCACGAATTCTTCTTAGTTCAATGTCGATTATCATTAATATACCACAGTCTACATGCTCATGCATTATGAGTAAATGTGAGACTGCTGAGGATTTTTTTGAGAGTGTTTTTGTTCTCGCCATTCACTTTTCAAGCAATTTTTGCATTTATAATTAACACTTGAGACATATACACACAGTTGTTGAGCATATACATGTAGAAATTTGAAGAGGGTTGATGGATGCACACATGTAAATGTGCATGACATTCTGAATGTCTTTCAAGCTTCTTTTTCTTTCTTTTTATTCATCCCCGTCTGTCCTGGTTAACATTAACATGCAGGCATTAAAAATTTGCTGTTGATCTTAATTGATTCTGTTTATGAATAAATGGAAGTAAGGACTAAAAATGGAACTGGTTGATAGCTATTCATGCTTTTCTTCTTCTTCTTTGATCTTTATGTCTTTCATTTCTTCAAATTATAGTTTTTTCCTTGAAACAAAAAATTCTTTCCTCTTTCATGTGAAGGGAAAATCATAATATTTTATTACGACAACGACGACATAAACTTTTGAGCTTCATTTTTTCACTATTGCTTCTCGCTTTTTTTATATGAAATGAAAAACGAAATAAGAAGAAGACAACTTTCCTTTACTGATGTTTGCATTGAACATAAACCCTTTGGATGATTTTGTGAGAAATTTGTTACATGAAGATGGATGGAGATTTGATTATTATTATATAATGAGTCAGGTATTGAATCAAATATGCAAAAAAGGAGGTTCAATCTAATCTAATCTATCATTAACTGGCTCAATGGTGAGCGGTCTAGTACTTTGGTATATGAAAATTGTAAAACACGATTTAGTGATCCTTCGTTCGAACCTCAGCAGAGAAGATTTCATTTTTAAGTCATAGTAAAACAAAGATGAAACTACAGACTGAAAATTTGTCAGTAGAGTAGATTGGCTCCCATTCAGAGTTTCTGGGTAAACTTAAGCATGTTCTACGGTATACCATTATGTCGAGGTCTACAGGATACCCACGAAGTTACTATATAATCAAAATTGTGAATAGGTTTTTGAAATTTATTGAATCAATAGAAGTTTAAACCCTGAACCTTAAATCACCCCTGAATGAACCCCTATTCGAATCGTTACCAGAATTGAGGAGAAATCTCATGATGTTGAGTTTGATTTGACTCTACAAATCATGAATTCTTAAATAAATGCCAATATAGATAAGAACAGATAAGAATTTTATTACATTTATAAAAATAGTTTTACACTAATCAAATCGAGTATCAAAACAAGTGATGTAATGAAATGATGCAGACTGAAAATATTTTATCTAAGGGATCAAAAAATAAGAGAAGCGCAAAAGGAAGAAAAAGAAGAAGAAAAATAAGTGAATAAAATACACAGGAGAAGCGGAGAAAGAGAGTAGAAAAAAAAGTTATTGAGGACAAAAAACTTTGGCGTGGTTGTGAAAAAAGAGAAGTCAACTTGAGGACGAATGGAGGACGGACTGGGTTGACGATATGCGAGTTTCAATGCAATTTTATATTATTCTATAAATTCCCATCATCCTCATTTCTTTCTTTATTTTCCTTCCCCTTTCATCTACTTCTCTCTCTCGGTCGTTATATATGTGCTGCTTCTTACTGTGTACTATGTGTACATTACGATGTTCGTGTGCTGCAAAAATAAAGATGAGCTACACAAAAAATTTTCCATTTCTCCTGCACATACTCACATCAAATGCAGTTGTAGTTTAGCATCAGTATTTTTCATCCCACATACATATACATTAATAAAAAAAAATATCCTACACCTACACACACTCACATCCAGCATGAAAGTTCACATACAGACAAGAAAGTTTCTAACAGCAACAAAAAATTTTTTTGTTTGAGCTCAGCTGACGTTTTTAACACAAGTTTTTTTTTAAAAAAAATAAAATCATCAGTAGCATTAGTGAATGGTTATGTGGATGTGAAATAATAATGAAAAGATCATCAACAAACTTTTCATTCCAAGGAGAATTTTTTTTACTTTTATCCTTGTACAACTTAATTTTTTTTACGTTGCTAAAGTGGAACAAAAATTCACTTCGATGATGCTGACATTAAAATACATAGAAATGAGGTTACGATTAATTATGGAAAAGAATAATGTGAATGTATGATATGCTATAAACTTCTCCTACATATTCACATAATATATTTTTTTGTTTAGGGTGCAATGATCCTCTTCAAGTTTATTTCAATGTTATTATTATTTTTAACAACAGCAATGAAACAGCTTATAACCTTTAATGCCTTTGAAATCGCTAAAGCTAATTTCAGTTCGTTCAAATTTCAAAGCGACGACCGAGTAAGAAGCTTTAGGGCTCCCATAATAAATGTATATGTGTGTAGATCTATATTAGTGCATTTACGAAGGATTGTAAAGAATGGAAAATTTTTGTCTTGACTAACAAAGAAAAGTCCTTTAGGAAAGTTTTTTGTTGATTTTTAGGATAATCTTTGGTAGGATTTTTATTGAAGCTATCGGATACACAGTCGAAAATATTATGAAAACATTTATTTATTAAATTATAATTAGTATAATGCGCTCAAATTATCACGTTTGATTTGAATCCAATGAGTTTAACTATCTAACCTAATCGGCACCAATTCTAGTGTTGACCACATGGCAGATATGCGGCTACCAAGGCTTCTCAGCTTCTAATTTTTAATATTTTCTCCATGAATTTTCTAAATCACTATGGAATTATAGATTGGAAGCTGGGAAGTCTTGGTGACTACCATTTGCCATGAGGCGTCCATATGGTTCTAAGTATAATGTCCACTTGGTCAACATATTATGCATTAGTGCTTTAGAACCAGCGATTGGAGATCAAATATTTTGTTGACATAACTTCGGTTTTATCTGAACTGATTAATTTTGTTACATATGCAATAATTTAGAAACAAAATGCCAATATCTCACAAAAAAGCAATAATGAAATGATTCCTTAGAACTTTCTGCCAAAACCATTCCAAGGGTCGAAGGAAAAAACTTATTTTCGTACTCAATACGGATTACATGAAACGAATTGTGAAATATACATGACCTAATGTAATAATCCCTTAAATAAGTGCTATAATTATATGATATGGAAGTGAATAAATATCGGGTGTGTATATGTGAGCTTGTCGCCGATTTTCTTTCATGTTGGGGCTTCATTTCATTTGTGAAATGTTAAAGGAAAATTCCACACTCGCTATCTATTTCCTTATATTTACTTAAAATGCATGTCAGAAAATTTGTTATGCGAAACTTCAAAAAAAAAAAATCTTTTCTTGTTAAAAATAAGAAGAAAAAGAAGAAGAAACTTTTGTTGTTTGTGCATCGCATAAGAATTTGGAGAGACTTTTTTTGCGCAGTAACTTTTTCTCATGTTCTCATGTATGTTTCTTATAAGATATAATTTTATATATATAAAAAATTTTGGTAAAAAGAGAGAGAACTTACTTTTTTGCCATGACCTATGCTAAAGCGTCTTATATTGCGGTTTACTTTCTTGCATTTCTTTTATTAAATTTCTTTCATTCAGTGCTTGTTAGCTCTTTATTTTCTCTCTGTGTGTATTTTATTATTATTAAATCCTCGACTTCCCTTTGAGAATTTCATCTTTTTCCTTTAAATGTTCATCTTTTTCTAACTTTTTTGTACAAAGTAAAAATTTTTTATTTGTTGAGTAAATTTTGTTCTTGGGAGATGAAAATAAAAAATATTCTTTTAATTAAATGAAGATTTGAAGATTTTTATGCAGTTTCTTATATGTTTAATTTAATTCTTGTTATACTTTATATTTTTGATGAAATTTATAGTCTTTGTAAACTAAAAGAACGAAAAAGTTGAATTTATTGTGGATACTTTTTGGTGGTAAAATTTTCATTATTTGATTCGAAAATGTTCGAAACTTATACGTTAATTTAAGTTTTTAACCACTTTTTATATCAATTTATGGATGTTCAAGGTTGTTCTCAGTTAATTACAATTTTTGATCGGAAAATCATCTGAATTTAATAGAATAAAATAAAAGCACTCTACTTGAAAATACTAAATTTTTTTTAACTATTCCCGTCAGCAAATTTATGACTTTGATTATTTTAACTTTAAAAAAATTGCTGGAAAATTTCCATGTAGGGCCAATTTTCATTTCTTCCAAACTGTATGTCGCCAAAAATTCTTGCTTTGTCGTTAGATATTTTTGAGAAGAAAAATATGACAGATTTTTACTAGTATGTTCTAAAAAAAGGAGGATACAAATATCAATTTCTGAGAAATTTTTGCATAAAATTAAGAAAAGTGTATTTTTTTCGTGAGGCAAAAAAAAACTTTGACTTAAAATTAATTTTTTTTTTAATTTTTCCAAGACTAAAGCTGTTTTATATTTTTAAAATTTTATTCTACTTCCCGGATTTTTATTCAAAAAAATATCAGTTAATTTTCAAATTTTGCTTCATGTCTCGGATTGTTACAAAATTTATAGAATTACCCCTGATTTTTATGAAATTTTTAGGGCCACCCTAGGGCACTTTGTAGATGATTCGTGGCCCTAAAAGCTTCTTTTTAGCTACATCACTGACTCTAGCTTAATACTTTCGAAAATAACAACAATTCATTTCTTACATAAAAAACAAAACTATAATAAGATATCCCAAAACTACATCTCTTCTTTTAAAATAATAAAAAAAAAACTCAAAAATATTTTCATAGGAATTCAGCAAAAAATACATGAAGAAATGTATTGAGTCGAAAAAATAACAAATTGAAATTCAATAAAATCTCATCAGAACAAGAACAAGAGCAGCAAAAACAGGAATCCTTCCTCCTTTTCCACGTTCATCAATATTGAATAAACATTTGGATGCTTTTTCACATATATATTTTTTTTCTATTTCTGTCTTTCTATTGTTCAATCTCCAAGAGTCTTTTATTTTATACAGATCTACAACTCCATTTCCACGCTGTTGTTTGCATAAATGAAAGTTGCTTTCTTTTATCGTTATCAACGATGCCAATCTCCTATCTCTTTCTCATCGTCATCCATTTGAATTGTAAATTTTAATTTTGGTTAGATTCTATTTGCTTTAACCACACACGGGGCTACATATATGTGCTTTCATTCCAAAACGTGTATCTACTCATATCTATCCACAATTTTTTTTATTTCATTTTTTAAGGGGATATTGTATAGAGAGGATATAGAGAATATTAAAAAGTCTCTTCTGCTTCATATGACAGTTTTTTATGCAATTTTTTCAAGAATGAATGGGAAAATAGTTGGATTATTGACTGCTGTTCCGTTACTGTAATATTATGCAAGATATCATTTGACGCGAAGGTAGAGTTCATGGAAAGAAGAGTCTTGTTTCATCTTGACTGTAATCTTTTCATTTCATTAAAATGACGTAAGTTTTTCTAGATTCTTCGGTAATTATAGTATTTGAATATTATTGTCTCTGTCATTTTATTAGTGTGATAGTAAGCAGTTGAGAAAAAGTATTAGTAGTTTTAGGGCTTAAAATATTCAATGAATTCACTTACTTTTTTTCACAAAAAGTTCAAAGGAAAACATGTCAAAAATTTGTAAATTTTGTAAAATTTGTAAATTTTTAACGGTCATTTAATATTTGAAATTTATGCTTTACTAACACATACTTAAATTCTTTTTATGGAGCATATATTGATATGTTCAAAACCGTTTAGTTCATTAAAAATGGTTAAACTGTTCAAAAGTTACACTAAAATTAGTAACCATATAAATTTCGTACTATAAAAAAATTACCAAGATTAGGTAACTCATAAAAGTTAAATGGTGAATGATATTCAAAATGTGACTCCATAGCATTTTAGAATGTTATTTACTAAATATAAATCACTAATTAGATAGTTTTTACCAACTTCAAACCCCCAAGGTTCCAACCCTAGATAAAATAATTAAATTTTTGTTTAAAAATTCTTATAGGTTAAATTAAGAGCTTTCTGAAAATATTTAACATGTTATAGTTTGGATATAAGTTTATGGTTATGTTAAGCAAAAACCAAAAAAACTCATGAGTCTCAATTTAACTTGCCAGCCTTCATATAAAGAAATATCAATATGAACTTGTGCATTGCTGACAAATTTTAAACTGGTTAACCTTTGACAAGTGACAAGCCTATAAAATATTAATTTACATAATTTTCATATCTCTATGTACAGAAATGCGCTGAAAATCACACCAAACAACCAAACTATGTCCAATTTATTTTTGAAGAAGAGAAAAATCATCCTCTATCCAGTAGTCTTCCATTTTTCCACCGTATTGATGCCATAGCATACAAATCTCATTCTCGGGAGATTGCTTTTAAAAAAATTATTATGTTTAAACCTCCGAACGAATGTTGAAAAAATGAATGTTATTTTGCGCACATGTCCTATCGTCAGCAGTAGTTCTTTTGGTAGAAAATAGTTATACATATATGGACCATACAATAGTTAGCTATCAAACTAGAAATACCTTCGAAAAATTGTTGTTTTTAGTGTCTTTTTCTCAATATATGTATGTGAATACTCGAGCAACATTGGATTATTTATGAATTTTTCTGCATGATATTTCTTCGTCTCTCTCTACTCTGTTCTGCTCTTGTCGCTCCAGACTCACTCAGGCATTTTTTTGTTCCTTCTAAAAAATTTCATACATCTACATGGGAAATAGGAAAAAAGACTAGCTGCTGTGGCTATATGATAGGTATGAACAATAAAAATAGCAAAACAAACTCTTCTTTTATTCGAAATGGCATGTAGCGAATAGAGGGGACGTGTGTGCATATGCTATTGGACGATAGTTTACAATTTTTTTTTGCTTATTCTTCAAACTTTATTTTCATTTCATATTCTTCATTTCTTTTCCTGGTCATTTCCAATTTGCTATAAATGAACATCGAATGTTGCTGTGTGTAAATTTTACAATATATTTTTGCTTCATCCAATTTTTGCTATTAATTTTCACTGAGATGGTCAGTGGGGTATGCTGTTGATCGGGTAATGATGCTACAGATTATAGTTTTGGAATCTCATGGTTTGATGGTGTTTTTTTTTCTACATTGTTAATTTTTATGGATTTTTCTTAGTGGTTTTGGTATTTTCGAGCAGATATTTAATAGTAACATTGCAAATCTTCCTTCCTTAGCGTTCCGTAATATCTGAATGATTTTTTAGGCTTAACTTCAGTTTAACGTATGCTACTTATAATATACAGCGCTCATATTTGTGATCTGACTGTAATAATAAGGTATAATCCAATTATAATCTGCGTGAGCATTGGTAAAATCTGACTCAGACAGATTCACAGGCACAGGTGAATTTTCTTGTAATGTGCACAGGCAATGCATGTCAGATTCTCCACAGATTCATTACAGGATCTGCAGATTCTCCAAGAAAAGCTAACAGTTTTTGTGGCCAGGCAATATCTGTAGTAGATTTATTACAGATATCCCTTGAGATATCCAGACACAGGTACCTAGATTAACACTGAGTAATGAAATTGAGAGTTTAGTTTTTGATTGGAATTGAACCCACTTTTTAAGATTAGAAAATGTTAATCGCCCTGCTTTCCAATTTCTCGACCACAAAAACAATCCTACAAAACTTAATCCTATCTCGAGAATGTGATATCCCTAAATGTATTGCAAATTACCGATAATTTTCATCCCGGAATTAGAGTAGAAAAATAATATTAATGAACAAATAGGATATGTAGTTTTGCCATCGTCTGCGACGTAATGAAGGTTTATAGTTTTTGAAGTCGACAGAAGAAAAAGAAGACAAAACGGAAGAAAAAATATTGATTTTTTTTCATTAATTTTTTATGATATTTTCTCTTCTATTTTTTCATAGCTCCTCTCGTATCCTGTATCTTTCATATCCTGCAGCTTAATAGCAAAGTGAGTGCAAAAAATGTACAGGAAGGTAAAAAGCTCGTTCATTCTTGATAAATAAACATAAATTTCATCTCATACAGACGATAATCAAAGGAGAACATAAAAACTACATTCTAATGCCTCCGTGGGAAATTGTGAAATGCTTTTTTGCTGCAACTGCATCTTTCCAAATGCCATAAAAAACATTTTTTCCCTTCTTCTCTCTCTCATTCGCTTTCTTTATATTTTGTGATGTTTACCGACTGCAAAAAGTAAATAAATAAAGTTTTCTTTTTTCGTAGGATTTTTATACATCTTTTTTGTGTAGATACTGATGTAATCTATAAAGCTTTATTCTTTACCGTTGCCAGTTGCCATATCAATAAATATTGAGAGAGCTTAAATTTATTTTAAATATATAAAGCTTTGAAAAAACATGTTCGATGTTGAATTGAGAAAAATTTGTAGATTTTAGGGATGTGATATTAATTTTTGATTCTGTTTTGTGATAATGTATTTCTTTGAATTTTCTGCTCCTGGTTATGAATTTCAAAAATAGTTATAAATATGACAAGGATGCTTGAAAATTCTGTAACTCCATAATAAACCTATTTAGGGGTCTAAACCCTCGATGTACTTAAAATTATATAAAGATTTGAATATCTACTCTCCCAGGGGGTCCAAGGAGGTCCAGAACCCCTCGAAATATTTTATTTTAAAGAATTTTCCGATGATTTTCTGAAACTCTATATTTTAACTGTATTTATATTTTAATCATTATCTTTCCTTCAAAATTAACAACAAGTACAAAGACTTGCATACAAAAATGAAAGAAAAATAATATTTTGGACTGATCAATAGGTTGACCATCTGCTTGGTTTTTCAGAGGACTGTTCTCTATTTTTTTCATTTTTCAAAAATAAAAAAGATTTGTAATGTTCTAATTCATCCAAAACATGAATAAAACTAGTCGACATGGGAGATGTCCTCTATTTTTCTTGAAAATGTCTGGTAACCCTACCTTTAAATTTTTTGTTGCTACTTTTTTGTACCCTTCCTAATTTTTATATCATCACATGATGTCAAAACGAGCATAGAAATTTTAAAAGTTTACCAGAAATTTTATGAAAACCTAGTTAAACCTGATAAAATTTCCTTGATTTTAGTAAACATGTGACTTTTATGATACACGACAAATAATTTCACCATCCAGGATTTCCACAGCAATCTGAACTAACCTGAAAAAGTAAAAGTACACCAATTTACATTTTGTAATAATTACACCACGACCGAAGCATTTATTAAACACTTTTCTACGAAAAAAGTTGCATCTAATTTTCTTTATTCGTGACTTGAATATAAAAAGGTTTGGTGAGTTGTCATATAAAGGTGTTGAGGGAATTGTCACATATACTTATTTGCATGATGTTCTTTAAAAACGGAATTAATGAAATAATTTAATAAATGGTGTTTAAAATGTAGTTCAAGGAAAATCGTTGCAGTTTTTATTGGTTTTGTATTGCGAAGGAAAATTTCCAGTGAGTCACGAGTTTTAGTAATTTTGTGGTGTGTAGTTTGGGGGATATGGATGAGAAGTTTTGGAAGATTTCGCATTTTAGGAATTACTTTATTTTTTAAGAACTTTTTTTAAATAAATAAAATGAAAATTTATTCATAAATTTTTAAAATGAATATATAATTAATTTTCTATCTTACATGTAGCTACGTGCAAGAAAAATACTCACAATATTCATCACATCATGAAATCTTTTAAAAACACTAACCTGATTATAATATTTACATAATCCTCACTTTCATACCCAAACAATATCAACATCAATTTTTCCATACATACAAAAATAAATTTTAAAAATCGGCTTTATGCTAATATGCATAAACACATGTGCTAATACATAAAAATGTTGATCATTAAACATACTTCATGCTATAAATTTTCATTCATAAAATTTTTATAATGAACTGCATTTATCCATTCTATGTACATAGAAACTACATAAATAATTATTTTTCCTTGAAACTTTCCAGAAATAAAATGAAAACTTTTCTCACAGTTCAGTCAGCGAAGCTTCCACCATTTTCATCCCACACATTCGCTTTCTCTCGTTACGAAAGAAAAAAAAAAGTTTTCTGCAGATGTAGTTGAAAGTTTTTCCGAAATCGACAAAAAAAGTTTTTTTTCGCATGCACTTGTGTTGGTTTTTTATGCGAACAAACTTTTTTCTCCGTGCGATGATGCTGAATTTCAAGATCCTGAATGAAGTGTAGTGCAAAAGTAAATGTAAAAGTTTCTCATCAGAAATATTCAATTTTTATTTTTTTTGTGAGGTTTTCGAGTTGATGTAAAGTTTTTAATTAATTAAGCTTAATAAATTGAATTATGGAAGCAAATTTCAATCAATAAATTATAAAAAAAATCATGGAAATGACAAGTGCATGGAAAAAAAATATTTTGACCGACGCATGAACACAGCAAAAGAGAAGACAAAAAAAATCGTTGATTTTTCAGCGTTTGTGTACTTACGTGTGCACACTGCATACACATTCTTCTTTTATTTTGTTTTTCCCGTTGCACACACAATATCGCTTCGATGCATTTTTCTGTTGTTGTTGCGTTGTGTATGCATACTGCATTGAAATGTATATGGATGGGTATTTTTTCGATGCAAACACCAACACGATGCACAGAGAAGCCACACCCTATGACTGAATCGGATTGGTTGATGATTGTAACTAGAATGAAAAATAAAAATGTGTACAAGAAAAGAGAAAAAAAAGGTCCAAATCAATTATGTGAATATAAGGTTTTTTTGATAATGTAAAATCGATAAATTTTCTCTTCCCTTGGGGCGAATTTTGTGGGATTTTAAGGTAGTGGAAGCATAGAAGTTGCTTTAATAATACTTAGCTTTTGGACATTTTATTTTACTTTTGTGATGATTTTTTATTGTTTTGTTGATTTTTTATTTGCATCGTAATTAATGTGACAAGGAGGGAAGTTCAAAAAATTTGAATTAAGATTTTTTCAAACACGTTATTCTGGACAATCTGTAGAATTATTATTATAACGAATTTTGAGAGTTTGTCAATTAAGGTTAAATAGTTTGAGAAGTCATCCAAAAAAACTATCAGAACCCTACGTATAAAAACATAACCTAGAATTTAATCATTTCAATCTAGGGGTATAACCAGAGTGGGGCATCAGGGGGCCAATCCCCTCCCCCTCTTGATTAAAATTTCTCTTAAATTTAGTAGGTTTTTTGAAAAAATAATCCTAAACCACCCAATATTTTTCCAGGTATTTTTCTGTTCATACAAAAAATTTGAACTTCCTTCGAAAATTCCGGGTACGCCCCTGCTTCATTCTTTACTCGAAAACAACCACAGCATCCTCATTAAACATTACCCTTCCTTCAGCAAATGTTGACAATACCATCTCAAGGACTTCCATTCGAACCTCATTAAACTAGTGATAATTTATCTACAATCGTGAAATTAATTAAGATCCAGCTCAAGGATGAACATTTCTATGTAATTGATATTTAGTTTTTCAAGGATGCAGCAATGGAAATGTCAGCAATGCAGAAATTTTATAGCATTCGCGTATACATACGAATGAAATTCATGTTGATTAGAATGATAAATGTCACGAAATTGATAAGAATATGTATGTCAAACATTATTTTACTGCTTATTACGTTGTGCTAGTTCTTTTTTTATATCCAGTTGAAAAATGTACTTTTTTGTTGCTGTTCTTCAATGGAATATAGAAGTTGGGTATTTGATAGTACAGATAATTCTCATCATGCGATGAAAGATTTATAGCAGCTATAAAAGTTTTTGCTTACTAAATGCAATTGACAAATTGATGGATAATTTAGAATTGTACCCAATGACATCGAAGGAGGGACTTGAAGGTTAAATGCGATAGAATGTTGATACTTGAGGATGGATTCAAATTAGATTAATTATGAATTTTTAGATAAAATTGTTTAAATTGTCAGAAATTTTGTGGAAAAAAGCTGAAAATCTGGGGCATCCTGAAATGCTGAATAATAACATTTAAAAAAATATTTTTGACCGTTATTTTTCAAATTTTTCGATTTAATTTATTTGGATTAAATTTTAGTTAAAAGCCTCATTTTGGACACTCATTTTTATAAATTCCAAAAAAAAAAATTTAAAAGAAGAAATTTAATATCAAATCTGATTAAAATAGTATTTCTATTTTAAAAAAATTTAGGATATTTTCGACCTTTTGGCAACCTTTGTGATACAAAATGCTACATAATGCATCTAACCATGTCATTATACCATAATAAAAATTAAGAAGACTCCAAAATTCACAACATAAAATCGACATTAAAAAAATCAACAATAGTATAGCGAAGCATCAATTTTACACGAACAATCCATCCATCCATCAACATGACGACAACAAATAGCGTATTTCATTCCAAGAATTTTCGTGAGACAATTAAAACTGCAATTAGCTCATATTTTATGAATTTGTCACAATTCTCATCGCAAATGTAAATTTTCTTATAAGCATGTGTAATGTGAGTCCATCGACTCAAAATAGACAAATGAAATCCAATTAAAATAAACTCTATATGTTCACACAAAATTCATTTGAAGTGCAAAAACGTAATGCCGACTTATTTTTCTTCTTCTTCATTTGCAATATGATAGCTGTGTATGATTTGATGGCACATTTAATTTAATTCAATTTAATTTATTTTAACTTATTGTACAATAAGTCAATGTAATGTAACTCAATGTTTTTATTGCATTTTCAAGTAGATTTATAATACCATCATTGGTATTTAATGGTCATTTTCACGATAATTGCTGTAATATATGTTTTCGTTTTTCATTTCAGTGCCTGCTTTTGTTGCGATTTCGATTTGAAAAATTTGGCGCCTCAGCAGATTTATTTCATTTCCTAGAATCACAACATGCACATCTATATTGCTTTATATAGATATATGTTTATGCACATTAATGTGCTTAGATTTCACTATAATTATTATATTGCATGATTTCCATGGAAGTGCGACTAGTGCAATTTGAAACTTCTAAGACCTTATTCAACGATTCTTTGTTGTTGATTTAGTTTGCTAATTTTTTTTGGGTAATACAAAATGTAATTATGTTTATTTTTGGGGTAATTTGAGTTGCTTTTAAACTAGTAATCACAAAAGCTATTGAATTAAATTTGAGGACGTCTCACAATTTTATGATAATACTCATCAGTACTGAATTTAGGATTTTTGATGATTTGTCACCCTCTTGCCCTTGGGACACACCCCAGACTCTCAATAATTATAAAATTACTGCCTTTTTGACGAACAATAATATTTTCAATAATTTTATCCATAATTTGTTGTAGAACTAATCAAACTCCTAATTTATGCACTCCAATGAACACTTAGAACCCCATAACACCTAAAAGCTCCCAAACCAGTCTCCAAATCCCTCTCATATCCAAAATTTGTGAGAAAAAAGCCAAGAACCAAGTGCATTGCATTCAAAAAAGTAACAAACAACAGCAGAGATTTATGTTGGCAACAATTCATGAAAATTCGAACGAAAAAATGTGACATAAATGAGATCGGCAGCGATTACGCATTGCAAATGAACCGAAAATTCTCCTTCTTTTCTTTTCATTCACATTCTTCTCTCTCTGGTCTTTTCAGAAGCTTGTTTTTCACTTTAAAATTGATTTATGATATCAGATTGTCTTATTATTCCTCTTCGTTGTCTTCCTTACTTTGTGTTTTTTGGGTGCCTTAAGTTCTCCTTATTCGTCTTTATGTATATTCATTTAGATAGCTGGTTATTTAGTATGGATTTTATGCAATGTGTCGAAAACGTTTAATAAGAGGATGAGATGGAATAATTTAATACATTTGTTGCATAGGAATCTTATTTTTGGTTGTAGAGTTGCGTATGCATGAGTATGAGGTTCCAACTGTTACTTATAAGTAAGTTGATATGTTTAGTCTTCAAAAAGTGTATTGTTTCTATCATTTTATTTATCACTTATCTCAAGTATAATCGTGAGTCTCATGAGACAATCATATTTTACAGCACATAATACTCCTGCTTAAAGTAGAATAGAATCGTTCTAACGACGACATGTATGCAGCCTTAAAAATAAGAATTTGAGTATTGAAACTAATGATTTGAGAAATAATTTTTAGGCTCTGCTAAGTCTTGAACGTAAGATAACTGGGTCGTATCTCGATCAGCACACTGTCTCGAGATTCTACCACGCCGTGATTGTGGTGATGCTAACATTTAAAATTGTGAAGATCAGGTATGATCCATCGAGTAAATTCAGTTCACAGCAGTTACATCATTACTTGTATTAAGTCTTTTACTGAAAGTTGTAGTTCAGCTCACTAGTTTCAGTCTGAATTTCAGTAAAACTCAACTCCCGTTTATCAGACATCAAGTTAATTAACAGCAAAACAAACAAATACTGATCCTCATCTTTCCATTGAAAATCTGCGAAAAATATTTAAGCACACACAAAATTAATCTAAAGCATGCATAATTTCATTATCCACTGAACAATTTTTTCTCTCCTCTCCATTACAGTGCCTATAATTGTATCAAATGCACTTTGCGTTTTCATGTGCAATTAATGTCTGCGGATAGCTCATTCTTATACTATAAGATTTTTTTTGTTTTCGTTTCTTTATAATGTGGTAAGAACATGGTTATGGTAATCTCATAAAAGTACAAGAAAAAAAATAAATGTATTGTATTGTATGATAATGCAACAAATCGCTCATGAGCTGCTTAAGCAGTAATTAAAATGCTGTGTGCATGCCTACCAGCGTGTTTATCGTTTTATTTTCTTATTTTATCATATTGTACCTTAAATGAGGAGAGCCTTCTTTCTCCACCAAATGCATGCTGTGTGAGAGCTATATGCACTTTAAAATAACATACGATAATTAACAATAATTTTCTTCTAATTAGCTCAACCCACAAAAAAATAATACGAGAACTGAACACAGAATCTCTTCTCTTTCCATTCCAAATCAACAGAGCTTTAATCTTCCTCTTCATTTAAGAAGCACTCAACTGTTAAATGCACATTTGTTCGATGAATCGTTAGAGAAAGGAGAGTAATTTTAATCGCAAACTGAAACATAAACACAAACCAACACTGGATGGTCTTATCGGTACGATAGATATTTATGTAAGCAACAACGTGAGGGCAACAATCGAATGAAATTTTTACTTGCTTTGTTTTTAGCGTGATTTGAGGAGAGAGTTGTGTGCTTTGGTCCATGATGCTTATGATGAGGGGACATAATGGAGTAATTATTATAAAATAAATAAAGGTACAATTTAAAATATTTTGAGGATATATGAAATATTTTTGGGGGTCCTGCTTTAAGTTATGTTCAAATTTCAGTTGTCATTAAAATAATGATCGATATTAAAGTTTTGAGACAGGTGAGAGATAGAAGGAGTCAAAAATCACATTTTTTGATGGACACCATAAGTGATCAACCCCTTATGACGTCCAGCATTAAAGGTTAAGGAAGTCTATAGCTAAATAACACTCAATCTAAATTTTTATAAATAAATATATCAAAAATTCAAAATTAAGCGCCATAACCCGACCAACTCTCACCAACCACTCTACCATAATTTTTTTGTTAAGGGCAAAATTGAAATAATTTTATTTCTTTCATCTTACGATATGCATAAGGCACACAAAAGCAGCATCGTAGTGCATTTACCTTGCACTGCTTCTTTTTCATATTGCGCGACTTCGTTGATTTTGTAATCAAAATTCATGGTTCACGCAAAATAATCGTGCGCACTAAATTTTCAAAAAGGCAAAACAGCGAACGAGGAAAAAAAATTTCCCATCCAGCGCACAAACAATATTGTGCCTCTACTTTTTTTCATTTCTTTATTTTGTTAGCGGTTTTAATTCGTGATTTGTGATATATGAAAAAAAAAATCATTAAAAAAGAAGGCAAAATGCTATTCCTATACACCATACTATAAGTGCGATAACGTACAAGTACAGGAACAGTTGTTTAGTTTTGTTGGCAAAAAAAACGAAAGAAACAATCAGAAAAAGTTGTACAAGTGTAATCGTAAAAGTTTCTTCATTTAATTGCCGTTCGTCGTTTTATTTGCTTGCATTTTTCGAGTAATTTGTAAAGTAAACTGATAACGTTCTGTTGACCTTTTCCTACTAAGAGGCTTAATAAGCTAATCAACAATTTCATGTCTATGGTTTCTAATTTATATCTGTATAGTGAAAAGTAATTGCATTGTAAGCTTATTTTGACTCTTTAGGAGTCTTTTGATGATGCCAATAGAAACTTTTGAATAAAGACATTCTAAACACTTTAGAGCTTACGATGATGTAAATCAAAAATATAATTTTAAAAGCCTTGAATTTTTAAGTTCCCTAAATAATTTTCTGTTTACACGCTTTTTTGAAAACGTTGGCAGACAAAAGTTTTATTATGTCTTGACCACGACACGATTAATTGCTTCAGGGAGAACTTAACTACTTTTTATTATTTTTAATTTAAAATGTGTGCCAAAAAACATACACGAATAAGCTAACATTTGAAATTTTGTTTTTAGTACTGAAAATTTTTATTAAGGTTTATTTAATTTATTAAAAATTTATTTTTAAATGGCAATTTAGGGGTCTTGTTGAGAGGTATAATGTTTAGAGAAGATAGGGGCTAGGGTTTTTTTAGAAAATAATTCCAAAATCAACTTTATATTTTTTCGAACACAACCACAGGGAGCTTTATTTGGGGGGAGGGAAATTATTCATGACATTTTTTGTTAGACTAACTTTTGATTTTCAAAGAAATAGGGGAGTTTGACCACCTCTGGATACGCCCATGCACATCACTAAATTTTTTGGTCATTATCGTCTTTGCGTGTTATTGGTCGATACTTGAGTCTTTATACTACGGTGTTTTTAGTGTGTTGCCACACTTTTTCCAGTGACGTAACAAAGGAGGGGTGACTGGGACTTAGATCCCGAACGACGAAGACCCTGCTTTTTTCAAGACAATTGAGATGACTGTAGTATGTAATGGAGCTTAGTTTGGGCAGCACTGCCTTATTTCACACCTAAAAAAACTAGTTCTCAATATCTTCTGAAAAAAATTACCAAAAAAGCGCAATAAAAAAAATCACATTGAAACTCCAGAATATTTCCAACTTATTTTCTATTACTTCATCTTTTAGTATTTTAGAAAGCCATTAGAGGAAGAACTGAAGACGTTAATTGACTAACAAAAAAATAAATTTATATATAAATTAAATATAAGTACAAGCCAATTAAACTGTTTTTTTTTGTTTCACAAAGCTGATAATTGTAGACGATGCCTCGTTGCCTATGCACAGCAATAAATAAATACCCATAGAACCTGAGATGATCTCTTATTTCTTTTTTTCTACGGGATTTCTATTTTTTTTAAATGCACAAGTTGAAAAATGTATCTTTCTGCAGGTTTTTATGTATGAAAATTAAATGTAAGAAAACTAGAGTAAAATCACAAATCAACGAGTGAGAAGGAGAGACAGCATTGTGGGAGAAGAAGAAGACGCGAATCACGTTTTTAGTTTTCAAAACTTTTTTTTCCCTCTTCTTTGAGTTCACATGAAATGCAAACTGAAACTCTTTTTTCATAATAACTTTACAGTTCAAAAGGATTATTTTCCTCTTATGCAGCAATAAACATACAACATTTTTTTTGTCATTGTTCATAAGAGTCAACCAGTCATATTTGCATGAATCGAAGAGCTATTGATGGCATTTACACATACACTTCGCTTTTTTTTGTCTCTCATTTCACTGTAGCTTTCAGCTGCGCCTTTAATATATCACGTTTTTAATGTATAACAAGATCGAGTCATTTGAGATAACAAGTTCGAACGATTTTCCAAAACATAAAAATGAAAATGAGGAGGGAGCTGGATGGGACTATTCATGTATTCGCACCTTTTGACCTGCGAGAGATTTTTATAAGTTAAACTTAGATTTCACATTTAAATTAAATGTTGCAACAAAAAGTGTTGAAAATCAACTAGTTTATTGTGAAGCAGTGAGTTAGCCAAAACTTTGTTATTAAATCACACATAATGTGTTACTACTAAAGCCTTTTTGCTTGTTATAATGGAATTTATAAGTGAATTTTTGGAATTCTAGTCATATAGAACTCTAGAGATCCAGGGGCGTATCCAGGGGGGTGACGTGGGTACCAAACGTAAATACCATCCAGGACGGAAATTTTCTTCATTTGGCTAGAGTTTTTTGAGAAAAAAATCCTAAAACACACTCTAAATTTTGCCATAAATCCCAAAAAAATCTGGTTACGTCCTTGTCAAAATAGAGGTTTTTGAAGTTTTAGGAAGGGAGGGGGGTTGGCATATTATTCCAAAAATAATCGTGGATTAAAGAAATTTTCAAAAGAGGTAGGGGTTTTGACCTTAAAACCCCTCTGGCTACGTCTTTGTGTAAATCAACAGTACTAAAACTATGCCCCGCGATACACTACTTTGAAATTGGAAATTGGAGATTCTGTATAGTGTATATTAGTGTATTAGTGTGTCACGCTCTGAAAAGTTTGAGAACCACTGGTGTAGATGTATCTCAAATGGCTTTTAAGCGATGGTGCAGGTTCGAATCCCAAAATAAACTAATTTTTTAGAACTTACTATAAAGACATGGGAAGAGGGTTACTGAATTGTAAAAAAATACGCTGTAAGGTGCCATCTGTCCCACAGCGAGCATCTCCTGTATTTGGACAATGTCATTATTAGTTAAAAATCGGTTAGCTTTCGACCACTCGCAGCAATCACCATGCTATCTTAAAAATATAAAGTCGAATCGACATTTTTAACATCAGCATCAACCTCCAAAACGGTTCGACTATCATAAAAAAAATTTATTACATAAAAACACACATTTATAGGCAGGCATATTGAGAGAAATTGGAAAAGACAAAAGAGACTTTTGAAGTCATGAACTGTCTCATTCAGAGATGGCACCCACAGGTTCATCTCATTTCTGTTGCTCTGTTACGATGAGAATTTTCTTTCTGCTTTCAATATTATGCATGATACAAATATTAAGCAACCGAGACAGAAAGAAGAAGACTTTTTTATGTAAAAAGATACAATTTTTTAATATGTATTTATGCTCATTGTTGACGATGATGATGCCTCAGTATATTCACATTATTTTCATATTTAAGAAGAACTCCAAAATAAATACAAAAAGTCACTGATCTACCGCAATATGGCAAATCTTATTCTTGAAGTTTGAAGAAGAAAATTTTTGCTCTTCTTTCACTCTTGAGAATTTTTATTCATCCTTCTTCTTGTTATTCACTTGACTGATAATGCTTGAGGATAAATAAGAAACAAGGAAAGTGATTTAAAATATGAGCAACAACAAAAAAATATAATGGAATTCTATAAGAAAAAAAAGTCTGATGAATAACAAATTTCAACCTGAGGATATACAACATTTAGTCATTTTTCCAAAAAAAAAGTTTTGAAAAGCTCCTCTTAAAGACTGAAAGCTTCAAAGCCTTAGGAATTTTAGAGAAAATGTCGAAAAGCTTCGTAGAGTCAACAACCTCAAAGTGAAAATGTTCAAGTCACTCGAGACGTACGAAAATGTTTGAATAAAATCGGATGGATTGTGTAACAAAAACACGTGAATTTATTTGCGTCAAATGTTGCTTTCTCATTTAAACAGCAAAAGTCAAGTTATGAAAATGATTCTCAATTTTTTTTACTAGCCGCCATTTTAAAAATTTATCCTTTTTAGAGGAAAATTCAATTCTGTAAAAATGTCGTTGCACACAGTTTAAAAACCACTTAGTCATTAAGCTGTGAAATAATTATTGTGATGGAGGAAGTGGCTGGTTCATGATTTTGTGTCAACTTCTGTAAATAATTCCCAAAACAGATTTGATTTTGGTTTAACTTGATGCTATTTTGACCAGTTTTGACTTTAATGGAAACAATTCAATAATTGAAAAATTATTCTATTTCCCTCTGATAAGATTTCATAAATTTCCAGTATTTTTTGTAAAAACTTGATTAAAATGACGTTTAATTGACATTAGCAAAATCGACTAAATTTAACCTGATACCAGTAGTCAGTGACGTAGTCAGAATTTTGGTTGGGGGGGGGGGGGGGTGTCAATTTTTTTCGAAATGGGGGTGGAAACACATCCATCCCTCTGGATACGCTACTTAGATCAGAAAATAAACATTTTTACAAAAAAATTAATGACTGTTCGTAAAATCAATCTAAATTTCTAAATTTTAAACACCATGCTTAAAAAATCTTAGTTACACCCCTGCTCTATTGGCATCGGATATCTCAAAATACTATTTTATTCCACATTAAATTAAGGAGAGACAAGTTGAGATGAAATTTATAATCATGGTGAAATTTCCCAGAACATCTCTAGACTCATTATAAATTTATAATCACTTTGGTCACTAAAGTCCAGCATTGATCCAGTAGCTGACACAAAATTCATTTCCGAATCTCAATTTAAAGTCCATTCCTTAAAAAAAATTTACCAACTTTAATAAACTTTATTCTACCAATTTAATTTTATCTAATTTCTGCGGTCATTTAAATTTCGATCAGACAGAGAAAAAATTTTTTTACTTTATCTTTCCTGCAATCCCAATCCTAATGTATGAAAAATATGTATTCAGTCTATATGTGCAGCAAAGCAAATTTGAATAAATGAATGTACATTAAACTTTTTTTTTCATCTACATAAGTGGCATGGGAGAACACTGAACACAAAAATAAAATCTTTTCTGTGGCGCGAAAAATCAGATGAAGGCATAAAGGAAACTAGTGTGTGTGAAGTTGGGGCGAGACATATCTTCTTTCGAGAATCTAATGTGTTCTGATTTATGACCTATTTATGACATTAATGACAAAAATTTTTCAAATTTGACACCCTCGAAATTTCCGAGATCCAGCTATGCTGTTTTTGGTCGATTTTCTCGCCCCAACTTCACACTTACTCTTTTTAACTTTTCTCAAGAAGGGAATATCCAAATGAGCTGAAACTTTCTCTGTTTTATGACATCTTGGGTACTTTCAGAAAAACTATGAAAAAATTTTTTTCGTTACTTCCTCGATTTTTTATTCAAAAAATAGACTGTTTTTGACAAACTACGGAAATTGACTACCAAAATTCAATTTCGTTTTATTTTATGACATCAAACTCTATCAAAAAACTAATTGCATCTGATTTATGACCTATCTAAGAAGTTGTAAAAACACTATTCAAAAAAATTTTTTTTTACTAAATTTCGTCTCAAAAAATGAGATTTTACTAGAAAAGTGTAAGTTTTTGGAGGTAAATTGTCATATCTCATGAACCGTCTGCTGCAAAAAATTTTTATGACATTTGTTATAAAGCTTTTATAAGTTTCTTTCATAATCCGAAAGATTTTTTAAATTTCATTGAACTACCTCTTCATACCATCGATTTAAAAATTGATAGTTTTGCCTTCCTAATGCAAAAAGCTCAAAAATTGACGAAAAAGTCAAGTCAAAATTTACTAAAAGTTTTTATGCTAATTTGTAGCCCTATAGTAACAAAACATTACCATTAGCGTGCTTTTTCAAAATAGCTTTGTATAGCTGAGAAATAACACATTTTAGAAAAAGCCCAATTTTGGCATACTAGCAGAAAGTAGCAATTTTCAAATCGATGGTACGAAGAGGTAATTCAATGAAATTTAAAAATTCTTTCGGATTATGAAAGAAACTTATAAAAGCTTTATAACAAATGTCACAAAAATTTTTTGCAGCAGACGGTTCATGAGATATGACAATTTACCTCCAAAAACATACACTTTTCTAGTAAAATCTCATTTTTTGAGACGAAATTTAGTAAAAAAAATTTTTTTGAATAATGTTTTTACAACTTCCTATATAGGTCATAAATCAGATGCAATTAGTTTTTCGATAGAGTTTGGTGTCATAAAATAAAACGAAATTGAATTTTGGTAGTCAATTTCCGTAGTTTGTCAAAAACAGTCTATTTTTTGAATAAAAAATCGAGGAAGTAACGAAAAAATTTTTTTCATAGTTTTTCTGAAAGTACCCAAGATGTCATAAAACAGGAAAAGTTTCAGCTCAGTTGGACATTCCCGTATTGAGAAAAGTTAAAAAGAGTAAGTGTGAAGTTGGGGCGAGAAAATCGACCAAAAACAGCATAGCTGGATCTCGGAAATTTCGAGGGTGTCAAATTTGAAAAATTTTTGTCATTAATGTCATAAATAGGTCATAAATCAGAACACATTAGATTCTCGAAAGAAGATATGTCTCGCCCCAACTTCACACACACAGGAAACTAATTTACAGATAATTCTGTTAAATTGCAAGAAGAATTCTTTTTCTCTTTTTTCATTCCTTTCCATTTTATTTCTTCTTCTATTTCATGTAATTTTGTAATTTAATAAACTCAATTGCGATACGATCTCAATTTAATGCTATCAACATATCGCAATTGCACATCTTGGCTACGATTTCTTAGATTACAATTCAAAGATAGAAATTTCTTTCTTCTTGTTTCATCCACAATTCATCCATGTATGCTGTATGGAGATAGATTTAAGCAGAGTTGGCAGGACGCTGAGCGTCGGACGCTGAAAACCCAAAAACGTCGGACGCTAAGTAGCGTCGGACGCTAATTTTTTTTTGAGCGTCCGACGCTGGTAGCGTTCGACGCTGTGAGCGTCCGACGCTGTGAGCGTCCGACGCTAGGACGCTGAGCGTCCGACGCTAGTACAAATTTTCGAAAAAAAATTAATGTTTGTAATTTTTTTTTGGAAATGGAGAAAATGGATGGAAAATGGTGAAAAATTATGGAAATTGTTGGAAAATGATGAAAATGGTGGAAATTTATGGAAAATGGTGAAAATTGTTGGAAAATTGTGAAAAATGATAAAAATGGTGAAAATTGTTGGAATATTGTGTATATGATAGAAAATGGTTGGAAAATGGTGAAAATTTATGGAAAATGGTGAAAATTGTTGGAAAATTGTGTATATTGATAGAAAATGACTGGAAAATGATAAAAATTGTGGATATGATAGAAAATGGTGAAAATGATAGAAATTTATGGAAAATGATGAAAAAGGTGGAAAATGGTAAAGAAACGATGGAAATTATTGGAAAATGATGAAAATGGTGAAAATTGATGGAAAATGATAAAAATGGTGAAAATTGTTGGAAAATTGTGTATATGATAGAAAATGGTTGGAAATTGATGGAAATTGTTGAAAAATGGTGAAAGTTTATGGAAATTGTTGAAAAATGGTGGAAATTGATGGAAAATGGTAAAAAATGATGAAAATTGTTGGAAAATGATGAAAGTAGTAGAAATTATTGGAAAATGATGACAATTGATGCAAAATGGTGAAAATTGGTAGAAAATTAATGGAAAATGGTGAAAAATGATGCAAAAATGTAGACCACCATTTTCAACATTTTCCAACAATTTTCATCATTTTTTACCATTTTCCATCAACTTCCACTATTTTTTTAATTTTTCATCATTTTTCAACAATTTTCATCATTTTTACCATTTTCCATCAATCTCCATCAATTTTCATCAATTTCCATCAATTTTCAACCATTTTCTATCATCTACACAATTTTCCAATATTTTTCACCATTTTTATCATTTTTCACGATTTTCCATCAATTTCCACCATTTTCATCACTTTCCAACAATTTCCATCGTTTTTCACCATTTTCTATCAATTACCACCATTTTCATCATTTTCCAATAATTTCCAACCATTTTCTATCATATACACAATATTCCAACAATTTTCACCATTTTTATCATTTTTCACGATTTTCCATCAATTACCACCTTTTTCATCATTTTCCAACAATTTCCAATCATTTTCTATCATATCCAACAATTTTCACCATTTTTATCATTTTTCACGATTTTCCATCAATTTCCACCATTTTCCAACAATTTCCATAATTTTTCACCATTTTCCATCAATTTCCTCCATTTCCAAAAAAAATTACAAACATTAATTTTTTTTCGAAAATTTGTACTAGCGTCGGACGCTCAGCGTCCTAGCGTCGGACGCTCACAGCGTCGGACGCTCACAGCGTCGGACGCTCACAGCGTCGGACGCTACCACCGTCGGACGCTACCAGCGTCGGACGCTAATTTTTTTTTTGAGCGTCCGACGCTAGTAGCGTCCGACGCTGGTAGCTTCCGACGCTAAAATAGGACGCTCCCAACTCTGGATTTAAGTAAATGTTTTGAACTTTTGTAAAAAAATAAAAATAATATAGTGAGATGTGGAGGTAAATTGGGTTTGAGGTTGTGTAAGATTATGTATAAGGCGCATTTTTGAGGTTAAATGTGTTTCTGAGCAGTATTTTATCAAAAAGGTCAGAATTTTTAGGTTTTCATCTGCCTAGCATATTTTCTTCATGATGGTCGAGTGACATCCATGGAGATGTCACCTGATCACCAAGAAAATTTTGTGGATCACCAAATAACTGACATATCAATTGAGATGCTTAGATAATAATTTTGCCATAAATAAATGCTTAGTGGGTCCAGTAACCTAGAAATTCTGACTCCATTTATTTTCAGATATCCAATCGTCTTAACAACTCAAAAATCAAATTACTGGAATGTATTGATGATGAGCTTCAAATCCCTACAAAAAAAATATTTTAATATCAGACACAAAGGTTCCAATCCAGACCCAAAGACAATCCACCATCAAACAACCACAATCACACCAACAACACCCTTTAGACAGCAGTTCTAAAAAGCTATTTAAATTATTTAAGAGAATAAAAATGAAGCAGAGAAAAAGAAGCGTGAACGAATGGAATATTGGAAAGGATAGGAACTATTTTATAATGGTGCATATGCACTTAATCTAATAATTTTCACCTTTATATCCAACAATCATCTTTAATCGAATAACATTCTGTACGCTAATTCACCTTAAGGTCAAATTCTACTGATTCGTCTGTTGATCCGAATCAAGAAGAAAATACAGAAAAGGAGAAAAGAGTCTTTTGACTTTAATTGGTAATTATCGTTTCTGATTTTGTTATGTGTGAGGTAAGTAGAGGTTAAGGCGATGTATCATGTGCATTTTGTCTAGTTCTCAGTGAATTTTTCTACTCAGCATTCATTTTGAAGGGACTTTTTCAGTTCATATCCACCAAAAAACTGCGCTCATATCCAACCTTCCACAATAATCGTTCAGAACGAATGCTTTCTTCTTCCTTATAACCTCCAAGGTACAATAATCGATAATAATTCGAGCGTGGTCGAAAAAAATTCAATTAATGCATAAGTCGTCAGACATCAGATCTGTATATTTAGTATCGAATCAATGTATTCCTATCCAACAACAAAGAAAAAACAAAGCAGCATAAAAAAGGTTATAAAATATATAAACATTTGTCAGACGAAAGAAAAAGGTTTTTGGCCTCTCTAACTGTATGTAATGTGGCAGACAATTTTCTCATACCATAGAGCTTTCGGTATTCAGCCCAACCCGCCGAAAAAGAGAAAAAAAAATATTTTCTGCACGAAAATGTGCGTATGAACTTTCCGTTGAACCCCCGAAAATGAAAAAAAAAGCATTTTATGAGTTCGATGAACTCTCACAGACATGTAGAATCAGAAAGGGGCTGAATGTGGCTTTTCTAATACATACGCACAATATTTTATTACTTTTTGGAAGTAACACGCAAAGTGGGTGGCAGACAAAAGAGGATAAAAAAGGCCTTCGTGGTGATCTTGAATCGCCTATTTTGAGGGTCATGACTCGACATAAAAAGAGGCAGACAAAATGGAAATAGACATTTTCTTTTTGTTTAAATACACGAGACATAAACGAGGCTTTTTCCATGGCAATAGAAGATAAAGAAGGCAATGAATGTTTTCATGCTTTTTTATGGGGTTCTTCTTGTTGGAATATGGGGTTAGGTGTTTAATTTGTCTGAATGTGTCTGAGAAGTTGTTGCTGATGGAAAGATGTTGAATATAAAATTTGAATTGAATTTGTTCAATGAAGTCTTAGACATTTTAGACTTTTGATTTTTTTGCAATTATTTGTGAATTTATTTTGAATTCTAGCAACCTTTTGCTATTATTATTATTTTTATTTAATTATTTCTTTTCATCCAAAAGAAAAGCCACCTTAAACAGAGGCTGATTAAAGTGTCATAAAAACTTTTGTTTAAAATCATTATAAACAAAATTTAAATCAACTATTATATAAGTTTCAGTGGTCAAAGCCGTTTAAGAAACTCTAAAGTTCAAAAATAACGGAAGTTCAAAATTTGAATTAAATGTAAAATCTAGGTTCAAAATCTAGGGTGTTTCTATGGGTTTGTCAGCGAAGATGACTTTTTGCTTCTATAGGAACAGACAATAGTAACTAAGAGTAGTGTCTGTAAATTTTGACTTAGACACAGAAATCATTGGTTCAAGTCTCAGAAGGTCAATAAATATTTTATTTTAAAATAACATATGTAGCTTGTAGCCTCAGATCTCCTTAAAAATATTCTAAGTACGTCCATGTCTCCAAGTACAAATGCGCTTCAAACTCCAAACATCAAAATTTTCAAATATCGAAAATCTCTACAATTCTCATGTAATGTGAAACTTTATTTTAGAGTCATTCAAAGGTGCACATAGCATTGTTTAATATTCATTTGTTTATAATAACCCGAGCATTGTCAATTATCACCCGAGATATTGAATATAATCTTTGTAAAAAACAGAAATCAATAAAAAGGAATATCAACAAAAGGAACAAGAATATGAGAAGAGCAACAAGGAAAAAAAATGCAAAAACGAGAGAAAGAGCCGAAAAAAGTACGGCAAAGAACTTTAGTTCCTTTACGCGACCGCCAGCAGTGGCAATTTAAAGGCCATAAAACATCCCGCAAATGAAGTTTTGATCACTTATAATCGATAACGATAACGTAATTGGGGCCTATTATTATGCTCATATAGGCAATTTTCTTATTCTTTTTCTCTGCTGCTTATTCTCTTCGATTACTCGATTCGTTTACTTCAAATGATTGTGAAATAATTTTAATGTTGACAACAATTTTATAATTTATATACTTGCATATGTATACATTCGATTATATTCTGAAAATCGAGGAATCTGCATTGCCATTTAATACAATATTTTTTTTCCTCTTCGATTGTTATTGAATTGAAGGTATCTGCGATAATTTTTATTTTGTTATGCATTGTTAATTCTACTCTTTTTTCCTGTTGTTTATCGTTTACGATTTTTTGAATGACGCAACTCGACTACTTTATGTGATGATATCGTAAATAATGAAAAAAAAATTGAGAATCGTGACAAGTTTTGAAGAAACTTTTTTTTTCGCTTCAAATCGATAAAAGTGAGTGAAGAAACTTTCTGTGTGACTTGTCGAAGGGCGTTGGAATATAGTTTGAAGTGTTTTTTTATATCGTGATAATTTTTTAAATGAATTTCTACTGAATTCAGCTAGGTTTATGGGGTGCTTTATTTTTCAATGTCTAATGATTAAACTTTATTTTCCTTAAATTAGTCGTGTAGGCTTTTAATTGATTTTTCGAGCGTAGGAGAATTTTAGTCTCGAATTTTCACTTTTTGGCAAATTTAATTTTAAGGCTTAAAATTAAGGATCATTCATAAATAACATCCATCAAAAAATTGGATTTTTAAATCCCACAGTTACAAAATTTTCAAAAAAAAATGATTTAATTAGTATGTGAGCCTCATGGCTATATAATATCTAAAACTAAACATCATTTACGAACAACCCATCCCTAAAAATACCCAAAAAATTTCTTATTCCACGCCTTTTTAATCCAATTAATTTTGTCTTCTGATCCATAATTTTAAATTTCCCCAAAAAATATGTCTGCACCATCAATAACCCCACAACAAAAAAAAAACTCATGTCTACCGATACTTTCAGTAATAAAAAAACGAAATCCAATCCCACCACCCAATATCTTGTGCTTATCCTTACAATGTAGCACAGAAAATAATCTTCCCAATGGTTCATTGAACCATTTGTAATCCTCGAAAAAAATTCTAGAATTATTCCTATAGTATGTCTTCGTAGCTCAGAGAGATGTTATATCACAAGTTCAATATCCTTTCAAATTTCTTCTTAGCTTTGTGGAAATGAAACTTTTTTCTTCTTATCGTTAAGTTTCGCAACATTTTTTGTTGGAATTACGATGAAAATGTGTATTTGTATTGTGGGATATTATTAGGATATGAAGTCATTTTGTGATTTGAGAATTTTGGGAGGAAAGAAAATCATCATGTGACTTAATGTGAACCAGGGGTATATCCAGAAAATTTGTTTGAATTTTTTTTGTTTGGATGGGAAAATTTTGTTGGGGGTTTGGTATTGTTTTCTTAAAAAACCCTAGCAAATTGAAAAAAATTCCAAAAAAAGGGGGGGGAGGGGTCTAGCTCCTCTGAATACGAAGATGTGAATTGACTTGGCTAGGTGAGTATATGAGTTTGAGAATCAGCAGGACAGCCAGTTATTCATTTAACCATTTGCACTAAAATTACATCGTAAATGTAGTGATTTGGACATTCCTTATAAATTGTGGTCTACTACTTATAACTGAGGTTTGGCAAGCCAAAATTCATTTAAGGAACATTATCTTTGTATCATATTTTAATTGGCAAAGGCTGAAATCTCGTAATTGAAGCAGACTTTTAGTTTTCAACCTCAAAAATCAAAATTAATCTTCATCCCAAACTATTGCAACTGACATGTCTTAAAACTCCAACATTACACAATCTGTACCAGAACTTCCTTTCATTGTCGAAAATTATCTTCAATCCCAATAAAACAATTATAAAATGCTCATCAAGTTAAAGACTTATCAATTTTTAATCCTCAATGCTTACATTTCAACGTGACTTTCGATTACAATTGTATATCCAATTTAATGTACAAAGCAACAAGAAAGAATAAGAAAATGAATTTACGAAACAAAATAAATACAAGATTGCGCACACAGTTGCAAATATAATCCCGAATGTAAAAATTGATAACAGACAGAAGTTGACTTTATGTCGTTATAACTAAAATGAAATATCAATCAAACTTGATTTTCTTCACGAAATTGATCTCGTTTATTTTTCTTATTTCAAATGAGATGGTAAGAATATTGTGTAAGGCAATGGAATGAAGTGAAGAATGACATTTGTAAAATCATTGCGTTGTCCGCAAAGGAATCTCCGATTCATTTAATGTGACATTTATATTCAATTTTATTAAATAACAATTGGAATTGATTTTTATTAGTCTGACTTCTTTCTTTGGATGGGTTTGGTTGAAGGATTGTGAATTCTGTGGGGACAGTTTGACTGACTGGATAGTGATTTGTTGCTAAAATCGGATTAATGACAGTCAAAAATATTTTTTGGAATCAAAATGAATGTAAAATGGTCGATTGCTCGCTAAACCATGGTTACGCTAGATCCCCTGGGGTAGCGTATATTCTAAGGTTTAATTCATCTCTTTAGTTTGATTTTGAACCAAAAAACTAAGATTTATTCCAACAGAAGTTGGAAAGACTCCAAAAGCCTCAAAGCAGCTAATCAAATGAATAAGTCAAATCAAAAAAAATTCCTAAAACTGCGTCTACAACCTTAAAACTCAGCCTCTTTCATTTCCTTACCATTCTCATCCTTTCATGTATACGATATTCTTTACTAAAAGCGACGCATACGGTAGAGATTGTGCTCTCATGATCATGATATTTTATATTTGTGTATAATTATATGCGAGATGCATTATGTCATTCAAATTGTGAAATTGAGTATCTGTCATTAAATTGATCTCCCCTTTTCCTTCTCTTTTGACATACACCGAATGTACAATTAATGTTTGTTTATTTCTGCTACAATATTTTTTTCTTCTCTCTGTTGCCATTCGAGTTTAATTTAATATGTATGAAATGAAAAACTTTATTCTCATATTTTTTATGCTTGCAGGAAGTCGAGCACTGTAGTGTGGGAAGTGGAAGGGAATTTTTCTACAACGCAGTTTATCTTGCATCTCAAATTTCTCTCTTGTGTGCATTTTTCCTTCTGAAAATAAAAAAAAGCTCTTATCTTTCATACACAAATCCTAAATAAATTTTATTTATGTTATGCTCTAAAAGAAGCGAGAAAATTTCGTTGAAATGAAAGCTCTTATTTTTGTAGATGTTTCGGTGCAATGTGTGAAAAACTGAAATGACATTTTCCTTGACGAAGGAAAAAAACTAACATTGAGGATGTCAGATGCATTGGATGTGTACTCTTGCCAACGTTATAGCATGTGAAGTGCCATAGTAACTTAGAATCAGAATAGCTAAGGAGTTAGCAGTTGTTGCGGTGTATGAGAGTAGGTTCTTGTGAAAATATTGCTTTGGAATGACAGGAATTTTTCTGGATAGAATGTGAGTCTAAATTTTCAGGATAAAATGCAGGGCCCCTTCCTATATTCACTTATATCATCTATATGAAGGTCTAATGCTGTGGAAATTGTTTTTCGAGAAAAAATTATTGACAGAGGAGTCTAAAATCCTTTTTTTTGGTGAACTTAAAAAGTTAATAAGGGGTCGTTCGCAAATTACGTCACGCTTTTAGGGGGGAGGAAGGATCAACGAATTTGTGACAGTCCATACAAAAGATTTTTTTTTCTTTGGAAAATTTGTGACAAGGGGGGGAGGGGTGGTCGAAAAATTCGTTTTTTAGCGTGACGTAATTTACGAATGACCCCTAACTGTAAAAATTCTAGAATATATGGATGTGGTATCGGAGTAATCGAGTCATATGTAGGAATATCTGCCAATATTGGAGTAGGACTTCTATGCAAAGGGCGTATCCAAGGGGGTATCAAAATTTGGGTATCAAAACCAATGAGGGTGTAGGTTCGATTCTCACCAGAAACCAACCTCTTTCAATTAATAAATGAAATGTTTCCGATCTGACAAAGGTTGGAGAAAGGTTTGCACAATGCTCATGACAATATAAAAAAAATCTTAAAAATTCAAGAATCTTACCTATAAATTGCTACCTTCATTATTCCAAATCTCTTCTGGTGTCTTTTCGAGCTGAAATACCAGACACAAGTGTCACTCCAAATCATTATCAATAAACTATCTGACAGAACATCAAATGCTAAATTATAGCACTATTCCATACACCTCATCATCCCTGACATTTTGCCTTGATGTGAGAGAGACACACAGCACAAGCGGACATATAGAAACTAGTGATACGTCCACGGGCTGCGGGACGGAAGTGCATTTTCCTGAACTACTGCGCACAGACCACTAACGTAAAAAAAACTAACGCAAAAATAACTGACGCAAAAAAAATTTGTCAACAAATTCTTGTAAATGATTAATGAACTTTTTGTCATGGATTAGATTCGTATTGACAGTCAAAAAATATTTAAAAAATAACGATCAGAATATATTTGAAAAATAACGGTCAAAAAATATTTGAAAAAATAACGGTCAAAAAATATTTGAAAAAACAACGGTTAAAAAAATATTTGTAAAAGAAAACGAAAAAATTTGTACCCCCCCTCGTTTACCCCCCCCCCACCTTCTATCAGTCCTCTCATACCCCCTTGATCAACTCCCCCTCGTTCCCCTTCAATTTACACCAAGCAAGATTTACGTAACGTAAATTTACATGTTTTTGTACGTACGTATTTTTACGTAATGTTAGCTTTAATTAATTTAACTTCGTGAAAAGTTTGGAAAATGTGAGGAAAAAATATGAAAATGGAAAATTTTATCATAAAACATCATGAAATATCAAAAAAGTGTAAAAAAGTGCAAAAAAAAATTTTGCTCGGAGTGGGACTCGAACCCTGGCCGGAAGATTGTAAGAAAAGTCATGTTTTTAAGGGCTACGTAAAAAATACGTACGTAAAACGTAAGCAATTTTTTCAAAAAAAGTTAATTTAATTAAGTTCTACTGCACCGATCAAAAAAATCTTTGGTCAACCTTTTGCCTGACCTAGTCCACACATTTTAAGCAAAAAACCGCATCGAAAAAGCTTAAACTGGAGGAGGAGATAGGGCGACAGACAGACAGACAGACGGACGGACGGACGGACGGACGGACGGACGGACAGACAAAACGCGGACAATAGTGTCTTTTCCCAATGGGAAAATGCACTAAAAATAACGAGAAAATATAAAATAGTATAGTAGAACAAAAAGAAAACTATGAAACTAAACTCATCGTATAGTCGTAAGTGTGTTTTAGGCACCTCTACATCATACCATTCCCTCTTGCTGTGTGCTTTTTCGACTCACATATAAAGCTCCACAAATACATTCATCGATTTATTTCGTTTCTCTTGTGTTGCCTTCTCGCGCATTCTCACAACCAAAGCAAACGCATTCGGGGACATATGTGTATGTAAGTTTTATGTATTTGAGCTTTTTACTGTATTTTTTGTGATGTAAGATTTTTTTTCCATTCTGCTTAGTTTCGATATATTTTTTTCAGTGAAGGAGATTTCCTCATTCTACTTCAAATCTCTTCCTACAGTGAAATGATATTTATAAAAGGGATTTCATGCAAGCATAATGTGCAGCTGTAAAATTTTATTATGCAGAGCTTACAGTGCATTTCATTTCAGAACCGCCAAAATGTTCATGGAATCATATTTATTTGAAGGAAAACAAATATCAGAAGCAGCAGTATCACAAGATTGGGAGCGTAACTGCCAAAAAGCAGAATTTGCAAATTTATATACAAAAGTATCGTCTATCTCGTTTCTTTTTGTGCTGTCTTCTGTATGTGTTATTCTATGATGGGTTTTTAGCATATAGAATAAGAAATAATGCAAAATTTCGTTGCTGGTTAACCGTCTGCCAGTGCACTTATCAAAAATATTTGGTATTATTCAGGAGGGGGGGGGGGGCAATGCAAAATTTAACGGTCAAATTTCGTTAACATGTTTACTGAGATGCAATTTTTCAAATACTCCCAATACAGTTGCATCTCAGTAAACATGTTAACGAAATTTGATTGTTAAATTTTGCGTTGTCCCTCCCCTGATATTATTAAATATTTGGTTCTGATATGGAAGTTTCAATAAAATTTAATTGTTTGATTGGAATTTTGAAAACTTGAAGTGCATGCGTACCAAAGATAAGCAAGGTAAACGTAAACGTAAAGATAAGTATCACAAAATGCGCTCTCAACCTTAAGAATTAAAAAATCTTCATAACTTTTTCAATAATTCTTATTACTTGTTTCATGATTTCAACTTGTCATATGCAAAAAAACTACGAAAGAGCAAATAAAAAAATCAATTTAAAATTCCAGCTTTTGATTCTATATTTAGCATGAGACGCCGAGTTCCTGATTCTTTTCTTTCTAATTTTTTATTGCTCTTTTTTGTTTGGTTATTAATCTGAAAGTTTAAAAAACATCAATTTACTTTTTTTTGCATCACTATAGCAGCTAAACAGAAACACATAAATTTGATTTGCAAAATTTTAAGCGTCCATCATTGAAACGTTGATTATAAAAGATGCGTTAATTGAATTTCGACAAGAGTCTCTCGAATTTGAATCATCTGCAAAAATGTGATGAAATACAAAATTCGCACAAATGTACACACATTTAATCATTTGACTGTGTGCCTACATATGAGTTCTTTTTTTTTGTTAAAAAGTTTTGAACGTGTTGATGAAATTCTATGTACAAATACATGTTATTATTATATTGACCTTCAAATTTTGCGTTTTGTTTTATGTATTTGTGCGTATCACATGCTTGACAACACGCTGCGGAACAGAAGCGAAAAAAACTTTTTTGGCTGTTTATGGCCTTGGTCGAACGAAAGCAAATCTTTAAATTATTTTTTTTGCAACACGAATATGAGTTTTTAGTAGGCAACAAAGCACAAAAAAAAATTTGTTGGATACATTCGAAATTTTTTGTGGTTGAGCTGCGGCTCGTGCAAAAAAAATTATTTGATCAAAATTTTTATGAGTGGCCAAAAAAATTTCGAGTGCAAATAATAATTTTTTTCTCTTACCATATAGTATAGTATGCCAAATTTAATATATTATATATGCACTGTGCTCTCACTTTTTCAATTAAAAAGGTCAAATGAATTTAAATTTGCGTAGTGCAAAAAAAATGGGTAATCAATTGAGAAGGTCACGTACGACAAGCATTGAAAGTTTATTTTTAGACAAGAAAATAATCACAAAAAAAGAAGAAATTTTGAAGCTTGCGTACACGCACTTACACATGAAAAAATACGATGATCCACGAATCTATGCCAAGGACGCTGCCGAATGTATTTTTTGAGGTTATCAGACTTTATTGCCGGTTTTATTTCATTCGCAAAAAATAAGCCTATTTAAATGTCTGTGCGTAGACGATCAATGCCTTCTCGAACAGATTAGTGTGCGTATTACTCAGACAATTATGGATTATGCGTTTTGATCAAGGTGTTAGTGGTGTTGAGGTAAGGTTCACGCACTCTCGATCAGACCGGCTTTTTATTGCAGAACAGTTCAATGATTCAAAATATAAACAAATCATTGATTGTATTGGAAATATGCGAACTATTTTTATGCGTGTAGTACGTTACGCACATTTCTATGGGATAGTTTTGAGATATGTATTTTAGTGTTGGTGTATTACGAAAGCGGAATTCCCTAGTTGGATTTTGGTAAATATTACTGACCATTCTTAACATTCTGGGAAGAGTTTATTGGAGATTGAATTTTTTTGTAGGTTTGGTCCAGAATTATTATTACATTTTTTTGAACTACTAATAAATAAAAAGTAAATTAATTTAAATTTAAATTAAGTGTATTAAAAATTCTAAAATTTCCTACTTCTTTCTTCAATTTTATTCAGATTTAATTATTTTTTTTTTAATTTTTAGGGCTCGTATGATTTTGATAAGTAATTCCAAAATTTGCCGTCCCGTTCCCATGTACCTAGAAAGCATACATTCAATTAAATTTATTCAATTTATTATAATCAGATTCTAATATCGTTCATAGTTTTTAATTCATAATTCTAAGATTTTTTCCGCTATTTTTAATGTTTTTGAATTTTTAAGTTTTTTTTAAGTTAAATAGAATTATTATTTGCTCATGAAAATACAAGACTTTTGATAAATTTTCTCAAAAATATAGGACATAAAGGAAAATTTGAAAATTAACGGAAATTTTCGTGAAAAAATACAAGTCCTGGAATTTTTTTTCTATATTTAAACTGAACAGTGTTGAAAAATACAGGATTGTTCATTGAAAAATCACGCAGATAGTGACCTTATAAATGAATGACTCCCAAACCAAAAAGAGTTGAATTGAATCAAGTTTAGAATTTTTTCCCAATTTTTATGGCTTCGACAGAAAGAATTCTTCACACATTTGATAACATCTTGCACGTTTTGTTGTTCTTTAATGCTTTTTCAGTTTATCGAAACAAACCCGAAAATAAATTTATTCAGTTTTTTCTGCAAAATTATTTAAAATAGATAAAAACTGCTGTTGCATCCAGGAAATGATTTTCTGTTAATTTTAAAATACTCTGTAGACTTAATTTAAGAGACTAAGAGTCATTTTGGTTTAAGAGTGTAAAAAGGTATTTAAAGTTAAAAATTTAGATTAACAAAATTGAAACCTTTCATTTTTAATTAAATTTTAAAAAATCCAATTTTGTTAAGAGCATTGAAAAATGTTGTAAAAAATGTAACATAGGATTAGAAAAAAAAATATTTATTGAGATTTTATGACGAAGACAGTGCAAAAAAACAATTCAAAAGATTAATTTTTTTAGATATACATTAAACGACCTTTCCTTTCATGAACGACCTTTCTGAATGGGCTATTCATAAATGACGTCAAGCAAAAGACGAGATTTTTAGACCCTTCTCCTCCCTCTGTCACAAAGTTTCCATTTTGTATGGAATAACAAAATGGAACAGTGTCAGAACCCCATCCCTCCATCCCTGAAAACTGGATGTTATTTATGAACGAACCCTAATCGAGACATTCTTGAAAAAAATTGGTGGTTCATCATTCAAAAATAAATTTTACAGAATGCCAACAAATTAGTCAACAACATTTAAATGATCCAAGCATGATCCTCAAAAGTGCGTAAGATCAAAAAAGAATTCTCATCTTAAAAAAGCAGCATACAGAACATACTTCACACGATAATTTACCTCCAAAACAGTGTAATTGAATAAATAATTTTTGTTTCCATTATTTGCAATGCACATCCTGTTAGTAGGTCTAGTCAGAATAACAATACGAATGAACAGAAAAAAATTGTAAGCTATACGTTCAACGTTGGCTCAACGCACCTTTGACCTTGATGCGTCTACAAACAATAAGTACTTAATTTTATTCTTCAATTTTATATCGCGTTGTGTAATTACCAAAGCAATTGACTTCATTCTGCGTATATTCCAAATGGTTGATTTTGTATTTGGCCGTATAAATTGTGCACTATACTGCCAATCAAGCCAATAATTGCTTCTTCCCTTAAAACTTCTAAGTACAATTTAATGGAACTAAGAATAAAGAAATGCAAATTATTTTGCTGTTCCTTAAAATTTTGTTTCTTGTAACATGTGTGCTTAGCTAATGACGATTTACTTTTTAAATGCGAGAGAATTCAATTGAAATTGAATATTGTAAAGGCATAAAAAAAATTCAGCCTGTGAATTGTGTGAGAATTAAAATTAGGGATTAGATTATCTAATGAATAAAATGTGCTCAACGACACATGGACGTGAATTTTGGTTCACTTAAGCTCATTATTTTAATTGAAATTTAATGCAAGTTAATACGTGAACAATTCAAATGGTTCTGCATGTATTAAGGTTAAGGTCAATGGGGATGTGGGTTTTCTCTGTATTTGTCTTATCTTTTTCGTTATTGTAATCCAGATCTGAATTTAAATTTGATAGTGTAGAACTGGATTTTTTGGTTTGTGTATTTAACACATGTGAATTTTATCTGAGAATATTTTTGGTTTAAACACTTTTTTTGCTGCTTGATGTTGTTCTTTTGAATTACGCAGTGGTCTTTGAAATGCAAAAAAAAAAATTAAAACTAAGCAGGATAATTTTTTATAATAAATTATTGAATTTTGTACTCTGTACTGTGTTATTTCTCGCTACTTCTTTGTAGTATCTACCTTGTAGTAAACAACTAGCGTTAAATAATTTCCAGAAATTTGGTCGCGTGACTTATTACGACCTACTCGCAAAATATACTCTCAAATCTGCTCATCTCAGAAAATGTCTCTGCAGCAAATCGTCTACAGCTAATTTCTCATCTAAGTCACAGTCAAGGGTACGTAATTGATCAAAGTGATCAAAAATTAATTAAATTTACCAAATTTAGCTGAACAGTTTCGCATCCTTGATCACAGTCTTGCTCTTCAAAAAAAAAATCAAACTTGCTTGTGATTCTGTCAAGAACACAATGTCCTGATGTACCTCAAAATACAGAATTTTCGGTGCAGATAGGTTTCTCTGTAAAGTATTTAGCATTTTGAAGTTTGACATACCTCAGCCTAGTAGCTCGTAGTTAGGGGGTCAATTGGGAAGAGGGAAAATCCCACCTTGATGAAAAATTCTTTAATTTACTAATTTTTGAAATAACCTCTAAAAAAATTCTGGCTATGCCGGTAATAAACCTATCTAGATTAAAAACGGGTTAAAAACTTGCCTTTACTAGAAAATTGGATCATTGGAGTACTGAAAATTTATTGATATTGAAGACCAAAATGTTGAATTCTTTATTAAAAGTTTATCAAACCTTGCAGTAAAGTAAAAAATTTCCAACTAATTTATTGAAATTAATTCAATACAACAACAACAACAACAACAGAATTATGATGTCATTTTAATGACATTTGTGTTTTATGGATTCTTAAGTAATAAAATAACTTTGATGTCACAAAAATTCGCAATAAATTAAAATTAATCTATAAAAAATTTAATGATATTCAAAAATATTTTTTTTAATTGTTTCAGCCGGAAATAAAACCACAGGGACCGAAAAGATGTCAACATCTAATGCAGAAATTTAAAAATAATAAAATTTTGCAAATCATATAAATTTAGAGATTTCTTTATAAATTTTCAAATGGTTCTCAGAAACGCCACACCATGCCATATTCAATGCATGTTAAAAATAAATATTAACTTCTGTATCTTTACAATTAGCATTATTTTTATGGTTAACACCTTTTATCCATTTGATTCGACACTTTCGAGTTCATTTTTACGATTGTAATGTTCGTGTTAGATGGAAAAATAATTTCAAAGATTGACAGCAGAAAAAAAATGTATTTATGTTGAAAAATCATTAAATCAGGCTTAATGCATTTCCATGTTTTTATAATGTTCCATACATTGTACTGTAATTAAAATGTGAAAATAGAAATTTGAGAGGTGAAAATTGCATTTAATGTAAAAATAATTAGCACATTAGTGTACAAAAATGTGGTTATTTTCCATTACTTTACACTTAGCATTTCACATTTTTCCATAGAATTTTATTTCTAATTATTATGGGCTAGATTGATTGACATGGTGTTAAATTTAAATGTTGTGTTAATCCACTCAAATGGAAAAATTGGGGATGAGAAAATTAAATTTATTTAGAACTAGTATACTGTCCCGTTAAGCATGACGGATAAAATAGTAAAATAATAAAATTAAATAATACAAGAGGGTCTTTAGGGACCATAATCTCGAATGTCTTGTCATTTAGTGATGTAAAGAATGAACCAGGCAAAAATATCTGCAATTAGCAGCTTGGAGGAGGGAGAAGGGGGGATCAGCTGGGGGGAGGGATGGAAAAGAATTTTTCAGTTGAAACTCCCTAGAAATTTTAAATAAATAAAGGTGAATTGTACTCATTTATATCCCTGGCCTACGCTACTTCTTGCAACTAAGATATATATCAATTGCTTACTCTCTTTGAATTTCGAGGTTTTTTTTGTAGGAAACGTCTAAAATATTGTCAATTTATGGTATTTTGGAAATAAATCACGCAACACGTCAAAAACTCACTAGCGTCATGTGCTGCGCCACACAGTTTAGCAGACACTATTGTGGACACCTCTCTAGAAAACCTACCAAACATCATTTAAAATAAAAAATTGACGTCAATGCCCGAGCATGTATTCTTTAAAAAGTAATTAAAATTTCTAAATTTTCCATTATAAAGTTCACTGAATCATCAATATCTCAACATTACTACAAAGATCAATATTTCTACCGAAATTCGAAACTATGTGTTCATTCATTAGTTCTAATGAACTCAATTATGAAAGCATTATCAAATAAATTCTGTGCAAATAAATCCATATACTTACACTTTAATGCTCACAACTAATTGTTATGTATATTTTCATCCTCATTTCATTGAACTATAACGACTACTCATTCCCATCCATATAACTTTTTTCCTCATTCCCATTTCATCCTTCTCAGGAACATGGAAAAAAAGTGTATAACCATGAAGAAGACTTGCACAATTCAATGTATCGGAAAAATTCATCTAGTGCTGCAGAAAAATACTGGCAGTAGAAAAATCAATAGCAAAAACTTCGCTGCCTGAGCAAAAAAAAAGTTTTGAGCTCACGAAAAAAAGAACTTTTTTGGAACTGACGCATGAACAATGAACGGGAAAATTCAATGGCAGATGGTTGAGCTTTCAGTTTTTCCCTTTCCTCTTCTTCTTCTTCTTCCCTTTTTTTCGTATAGATATTTTTATACGTGCTGTATAGGGCTCTCGATGTATACAAAAATATTTTTTTGTTTTCCGTTGCACACACAATATCACTTCAATGCAGTTGTTGCGTCGTGCATGCAACCGAAGTATAGATGGATTTTTTTTTTATTATGTTGCAAACACCAATACGATGCACAGAGAAGCCACACCCTTTGGCAATCTCGCATTGGTTACGATTGTAATTGGATAAGGTCCAAATCAATTACAATCGAAAAAAAATCGTGTATTGAAAAGTTTTTTTTTGTGAAAGTTTCGCAGGAAAAATGTTTTCGTTCGAAGGTAGGAAAATGATGTCGGGGGTGATATACATGCACAAAAACTTTTTTCCTCCTTTTCGAACTGCGTTTCACCACTCATCAATCGATAGTTGAGGAAAATTCTCGCAGTTTTGTTCATTTGAATGAAAACTTTTTCATTTTCCTTTTTTGAGAAACTTTTTTAGAATTTAAATTATCTTGAGAAGAAGTATAGCAAGCAAAGTTCTTTAGCTCCATTACCTATCATAACATATAATGTGTGTATGTAAGCATAAGAAAAAGTTTCTACTTTTGTTGAAGAAAACGATATCAGATGTTTCGATAGGGATGGGTACTTTATAGTACTAAATGGGGATTTTCAAGATTTTTTTTTGTATTCTGATGTCTTAGGGTGTCTTAAGGGGATAAAAAGTGTATTTTGTTCCTCGACACATGTTTTTGTCATTGCTGCTAAATTTTTGCTTCAGAAAAAATGTTTAAAAGGGGTCCTGACCTACCTGCTTACTTCCTGGGTTCTGATTAAGTCGTATCTTAGGGTAATCTATGTTCGATATAGTGGACAAAAAGCCGCTAAGTCATACTCTAGTTTCCTTAATTTTAGGATGTTAAAAATTTAAGGCGAAGTTGCCAAATTTAGCGCCTAGTGCTATACTACAGACACACTTCAATTCCAAAAATTTTAACTCCGCTACCAGCTTTCTTCCATGTACTCATCTTACAAACTCTGTAAAATTCCACGCATCGCTTGCTCCACATTAGATAAACAAACCATATCTAGAACATTGATGACGAAAACGACACCCACACCGCTAGCTTAACTCTCTTAGCATTAAACTTGATATTATATGTCATGAAGTTTTAAAACAATTATTTTCACTGTTTTTTTAAAAAAATGAGTTCAACTTTCTTCATTCTCCACTTCTTCTCATCCTCTATCTCTCGCTTTTCCATATTTAATTAGTAAAGTTTTTCTTTTCCATGAACTTGAACTATTATATGTGCAGTGTGCAAACTAATGATAAAAAAGGAGAACGAATCACTTTTGGCTTGAAACTAGACTAACTATACAAATTTTTCATCATAACCTCCTCGTGGCTCTTGCATTATTATTGCTATTAAAGTCATGCATATTAAAGTCAATTGTGTTGGCATGTTGCTTGTCTTTTAGTCTTGTTATTCTCCTTTTATAAATTGGATAGATTTAATATGTGTTTATCGATGGGCTTTGGTGTATAAGGTGCATGAGACGCATTTTTTGGGCGTCTTTGCTTGATTTTTAGTTTAATTTTTTTAAGATTAAGATTTAAAATTTTTGGGTATTTTTTTGGAAAGTCTTTAGAATTTGAGCAAGTCAATATGAATTTTTGGGATTCGGCTCATGGGATCAATGGAATATTCCACGGAATTTTATTTATTTTATCTCCCAAGCTAATTTTCAGTAATGACATTAACAATTGGACAGGCAAGCGGAATTATTCATGGTCAAAACTGAGCAACAAACCCTAATAAAAAATGCTTAACTCTCACGTCTTTCATGTTCACAAGGTCAAAATGCTATCAATATCCAACATTTCTCTCCAATATAATCGGCATCAAAAAGAGCCGTTTTAAGTAGAGATGAAAAATTAACAAAAATAAAAAATACCATACACGATGTTTTCGCGCGCTCACATATTACTTTACATCGCCCACAAATCTCATTAGCGTTTTACGTCTTTAAATTACATTGCGTTCCCTTCAAGTTTTGCCAATTGCCATAGCATGAATAAATTGCAAATCAAGAGAGAAAGAAGGAGAGTGAGGCAAAAAATACAGAAGAAGAGAGAAGAAGTAATAATTGAATATAAAAAAATAAGGAAACGCAAAAAAATGTGCATGGCATGGGAGAAAAATATTTTTTTTTGCAGTGTGTATATTTCATTTTATGTATGAACATTAAAGATGATGATGATTGTGTACTAGAATTTGGATTTGAGATGTGTTAAATATTTATTAGAATAATCAGTGATGTTGAGGTTGATATTCCTTTATTAATAGGGGGACATAGGTATATGCTTAGTACTATCTGTACTTTAAGGGGTCAGTCTCACGAACTATTGTCAAAATGGAGAATTCGATTGGGTCTGGACCCCAAAAATATTTTTTTCTCAGATTATGCTTATGATATAACCTCAAAAAATTATCTTAACCTCAAAATAAAGCCATAACCTCAAAATCAACCTATCATACCTTAAAATCTTATCACAAATAATCAAACATACCAACCATGTAAACTATACAACCAAGCCATACCATCGAAGATGTGAAATAATTGAGTTTTGTGTTATTTTTTAAGAGAAACGCAAAATCAATCAAAATTTTTTTAAAATTATATTTTTTTCTCCATTGCATATTTGCTGCATATAATGTCGTTTGCTGTGTATTGAAATGTTGAGAAACGTAAAAATAGGGAAATGTCAGTTGTTTTTAAATTGCTAATGAATTTTTTTCCTCTGTTTCTCATATTTTAATATTTACTTTCAATTAAATGAAGCTGTCAAATCTGTCAGAATTTATATAACTGTTATTTGTCAATTTCTGTATGTTTTATTATTGTTGATATTTTAATGTAGATGATTTTTTTGTATGAGGGATTTTTATTGTGTTATTGGAGCATAGGGTGATGGAAAATTTCAAAATGAATTTAATTTTTTGGGGGTTAAATTTATATGACAGGGTTAGACACTGGATTATCAGTTGAAGGAAGGAATATAAGCTTATCTATAAAAATTAAGCACAAAACTAGTTTCAGTCTCTTGAGAGCTCAATTTTAAAATTTCAAAGCCATAATTAATTCCCATAAGTGCAATACCCCAGAAAAAAACTTCAATGAAGCAAAAACTTCCTCAAACATAATTACGAACACAGCATGCATCCACAAAATGAGACATCATCATCTTGCAAGCTCGATGTTAATAACACATTGTTCAACGCTCAACATTAATTTATTTTTTCCCTTTCAAATCCCCAAAACTAGGTCAATAAAAGATTTTTTTTAAATTATATTTTCTTTGTTTGTGAACAATGTCACTCGTCCTATGCATTATTGAACTCTAAATAAATTCTTCAGAAAAATCATTGCGTTTCTCAATCCAATGCAATGAGAACAGCAGAATTATGTTACGAAAGAAGAGTAAAATAAAATTTTATTACACATGATTTTTCCGAGTAACTCATTTGCATTTCGCAATAAATATGCACGTTGGATGAGTTTCATGTGCACACAAATTGTGAATTGGGCTCAGGTAGAATGACAAAAAGAAGAGCAGCTAAGGAGGAGAAAAATAAAGTTAAAAAGAATCCATTTTCACGAATAAATAAATGTGAGATGATGACAATTTGATATCGCAGAATAAAATGAGCTTCATATAAATCAAGTATCATCTTAATGAACTGAAATAAGTGTGCAAATGCAATTCAGACGTGAATTTGAATTTTTGAGAAATTAAATTAATCGAGTTGAGTTGAAGTTGATTGTGAAATTTGGGGACTAAGGCGCATTTCTGAAGCTTCTTACTTTATTATTTTTGAATCCTTCAAAATCCTTCAAAAAAAGAATCTATCAAAAGCAATGTTTTAATTTTTTAAAAAAGCCTCGCTTCAATTTGAAATTTTCAAAAGCGTCGCTTTAAATTTTCAATCTTTCAAAAGTCCTGCTTTTAATTTGAATCTTTTAAAAGCCTCGCTTTAAATTTGAATCTTTTAAAAGCCTCGCTTTAAATTTGAATCTTTTAAAAGCCTCACTTTAAGTTTAAATTTTACAAAAAGCCTCGCTTTAAATTTGAATCTTTCAAAAGCCTTACTTTAAATTTGAATTTTTTAAAAGCAACGCTTTAAATATTTAAAAAGCCTTACTTTAAAATTGAATCTTTCAAAAACCACATTTTAAATTTGAATCTTTGTAAAAGACTAGCTTTAAATTTACTCATTTTAAAATTTAAAAGTTCTCAGACCATTACGATACTGCAACTTTAAAATTACAGACATAACACCTTAATGAATTCTCAATCTCCAAAAAATTGCATCCACACGAAAATTACAATTCTCAGAGTTAATCAATAAGAAGAAGATGAAGCGATGAAGTGAGCTGAAAATAATTATCTTAATCTCACTACTTAAAATAATAAAATTAAAAACCAGCAGGATGAGAAAATTAAATAATAATTGAGCCGTAGCCTTTTATGCAGTGAAAATAATAAGTAAGTAAGTGAGAGAGAGTTCTTCATCAATAACCAGAAGTTTAATTGCCATTAACTTAATGACATAATCGAGAAGAGTAAATATTTATTCTCAATCTTGATTCAAAAAGGAAGGAAAAAGAGAAAAGAGGCATAAAGGCAGAAATGAGGCAAAAGATTTCATTTCTTTTCAATTTTCAACAATTGCAATTGCAATATTCTTTAAATAACTTCATAAATCATTTTTCATCATTTTTTTTGTTCATATATTATATTATTGTATATGAACAATAGGAGCAAGTATGTTTATTGTTGAATGGATGGATGCAATGCCCATTACTCTCCCTAAGTAGGAATTTTTACCTTTTTGCTCGAATTAATAAAACAATTGAATTTCTCTTCATGTGATTTATCTTCTCTTCTTGTGTTCGCAATTCAATAAGTTTATTAAATCATAAAATAATCTTTTATGTGAAAGGGTTAAGCTTTAAGGTCGAGAGAGGGATTCTTTTATTTATTTATCATCATTATTATTATTACTTACTATTTTGTTTTCTAGAGCTGTTGTTAATAATTATGGTCGTTATTGGCTATTTTGCACACTTTGTCTCATCAATTTAAGTATGAGTTAATGTATGTTAAGCTATCACACATCCAGCTGTTAAGTGACTTGATATACTAGCTAGTGATATGGCCAGATTTTTGAGGATATTGGTTCAAATTTTAAAATTCAAAAAATTGAACAGGTCCTGTTTACAAATACTGCTTTCCATGTCGCAAAATGATTATGACATAAAACTTGAAAATTTCTCTCTTTTTCTTCTATTTAGTCAACTCATCCAATATTATCCATTCAAAATTGGAATGCTGGTCAGATAAATAGCCTTTTTGCACTTAAAACAGTTCATCTGTCTTAATTATTACCCATTTTCACGATATTGCAATCTGTTATTTCTTTTCAAATGAAGCTGAGCTAGTGTCATAAATTATTATCACCTCAATAACAATATATTTATGTACACAAGCCTTTCTTTCTTTTTGCTCTCAGTTTTTTTTCTTCTTTTTTTATTTAATAAAGTATGAAAAAAATATAATAATAAGAAACATTAAGGAAAAATTTCCGCATGTTGTGTCGTCGTTGCATCAAACAAAAGAGTAAAAAAAAGTAAAGACAAAAGATGTGGAAATGTTGCTGGAGGGAGTTGGATGGAGCGCATTTTTTGTTAATTAAGATTTCTGAGAAAGCATTTGGAATGGAGGAGAAAAAAATTTAAGAAATTTTATGGATTTTTGGGACCTTGGGCGTTGAGCATATCCGTAGGTAGGGTTTCTGATTCCTATAGTCCAGATGAACATCCAAATATAGGTTTTTGGTGGTTAAATCTGCTATATCCTTTCAAAACTTATAATTTGCCATTAAAGAAAATAAATGTCACCTATAAATGATTTTTGGGTACGCTCCCTAGGGTACACTAGAAGCCATACTTTGAAGAATTTAAACAATAAAACACATTTCAATTAAATAACATAGACCTTAACCTGTATTGATAAGAGTCATCGCTACGACACATGATTTTTTTGATTAAAGTGAATTTTATTTCACAAAAAACTGGTGTTGTGCAGAAATGGTCTTAGATTACTTATCTCTCCGGACGTACGAAAAGTACTTTTAAATCAAGTTTACAATAAATTTATTACTTAATTTAAAAACTTCTTATTATATCACTAATCAATCAACAAGTCAAAAGTTTGGTGGCTAATTATTCTAAAAGATAACAAATTTGCAATCAAAATAACCTTTTTTATCAATTATATTGACTTATTTTATATTTAGATATCTTATCAGACAGTGAACTATTTATTTTTATTATAAGATTTTTATAAGATGTCAGGGACCCCTAAAAAGACTTTGGAAACAATATTTTTTTTATTGAAGTATAAAGAAGAATATAAAACTCAGAAGATGTTTACGTGTAGGGTACACCGAGAAACTGATCCAACCTTTTTTTCGGATAATGAACCCAATGAAAATTGGATCTACATATGGCTTTGTTCTTTTGCAAAATTGTCACCAAAAGTATTAAGTACCCCAGACACCCCTTTTTAAATTGGAAACTGAACTCTCCTTTTTTAAGCTTTTAACCTTGATTTTTGTGTCTTATGACCCAAGGACTATGACCTCAAACCAAAAATGTATTCAGGGGAAGGGGAAAGGTTGGGGGGTCAAATCCCCCTTTTTGAGAAAATGTTTTCAATTTGCTAGGGTTTTCTAAGAAAAAAATCCTCAAAACCCCCCTAAATTTTCTCATCCATTCAAAAAAAAAATTCTGGATACCCCCTTACTACGTTACTCCTAGTTTTAAACCAAAACAACCTATAAAATTTCATTTTCTAATTAAATTTCAGGACATTCAACCAGCCATCCATTTACAATAGCATTTTCTACTATCACAAAAAAAACGCTAAAAAGCGGAGCAAAATGGAAATAAAAATAAAATGTAATGTATTAAATTACGTTAGACATCACGAATTGAACGTAAATGCACGATTATTTTGCGTGAAGCATGATTTTTTTTTGCAGCATAAAGAAGAAGAATGTTCTGTTTTTACTAGATAAAAAAGAACTGCAAAGGCAATTTTTTTTCTCGTCTTCTTTTGTGTGCGAGAAGATGATGATGAAAAAAAAACGAACCTTCAAGACATTAAATTGAGGTGCATAATGCTGTACTTCTTATAACATTATATGCATTTATAATGCGAATATTATATTTATTGATAGTTTACAAGTTCCAACATTACAATTTCTATTTTTTTTTGTTATGTGAAAATAGAAGAGAAAAATGGGAATAAGAAGTTAAAGTTGACTGTATTCTTTTCGTTCTGTGCTTTCACGACTTTTTTTCGTTGCTTATCATTTTTCATGAGGAATCACGATTTTGTGTATGTTTTGACTTGTTGTCGAATGTTGGAGAAGGTGGAATTGATTATGAGGGAATTATTAGTTTAAAATCATTCACTTAAGAGAATTGAACAGGAATCGAATGGTTGTGGAACCATGTAACACCGGGATCGATAATTTAACTCATACATACCATTTATAATATTGAATATTATCCCGAGCGACACAAATGAAAAAGTCGCCGTCAAGATTCCATCAGGGATACATTTATTAACACCCTTCCACACGGAGGCAGAGGCTAAGAGGAATCCATAGGTTGTTAATAAATGTATCCCTGATGGAACCTTGACTTCTTCATTTGTGTCGCTCGGGATAATATTCAATATTTTATTGTAATAAAAATTACTCGATAATAATATAAATGAGGGGTTGTTGACAAATCACGTTACGATTTATGGGTGCAAGAGTTGACGAATTTGTGAAGAGTTTGTGGGGAAGATGGGTCGATAACTTATCGACGATAAGTCACTTTTTTGCGTAACGTAATTTACAAACGATCCCTGAACAAATAATGACAAATATTTTGATTTGGTGTATCTTAAAGCTCGGATGCACAATATTTTTATTTTCAATGATTTTAAATTTTCAGAGAGAAGCTAGAGTCGCTGAAGGCCTCTCCTTATTTTGTACTTTTACTGTCTTTTTGAGATTTTTAATTTTTGTTACTTTTTTAAATGCTTTTTGATCATTAAAATGCCAATAATTGCCAAAAGTAAATTAATATGAGTTTGAAAATGATAAAAAAATTTGTGTTTCATTCTCGAATGCAAGGTTCGAATCATTATCACAACAAAATTTAAATTGGTCCTCTCATCAAATACACTATTCTTTTTTTATTTCTTAAATCCCAAAAAAGCTCTCAAATTACTCCTTTTTTGCAAAAAGTTTTCCAATCCCATTTACAAAGCCTGTCTCACACTTCGAGAAAAGCTGAAAATGTTATGAGGTGCTTACACACATATATATATTTATATATAATTTTTTTTTGTATGCTTCTAGACACATTTTATGTGTACATTGAACCTTTTTCCTTCTTCTTCATTATCCTTCACTCAATTTTATTTCGGAAAAATGCTTTTCGTACGAAACATCGAGTGAGACAATGTGTACAAAAAAATGAACAGTCAGGCTAAGAAGAAAGACTCAAAACTTACACAAAAGTTCATTGTTGTGACGGGGCGGCCAAAGACTTACACAATTTTTATTATTTTATGCCACCAATACACAAAATTTCATTGTTTCTTCTTACCTTATATTTTTTTTGGTGAAAATGGGGAAGCTTGCTGAATGAAATACACGTTTTTTTTGTGTGGCTGATAAGAAGAATAAGTAAATTTTCGCAGTCTCGTTTACTCACACATTTGTGTGTAGACATTTTCCACAGACCCGACAAAGAAAATTTTCTTCTTCACACAACTTTTTTTTTGTATATATATTTCTGCGAGACCGAAAGAAAGCTACAAGAAGATTTTGTCATAAAAGAGGCTTTCGGCACAGACATGGGGTGTATTTACTATGGGTTTGAGGTTGATGGCTGGCGTACATTGATCTTCTTCGCAGTCAACACACTGCGTGTCAATAAACTTTTTTGGGGAAAATCTGTCTGGCAATGTTGGGTGCAATGTTTTCCTTATAGCTGTGTATTTACATCTACACACTCAATAACTTCTTTTTCTTCTTCATTTATCCAGTTTATTTTTTTACATTTTATTTTCTGTACGTTTTTATGTCTGAATTTTTTTCTCTCTCGTTTCATTCAGGTCTGATTTTTTGGTAGATTTTTTTTATATATTTTTCTTTATTTTGGGTGGATAGGAAATGAAAAAAATAGGAGGAAGCGTTAGTAAAAAAGCTCTTTCCATGTGGATAAAACTACCATTACCATTTTCAGACAAATAGAAATTGGATTCGAAAATGGAAGAAGATTGTAATCAGGAATAAAAAGTCTGTAAATGGTTTTCCTTCTCTCTATCGTCAATTTTTCCTACTCACACTGTATATGCCAAGCGCTAGACAGGCTCATTTAGTGTCAATGACCATGGAACGATGAAACTTTTTTTTCGTTGCTTCTGGGAAATTTGTAATATTAAGCTATGGTACGTAGAGAAGCGTACTATCGTTGTTTTGGGAAAATGTATATGTATATTTTTTTTGTGTAGATGAAGGATATGAAATTATTTAAATAAATTGCAAGTAAATAGTAATTTGTGGTCATTTGAAGCGCATATATTGTGGTTTATTGCTGATTTTATGACATCGTTGCATAATAATTTATGAACTTAAGGACAAAATTATTGGGTAGATGGATAAGTTTTTGTTTGTTTTTTCCATTAACCTTATTATTTTTCCTACATATTTGACGTATGTCATAAATTTGAAGTGTATAGTAAGTCAGTGCATGGAAAAGTAGTTTGTTTTAAAATATTGTCAATTTATTAAGGGGTAGAAAATTACATATCGCAATAAATGGTCATTTAGTAATAAACCTCTCTCCCCTATAACAAAACTTCAATGAAAAATTCTGATTAGTTCTAGCCCACCTCCCTCAGAGTTACTTATTATTCAATTGGTGTAATGTTGTGAGCATTGTGAATCTTTGTTAGGGGTCGTTCACTTATTACGTTACACAAAAAACAAAATTTTAGACCCCCTCCCCCCTTGTTATAAATTTTCCAGAAAAAACTTTTTTCTTTGTTTGACCTGTTACGAAATCTCAGACCCCCTCCCCCTAAAAAGCAAACGTACTAAGTGAACTAATGTAATGAACAAGAGATCGGCTTTTGGTGGGAATCGAACCCACGTACTCACAAAAATAGTGATTCAGATATCCGGTCCTTTGCTCAGACACCTCAATTGGTGTCTTAAAAACTATAGCCATATGTGTAAAAAATGAGATAGCTGCTCCTAAATAAATAGCTTTAGCCCTACTTCAAAGGTCATCATTCTCAAAAAAGCATGTCACAAGCTAAACTACAGAATGAAATTTATTTAAATAAAATTCATTAGATAGACCAGACAAATTAACAACAAGACCTCCATTTCTATCCCAACGATACACTATGAAAGAAAAAAACTATATCAAGAAGAAATAGGAAAACATGCACAGTCATCATCATCATCATTATCATCATCATATTGCACGTTAGGATGAAAATCTCTTTCGATTTACTTTCAAAATAACATAACATCTTTTGATCTAAATCAAATTACCCGTAATAGCTTACAATTTCAGTTTAGACGCGCCAGTAAGAAAGCGGGCAAAAAAAAAACACTTTCTGATGCAACTTGAGCCATTTCTTTTCTATCAATCTCTTATTTTTTTTAAATTGCTCTCTCTATGTATGTACGAAATGAAATGGGAAAAGATATAAAACTTTAATCATTCGTGAAAAATAGACAGTCATTACCCTGATGCTTTTTTTATATCGCAAGACACAAAACAACGAAAATGAATGAACAAAAAAAAGTATCGTAGAAAATTGCATTTTATCTCATCTGTACATCTTAAATATTGATTTGAACTGTAAGTTGAGTGAAAAAAGGTCTTGAAAATAACAAAACAAGTGGGAGAGAGATGAGAATTGCATTTGAGACGCATATTTAAAGGCAAAGAGATGGCTGCTTGGTCAAGCTTGTCCCAAATTTTTAAAAACTAAATTTAATATTAAAAGGGGTCGTCATAAATAACGCTCAATTTTTTGGGGGCTTTGGGGGTCTGACGTGTGTCTGTGTGACATTTCCATATAAAAAAAATTGTGAAAATTTTCTACAGAGGGAAAAGGGGGTCTAAAAATCTGATTAATTAATTTATTAATTTATTAAAAATATGAAATTTGATCTAGGTTTTTGAAAATATTCTTATCAATCTAATATAATTTATTCTCATTTCCTCATTACTAAAAGTAACAAATTTTAAAGGAATAATAATTGCAATTATGGTGTTAGGAGCAAACTAAATAAGTCAAATATAAGATCTTGCAAACAGTGACGTTACAGTTAAAAATGTAGTAATTGATTGAAACTAAGAAACATTTAAAAGTCGAGGTTCAAATCCTATCATACATTCCATCTATTAATATAATATAAATAATATAAATAAATGAATATATCTTCGTATTTGTTTTTATGCTGAATTTTTTTATGATAACTTCAGTATCATTTTTTTTGTTCAGAAAATTATGTAAAAAATGCTTTATTGATGAGCCACCTCGGAGAAGAAGTCAACCAGACGATGTTGCATTATTTTGAACTATTTCACATCTACTCAACATCTATCGTTACATTACAGTACAACTTTACTATTTTTATATATAGAAAAAAGATTTCCAAGATCACGCTATTCTTGTCTTTTTATCTTTCATTCACTTTATAATATAAAAAAGCATAAATTGATGCGTAATTATTTCTTCAACACGTTTTCTCGTTTTATGCTAGATTTTTTTATTTTATATTTTTGTTTTCTTTATCCATTAAGTCTCGCTGTGTGTTACATGAATAAGAGATCATAGATCACGCGTTGCATGAGATCAATTCAATGCAATTCAACTATCGTTCTCTTATTATTGTTGTTCCTCCATCATGCCTTTGTGTGAATCTGCACATTGCAATTTCATTTTCTACTCTTTTCTGCGTTGACTTTGACTTGTGTATCAACTTTTCTTCTTTCTTTTCTTTTAGTTCTGTAGATCTAAGTTGAAAGTGTTTTTCTTCTTTCATGAGAAAGGGCAGATTTTGTTTGAGATTTTTTTTCACCTTCTTTCTTGTTGTTCTTAATTTAATTTGCATACTTGAATCACGTCGAGGATTTTTGTTTTAGATTTGATATTATTTTAAGTTTTAAGACAGTTAGTGACAACAGAATATTATGAATAAATTCAGGAGTTGGCATCAAATTTAAAAATTAAACCTTTTGAGTAGTAGAGTAGCCTATTTTTTACGCTTTTATTTATTAAATACCAAATCCGATAACATTAAGTGTTATCTCTTTTAAAAGGGCGTTTTGAGTCTTTAGAATAGAAAATCATAAAAAGTAATTATTTAAATAAGCATTTTGCAACATATCTTTTTAAAAAAATATGAAAAAAGAAAAAAATAGTTGAAAAGTTGAATATATTCACCAATATTATAAGGTTCGAAACCTAAAATTCCTAAATTGTATTCCTGCACGAGAAAGTTTCGTAGATTGTTTTTTGAACAATTTTTTTTAAATTTATTTTTTGGTTTTTGATCCCGGAATTGTAACCATTTTTACCACATTTACCTTGGAAAACAATGCGCTAAATTTTGCAGATTCGACTTTTACAAAGCATTTAAAAAGAAGGCTTTTCTTACAATCTTCGGGTCACGGGTTCAAGCCCCACTCCGAGCAACTTTTTTTTTTACACTTTTTTGATATAGTGCATATATTGCATCTTGAATCATGGGTTTATTTACTGATGGGTGCGTGGAAAATGCGATTAATTCTCTCGATGGATAACACGAGCATCTTTTTCATTAGAAAACAAAATATTCACACGTGACGTAGCAAATAAATAACCAAAAAACTATTAGGGGCCATACAAAAATGACGTCCAACATCTAGGGGGAGGGTGAGGGGTCTGGAGGATTCAATTTAATTTTTTTAAAATTTCTGATATCCAGAAAAAATGTTTCCTTTCTTATATCCTGCAGTTGAAAGTTACACATCTATTTGTAACTCAACTTTATTGCTACAATAACATAAAGTAATTAAAAAACAGCATTAAAATCGACAAAGGCATAGGCGAAAAGAATTATTAACAATCAATTTATTGCTGTTATGTTATTTTTCTACCATCCAGCTTCTGGCTTAAACATATTTTTTTTGCGCTTCTGATGTTATGTTAATGGACATCTTATACAATTTAATAAATTTTAATTACTCGAATGAGATTCATTTCTGACTTGTTACATGTACTCGAAATATATTTAAATATATTTAAATTGACTTCCACATTATTGTTGTTGCTCGTTGCTGTTGTTATTGCTTGTTATTGTAATAATAATTTTTCTAAAGCAAGACCTTGCTTAAGGTATTGAAAGGAGTGAGACGAGTGTATGCATGTTAAAGGCATAACGCAAAAAAGAAGAAAATTACAGTGTCGGCAAAACATTAAAAGCATTGGGGAGAGTTAAATGAATCAGATCAATTAAAATTACATAGTTCGTTATCAATTGAAATCTAAGTGCTGTTGCATTCGCTTTTTGCCTTCGTTTTTTTATATTATTTTGAGATATTCAATATTTTTTGCCTCCTTTAATGCCTTTCGCAAATTCATCAGATTAATTGTTTTTATCGACTTTTACTGCATAGTGTGCATCTCTTTATTTTCTTTCTTTTTTTCAAGGAGCTCAACACACAAAAAAAAAAATGAAAAGAAATAAAGCGCAGCACTGATTGCGGTCTTTACAATTATCATTACATTTTAATATGAAATTAATTGATAATGTCTTCTCATTTTGTAATGGTGAGGTAAAAGGCAAAAAGAAAGAAAGATATCTGGATGAATAAAGAACTCAAAGAAGCATGCTCGATACAATAAAAAAAATTTATTTGATATGAAAAGAAAAATCTTTCTCTTTTTATTATTAGCACATTTTGATGGAGCTAATGTGGAAGTCTGAGTATTTTTATAAATTTTTCTGATGTTCTATTTTGGGGTCGTTCACTTATTACGTTCATTTTTTAGAAGGGGAGGGGAGGGGGAATTTGTAACAAGCTAAAGTAGATTTTTTCGTTCAAAATTTGTAACGAAGAGGAAGATTGTCTAAAAAGTTGCTGTTCTGCGTAGCGTAATAAATAAAGTATGTAGGTCTTAAAAGCCAAATTGTTAGACAACAGACTGAAAATTAGCATCTTTCTCCTTTTGCAAGAATTTTAGTTCAATTCCCATCCAAAATCTATCTTTCAATCATATCAAATACATATAGTGTTGTTGATATGACAAGGTTTCGAACCTTATCTTTACTTTATTAAACCTCGCTATAGATGTTCTGTTCGAATAAATTTTTCGAAAAGGATATGAACAGAGTTGTATCTATGGAAGAGGGGATATTTTTGGGGGTATTAAGTCATATGGAAAAATTTAAAGTTAGTAAAATTTTAACGTCTGGATTAAAAATTTAGTCATTATGTTAAAAATTGTACACCTTGCTATGCCATAACACAGGGGCGTAGCCAGGGGTGGCCCTTAGGTGCCCCCTTGAAATTCCATATTAATTTTTTAATTTTTTTTATTTTCAAACCAAAAATTTTTTGCTTAATTTTTGCTTAAAGAAGTATAAAAATTTAATACAAAGCAAAGGTTATATTTTAATGATTTTTTCAAAAATAAAAATCTGGGCACCTCTCCCCACTTCAAAAATCCTGGCTACGCCCCTGTCATAACATGTATTAATAATTATATACTATGCCTATTAGACATTTATGAATGTCAGACACTGGCTTTCGATCTGATTCAGAAGTGCGCGTGGAGATATAAAAAATATTTATTAAGGGGAGGGGGGAGGGGATGGGTTTCAGAAATATCTTGACAAATTACTACAATAATTCTGAATTCTGAAACTAAAAAAAATCTATTTCCATAAATATTACAAAATGAAGTGATCAAAACAATAAATGCGCTTCATTAAAAACAAATAAAGCAATTCCATTAACTCATTTTTATCCTCATCTTTATGTTACAAATCTCACATTGTTCTTGTTTATTGTACTTCTGCCTGTAATATCTTTCAACTTGCTCGTGTGTCATTCCAATTTCATTGCTGTACATTTATTTTTTTTTATCTCATAATATACACACATTATATTGTTAATTGCTTAAAACATCACTGATTAATACAGTCAAGGATGCTTGTTGCGCATTCATGTGAATTATAAATTATGGAAATGCAGTCATGTTCATCATCGTGTTTTTAAAAAATTTATCTGACTTTAATTTTAATCTTTCGAAACTAGAAGCTCAAATTTTTAGGGAGAAAAATGACAGTCAACAAACTTTTTCATGCTGAACAACAATTGTCATCAACAATTAACTGTAAAGTATTTAAGATATGGAATGGAAATTGCGCGCATTCAATGCAGAGGTACTAAATGTTTCAATATATCAATCAGAGCTTACCTGCAACCACCAGCCACACACAAATGAGTGCATAAAAAAGCTTTGTCGTTTGTTTGAATACAACAAGTTGGGAAGATTCTTGGGTGTGGGTATTTGAAGCGCATTTTTTGAAGGAGTCGCTGACTGTTGATAAGTTTTCCATTTGACGATCTTGAATTGGAACTGCTATTAATGATTTCAACTGATGATAAATGAGTACCAATTTACACTCAACAAAAACTTGATAAAATTCTTCGAATTTAACTTTCTGATTTTCATGGCACTCTTTTCAACTGTCTTAAAATCTTCCAGGATTGACTTCAGTGTAACTTTTTTGCATTCAATTCTCTTCAAAGACATCTTGTATTTGATGATTGTTGCTTGTTCTTCCTTGTTCTTCTCTTCAGCTTCACTTAAATACAAATTTTTTAATCAATCTTTGAAAGTTTCTTAATTTGATTTTTCTTGACTTGATGAGCAGCTTATTTCCACTTAGATATATCTGACTTAAATCCAGTTCGAAGGACAAATGAAAGGTTCTAGTTTAGTGACGACAAAAGAATGGCGTGTTAATCGGTTGAGATGTGAATTTGTACTAAAATAATTGAATAAATCAATGACTACTACGATTGAATACTTGTGTTGATGAAATGCAGAAATTGCGTTCAACAGCAAGACTTATTGAATTGAAAGTCCTGTCTACGGCTCTAATTCAGACAAACCACCACCTTGCATCCATTCCTCAAAAAAACCTTGCTATAACTACAGCGAAAAAAAAAAGTTTCTGTTTCTTAACATATTGCATGGAATGGCAATTTTATATTATGAACATGGTCACCGATCATCAGCAAAAATTTACAAGACATTTACATATCGTATTTGTAATGACATTTATTGTTTTTTTGTTTTCTTTTTTGCCCGTATATCCTTCTCGCTCTCATTCATTCCTCTATGCTTGCTGATATGCTTTGATAATGGTATAAGAAACAAATTTCTGTTCTTTGAAGTTTTACGCTTTTTGTTTTGTGATTATTGTGAGCATATATCGTGAATTGATTTTTAATTTGTAGGAGGTCGATTGTTGCTTGTTGGAGTTATTAGTTGATGTTGTTGCTGATTCTGTTGGAGAATTAAGAGTATGTGGGGAGTAGTAAGCAGTAACAGGAGAGTAAGTATTAAAGTTGCAGATAGTCTTATGGAATTATTATTTTTTGATGAAATTTAAGTCATTTCTTTAAAGAGGCTAAGGACAGTGATGTCACAAGGGTTTTGACAGCTGGATTAAATTAAATTTGGGGACCTATACTTGGAATTTTGCATTCTTTAGTTGTAGATTAGCAACTCTTTATATGGGATTTTTTGACTTCTTATACAAGATGCCCGAGGTTACTACTCGGGTCATCCTCTTTTACTATATCACTGGTAAAGGTTAAACCTGTGTGGATGTCTAGACACCTGTGTTTCTTTAGGCTACAATAGAATCTATTTGGGTGTCTAAACATCAGAGCTTAAATGTCACAAAAACGTCTTGCTTCGAAAAACATTATTATTTTTGAGGGCAAATGACGTTTGGAGACTTCATTGCCTGGTTCTGCTAGATTATCGGAACTGTTTCTGACATCTTAACCTTTTCATTTCTTTTGATTAATTAACTTTCGGTGGAAAATTTTTAAAGTATTTTAAAATTATATCTTTGATCCTGGTAATGGATACTTTATAGATGTTCCACTCTGCAAATAGTTCTGCTCCATTTCCTCATCAAAGCTACCATAAAACACAGATTCAATCTTCCTCGAAATAACTCCTTAATTAAACAATTACATCAACAACAATCTCATAATTTTCACCAATTAATAACAGCCCAGCATCAACATGAAACTTTCTATCAAAAATTACAAGCTTAAGTTACAACAAATGTTCCACATAAAAAAAACAATCATTCTGGTTCTTTTAATTTATTTATTTTTTGTTTGTGGCACAAGCCTTTAAATTATCTCAACTTTAAAATTTTTTTCTTTTCTTTTATTCATCCTTCATCTCATTTCTTTAATTAAATTACCTGCCTTCCCGCTATAATTACGATTTGGCTACTTTACAATAAAAAGAGCAAGCACAATACAATGCACATAAGAAAAATGAAGAAGAGAGGCAGCAGAAAAAAGAAAGAAAAAAAATTCTTAATGTCATGAGCATGCATAATAGCAACAACATCAAGTGACATAAATCTCTACTGAAAGCTTTTACGCCTAATTACCTTTTTATGTACGTGAAAATGCGAGACATGCAGTTATTATTATTAATGTTTAATTATGCAATTTATTAAGAAATTATCTTGCGTATAGCAAACTTGACAAGGTTATTGTAAGCAATTGTATTTATTATTTTTATAGTTAGGGACAGTTGATCGTCTTCAATTGATGCAATGCTCATGGTACTTTAGCAATTGTAATAAAGATTATTGTGAGTTTTTAGAAAAATGAGCTACGAGTTTGAAAGTTTAATGAAAGGATGATATGGTGGCGAATGCGCATTTACTGGGAGAAATACGGAACTGAATAAAAATTGATACTTTTAATACACTAATAAATTTTTATGAGTTTCTATCTCATCAATATCGTTATCAGTATCTTTTGCATCGACGTAACCAGAAATTTTTGGACTTGGATTTTTAGTAAAACTCAAATTCGACTCGGAATTTGTATGGACTAAAACTCGAGTCGACTTCGAGCTCTGGTATTCAGGTTGGTTCTCAAAAAGCAAATTGAAAAATTTTTCGGTGAAAAATCCTCCAATGCGCTTGATTTGGTGTAAAAGTATTTTCACATACGTTATCCAATAGTATGTCTATAAAAGTTTAACGGATTAGTTATAAGTGCGAATATTTTTCTTAGAAAATTTAAACGTTTTTGATAAGATAATAAACTGCCCAACCCAAAGTAACACAAGAGTTAGTCAGTTCAGAATAATAGTTCAAGTTATATACACTAATTAAACTCAAAGTACGGAAATGTTTGACAGTTTAAGCAATTTAAGCCATTCAGGAGTAGAAAGAAGTGATTCAATGTCAACAGTAAGCAGCTCAGTTGCGGCTGCAGATATTAGACGACAAATAGAAAATTTGAAAAGTTTTATGCCAATAAAACCAACAATTCACCCAACTAACGAAGCAAATATGAAATTTGAGAATGTGGAAAGTTTAAATATTGTTTATCACACCAATTTCTGCAATCATACTTCAAAAAATGGTAATTGAAATAAATCTCAACTGACAATTAAAATGTGATTTCATTTCGAAAAACTTTAAATTTTAGAACCAAAACAATGCAAAGAAAGTTCTAAAACTTCTTTGTTTTTAGACAGTTTAAAAAAAATTTGGAACTCGATCAAGTGTCATAAGTTTACTAGAAGGAAAAAAGTCTATTTGTTAGTGACAATCGGAATTATTTTAATTATTTCTTGCATAGCTTCATATTATTCACTCAAAAAAATAAGTAAGCTATGTTTTGATTTAATCTTCTAATCTCTGGTTCTAATTTAAATTATCTGTTTTTTCAAAACCTTTAATGTTCGTAGTAATTCCATCAGAAGAAAATTTCGCTTCCTTAACGACGTTAAAATATGAAGAAAATACAACCACTACTTCAGGTTTCACCCATCCAATGACAACAGACAAGCCATCTTTAACCACATCAGGATATGAACCACCCAATTCAACTCGATCACAATACAAACCATTTATAACTATGTTAACCATCTGCTTGGTCTTTCAGTGGACTGTCATTTATTTTTGAAATTTGTCCACTTCTTTCTAAGAAAATATGTGAAGAACAAGATCATTTAAGCCTCTGCTGACAATTGACGAACAATCAACAACTCCTTTAGAATCGAAAATTGACGCACTTAATAAAGTGTGCATATCGACTCAATACTGTTATCAGTATATGCTGTAGAAAGTAATGTTACATACATTAACCAAGAGCAGTGTCTTCCAAACTTTTTTGGTTGGCGACACCAAAAATATTTAAAATATTTATGAAAAATAGCTCAAAACCTAGAACTCATGACCTTTTTTGGTCTTTTTGAAAAATTGTCAAGACACACCATTGTGTGCGACACACAGTGTGGAAAAGACTGACATAGAGTATAAATTTTACTGCTCTATTAATAAATCCGTATACTTTTCTTAGAAATTTTTAAGGGTTTTGATAAGATAATCAGTTCCTTATCCCAAAGTAATACAAGAGTCAGTTCAAAATATAAGTTCAAATTGTAAACATCAATTTAGTTTAATGGACAGTACAACAGAATTGATTAAAAATTCGACAGAATGTCAGAAAGAATTAGAAAGATGTGATTCATTTTCGACAGTTAGTAGCTCAGTTGCGGATGCTGATATTATACAACAAATTCAAAATTTGACAAATACTATGCCAATAAAACCAACAAGTCAGTTACCTAGCCCATCAAATTTGAAGTTTGAGAATGTTGAAAGTTTAAATATTGTTTATCATAACAATTTCTGTAATCACACTTCAACAGATGGTAATATGAATCCCCAAATTAGACAAGAGGGTGCTCAGTGGTACCGTAATAAGCCTACTGAACGAACTCTTATTCTATAAGGGAATTATGTCTTAGTGCTTGAAGTGTGATTAACTTTCGAAAAACTTAAATTTCAGAACCAAAACATAGCAAGAGATGCTTTAAAATTTCTTTACATTTAACCAGATTAAAAAGATTTTGGAACTCGATCAAATGCTATAAATTTATAAGAACAAAAAAGTTTTATTGGATAGCGATACTTGGAATTATTTTAACTATTTCTTGTATAGTCACATATTATTCAATAGAATATGTAACAAATACAACAACTCCTGAACCAGGTTTTACCTATCCAATGACAACAATGTCATCATCCACGAGCACAGTATCATTCGAGCCTCTGTTGTCAACAAGTAAACAATTAACAACTACTAGTATAAAATATGAACCATCTACATCTACAGATTCAACCACATTTGGGCCTCCAATGACATCAGATGAACCATCCACAACCACCCCAGGATCATTCGAGCCTCCGCTGACAGCAACTACTAATATAATAAATGAACCATCTACAGAATCAACCCCATTTGAACCTCCAATGACATCAGATGAACCAATCACAACCACTACAGTATCATTCAATCCACCGTTAACAACAAATATAGAACTAACAACTACAGAAACAACCCATACAACAAAAGAACCTCTTCTCAATATGAATAATCTTCAAAATAGCTAACCTCATTAAGGACTACAACCAGAATAGCTAAAATACCATTGGAACGTCCTCAGATAACAGTTAAACAACCAACATGAATAGAATCAGTAGATTTGACAACGAACTTTGTAGAAAATGCTCTAAATGGACAAAATGAATCCACAACTCAGTCATGCTTCAATATCAGCAATAAATTATCAGTCTAAAGAATTCAAGCTAAAAAACAGAAATGTTTGATTTTTTCTCTCTCCATTTCATCGTAATTACTTCATCGAGTGTATAATAACACATGTATTTTATATGAAAGAAAAATCCCTCACCATTCACTTCCATCTATCCATCTCTATACATCTCAAACTATATTAAATGCACATTCCTTTTAAAAGATTTTTCATTTGAAACTCACCGCTAACTTCTTCTTCGTACTCACTCTTTTTTTATGTGACTATTTTTTTTAGCACATTAAGGCAAATCGTAATAACATCGGGAGAGAAAGATGCAGTAAAAAAGTACACAGAAAGAAGGTAAAAAAAATAAAATTAATGCATTTAAAACTTTAATTTATGAATGTAATGTTTTTTGTGTGTGTAAACGTTTAATGATGCAATGATGTTGAGTGCGAAATGCATTATTTTGTAATTTATTGTTAAATGACGCCAAAAGTAACACATAATGTGCGTGAATGCAATAATTTGTCATGTTTTGCTTTTACTCTACGGTATACAATATTTTTTCTGTTGCTTGCTTTTAAGATTACAGATTTTTTTTGTGTTTTGTTCATCGTCGCGCTATGTAAACTTATATTTTTAATGATCATCACTTTGTGTTCTTCATAATTTAATTTTTTAGCCATATGTTTTGATTGATATTGTGTTGCTAATTGTGGTGGTTTGTCCGTGTCTCTTACAAAATTGTGTGAAAATTCTTAAGGGGTCGTTCACTTACTACGCTCGCTTTTTAGGAGGAAGGGGGGTCTGAGATTTTGTAACAGGTAAAGCAAAGAAAATTATTTTTCTAGGAAAATTTGTAACCAGGGAGGAGGGGGGTCTGGATATTCATTTTTTGCGTAACGTAATAAGTGAACGATCCCTAACATGGACTTAAGTTATTGAATTTATACTTTAGCTTAGTTCTAGTCTGGATCCTCTCTAATTCTTAAGCAGGGGCGTATCCAGAAAATTTTTTGAGGGGGGTTTTTGTATGGACGGCAAAATTTAGGTGGTGTTTTAGGATTTTTGAAGAAAATATCCATCTAACGTAGTGATTTAACACCCAAATTACCCCCTGGATACGTGCTTGCCCTTAACTTATTTGACTAGGTTTCTGACTAATTTTCGGTCCACACGAATTTTTGCCACCTTCCAGGAAATGCAGACATCAGTGTCGACCATAATAACCATCCCAAACCATATCAAATGCGTCTCCTTTTTATAAATCCCAAAATATATTTCCATACTCATCATTTTCATCTTATTCTCGCTTGAAAGTGTAATGCAGAGCATAATGCATTTAGTCAACTTGTCATGATGGAGATTTTGTAAGAAAATTATATACTGACATATATGTATGTATGAAGAAAAAAATCTTAAATGTAGATCATATTAAGTAATTATAAGATATGTAAAATTAATCTGTTAATGCATAATTTTATGTTAAGTGCTTTAATTATATTAACAAAATACATCATGTAGGTTTTTTTAATCAAAAATCGTCTTTTATTTCTTAATTGATGACATTGAATAAAGCGTCTTAAGGTATTGTATGGCTGGATGTCAAGGTGTGTATAATTTGTGGATTGTTGCTTCGGTTTGAATACTTAGATTTAGATTACATGTGCTTCACTGTTAGGTTATGTTCAATATTTGCTCAGTACAAGCTGGTTGTCCAGTTAAAACTTAATAATTATAATCAGAGTTATTTTACTTAATTTACACGTTTCAATCGATCAAAAACTGTCCACCCCTTGAGTGAAATCTTCAGTAGAATATTTTTCTATCCCCCATGTGGATTTAGCACAGATAAAATTTAGCACAGACATGAACAAGGTTAAATTTATTGTGTTAAAAATTAAAATGCTGAAAAAACATGGAAAAATAGTTGAGCTAACTTAATTGAGCGATTAAAACAATTGAAAAATGACCAAAGTTTTGCATGCAGTCGATTATTTTTACAACATAAACATTTTATAAGCTAAATTAAAGTCAATCATGCTATCGCTTATGGGAATCGATTTTTCTCTCACACACACATTTTCTAGTCTATTTTAATAATTAAACATTAAATCACATTTAATTTAAGTGCCAGGTAGTGGAATCCCACAATTATTATCAACGTAATGAAAATTTCTTTATGATGATGATTTGCGGCTCTGTATCAGCACTAAAAGTATGTACAGAAAAACATTTTTCACACCATTAATTTCCATTCTTTCGTTTTTATAAAAAAAATTTTATTCATTCTCAATGCATTATATGCGTCTGATGGACATGATTGTGGAATATTGAGCCGTTAGTTTTTTTGCCCGTCAAGATTGCCGCGCGCGAAATGCAACAACAACAACTACTATAATAAGTTTCTTCTTTTATGTGCAGTGAAAATTGTTTCTTATTAGCAATATTTGTGGTGAATATGGGAAATGAGACTAGTCAGTTTGTTTATTGGTTTTTATTGTGATTGTGGAAGGTGATTGACTTATTAAGGGAAGTGGATACCAGGGGTACACCTGGGATTAATTTTTGAGGTTTAACCAGTGACGTTGCTAAACATTTTTTCAGGAGGAAAAAATATTTTTCGAGGAGGGGGAGGCTGGATCCATTTTGGACCCCTCCCTGACTACGTCCTTCGATAACACCCTCCTATGTAGATGGAAATTTTCTATTAATTTGTTAGAATTTGAACACCATTTCTATCCAAAAATGTCTACTAAATCCCATATAGAGCATAACTGACCATCAGGCTTAAATGCACATTTTAAAGATAATATCATTCTAGATGAGCAGCATACACCCTTCCTTAGGACAGTACCGAGTTTAGTTAAATAAAAAGCAATGCGTTTCAATTTCCACAAGCTCAAAAATCTTTTCAATATCACTACGTCTCTCTCTTGTCTTACTTCATGAGCACCAAGAGTACATTTCATGAATAGCATACAACACTTTGATAAATTACATTAATTTCGAATTGAATAAAACTATAATATTGAAAATATAATTTGCAATAATGGATAATGATTGAATTGAATCAAAAAAAACTGCACAGAAAAGAAAAAGAAAGAAACTAATGAAGAAGAAGAAAAATGAGCATAAAAGCCTGTCATTGACCTTCTCAATGGTGCACAACAATTGCACATAAAAGTACTTTGCGTCACTTAAATATATAAAAAAAAGAAGCAAAAGGGTTCTTCATTCGGTGCAAATTTATTGAATATCATTCATGTTAATAGCTATGGGAATCGCTAATGTAACCTAAGAGAATCCTTTTGTACAGCAACATATAAATCAAGTTGGAAATTTCATCGCATCAAAGGCAGTAGCACCGCAAATGTTCCACCACATAACGAAAAGAATGGGAAGCTTTTTGAGACTTTTTAGCGCCTTAGATGCTCGAATCGAAAAAGAGTATAGATTCACAAGAAATGATATCGTAATTGGATCTTCTTTGTAGCATCAGCTTTATTCATTGTTTTCTAGAAAAAAACGAAGTGAGAAAAAAAATAATAATCTATATGAAAAATAATACAAAAGGAAGAAAAATTATTCATTTGATATCACTTGCCATCTCAATGGCACCGTCCACAATCCACTATGGTGAGAATTGGAGATATAATGGAGAATTTTCACTCCATTGTGCACACATGAGTCTAATTGAATGAGGAATTGAAATAATTTTTGAATGCTGGTGAGAAAAACGCATTTTTTGGGATGAGTTTAGCATGTTGATGCCTTTGAATTGCCATATTACATGAATAATACAGAATAGCTTCATTTTGATTGGATAAAAATGTTTTGAGTACCCTAAACAACATCCCCATGCAACTTTGCCTAGTTGACATCAATCAGAAAGTTCTTCATCAGTCTCAATGCACACCAAAGCATGACAATCAAGCACTCATGCAATATCGACCAAAAAACAAAATACCCTCCCATCGCATGCCACCAAAACCGTTCATAAAAACGCATTCGTATTGCAAAATTGCACAATAGAAAAAATTTAAAGAAAGTCCTCGTGTTATATATCGAGGGACTTCAGCGCATTTTTGTGTTAGCGATCAGTATTGGATTAGCAAAGTACTGCGTATTAAATAAGTCAATCATGAATATTTTGTGACTTAAATAAATTCGACGGCTCGATAACGGTTTTTTGGCATTCAAGTTTTCTAACGGTCAAAATATATTTGAAAATTTCCCGCGTAAATACACTTGAAAATCATTAATTATAGTATAATTAGCAGTTTTGCGGTGAATTTTCATATAATAAAATGGTTTGTCATTTAACGGTTTTTTGGAATTCAAATTTTCTAACGGTCAAAATATATTTGAAATTATCCCACTTGAAGTTGGCTCTATTGTATTGAAAACAAAAAATCATTAATTATAGTATTTAGCGATGGTTTTGAGCTTTCAAACTAATCGATACGCCAATAACTCGATGGCACTGAGCTAATGCAAAAAACCAGAGCTCTCTACGATGTCTGGTTGCTTCTATCTCGATTCACAGCCAGCCGAACAGCCGAACAGCCAGCCGAACAAAGTGCATTATTAAGCTACCTTTTTAAAACAAGTTTCAAAAATGCGCTAAAAAGAAATGGGGAAACAAGAACAACAGCAGGAGCATTGATAGGAGATAACGTACACACACAATACGTTGCATTCGGTTTGCCAATCAAAACTTGTAGGCCACTCCTTTTATAATCCTTGTTTGCTATTTTTGCATTTCGAGGGTGCTCTCGCTCTATACAATACACACGATTTACCCTTTTATGTGTTTTTTTTTCATATTTCAATTTCTCATAGGAAAACTGCATTTATGCAATATTCGTGCCTATGGAGACACATTGAGTACATAAAATGCATGTGTAGAGAATAGCATTCAGCCATTTATAAAGCGAAGGGAACGTGAAATTTTTCCCATCGATTTTTCAATTTTTCGCTTCTTCTTGTTCCTTTTTTCAATGCATTGCATTTATCTTTGGTCTAAGCAATTTCTGCGTATGCATGAACGTGATGGAATATATTCATTTCTTTCATTTTTTTTTGAATAAAATGTTATTATGGTGAAGTGCAAAGTGAGATGGGATTTTAATGCATGGTAGATGAGGTTTTTTCGGTACATGCTGAATTTTTTATGATTGAAAAATTGGATAGAGCTTTTTATTAAGGAAATTTGTAGAGAGAATTTATGCTTGGATGGAAGTTTGCTATTATGCGGTTAGAATTTTTATATATGTAAGTTAACGATGGTCTTTAATGTTTGGGTGGATTTTTTGGAATTTCTTTTTGTGGGTTTGTACCTGACTCTAAGTTGTTAAAAGACTAGCATCCAGGAATGTTTTGGATGTCAAAAGACCCTAGAAATAGCCATTTGAGACCTCTACCCCCCTTTTATTTAGGGTTGGAAATTAACAACTTTTAGAATTTACTTTTCAAAGTCAAACTTAATACTGAAACCTACTGAAACCGATAAAGCACTTCTCAAGCAATCAAGAGACATAAAAAATTCATCAATTTCTAAATTTTAATCCACAAATTAATCCATTTCATTCCAATTTCACATGTTCACTCCAGCATGATCACATTTCATCTCAAAATCCACACCGACAGTCACACACAAGAAAATATCTCCAACATTTATCCGGTGTATCGTATACCAGAAATCACGTTTCATATTGCTACCTCAAACGCAGAAATGGAAAATAAGCAGCAAAATAAAAATTAAAAATCAGAAGCATCACAGTTGTGACCATATCTGAGCAGCAGTGAAACACAATCAGGTGTAAACAGTCGGATAGGAGGCTGATTGTTCAATTGATCAGCTTGTAAATGCGCGATATGTGTGAGGTGTAAAATGTAAAAGAAGAAATTGCAAAAGAAAGAAGCGAGTCAAGTGACCAAATGCACAGCATGAGTAGTAAGAAAGATCAAAGAGCATTTCCAAGTGGTGTTTATTGAACAAACGAATTGAACAGCGAAAAAAAGTATATAAATGTGCAAGTAAAGGAATTTTCAAGGTGGTAATATTGTATTTGCCATGGGAGCCATGGACTGATGAATTAAGAAAAATCTGGTATGGTGATTTTGTTGATGGAATTTTGATAAAGCGCATTTTTAAGAGAAGTACATTGCGATGATCAATATTGTGATGTTTGGGATCGATAGTCAGAATCTCTTAAGAAACCTAGCTTGGAATTGAAACACAAGTTATCATTATCGAAGTCTAGAACTCATATTACAGGACACTAGTGTCATTTCAGCGATATTTTTGATAATTTACTGAATTCAGACTAGTATGAACGTATATGATATTTTTTCGAGACATCATAAATGTATCTGAATATATCCGAATAGTTAGTGTAACCGATCTGAACTCAATATTCATCTTTTTCAGAGGGGTTGGATTCAAGTCCTACTCAGAACCAATTTTTCTTATGATACTAGTTCAATGGTTCTCAAACGTGTGTCGCGGTACACTACTGTACTGCGAGAGTTTCTCAAGTGTGCTACTCACCGGACACTTTTCAATTATTCTACCATTCCTGAAACTAAGAAGAAAAATCGTACCCAGGTAAGAGAAAAGAAGAAGCATCATCAGTAGTAAGCTATACAATTTTCAACTTCGTTGCATTTTGATTTATCGCATTTCTCTTGTGCATATTTATAAGCGTACATATCTGTATGTAGCGTCTTTCTTCTTACATTTCGTTGCGCTCAATATTATTGTTTTCTCATCATTAATAACAATTTTTCATATAACAAAATATATATAATATATATGTGTACATCCTATATAGATGGATAGATTGTACAGCAATTGCAATATACATTTTTAATATAATTTTTATTTCACGTTAATGTGAATCAGCTTCTGTGTGTAAATTGCACATAATGCACTCTTCGCGTCATATATCTTCCGTCCGATATGCAGGAATACGTATGTATCTTAAATTGTGAATGTTACAGAGACCAGCCAGTAGCTCGCTTTTAAGGTGATCTTTTATTATTATTACTTCAATATCTACACAACTTTTTGTGTAGTTTATTTGCTATTTGTAAAATTCTAGATTGCATACTTCATTATTTTATCATCGTTGAGTGATCTTCTATGTAAATATTCATTTCTATCCTAACCCGATGTTGATGTTGCTGATGATGATGATGAGGATGAAAAGAATGAAAACTGAAAATGTTAAAAAAAATTGTTGATAATGCGAAAATGATTGATTGCATTTCATTATGATGATGTGTGGGAAATTTTGACGTTTGAATCTAAGAAATGATTTTTCATTGTGTAGCACAGTGCACAAGCAAGACTGCAAGATGAATAAACGAAAAAATAACATTGTTGGTTTTTTGGAGGAAAATGCTTTTTTTGTGATTAAGTTTTGGAATGGAATGGGGAAATGTGGCAGTATGAATGGATTGATCGAATATTGTAACTATAGGTTTTGTAATTTAATATGGAAGGATTTATATTTGTTCCTCAAAACTCTAGGGATTTGACACCATAAACGTCTTTAGTTAAGTTCATGCTTAGTGAAGACAAACGCAAAGCTTAAGAGGAGTCTCAAGCACTCTAATTGGAAATCAAATTCAGTACAAAATTTTAGGGCTAATTTCAAGACAATTTTTTTGAAAATTCCATTTTTTGATACAGGAAGTTTTGAGCATTATTATTTTACAGTGAAGAATTTTTAACTGAAAATTTTGATTTCTTCTCTAGAATTTTTCTAGGTTTGCACCTTGAAAGAAGAATTGTCACTAGCTTGTGTTTTTCAGAAAAAGTCCTGTATTTTCATATGCTATCCCGTAAATTCTTTGAATTTATTTTTCATCTTGAATTATTTTCACGTGTCATTTTCGTAGTGCAAGACGGTTTTGGAGCAAAAACATGAAAAAACCCCTGAAAGAAATTGAAATTTTTTTAAAAATCTTAATCATTAGTTTCAAAAAATTATTTCCAAGTGGTAGAATTTTCAGGGGTATTGATCAGGGATATAGTCATTCAGGGGTATAGTCAGAAATTTTTTGAGAGGGTATTTTGGGATTTTCAAAAATCCCTAACAAATTAAAGAAAATTTCTATCGAGGGTGGTGTTTCAGCACCAAATCTCCCCCTTCTTGGATACATCGCTGCAGCGCGCTGGTCACATTGCTTCTTAATTATTCCCTTTATGATAGAGGGGCGTAGCCAGGATTTTCGAAGGGGGGGATGCCCAATTTTTTATTTATGAAAAATTCACTGTAATTTAACTTTTGTATTAAATTTTTGTGCTTATTTAATCATTAAGATTCACTTTGCGATTATTTTTCAACATTTTTCTGTAAAATAATTAATTTTTCGATTTTAAAAATAAATTTTTTTTTGAAATTTGTATTGAATTTTGATCTTGAGGGGGGTAGTTGGGCACCTAAGGACCACCCCCTCCCTCTATCCTAAATTTTGATCGTCATAAGCGGTTCGTTTCCTAAGAAAAATAATTCTCATTTCCTCCTTGTTAATGAGTCATTAAAAATTATGATTTAAGGCTAGACTCATAATAATGCAAACCCATAATCATATTAATTAAAAGAAAAACAAATCAACAATCTTTTATGCAGGCAATAAAGTTTATTACGCTTTTGATTTTTTCATCAATTATCAAACTAATTTACACTGGATATTGCATAAATTTTTCATGCATATTGGCTTATCGTACCTTCAATAATTAGCGGTAAAACAAGGTGAACCTCTCAAATGACGTAACTATCAACTAGGAATGATTTATTTTTTCGTGTCCTCAAAATATCCTTATTCTCAAATTTCAATCCATTTTCTCACAAAATTCACTCAAATCATAACAAAAAAAATTCTAAAAACACAAAGGAAGCAAGCAAAATCCGTCGATCAATATAAACTAGAAGCGAGAAGAAGTGAACATTTGAAGAAGAAAAATTACAATTTTCCTCCATCATAACAACAGATGCATAGTCTATGCGGGGGTAACAAGAAGAATGGATGGTTTGGAAGAAGAAGTTAAAAAAATGCTGGGAAAAATTTTGCATTACACTATTTTATGGACATTTTACTTCTTTCTTTTCCAACTACTAGCTATAAATCACCATAAATTTTAGTCAAAATGTTTACACATTTCTTTTTCCTCTTTTTCTTCTTCTTGTTCTTTTTTCTCCATCCAGAAAATAAAGGAACAGAAAAAATTGCTTTTTTTATTTTATTCTACGATGAGCTTTTGACAGAGCCAGGCTACATATAAAATAAATGCAAGTAAAGCATCAGAAATATCGAAGTAAACAAAAAAAAATAAATGTAAAAAAAGTATGAAAGAAGCCCCCCGAATAGCATCAGAGAATGAGTATATCTACACATTTATAGCCACCACGTTTCATACCACAACATTTTTCGTATAGAGCCATGGAGTAATATTGGAAATACAAATACATGTGTATGTAAAACATTCGGTTTATCGATGTGTAGATATGACTCAACAACTTCAAATATAATTTCCATGCACTTTTCGTCTCGTCTCTATGTACATTCGCGCATTCTCACAATCGCAACAAAAACGCGCAAAAAGTGTCTGACTATTTTTTTCTGTTGTTTCTCTCGTCACTAACACAATGATGTTTCGCATCATTTTTCGATCACATCTACATGCAAGACAGGGGAAATGAGGAAAAAAGACGCGTAAAGTGTGAGAGCTTTTGGATGATGGTATGAGCTTCGGCATGTAAATTCCCTCACACCATACCCCTATATTTCTTTTCCTTTTTTTCGTACAGCACCGTTCGGTGTCTGTTTTGTGAATGGGGTTGAAATGTCTCATTCCAGTTTTACCACCCCATTATGTTTTTCGATAGAAAAGAACTGCACGAATGTTGTGCTGTGTAAATTTATATATATTTTTTGGACTAAAAGTGCAATGTTATTGTTGCTTCTCATTACAACAATATTCAATCGTCGGCAATCGTCTTCGTTCTTTCCCCAACTCTTTTTACTTCAAATCCGAGTATCTCGTCACTATAAAGTCTCTCCTATGTACGTATATTATTGTAAATTGTGTATGGATTATCCAGGCGAGGAGAACTCTTGTTGCTGATGTGTACTTCAACTACATTATTGAGTATGTATTGTGTACGTTACAGCGAGAGACTCTCGTTAACTTATTTGATTTTTATTTTACTTTATTTTTGCACAACACTTTTTGAACAACAAAAAGTATGTATTTGATGTATGTTTGTCTCGTTTCTTTCTTCTACTTGCGTTTTTTTTCTTCTCTCCTATATTCCTGACGTACTAGTGAAGTAGCCGTGTCTTTCAATGTATTGTGCTACACTCTCGCTCTCTCGTACACGACGTACACACGATATGAATATATGTGGTGTATAATATATTTTTGCGGCGTGTATATACACTGTCTACATTCATTCTGCATCTCTGGACTTTTTTTTGAAGAAAACGCAGTCAACTGCGTTCTATATGCTACCAAACGACTAAAACGTCAGTTTCAAAATAAGTCTCTACTCGGCCGCATTTGTAAGTTGCAAGTCTCCCGTCTAAAATATTTTTTTAATCTACTCTGTATTATGAGTAGTAAAGGAAAAATTTCTTCTTTTGGATTTTTTTTAAAAGTATTTTAGTTCGAATGAAATTTTATTTGAGAGATTATTTTAAAATTTGATGAGAAATTTGTGGAAATTCAGTGATGTTTTTGTGATTCGCGGTGATAGTTGAATTTAGCGGTGAATTTTAAAATTTGAGATAAATGTCAAAGATTGTGCAAAAATTACAAAGTTTGTGAAATTTGTGGAGAAATTTTGAGTTTGATGACGAAAATTGAGGAGTTGACAAGATTTTTAGAAAAATCAGGAGTTTGAGGAAGAAATGTGATTATTTATTAGGAATCAGATTCATGTCTTTAAGGAGATGTTTAAGTTTTGTAGAAAAAAATTGAGGTGGACAATAGTTCATGATTTTTCATTATCAGTTGATATAAATCTCAAAAGATGCTCAAAAATATGACAAATTTTTGAAACAATATTTCAAAATCTCTAAACAATTCGCAAATATAAGTTACGTTTGCTTCAAGGACCTTAACCAAAAACTGGTGAAATGCACCAATAATTGTGATTAGTTATTATCTTATTTTCAAAATTACGAAAATTAGAATTAAAAAAAATCAAATTAATTTAAAAACTCAAGAAAATTTAAATAATGCTTTAAAGAAATAATTTATTTTTACCATTAGAGTCTAAAATTTGCAACCGAAATTTAAATTTCAATAATATGTTAGATTTAAAAAAATCCTAGAGAATTAAAAAAAAATTAAAATATATTAGAACCTCAAAAAAATCAAACAATATTAAAATCTCCACAAAATAACTCAAAAATATCCAAAACAAAACTCAAACCAGTCGAAAATTACAAAAATCCTCTCAAAAATTTTAATCTAATCTCCAAAAAAACTCTCAAAATTTTTTAAAAATCAACAAAAAAATTCAAACAATAAAAAAATATAATTATTTTCGGCAAAAAAAAAATTATTTCTAGTGAAGAGAGCGAGAAAAAAATTCGCAAAACATGACACGAAAAAAAATTTTAAACTCTAAAAATATTTTATTTGGATGGTGATGATGACGATGATGATGATGAGAAAAATAGTATGCAAAAAAAGGAAAAATAAGAAGGAAAAAAGTAAAAAAAATGATGAAAGAAATGATGATGGTGTGTGCACAGTGCAAATTGTAATAAAAATAAAAGAGAAGAAGATTAGAGATGCATAGAAATGTATATAAAAAGCATCCACTAAGTAGTATGAGAAAAAATTGAGTGTGAAAAAATTTTTGTTAATTGTGCAAGACAAATTTTTTGGCAAATAAAGATCAAAATTTATATTTCATTTATTTTTGTGTTGTGCAGAGGACGCACACAACTTGTCGCGTTGCATACAACTCCTCACTCTGTTGCTGACTCTCCGCATTAATGATGATACAATAGACGTATGAAAAAAAAATTATTTATAGAAATCAAATAGTTTTGTCTACCGTCCAGTCAATTTTGTGTGCAGATTTATTCTCTCCGTCTTTGTTCCCCATGTTCTCTCTGTCTGTCGCTCACCCGAGTTAAAATTGAATTTAAAATTCAAAAACTCATTTGCGTGAATGAAACTGAAACATGAAAAAATAAAAAATCAATGAAATAATTGGATCGGAAGTGGAGACGTTGCCAAATACATTGTAAAAAAAAGTTCATTTCTAGTTTAAATTCAATGGCAATAAATGAGTAATGTGCAGAAATAGAATAGAATATGTACACAAAATGCTCTGTAACTTTGTAAAGTGATTTATGAATAGTTCAGTTAATCAACTGCTAATGTCCATTACTAATGATTTAATACATTGCATTATGCAGGTGTCCAGAATAGCTTTTTTTTCCTCTCTATCTCTCTTAGTTATGTTTGAAAATTGTCTAATTAATTTCAAGAAATATATCCGCGAATCGGCTCAGTACACACAATTAAAATCTATCTCTTCCACTTCATGACAATGTCAATCGATTGAATTATTACTGTGCATGGAATGGAGCTGCACACACATGCCAATAATATTGATTGACATTCATCTCTTCAAATTAGATAAGTAACGTCTATACGATAAAGTAAAGTCTATTAGATGATGAATGACGAAAGTCTATTAAAGGACAATAAATTTATTAGATTCCGCAAGCCATGGGACACGAGAATAAAGTCATAATTTTGCGGCATGTCATGGCTAAAATAATATTTATCCCCTTCCTAGTTGTGCCTACTCTATATAAACTTTACAATTCACTCAGTCTCTTATCAGCAACAGTAGAAAAAAAATTGAAGTTCAAGTGATGTGTGTAAAACATTCGTACTAAACTGTATATAATCGTTGGCAATGCAGCTCTCGTCACAGTGTGTCGAGAGTGTGAAAAAATGGCAATTACCCTTAAATAAATTATATCACTCGTAGTAGATGTTTTTTTTCACTCTTTTCTCAACTGCCCGCTGATGCTACTCATCGGTCGTCGTGAATTGCACAACATGCATTGACCATGGTCATTGAGAACGGCGATGCTTTTTAATTCCCTATAAATACTGAAGTAGGTTATGAAAATGTTGCTGCCAAAATTCTGTTGTCATCGAATGACACGTCTAATACGTTTCACTCGCATGTATATTGCTATGGACGATGCAAAAAGTACAAAAAGGAAGAGATATAAAAACGCAATAGAGGAAAATAGAAATAAAAATTTTTTTTTGGCAACACAAAAAAATTCTTTCCTGCCTCATCGAAAAATCCGAAAATGGGGAGAGAGAAAAATTTGGAGGGAATGAGTGAGAGAGAAATTGAATCCGGACACACATATGCATATGAATGCAGGTGAACTAGAAAAGTCAAATCGTTCCATTATTGTGAAACTGGATTAAAAAAAATTTCTATCTCACTTTTCATTGAGGCTCATCGTTGCCATGTGAATGCGATTTTCTAAAGTGCCTTTATCACTCTGTTGTTTTATTTTTTTTTGTGTTTTTTGTGGACTTTATTGTGTGTGAGAAAATTTCTTTTCGCTCATAGTAATTGTTCACTTTGGTGTTTTGACTGGATCTGGTGGTTTAGATAAATTTATGATATTATTTTTCGAGAGAATTTTTTGATGCATTTTTGCATTGATGTGGAGTGGGAGGACATAGATGAGGAGGAAAAGTGGTATGTTAATTAAATCATATTTTAGTTTTATTGGTTTATTTGCTAGGAGGGATATTGAATATTCTTTGTTGCCTAAATATTTGTTTTCAAAAACTTCTGGAATATTCTAGATTAAAGACAAAAATAGCAAATGTATTAGAAGTAAAATATTTTAAATTTTTTTACTTATTTTAAATTTTTAAGTTTCATTGAGAAAAGTGAAAATATTTTTCAATTAAGAATGTTTCTGACAATTTCTAAAAATTGCTCAAAATTAAAAAGTTAGTTAAAATTTCAATATTTTGTCAGGAATAAGTTTAAGTTTATTAGTCTTTCCAATGACAACAAAAAAAGTCAAATCAATTCTTACATATAAACATTAATTATGAAAAGACACTGCGTAGCCTCAATAAGCCTCAGGCAAGACCTTAGGTTCTGTATCAGAGATTAGTTAAATATAGTTTTATAACCTACAAAAATTTCAGTTTTTCTACATAAATTAAGATCTTCCTCATCCGACCCATCCTTATAAAAGTCAAACGTCACAATAAAAATATCCATCATCCCCAAAAAATCGCCTCTAGTCATCCACATCGAGTAACTTAATTACTTCACATCTCTCTCAGTAATAACATATTCGAGTATGTCCACGAGAAGCATCACACATGAAGTGAAACACTTCACAAAACTGCCTTAAAACCTTTATAATCTCTTGCAACAGCAATGTGCCGCAATGCATTGTTGTTTAGTGCGTTAGTCGTACGAATGATAAAAATGTGTTTATTTCCACACATAAAGCCTGGCCTATATGCATTTATTAGGCCAAATATCATCATCAGCATCAGTGGCAACATGAGAAGTGGAGAGGAGGGGGAGGGTGGGCAACAAACAATAACAATCGAGCGACATAACAATACGCAAAGTCCATCATATGGAATAAATATGATTAAATGGGCTTTTATGCTGCACACTCTTTTTTTGCTGTTGCTATTTTTTTTTGTGTGTCCGAATTGGCACTAAAAATTTTTTTCCTCTCATTCTATGTGCTCTAAATTCAAAAGCTCATGGCAATGCGATACATGAAGTTTCAATGCAATAAGCTCGTGCACTTTTTCGTGTTGTTTCTGTTCAAATAGTGAAATAGTCGACAATATTTACCAAATGGACACAAAAAAACATGACACTTTTTAATTTTTTATTATGTGAGTTTTGTGATAGGAGGAACAGGATGAGGACAGAAAAAAATTCATTCACCTTCCGTGTATGCATCAGTTTTATTGATTTCTGATTCTATTGCAGACGCACATATTTTTTTATTATTCAATTTTATCCTATTTCTCTATCTCTCTTGATTCTATTTTGCCATGTTGTTCGGTGAAAATTGATTTTGCCTTTTGTGATCTGACACAATTTTTGTTCTTGGGATTTGACTTTATGACTATTATGAAAATTAAATTGATAGCTTTATGTGTAGTTGAATTAGATTTGATAGAGAAATTTTGTTAGAAAATGCGTGATGCTTCTACAAGTCATTGACTCTTGAGATTGTTTATTAATTATTTTTTAAGAAGTCGTTTACAAATGAAGTATATCCAATGGTTGGATTTTAGACCCCATTCCAACATTTTGAGTGAAAAATCTTTATAGTAGGAGATTAATTGTCTCACAACTTATTTCCATCGTTCTTATTATAAGCAACAAATTACTTGGTACATTTTTAAATTCAAGTCCTGAGTGATATTTGACAATGAAACTATCGTATTGCTATCTGTCATCACCATCCAAGCAAATTTGACCAAAAGTTTCAAATTAGATGATAAAATAAAATTAGAAAGGCAATTTAATGATAGTTTATTATTTAATATTCGAGCAGAATCTTTAAGGAGTTCAAATTTTTTTTCCTGACAACAATTTTTATTCTATGTTGAATGTTAAGTTTAAAAATATAGATATAATGCTGCTTTATATTTTATTTGATGAAAATTTTTAAATTTAAGGAATTTCCTTGTTAGTTTTTTTCTTTAAAGGGGTGTCTGGACCCCCCTTTGACTCATCTGATTACGTCCCAGTAAAAATTTCAAAAACCTTTTTTTTCTTTTATGTAGTATTTGCTATATTTGTTATATTATCATTACATAATTTTTTTGTTCAAATTGATTTTATCATCAAAAATCATTGAACTTTTTCAACAATCATTAAAGTTTATTAACTAATTTAACAAACACATTTTTATATTTTATTTGCTTAAAATTCAAGCAATTCTTCAACTTTTCAATATTGAAAAATAAAATTTGCACATTGATAATTAAAAAAATTGAAAACCATGAAGAAAAAAACTATTGGTGTAGGTCTGAACTGAAAACTTATGAGTTGGAATTCATTTTACATATCACTTTAGTATCTAGTACATCTGTACTAGATATTTTTTTAGAGAGAAATTTTCGAGTACTTACAAACTCAAATTTAGACCCCCTACATTCTTAAAATGCGAAAGCAAAAAGTAAACGACCACTTAAAGTAGGTTTAAAGATCCTGAAGATTGTCATTTATAAACTTTTGATTTTAATACAATACAGATTAAGTTGACAACTTTAATGAGCCACGAGTGAGTAAATTTGTTCTGCTTTTAAATGAAATACATATCAGCTTAGTAACTGTGCAGTAAGTCACACAGACTATGACAAAATAATTCTCAGAAATTTGTCTGCACGCACATCAAATTCAAACAAGTGTATAAAATATTTCTCATCATAAAATCTTAATCATCAAAGTCAAAAATACCCTAAAAAATTTATTAAGCATGATTATTGGCAAAATATAAATTTTTGTGATATTCAAGCTTAATTCGCTAAATAAAATCCAAAAGAAGAAAACTTGCTGATAATTATTTGACTTTTGTGAAGTTGGCAAATTTTTTTGTGTCTGAATATTTTTGGCTGTAGGTTCTTCATGATCCTTTAGGTGATAGTTTTGGTGATGGTCAATCGAATGCCTTTAGCCAAATTATTCAGACCATATTTACATTAATTTTGATTTACTAACTGCACACTAGTGAATTAATTCTCTCAAAAAATATATAAATAAAAATATTAACAAATTATCTCAAAATCTTCTCATTTCAGTAATTTTTAATTTTTCTTCATCCAAAATTAAAATCCAAAAAATAAAACATAAAAAAATTAAAAATTTTGCAACCGACTTTGGAGTTTTTGAATTATTCAAAGTAAACCAACAAAAAAAAGTTATTAAAAAGCATAAGTCACACACATAAAAAAAGCTAAAAGTTTTTACGGAAATTAAGAACATAAAAGTTGATAAAAAATAACGCTTCAAGTGTAGTCACAAAATTTTTTCTAGCAAGAAACTTTTTTGGAAATAAAAAGAAGAAGAAATTGCTTAAGTTTATGTTTTAATTACAAAAAATCTCAGAATTTTAATCGCTTTTTTGAGATTTTAAATAAATAAAAAAAGTGTAAACCAGAAGAATTTTTTTTGCACATTTCGCATAAAATTCTATGTAATTAATGGACTGAGCATTAGAAGAAGAAGAAGTAGCAAATAATCATCCAAAAAAAAACATAAAAAAATATTTATTTAGTGACATTTAAATGTAGTTGTGGATTATTTATAAGCAAGAAAAAAAAATTTAAGACATTAATCAAATTAACTTTTAAGTGAATTTCTAAATTGTGATTCTTTGTGTGCATATTTTTGCTGCTCCTTAATCAAAATAGTCATCATTGTGAACGCGATTCGTGAAAGTTGCGCTGTAAAATATTGTGTGTAAAAAAATTTAAAAAAAAAGATATTTTTATCATAATTCAATCATTAAAAACTCAAGTGACAATTATTAGTGCACTTGAGGTCTCTTTACGTCTTTATGGAGGTGAGCTGGGAGGGCTTGACCCAACTGGGATTTTTCGAATAAGGTGAGTGCAATTTTTTTTACTTTTTTTTTACCCGACGGTTCTATAGTCACACAATTTATTGTCTGTGGCGTGAGTATGACTGCCAATTTGTTAAATTTATTCGTATCATTTAATTTACAATACACCGATGAATGTTATAACAGATCTTGCGTTTCATCTTGAAATGAACCTCAATTTATGAAGAAGAAAAAGGCATCTTTATATAAAAACTAGTTTAATAATTAAAAAATGTATATTTTGTGGCTTGTATTGGTTTGGTGCAAAGGTATTTTTTCGATGAATAAAATTATTTTGATCAAATTTCTCAGAAGATTCGATAAAAAGTTTACTGGATAGAAGCAGTAGTTTTAAAATTTGATCAAAAATGTTGGGAAAAAATTTGGTTAAATTTATAGCAAATGCAATTATTTTTAGAATTTTTTTTTGATTTATCCTATAGCAAGGGGTAATAACTGAGTTTCTGGCCTGGCTTATCTCAATTTTTGGGGTCCAAAATTGAGGAACCAGTCCTGAGCGTAGAAAACTCGTGCTACGAATCTGCTTAGATAAAGATTTCATGGTCAGTGGGGCGTAATAAGAGTAGGAGAAGTAATACACCTACCTAGTCTAGTTTAAGGGGCCCAATATTCAGTAAGCATTTACCAAACATTATAAAGGACGTAATACTATGTTTTGCAATTTAATAAAACCATATCTAAATCTTTTTTCGGTCCACTTTATAATTATTTTACCTAGAGCGTTTTGTATTCTCACTATAACCTTGGTTCCTAGACATGGATATCTTATTAGGTGTATAGATACATAGGTCTACCCAAGGGTCCGATGGGGTCTGGACTCCCCTTCGATAAATTTTTTAAAGGATTTTTTTTTGAAAATTATTTTTCTATTTAAAAGTTTTTCGAGGTTCTTCGAAGCTCTTTATAGTTAATTAATCATTCATGTACCGTTAGAATTAACTACCAGTATGAACCCATGAGCATAGGGAAGAAAAAAATGTTGACCCCCTAAAAAAATTTCTTGGTACGCCCCTGCGTAGATAAATTCTTGGTAAATTAAGAAAAATGTTTCATCAAAGGAAAATTTGACCCTGAATACATCCCTACATCTTATCACTTGTAAAAAAATAATTTAAATTGGCTAAAATTCAATAATATCTACAATCAAACAAATATCTTCGATTTCTCAACAAAAAAACGTCTTTCAATATCTTTCATAATCCGCAATAAAAAAGACTTGCAAATGTGAAAGTAAAACCCCGTTTAGAATAAAATACGCAAGAATAAATTCAACCATTGATCCGCATCAAACTTGATTTTTGTTAAATACTCACAAAGAAAAAGTCTTACCTTAAAAATTCTATTCAGAATAGACAAAAAACTTCAATTTCTACACACAAGAGCAACAAAAAAATGGTCATCGCGACTACCAAAAAATAGATCGTATTTCTAAAATGAAAAAATTTTTTTTCTTCATATTGTTGGACGTTTAGGCTGCACATACACAATAATTTTAATTCTTTTGGGAAGGTATCCTTCAGTGGCTTGAGAAGAAAGGTCTTCCTTTTATATTCAATCATACATTTACCCTCTAACTTACCTCATTTCAAAGAATTGCTCATTTCAAATAAAAAATTAATCATTGATCAAGCGAAGAAGGAACAAACAGAAACGCAACGCAGCAGTGACGGATATCACGAGAGATTATAGTTTCATTATATAATAACCCGTAGAAGGCTTCACAAACACATCTGAAATATTAAAAAATTTATATATATAACAACAAAAAAAAAAGAACTGAAACAAGACCCAAAATAAGCAGCTACAAAAAAATTAGAATTCAAAGAAGAAAAAAAAAAACGCGTGCAATATATTTTATTGGTATGTGCGGTTTCTTCTTATTTGCACCACGACTTTAAAAAAACGACTCAAAAAGCAACAGAGAGAATTGAGAAACACATCTTCGCATTTTCAGATGTTAATGAAATAGAAACCTATCTCGTTATATGTATTTCATTCTTTTTATTCATCGGCTTGTACACAATTTTTATTCATTTCGTATATGCTGAAATATTATGATCAGTCTGACCAAAAAACTAGCAAATTAATGAATTTTTTTTATAATTTATTTTGGTGGGTGATCATAGCGCATTTTAAGGAAGGCTATCTAGGTAATAAATTGAATTAATTTTGGAATTATAATTTTTGCACACTAAGGAAGGTGTCGGTATCATACCTAAGGTTAGTTTGAAGAGATTTGATGGCTAATTTATTAGATTCTTGTGATTTATTGCAATATTTAGTAAATTTCTGTTCAACATTATGCAACCCCCTAAAGTATGTGCGTCATCTTGGTGTGGTATGCTTAATGATCGTCAAATGATTTATTTTTAAAAGAAACAACGGAAATACCTATTCAGAAACTAAAAATTATTTAGATTAAGGGTGTTTTTAGGTAGAATCATCTCTAATAAGTTCCAAACTGACTTCAAATAATTGTCTGCTTATTTCCTACAAAAACTTCCTATTAAAATCCCTAAAATAATCCATGAAATAAAATCTCTCTTTACAGATTATTTAAAGAAAGTAAGAAAAAAGTCTTTCGTTTTTGGACATGTAGATTAAATTCCTTATAGAAAAATAAATTATGAAATGGAAAGAGATTAAAACGAAACTAAACTTTCCGTAATGATTTAATCGTATTGATTTGGAAAGAAACTAATAATTTATGATAATTTTTCATTCACACTCGTATGTGCTTTTTTCGGCTAGGATGACTTGGAAGATATGTGGATGGAGACTATTTCTGTAACGTATTATTTTTGCTTTCTTTGTGTCTTGTTCTGGGTTTGGAGTTTGATGAGTACAATCGATCAACATTTTTGGTGTAGGAATTTTTTAATATTTTTTAATGGATGCGAGGATCAGTTCTTCTGGATTATTTTTAATTTTTTGAAGATATAAAAATTATAAAAAATTATTCAAGGTAAATTTAAAATTTTCGATGACATTTTAGTCTCAGCTGCATTTTTACTAGCCTCTAATATATTTTTCATCAAAAATCCAGCCATGAATACATTGATCTTCAAAGCAGTGAGAAAGTTTATTGCCTAAATATTCCATTTTTTAAAATTCAAAGTCATAACATTAAATTAGACATGAACTCATTTTAAGGTTAAACATATTTGTGATAAAATTTATTTTTAGACATCTGATTTAAAATTATAATAATCCGTGAGCAAAAACTAACAGCAAAATGACTATAAAAAAATCCACATAGTGCAACGTTAAATAAATATAAATTTTTTATCATTATATAATGATTTATTTAATTTTAGTGGTTTTGCTATTGAGTGATTTTGAAAAAAAAATCCCCAATACATTTGAAAGAGTTTGTGGCTTTGCATTTGTATACAAGTTTCTTATCAATTTGTTTTCGTAGCTAAAGTGCAACGAAACGAAAATGAGAAAAAAATAATATTTTTTTTTGCACCTGAGGAAATTGATTATGAATTTTTTATAGAGTTTAGGGGAATTAAGCGTGTTGGATTAAGAGAATAAGAAGTTTGATCGTAGTTGAATATCGGCAGATGGATTTATAGTTCTGGGTTATTAACGATTATTGCTTGGTTTTTGATGTTATTTTTGCAAGTTTTTTTGTATCATCAAAATTAAAAATTTTCCAAAAAAAATAGAAAAAAATTAAATTTACAAGTAATTTTCATTCAAAAAGAGCACAGCACCATCTACATCATCATCAAAATCTGAAAAACACTCAGTTAATGAGATGACCAAAAGCAGCACCGAAAAAAACTTGAAATTTATTTATCAATTTATATGCGGCATACAGAAACAACCAAATTATTCTTTTTGTGCGTTTTTACATACAGATGTGTAAACATATTTGCACAAAAATATGCGAGAGGCTTCACCTCAAGAGAAGAGAAGCTTCTTCAAAATTTTTTTCTTCACTTTTATTTTACCGCATTTTCGAAAAAAATGACACGGAAGAATTTTTCTGTAATTTTTTTTCTTCAAAAAGAGCGACGTGATGGCCTTGGTGAAAGGCATGAATATATAAATACTGAAAATAAAATTACACACATATATTAAAATATTAAATAATCACGCTCATTTGAAACAATTACTTCCTTACTGCCACGACTTACTAACGACGTAAGCTGTTTTTAAATAATGAAAACAAAATCCGAGCTTGAAAACTAAGCTCTGGCATCACTTAAATGACTATAAATTTTCTCTCCCCCGCTATAGTTTCACTGATAAAGTTTTTTTTTATTTCTGAATAGCAAGTTTTTAATATAATAGAAATAGAGAAAGTTTGATATGGCTGCCAATTTGTATCTGCTTGAAATTTAAATTTTTTAATCTGTGGATTGCTATCCTAGCAACTGAAAATTGATAGAATAAATTATGGTTGTTGATAAGTTGGCAGGGGCGTATTCAGGGAGGGGTTTTGGGGGTCAAACCCCCTACCATTTTTGGAAAAAAAATTCAATTTGCTAGGGTTTTTAAGGGGTTTGCTAGGGTTCAAAACCCCTCTTTCGAAAAATTTCTGGCTACGCCCCTGTAAGTTGGTCAAAATTAGTATCAATTACCATTAATTTTATTTAATTTTGTCATTTAAATATTTTTGAACCTTAAAGATTTTATTTTTAAAAGAATGAAAAAATTAATTTTGAGATTTAAGTCTACTGAACTCTGGGAGTATATACAGACATTTTTCATCAAAAGTTTGTAATTTTAAAGATTATTGAGTCAACATATGAGCCATTTCATCTTAAAAATTTGAGGTTATACCACTGAGCTTTGAAAAATAATTTAAAAAATTTAATATACTTTTTTATTATTATTACTATTTTTATTTATTTTTTCAATTTTTAAAATTGTTATAATTTTTTGGAATATTTGTTCGAAAATCTATAGCTTTTCTCAGGAAGACACAAAACTCCAAGCCTTACTTCAAACCATAAACTGCTTTTTAATCCATCAAACCCCCCAAAAACCATCCCAACTCTCAATCATTTTTTTATAAATCCTCACTATAAATCGTGGAATGTACGTAGTAAGTAAACTACTTCAAGTTGTAGAAGCGAGCGAGATGCATTGATGCAATTCATTTTTTGAAGTCAATAGCAAACGAAATTTTTTTTGAATCGTTGCCAGAAAAATTTTTTCTTTCATTTATTTTTATGAATTGGAATAAAACTTATGCAATCACGAAAAAAAATTATAAATACATGTACGAGTATAAAAAAATCAATTCAGGACGAATGCACAGATTTTTTTAAATTTATTTTTCTGTTGTGATGAAGAAAAGGGATCCTTGGGTGGATTTTGGTAGGAATTCTTTGAGGTTCTTGCGAGAGATTCTACTGAAAATTGTTATTATTTAAATTTGAAACCTTAAAAAATCAACCAAAAACCTAAAATTCTGACAAAATCACTCCAAAGAAGAAAAGGAGAGAAAAATTCATTTTAAAAAAAATTCTGCACCGTCCAGAAAGAGACGAGAAAAATAATATTAAATATTATTTATATTTTGCGATAAGATAAGGCAGAAAAAAAGAAAGAAAAGAGCCGTGAAGTGTAGCAAAAATAAAATTCATTAATTACACGTTCGCAACTGCCTTTTCCGAGCGATAATATACACATTACCTGAGCGAGAAGAAAAAAATAATGTGTATATGCATTTGTGCACACACTTTATCGTTGATAATGCATAAAAATAACGCATAACTCAAGTACAGGGCTCACACTTTTTTCAGAATGTGTGGATGGAAAATGAGAAGTACGTGACTAATTATGAGGAAATGATAATGAGAGCTAGAAGATTTTTTGTGTTTTAATATAAAGTGACAATTGACATGAAAATTGTTCGCGCGAGCGGAAAATAAAGCGTTGGAGATTGAGGCTTTAGAATGGATATTTTAAGGGGGGAGGGCGAGTGAGTAATTGGCATGCAGATGAGGTGTTTTTGACCTAAAAATTGAACTTTTTGAGGATTTTGGAGTTTTGAAGGAGAATTTCGTAATAAGGATCATGAACAAATGACGTCCATTAATAATAGAATTTCTAGATTCCAATAAATTTTATTCCATGATATCTCATACAGCTGTGGGGTCGTAAGAAAGTCTGAGATTTTGTAGCAGGCTAAGCTAAAAAAAAATTTTCATTCAAAATTTGTAACGACCTAGAGACCTAGAGACCCCCTAAGTTAATGACCCTTTATAAATTTCAAGATGTTTCAGAAAAATTGTACTTTATTCCCATAAAATGGAACTGATCCATTTGTAGTATTCAAAATATTACATGCATGTGGGATCCTATCAAATCTATCAACAGATCTCCTCGATCCTCTCCAATTTATATAATTTTAAACTTCATAATTATAAAATTTTATTAAATTCATTATCTATTTATTACATCAAAAGCTTCACTTTTTCAATTTTTAAAACTGTTGATTATCCCTTCACTACATACTGATTACTACCGATGTACTCATGTAGTTCATGTCAGTATTAAAACTCATTAATATCAAATAACTCCAAAAATACATCTTTTAGCAAATAAAATACATCCCAGCTCATTGTAATTATTTATGTAATAAGCTATCAGCAACAACTACTCATTATCTCATTAATGATACGCAAGCCGACCGATGCAAGTCCAGTTCTTTTTTGTTAGAAATTACTTTGAACTTTTCCTTCTTCTTCTCTCAATTTTCTTTATCAAAATAATTTGTGCTATAAATATACACGACTAAACAGAAACGCTCATTTCAAGAGCAAATCATATGTTTCACTCATTAATGAGTCGGTCGGCAATAATAACGTAATGATAATGTTAATCAATATTATGATGTGAAAGCTGCAATGTCAAAATAATTATAATGAAAATTGCAGATTGAAAATTTCATTAATCAGATATAATAAATTTAAAAAAAATAGTGCGGAGAAATAAAATAAATATTGATCATAAGCAGCTGTTCCGCGATCTTCTCATATAACGCACGTACACACTATTCCAAAAGTGTGTTAATATGTGCGTAAAAAAAGTGTGCGAAAATGTGTCAAGGTTGTTTCTATTTTGCTATTTCTAGCTTTTTTTCTTTTCCTCTATTCACAATCTTGCCTATTTCTCTTCCTGCATTTCTCGCGGTGAGCGACCTGTCATAGGCATACTTTTTTTCGCATCACCGTCAAATTGTGTGCGTAGATTATGATTGCGTATGTATTTTGCACACGCAAAAAAAAGTTTTTTTTGTTTGTTTCGTCTACATGAAAAATGTATTTTGTTGTTATGAGTTTGTGGTCGTGCGAGACAGATTGCGATTTTTTTAGAGCAATATAATTGAGGAAGTGAGATAGAAGGGCTTATTTTGACTTGATGTCTTGATAATTTGGAAGATTAGGGATGATATTTTATTTGTGGTTGTCAGTTGTGTTCTGAAAATTTTCTTGACAGGACTGACTCAATTTTTGGTGTGAATGTGCAATTTTTGGGGGTTCCATAATAAATGACTCTGGTAGCAGTCTGATCTTTACTGATAAAAGAATTTCTAATTCACTTTTGTTCTATTCCACATTAAAAAATAAATAATCAATCTCGAAAATAAGGTTAATAATTTAATTACCAGGATAAGTCACCTAGCTAATGCTTTAGCAGGGACGTACCCAGAAAAAATTTCAGGGTGGTTCCAAAAAGTCTTTTCGTTTTTATACTTATGATTTTGTTTTTGTTATTCTTTTTAAAGATAAGGCTACACATTGAAGCTTAAGAAAAATTTTAAAAGAGTTTTTAAGAGAACAATTATATTTGAGAAAAAAATTTTTTTTGATATAAGGTATGGATCGATGACTGTCTAGGTTATCAAAGTTAAAATATTTTTTTATTAGCTAATTAACAACTTTGATAAATTAAAAATAGTAAATTATCAATCAGTTTGAGCTCAAGTATTTGAAATTCATCAAGAAAAGAACAATAAATTTGTAGAAACGTGAAAATAATCATAAAACAAAAGTGGTTTTTTTTTGTCATTTCTGAGAGATCCAGCCAAAATAATTTCAATTGTAAATAAATATCAAATCGACAAAATAAAAAACAAATTCTAATTAAATTAATAAAAATCATCAACCAAAGCGAACTTAACTGTTCGTATTCAGCTGTGAATGAACTTAACTGTTTATTAGAAAATTCCAAACTTAATTGTTTGATATACACATTGAACTTGACTGTTCATAACCAGCTTTATATGAACTTAATTGTTCATTTTTTATTTTTTAATTTACTGATTCAACGATAGTAGCGCAAACTTGACTGTTTGCACGAATTTTCAGCTGATAATGTCTTCACCTTTATCGTCACAGAAGAAATCTAATATATCTGCTATCAAGCAAACCAAGGAGTCAATTCCACAAGAGGTTCAGGAATTATACAATAAACCTAGCTCAAGTACTAGACAGAAACTATGGAAGAAGAAACCAGATCCAACAGAGAACAGAATTGTAAACTACTTTAGGAAAAAGAATAATGAGAGATCGTCCACGTTCGATATAAATCGTCAGCCATCATTAAACTCAAATCTTAATTCACAAAATCCAATAAAATCAATTAATGAAAATGAAGAATTTAAGAAGTCCCAGACAGCTTCGGCTGAAGCAAAAGCAACAGCATTAGAAATAAATGCACATCTTCAGCAAAAAAATGCGAATCAGGCTGACTTACTAAAACTCAACACTAAAATGATACTTCAAATGCAAAATGCACATGAACTTTTGTCAACAGCATTGATTAAGAGAGATAGCGAATTGACTACTCAATTTACATCAAAGTTAAATGAAGCAACTGAATTTGTATCAAAAGAACTGAACGTAATTCGAAAGGAAATTGAAGAAATCAAGTGCAGCGACGAAATCGAAAAACTTGCAACAATAAGTGCATGCAAAGATGACCTAAAAAAATTGTGGATTAGATTCACGTTCATTGATGATGTGACTCAATATAGGGAGAAAAATAATCCTCCAATGGTCGCAAAAGACATATTAAGTCAACTTAACATAAACCTAAACAAGATTATGTGGCCGATAGAATCTGCAAGCTTTCAGATTAAAAAATTCTCGCGTGACCAATTACCCGAGACAGCACTTGCGATTACTTTCATCAACTCCACGATTGCCAATAAAGTCAAATATTTCATTATTAACTTCAATACTCAGTTGGAAGAACTAGGAAAGACGAACTTAATTCGCTACAGAGTTGCAACTGACTGGTCATATCAGGTTCGAAAAATATTGAAGTATTGTAATGAAATGAAAAGATGTGGTGCCGTAAATAAAGTAATGGTCACGAATGATGGCATTAAAGTTTTTCATGAAGAAATCCAGAGGACAAATGCACCTATGAAATCATCGGCAGAAAACGGCGTCATTGACACACAACTGAACGCGATCTCAAGAAAAACTTCTCTGGTAAATTCCATCAAGCAACTAGATTCATTAAGAGTGGAGCTGAAAGACTTTAACTATTATGTCTCGGTTGTTGAGGCTTATAACGACGACTATTACGCTAAAAGACAGGATGAAAGATTAAAAATTAGAAAAGAATTTAACAATGAAATTGCCAGGAATGAGGAAGAAGAAATGGAAAGAACAGTGTCAGATTGCTCATTCTCATCCGTGCTGGAAAAAGAGCAATGATATTTAATCCACTCACCTTTACTTACATCTACACCAATTATAAGACCGGAACCAGGAACAGACATATTCCATAATATTGAGTTTATTGAAGGACACCTTGAAAACGATGAGGATCTAAAAAAGGAAAACTTCAATTTATTAAGGATGAAATCAACTCTCATATCCAAGGCATTCAGTAACGACTCAAATAACAAAAATCCGTTTATATCAATGTTATGGAATATAAGATCAATCAATGAAAATAAATTAAGGAAATTAGTAGAAATTTTGAGCTATCTGTCTAGTAAGAAGGTGAGAATGGATGATGAAACAAAAAAACAGGACATTAGAAGAATTGAAATTGACATGTTAGTCATTACTGAATTTGGAAAGAAGGAAAGTAAATTTAATCCCTATAACATTCAAGGATACAAATTGTTTAAAGCATTAAGAATTGAAAAGAAAGGTGGTGGAATTGGAATCTACATTAAGAATTGTTATAGTGCGTATACGAAATATAAGGAGATAGCTGATGACTATGAATTTTTATTACTTGAAGTATGGAAAGATCCAGCAACAAAAATCAATATTTTGGGAGTTTACCGATCTCCCGGCGGAAATAAACAAAATTTTGTAAGCAAATTGGAGGAAATTCTTCTTAGACACGAAGAAGATATCATAATCATGGGAGATACAAATATTAATATTAATGAAAGTTCAGACCCTTCGACGAAAGAATTTCTTACCATGCTGGATTGTTATAACTACACGGTCAATAATGCAGCATTCTCGAGATTTAATAAAATTACCGGTAATCATTCTATTATAGATCAAATAATTTTAAGAAGCAATGATTCTGATGCAATCACACTAACATCGGATGAAAAGGTGATTGAAAGCATCTCGGATCACAATTTCCTAATATTAATACAGCCAGGATCGCTTAATGCTCAAAGTCAAGTTAATAAAATTAATATTAATAAATTGAATAAGACTAAACTCATAAAAGAATTAAAGAAGGAAATATTAATTCTTCCCATCAACGTTAATCCAGAAACTCATTGTAGAAATATTATCGACAAATTGAAAGAAATTAAGGAAAATAACATGATAACGCTGTCCTTAAAATCGTATGAGAATATAAAAATTCTTCCTGACTGGATGGATGGACATTACATAAATTTAGCCAACACAATATTTAACATGAAATATAAAATTACCATATTGGAAACAAAAGGAAGACCAACTAGCTTTTTAAAAAGCAGATTGATAGAAATTGAAGCTGAGAAAGATGATTATGCATACAAACGAATATTGTGGTATTATAATGACAGAGTGACAATGAATAACAAGGAGATGTGGAAAATTCTCAATGAAATGTCTGGCACATCAAAGAATAAATCCACTTTAAGATTAAAAATTGATGGAATTATATCATCTGATGAGCAGAAAGTTGCAGATAACTTTCAGGAATTTTTCTTGTCAATAGTAGGAGGAAATCAAAGACAACATAAAATGACTATCATAAACTCACCAACTCCGTATGCAACAAATAACTTCACATTCAATTTCGTTGATGAATTAAAAATCAGAGTGTTGATACAGTCACTTGATGCAGGAAAATCAGCAGGAATCGATGGAATATCTCCATACATATGGAAACAATTACATAAAGAAGCTGCACAAACGATTCAAGTCCTATTCAACTCTATCATTGAACGCAGCAAATATCCATCAGGATTGAAGGAAACTCTCGTCATTCCAATCCATAAATCTGGAGATGCTTATGATCCTTCCAACTATCGTCCTGTATCGATCCCAATAGCCTTGAATAAAATATTTGAAAAAGAGATGTATGAACAAATTGAGGAATATATGAAGTCAAATAATCTATTCGACAACTACCAATATGGATTCAGGAAAGGTAAAGGATGCCCAGATGTCATAGCAAAAATAACTGCACAGATTTCTAAAGCAGTTGATTTAGGAAAGTCAGTGGTTTTAATTTCATTGGACTTATCTAAGGCATTTGATAAACTAGATCATGAAATCTTAATTCAAAAATTGAAGGACACAGGCTTTGATAATAATGCGTTAGAATTGATGAAAAGTTACTTGTCAGATAGAACACAGCGCGTGAGAATTGGAAATAAGTTGAGCTTTCCCGGAATAATAATCTCAGGAGTTCCACAAGGAACCAATCTAGGACCTCTTTTATTCTCAATTTATATAAACGATATGAAAAACCTTCCAACTCACTCAAAAGTTTATAAATTTGCGGATGATACACTGATGCTGTTTGAAATTGACAAAAATGTGCAAGAATCATCAATTAATCACCCACAAATGTTAAAAGAGGATCTGATACAAATCACCGATTATTTTAACATAAATAAATTAAAACTAAATCTGGAGAAATCTCAAGCCATCATAGTAGGCAGTACAAACGACCATGAGATATTAAAAGTACTGACTGATTTCCAAATTGCGATCAAAGATGAAATGAAGTACCTAGGAGTTATAATCGACAATGAGCTCAAATTTACAAGTCACTTACATATAATTAAGACGAGAATTAATCAAGCGATTGGGTTGGTTGCAGTCTCAAGAAACAAGCTGATGACACATCCGTTGCTGAGTATCTACTTTTCTTATTTTCAATCACATCTTATGTACAGTACTTTCTTGCTGGTCAGACTACAAACAAAAGAATTGAAGCAATTACAAGTATGTCAAAATAGGATAGTTAAGATGATTTATAAGCTTCCATTACTTACACCGACTAGTGAGCTTTATTCCTTGCATGCCAAAAAGATTCTTCCGATAATGGGAATAATTTTCTACGCTATATGCTTAATGATCCACAAGTCATTACAATCAGATGATGATGCATTAATTAAAGTTGAGAGACTACGATCGGCTAGAACAAAACTCCTGAAAACGGAAGGATCAACATTAACAATTAGGTCTAATGATACAGAAATAATTGGACCTTCAATATTTAACAGCCTGCCAATGGAACTAAGAGAAATTATTTCTCCTTCACTTTTTAAGAGGAAACTGAAGCACTTTTTACTTGATAAAAACGAATCATTGTCGTCAGATCTCCAAATCTCAACAAAAAACAGAATTTTATAAAATATTTAACAAAATTTATCAAAACATTAAGTCGCACTCACAAACTTCAAAAATAATGAACTGAACGAAAACGAACTCAACGAAGCTCTACAATTACTGAATGAATGACTTGATTTTAAAATGATATGATCCGTTAATTGTCCATCAGTTTTTTATATTCACGCAGAACATAAAAGGTTGTAAACATGTCTCAAGGAATAGATCAAGCTTCCATTAGGAAATTAATGAGTCAAGCAGCAATTGATGCGGTGAAAACGATGACTTCCAATCAACTGATGAAGGAAACTCACTTCTTTAGGATAGAGGATGTTCCAAAATGCATTAAATTGAGTGATGTGATGGCTCATCTGCAAAAAAATTGTAAGTTGAACTTCGTGACTTATATCCAAAATTCTGTTGAAAACCACAACATGCGAAACGTTTTGATTGGATGCAGAAATACTACGGAATTCGAGACTTTCAAGAGGAATCATAGGAGAATGACCATAAAAGGTTTTAGTTTGAAGGTTGATGACTCAACGAGACCTCTATCAATAAATCATGTCAAATTCTCGAAAGAAATGGAGAGTGAAGTGAAGGAACTTTCGAGGATCATTTCATTCAAAGCATCAGAAGGATACTCCAAAGTATTCTTCATTTCTGAGTGAATATGGGAATCAACACATTGAGAAGAGATCGACAAGAACAATATTGACATCCAGGAACTTGTGGAAAAGAGAAGAGATGATTGAAACTGATGAACTAGAAGAACCTGTATATAGACTCACAAGGGAATTGTTGTCAAAAGACATAATTACAAGAGTATATAATTTCAATAATATCAGAACCCTACTCAATTAATGTAATGTGCTATAATTTGTCAATCCCGTATTCAATAAAACTATATTGAATTATTGAAAAAAAAAAAAAAGATCTCATTAGACCCTCTTCTTTGGTACACCCCTGAGCTTTAGGAAGAAACTAAGCTCAAAAATTGAATTATGTTCCAAAAATTCTAATACACAAATATTATAGTAACCCATTGCTCTGTTAACATGCGTCTTACTATAAAGCACTCGTTATCCATACCTAAATTCCATTTACAGCTCTCTTCATCAACATTGTGCAAACCAACAAAAAATATTAAATTATTTTTGTTGGCCAATGTTCGTCCGTCTGGAAACGACTTTACTTTTTATGACTTTACGATAATTTTTTATATTTAAATATTTATACGCAGACATTTATGGTGTTGCCTGATGTCTCATTCCGTCTTCCATTTTTTTCGGGGCACGAAATGTGCATAGAAGCGTATTGCGTAAGCACCGAACCACTGTATTTAATTTTTATGGTAATCATCTGCAGGAACCTCACATATTCACATATGTACACATATGTAGACGTTTGTATGACGGGGAGAGAGAGAGAGAAACACAGTCACTGCCTTTTTCGCACCAGACGTCTGCAGAATAAAATTCTCATTTTTTTCGGGAATTATATACTTTTCAATTTGCGACTTGCGATATATATCTGTTTGTATAAATATTTCATGTTATTTTTTATTATTATTATAATTCATTTCATATTATATTTTTTTCCGTGTGGATTATAATTCGGTAGAATTTAAATTTCTGCTCATATATGTACAATAAAATTTAATAAGTATGCGTGCATTTTATTATTATTATTTCTTGTACATACAATACATTTCATCAAATGGATGGAACAGCAAAAAAAAGTGAGGCTATAAAAGTCTCAACATGTTATAATTAGCTATACATACAATTCGTGCAGCCTATAAGTTGCCTTTAAGTGATATTCTATGTTTTAAATACAAGCCACACACTGCGAAAGATGAGACGACGCATTTTATTTCCATTTTTAAATTTGTGCGACTTTATTGTGAGAATGTGGGAATTTATCTGTGATTTGTCTGACGCGATATAAATTGTACTACATTTAAAAAAACTCAGATAATGATGAATTGATGTCAATGACTGTACTTTATGAGAATAGAATAGTTAGCTTTTTGAATTTCTTTTTCAAATCGTTGCCGAAATTTAAATTTTATTTGTCTTGACCTGATTTACGTGAAATTATGTTGTTATCAAATAATTTCTTCTTTTGATGTATATTAAACTTCGCTCTTCCGTCGGTTCCTTTGGAGTTTAAATTTTTTTATTAATATGGAAATCAAATGGAAATATTAATTTCGTAAGGAGTGAAATCAGTTGGGATTATTTTTTTAAATAATTGAAATAGCATGGGGAGTGTTAGAGGGACTGAGGTCTTGGTCATGTCAATTTAAGGGAAGTATTATTATTATTATTTACAGTATATATCAATTATCAAGTATTATCAATGATTCAATGAATCTTTAAATAGAATTATGAGGATTAAACGTATTTTAAATATTCAAAATCATGAAAATGTAACGGAAGTTCAAAATTTAAATCAAAGTTCAAATTGCTATTGACGTGTTATGTAAACAAGTAAAATTTAGAAACTTCTCTCACGCTAGACACTAAAAGTTTTGGTCATACTCATTTCTTCAAGGTTATTTGTAATAATATTTTAAATTCATTAACGTCTACATTAAAATAGGGGAGAATCTAGACATAAAGTGTTCTTTATTTTATTTTTTTTCAAAAAATCAGGTTTATCATGTATCATCCCTAAAATGAATCTAATTAAGTTAGAAAAATTCAAAAAAAAAAAACATTTTAAATCCAAGGATGAGAAATTCAATGTTCTAACTACACATTTTTAAAAATATTCGATGAGCTCTCCCCAGCTATACTTAAGAAACCGACCCAGGTTGTGGCTAAAGAGTTTTGATTTTAACGATGAATATTATAAAAAAGATTATATCCTTTAAGAGATCTAAAAATTCATATGGACAATGGACGTAACTAAGGGATGTTTAATTCGTAGGCCTTATCTTTAATCATTAATCCTCAAAGGCATTATGTGAATCTGTGCATTACATCGACATTGCTCCAGGATACAAATGTAATAATTTGGAATGATCTTATTACAAAAATTATTTAGTTTATTGAACCATATTCTCTATCCATCTATCGAATCGCACTCTTAAATGCGCTCATAAATGCGAGCTAATGGCTCGCACAATTTTATTTCCAGATTTTTTATTTAATAAAATGAATTAGCGATGCTGTATGCATAACATTCCTCTTAAAAACGTTTTAGAACACGGCGAGAGCAAAAAGAAATCATTTACACATGGGCAAGTTGAAGTGAAAAAAAATAAAGGAAAGAAATAAAGCTGCGCAAGGTCAACATGCAATTCGATGAAGTAATTATTATGCATAAAGTTTATTACACGAATCGAACGGTTTTCAGTATTTTCTACTTTCTGATAACGTTCTCGCTCGTTGCACAATCATGTTATTTTGTTATTTTTTCTTACGTATACACTCTCATAATTTCGATTGTTTCGCCAAGATCGTGAACAGCTCGGGGATATGAATATTTGTAGAAGGATTTAGCTTATAGATCACACAATTTCTGTAGATTAATTCTTGCTGATTGTCAGATCCGAGAAGGGGAATTAATCGAGGGGGAGAACGTGCACGTATGTACATATCATGTATTGTGACATGGAAAAAAGGCATTGAAATCGTGAAAATCTATCTTCGATGAATAATTACTAGATGCGCCTCTCATACTAAACGAAATAGGAATGAATATAAGAAATTGTGATTAGCATATGCAATTACAACAATTTTTTATGATTCTTATCATCGAACATCTTGACTAGCTTGCAATTTTCTTATTCTTCTCGTCTTTTATTATTCTCACTAAAAACTTTTTCTTCTTCCTTCTATCCACATTTTGCCTTCTTCTGGTTACCATCACATGAGAGACTTAAATTTGAATATTTTTTTATATTCAACTTTTTTTTTTGTTCCTCTTCTTCTTGTTACTTTTATTTCGTTTTTATTTATTTTTTGAGTCAGTAGATTTCGCATACATTTATTTGTTTATTTATATAAAAATGTGTACGCATATGTACATGATAAATGAATAATTTTTCTTCTTCAATGCGATTGCGAACTTTTTTTTCTTCTTTTTGTTGGTTTTAAAGTTGGCTTGAATTGTGTGTTTTGTTGGCGAGACTGAGGAGACTTTTTTTGGTGATTTTTTTAGTTGCTAGCGGCAAATTTGTCACAATCGGAATTTAGAGCTAAAAATAATACGAAAAATAGAATTTTATGTGTTCTTGATAATTTGCAAGCAATTATGTCTTTGAGATGACTATTTGATGATTTATTCCATTAAGGGTGGTTTGGTATTTCAGTTCATATCCGATCTAATTTTAATAGATCATAAATCACTGAATCTTTAACAACTTCTTCTTTTTTATTGACAAGCTTCTTTTAGAAATGATGAATGTCAAAAAAACTGAAATCAATCCAGCTTCATTGAGCAGTTGGGATCAAATCCGACTACCTATCCGACTCTATCAAGTAGTTGGAGTCAAACCTTAGTTCATTTATCAATTTCATAAATCATTCTTCTTTATCATTCAATCAACTGTTAATGCCTCGTGTCCTGAACCACAAATACCATGTCATTACCTCGTTCTATCTAAGATATAATCCCAGATTCAACATGAAAATGTTGAAAACCGTACATTCATGCAGAAACTAGCCAACCTAATTGCAATAAGCTGTTCATAATATCTACAGATCTATTTTTAAGATCAATTAATTGACACAAATTTATCATGATGAAGTTTGAGAAATTATTAAAGTCAAATCTGATTAAATCACTATTAATCGAAGGTAATTTGTAATAGAGAATGCATGACTTAAAATCTCAAGAATTTCTTCTTCAAACTCATTGCTATTGAACAATTTTTTTTCTCCTCTCGCATTTCTACTGAACTGGTTTTGTAAATTAATTACTATTTGCGATTATTAATATTTTCTTCTTGAGAATATTAATAATTTTCGTATCAAGTGTTAATAAATTTCTTTGTGGTTTTTATGTGGATTTAGATTTTATTTGCACAGGAACTGAATTTAGATTGTGAATCTAGACAGAATATCCAATAATTTAACTAAAGTTACTAGGTTTACCTTAAGACGTGGGATTTGGAGATCATCACAAAATGCAGGAATGTAAGATATCAGATAAGGTGACAAACTGTCTTCCCATAACAAGCTGAAGGTGCACAAAATAACCTAAGCCAACAAAACTATTAAGATTCACTTATGACGTCTGATATTTTGTTGATTGGATATCCTTATTTTGATAGAAGTCATAAAAATATCCCCTTGAGGATTTTAGACATAAAACTACTGCCTATAAATAAATTCTGGCTACAGTCCTGACTCATCGGCATTGTCATACGATGTAAAATGTCATAATTCATTCCCCATGTTCTTTCTACACGAATTATTATTTTGTAACTTTAAAAAAATTTGTCATGATCACATTTGTCCACGTTTCTACATGATCGGTACTCTATTATGGTCACTTTTATAAATTACAGCAAATATTTCAAAAAAACATTCTTCGACCAATCAAAAGAAAACTACAAAATTGTAATTATTTTTCATATTCTTTTCCTCTTATTTCTGTTTGCATACTTACTTCATAACTTGTAAATTGTGACACGCTCTAATATGCGAGGGAATGAAGTACAGTCATTAGAAAAGAAAAGACAGTAAAAAAATGCAACGCAAAGCGTAAATTTAATTCACTTCATATAAATCTTAATAAATGCTTTTGAGACTACTATCAGCTTCACATTCCTACTCTTTTTTTCATCTATTTATTTATTTCTATGCTTTATTTTCCGTTAGACACATAGAGAGAAAAGTCTTTAAATCTATCGCATATATTTCCTAGACTGATTCGTTGGCGTTCAAAATTTACGACTTTTCACATAGCGATTTTCAATTACAATTTTTTTTGTGCTGCGTTTTAATGCCTTGTCTTTTGAGTAGTCGTGCGATTTTTATAGTCGATGAGAGAAGAAAAAAAACTGTAATACTTCTTACAAGAGAGCTTTTCTGAAAAGCTACAGTAAAATGCTAATGAATATTAATTTTCATAGTTTTAAAGGAGAGGAAGAAAAATGTAAAGTAAGAGATTTCATTTTGCAAACGAAGCTGTCGGCACATATTGATTTATATGTAACGCGAGGAATTTTTGCTTATCAACTCACTCGACACACACACACACGATATGAGCGAGTGCATTATTTCTAAGCTAAGTTGCAGCTGATGAGGAAAAATATTGAGTTGAAAATGTGATTAGATATGGGGGAGCTGACGCATTTTACTGTCGACAAGCATGCTTGGTGAAACAAAACAGGATATTTGTATGTAGAATTCATTTAGTAGGTATAGTTTGAGACATTTAATATCAGAGTTCGAGGTCGACAGGAATTTGATATGAAATTGAGCTCTGATTAACATAAATATTATTTTTTGGGGTACTAGACTAGAGTGACCATCTATTTCTCTTTGAAAATACAGGACATTTAATAAATTTTCTCAAAAATTCAGGATATAAAGGAAAATTTGAAAATTAACGAAAATTTTCGTGAAAAAATACAACACCTAAATCAAAATGTTTAAATTCATACAAGACAGCACGTACCATGAAGGGGGGGGGGGTTGGAGTTTTCAAACTCTTTTTTCAAAAAGATTATATCAATTTTTTTCAAAGTTTGGTTTAATTTAATTATTTATAGTCAATTTAAAAAAATCATTGGTTTTTTAAATGGGTTCCATTTATATTGAGTTTAAAAATCCAGACCCCCCCTCTTTTCTGATGGGTACGCAAATGTAGGACAGTGTTGAAAAATACAAGACTATTTATTGAAAAACTACGTGACCACAATATATGATTTCAAAAAGGAGTATTTTACATTTTCTTGTCTCGAATCCGTGATCACTATATAAAAGTTATAGTTTTTAAGTACTGAAGTACTAGGACATTACATCAATGACCCGTCTTCCAATTTAGAACTATTATTTTTTATGATATTATTTTAAAATTTTGTTCTCGTCTCGTATTTTTTTATCAAAGATTCCGTTAGTTTCTAAATCTTCCTTTATGTCTCGGATTTTTACGAAATTTATAGGATCGTCCTGGATTTACACCAAAAAAATCTGACCACCTTTTATGAACATTTCATATCCAAAGGATGAAATTTTGTGACGTAGTTCGAGTTTTATGCAATGCTAAGGCAAATAAAGCTCAGACTTTTTTACACTTACTCCTAATTTTCAAAAATTGTTTATATCCATTAAGTAATCAGGAAGTAGTTTTTTAAAAAGTTATTTTTAGCGCCACTTAAAGTAATAAATTTGTATCATCAATTATGATTAGTGGGAGTCACTCTCATCTTAATTGATCTTTATAAGATAGTGAGTAGGTTAAAATTTAATACACAATGTAGCGACAGTTTCATCTACATCATTAATTAATAAAATCTAAAAGAGATTTGTTAAATGGATTTTCATCAATAAATCTTCAAATAACAAGAATCAATTAATAAAAATACCACATAAATTCCAGACACACCGACAAATCACCGGAATTAACACCTTTGCACATAGCTGCATATTATAAATAATTTAGAGCTGTAGAAAGAGAAGAAATAAAGAAATGAATCGTAATTACATTTAATCCATGATCAAATGTCATCATATTAAAAGAAAATAAAGTGAAAAATATAAAAAAAAATCTTTCAAGTTTTTCTTGTCGCAACGATTTTACTTGTCGCGTGTTTTATAATTAATCGTGATGGTCTCTTAGCACAATTAATCCAATAAATTGCAACATATGTAGCAAAAGTTGTATATTTTTTTCAAACTATTTAAAAAAAGTGAATAAAATATTTACACAACTCGTCTCCACATACTCGCATATCCATTTAGTGTTGCTAATGTAAATATTTTTAGTGCAAACAGTTCAGATGTCTCTTTTTAATCTCTACTTCCTTCATATCTCTCCTTCAGTCTTTTTTAACTATCTAATTTCGCGAATGATAAAAAACTAACTCTATTTTTTAGAAAAAAAGTGGCTGGAAATGCGTTGGCTAAAAGCTGGTTTCAATGACAGTAAGGAAAAAATTTATGCACACTGTCGACACCACGGAATGGTTTTCATTCATTTTGACTGCCAATGTCAAGTGTGAAATATAAATACCGCACACAAACGTGCGATGCAAGCTGACTTCTTGTTATGGTCTTTTGGTATTTAGATTTTTTTGAAGGATGAGCTTCACCTTTCTATTATTTGATTGTTAGATGATATGTGAAATGGGATGGGTTGATGTCGTGCTGTTTTATCATTAGAGTTATTAGTCAGATTCCTGATGATGGGTATTTAGGTACTGTCAGGAATATCCCACAAAATATTGGGGTAGTTTTTATAACTAGATCTGCAGCCCCTTCTTGAACCAGTTTATTTCTAAATATTAGATGTTCCTGTGCCTTCCTCTACTGAAAAAGCCAAATACTAAGAATTGTACAACAGTTATTAATAAATTCGATGAATTTATCGTGATTTCACCACATTTTTTTCATATCTTTACGCACAGTCACACCTAACAAGCTATAAACGGATTAAAATTTCCAATGAAAATTAACTCACTAACCAATTTTATTTCATCCACTGCACTACATTAAATTAAATTCAAGGAACTTACAGAAGAAAAAAATAATATCACTACACATAAAAATAGCTTTCAAGTATCACGAGCCATTAGATCCATTAATGTAGATAATAAATAACTCAACATTAGTGCGATGTGATCTTTTAGCAAGGCAAAAAATATATTCCAACTAAATCTTAAAGTAATTAATAATATGAAAAAAGGAGAGGAAAAAAATTATAGATACACAATTTGTTTATTAAGTCACATTTCAACTTTACATTTTTTTCTGTCTATTAATTCATTAGAAGCCGTAGCAAATGAAGAAATAAAATCCCGTTCATCGACTTTAATTCATATATTTATTTATTTTATCAAAAACACCTCAGCTTGTGCCTTCTCTTCTCGCATAAATGCACGCAAATATGCAACATTTCCAGTATTAAGTAAGGCGTCACGATAAATGCCTTTATTTCTTATCAGTGTCATTCGTGATGATGATAGTGCAAACATGTGCATTTACTCACTGTTCAAACTAGTCGTATACGATAATTTTATGGACTTTTGAGGTTTTCAGACTAGACAGACTGAAATTATTGTATTAATGTTGTTGCTAGGCTGTAATTGGATGGAAATTGTGGGATTACTTATTTGAATTGTGATTCCAGGCATGTGTGTTTGCTGAAAATCTTGGGGAACTAGGAATTCTTGTTAGAATATTATTTAAAGTAAGGTGTTCTTAGGCTTCAGTGACTTAAAACTTGAAAAATATTTGATTATTTAAATGAATCTAAATCCACAAAAAATTCAATTAAAAATTAAAAAAAAAAATCAAATTTCACTTCAAGCAAAACTAATTGAAGTATTTAAAAATTTATTTTAATGTCAGAAAAGTTTAAATTTTAAAGACCCCCGAAGGGTTGTTTTCTTCAAGAAAAACTTTAAAATTCAAACCCTCCAACCCTGGTTTTCAGTATATTTTTACATAAATTTTTGAAAATTCTTAGAAATTTTATTCTATTGTGATTAATTTAAAATTAAACTTAATTTAAAATAAAAACAAAATTTGAAATAAAATATTTAAATTGTCCAAAAATAGCCATGACAATATAAAAACGATGCTAATTTGCACCAGGAATAAGAAATCAAATGTCACAGGACACAAAAAAAAATTGATTCCTAACCTTATCTAATATTGAAATGTGAAATTTAATAGATCCGGATGGACTAAAATTTATTATTAAATCTTTTAAAAATGCAAAAATATTCGCATCCAAAATTCATCCATAAAAATGCCTAATTATCTCTCGATAAAAAACTCAGAAACTCTAAAAATAGACCACTTAAAATCTAATTAAAATCAAGTCACAAAATGCGGTTAATAGAAAGGAAGAAATTTTTCAATCTCAAATCTCTCTTTAAGCTTCTTTAATACACACTTTACGATGTTTTTAATTTCAACTGAAACAAGAACAGTAACAATTAAAGTTGTACAAACATCACACAAAAAATTTATTCATTTTAGTGCAAAAGGAGAAAAAAAGCCGGATTATAGTTGAGAGTGTGTGTAAGGAGTAGCCACGAGTTGAGTATAATGAGACACGGGGAAGTAAATTAGATGCTTTTGAGTTAATGAGAATGGCGCATTTATCAAGTTTATTTTTAAAATTACCTATAAAAGGGGACAGTTTGAAGGTCGTATTGGAATTTTATGGAAAGTTTGAATTTGAAATTTTTATTATATTCTTAAATTTGTTTAAAAATAAAACCTTGTAATGGGGGTTAGGCCAAGGAAGACGGGGGTAGTTTTACCCTATTTTTGAATGACATCCAATTTAATTTTTTTAAATTCCGTCAAAGTGCAGTCACCATCTTAAGTCCCCAACGACTAACAAACACACGTGCTCAATATAAGATGAAATTATTAATCACACTGCATTAAAATATATAGAATGATGTCTTTAGCTTGTCTTCTTACTTTTCATCTCACATTTTTTTTTATTTTCTCATTACTAAATTGCTCGCATTTTATTATAACAACTAATACTCACGTTCGATTCTTACCCACACGTTTTATTCTCAATATATTAATGCAATACTAATTAACAGCATAAAAAATTATTTTATTGGAAAGTATTTAGAATGAGCGCGTTTTATGTGTGTAAAATAAAGTTAGAATGTTCTCGCAATTTTTCATTATTTCCAATAATGCAGGAAGAAACTAATAAACGTAAGAGCTTTGAATTTACATGTAACGTTAATGTCTTTAAAAGGCAGTGCGACTTTATCTGTCTATTGCCATCCATTGCGTTACAACTCACTTGAATGAGAAAATTCGTTCTTAATTTTTATTTTGCACACAATGTATTAAATTACTTTACTATTTCTTATTCCTACTCAACGATCAATGTTAGAGCAAAAGGCCAGACGTAGAGGAAATTTCATGCACTATTGAGTTGTTGCTTCTTTCTTCTATATGATCAAGGCGAAAGAGGTAGGAAAGGCCGCAAGAATGGTATAATTATCAAATGAATTATTAGTTGAAGATTAAAGCTTTCTTTAAAAAAAATAAAGTAGAATAAGAAGAGGAAATCTTCGGGATCATCTGAGGCTAAACTAGAGCTGATCATAGCGTTAACTAAGCATACAAATTATTAACAAGTAGTTTGACTGGCAGTTTACTAAACAGTTGCATATATTTACTTAGTTGTTTTATTTCGAGAAAATTGTTATTTGCAATCATCACGATTTTACTGCATGAATTGATATCAGTATTGAGTAACGTCTTGCGAAGAATAGAAAAAAAAATAAATAAACGCAAATGAGTGAATGGAATTGCATTTTTCTGCCTCACATCTACCTCCTCCTTGTATTAAGTGTGCAATTTTATTGAGAAAATGTGCTATTTTTAAATGATGGATAACCTGGAATTTTTTCAAAACACGTGTTTCTTCGAATGTTTTGTTAATTAACTAATTGGGTATTGTGATCCATTGTTGCCACTTTTTTGATAAGTTTTGCATCAAAATACATTTAAAAGGTTGAATTTAAATCCAAGAAATTCACAAAATCCTTTTCGAGGTGGAGAAATTATTTTCGCTTCATTAGAATCAAAAAGTATTTATTCAAATCTCAAAAAACCGTTAGAAAAATATTCCTACAAATGCGTCTAAGGAATTAACTATCAATCAATTTCTATGCTCATATTTTTCACAGAAAGACATGAATTTTTTTTACATATAGATAGTTATACATATATAGGGAAGACAACTATGATAGATAATCATCTAATTCATGTATATCAGGCAATTTTTACAATTCCATCGGTGTACAGCGTGTACATATTGAGATTCCCCCAGTTACTTATAATGTTGCATTGTATATTTATTTGCCTTGAAGACAAATAGCGAAGATTATAGATGACGAATGATCGGTGGAACTACAAAATGTACTATGTTAACTTCACAAATTCCACAATTGAGTTTCCATAAATGTTTTTACGTTATTTTTTTTTCCTTATTTTATATATATTTTTTTCTCAAAGACAATGGCTAAAATTCACATAAAAAATAACTCTTTCGTCTACTGTTAGTTCTTTGCATACATTTTTCGTTTTATCTGCCTTTGCATACATATTTTTTTTTGTTTTGTAGTTTTCTCTTGATACGAATCATGTGTATTTCATACATTAAAATTTATTACTCTTATTATTTTTTATACGCGCCAACTACATCCTATACAATACAAACGTGCATAATATGTATCTATTGGATAAAGGCAAGTAAGAAAGTCATTAGAAAAATAAATTGATGCAAAAAAAGTATTTGAATTGGTGATGCCGAGGAAAAGAGATGCGAATATTGAGGCAAAACTGATTCAAATGATGCAAAACTGATAAAAGTGTCGTAAAAAAGATGCAAATTTATCTATTGATGCAAAATGTATCTCAAGCTCAAATCTAGTCTAACTGACCTACTCAATCAAGTTTATCTGCCAAAATATCAAGCTAAAAAGAGAAACACAAAAAGAAAGAGAGTGAAATCCCTAAATAAATGAATGAATACATACATAAGTGCATACCACTTCTTTCTTTTATTTTATAAGTTAATTAAAATTTATCGTCAGTTTTGTTATTCAATGCAATTTCGAATGAGAAGCACTTGCATAAAAAAACAGATATAATAATAATAAATTATAAGTAATTATGTCTTAACATAAACGAAGCATAATAATGAACAAGGGATGAAAGATTTAATTGAAACTAGTAATGAAGCGATCACGATTCATGGGCATATTCACACCGTTTCAAATTTTTTCATTCATAGCTTAGTATTATGTTACTAACAAGACTTACGAAAAATCGTAAAGTTTTAGCTTATTTAGTCAAAAATATCAAAGTTTGAATTAAAATTAGTTTGGCGTAGCTACTTGCCTTTTGAAATCTAAAAGGCGTCAGTTCCATATTCAGGCACAGCAAAGGAACCTACCTACCAAATTTCAGCTCATTTGGTCAAAGTTAAAGCAAAAATCAATTTTGCGTAGCTTCTAGCCCCTCGAAATCCAAAATGGCGTCGGTTCCATATTCAGGCACAGCTAAGGAACCTACATACCAAATTTCAGCTCATTTGGTCAAAGTTAAAGCAAAAATCAATTTGGCGTAGCTTCTAGCCCCTCGAAATTCAAAATGGCGTTGGTTCCATATTCAGACACAACAAAGGAACCTACATACCAAATTTCAGCTCATTTGGTCAAAGTTAAAGCAAAAATGAATTTGGCGTAGCTTCTACCCCCTCGAAATCCAAAATGGCGTCGGTTCCATATTCAGGCACAGCTAAGGAACCTACATACCAAATTTCAGCTCATTTGGTCAAAGTTAAAGCAAAAATGAATTTGGCGTAGCTTCTGGCCCCTCGAAATCTAAAATGGCGTCGGTTCCATATTCAGACACAGCAAAGGAACCTACATACCAAATTTCAGCTCATTTGGTCAAAGTTAAAGCAAAAATCAATTTTGCGTAGCTTCTAGCCCCTCGAAATCCAAAATGGCGTCGGTTCCATATTCAGGCACAGCTAAGGAACCTACATACCAAATTTCAGCTCATTTGGTCAAAGTTAAAGCAAAAATCAATTTGGCGTAGCTTCTAGCCCCTCGAACTCCAAAATGGCGTCGGTTCCATATTCAGGCACAGCTAAGGAACCTACATACCAAATTTCAGCTCATTTGGTCAAAGTTAAAGCAAAAATCAATTTTGCGTAGCTTCTAGCCCCTCGAAATTCAAAATGGCGTTGGTTCCATATTCAGACACAACAAAGGAACCTACATACCAAATTTCAGCTCATTTGGTCAAAGTTAAAGCAAAAATGAATTTGGCGTAGCTTCTAGCCCCTCGAACTCCAAAATGGCGTCGGTTCCATATTCAGGCACAGCTAAGGAACCTACATACCAAATTTCAGCTCATTTGGTCAAAGTTAAAGCAAAAATCAATTTTGCGTAGCTTCTAGCCCCTCGAAATTCAAAATGGCGTTGGTTCCATATTCAGACACAACAAAGGAACCTACATACCAAATTTCAGCTCATTTGGTCAAAGTTAAAGCAAAAATCAATTTGGCGTAGCTTCTAGCCCCTCGAAATCCAAAATGGCGTCGGTTCCATATTAAGGCACAGCTAAGGAACCTACATACCAAATTTCAGCTCATTTGGTCAAAACATTCCTTTTCTATGAAAAAAATAAAATGTGTTTTGCAATAATCGGCTATAATTTGACCAAAAATCGCACCTTTTCGTTCCGTGTGCCTTACTGGCTGCATGTCATGACTCCAAAAACTATACAGCTCTTGCCATACACAATATCTATCAGATGCAAAAAACCGGAAGTCTTAATATTGAGTTTGAATCGAGTTATCGCGGAAATTAACTTGCTAACTAACTTGCTAAATGACAGAAAGCGTTTTTTTGCGATTTCTCGGCATTGGAAGCACCAATCGAGATGCGGTTTTCACTATTAAATTGGTAATTTTAGGCACAGACTTTCCATACTGAACACTTTGGGTCGATTCCGCAAGCCTGAAGCAGCAAGTCCAAAAAATTAGTTTCACTGAAATACCAAAAACAATATATTCACACACAATTAAAATTGGTGTGAATATGAAATTATTATTAAAGCTTCTTTATGTCCATAACTATATTTTCCATTACTGGATTTGAGGTGAAGTTTTGTTGATTTTTTCATGTAAAAATATTCAAATGAATGTTGATTTAATGTCAGTTTGCAATTAGAGTGTCTAGTTAATTATGGAATTTTGAGTTCTGGCAGGTTTTGAGGAGAGTTTGATGTGAATTTAAAGTTCCGTATGCTAATTGGCAATGAAAAAAGGTGTTCTGGATTTGTTGGAATGAGAATTGCAGTTGAGAAATGTAGAATTGACTCAAAAGTTAAGTCATTGATTTTACTGGGTTTAATAATTGTATGGAGAGGTGCAGGTTCGATTCCTGATAATTAATCAAATAATATTATTCGAACTTATGTTAGTAATGTCCCTTTTTTGCTTTTTTTTCATCCAGCACTATCCTTCCACAAAAAAAAACTAATCATCAATGCTTCAACTTCAAAATAAAATTCTCAGATTTTTTTGCATGCAATTTTTCATTTTAAAGGTTACAAGTTGCGCAATCATAAATGACACCTATAAATATACACATTTTTATTTTTCACATAATATTATATTAAAAATCATTTCTGTGAAGATGTGCTCGCGCTAATGTGAGAGATGGCAATGTAAATTAAATGCCATGAAATATTTTTTCTTTCTCAAAAACTTGTTAAAAAAAATCATGCATAATTTTGCATCTAACAAGCTCACTCGCACATATGCTAAACGTGAGTTTGTTGTGAATTTTTTGTTTCGCCAATGCAATTAAAAATATTTTATTTTATTATACCTCTTAATTAGTATGGAGTTTTGCTACCATGTGAGCAGCAATCAATTTGAAATGTGCAACAACATAATAAACTTTATTTTTATTATTATCAATGCTCATTGAAAGTTGAGACAGCTGTTCGAGTTCCGAAAACAGAAATAAATGAGAAGAAAAGAAGCATTTCATCGATGCTCATTCTTTAGTTGCTCGCGTAGGTGTGGGAGAGCTGCAGCCGCATCTAAATTTATAAAAAAAAATATTATTTGCAATTCGTCGCAATTTACGACAGCAGTACATTTTTTTCCTACCTATAACTCTCTTTATATACACATGCAATTGTGAAATCTAAATAAAATAGTTTGTGTAGATCTATTTTTCCTCGCATGTATCTATCTATCATTTGAGTAAGACACATTTCACAATTTCGTGGGTGGATGTGCCCTTCATTTGATAGTTTTAAAGCGCGCAAAATGCAGAATATAATTCCTCTATCGTCATCAATGAATGAGTGTAGCTCATATGAATGTGTATCTATAAAGATAAAGCTTAGATAAAATAGAAAACTGCAGCTATTAAAGGAAAGATTTAATGGTTGAGTAATTGACATTAGAAGAGTTTTATAAAAGCGGAATTTTAGGGAGATTGTGTGGTTTGACGTGCAGTTTGGATGGATTAATTGATAAATTTATATGGTTTGCCTTTTTGTTCTTAATCAGTAGCTTGTCTAAAGGGAATTTACATGATGGGTACAATTTCAATGTTGTCCACCAGGTGGACTAATATTTGAACTAAACGACAGGCTGGGGCCTAGCTGGGGCGATCTAAAGCACACGTATTGGCATTATGTAATTGCTATGCAATTTAAAAAATCACAATTTTAATAAATCTTCCGACTTAAGTCCCAAAAAGTTATGCACCAACCGATCCCACCAACATCGTCACATCCATCCATCTTCAAAAATGCATCTAATCAATCAATCTAAAAAATATTCCATACTTGCTATTTTTATATTGTTTTTCTCTCTTTTTTCAAACAATAGCACGATGTGGGGAAATTGTATGTGATTATATGCGGGATTGAGATGTGCATATTCTACTTCACTAAACAATCATGAATATCAATCTAATTGTCTCTTAATTGTTCCACGCGAAAATGTGTACACATGCATGCACACACTAAATGCACAAATAAATGAAAAATATATTTTTTTCTCCTCCCCGCTTCCCCATCTAGTCTATCTAGAGATGTTTATGCAATCATCATCATCATCTCTTTGCTATGTACAGTTGTGTGTATATAGAAAAGTTTGTTAGTTTGATGATAAATTGAATGCAGGAAAACTAGGAAAAAAATCTTCACTCTCGAAAAAAATTATCAAAAAAAAAAATTTTTTTTCGCAACTGCATGATGCAATCAAAGCATGTGTGCTACCCATATGCATAATTAAATATGCAGTTTATTTATACAGTTCTCGCTCTTGAAAAAAAATGATCTTTTTTGGTTGGCCCAGTGTTATTTATTTCGTGTGCGGCATCTCTAGAGCACACATAAAAATATATAAAAAAATTATTTGGCGTGATATTTATGCATGTAACACATGAACTGCTGAATTCTTTCTTTTCTCTCTCCCTTCCTCTTTTTTCTAGAGTGAATAAATAAATTTAATACATATATTTTTGTGCATATGTAAAATACGAATGAGCATTCTTTGAAAAAATGAAAGAAAAATTAGTATGGTAGTCACTGGAGAGTTGGGTAGAATTAGAGCGCAGATTGTAGAAATTAGTAAATTCTAGTATCCAAAAACTTCGGTGGAATTGTGACATTAGTTAAGATTTTTTTAAAATTAAATAAATTAATAGAAATTTTCCAGAGGAGGGGGAGTGGTTGACCTAAGCTTTTGAACCTCAAATATGTTCACACAAATATGAATCCATAAAACCTTCAAAACCACAAAATATGAAAAGTTTTAAACATTGTGATTAACAGACTACAGTATGAGGAAATTATAATAAATTTTTTTTTGTTTTATCTCAAATTGGAAATTCCAAGTGTCATTCTACCACATACTTCCTCTTGTGAATAATATTTGGTTTTTTGTTACTATTTAAAAAAAATTGTCGTCTGGTTATTGAAATTGTAATTTTCCACTGTAAATGTCAGGGATGTTCTGATTAAACTGATCCTCTAGAAACACACAGCTGGGGCGTATCCAGAAATTTTTCGAGGGAGGGTTTTTTGATTTTTTTTTATATGGATGGGAAAATTTAGGGAGGTTTTGGGGTTTTTCTTTAAAAAAACTCTAGAAAATTGAAAAAAATTCCCAAAAAGGGGGTTTGACCCACAAAACCCCTCCCTTAATATGCCCCTGAAACACAGATAACCACAGATTGAGCTTTTAGCTAGTTTAAATTTTCGCATGCTGCAAGCATTCAAAAAACTAAATTTTCTTAACCTGGGGTCCAAGCTTTAACTTTAAAAAATATCAGTCAAAAATATATAGAAACAAAAACTTAAAAAATCCAAAAATTTCAAGACTAGATTTTAATTTGCCCCACATTTTTGAAAAAAAAAACTCTTGAAAATTATTGAAAAAAATATTGCTTAAATTTTTTAATTTGATTCAAAACAACTGGCAAATTTAGTTCTACAAAAATTAGTTTTTTCAACAAAACAAAAAAAAATTAATACTTTACAATTTAAATTCAATTTCTCACAACCTCAACCACCGAATCATAATTGAATCATCAATTTATTCACCCAAAATGTCAACATCATCATAAACATCGCGAGAGAAAAATGAGCTAAAAAACTGCATTTGTATAGTGAGTGATGTCGAGAACGAAATATAAATAATTTATTTTTACATATATACTTAAATTATTTCATACAAGAGAGGAAAAGGAATACAAAAACGCATTTTGTTCATTGCCAAGGTCGCAGATCGGCTGAATGTCGCGTCCACATCATCATAATCGTAAAAAAGCGCGACTCACTGTGCTGTACGAAGAGAATGACTGAATGTGTTTGTGCATCGCGCTGTGAGATGATTTTTTTTTAATAAGAATGAAAATAATTTTTTTATAGATTCGTTCGTGTCTCGAAGAAGCCTCAAATGAGGAACAAGAAGAAGAGGAACAAAAACTTGCTTTATTTTTGCACTTCTAAAAACAAATCACACAAAAAAAGTGCATTTCGTAAGAGCGTTCGTTCTTAAAAGTGTAGCGCAACCACACAATTGCAATTGCCACTGTAACCACGATTTCTCGATTCCTTTTGACGGTCGAGGCTAAGGTCTCTTTTTGTTTTTATTTTGAAAATTTTCAATTCATTCATTATCGTTGAAAAGTTTTGATCGGTGAAACATTCGCGGCGAACAAAAAAATTGTTCCTTTAAATTTTGTTTTCTACTTCCTGACTTTCTCGCCACTCGAGACCTTCAAAAAGTTCAAGTTTAACGCACTTTTGTTGTTTATTTTTTTATGTATACAAAAATTTTTTGTGTTCTGTGTTTATTGAGAGGAAAATAGAGGAAAAAATAAATTATTTTGTGTTTAATCAAGTGTTGTTTTTATTGCAAACTGAAGATAATTTTAAAAGACTTTTGTGTGAGAAAAGAATTTGTCTGGGGCTCTCTTTAAAGTGTGCGATAAGAATAAAATTTTCAAAGGTAATTTAATGATTTATTATTTTTTTGATGGATCCTTAAAATTTAATGATTGCGGCAATTAAAAGAAATGAAATTTTGTATTTAAATCAGTGCTACTCAAACTATGCTCCGCGACTTACTAGTATATCATGACGTGATCTCAGATATGTCGAGAAATTTTTTCTAATTTTTAATGTGTCGCCTGCTAAAAAGTTTGAGAACCACTGAATTAAATATTTTTTTTAAAAAAAATGGCAATAAATTACTCAGTTTTGTGACATCAAGTTCAAATTGTTGGCATCATTGATCAAATGGGTGGCTCAAAGAATGATAAATGCTTCTGGGCGAGTACATCAATTTTATAGAACAAGGATTTTCCACAAATATAATTTTAAGGAAAATCTTTTAATAAGATAAATATCATAAACGTGAAATCGAAATTTCACAGATGTCAACAAAACGTTTTTCTGCAACTTTATAATACATTGTCGTTCTCGACGATCAGATTGAATCAAATAGATGTGAAAGCATTGTTTGCATGCCAAAACAATGCTTACTTTCTATTTTAACAAGCAATGAGTTCATTATTGTATCTTATGATCATTTTTAGGATAGAATTTATAGTTAGTTCTATGAAAGGTTTTGACTTAATTGTTAGGATGGATCTTGATGAGGATGCTCTTGAGTGAATGATTAAAACTCCATGAGCATTGAGATTTTACTAATACCTAGATTCTGGAGTTGAAAACTGCAAGTTACATTCAAAAAATACATTTTTAACTAAATTTTATGTCACTCAGGATATAATAAATATTTTTAAAAAATTGAAGGGTGTGAGGGGTTGTATAGAGGTTGGGCCTATAACAGCAAGCGATTTACTTAAATTCTTTCGAAAAAATGTACTGCATTTCTATTGTATTTCCTCAGAAACAAGGTATATTTCAAAAAAGCTTAATCCTATTTTATTATCGTAATATAACTGCAAACAAAGCATTTTCACAGCTGAATCTTATATATCAGCAATTTGTTTCATATTTCACCATCATGGCAGATGAACTACTTTTGAACTTGAATCACTTACTGCTTGACATTTCTAAAATATTCAAAGCTGCTTAGCATCTTTCAACAGAAAAAAATTCCACAGCGTATGCAACGCAAAATATAAGATTTTTTTGGCAAATCGTCTAATGAGTTGAAATGCATTTACATCAAAATGAAGGAAATAAGAAAAAAATTTAAAGAAAGTCCTCGTGTTATAGATCGAGTGACTTCAGCGCATTTTTGTGTTAGCGATCAGTATTTGATTAGCAAAGTACTGCTTATTATAAGTCAATCATGAATATTTTGTGACTTAAATAAATTCGAAGGCTCGATAACGGTTTTTTGGCATTCAAATTTTCTAACGGTCAAAATATATTTGAAAATTTCCCGCGTAAATACACTTGAAAATCATTAATTATAGTATAATTAACAATTTGCGCGGTGAATTTTCATATAATAAAATGGTTTGTCATTTAACGGTTTTTTAAAATTCAAATTTTCTAACGGTCAAAATATATTTGAAAATTTCCCGCGTAAATGCACTTGAAAATCATTAATTATAGTATAATTAACAATTTGCACGGTGAATTTTCATATATTAAAATAGTTTGTCGTTTAACGGTTTTTTGAGATTCAAATTTTCTAACGGTCAAAATATATTTGAAATTATCCCACTTGAAGTTGGCTCTATTGTATTGAAATCAAAAAATCATTAATTATAGTATTTAACGATGGCTTCAAGATTTTTAACTGTCCGGGGGGCCAATAACTCGATGGCACGGAGCTAATGCAAAAAACTAGAGCTCTCTACGATGTCTAGATAAAAAGTTTTTCATGTGCTCCGAACGAACAGCCAGACAAAGTGCATTATTAAGCTACCTTTTTAAAACAAGTTTCAAAAATGCGCTAAAAAATCGTGTATAAAATTTTTTGAGTGAATTTCAAAAGGATTTTTGTAGACATGTCATTTAGGTATTTATAGGGGTGATTATGTGTTGAATTTGTGATTCAAAAAATGAAAAATTTAAGATTTATGAAAAAATTTAATTAAAGTATGATTTATTAGACTTTTTGGGGTTCAATAGTGAGCCTTAGGTATGATTAATAGATTTATTGGAAAGGGTATCATTCATCCTATCAGTATGAAATTTAATCCGATAAAAAGCATCAGAATATCAGGAGCTTCTAGGATTAACATAGACAACATGTTAGCTTTTGAGAATGCTTATGCATGATGTCTTTGAAAAATTTGATTTTATTTTTACATATTTGACTTTACAACAAAATCTAAATTAGAATGATTTTTTCTCAAATTTTTCAAGTACCACCCTCAAAGTAATGAACATAATTAAAGCGAAAGCATCAAAATAGTGAAGAAGGTATCACTCAGTAATACCAACAGTAAGGTTAAAGCTTTTAGATAGCACTCAGTACTACTAACCAAATTTCAAATTGCACAAAAACTTAAAAATTAAAACTATCTCACAATTTTCTAAAGAAATGTATTAAATCAGCACTAAAGCATTTATTTTCACACGTTGGCCAAACGACGCAAAAATGACACTTTTACATCAGTTGAATCAATACGAAAGAAGAAAAAAATCTTAGATCACGACAAATTTTAATAATAAATTACTTTTCTAGACAAAAGTGCTTACTCATTTAGATAAAGAGAAAAAAAATCTAATCCCGTCTCAACTAGAAAATGCACACACATGTGAAAATATAAAAATACGATATTTTTGGCACACAAAGACACAAGCTAATTTCGAGAACCAGTTGGTCTAACGATAAATTAAAAAAATTTCGTGTATAATTTCCTCAAACGCAAAATGATTTTTTTTTGAACGGCCATAATGCATGCAATAGTTTAGAAGGAACAGAAAAATATGCATTAATTTTTTAAGGAATCAGCGTTTATGGCATTAAAATGCAATTTGTAAGGAACAAGGAGTGAGAGAATGAACGAGAGAATCGGAAGGGGCATACGGGAAGGAAATTCACGAATAGAGAGCAAGAAAAAACTAAAATTAAAGTTAAATTTACTTCATATCGATTTCAATTGTCCGCAGTGCGCGTATATTTTCCAAATGCTTACATTTTTTTATATTTTTTTTCAATTTCATGTAACGCTGCAATTGAGAATTAATTGTTTCCTTCTAAAAAAAATATGTGTATATAAAGCTAAAGCGATAAGAAAATAATGCGAATAGCACACAGCGAGTGAGAGGTTTTGCTGGTTTTAAAATTCTACATGAACACATTACGTTATCCCACAAAAATTGCAATTTTTTAATGTTATTTTACTCCATCTTTAACGTTTTTATTTTATTTTTATTATTATTTAGTACCTAAAACCTCATTAAATTAGGAATGCTTTGAAGGCCGAAAAAAACACACAAAACAAATGTGTACATGCATAAATACGTTTATTTTTCTATTTGAAGTATACTTATGGTGAGGTAATTGCAAGCAGTAAAAAAATTCATCAATTCAGTAGAAAAGTTCGTTGGAAAATTTGTTGAATGTGTGGGATGATAGGGCGCCTTTTTTGAAGCATTTTTGGAATCTTCTTTGTGTATTTTTAAGTGTTTTTGCAAGGGGATGTTCAGATTCCACGATTTAGAGGTAATAAAAATTAGGATCTATTCCTTATGACACCATAAATAATAGAGCAGTGCAAATTTCATAATTAATTCTTCCTTGTCTCTTATACGATAAGTTTATAGAATTGGGAGGCCCAGGGTGTATCAATTTAATACACCAAGTCAGAATTTGTATGTGCAAACCTAATTTAATAGCTAGAACAGTGAAAAAGTATTCAAATCCGACCAATTCGAACCATTGATCACTGGTTCAAGAAGACGTTATATTTTTTAATAGATCATTGCTAAATTTTTACTGCATGTTTGTCAAGGCACAATTGACATGTCTTAAAGTGCTAACCCTATTGGAGAGTCAAAATCTTTGAAGATGGGTGTTGTGATTTTTCTATTGTTCAATAAATTCTAGTGATTTTTTATTGTTTTAATAGTTATGAATTATTTTGCTTAAAAACTGGCACCAAATGACACCCTCTGGATATTATTAAAAACTATTTAGTTAACTGAGAGTAAATTCCTATTTACTCATTCTCCTAATCGCTTAACAACTTATATATCCTTAAGTTTTCTCATCAAAACCACTGTCAGTCATCCAAAATGATCCGAAAATCAAATTCACTCCACTTAAAACCCCGTACATCAAAAAATTGAATTTTTCAAATGAAAAAAAAAAAAATTCGGCATTTGTTTTTGACCGTGACATTGAAATGAAAGTGAGAATATGTACAACAAAAAGTAATGCAAATTCCTGCCCACCTGCCCCTGAATTTTTACTTGAAACACACAGAAAAAAAAACATTGTGCATTGAGTAATAAGGAAAAGATGTGGATGAAGAAGAAAAGAAGTTCAATCATATGTGAAATTTAAATGAATGTACATGTACTTTAATGCCTCTCGATCTCTTCTTCTTATCTTGATAAATTATAATGCAATTTTTTTTGTTTGTTTCTTCTTCTTTTATCTCTCGTATTTTTTGTGAATTGCAATTGTACAATTTGAGTATATTATGTAATGTTTCGTTTAGTGCACCGAAAAATATAAAAATAGAATGCACTAGGGGGAAGGATTCGGTGGTTTTGGGGTTGAAATCAATTTTTTTAGAATTTTCTCTAGAATTTAAAATTCAGAATTTTAGTTTTTTGGTTAGTGAGATCAAAATTCCTAGTCTGTCTTTCAATACCACACTTAAGAATGAAAAATCTCATAAAAATTTGAAAATAGCATCCCAGGAACCCCTAGAAAGAAATATTGAAAATTATAAATACCCTCTCGATTAAAAAAAGACACAGCAAAAAAGAAAAACTTTATTTGCACACATCATAGTGAGATATAAAAATGCATGTTCATTTTAGCCACGTGTTGCGATTCTCATTGAGCAATAAAGAGCATATGCACAATTACGATGCACATAGCGTATAATGCAAGTCGTCAATTAAAAACTATATACACAAACATCTAGGTTTCTTCCGTTTATTCTGAAAGAAGAAAAAGTTCTCTCTTTTCAAAATAAAATATTTTCATTCTCTGATGTCTCGTTGTATGTACACAGTCAATTCTTATTATTCCTCACTTACATATTATTGTGCGTCAAAAAAAGAAGAAATAAAAAAAAATTGCACATACAATGCATAACATGCATTACTTATCATCAATGGATCTCTCTTTATTATTTTACAATTATTTTACAGGCATTTAACTTTTACGCAATTTTCAATAGAGCGTGCCTTATTCAGTGCACATATTATGAAGTACAACATAATAATAATGATGATATGATATGAAGTAATAAAAAGGCTTATGCGACATTTTTGTTAACCTCATTAAATTGCCTAAAGGCTCAATTGTGTTTATCTGCATGCTTGTTACAAATTAAAGGAACGAAAAATGTATAGTATGGCATAAAAAACATTGTGTAAGGCGAGGAATGGGCAGGTAGACACGGAATGATTGAGGAATAATTAGAGATAATGGTTTGGATGGCGCGCATTTTTTGCTGGACCAGAAATATGCATCTGATGCTGTCTATGAGAGCTTCTTACTTAATCCTGATTTCTAACTGAACCATATGTTGGTATATCCTGAAAATTTCGATTTATTTTAGTTCCAATCGATCAAAACAAATCAGTTCCTTTAGTTTGTTACTCATCAATCCAGTCTGTCATCAAATGAACCAATCATCCATCCAACTATAAATTCTTACTCATCCATATAGCCATCCATCCATCATCTCATACCAAACTGATCATAAATTACCTCACATTCTCATTCAAACATGCTCAAAAATAATATTTTGTGATCATGAAATTGAATCGTTTACATTAATTATAGTTTGATGTGTTTATAGTCGCAAATAATGCAGCATTATGCATGTTCGAATTCTTTCTTTCCCCGAGAGGGAAGGAACAAATAAATAAGATATAATGAATGGGGCGGGTGTATTTTTAAATGACTTTTCTTCTCTCTTCCTTAAGAACATTTATCAATTATGACTGAACAAAAGTTTTTGATTGCCAAAAATTGTTATATTAATTTTAATATTAATTACATAATGAAATATTAAGTGGTGGTATGATATGTGCATATTCATTAGTCATATTACAATTAAGTCGCTTCATTTGCATTCAAATTGGCAATTATTGAGCAGTCAGGATGTCAGGCTTTCTCATAATGTCTACTTCTTACGAAAAATGACACATTACATGGCATCAATGCACACTATTTACAATAAGAAAAATTGTAAAATGTAATAAATAAATAAATTCAGTCAGTCCGTCAAATAGTCATTGCATGTGTCTATGACGATGATCATGAAAAGGAAGAAGGCATTAGAGATACATTCGTATTTACATTTGACTACAACAAGTTGTTGTAATGATGAAAATATGAGAAAAATTCGAGTAGGAAATGTGGGGATGAATTTTTTGGGAATAAAGCGCATTTTTTGAGACCAATTTGGATTTAGTTTGAAATTTTGAGATGGATCCGTAATCTTAAGTATAAAGGTATCATCATTACTTTTGAGATCCAAAACTAGAGGTTTACCTTTGTTGAAACTGAAGAATACGACTATAAATTTAATTTTTAACACTATAGTTCGAATTTTATAAGTGTGCACATTGTTCAAAGACTACACCATGCTAAGAATATAACCATATCCTCGACAGATCACGCCATACAATAAATTTCCCAGAACGCCATTAAATTCAATCATCAGAAGTCCACCTTATCTAAAAATCGCGCTAAAAAGTACTGCCACTCGCTCTCTATGTACATCTATAAATTTTTCCGCACATATCATTTCAAAAATAGCTTTTGCAAGTGCGCACGATGCAATAAAATATAAATTCTACTGAATGAAATATGCGAAGAGACGATCAGATAAATCAAGCGCTACAAATGTATGTTTTATTATTACGCAATAAACAATTATTTTTTATTATATTTATATACAAACGTACTTTAGTTTGCTGCACTGCGCGCTTTTAACGCGAATACAATTGAAATTGCAATCTATATACACGTAACATGCGGTTGACGATCACAAAAAAAAAATCGTTGATGACGATGATGAGGAAAAATAATTTAAATATATTATAAAGAGAGCTGTGTGTATGACAATCAGAAAATTGTTACACAAAGTTGTGCATTTTTTGAGCTTGAAATAATTTTACAATTTACATTTTTTTCTCCCCTTTTTTGATTGCCATCGCATTGTTCCTGCAAATTGTGCTAATTAGCAACTGCTAATATAATTATAATAATGATCGCAATTTTCTTATTAAACAATCTCGAAGATAAAATTGGTGAATTAACATTTTTTCAATTAATTTTAAAAAAACTTATTTAATTAAATTGAGTTGATCATTTGTGCGGTTATGCAATCAGACTCGTGTAGACTAGATTATTATATGGATCACATGGATTGAAATGATGTGTAGACTAATGATGATAAGGTCATTTTGCTGTCTGGAAGATGACTTAATAAATATTTAAGTTTTTGCATTCAAAAGATTGTTATGAAAAAGTAAACAAAATATTACTCATCCATAAAAACCTTGATCATTGATCTTTTGTATTTTGTGAAGCAATGTAACAATATTTCGTTTTAAAAATAATTTCTTTTGGATTTTTTTAGAGTAAATGTGAACAAATTTTAGAAAACCCAAAAATTATTAACAATAAGTTTTTGTTATTAAATGAAAATTTAGTGAAGAAATTGAAGCTAAGCATATAAAAATGAATGTGTATGATCGATAACAATAGTAAGGGACCTTGCTGGGAAAGCATCAGCTTGATGAAGCACAACAAATAAAAATCATCATTTTACACTTATAAAAAAAATTAAAAAACCGTTTCTAAAAAGATTTTAGAAGTCACTTTAAGAAATATTTTTAAAATTTAAAATAAAACGGTTTTTTAAATTTTTAAAATATTAAAATAAATTAAATTTTAAAAATATTTTTTAAAGTGACTTCTAAAAACTTTTTAAAAATGTTTTTTTTTTAAATTTTTTAAAACAAAAATAAATTTGAAAAATATTTTTAAAGTTTAAAATTTGGTTTTTAAAATTTAAAAAGCTGATTTTTAATTTTTTTCAATATTTATATTGAGAAATTGTCATAAACGTTTGCATGCTTCATGGAGTCACTGGTTCGATCCTCACTCTGAGCAATTTTTTTCAAAATATTATTATTATTTTAACGGCTCAAAATAGTTTTAAAATTAAAAAATTATTTTTAAAAATTTAAAAAATGTTTTTAAATCTCTTCATAAAAATTTAAAAAAGTTTTTTAAATCTCTTCTATGAGTTTAGTGCAAAATTCAAAGAAGGATCTGTATAGGTACCAAAAAGAGGGTGTCAAGGTCCGCGGTCATAAAAACTATTATAAAAGTACACCTCCTTGTTTATAAGGATGCAAATAAATCAAGAATTCTTCAGAAAATAAAAAAAATATTTTATTTTATCTCATCACATTCAATCCTCTCAACAGTAATGTAAATTTTCAATGATCCAAAGCAAAAACTCAAAACTCATCCTAAATATTTCATCTCAATAAGTGTAAAATAAATTTAACGACCTAATTCATACTCTATATATTTTCAAAAGAAGAAATTCCCACAACTTAATGACCCACAAAATATTCTCATCGAACATTGAAAAATCTTCAAAGCTTAAAGGAGAAAAAGCAATTTCAAAAAAACATTCCCCTTAAAACTAAATCTTCATTGACATCATCATTACAACGTTGATTCATTAGTTACAGATGCTTTATTTATAGTATAAACAAAATATTTTCTCTTGATCTAAATCAAATGTACATCACGCAGCATCCACTAATTTAACATGTGTATAAAGCATGACATAATATGAAAAAAAAAGCCCTCAGTGCATTCAATGTGTAACCTTCGCGCATTTACTGCCAATTGCAAAAAAATACAGAAGAGAAAAATCACAACGAGAAAAAAAGAAGAGGAAAAAAATGAATTTCATGTAAGCAAGCATGCCTACGAGTGCAAATAATTGCATAAATAGAGAGATCTTTTACTTACAAAAAAAAAATCACCAAACATGAAAAAGCAGCCCAAGTAAATGTACAAAAAAGCTCACGGTTGCTGTTGTTTGTATTTCAATTTCATTTGCCCACCCAGCAAGGGCTCCGTTTAAGCAACAAAATGCAGCCTGGCGCTTTTATGTTACTGTTCAACAAACGATGTTTCTACTGCACTATGTTCTGTATGCTTTTTTGTTGTTATTGCTGTTGATGTTGTGTGTATATTTTTCCTACCGCTAATTACCGTTCATTTGCGCTAGAGATAAATCTATCAATAAATTGCTATTCCGCAATGTCGCAATGCCGACGTCTCATGTCTCATGTTTTATAAATATAAATTTTACTTTATCTGCTTTTCTTTTTCTCAATTTTATTTTTTTATTGTATTAACTTTTTTTCCAACTTACTGCTTGCATTATATTGTAAATTGAACGGGAGAAAAGTAAAACATTGAATATACTCAGCTTTTTGCGAATGAATACACAATATTAATTTGATCTACACGCAGGGAATTCATCATAGAATCGTTTATGTCAATTACTGAATAAATATTTAGTTTTTATTTAGTGCTGACTCTTTCATGTGATTGAAATGTATCGGATTTTATGGAGACTGCTTGGTTTTTTGATAAAGCTTTGAAATTTGGAATTTCAGTTTTAATAACAGATAGTTGATGTTGTTTTGGTTATATTAATATTTCTGACCAAATTTTTTGTTAGAATCTTCTTAAAATTATAAAATTAGAAAAACTGAAATGCAAATATTTGGGGGTGTGACAAAAGAAGTTTCGATCTAAATAATTTTAGGTCGTTCACTATGGATATGCGCCATACTACCATATGTTGGAATCCATGGTATATTTCCGCTTTACCCCAAAACCATGATTTTTATATTCTAATGTACTAAAAAATATTCGAGTTACAAAATTTTTTGGTAGATTTTTGGTTTTTTCTTGCTTTTCTAAAAAACAATATATAAAAGCTTGTAAATTTTTGAAATAATGCTCCTATACGAAACATATGATATTTTGCATAAAGTCTGAACCATCCCTAAGGACAATATGATCAGATAATATTTTTGAATTTTGTACATTTTTAATATTTTCTTCCTTCCATTTATGAACAACCATTACCTAGGTCCTAGATCGTACATAAATGACGTCCAATTTTTTAAAAAGTGAGAGGAGTCTGACGTTGTGTGGCACTTCCATACAAAAGATAATGTTTTGTATGACAATTTTATGAGGGGGAGAGGGGGTCCTAAAAATATTGTTGTCTGCGTAACGACATTTATGAGCGGCCCCGTATCAGTAAACTTAGTAACCCCTAAAATAATTTTTTTGTATAATAAATTACCCCTAGAATATTAAATAATCTCTGATTTATGTTAAAAACAAATAAAATCATTCAAATCACATCAAAACTTTCAATTCTCAATTAAAAATGAAGCCATCAATCAAATCATCAGATTCACACAACACTAGAATATTTAATTGAAAGTGACTGCATCGAACTCGATCAATTACTTTATAATTTACATGCAATATCTCATTACCATAAAAATTATTTATAAATATTATCATAAAAACTCTAAATGTTATAGATAACATAATCATAAATTATCTGATCGATACTTTATAGCATCAATAAATAAAGTTGTAAATTTAATTTGCTTATTTTAAAAAGGAGATAGAGATAGGAGGAAAATTAAGCATTTTTTTTCTCTACGTGTACATTTGACTTAAGTCATACTCATATTGCGCTTAAATTGTTTCACTAATTTATTTTTCCCTCTTTGCTAGATAGACTTTTTACATAAATAATAATAATCTAAGAAGAATTTCACATTTAAACGAGCAAGTAAAGTAAACTATATTAAATATATTGTAATACAAGGCTAATCATTCGATAGGAAGAGATGAAAATTATTATACGTGTGTTACTATGCGAAAGCAACAGAGAACATGTATGACGAAGTAACAGAAGAAAAAAAATGTAAAAATAAATTGCGCCATAAAACACCATAAAACGCATTTGAAATATATCGTGACTAATTTATAATGAAATTAATTGCATCGAAGAAAGATTTAGTTGCAACGTGTGGATGAATTGGCACATAGAAAATATTATATATACGACTTCTTTTCCTTCTAATGGATGCTTGGAATTTGAGACCCTTGGGGGGAAATTTTGCGGAAGTTCTTTGAGTGGGAATTTTACTGGTTGTTGAAAATTTGGGAATGGTTCACAATTTTTAAGCATTTTGGGCTTTGAATGGATTGATGAATTAATTATTTGAATTTATCAAGATTTAGGCAGAATCTTAGAGTTCCAATACATTTTTATAAGAATTTCTTGGTATTAGGACCCAAATTTTTGTTTCGTCTTGGTTCATGTCCTATGTTCCGAAAATTACTAAGAACTGAGGCAAATTGGGTGAGCCTACCTACCATCAATATAAGATAATACTCTAACAATATGATCAAAGTTAAGTAAATTTTTGAATAACATGATCCTAGTTGAGATATAAGATATTTTGTATAAAATCGGAACTATCCAATGGATGGTCATGATAAGATAATGGTGGATGTCATGATTCGAACCCCCTATACCCCAAAAATCTTGGATACGTCCCTGGTTAGAGGTTAGAATTAATTTTGTAGCCTATACCCTTCTATACCTTATTCTAAACCAAAAGTTGTCAATTTTTTGACTTCTTCCAGAATTCTAAAATCTAAAACTTAACTTTCTAAACACAAAACATACCTAAAAACTTCCTGACAAAATCCCCACATCACCAACTCATAAGAGAAATATTTCTTTTTCCTTTATCAATCTCCAATGTAAGAATGAGACATGTTCATTGAGTTGCATACAATACATACTTACAGTACATACATCGTATAGATGAATAATGAAAATCGTGCGAAAATAAAGTGACAATTATTGCCATGTCGTAGTTTTAAAGTCTTTACGCTTGCGCAAATATTTCCATTGTTCATTACTTCACTGGTGACATTTCATAGCTGATCGTTATCGATTGCGCTACACTTGAATGTTATTTTTTTCTAGATGCGATAAAAAGCAATTATAAAAAAAATAGAAATAGAGTTTTGCCATTGCATGTGTCAAGGTATTATATTGTTGTACTTAATGCTCAAGCCCCGGTTATATTCTAGTCAAACTATCTACTTATAATATATGTCTCTTTCTCTCTTCATCGTGTCTCTTTAATAACAATAAATAAGCACATAAGGAGACATAAGGAGAAGCATAAGAAAATGGAAAAGTTCCTGGTGCGAAATATATTTATGATGTCATAACATGAAGGCACTCATTGGCAATGTATTGGATGAAAAGAATTTTTTTATTAAATTTTTTAAGCAACAAGTTAAGAAATTTTGGAGTTAATGGAGCGCATTTTTTCATTAGAATGATCTAGGTACAGAAAATAGCTATTTATCTTTAAGAAAGTCATTGTTATAGCCCTAACCAGAGGGGGGGGGGGTTTGAGGGTCTACCCTAAAGATTTTTGATAGGTCTGAAGCTGGATAATTCTAAATTTAAAATAATTTTAAATGGTCTTTTGAAAGGGAAAGGCTGAGTGACCCCTGATGCAGTTTAGAATATGCTACACACCATGAAGCCTTAATTGTAAATCATTTGCATCATATTCTTATATCCACGCTAACAGCTATTTAAACTCTTCCCTCTAATCCGCATATTTTGTCTGCTTTATGAATTAATTGGTATTTTAAATCTTTCAATAGTTTATTGCGTCTCATATGAGTACGAGTCATGCCCAATATACAATTTCTTTTATTTACCGTTTTTACCTCTTCTGTTGCTCTGTAATGCAGCATATATAAAAATATTGCCGTTCTTTAAATTACGATTTTCCTTTGGCCTAATACCTGGCAATTTTTCATTCATTATTAATTTCACATTGGACTTATTTCCTTTTTTATGGACTTCAAAATGACTTTACGATAGATTATAAGTTCGAAAGAAAGGAAAAAAATGAGTAGAAAATTATAGGCGAGAGTTTAAAAAGTGCTCTGATTACACTTTACATATTTATCAGTATGAGCAGCACATATGACATTTATAAATTTATAATTTAAAAAGCAAAAAAAAAATTGTTATTTGAATGCAATCGTGAAGGAACTGGATTTGTTGTACTTACGATAATTTTTACTTCATTATTCTTTTGCTGTTATGCTTTGTGTTCGATTTATTGAGATAGAGGATAATGAATGTAAATATCATATTGTTGGAATTATTGACGCTAGATGCCTGTGATGTTGTGACTGTCGGGGAGATATTAAACTTATTGCATGGGAAATTGATCGAGAAATAATAGAGTGTGAATGATTTTTCCATTAAATTTATGTAAATGTGACAACTTTTTATAAAATTGATCAATGACGTGCGTCTTGTAATTTTTTTGGATTTATTTCTGACTTTAATTACCTCAATTTACACATTTTTAATAGGATCTTCTCAGTTCCTTCTCATAAAAATTTATTACCCAACAATAAACGTTAATTATACAATCTCAGACAGGTTACGTCAGGAAACGATTTTAAAATTCCTTACAATTCACGTGTATGTGCCGCTGATTCCGTATATTAAATAATTTCTACTACTCTATTGATTACCTATTCAGAAACATTTAAAGGGTTATGAACTTATTTTCATTTAATCAGCAAAATTGATAAGAAAAAAGTGCGGTTCACGTTTTACTTCATACTTGACTGAAATATGTACATACTTGATTTTTATGGCAGTTTCTAAGAGTAAAATAATTGAGTTTCAAAACAACTGCCTTCATTTCATACAAAACCAATTTTCTTCCTCTCATTATCTTATCCATAACTTTTTCACAACCACAACTTATGAATTCGCATTTCTCTTATCAGTCACACCTTCGCCGATATATTATTACGCATAAATTTCGCCATTATATGTCATCAGTGACGTCCTCTCTTATCAGTAATTTTTTTTGCAATATAATTTAAACGAGCAAAAATGTGATAAATTTTTCGAAACACAAATCATTATCGTGCAAGCATTTTCCACTTTTGTCGACAAAAGAATCCTCTCAAAATTATTTTATCATAAATTTATAAATTTTGTTTTGTCAATGAGTTATGCCTGAAAAAAATTCACCTCAGGTTGTAAGACAGAAAAACACATATGCACGAGAACTATGTGAAAAATGTGCATTTAGTGGTGCATTTTTTTACTCGAAAAAATTACCTTCGGGCTAGTACACAAAAAAACGTTCCAAATTGAAACTGCAACAACAAAATAATTGATGGAGAAGTCGTCTGAAGTCTTTGAGGATTATGGCGCATTTTTGGGGGAATTTTGAGGTTTAAATTATTTTGACTGAATTTTTTTGGGAAGTCACCAACAACATCTGATTCTACCCTATAAAAGTGAATGTAGTCACAATCTTGGGGGTCGTTCACTTATTACGTTACGCAAAAAAATGAAATTTTTAACCCCCTCCTCCCTTGCTACAAATTTTAAAAGAAAATTTTATTTTGTTTGACCTGTCACCAAAACTCAGACCCTCCCCTCCTGCCCCCTAAAAAGCGAACGTAATAAGTAAACGACATCTTGAGAAACACAGCCAAAAAAATAAAACTAATTCTCAAAAAACTTAACTTTAGTCGAAAATCTACCCCACACCTGCACAATCCATCTTAAAAATTCAAAGACAAATATCCAGCAAAACGGCATGTGCAATGAGAAAAGTGTGCTCAAAAAAAACAGAGAAGCATAAGCGAGTCAGATCGAAATTATATATATTAACCTGAATATGCGCGTGGAGTCTGACAAGAAAAATGCATTTTAAAAAAATGCAGCAAAAGAAAATAAACTTTTATTATGCAAATTTGGGTGGACAATGAAATTGCGTGATTTGTTCATATACATATGAAACATACGGAACAAAAAGCACAAAAAAAACGACAAGCAGAGTGGAATTGAATAAAACAACAAGTCAAATCAATATCATACGTTTTATATGCTCCCATGGTTATTGCGGAATTACAGTACACATTCTAAATGTTCGTACACATTGGAACTCCAGCTGCCTTAGTTCCTTAATCTAGTCGCACTGCTGCCTTCATAAAATATATATAACTAATCGCTCGTACTTTGCAATAAAAATCGCAAATAAACAAATATGAAAATTTATAATAATAAATATAAAAGAGAAATATAATGTATGTATCTCGTTGCCTTGCAATTATTGCTTGTAGTAAGAAGCCTACATTACATCGCTTCTTGCCCTCTTTGCAAAAATAAAACAATTTCTCATATCTTCCGCGACTTCATATATTTATTATATACACATATTTATGCTTTTTAAAATTATTATTGCTCTATGCCTATTTTGTGTAGTTCGCCTTCCTTCCAATTGATTGTACTTCTCTTTATTACTTTATGTAGATCACTGTTGATTTTTAGCATAATTTTCTGTGCTTACGAAGTCATTTTTAAGGGTACTTAAAATTGAAAGGGCGGTAGATTCAAAACTGAGCTTAAAAATGGTTTATCGTTGACTAAAAGTATAGTTTATAATATTTCTGCAACTTTTTTGAAACAGATTTTGAAGAATTTATATGAATTCAAACAGCCACGATTGACAAAATTGCAAAAAACTTTTTGAAGTGACGATTTTTTTCAAAATGGCGAAATTAAAAATTTGAATTTTTAAAATACGTTAAATATTTTGATATTTTGATCAATCTCAAAGACTAAATTATAGTCATGGAGATAGTTAAGTAAATCCTTCATAACCTAAAGAATTACAGATAAAAATGCGCCTTTAATTCAAATTGCAGCACTTCTTCTTCAAAAAAATTTTCATCTCAGGTTCGTGCGCACTGAAAACTGAGTTTGAGATGAAAGAGAGAAAGAGATTGAGTGAGTGAGAAAAAAGGAAGAAGAAAGAAGATGAAACAGTATATTTTTGGTGTGTGAAGCCAATATTGCAGCAAGCGCTGTACATGATTGGGTATATTGCATTTTACATTGGCGTAGATCAAGGTCGTCATCGAGATGAAAGTTGAATTTGTTTTCTCAATTTTCATCTCTCTTCTTTTCATTCTCCTCATTTTTTTCTTTAATTACATTAAGCGTGAAGTGCGCGAACAGTTAATGCCTTTGTGTTGTAAAGTCTGCTTTGCATTTTTCATCATTATTACTTGAAAATCATAAATCTGACTTAATTGAAGCATAAATATTTCTTTTCCCTGTACTTATAAAAATAAATAATTCACTTCAATTGTAAATTGTATAGTGATCAATTTTATATAAGTGCTTTGATAACATTGCACGGTGGATAGTTCTAATTGAGAATAGGAGAATTTCTTCTTTTTTGCCTTTAACTTTTCAGTCGCTCCAAGATAATTCCACCTTTTCAATGTGTAATAATAAAGTCATGATGTTATTATTCATTCATTCTTCTTCGTTTTAGCAAGGATTTTTAATTGACATGTCATTTGTTGGTTATTTTGTCCACGTGGCTCAGCTTTATCTAATTTTTGCAAATTCTTCATATTTTGTTACTTAAATGCACTGATATGCTTATGGTTCAATCGTTGCCACTTTTTTCTTTCATATAAATTTGATTTTGCATTCAGTTAAGCTAAGAAGCTCCTTTAATTTGGAAATTAAACTTCGAAGTGGTCAAAATTTTCAAAATGGCGGTATTTTTGAATTCAAAATTTTAAAAACCGTTAAATTATTGCTAAAGCGCCACAATTCTCAAACCAGACTAAGCTTAACTTTTATCATTCTTATTTATGTAGATCTTGTTTTTTGTAGCCTTCCCAACTTTACATACCAACAATAGCTCAAGTAAATATGAGGAAAAAAAGCACATTGGAAACGAGAATTTATTTATCAAGTAGCCAACAACATTGTAAACAGTAATAAGTAATACCAAGCTGTACATTTACAATGATTTAGGATAAATCATCGCAACCACTGCTGAAATATGCTCAACATTTTTCATCTCAACCATTTCATCTCCATAGAATGTCGACATAAATTAAATAAACATATGCAGATTATGTAATAACGAGCAAATATTATTATAACTGCCGTATATACTTCTTTTGTGAACAAATATATACAATGACAATCTAATACACTTTTTTGCCGTCTTTGTTATGAATTTTTCTTTTAAAAAAATTCAATGAATGCAAATTTTTTTATTTGCCGTTGAAAGCTTAAGTTTAGGTTGTGAAATAATTTTGTGATGCTGATTTTTCGATATTTTCAATGTTCAATAAAATTGTCTTTTGTTGCTTAATATTCATGTACAATTTACTTAACCATCGATGTTTAAGGAAATTACAGCTGTTTCAATTAAATTTCACAATTCATCGGAAAAAACCCCGTCGGTCTTAGTTCTGTTTCTACAGTTTCTACATTTTATCTAATCTCAGTGTTATTTACAATGTTATAATTTTCGAGACTTGAACTGCCTTGAACTTCAAAATGGACGGTTTTACAGGCGATAAAATAAAATTTGATAAATTCATTACTTAATAAATTTCTGTGGTATTGCTTATCAGTAAGGCTGCATTTTCGACTGCAATATTTTATTGATAACATTATCTGTGTGTTAAAAATTGACCTTCATGATATCGCTTCATGTGACATTTAGTATTGGCAATCGTCCTTCTGATAAATTTTTGGTGAATTTTTTTGAGACAAAATACTGTGCTATTTCCGATACAGGAGCATATTCAGGAAAGTGGGTATCAAAATTTCAATTAATTCATAATAAATCGAGTCATCAAAAATTATTCTTAAAAATTTAGTAAAGTAAGAAACTCAGGAATCAATTTCATTTCCCATAAAAACTGACACACGATCTGACATGAGTTGTATTAAGGGATTGTGTTTCATTTATTTTATGCGAGCAGACGAATTCATCGGAAAAAAATATCATAACAATATTATTTGGTGGTTGTTGATAACTACAGTCATTCGGAATTTACAAAGAGGAAATACTTCAAATAAATTACTTTAATAATAATCCTGATAAAAAATTATTGCGTTTATTGAGTATACAGAAATAGAATTGAGGGGCTTGGCATGTGACTGTGTAGAGAAAATATATTACGTAATGAGAAATTTATTATGAGAACTTTCTCGACGATAAATAATTTTTTCGAGGAATTTTAATTTTGGAGTTTTGGAAATGACGCTCACAGCCTTCCTTTGAAGGTTACAGACAGCAATGTAATCAAGGGAGTGTTTCTGATCCAACTTTAAATTTTAGGTCTAGGTTTGAGGTCTGGTGAACCCACGCTCTTCAAATTATCAACCCGACTGTCCATGAAACCGAAGCTTTGGATCTTAAAGTCTGAACAGCTACTTCTTGACCTATCTTTGATCAGATTCTTCGAAAATATTCTATAATTTACATATAATTCCCTCCATTCCATAAGTCAACTAAACAGTAAAGTCACGACAAATCCCACAGATATTAAAAACCTATCTAATAATTTTCGCTGTCCCATCAATCGCAGTATGAAATCTCTCTAAACAATATCACATCTAAGAGGATTAAAAATCCTATAATCATTAAAAAAGAATAGTGTCAATATGACTTCAAGCTGTTATTATTATTTCATTCTCCACTCACTTTCTACTTAACTGCATCTAGAGCATCTACAGCTGATTTTTATTGTATTGCATTTGAAGTCGTTTTTGCTGTTGCATGTTGGTATGATGCAAGGGATGTGAAATTTATTTTTCTTCAAAATTAGGGGTTTAAATTATTTTTAAAAATTTTGATCATTTTTAATGAAAATTATCATTAAATCAAGCCTCGAACATAGGATCATCCAAGCACTTTTTTCTAGACAGTTCCCATCCCATTAAATCGCAAATCTTTTTCTTTCTTTCTTGCTTATTTATTCTGTTCAAATTGACATTGGTGGCATTAAATCGTGGGTGGAGAACATTTCAATTGACGTTTTATTTCACATGAAATTTCATAATGTACAAAACAGAAGAGCTCGTTACAATGACAATCATGACGATGATGATGATCAGTATAAAAAAAACTGCATAAATTGCAAATTTTCTCACATTTTGAACATATACGCCGAGATTCATCTTCTTCCTTCTCTTCGTTTTTAAAAACATCTCAATTTTGAGTTGTTTTTTTTTCATTCTTTTTGCATTCACGTTCGTACATTAAACAGAATCAATCTATGTCGCATGAGTAATGATGGAAATTTTTCATATTTCTAAATTGATTTTAATCTATTCTCACTTTTATTGCCTCTTTCAACGTTTATATTTTTAAATAAAAATGTCTGTAAGATGCAAAAATTGTTCTGTTGAAATTAAAATTAATAATTATTGAGATAAATATTGTACACATGCAAATGTACATTAAATAATTGATAGTGGCTACTTGCTACACATTTCGCGTGGTATATCAGAGATCTTTAACAATTTAATTACCTTTCATTTGTGCCATAGCTTAACTGCTGCTGCAGCACGTGAAAACTCATTTCATTTTTAACCAGAGCAGAGTATGAGGTAGAAGAAAAAATATTGGACGAGGCGGCAATTTTTAAGTCCATTGACGATAAGAAGTAGGAAAGAAAAGTCTCTAAATGAAATTTATTGAGCATGATTTCTTCAATAAATTCCTTCATTGAGTCTCAATTTAATGGAAGAAAAAAAATACAAGTCTATGTGTATGTTGCACACAATAAATGGGCGAGATTTAAACCAATTTAACCTGAGTTATGGCATTAGATAGATTTATACATGTGGCACTGCAGTTGTGAAGAGAAATTAAGGAGAGTAAGAAAGATGGAAAGAGGGAGGAGAATTTCATTTTTTAACTTCTTTGCTTTTGTACAAGAAAAAAAAATCTAATGAAAGTTTAAACGAGTGAGGAGTTACAAATAGTTTTGTGGTAGATTGGAGATACAGCGCATATAATGGGGGGTCTGAAAGCTTCACAGCTGATATTCATGTGTAATATACCAAGGCTTATGCTAGATTATTAGCTATTTTATGCTAGTGTTGGGATTTTTAGCATTGATTTTATTTTAAAAAATTTTAGTATGCCTTTCTCAAAGAAGTTTTTGGTCCTAGATGTAGGATCTGTTAATTAGAACATAATTTGTGTTTTGAACTACTTCATTAATATTTCTGGGTTTTGATTTATTCAGAGTTTTTTGGGGAAGAAGAGAAGTTGACCATAGGGGGTATTCAGGAGAGGGGGGGTGATTAGGAGTCAATTTGGTAGGGTTTTTTATCAGGTTGTGTGACAATTCAAACAAAAGTGATGATTCTAAAGATATTTTTCAGGACAATTCACAATTGATTAAGCATTAAAAATTCAAAAATTAGTCAAATCCTCTTTACTAAAAAAAATTTGCAAACTAGAATCGACACAAAGTTTTTAGAAAATTTCAAAAATCACCTCTAAAGCTTGAAGCTTAAACAGTCAAATTAGTCACACTTCTGATACAAAAAGTACGCGATTTTTACCACCAAACACGCTACAAAGTCAGAATGAGAAAAAAATAAGAAGTAAAAGAATAACAATTTGAAATAATTAAGCTTGACTTAAGAAGAGTCGATGTAGAGAGGTGAATGCAATAAGGAAAGGTACATGAACACAAAATACGATGCTTACTTGCAATAACTTTGTTTTTTTTCATACAATATTTTTTCTTTCTTTTTTTTCGTAACAGAAAAAAAGGCACAAGAATATGTATCTCAAATGTTAATTGTCTTGTGCAATACTAATGAGTTGTGAAGCTATTAGCGAGAAAGTGTTTCTGCTGCTGCATGCATTGCATTGCAGACAAGTCTCATAATTTTTCTTAGCGTGGGTTACTAATTCTCACTAATTAACGCATTTCGCCATATCAACATATACATACATTGTAAACGTACGCTGCTCCTTTTTCGTTGTTACGTTCATTTTAAGTATAAAGATTCTTTCAATTTTTTAGTGTAGCATGTCTCTGCTTTTTTGCTCAGGGGTCCCTTACGGAGGGTATTTTAGGATTTTTCAATTTTTTTGGAATTTTAAAAATTTGATTTAAAAATTCTTATTTTAAAAAATTCCCAAAAATCCTCCCAAAATTCTCACAAGGGTCCATCTCTTTCCTTTATGTGAGCGCACACAAATTGCTATGCTGCTTCAGTTTAAAGAAATCTCTGTTTCTTTCATACAATGGAAATATTTTAACACATTACAGAATTTTCAATTTCTTTAACACTTTTTTTTCTGCTCTCGGTCGCTCGCTCGTTTCTTGTTGTACCTCTTTTTTACCTTCATCTGCAACATATGAGCAATTTACTTTACTTTTTGGTGTGTACAGATCGTAGTCATCGTTTGCAAACAAAAATATTCGCTAACGAGGATTAAAAAGCATAAAAAACATGAAAACAATTTTTTTAACAACGAATAGTGCTAAAGTGCATATATTGAAGCAGTATGTTACATGAATGAGATGTGTATATATAGAGTTTAGGTGTTGCGATAATGATTTTATATAAATTTCATTCGATGTTTGTTTTAAGCAAGTTTTAAGGGTAATAAAAATAGTTTTTGAGAAAATTTCGTTTGTTAAATATATTTACTCAGTATCAACTAAATTTATCACATTGAATCGTTAAGATTCTTGAGATTAAGATTGAGCAAGATAACATCAAGGTATTCTAGGGATATTTCTGTCTCGATTCCAATATCGCAGGGGAAAGGGGTACCTAAGAACAACCCTCTGGCTGTGCTTCTACGATATTGTTTAAAAATTTGAAAAATATTCCCAACCTTGCATTTTTGTTGCTTCTTTCAAAACGAATGACTAGAGATTATCCACTTTATTTGTCTCTGGTGGGTCTTCTTGGACCACTTTGGACATCAATTAATGACAATACATTATCAGGACACCTGTCTTGAATTATTCTACACTTTTTGAGTTAAACTTTATTTTTTAATAAACAAAAATATTTTTAAAATGCAAAGCCTACTAAATAAATTTCTCATCACAGTAAACAGTTTTAAAATTTTTTCTCGGTTTTTTTCTTTTAAATTCTCCAAAAAAATTTTACGAATTAACTTGAATCTGTAGATTTCAGCAAGGCCAAATCGCTAGTAAGAATAAGAATCACACGAAAAAAACTACGTGTACATAAGAACATTTCTTTTTCAATTCCTCTTCTTTCTTCTTGCCTCTTCGTTGCTCGTTTTTTATATATATTTTCTCATATTCAAAATACATTTGTTTACGAAATGTAACAAAAAAGGAAATTCAGTGATTTTGCAAAGAAGCAATAAATGGCTGTATTATAAATTCAAAATAAGCACTAACAACAGCAGCATCATCAAAATTGTGATGTCTCTATAAAGAGTGTTCTTCTTCCAAAATCAGGAAATTGTAAATGCACATAAAAATTGCATTGAAATCGAAATCTATTGATGCACAATTGTGTGAGCCAACACATATACACACAGTTTTGAGGTTTAACATGAAAAACAGTTAGAATTTATAAGGAAATCGAAGTGAGAGAGAGAAGGGAAAACAGATCGGAGTATTGTAAATTATCTGAACATGATTTAATTATATATGCGCGATATTTTAATGCCATTTTTGTATTTATTTTGTGATCGAACAAAAGTACAGGCCTATTGTGAATGAGATCTAGGAAATTTAAATAACAGTCACTTTATGGGCTTGCGTTTTACAATTCTGTATTGTGTATCTATTGAGAGATTTAATGCGCTCTCGTTCAAATTACCTTGCACTCACTCTTGGTTAGCTCTAGGGTGGGTAAATTGTAAATTCATTTATTTATATATGCAGCGAACATTGGCAGTCATTACAAGCCACATAATCAAAAACTCTTGTTAATTTAATTAAGAAATGTTCAATTAATTGATTTAATTAATAATTGGCAAATGTCTTTTCTTTTTTCTTTTATATCCAACATCATTTCCTTGTTCATCTACGAAACACCATATGCAATCATCAGCGTGAGCTGTCACCGACATGGGCAGTGAGCAATACTGTCTAAGGTGGAACAATCATCAATCCAACCTGTTAGGGGTCTTTAGTCAACTACTGCAGGACGAGAGTTTGGTGGACGTTACATTAGCTTGTTCCGAGGGCACTTCCATCCGAGCCCATAAGGTGAGTTCAACATTTAATGTTTATTGTGTGGATTATTTATAAGTACATAATGTTACAATTCTTATGCTCAATCATAAGTCATTTTGGAATATTATGGAGAGGTCTTCGGTAATATTCATTACCGACCATGCCAAATTGCTCTCTTCGCACAAGTTTGCTTTTGTCTGGAGCTTTTATTTTAATGTTGGGATCTCTTTGGAAGTGAAAATTGAAGCTGAAGTTTATTTCGTTCAGATTGTCTGCAAATTGAATCTTCGATGTTTTTTCCATGTTTTGTTGAAAAATAGTTTAAGCTGGGCTGGTTTTTTGGCTATAATGCTGTCACACTAAAGACAATTTCGCGTGTATTTTGTAGCACTTGGCTTTAGTATGGCAGGAATACACTAGAGAAGCTGGCCTCTAGAATGTTGTAATAAGGTAGATTTTAAATATAATAAGAACAAAAATAGCTAATTATACTGCATACCTGGCCGGTAATGAGTTCTGAATTGACGAAATTGATATATGTGGCTGGATAACATCAAAAAATAGATCTTTACTACAGCATCATTTTGAACTTCATTTCCAAATCAGACCTCATTATCACTTAAGTTATCTGGTGATCGCAATAGAACCTACATCAGTTCTATACTATTAATTCTATTTTATCAAAACACTGGGGATATATGAGAAATGGGGTCGGAACCATAAAATCTTCCTCTTAAAAGAGTTCGCTAATAAAATCAATAGAAAAAATCCACAATTCCAAATAACAGCGCTTTAAACTCTTAACAAACACTCTCAACAAAAACTTTATTTAAACTCTCACTTCTTCTCACGAAACCGTCGCAATGAAAATCACGGTCTTATCGTCCAGTCAGAGGCACAATGAACATAAAGTGCAATGTTTAAATGAAGCAATGAAAAATCATAATTTATGACATAATAATAATTATTGATAGATTGAATGAAATATTTTACATTTCTCTTTCGAGGAGAAGACTCATCTGTTATTTTTGTAGCTACCTTTCCGTCGCTGTCTCCCGAATGAAATATTTCATGTCTGACATTTTCGCTAAAGATGTTGGATTATTCATGTTGATGGAATTATCGGTAGTTTAGTTGAGGGAAATTTTTGAGTAATTTTTTTTCTCAAATTGATGAGTTTTTTAGTGCTTGAAGAGTTTACAATTTAGCTACCTAGAATATTTTTCATCCTTCGATTATTCAGATGGATAAAAGACGTCCAACAATCAATCAGAATTTCAACAAAAGATGGACTTTCGATGAATAAAAAATGAGTTATTTCTTAAGCTGTTCATTCTTCGTAATTCTTCTATAAACATTTCCTGCTTCTGTATGTACAGCATAGTCATATGAATGTACGCAAACCAAACCACAAGAATTTAGTTCAATCTGATTTTTTGCAATATTTCAAACTTACTTTTTTCATTCGTCATTTGCGAACCATTAGGACAATTTTGTCTGAATTTGAATTCCCTATGGAATGAGTTAGAGATTAGTGGATGCTAGGAATTGAACCTACGTGGTTACGAAAGATAATATTAAAAATTATTTGATCTGTTGCCTATCTGCCCTGCCATAGAGGCCTTAATACCTAAAATTACATTGACTACTTTCCTTATATTAGCAGAATGTCTCGATACCTGAAATTCCAACAACACAATAATTTTCCCCCACAAACCTCCCAGTTTCTTGACCATCAACTCATCTCAATCATAAAAAAAATCTCATCAACGTTCAGCTCAATTTTAATTTCTTTTTATTGAGGAAAATGAGAATTACTGGACACTAATGAAAAAAAATTATTTAAGCATAAAATGAAGTCAGCCTTCCGGACAATTTAGTTTCTATGCTGATGCCAAATCGTATTTAGATCATTCACAATGTGATGGAAAAAACTGCAGCATATGTAAATGACATTTTGAATCAGTAAACATACATGCGTATAAAAAAAATCTGAAGCCATAAAAACTTAAATAGTTCTATTTAAAATACTGTAATGACGGCAACGGATGATGATGAAAAAGGGAAGCTTTAGAGATTCATAAAGAAATTTAATTATGGTAAAAACGCCTACAGTTATGATGTTATTTTTTTCTCGAATGGATTCATATATGAATGTTATTCGTAAAAAGCTCATTAAAATTTATTTTAGTTCTTTATGCTGCTTATGTTGGGAGTAATGGATTAGGAATAGAAAAGAGGATTGGAAATTGTTGGATTTTTAATATTTTCGTCGGATTTTCTTCATATTGCTCACAAAATTCAATATCCACACATCTTATTGACTATAATAAAGATTTTGACCGTAAAACAGAACAACCAGAAAAAAGTGTTCATCCCTAGACATGCAAATGCTAACATTTACTACTTTGCATACCATATTCCCTCAAAAAGCATATTATAATGCATCTAAGCACAAAAAAAATATTTTAATAGAAAATTTCCTTTTTTTACGAAAGCAAAAATTCATAATGTGTGTGCATATTATTATATACTGTAAGTTAGTAATGCAAGGTAAAAAATGAGAGAGAGAGAGAGAAAAAGATTCCGTTAAGAGTATATTGTTTGTCCATCAAAATGTTCGTACGTAAGTACATGAAAGGCACATATAGAGAGATAGATAGAGAATATGCACATTTTTTTCGTATTCATAATAAATTAAATTAGCTTTTAGGCTTCTTAAGTTCTTTACCTACTTTAACATTTGTATACCGGCATGTTGCTGTTTTATGTACAGTATTTCGCAGTGCAGAGGTGGTTGATGGTTATGGTTTGTCTGGGGGTTCTGAGTGAGTTGTGTGGGGGGCTATTGTTAGGAATATCAACAATTTAATTGGTTTAAAGACAATTTAGCTGTTATTATCTTCAGGGCTGCCATGATAGGTAGTTACTATGGACACGTAAGCCAGATTCTGACTAAAACTATCATTCAACTGAAAAATTTATAAATGGGAGATGAAGGGCCTGAAAATTATTTTAGATTTAATTGACTAGTCTTTCTCGATGCCAGGACTAACATGGGATTTCCTGGGTCCTGTCTTGGTTTCGTAAATTCATTAGAACTACAATTGACCCTTCCAAAATGCGCTTAGAATCATTCAGGAAAAAAATCCCTCAAAAAATTCTCATTTTTTATCCAGCTACCATACTCACATATTCCACATTATGGTGCACATTCAATTTATGCTTATGTTCACAAATAATGTATTTTAAGTTGTTTTACAAATTTCTTTTTCATTTTTCTTTATGTAAATATGAAGTGAAAAGATATTTGAATGGAAAATATGTGTAACCTACTGACTTGAACACTAAATAAATTTACATTTATCGGTGCCATAAATTTGATAAAAAAAAGTTGTTATTATTAAAGTAAAAAAAGAAGAGAAATTTGCAACGATTTTTTTTATCCAAACATCCGCATTGCATTTCTACACATCCATATCCATATAATTAAATATCTATTTTTTGTGTAAAACATATTATAAAACATATCTCTAATATGTAAATGCCTTAACCAACATGTGAGTAAGATGCAGAAGAAAAACCACTCGCATGATCCCGTTTTTTTGTAGATAAAATCTGTCTTATCTCTTAATTGATATTCATCTCTGTATGAAATGAAGGAATAGAGGAGAAAAAAATATAATTTTAATTACGATTAAAACAGAAGCAATGTTAAAAAAATGAAGTTACATTTAAGGAAATTTTTCAATCTGTTTCAATATGAGTAGGAGCTAGTTAGATAGAATTTTATGGAGATGTGGCATTAAAGAGCATTTTATGAACTTGAAAATTTTGAAAATTTATGACTGTTCACATGGAGACAAGGGTGTATCCAGGGGGTATTTTGGGTATCAAAACACCCTCCTCGATGGAAATTTTCTTAAATTTGCTAGAGTTTTTAAGAAAAAATCCCCACTAAATTTTGCCATTCGTACCAAAAAATTCAAAGTACCCCCTCGAAAAATTTCTGGTTACGCCTCTTCATAGAGCTTATCTTTTTTGCATCTCTTCTTGTTGGTTGCTATGATGGAGATAGGAGGTTTGAAGTTATGTGGCATATCGTATAAATTTTTGAAAATAAATCCCGAACCAAATAAGCATAGAGGTTGATTCGATAGATATTTGGCATGAAGCTGGTATCAATTCCAGATTTGAAACCTCTTAGGCCCAATTTTTCGTTCAGATAATGAAAACTTTCAGTTCAAGGTTTATCAAAATTCATGAAAAAACCCAAATATTCAAAAATTTACTACAGAATCAATTAAAACAAAAGACAAACTACCCAAACTAAATCAATTTCCACAAAACCCGCTAATCACATTTTTTTATTTTCTCGTCATCGGCTTTTTTTTCTCTCCTCCTCTCCGTCATCTATATACATATATCTATATCCATCTATCTACCATTTTTTACAACTAATTTCATTTAATTTTGCTACATAACTAATTCCAAGCATGGCATACATAAAAATTATTCAAGATGTTACCTTTGAGATCTATTTCGAAAGCACACATATAGACAGTGGAGATGCAATTACCAATCAGTTGGCAATAGTAAAGTTGAAAACAACAACAAACATACATGTTTTGACTTTTGCATTCGCAGGTTTTTTATTACACTCTAAAGACATAATTTTTGTGTTCACTCTAGTCATATCTGTAAGATTATTTTTTTTGTTACTGTTGAGGCTCGAGACGGGTGATGTTTTTACTTGATGTGAGTATGCTGGATTGACAGAAACATTAGATAGTTTTGAAATTTATAAATGAATGAGGAAATATTACCAGTTAATGGATTAATGTGGATGGGGAGGGGGTAGCTGAGTCTTAGTGACTATTAACAGCTTAAGTATGTTGAACATAACTTTTTATATTGAAGAACACTTCCTCAAAAATTAGAAATTATTTACCAGATCCCAAAACTTCCAAACTCACCCCTCCATTCTTAACAATCAACAAATAATCACGTTAAAGATGATAATAAATCGAAAAGAATAGAAGCACATCAGCTTGCAATTTCTATTTCATGCATCCATCAATAAACCAGCACTGAAAGAATGCGCCACACACCATATCACCAACGACCATAAAATCATTGAATGTGAAGAAAGAAGAGAAGAAAAAAGAGTATTTTTTGCGCGCATTGATTGAAAACCGTGATCACAGATTTAAGATAAATGCTCGTTGATAATGGCAAACGACGTAAGTTAATTAAAGACTGTAAGAGATAAAGTCAAATGTCAGTAACATTGCGTTTGGTGTCAAAATGAAAGCATAGAGTCGAGATACTGCTCTTTATAACGAGCTACCAATAAAAAGGTTTATGGAACTCTTACGGGGATTTTGTGGGATTTTTTGTGATGAGTTTTCTAAAGAATTGACAGTAAATGGTTCCATAGTTTGCAATTTCAAGGACTAAAATGCAACATATTACTAAATTCACTAGAAATCCAGACAAAAGTCCTCTCAAGGGAACACAGAAAGACATGAGAGATAAAAAAGAGTCATTTAAATCGGCTGATGATGATACGCATGTTAGATGCTTATAATCCCACTTAGAATTGCCTTGTCGACTAGGTAATATAAATGTTAACAAATAGTAGAAATAGAAATGAGGTGAAAGAGATGGGTGGATGATATAAGTGAGACAGAAAATTGTATGTAAGCACATATTTCTTTTTAAAAAAACATTTGTTGTCAGCTTTGTGCTTCATTTCAATCGTTTTCAGCATATTGCCGAGAAATTATTTCCGGGTTTTCTCAAGTTTATTAAGGAGAGGAGGAAAAAAATTGTATGTAAGAAATTGAGAAGATTATAAGTCTGAAACTCATTTTATGTGCGTTTCGCGCGCGATATTGCATACATATTATATTGCATTATTAGAGGACGGGTGTTGTGCAAGATTATTAGTTTATGTACAATTTTTTTGCAACTTTTTTGTCGTGATCTTGAATAAAATGGAGGTGGAACTGCATTTTGTCTAGGAAATAGAAAATTTAATTAAAATTGTATAGATCAATCAATTTTCTCTAATTGAACTGAAAGAAGGTTTGGCAGGATGTTGAAATGGGGTTGATAAAGTCTTTTCTTAGCCAATTTACTAAAAAACTTGAAATTGTTAGGGCTCAAAATTTAAATTCTCTAAAAAGGCCTTCAAGGATTTATTTCCTACCAAAAGGACAAAAAGCTTTTCAAAGTTTGCATTTGTAGATAGGAAAGGAGGGTCACCACACTAATGACTGGTCCACTAAATATTAAAAAGCACATAAACTAAAATATTCACTCTTGGTCTAGTAATAGTGATAAGCTACAGGCACATGGATCAAATTAGGTCCTTAGTATCTGTAAAAGTTCGATGGAATTGCTTCTCATTCTAGAGAACCTGCGCTTCTAGATGCCATAATCAAGAATAATTTTACACTAGTTTTTTTTATTTCTACTTCTCCTCCCATGCACTCTCAATAATTTCTGTTTTATCTATTTTTCTTTCCATTATTCCTTCATACAAAACTGTAAATTTCCATGCCTTACAGTCAGTTGGCTTCGACTTACGCAAAATGGATGAATAAAGAGCAAGATAAAGAAAACTAAGACAAAATTGAAGAAATAATGAAAAATGAAAATGAAATTATTTATCGACTAATAATTTTTTATTTTACACAAAAAATATATATTTTACAATATAATAATAATGATAAATGCATGTGCGCGCATACGAAATTATCTTTTGATGCCTAGATATGGTAAATCGCAATTACTATGTGAATATTTTTTTCAATCTCTATTTTTTTTACTTCTCCTCTTCTAGTTGTAGTTAAACGCAATAAATTTTATTAAAATTGTGCGCATATCTTTATTACATAGTATGTATAAGGCAATTTGATGGACATTTATTGATTCAAATTTTAACGTTTGATAAATTTCAATATTGATTAAAAACATACACAATATATTATTCGGATTCTTTGTGGGAAGGTTTTGCTGGAGAAATTGAGCATGAAATTTATTGATATGGTAGGTGATCATTGTTTGAAATTGAATTTTATGGGATATGGACGAGATTGGGGGTTACAATGTTTCTGTTTTCGATGATTTATGTGGCTTGATGTCCGATTAGTTAAAGAGATATTTATGACATCACTTGTTTAGTACTGGAAGTGTCATTATCTGAGATGTAAATCAACAATTTTGGCACCAAATGCAGCCCATCCAGGGGCGTAAAAATAAATAAATTTAAGGGAGTGTCCACAAAATTTTTTCTTTCTTATTCTCATGGTTTTGCACTTATTAATTTTAATGGTATGTGAATGATTAGCAAAAATTTTTTGAAAGGGATGGTCAGGACCCCATCTGACCCTCCCCCCCTTGGGTACACCCATGTGCTCATTTGAATACTAATTACGTCAAATTTGATTCATCTGATCCCCCAATATTTAGCACATCCTCAAAGTTCTTAATAATTAACTCAAAATACTGAGTGCTGACAAAAAAGTGTCACAAAACTAAGATAGAATCCAAAACTACTACAAAACAACCGTTTACTCATCGTAAGCATCAAAACAGAACTAAAACACACTGAATCTAAAAGCACAGGGATGACAACACGTCCAAAAGTGAAACTCAATTTCTCAGCATGGGGAAATAAAATAATTACAATACAAACACGCATACATAACTGGATGACAAACGGTTTTAATAATTTATTTAACCCGATTTACAATTAATTATAAAATGATCAGCAACATTAAATCACGAATAGTTAAAGAGTCAGATTTAAAGAATTTTCACTTTCTCACATTTGTACATCGAGACATTATAAATTAAGTACTCTCATTTCTATCTTCTCGATTCCCTAATTATAAATGGTAATAGTGAAGAAAAGTTTATTTTAATTTATCATGACAAATCCAAAGTGCAATGAAATCAATGCACATTTTTGTTGCGCTAGTTAGAAGAGAGTAATAACTATAATTTGAGGCGGAAAAAATAAATAATCATCAGCCTTAAATTATGGCGCGCAAGGAGAAAAAGAAGAGGAGAAAAAAATATATCGAACATTCAATAGTTCCGAGATTATAAGAAAAAAAATGTTATGTTAAAAAATATCGCGAAATAATAAATTATTGTTCATGTACATAAATAGGTGCAAATACTATGTGTCTGCGGGAACATCGCATCGACTTGATCATTAACTATATTTATATTTATTTTTCTTTCTTAATTTGATATGTGTACATAACACAAACGAAAGTATTTTATGGCTCAGTCAAAATGCAAAATGAATGGCTGAATATGGAGAAAAATTCAGTCTTTTTTTACAATGTCGCGACGCATCAGACCTGAACTGTCTGTGAGCCACAAAAAATTGCCCAAAATGTTATTTTTTTCTAATTAGTTTCGTGTGCACTACACACAAAATGCGGAAACAGTATTGAAGCAAGGCAGAATACATTTTTAAAAAAAGTCAGGCAGGAGAACAAAGAAACCAAAAACATCTCGAACTCATAAAAGTGTTTGCTTTTTAGTCCTCACAAATGTAGAAGCAACAGTCAGTCAACAATTATTTTAGTAGTTGTGCATTAGGTTGACGGTTTGGATGTGATTAGGTTGACAATAATATTGTTCTTGTATGTCTTTCACATTTGATTGGAGACTATTAATTGTCGAATATTGTGATGGTGTCCTTTTTCTTGAAGGTATAGGGTGTCCAAATGAAAATTTAGGTGGTGGTTTAGGATTTTTATTAAAAAACCCTAATAAATTGAAAAAATTTCCCAAAGGGTGGGGGTTGACCCCCAAACCTCCCCTGATTACGCTTCAGCAGGAAGAGTTAAAAAAAACATTTTAAATTTCTTAGAGTTTTCAAAAAATTAAACTGCATTTCTAAATCAGAAAAGTATAAAAATTAATGTCAGGAAACAGGGACGTAGCTAGAAATAATTTCTTGGGGTCTAAAATTTGCTTTCATTTCTATACTCAAATTTTTGTAATTATTGTTATTTCTAACGGTACATGAATGATTAAACTTTAAATTAGATCCCCGGAAAAAAAATTTAGGAGAAAAATTATTATTCATAAATTTTTTCCATGTATAAACTTTTTCGAGGACCCCATTGGACACGTCTGTGACTACACCCTTATCAGGAAAAATCTATCATGTTCCTACATAATATTCGCTCCATCACAAAAGTTCCCAAAATGACACCCCAACTTAAAATTTTTATCTAACAAAAATTTTTTTATATATATTCTCTTTTGTTGCTTTATTCTCGATGCGTATTCATTCATTGCTGTTGTTGCGAGCGAACTTTTTTGCGATTATACGATGAAAATTATTGTGTATATACAGCCAAATGTTGAGAACAAGTCAGTTCTCGTTTTATTTTTTTGCACACATGCAGATTAAATTTTTTTCCTACTTCTTTTTCAACCTGAAATAAATTTCAAATTTTTGATTGATTTGTGAACAATTAAGTGGGAACAAATAGCCCAACTTCATGATCGTAATCAACTTCTATTTAGTTTATTTTATTTAGTATAATAAAGAATTGCATTTTAAAACGAGTCTAGTTTCCTCTTTTTTTCAATATAAATGTATTTTAAATTTAAATAAATGACTTAATAGAATAAAAATTCGCGTTCGATGAGACAAAAGTAATTGTGCGAATGTGTATTTTTATGCGCGTATGTGTGTAAGTAGATGCGATCGCACAAAATTTGAACGCGCTTTCGCACAAATCGAAGAACGAAGTGAACAAAAAATAAATCTGAATAAAATACAAAAAAGATTGTGGAAGAAGAAAAACTTTTGCAGGCAAAATGTTCAAAATTCTGTTGACCTCGTCGTGTTCGACTGATATTTCAAGGTCGTAAATTTTGCCGTTGTTACTCTTTTTTTTTGCATGTACATAAGGTGAACTTTTTCAAATGGAATCAAAATTCTGATAGCATTAAAAATGAATCACGCATTTGTCGTTTCGCAATCGCACATAAAATTCTCGGTTAAATTTAATCGAATAGTGTGGAATATCAAGATATCAAAATGTAAATAAAAATACATTGTGTTTAAAAAAACTACATTGTCATTTTAAATTCCGCAAATGAGGTTCCAAGAAACATGTGTTTAAACGTAATATGAGTATCTTAAATATTTCATTTCTGCGATATCAAACGTCTTGAGGCATTTTTTTCGGGAATGAATCATAATGCGTCGTTATTTGTATGCATGACAATTTGCTTGCTGGAATTCACTGAATCAATATAGACACAAGTTTCTGGAAGAGTTTAGGTTGGATAGAAAATATTTGTGCAAAATGTATCGAAGACAAGGTTTTGTTTATTTGTTCTATATTTCATTCCAACTGTGTACATTTTTTAAAAAGTAATTTTCTAAGGATATGTATATATATTTTTTTCTTTTCAATTTTCAATGCTTCAATTTAATGATGAGAATTTTTGAAAATCTTCTGGTATTTCCGGATTGCAAAAATTTTTATGGCAATAAATTAAGATTCTTTTGAATTCTGATTATTTTTATCTTGATTTAAGAAGCCACACTATTAATCCTGCAAATCATACTAATTCCGAAATTACAACTTTTCCTAGAAAATTTAGAAAGTGTTTTGGGATCATTTTATTGAAAACCCTAGAAAATTAAAGGAAGTTTGATGTCGATGGAATATTTCTAACCCCCAAAACCCCCTCATCTTCTGGCAAGGACGTATGCAAGACAAAATTTCAAAATTGTCAGGAAATATGTTTTGGATTGAAGTTTGAAAGAGAAAAGAGGTGGCAATCGGCAGATTTCAATGATCTTCATCCTTCTCTGACTACATTGTGAATACAGTCAAGCTTTTGCTTTTACGCAACTTTTTTTTAAAAATCCTAAATATTACATAAATAAAATAAAATCTTTATACGACAGTTAAGCTTCCATCAAAGGTGTAACAAAAGTGGGAAAAATGGAATTTTTCCGAGATGGTTCCATGAGGAGCTCTGGTGAAAATAGGAGGGGGGGGGGGGAATTCGATAAATCTTAATCAAAATAGCAGAGTTTAAGAGAAGAAAATTATATTTTGATCAATAAATTCAAAAATAACATGTTATTTAAAAAAATGTCTCTCTCGAATGAACCCTAGACAGGGGCATATCCAGGGTCAAAACCATATTTATTTGAGATACCCTCCCCAAAAAATCAAGAATATGCCAATGCTTTTCATCTAATTCCATAAACACAGACCAACACAACACTACTTTAAATTCATATCTTGTCATGAAATTCATAAAATCTAAATTTTAAAATTCATCTATTCATTGCGTCACTCACGTTCACAGCTACAAAAAGAATAATCCATAAATTTATCGCCTAATCATTATGCAAATACAAATTTTGCGACGCATTTTATTTGATAATTTTTTTATCGATGTAGTTTTTGTTCGCAAAATTGAAAGCTCTGTTTTAAGAATGATTTTTATTTTTAGTAGAAATATTTTTATTGATAAATAATTTAACTTTTGAAAAAAAATTTTTATTATCATCAACGATCATTAACCTGATGCTTTTGATATGATAATTTTTAATGAAGATTTTAAAAAAAAATTCTGCAACATTTTTCTTGTTTCTTCTTATCTAAGAAGATGATCATACAACAATGTATGGAGGTTTGAATGTTATTCCAATAAAAAAATCATAGAATGAAGAAGCTTGTCAATGATTAAATTTATAAGATTAAAAATGAGCTTCTTTGTTAAACGAGTAGAATCAATTCGAAAGATATTTGAAGATTTGAAATTGATAATCGTAAAATTTCAGCTTTCTATTTATTTTAATATTTTATGTTGAAATAAAAAAATTTAGCTGTTAAAATATTTGAATTTTGAATAGAAACGATTCGATAAAAAAATCATATTTTTGCCATAAAAATATATTTTTGTTAAATAATTTCATTTAAGTTATAAAAATTTAATAAAAAATTTCTTCAATTTTCAAGGATGTTTTGAGAAACAAACTCTGATACTCATGTACAGTAGTGCCTAGTATGATTATCTACCACACATTCAAAACCATTCAAGAATTAATTAACAGATAAATAGCCTATCAAAAATTGTTTTCATTCAAGAACTTATCTAATACTATTTATTGCAACCATATAAGGTTTATGGGCGATTCTTTAGCTGATTTTTTTGAATTTTTTACAAAAGAATTGTTTTTTTTTTCAATATTTTTCTATCAAAGAGCTTAATATTGTGACTTTGAATCATGTATTAGGGGTAATACTATCATTTTTAACAAGAATTAGATCTCAAAGATCTATATTAATTAAGTTATTTCGATTCTTCGGAGAATTTCTCGATTTCACAAAATGGAATTCTCGTCTGAAGAATCAAAATTTAAGCAAATACAAGAAATATTCAACAGTAATTTATTTCACAAATGAAAGAAGGTCCATTGATGTATCTATGAAGACTATAATCTACCTAAATTAACTGTTAATTAAAGCGAAAAATTGATTCTTTATTCTGAAATGATGAAATCGAGAAATAGTAAAGCGCTTCAACAAAATTTGAATTTCTAAAAACCATTAAAGTGAAGTTTCGGAACTTGTCCAGTAAATTTTATTAGTTAAGGAAACCTTAATATTTTAATTCTTCTTTAAATTGAAATTTAATAAAAATGTTCCAACTCGCAAAATGTAAACAAAAAATACGGTTTTTAAAAATTTAAATTTTCAAGTAGAAATGGAATTACAAATCACACTTTTAAAAATTCAACTCATTTAAAGAATCGCCCTTATCTCAATTTTTAAAAGTCATAGAGCAAAAATTTCAACGATAACAAATAAAAAATACACAAAGGAAAATTTTCCGCCAGAAAACATTATGCGATAACAAGATGACGTTAGGAATGCGAACAGTCATACATGTACATTCTGTAATCATATCCATGACTGGAATGTTAAATTCAAATAGTTTCTTAAAAGACTTTCCATTTTTACGGGGCTCTTTGAATATTTTCTTTACCTCCTTCAAAGATTGCAACAAAAAAAAATCGCATTAAATATGAACATTTGAATATTATCGATAAAATAAGCATAATATCATGTGTATTATTCAATATAATGAAAATGAATTAAATGCATTTAAAGCCTATTTACAGCTTAAATAAATAAATGAATGAAAATATATATAACACTCTATAGTGAGCCGGAACAAAATTGCATAAATGCTTTAAACGGTGAAAAATAAGAAATACACAAAGAGTCGTGCCTTAAAAGACCTTGCAAATACATTCTAATTACATTATATACTACAGCTTTCGAAGAATGCAACAAAAAACACTTTTTCATGCTCTTGAGAAATAGCTACTCATTGCGCTTCGCACAAACATGCAAAAAATAATTTCCTCTTCTTAATTTTTATTTCGTATGTTTCATTACCATCATCATAATCTACACATTTTCTGGTTATTGTTGTTGCTTACTCTTCATAACATTTACTTTTTAATTTCTTTTATTACATTATTTATTTGTAAGAATTGTGCAGTCGTGAAGTTTTGCTAGGGGGTAAAAGATTCGAGATCTTTACCGAAAAGTCATGAATATTTACGGTTTCGGTATTCATAAAAAGCTGCCTACTTGAGAGAATTAAATTTTAAAGATGAATTTATTAGTGATCAAAGGTCAGAGAGATTGGTTTGGGGCAACAGCGGTACAGCAGTCTTGTGTTCAAATCTCAGTAGGATAATTTCTCACCTTTTCCCATTTCTAAGCTTACAGCCTTAGGATAGAGATATGAATTCTGTCAAAAAGTGGACAGACTGAATCTGATTGCAAGTTGAGAAGGTTCCAATATTTTGTAACTTGTCTATCTCATAGATCACAAATATATAAATTTAATTCACACTGATTCACACAATTTTATCTGAGATCTATACAGAAATCAAGCTGTTATCTCAAATTAAAAATATAATTCAATATTTATATACCTACCAATACGTATATGTAACGTTCATACTGAGACGTACAAAAACGTAAGTCTAGTTTTCCAAAAAAAATTTTTTTTAACTGATTGGAATTCAAAAACTCTTATAAGAATATGGTTTAGTTTGTTATTTTTATTAAATAAAAAATTCTAGAACACCTTCGATGAACTTTTTTGGGGGGATTGGAGGATCTGTTTCACTTTCACACAAAAATTCTCCAATTTGCTAAAGTTTTTGAGAAAAAACTGAAAACCTCCCCCCCAAAATTTTCTGGCTACGCCACTGTTATGCACCAAATAGTATGCATCAGGTCATTAAGTGTGGTAAGGTGCAACAATAGCTTTAAATTTTTTTACATTCTCCAAAATTCATGCAATCATGAACCTCTATCGCAGAAACCAACATCTCAAAAAATAAATAAATATTTAAATTTTTAAATAAAAGCACAATAAATGTAAGATTAAACTCGTTTATTAAAAATGGAGAGCGAAAAAGAAGGAGGAAATTTTTTTTCATATTTTTTAAATGCTCGCTTTTTATGCGAAAAGAGATTTTAATCTGTAATAGATTTCAACAGCAATTGTTTACAGCAAATACCAATAACTGCAACTTCATTATAATGCGGTACGACATGCATAATAATAAAAATATTAATAGCTCAAAGCGCCTCAAGCAATTTCTGTGCATTTCTTAGTTATAGTTTTTTTTCGTTCGCGCAATTCTTTTGAAACTGCGTAGAAAAATAACAGCTAAATAGATTATGAAGGAATATATAACGTACGGTTGTAAAAAAGCTGAAATCTCTCAAATAAAAAAAAGTTTCTTAATTAAAATGAAAATGTTAAGGAGATCGCAATGATCCATGAAATTGAACTATATTGGATATTCGAAATGACGTTTATTCAGCATTAATGAAGCTGAGTGCATTAGATGATCTGGGGCAGATGTGGCTTTCGTAATACAATTTGATGTTAATTTTTTAAAATTTATATGAACAGTTGCTTAATAAAGTAGACAATTCTACTGAGTTCATTATAACTATGTGACTGAAATAGTCAAGTTCATAGAAAATTTTACTTCAGTTATGAAATTAAGGTGTTGGCTGTTGCACATTAATTACTGGCTTTTCATTTAAATGGTCGCATATGCGGATAATATATAGATCAGATTATAATATTTAATTTATTGCTTTTAGAGTAAAAGAAATTCTTGGACTGCATTTCTTAGAAATCATTTACAAATGACATTTGGAGTCATTTGGATATTACGCCGTGCTTAGGGAGAGAAGGGTAGGGTTCTTTGATTTTGTTATACTTCAAACTAAGACTTTAAAATTTTCTAAAAAAATTTGGTACGAAGGGGAGGGGAAGGGGTCAATAATGGCTATTTTTAACATTACGTAATTTACGAACGACCTCTTTAAAAAGCTTCTTAAAAAGTGGATGTGCTACCTAAAAAACTAGATTCTATGGATCGAAATACAGTTCTTTTAGATGATAAACTCTCCTTATAATAGAGCCTTCTTTCATAGAATGCGCGGTATCTACGTCAAGACTCAGCAGCTTAAGTTCATTGACTAGTACCTTGGATACCACTAAAAGCTATATATCTGCATAGATCCTTGTGGTCCTGATCATCCAACTTATTTTACCAACATTTCCTCAAGCCCCTGTAAACCATAGCTTGACGTCGACTCTGGTTTTGTATGAAGTCGAGTCAACTTTTCTATAGAAACTAAAAGTCGACTTTTCCATTTAAAAACAGAGTCGACTTTGAACCCCTGCAAATTTTCCTGATCTAAAATACATTACGGAATCATTCAACAACATTAAGATCCATAACTTTCATAAAACTACATAAGAAGAAGCAAATCAATCACTTTTTAAATTCCATGATCAAAGTATATCATCGAAACCGATAATATAGTGGAAAATATATCATTAACATGCAAAACCCATTCAAATTTATGCATTCATAAGTTTATCATTTTACCCGAATAGACAAAGAGCACGTTAAGAGCATGCTCAGATTTTTGCTGAGCATGCTCACGAGAGCATGCTCTCTCATTCAAAATTGATGCCACTACTTTACCATGATGAGCATACTCACTGAGCATGCTCATGAGCACATTGTGAGCACATCGTGAGCACATTATAAAATGCGCGTATAATACGCATGCGCACATAAATGAGCACACTCTGAGCATGCTCTAGAGCACACTCACTGAGCATGCTCAACAACGTGCTCTCTGAGCATGCTCAAATAATACAAAATTAAAAAAAATTAATTAAGTTAACCAATTTTTTCGAGTTGACCGGAATTTTTTGAGTTTTTTTTAAAGCTATGTTAGTAGAATTAATTTTTATTTAATTGAAAATTTGATACTTAGAAATTTTTCCGGTCACCCATCTTTGTTTGAATTCGTCCTTGCGTTGCTTAACTTTCGAGATCTCGCATTTTTCCTTGAAGTCACCATCTGTAAATATATAATAATATAAATATGGCAAAAGACATATTTAAATTATTATATTTTTAAACATGCTAATTTCAAGGAATAACGGTTCTACACAGGTTCTACAACATTTAGGACACAACTGACAATTCATTAGTTAACTTAATTAACTTTTTTTCCTTAAAAATATCTGAGCATGCTCAGTATGGTGTGCTCAGAATGTGCTCAAGAGCATGCTCAGTTATGTGCTCAGGTGAGCACGTTCTAATTTAATTTGTAAAATATCTGAGTATGCTCAGTATGTGCTCACGAGCATGCTCAAGAATGTGCTCAATTGAGCATGCTAGATTTTTATTTGTTACTTTTTTTGTTGTGCTCAGGATGTGCTCGAGAGCATGCTCAAGAATGTGCTCAGCTGAGCATGTTCGAATTTTATCTGTCACATTTTCTGAGTATGCTCAGTATATACTCAAGAGCATGCTCAAGAATATGCTCCGCTGAGCATGTTCGAATTTTATGTGTCACATTTTTTGTTGTGCTCACGATGTGCTCGAGAGCATGCTCGAGAATGTGCTCAGCTGAGCATGTTAAAATTTAATGCGCGAGATCTCTTTGTTGTGCTCAGGATGTGCTCAAGAGTATGTTCAAGAATGTGCTCAGCTGAGCATGTTAAAATTTAATGCGCGAGATCTCTTTGTTGTGCTCAGGATGTGCTCAAGAGCATGCTCAAGAATGTGCTCAGCTGAGCATGTTCGAATTTTATTTGTCACATCTCTTTGTTGTGCTCAGGATGTGCTCAAGAGCATGCTCAAGAATGTGCTCAGCTGAGCATGTTCGAATTTTATTTGTCACATCTCTTTGTTGTGCTCAGGATGTGCTCAAGAGCATGCTCAGGTGAGCGTGTTCACGTGAGCACATTAAATAAAAAAAATTATTTTTCGAGAGCACATTGAGAGTATGCTCATGAGCGTGCTCAGCTGAGCATGCTCAGGTGAGCACGTTAAACTGCAATTTTGAGCATGCTCAGTAACGTGCTCAATTTCGTGAGCACGCTCTTTGTATACTCGGGTTAGTTTTTCATTAAATACATTCTCTTTAAAATTATCCATCAGAAGTAACGAACCATCAATAATTCGATAAATACCTCTTTCAAAAAATAATCAATACTTTTCAACCAACTCATAACTTGAAGCATTCACAATTCATTCACCATTTGAATGCACGCAAAAGAAGGAATAAGAAAAAAATTATTTAGCATATTTAAATACGAATTAAAAATTGCAGTTCTCAATTATCTTTCCCTTTTGTATTCAGCCTACAGTAATTCATACGCAAGAAATTATTCAATCATCAATTTCTCGAGAGTAAATGAAGAAATAAAAATTAATGTATCAGTATGAAAGGTATTGTGGGTGATGAGTTTCAAGCGATTTTGCGTGATTTTTTTATCATCTTAAGTGTCTGCACCATAAATTGTTTGGATCATAATATTTGGGATTTTTGGATGATACTTCAAGTTATTGGATAGCCACTTAAGTGCACTTTTACTCCATTTAAATAAAACAAGCCGACAAAATGAAGTCATAACAATTCATCCAACAAGAAATCCACTTAAAAGCATGAGAATCGAGAGTGAAATGAAAATGTTTAGCTTACAACTTTATTGATCAATAAGCTACAATAAAAAACTCATCATTAAAGACTGTTTTTATGGATTTTTGTAAGAAACAAAAAAAAATGAAATGAGATTCTCATATCCAGCAATAAGAGGGATATATGAGCATATAATAATGAGAATGAAAATGTTAAAGGGAAGACAGCAGTCAACAGTAATCATTAAAAGATAAGTTACACCGATGAGATGAGAAAAAAAGCAAGAAGCAATTTTTAAACTTGAGAAAACTAATTTTCATTTAAATAAATTAATGAATGTTTTTTTTTACTGTGGCTGTGCTTTTTTGTCGATGTAATAATATAATGCTAAGAAGACGTGCCTCAATGCATTAATTACTTTATTTGTAGGATCATAAATAATATTATTCGATTGACTTTTCGCTCAAATAAATGAAGATGAGCTGAGTATGGAAACTTGAAGGTTTTGTAGATAAAACGAAGTTTTTTAAAAAAAATATTGGTTAGTTACTAGACAAACTTACTAAACACACTAAGTTCGTTGATGACTACGTTGTGAAACTCGAATTAGGAAATAAAGAAAAAAATAAAAATGATGTTTTAAAAAAAGGGTTCAAGGTTGACCTTAACCTGAGGGGTAGTTAAGACTTTGACTGATCCAACTCAAATTTCAATAAGCCTTGATTTCACTGCTTAGACATAACCAAGAAATTTTGACAAAATAAGAATATTTTTGAAAATTTCGTCCAGTGACGTTAAATACCCAATCTGACTCTTTACCCCTCATTACCACAAAATAATACTTTCTTCGAATAAGTTTTTCCTTCCGATGAACAGATCTCTCCTTCTCTATTTCATAAATCTTGTATGATTTCTTGATTAACGAACACTTAACTTGGTAATCGAGAATTTTGACATTTATCGACCATTTTTACAATGCATTTACAACATTGTTAAAGTTGAAGAGATATTTTAGCATCAACTCATCCATAAAATGATTTTTATTTTATTTTTCTGCTTGGCTTTTTTTGTAAAACAAAACAGCAGGAAAAAATGGAAGAAGAATGAAGATAATTATTCGCTTTAAAATGCACCTGAAATTGAACTTTTGACATTATGGCCGCTCTCAACTTTTTTATACTCTCTTACTTTTACATGGCAAAGTACTTTGTATATATTGCCTTTTTTTCTTCTCCATTTCTGCCTCCCAGTTAAATTATTCACGGTAGAATTGAAAATATAGCATCAACACATTTTGCCATGTTAATTATAATTAACGTAACTAGATTAGCATAAATGATTTTCACCTACTGGATTTATGGATGTTGTTACTGTTGCATACGAAAAATAACAGAGAGATCTTTCTCCTTACTATATGTGAATAAAGATAACGAGATTTCTACCGTCACAAATGTATTTGTATGGACTATAAACAATTTGAGAAAAAAGAAATAATGTGCAAAATGCATGGGAGTAACCTCCATATATGTAATACCGTACTCTACATTAATGTTTATAATGAAGGATGAGAAGAAGTCTTGGCCCCCGGGGTTAATCGTGATAAACTATTTTTCATGTCTTTCTTTTAGATTATTTTTTTGTTGTTCTTGTTTAGTTTCTTCTAAAATGGTTTAATGCAATTCAACATTTTCATTCATTCATGGGTTATTTTTTTGAATGGGAAATGAGCTGATGTGGATGGGAATTTAAGATTGGAGCGCTTTCTTGAGAAGATTTGGCTAAAGTTTGTTTAAGCTTCTACAAAAAGATTAGTTAAATTTGATTATAACTTTAAAAATATGGGTGCCCAAATGTCTATGCTACTATAAAATAAGAAGTGCAAAATCGCTAGTTTCTAGGTTGATCATAAACCTCATTTAGAATGAATCTCATTTGAATTATTTAAAAATTTTGAAAGTGATCGCGTCGTAGACCAGGAACGTACCTTGTCACTTCTTTTTTATGAAGATATTCTAAGAGAAAAATTACTTTTCAGAAAAAAAATATTTAAGGATGGGGTCTGGACCCTCTCAGGCCCCCCACTTTGGTGCACGCCTGCCTTGGACAAAATGAATCAAAAAATCCCACAAATCTCTTCAAACATTACTTCATAGTCAAACTCAAAAGAAAAACACATTTATTTAAATGACTTTTTGTGACGAGTACATTAGCAGAGAGCAGAGAGGAGTAAGAGAGAGAAAAAATCTTGACATTAGATGGATTGATGGCTTATTGCTTTAAATCAACTTAATTCTCTCGTTCATGATTGTTGATGACCCATGAGATTTAATTGACAATAAAAATTAAAATGACGATGAACTGAAACAGAAGGAGAAAAAAAAGTAGTTTTTAATTCCGTTTTTATTGTCTTTTCTCTTTAATGACTTAATAACGACAGAAGATTTCAAGAAGCTTATAAGCTTTATTGAAAAGTTTTGATTTAATAGTTTCTGAGATGATGATAATTTTTGCGGTTAATTTACTGCAAGATATTGCCTTTGAGGCACATAATTCACAGAATATTTCCACTAGATTTAGACATGATTCTTGTGTCCATAATTCACGGTATATCCCATTTTGATCCATCAAAACCACCTGTTTTGCCTTTAAAAACCCCATTAAACACGTGTCAGTATTGACAGTCCTCAATTAACACCATACCCATCAAAAAGTACTAATCGAATGTCACAAGTGATGCCACTGTGCAAAGAACAGTAAAGTTTAGCACTTAGCAGTAAAATTCTCTGATTCATCATATTTCAATGTAAATCACAGACATGGCTTATTACATCCTCAGTCAGTGAAGTTTTATGGGAAATTAAATATTTTATTAGAAAATTTTATCATAAATCATAGAATGAACATCAAAACCTCAAAAGCTGATTAAGTTTGATCTTTTGCAGGTGATGATGCAATGTTCATAGAATAGAATTGTTGCTGGGCTGAGACTTTGGGTTTGAAGAGAATTTTATGGAATTTTGATTAATTTGAATAATTTTTTTGACAATCCATTAAAATTGAAAATTGCACAAAATTCATTAAAAATTATCCTCATTATTACCCACATCCCAACTCCACTAAATACCGCTCACAAAGCCACAAAGAGTGGCAATTAAAAAGTTTTAATTTTCAATTTTTCGCCTAACTTCACTTCAATTAACATTAAGCACATATTGTTTTCATAATTATAATCACTTTATGAATCAAATTAAGAACTTTAATAAATGCACAATTTATGCAAAACACAGAGGAAAGTACAGCAATAATAAAAAATGAGGCATTTATTCTTGCAACTTTTTTTTATTTACCTGACCACTAAAAAACAAACATAAAATGATTTATTTGTGATATAAAAAAATGAATATAATTTCTGCTGTATGATAATTATAAATTTTCTTAATTGAAAACTTCCCTCAAAGGAAAGAAGAGAAATGAAGAAGTAATGATGATGATTATTATAAACAGTAGCCATCGCATATAAAATGATATGTACACATAAATGTTGCAGAGAATGAGAAATATTTCAAACAAATGTTTTAATGGCACTAAAGAATGAGAACAAAAAATACTGAAGAAGAGGACAAAAGAAAATAAAATTCTTTGTGGATTGATAGGCAAGTAAGGAAGGCATGTGTGTAAATAATGAGACACCTCAGGCCTTAAGTAATTTAATGACCCTCTTTTTTGTGAAAATGCGTTATTTTTGCCACAAGAAAAATGTCAAAATTATTCTTAAAATTCGTCAAATGATCGCATTTATCTTGGCGCCTTTGGCAAATTGCAACACTTAAGCTTCTTCAGTGTCTGTGAAGTACCCGGTAGCAAGTTTTCAAATCTGATTGAAACTTTGGCTAAATCACGTTCATTTACTTCCAATATTTAAATTTTTTTTGCGATGTGCTAAAGTTTTTTGTGGAATTTCGCTTGTTCCTAAGTGGTATTAGGAAGCATCTTGCTTTATTTAGCAGTTTTGGAAGGTAATTGACTTTACTTAGTGGTATACAACGGAGTTTCAAAGATTAGTCTCTAATCAACTTCACACCTAAAGAAAAATCAAATTCCAAAATGACGATCAAGCCCAACACATTCTCTCATTTAAAATGCTCGCAAATACAATTCCTCTTTTGTACTTGCGATGAGTTATGGGCATCAAGATGACGAATGATAAATAATAAGAAAAATTGCATAGGAATTGTAACACTTTACATTATTTTATATTAATTACTTAATTGCTGCTATTTTTTCTTAATTAAATAATTTATTATCTTTTTTTCTTTCTTTTTGCATTTTCAGGTTGTTCTTTCAGCCTGTTCATCATACTTTCAAAGCCTTTTTCTGGATCACCCCGCCAAACATCCAATTGTTATACTTAAAGACGTTCGATTTGCTGAATTGCGAACATTAATTGAATTCATGTATAAAGGTGAAGTTAACGTAGAATATTGTCAATTATCAGCGTTACTGAAAACGGCTGAATCATTAAAAGTAAGATGAAAAAAATAATAGCATATCCATTAAGAGATGCATAGTAATGATATTGTGAATTGTAATAATAGGTTAAGGGATTAGCAGAAATGACCAATCAAAGTACAGCATCGAAAGAGCCGGAACGAGATCGTGATTCAGAGCGTCTTCGATTACATACGCCAACAACACCATCAGCTGCGCCATCATCATCCGTAAAGAATGAAATTCTCGAGTTGTCAAGTAAACAGCAGCGACTTGATAATGATATATGTAGCCCATCGCCTCCATCTCGTGTTCCCTCATCTCCTGGATCATCTCTGTCGTCAATATATCAAAAGAAATTACTAACGACAAGCGCATCAGCATCGGCAACTACGACATCTATAACGGGCAGTAGCTCGCATCATATAAATTCAATTATCAAAGAAGAGCCGACATTTAATGATCATCGTACGCATCATCAGCATCGGAATGATGAGTCAATGGAAGATGATGATGATGACGATGAAAATATTCAAATGAAAAATGAAGTTGGTAAGATAATGGAATTTATTATTGCGCCCGCAAATGTACAGCTATTAATGTATCTCTCTACATGCCATTACTCATTTATTAGGTCTCAATATGACTCTCAATTCAACATTACTGCAAAATTCAATATCATCGTCTGTTAATTCAACATCATCATTAGTCGAAATGCAATCATCTCGATATTCAAGTAGTTTATTGGTAAACTCGTCGAATGCTGGTGGAACGCGACAACAGAGTCCACTCAGTAGTGATTTACCGGGACCATCTGGGATTGGACCCATGCAACACGCACCACTGGTAAGAAATTCAATTTTGACTTTAATGGAAGGGAGTTTTAAAAATAATTATTATCAAGAAAAATGAAATTAAGAGGATTTAATACAGTAAAAAAGGTTGTTAATGTGTTGAGGTAGGGATATGCTAGAAGGAGTATAGGGTATAGTCCGGTATAGTCTAAATTTTTTGGTTGATGATACACCAGGGATGTAGCCAGAGGAGTCTTTATGTGCCTAGGATACCCTCTCCCTCCACACGTAAAAAATCAACAGCTCTTTTTCAATTCTATGGGGTTCCATGATTTTTTTCTCTCAAAAATAACAGTAAATTGATTAAATTTTCCATCAAGGGGGGTTCGACCTACTCGAATTTCTGTTGCTGTATCTGATATGTATGCAATTAGTTACATAAAGTCTAACATATGTACCATAATTTTGAAAATTCTTTTCAAGTCTCTAAAAAAGGAAGCAGATTGGGATCGTTCAGATGATAAGGAGAGCTCGTCAGATTATAGACACTCACATGGTGATATGGTAAGTTACGAAACATTTCTTATTTTATTTTATAATTTTCTAACCGAAAGAACGAAAAAAATGAATAAAATCGTTATATTCTATTCTACTTGATATCTTTTGTATTATGAAAAGTAAATATTATACTTACGTAAAGATCCATAAATTTTAAAGCTTGCATGCTAAACTGAATCTTTCCTTCCTTTTTTCCAATTCACAAAAAAAAGTGAAATAAATAAAAAAAGAAGGAAGAGATTTTTCGGTTAAAAAAGCTTTTTTTTCTTGAAAATACGTAAAAAATTTGGATTGAATGTTTTCGGAACAGCAAACAAAAAGTAAATTTTCCGTGTTCAACTTTAAGTTTTTTTTATTCGCTGCATGATTTTTTTTATCCTTCTATTTTGTAATTTTTTAGTGCATGCAAAAGAATCATTTTTATTCACTGTATATACATTGTACATTGTAGATAGTCCTAGACACATTCACGAATATCATATTTTTTTATTTTTATTTTTATTCGTTTTCACTTACCACACTTTCATGATATATACCGAAAAAATATAATTTTTTTTGAGTCTATATACATAAAGTTATAGCTGCAAATCAATTCTCATCATTTAAAAATCATTGCACAACGCATAAAACGAAAATGAAATATTCAAAATATGGATGAGGTATGGAAGTTTTGGATTTATGTAGCGTGGTTTTCACTTGGTTTTTTTTGAAATTTGAGTTTAATTTATAAGTTCAGGTCAAGTTCTAAGGTTTTTAAGAATTAACACTGAGACTAGCTCCGTAGCCAGAAATTTTTCGAAGAGGAGATTTTCAAATTTTTTGTATTGAGAAATTTTAGGAGAGATTTTCAGGTCCCTAGAAAATTGAATCCCCCCTTTGGGTACGCACCTGCCTAGGACACAACCCTGCCTCTCAATTTGTTGAAACAGCAACATCCATTATCCATAAATTTCAACTTCCAATTAAATACAAATTAAATTACATGGAAGCATCGCTTTATTTCTAACGCCAAAAGTCAAGGTTTCCGGGGAACTTTTTCATGCGAAATTAATGAATGTGTGACCGTGACATAAAACGCAGAAATATTATGAGCAGTTTTTGTTTTGCGCTGTGATGTCTAATAACAGGTATTAGTTTCGTGTTGAATTATTAAAGGAAGCTATTTTAAAGTTTTTATATGAATGTTCAGTAAATCGTGGTTCTGGGAAACGTAAAAGACCCTCAGTGAAAATTGTAGTGAGATTAGCTGAATGTTAAGGCATTTGAAACTAAACTTTAGTATTTTAAGAATTTCTTTATAAAAAATTAAGTTCTTAAGGAACAAATTCCTCTTCAGAAAATCAAGCTAAATTTTTTTTCCCGAAATGTCAATTCTGAATTGAGGTTATGATGTATATGATATGGTTATTCGATATGATGGTACGAATAAACCAACAAAAAGTAGTCAAAATAGACAGAAGAAGAGTGTACAGCTGGAAAATACACACAATGGCACAGGAAAAAGGAAAGGTTTTTAATCGATAGTTATTAAATAATAATCCAATCACAGCCACAACTCACATCACAATTTGTGTCTAATTCTCTACTCAACTTGTGCTCCAAATTTTTTTTCATTCCAGTGACACAAAATATCGAGACACATCTCCATCAACTCAATCATTGTCAATATTTCATTTGATTTTTCTTCCATACACTACGAATTTGACTCGCAACAAAAGGCTTTTAGTGGATTTTTTCAGCATTTTCTTGTTTCCATTCTGTGTGCAGTTGACTGTTCTGTTGATGTAATTGCAATATTTAGTCTTTCTATTTTTCAACCCAAATGATTTGACATCGATAGGAAAAAAATTATTATTTTTTCGAACTTAATGATGAGAAAATTGCAGGCACAAAAAAATTTTCTATCGACATTCTAGTTCTAATGAATTTTTTTTCCGTCAATTGCATGTAATCGCTAACGACCTCATGCATATTGTATAATCATCCCTGCATTAGAACGAAAGAATGAGGCATTTATGAAATTATTGAGTGTGTATGGTGTGTGTGGATGTATGTTCATACATGCGACTGAGTGAATATTGGATGATGAGGGATATTTAGGGATAGAACGCTGTTTTTGAAGTTGAGGGATTTTGAGCAACATTTTAGTTAGCATTAAGATCTAAGTACAAAATTAATTGAAATTTCTGAGGTAACCTAGAGCCAAATGGTGCCCATTGTCTGAAAACATCCATTGCCATTCATCGACGTACATTCTGTAGAAAAGAGTTAGGAGGACATCTGCTTTCAAGAATTTTTGAAGACCATTAGCAAATATCCATGTAAAGTTAATTTGGACACACTCGTAAAATTTTCCTATGCAGACAAAATGACATCCACGATCCACCAACCTTATCGGAAAATTTTCCACCATTAAATATTTCCAAGAATCATGTGCGGTGCATAATATAATAACAGCAATTCTTTCTCTAGGTCTGCTTACTCATACAATATGTACACTATCCGCAATGCGAGAGAATCATGTAATGTGAAGAGAAAACCGCATATTTTCACATTATGATTATGCAAGACTAGCAAGCCATCATGTATATTATGCTTAATCACATCAATTCCTTTTTCCCATAGTGCACTAACAACTCGATCTCTTCTATCAAATGGCATATATATAGCGAGAAATGAATTTACACTTAGGCTCTCATGCTATTGGAATGCATGAAACACGAAATAGCGTTGAAAATTTAACGCAATTTCGATAATTATTATTGTAAACGCAACTATGCACTAGGCTTGTTCACTTCTTCTTATTCTCCTCATTTTCTGACTATGCGGAAATTTTTTTATCGCTCTGGGAATGAGAATTCTCCTTACATTTTTCTACCTCCACCCACTACAGACGGATCGATAAAGTTCTACACTTAGGATACTCACAACCTTTTTTTATGCCTCCTCATTTTCTTTCTTTTCTTTGATTTTCCTTTTTTTTGCTTTCATACGTTCGTTGTTTACTCATCATGTGCTGTATGGTGGAATCAATATCGTCACTTTCTGGCTGTATGTAAAAATTCTCAAGCTTCTGTTTCCTTCTCTTTGCCTTTTTCTCGCTCTCTTTTTCTACACTTTCAGACGAGTGTACACATAAATAGAGGAAACTACTGTTGATGAAAGGGTGGATGGGACTTTGAGTATATTGGCACCGTTATGGATTAGTGGTGTGGACAATTTTGAGTAGGTCGTATGGTTTGAATGTTGGAATTAGATTTAATGATTAGATTCAGTTAAATAAACAACTTACTCATGTCATTTGATCTACTTTTGACTAATATTGTGCTACCAAATAATAGTTCAGTATTAGAAGGATATGACCCTATATGGACGAGAGTCCAAGTCCACCTCATTCAGATTAAAAAAAACTTCTTTATAGTTTCACAATATCAAATCGAATTTTTAAGTTAGATTGATGCTCAAAGCAAAATACCTTAGAAGTAATCTCTTATTGAGAGATTGACACACAAACAGACAACAACGATCTGTATCCAACATCAAAAAACATCTAAAGGCAACTCACTTCAACTCCATTAAGCACGGTTTGAATACTACAGACGTCTGTCGATGTCTGAATGAGTGAGTGAATGCTGAAGAAAAATGAGTAATAAAAGGCAATGCACAAATACTTAATGTAATGTATTTTTCAACTTCAGACGCATTTCAAGCACTTCGAAAAAGGAAGTAAAAAGAGACCTCTCTATTCTTTTCACTTAGTGCGACATAATTCCGTATTTTTATTTGTTTCAAATGGCATTGCTGTTAATGAAAACGAGTGACTTTTCTTTTTTCGGAAAATGAGGAAGAATTAAAAATGCACTTTGGTGTGAGAATGTGTAGGTTTTCTAGTCTGGTGATTTTTAAATGAGGAAATGGAAAGAAGCTTTTGAAAACACATTAAAATTGTGACTTGAAGGCTTTGAAAAGCATATGTCTGTGCATTTTATGTGTGTCTCGATAAGTCTTTTGTGTAATGTGAAGGACTTTGTTGAATGCGAGTTTATGGCTGTGAATCATTTCTTTGTGCATGATTCAATGTAATTTTGAGAGTTTTAGTGAAGTGTGGGATGGAAATAATTTTGGGATTGTTTGGGAAAATTAATTTTTGGATTTTTGTGGAAAATGTGAAAATGGATTTAAAGTTGACACACAAATGCAACACATTTATATTTGTTGTAATATGGGACCTGGGATAAGAGACGTAGTATAAACATTCATTAGAGGGTTGGGAATGGGGGTAGAGGTTCAAATTTTATATCCAGAAAAATTCATCGCTGCTAAATAATGTTGTTTAGAGGCTTCGGTTAAAGAGGCGTGGTGCATTTAATTATTTTGAGCTTTTCGTGCTTCAATATGCTGTTTTTTCCTTATCTTCCATTCAAAAATATGAAGGCCTTCTAAAAAGTTAAAAATTTAATAAGGCATTCATGTTGATGGTTCAGGTAGAGTAACGTAACAGGTTTGAGTCAAACTAGGAGTCGACAACTATGCTATGGTCTTTTGCATCAAAATAAATTAATAAACTCATGATGATCCTAATTTCATTTCGAATTGATTACGAGACAAGGCATAGAGGGGCAAAGGATCTACATCTCAATAATAAATTAGCTGACTTGTGTGTGCAATGTAAAATCATAAAAGCTTATATCAGTGTCACTCATAGATTTTCATTTCATTCTTTTGATTTTGCTTTAAACTTTATGTATCAATACGCTCATTTGTAGATTAATTTGTAAATATATTTAAACACTTAATTTGCAACTGTATTTATGTAAATAATTTCTTCTCAATCTTCAATGTACGTTATCGATCATCATACTCTGTAAAAATTTCATCAAAAAAAATCATTATCCATTTAGTTTGATTGTTGATGTTAAAAGTAATTAAACAAAAATAATTTTATGATTTTTTTAAAGTCAGAATTTTGAAAAAAGAAACAAAAAAAAATTATTAAATTTTTTTCATCATCCTTAAAAGCAGTTTTCTTTAATTAATTCATGTAATTTGTTGTGTTTTTAATGATCAAAGTGAATCATTTTGAATACTTTTTATTATTTTTAATTATTATGTCAAGAAGTTGATCTACGTTTTTTGAACATGGCTGTGCTATATAATCATATATATATTTTTTGAGTTTTATTTTTGAAATATCTATTTTACAACTATATTTTTAAAAACAAAAAAAAAATCCAATCCAAAATTCTAAAAAACTAAAAATTGATTTTTAATTTAATAAAAAATAGAAATCTCTTTTAAAAGTTGTGCAAAAAAACGAAAGAAAAAAACCTTTTTAGGCCCTCAAACAAAAATTATTTCGACACAAAACGATTTTTTGGACAAAAAAAATTGCACAACTTTATCAAAAAAATATTTCAAAAATCTATCAAAATTTATTTTAATTTTTTCTTTTTCTTGTAAAATGTTTTTAATTTCGTTGTTTTTTTGACAAGAAATAAATCAAAACGATCCTAAGGTTGCTCGACTTTGCACGAAGATAAAAAATTTTGTGAATAAAATATTTTGAAATTAAGAGTGAAATGGTTTCAAAGAAAGGAACGTCATCGAAGTTGTCATGATTGAAGGATTAAATTAAAATTATTATCCTGGAAAATATTGAATTTTATTTGTGATTTTTAACAAAATTTAAGGCTGTTTCATGAAATCTGAAAATTCTGAAGGCATTTGAACAAAAAACAGTTAAATTTCTGATAAATACTTGACCAGGATGGAAATGGTTTTCAAAAACTTTAAGTTTTCATTAATACCAAATTGAAAGGGGGTCATTCATATTTTATGGAACGCGAAAATCTTTAAAAAAAATTGTGTTTAGCGTAATAAAGCTCTGCCCTTCTATCCTTTCCCTTTAAACGTTACGTTAATCACGATTAAAACTAAAATTATTCATTTGTGATGGAATAAAAATGCAGCAAAATATATCGAATGCCCAAAGAATAATTGAAATTTTCTAGTAGTTTTGTTAATTCAAAGCTATCAAACAGAAAAATTTTCCAAAAAAATTTTCAATAACAAATAACAATAGATTGCGAATTGAAATCCTGGTTTAATTTATAAGGAATAAATTGCTTTTATAGCAGCAAAATAAAAAATACTCAACATTGTAAATGTACAATTTTTATGGTCAACAATTTTTACTTTCAAAAGGACTCTTCATTTTCATTCAAATCAATTTCTACAATGCGTATAAAAATCAATTCAATACATTCAAGCATCTGCTTCAAGCTCAGGCCATGGTATATTTATTTTAGTACCACTGATTTTTATTCTCAATATTTTATAGACAATAGTTCCAAAACTCAAACCATTTTATCACAAAATCTCAACATATTTTACAACAATTTTTTTCACATCTTCAGCAAATCGTTGTGCAACCTTTGGGGAAATTAAAAAAAAATTCACCTGCAAATTGATATAAATTTTTTTACTATAAAATCAAATTCATTAAAAGAAATTTTTTTGTTTCACTGAAAAAGAGAAAATTAACGCAAATTTTTGTTATTGATTAGCATTTAAGCTTTATAAAAAAACAAATTTGATAAATCTGAGTGTTGAATGAGAACCTAAAAAAGTTATTTTTTGCGTGCCAAAAAGAAAAAGTGAATATGAGAAAATGGAAATAAGTTGACTTATTAACACACCATATATTAATTTGACGCCCGTCAACTATCCAGCTCCAGACAAAAATCGAACCTCAACTTCTTGAAAAAAAAACTAAGATAAAAAGAAATTTTTTACTAAAAATACTCAAATAATAATAATAATAATAAAATAATAATTTAGCATTAAAAGGTTGAATCTAACAAAAATCTTTAAATGATTTTTGAACCAAAAAATATATTTTTTGTAAATTTTTTTAGAGAATTTTTTAGTTGATTAGTTTTGGTTTCGTTTTTTACTTGCTTATATTTTTATTTACCTTTCCTCTCGAAAAAAAAAACTAAAGAAAATTGAATTCAGAGTTGCATACAGAAGAAGGACGTACCTTCTTAAAATGATGAGATTGTCATTGCATTTTTTTTTATTGAGAACGAAGAAAAAAGAGATTTGTAGCATTTATTTGATTTTTTTTTAATTTTTCTAATACGATCAAAAAAATTAACCATTCTGAGCAGACAAAAAAAAAAGTTGTAGCATTAAAAAATTTACCTTGAAAAAATCAATCCAAAAGACACAAAAGAAGTTGACGGTTTTCTCTTTTTGTTTGGTTGCAGGAATCGTCGACGGACGTGCATGGTGAAAGGTCAAGTAGTGTCGTTGGTTTGCCAATATCGTCGTCTTCGTCTAGTGAGCTAAATAGCAGTGTTAATAGTAACAATAGTGGTCCAATATTTCCGTGTATGTATTGCGGTCAAACGTTTCCACATCAAAGTAAATTGACAAGACATATACTGTCACATTCACTGGAGACGCTCAAGTATCGAGAGGTGTCACATCTACTTGGGCATACGCAACTTGGATTCATGCCACACGACCTACCTCCGCCATCTCATTTTCCCAGTCGACAAGTCTCAATGGAGTCACTGGAGCCTTCAGATAATTCACCAATTGATATGGAGAATCCATTTGGTAATAATCCTGGTACGAGTAACTCTGCAAGTGATATGAATGCGACTGGAAGTAGTGGCGGTGTTGTGCTGTGCAAATTCTGTGGTAAAAGTTTTCCTGATGTGTCATCATTGATAACACATCTACCGGTTCACACTGGCGATCGTCCATTTAAGTGTGAATTTTGTGGAAAGGCCTTCAAGTTACGGCATCATATGAAAGATCATTGTCGTGTTCATACCGGTAAAATTAATTTATTTTTTTACTGCCAGTGGCTTTTTATTATTATTTTAATCGTTTTCACGACTTTTTTTTATTATTCTATTGCAGGTGAACGTCCTTTCCGCTGTCAAATGTGCGGGAAAACATTTTCACGATCGACTATACTAAAAGCTCACGAAAAAACACATTATCCGAAATATGTGAGAAAGTTTTTATCGCCAAGTCCTGTCGATAGTAAAGACGATGCACAACAATAGTAAAATCCATTAGATTTTCAATATTACTTCTAAAATAATAATCTAAAAAAATAATATCATCTCTACGATTCCCCCATTCTATCCTCACAAATTCCCAAATAACAAAAAAAAATATATCCCCAACTTCTACAACAACTTTATCATCATCAATGAATGAAAAAATATTATGATGTATAAGATTTGATGAAAAAAAATCTACAATAATTTTTATTGAAAAGCAATATTTTTTAAATGAAAAAAAAAAGAAGTTTCCATAACAAAATATTACACAGAAAAAAATGAAAAATTTATAAAGAAAATTCAGCTCATATTTAAAGATGAAGAAATTTTCATTAGACACACAAAATACACACACAAAAATAAAATCAAGTTTGAGAACACATTTCGAGAATTATAATAAAAACATTGATATTAAAAAAATATTTCGTTAAAATCGTAGAATCTTTCCAAAACAACAAACAAAAACTATATCGAAAATGTGGAAGTGGTTGGTGGGGCTGACTGAGGAACTGGAGTGGTTAACGAAATCTTTTGACTTTAAAGTTTTCTAGGCATTTTTGAATTTTTAAAAATTTAACAAATTTTAAAAAAAATTAAAAGTATTTTTTAAATTTCTTGAAATTTTTTTACTTCAACATAAAAAGCTCAATTTTAAAGAAAAAGTAGTTTCTAAAAATTATTCCCAAAATCTGGTCATAACCTTCTTCTGTCTCAACATCCTCACAAGCCACTTCCATCCAGCATTCGCAAAATCCATTTATTAATCATATAAAAATCGGCATCGCATAAAAAAAATCAACATTAATTGTATTAAACTATAACTGATAAAAAATAATTAATTAATTAGAGAGTTATTGGTGCTACATATTATTAAAATATAAAATGAATTAATCCATTTTTACCAATTCGAAAATTTGTGCATGATTATCGACTCTCGAGTTTATTTTAGTTTTTCCATTTAGATGAACAAATTTATTGAAAAAAATTTTACTTCCATGCTTAGTGTGGATATTTAAAAGTTCGGCGTTTTCCGTTTCGTGTTTAGAAATTTTTAAAATGAAATTGAAACATTTTTGATGACTTTTTTTTCAAAAATTCGCGTATCGCGTAATTATTTGATGTCGCTGTGGTGTTCTAGGAGGGGTTCTTTTGAAAGAGTTGAAATGTTTTTGAGAAAATTTTTTAAGAATTTTTGTTCAAATTTGGAATATTGAAGAATTACTTTTTGATCAAATTTCAAGATAAAAGCGTCAAGTTAATTTAAAGTTTTTAATTTTTAACTTCAAAAGTGAGCATTTTCCATCTTCTTTGAGTCTCGTATTCTTTTTTTAACCAAGATTAATTTCCATTTTTTTTAAGTTTTAAAAAATTAAAATTAAAAATATTTAGAATGTTAAAATATTTTTATGATTTTTGGCTAATTTGAATAATTTCAAATTTCAAACAATATTTTTTAAGAAAAATTTAAAAATTTTAAATTTTCATTCAATATTTATTCAACTCTTCATAAAAGGCCCTCCAGCTCACCATATAGCAAATAAAAAAAAATTAAACGATAAAATATGAAAATTTTTATAATTGGATGTAAGGAGCATTAGTAATATATAGTAGAAAATCTGTGATTTTTAATAAGAAAAAGGAAGAAGCGCTATTGAGAAGATAAAAATCGGTGTTTCTCGTGTGGATTGAAACACTTTACAATATATATTTTAAGAATGCTTAACATTAAATTGCGGAAGAAATGCAAGAAATGTGAATTTTGTGGTCGTAAAAATTTTTTTGCGACGAAAAAATATGAAGAAAATTTAAAAAAATGAAAAGAAAAAATTTCTTGTTATACAATTGACTGAATTATATTTATACCTTTATCCTTTGATAATGGAAAAGTTACATGCAACTCAACATGAAGGAATTTATAGGTTTTTCAGTTGATCCTTAGAATTTTATACATACACTGGATAAATTTTTCAAAACACATACACATACAATACAATAGGAAATAATAATAATAATATGAATATTATTATTATTATTATCAAATTTTTCTAAAGCCATAAACAATTGAAATAGTTACAAAAAAAACTACAGAAATGTGAAAGCAAAATATATCAATAGTTACAGTTGAAAAAGAAAATTATTTCTATACCACAATAAATCAGCAATAGATACAATAGACATACAGATACAATAATAATCCTACCCATTTAAGGTTATCCTACAGTTAATTTCCTCAGTAACGATTTTAATTATCATCTAACTTATACCTTTGTTAACAAAATGTGGATAATTTTTATGACGAGGAAAATGTACTAGTGATGGTGTCTGGATGTTTGCTTGGTCCAGAAGAAAAATACAAATCAGACACAATTTATCCAATCAAAACAAATATTTATGAAGGACCTCCTAGGGGCGTAACCAGGGGGGTCACTGGGGCTAGGGTCATCTATCCAGAAATCAAAAACTCATACAAATTTTTTTTTTAAATTTTCCCCAGCCTCATTTCGCTCTGCCGTAAAGTTAATTAAAAATAATGACTTTAGGGTTACCTGAAAAATGAGTTCTTAACAACAAAAAAATTTTGGTACAACCCCCCCAAAAAATTTCTGGTGACACCACTGAAGTGACCTGACAGAAAGCTTATGAGAAACTTATGAATTTTACTATCAAAACTAACTAGTTTTATCACCTAAGCGGGGTAGATATTTTTCAAAAAACTCCTTATTTTCTACAGTTTTTGATCATTTTAGTGAAAAAGTGCATAATTTCTTTAACATTTTCGGTCTTAAAAATAGAAAACATTTGCTAAAATAGTTTTTAAAATCAGAAGACACTAGAAAGGTTCTCAATCCTCTAAAAAACCAATCAGACAGTCAGTCTAAGTATGGGTCACATCAAGTTTCCAAATATCGATCTTTAAAAATTTCCAGTACATTTTCCTCGAAACAAACGTCCATCCTTAAAAAATATTTTCATTTTTCTTAATATTCCTTCATACAACAAATCTGCAATAGTTATTTTACAATTACAAGCTCCTATTTTAATAATCAATTAACAATTAATTTCCGATTCACTAACAAATTTACCGATAAGAGGAATTTTTCTTTATTAACAATTTTTCTTCTCCCCTTCAATTAAACCCCAATTTCCCCCCTTTTCAAATGGCTGTTGAATGTTTATTAGGAAATTTTAGTTTAATTTAGTTTGAAAGGTGTAAATTATAGCAAAAAATTTTTATGACTTAATCTCAAGAGATCTTAATTGTTATTAAAAGAAGAAAAAAAAAACACACATACACAAACACACATTAATAATTATTGAATGTACAACTCTTAATTGATTGTAAGCCTAAAAAAATGATTCGAATATTTGCGGAGATGATGAAATAATTCGTTTTTAATTATTGAAAATGAATTTATTAAATTAATTAATTTTGCGTTATTTTCTTCTTATGAAAAAAATACTTCGTCTCTATGATAAAAAAACACAAAAGATAAAGCATATAAGTAAGAGAATGTGTCAATTTATTTAGAAATGAGAAAAAAAAACCAATACAATTTATAAGAATTTTAATTTTCGTTACCCTTTTTATTATCATTTAATGATGAATTATTTATTACAATTTATTATTTTTATTTGTAAATTATATGTTTCATTCAAACACAAACACACACATATATACAAATTGAAAAAAGAAAATGCGTTCCTTATTGATGATTCTTATATCTTTCACATACAAACCTTAAATTTAAGAATTAGTTTTTTTGCCCTGTCAGAATTTCCTTCTCTTTTTTTCAAGCAGATAAAGAAAGAGTTTAATTTTTGTCCTTCGTTTACCGATTGCGACGTCCTTTTGTGGAATGTTTTGGAATCACATTATTAATTTATTTTTGGGAGATTCTGTGTGGTTCAAATTTTGAATTGAATTAAAAAACCTAGAAAAATTTATTTTTAGTCATTTTTAAAAATGTAACTCATTATTAACACACCTTTATCCTTATCAAAATCCAATATGGATCTTTTTTTACAAAAAACCCTTGCAAATTGAATATAATTCTCTTTTGAAGAAGTAGTTTGATTCCCAAAACAACAAATTTTGAATTTTTTTGTATTGACGGGAGAATTTAGGGAGTTTTGGGATCTTTTTCTTAAAAATCCTAGCAAATTTTAAATTTTTGCTAGGGGGGTTGACCCACAAAACCCCTCCCTGAATAGGCCCTTGCTCCTTGTTACTCCTCTGATTTGGAGACATAGATGCCGTTGCTTATACAAGCACTTACTAAGCATCAATTTTCATTAAAAATTTTCTATCCTTAAACGATTTATTTCAACAAAAAGTTACATTTTCTCTAAAAATCTAAATGATTTTCTATCAACTTCCACAAAAGGACCTGAATGACAAAAAGAAATCTTTAACTTTACCTAAAAACCGAGAAAATAAGTTAGTTTATTAGTTAATTATTAATTAAGCGAGATGAAAATCAAACTTTTAAGATTTTAAACAAAAAAATTGTGAAAAAAAAAATCAAAACACACACAAAACAAAAATTTGTTAATTTTAAATTATTAATTAATATTTTTTTAGTTTAGTGATTTTAGTTGCTTAAGTTATTATCATTGTCATCCTTTTCACGAAGGAGGATGAAGCCTTAATTATATAATTATTATATTAAAGGAATTAATTACCAAAAAAATATTTTTTCGAAACCAAAATTTTTATGAGACAAGAAATTCAAAATTATTTTTTTAAATTTTGGCTAATATTTAACTGGTGTGAAGTTAGCTTGATTTGCTTTTGGATTTTTAAATTTAAGCTAACTATCCACCAATAAAAAATTGAGATTTTTGAGTCAATAAATTTATTTTTCAAAATTTTTTAGATGTGAGAAAAAAATTTGTGTTCAGCACAAAAAAAAAGTTACAAAATGAAATTGAAATCATTGGCTGTGAATCGTTAATTAAATTTTAATTTTAAATTTTCCTATTTTGTTTTGATAAATTTAAAGGAAAAAAAATTATATAAACCTTTTGGATGAAGAAAATTTACAAAATTATTGGCACGATGGATCTCAAAATGTGATGAAAAAAATCAAAAAATTTTAAGTTTATTATTTTTATATGAAAATTTTTTAGTTTGGAAATGTTTGGCTGTTTATTTCGGAAATTATTTATAGTCGAAAAAATATTTTGTAATTAATACCAAGAATTTTATTTTGAATGGAAGAAGAAAAAAAACCAATTTGCTGTAAGTTTCAAAAATGAAAAGAGTTTTTGGGGGGTCATTTTGGTGTGCATTGATGAGTTTTGTGAATATTTATTGTTTGGTGCAAGTGTATTTAATTGTATTCAATTTTTTGATGGAAATTTAACATCCTGTTCACAACTGCAGTCATCATTACAATATTTGAATATTTATCAGAATTTTTCAAAAAAAACTAAAACCCATCATCGTACAAACTTTGGGGTCAACTCTCAAAAGTAATAAACATCTTTGTCACAAAGATCACAAAAATATTCAAAAAACCTATCAAAAGCCATCAAAAAACCCTCCTCAACTCCCGAAAAAAAAGTTTATGAAATAGTTTTATTTTAATTTTAATTTATCTTTTTTTTTCTCTTTTGCGTTCAATAAAAAAATAAAGAAAATGAAAAAGGATTTAAAAAAAATTTATGAAAAAGAAAAATTGGATATTATTTGCAATGAATTGTATTGATTTAATAAAACATGAAAAAAACATTCCTGTTGAGAAAATTTTTTCTGATTTATTATTTTTTTGTTTCTTTTTTATTTTTAAGCCTGGATTATGAGTATTTTAGGTTTATTTTTTGGGGGTAGATTTACTTGTTTTTGGAAATTTAGGTAGAATTTGAAAATTGCGAAAATTCTAAGAGTTTAAGAATTTATCTCTAGATTTTCGAGTGTCTGAAGTTCCAAAACTGTTTAAACTTTCTCCCTCAATCTAAAAATTTATATTTAATTTTATGTTGTTTTTCACCTTCATTTTATTTGTTCGACGAACATTCCACAATTTATCTATTATTTTAGCAAGGAAAATTTCCGTACACACAAAAAAGAGACCATATCACTAACACAAAGGCTACAATATTCATGTCAATTTGAAACCACAACAAAAAGTGAAAAAGTTTCTGCAATAAAACAAAATTATCAAAAAAATAATTCATTTCTCATGGTCAATGACCCTGTTCGGCGTAAAACAAGGATAAGTTTTTCGTGTAAAGCTCAAGAAAAAATCACTGACTGTACATAAAAGACACTCACACACATACAGAAAAGAGACAAAGGATAAAAAAAAGCTTAATAGAAATTTTTAGATGAATTATAAACAAACAAAAAAAAATCACAAACAACATTTCATGAAAGAAAAAAAAACTCTTTGGTTCTATTTCAGCACATGCTGCTTACAGTCATTACACTGCGATAATATTTGGAAAATTTCATTAAAATTCCAACAGTGCGTGGTACCTTTGAAGTGATTTTTGTGGAATTTTTAAAAATATTCAGAAAATTACATTTGATAAAAAAAATATAAATTCCACAAAATTCCACCTCAAAGGATGAAAACAAAAAGAATGAACAGAATCACAATTTAAGAAAGAAATAAACCCGTAAATTAAAAAAAAAAACTTTATTGTGAATGAGGACGTCAATTAAAATTTAATTAATTAATTCCCGCACTCATTCACAATATCACGCTTAGAGTGCCTCTTACAATTTTTAAAAAAATATTTAAACAAAAAAATAAAAAAAAAATAATTCACAATTATATAAACAAAATGAAAAAAAAAATAATGAATAAAAAAATTTGTAGGACTGCGGTTGTTGGGCATGTGTGTAAATGAGTCTGAAGTTCTTAATTTTTATCGACAGAAAAAAATGCATTAACTTAAATATGATAATTAATTAATTAACGGAGATGAATTTGATCAATTAAAATGTACATTTGATGAAAAGTGTAAAAGTCACTTGAAGTTAGTGACTAAAGCGCATTTTTCTTTCTTATCTGATGGGTTATTTTGAAAATCTATTAATCTCAAAAATTCGAAAAATTACTAATAAAAGCTCCAAACTTCCTGACGTGATATCTCAAAAATTCCAATGTATTCTGATATAATATGATGAATAGGTCAGGGATTTCTTGGGAGAACTGAAATATAGTTTTATTTTGAAATATTGTAAAATGTGAAACTATAGTTTATATAATTCTAGGAATTATTCTTTTCAAAAGTTAGGTACCCTTGCAGGGCCTCAAATGATCAGAACTTAGAAATATTTGAAAATTTATTCTAATAAGGGGTTACTTATCCATTTTTTAATTAAAATCTTTCAAATAAAATATAAAAAAAACTTGCAGATTTAAATCATAACTCTTCAGAAAATAAAGAAAAACGCGCTAATGCAGAAAAATGCAATCAACATTAATTCTCAATAGAATTCAATTAAAGCGATTCTGATTGATTTCAACACAAATTTTTCCAATCTTATTTCCATTAATTTCACTTCTCTAATCATTTTTTGTTTGATTTTTCCTTACAACTTCTCTACAGTAAATAAAATATAAATAAAAAGAATAAAGAAATAGCAGCTCAGGGGCATCTCAAATTCTTCCATAACACAACAAAATTGAAATATTTAAATAAAAACAAAATAACAAGAAAAAATTATATCAATTAATCAATAGACCCAGTTAAAGAAAATAGAAATTTTACACAGTGCAACCAGAATTAACAATTTAAAAGAATATTAAAAAAAAGTATGGCAACTATTTCCTTAAAAATTCGAGGAAATATTGCCAATGTCGTCGCTCTCAATAGACCTGATTAACAGAATTTTTTATAACAAAATACATGAACACACTTTCACAGGCAGAAAATAGATGAAATTTTTTTTGTATACACAAGGAACAATAGAATATTACAATAGTCCTTAATTGGGATACCCATTTCTATCAACTCATACTCGTGACTCACGTGATTTATGTTAGAAATTTTTACATGATATAAAAGATGATTGTTTAAGTTGATATTTACATAGATTCATACATTCATATTGAAATTGGCTTCTTTTACATCATATTATATTCTTGCCCTCGTCCGTTGGAACAATTAGAGATGTTTATTTTTATAGGTTTGATCAGAATGCGAAATTGTGGATGGAATTTTGGTATACTTCAGAAGATAGGTTTGTATTTAGAAGTGAACATTATGAATTGAATTTGGGATTTAAATTGGATGTCCATGAATTCACTTTTTGGCGGGAAAGTAACGCTTTTTAGGCAAATGTCACGCGTCCCGTTTTGGGTTTAGATAGGCTGTCCATGTACTCACTTTTTGGCAAGATCCTTTTTTTAGACAGTAATTTACCAAAAATTGTTAAAAATACAATAAATTTCAGTCTGTTCTGCTTTTTAAGAGTTGAAATAGGACATGTCCCACATTTCTGTGAAAAGTCGACAGCCTGCCCTTAAATGTCTGCTTTAGGCAGTTCAGACGTAGAAAAAAACTAAATTTAAACTAAATTTTATCAAATTTTTTTCTATAATTGGGTTTAAATTGGGACATGCATGTCCCACTTTGTGGTCTATTGTCCAACAGTCTATTGTCCAACAGAATTAAGACGTGGATACCCAAAAATTACACTGGGATTAATCACAATGCCCACCCCTTGAACAGAAGCTTTTTAATCATTTCCTAGAAATTTGAAGATCTTATTTTAGAGAAATATGAATTATTTCCTCATTGCAAGCAGTTTTAACTTTACTTCGATTTTTCAAGTCGCAAAGAATTTTTCCAGATGACGTAATATTGCGCCTCTTAATATGAGACGTCCAGCACCCTGATCGCTCTCTTACTAAGCTAATGACTTTCTTTAAAAGTATACCAAACGTTAAACCACCACCGAAATAATTTTAAATTTAATTTATATTTAATTAATTATTTATCTCCAACATTTTCAATATGAATGCAGTTATTTGAGTGCCAATTGCTAATTAGACCATAACTTATTGATGGAAACATAAACAATTTTTAATTTTTTTTACACAATACAGAATAATGTGCAGGATCGCGGTGATTCAATAAAAAATGTGTTATTTTTAACGGTAAAATTGAAATGAGAATTTTCACAGTGAAAAATACGTAAACCTTTAAATGAAAAAGACATGATTGATGTAAAATAATTTTAGTGGTATTTGAAGTGAAAATGTTGATTTGTAAAATTATTTTTCACTTCAATTATTACAAAAATATATTTTACGATGAAGATATCTCAATTTAAAAAATATTTTCTGACATTATTAATTTCGACACACACATCTCATGAAAAAGACAAAAAATAATCTCTTCAGTTATTTTAGCAAAAATGAAAAGACAAAAATGAGATCAAAAAGGAATTCTTTCAATTTTTAAAACGTCAAACTTTTTATGTTGGAATGTCAAAATAAGCAAAAAAAATAAAAATGTGAATTAAAGAGATAAAAAATGTTTAAAAATAAGAAGGAAAAGGAAAAAGGAAGAAATAAAATAATTTACACTGTAGTGCCTGTTCTCCCAACAATTTATATGATGATATGAAGAAAAAACATATAATAATAATGATAATTATGATAAATATGATAATACCAATAATAATAATAACGATAATGATAAAAAATAGTGATAGAAAATTTGCAAAAAATTGTTTTTTGCATGAGAATTTTTATTCTTATTTGTCTGAGTTTTTAGTTTTATTTTTCACATTTTTCTTAAAAGTGGAATTTTTTGTTGGGTCTGTTGATGCTTTGAATGTGTGATTTAACTTTGAAACTTAAAATAACGTAAACTATTTTGAAACTAAGTACTCTCAAGAGCAAAATCTTCCGTTAATTCGTACAAAAATTTGAATTTGAATTTGCTTACCAGTACGAAAAATTTACACACAATATAATTCAAATAAATTTTATACGTTGAGATTAAACAAATTTTCATCATTTTCAAAATAATTACGAGTGAAAATTCAAAGATTAGTTAATTTTTATAGCTATGCTTTGATTTTAATGACAGTTCGATTGAAAATGGGCATAATATTTAATAAAACTTCATTTTGTTAATCGGTCAATTATGTAAACATTGACACTCACTAACACAATGATTCAAGATGAAATTTTGTTTAATTGAATTTAACTATATTTATCTATAAGCTAGATAGTTTTAATTCACTTATTTAGTTCAAAAACAGATTCTTTGTGTGTTCATCTACTTCTTATGTTGATTTATTTAGCATAAAATGAGTTTTCATAAGATTTCATCCAAAAAATTTAACGGAACGAATGTACTAAAATAAGGAATACTAAAAGTTCCTTATTTCAAATTTTGTACTAAAATAAGGAAAACCGTTACGTCTCGAGAGTACTTAGTTTTGAAATAATACTTTTCCAGAGATGTTTCATAGATTTTATGATTTTTTAAACTAAATTCACAAAAAATAGTTAATTTTGTATTTAAATCAGCAAGATTTCAATTTTAAAACAAAATTTTAAAAAAATTGAATTTGAAAATTTAAAATTTCATTGCACTGTCTGTGATCAAACATGAAAAAAATCAAAAAATCACAAATTAGACTCAACAAACCCTCAAAAACTTCTCTTAACGTTCCCTACCATTTTTTCTCTATCCCACAAAATACAACAAATTCAAACCAAACATAAACGATATCATTTGTTAAAAATCAACAAAAAAAAGTAATGAAATTTTTTGAACGCACTAATCATCACGTTGCAAAAACCAAATGAAGTTAAAAATATTATGACAAAAAAATTATTAAAGGAAAAAATTTCACGCTAAATTCACATAAAAATGATGAAATTTTTTAGAAATTGCTTGATTTAAAGGAAACAAAAAAACTATTCAAACATAAACAATTCTTTATTGCGTATTCAAAAAAAGTAAGAAAATATTTATCGAAACACACACAAAAAATTTACAACACGACACACTCACGCAAGAGACAAGATGAAAGTTTTTCAGAAAATTTTTTGGTATTATCTTGAAAATTAATTTTTGTATACGCTATTATCAAAAAATGAAGCCTTCTAGAGACTTAAAATATCGATAATTTGGCATAAAGATTTTTTGAACATTGATGAGGCACTAAAATCATGTTAGTTTGAAACTGCTCTATTTAATCAAAAAGACCATCAAATTCTCTATTTGTGGATATTAAGTCACAATCCAAGAGAATTTTCTACACACAATAAGCCCTTAGTTTCCATCTAATTAAGGTTTTTGTGAATACAATTAAAATTTTGATTATTTAAAGTGGGGAAAAAATATCCGAAGAATTCAAAACGTGTTAGGTACTTTAATATTAAAAAAATGACAGTCACCCTACATTTTTTGAGTAAATCAATTTTATGTAAATACTTAATTTATTTGAATTTAATTCTAATGAACTCTTTTTGATTGTGCAATGAATTTTTTGAAGGACATGGATGTATGGAATGACAGTAAAGGGAACAAAAGACTTCTATGCTAGAACAGAAGCAAAACTCTGAATATCCTTCAAGTTTGATTCATTATTTAATTTAGTTTTTCTTGAAAAATTCAATGACATTCAAAAAGTTAGCTTATTTTGAAGAACACGGTTTAATAAAAAAATTATCTTCAAATTTTCTAAAATTTTGAAATTTTAGTACAGGGTCTATTAGCATATGTTGTTCAATATTGAGTAGATAGGGGGTTCTCAATTAAAAAGACAATAAATGCAACTAAAATCTTAATTAGGTAATCAGAAAATTGCCCTAATTCTAATTTTTAACTGCACATAGTAAGTAAAGGGTCGCTAACTTAGTACGTTCGCTTTTTGAGTAGGATGGGGTCTGAGGTTTTGTAATAGTTTAAACAAACGATTTTTTTTCGTGCAAAATTTATAACAAAGGGGGAAGAGGTCTAAAAATTTGTTATTTTGTGTGATACGTGAAAGACCCCTAAATGAACGACCCTGGAATATATTCAAATCCTCAAAGTCTAAAAATTTACCCCAGAAGTTTAGCATCTCCTAAAACCTCATCAAATGTCAATTATCAAAATATTAAATCATCAAAAATTAAACATGCTTCTCCAATCTATGCAAGTTCATTAGAATAACACATTTTACGTTACTTTTTAGATATTTTTAAAATAAAACGATCATTTTAAACTACCACACGGACACACAACAAATGAAGAAAGTAAAGAAAAAAATTAATAAAAAAATGCATATCATAGTTGTAAATCAATTACAATTCGAAAAATTATCATTTATTACTAATGATGATTTAAGTAAAAATGATGAAAAAAAATTTGAAAAAAATCACAATTTTGATGAAATAAAATGAAAAATGCTGTAAAAAAATTTACGTGTGACTTGAGTTTTTAATCTGCATGGATGTTGAGTGTTTTGATGTTTTTTAATTATAAGGTTTAAAATATTTGAATTTTAATTTTAAAGTGAAAATTTATTTTTATGTTTTTGAAAAATTCATAAAAAATTTAACGGATTTTTAAATTTTAAAATTTTTCAGCGTGACAGATATCAACGTTTTATGGCACCGAAGCCATCATCTTCTATAATGAGCGGTCTTCATCGTCTGAAAACGTCATCAACACCACAAATGAGTTCAACAGCAACCTCACCATCGATGGTTCCCTCAATGATGCCTTTTCACTTTCCGTTCTCACCATTCTCATTCGGCATGAATCTTTTTGATATGACAGCAGCAAATGAGAGTCGCAACTCACCATCAATCGATCCAAATCGCATACTTCACATCTTGCATCAACAATCATTATTGGCTGAGGAATTATTAAAATATCGTGCACTGCTTGGCATACCATCACCATCAACTTCTACTTCTTCTACATCATCATCTTCAAACTCATCATCACATCCATTTTTCAATGATATGAAGCCATCAATTGAATTATTTAAGATTCCAAATTCACATGATACAAAATTAAATAAAGATATCGTCCATGAATCAGAAATGATACCATCCAAACGTCAAACTCCCTCCTCATCAACTGAAATTGATCTTACAAAAGATGATGGATGTTCAACACCGAAAATTAAAGCCCGTCCTGAATCGGAATTGTTGTCGGAAAAGTCATCAACAACGTCAACAACAATCTCGCCAGCTGCTGTGTCAGCGATGCTTATTGATCCCGATGAATTAAAATGTCATATTTGTATGGCTAATTTTCCATCACTTTGGCTCCTCGAGCAACATACAGCACTCCAGCATAGTCAGTTGTCGTGCTCTGAAAAGCAAAACAAGTGTGAACATTGTGGACAAAATTATCGGTGAGATTTTTAATTTTTTAAATAAATTTTCCATAAGGGTGAATGGGGTTTGTTTGCAAATTACGTCAATTTAGGGTGGAGGGTGTCAAAAGAGTTATTTTTTATGTGACGTAGTTTACGAACGACCCCTTGGGGGGTTTCACTCCGTTGATTAGGAAAAAATTCTAACTTTCGCATCAATTTCATTTCAGTTACAATTGCTGCTTACAGTCAACATTGTTGATGAACTCCCAAGACCATCCAGGAAATCCGAATCGTGCAAGAGTTCCAGCTGATAAGTATGAACATTTTCCCTTATAAAAAACTGAAAAATCAAATTAAAATAGAAATTTTAAAAATTCCAGACTTTTCACATGCGATGTGTGTGGAATGCAATTCCGCTACTTAAAGTCGTTCAAGAAGCATCGCTTGAATCATGCATTAGAGCGTCTACATGGCAAGAAGGAGATGAATGAGAATTCAGGTGAATTAATGGTATCAAGTACAAATGATGAAAGTGGCATTCCAAAAGGCGTTATAAGTCTTGAAGATGAACAAATGTTGTTAGATGATCAGGATCAAGATGATACAATAGATTCCATTAGCAATACAAATAGCAATATGAACTTTTCTTCAACTAATCTTATCAATACAAAACAAATGAATGATCCCAATTTAAGTATTTCAGCAGATAATAATAATTCTGGTGGTGATATTAAAGATAAGTCGTCGATTAGTAGTGCAATAACTGAATGTGATAAACAAGAAACTAATGGCAATATTACCAGTTCGGACAAAATTTTAGACGAGATGACTGATATGGCAAATACTCAACTTGAAGCTGAATCATCATCAGCTATTAATTTTACGATGGCATCATTACAAAATTCATTTTCAATGCAAGGCTCAAGTGGATCATTAAAGTCATTGACAATGACCAATCAAAATTTGATGGGTTTGAATTCTCAGGAAGCTTCGATATTGAACTTTTTACGGGTTGATGCTGATAAACGTGATAAACGTTTTGCATGTCCATTCTGTGGCAAATGTGTGCGTTCAAAAGAAAATTTAAAGCTTCATGTACGAAAACATACTGGTGAGATATTTTACATATTTAGTTAGTTTCGATACCTTGGACCAGCCTAGTCATTTACATGATTTTTATTATGACTATATTTTGATTTTAAAGTTTGTCAGCCATTTTCTGGGGGAGGAAAATTTAAAATTTAATCGATCCAATTTTATTTCTAGGTGAACGTCCTTTTGTTTGCCTGTTCTGTGGCCGTGCATTTGGTGGCAAGAGTGATTTGACTCGACACTTGAGAATACATACGGGCGAGCGGTAAGTACAATAGAATCATTTTATAAGTTATGAATTAACAAAAAAATTCAAAAATCCAGAGCTTTCTGGAATATCCATTAAGAAAATTGGCTCTAGGAAATGACTAGATACTGTCTAAATTCAGCTTTCTAAGCTCTATCAGTCAGCCAGATATGACTAGATCAAGATTATGATAGATATCCTTGAACTAGGCTACCAGGATACCCAAATTAACCCTCGCAGAATATTCTCAGATGTAATTTAGGGATATGGCTTTGGTTAGTGTTTCTCAAACAATTTTGCACGATATACTAATTTCTCGTAGCTTGATGTCAGGTGTGTCATGATCTCTCATGATTGAATCAAAAACTTTAGTGTGTCGTCTAAAAATAAGTTTGAGAACCACTAGTTTGTCGACAGTATAAGGTTAAAATCTTGACAAAAGTCATACTGAGTGAGACATAATCTTCGTAGATCTGTACCTGGGGCCTGTTTCTAGTACTACTCGGGGTACTATAACCTACCCCACTACCCTAGGGTAGGAGAGTTGGGGTAACCTAGGGTGTCTAGTGCTTGGGTGTCATTAGTAATTAGAAAAACAAAAAAAAATGAATATTTTTATTTAAAATTTCCAGACCATACCACTGTGAAAGTTGTGGCAAATGTTTCGCTCGTGCCGACTATTTATCAAAACATTTAACAACTCACGTTCATAATACTCAATCGCAACAGCAACGCTGAGACATAGGAAGGCGGAGACGCCATTTCCTCCGCAAAGGCTCAACGGATGACCATAACAAGCAATATATGTAATGATGACAGTCACTTTATAGAGATTCACAAATTGATATTGCTGATAAATAATTTTTAGCTATATATACAGAACAATTTTATCAACGAAATTATTAACTTTAAAAATGTAATGAAAGAGAAGAAAAAAATGAAAGAAAAAATTTTATTTATTATTTTAGTGCAATGAAAGTCTTTTTAAAGAAAAAAAAAATAATAAGCTGCTCATGTAAGAACAAAAAAATATTTTTAATTATATTATATGTGTTTTCCTCTCAAAATGACAAAGAAAAAAATATTTCCTACATGGAAGTTCATAAGTATGATGAAAAACGATACCAACGAGTAAAAATTTCTATCGAAAGACATAAAATTTTTGGTCTCATTAAAAAAAAGGTTTTTGCATTAGGCAAATGCTTTGAGACTAAATTGAGATTGATAGCAGCAAACATAAAATTCATACACAAATGAAATAAAACAATTAAAATGAAACGCAAAGTGTTACCTCAACAAAAAAAATTTAAGGACAGAAAAATAAGAGAAAAAAACACGATGTATAGATCACACCACAAACTTCCACGTGGCGAGCTACGCTCGCCAACGGCAATAACCTATCCAAAGGCGAGCTACGCTCGCCGGTTGATATCGATCCAAAGGCGAGCTACGCTCGCCAGTTGATACCGATCCAAAGGCGAGCTACGCTCGCCAGTTGATATAGATCCCAAGGCGAGCCGTAGTTTATGACACAAAGTATTCTATAAATTTTTTATCACTTCACCGTAAATTATTCCCGTACTGTACATACGGCTTGGGAAAATTTTCACGCCTTCACTCCGCTTCGCTACGTTCAGGACGTAAAAATTTGTGAGCTTCGCTCAACCTAGTCCGAACTGCGTTCGAACTATTTATATTCGAGCTTCGCTCGAATTTTTGTGATTAAACTCTAAAGTTTTTTTGTATATTCGAAGTCTCGTTCGAACTCCGCTAGTATGATTGTTTATAGATCACAGGGGTTGTCGGATCTCGCTTCGCTCGTCCGACTGTTTATAGATTACAGTATAAAAAAATAAAATTTTCTCACATATCCTCAGTCTTCTAAGGGCTTGGGAAAATTTTTTTTTTTCGGACTTCGTCCGAACTATTACATTCGAGCTCCGTTCGAATTTTTTATTCGTCCGACTGTTTATAGATCACAGGGGTTGTCGAATCTCGCTCCGCTCGTTCGACTGTTTATAGATCACAGGGGTTGTCGAATCTCGCTCCGCTCGTTCGACTGTTTATAGATCACAGGGGTTGTCGAATCTCGCTCCGCTCGTTCGACTGTTTATAGATCACAGGGGTTGTCGAATCTCGCTCCGCTCGTTCGACTGTTTATAGATCACAGGGGTTGTCGAATCTCGCTCCGCTCGTTCGACTGTTTATAGATCATAGGGGTTGTCGAATCTCGCTCCGCTCGTTCGACTGTTTATAGATCACAGGGGTTGTCGAATCTCGCTCCGCTCGTTCGACTGTTTATATATCACAGGGGTTGTCGAATCTCGCTCCGCTCGTTCGACTGTTTATAGATCACAGGGGTTGTCGAATATCGCTCTGCTCGTTCGACTGTTTATAGATCACAGGGGTTGTCGAATCTCGCTCCGCTCGTTCGACTGTTTATAGATCACAGGGGTTGTCGAATCTCGCATAATTTTCATATACCAGGGGGGGGGGGGGGGGATTTTCCAATTTTTTGAATTTTTTTCAGTCGAAATTTTCAAAAATCATAGCAACCTTTGAATTTCACATTTTGTATGGAAAAGAAGGTTTTTTGCTTTTTCAGAAGCAACGGCTATACCTACCATGCCCAAAATCTAATCAGTTCTTCTGTAGGGCGGCACGGATCGATTGCAAAAAAACTAGAAGTTTCAACGATGTCTCGTTTTGGATATTTCTTGCTGATTAACTTGTTTGCTTGTTTGCTTGCTTACAGAAAGTGTATTTTGCGATTTTCTCGACAATGCCTCAACTAATAATCTGAGCAAAATTATTAATTATTAATTTACGTGGGAGCTTAAAATAAAGATCTTATTATGATAGATTTTATGTCAAAAACTTAATTTAACTTGATTAAATTCTTATATGGAAATTTAATTTTGAAATTAGCTCAAAAATGACATTTTTTTCGAATTTTCAACTTTGGGACCCCCATAGACCCCCTTCAAGTCAACTAAATCATTATATCAATTAAATCATAGTAGCATACAGTGTATACGGCTTGGGAAAATTTTCACGCCTTCACTCCGCTTCGCTACGTTCAGGACGTAAAAATTTGTGAGCTTCGCTCAACCTAGTTCGGACTACGTCCGAACTATTTCTTACTTACATGGATCACAGTAGAGTCGAGCTTGAGCTACGCTCGCTCGACTTGTTTAGAATTACAGTTTTTAAATAGATCACAGTAGAGTCGAGCTTGAGCTACGCTCGCTCGACTTGTTAAGAATTACAGTTTTTATACGGATCACAGTAGAGTCGAGATTGAGCTACGCTCGCTCGACTTGTTAAGAATTACAGTTTTTACATGGATCACAGTAGAGTCGAGCTTGAGCTACGCTCGCTCGACTTGTTAAGAATTACAGTTTTTACATGGATCACAGTAGAGTCGAGCTTGAGCTACGCTCGCTCGACTTGCTAAGAATTACAGTTTTTACATGGATCACAGTAGAGTCGAGCTTGAGCTACGCTCGCTCGACTTGTTAAGAATTACAGTTTTTACATGGATCACAGTAGAGTCGAGCTTGAGCTACGCTCGCTCGACTTGTTAAGAATTACAGTTTTTACATGGATCACAGTAGAGTCGAGCTTGAGCTACGCTCGCTCGACTTGCTAAGAATTACAGTTTTTACATGGATCACAGTAGAGTCGAGCTTGAGCTACGCTCGCTCGACTTGTTAAGGATTACAGTTTTTATACGGATCACAGTAGAGTCGAGATTGAGCTAGGCTCGCTCGACTTGTTTAGAATTACAGTTTTACATGGATCACAGTAGAGTCGAGCTTGAGCTACGCTCGCTCGACTTGTTAAGATTTACAGTTTTTACATGGATCACAGTAGAGTCGAGCTTGAGCTACGCTCGCTCGACTTGTTTAGAATTACAGTTTTCACATGGATCAGAGTAGAGTCGAGCTTGAGCTACGCTCGCTCGACTTGATAAGAATTACAGTTTTTACATGGATCACAGTAGAGTCGAGCTTGAGCTACGCTCGCTCGACTTGCTAAGAATTACAGTTTTTACATGGATCACAGTAGAGTCGAGCTTGAGCTACGCTCGCTCGACTTGATAAGAATTACAGTTTTTACATGGATCACAGTAGAGTCGAGCTTGAGCTACGCTCGCTCGACTTGTTTAGAATTACAGTTTTTAAATAGATCACAGTAGAGTCGAGCTTGAGCTACGCTCGCTCGACTTGTTAAGAATTACAGTTTTTATACGGATCACAGTAGAGTCGAGATTGAGCTACGCTCGCTCGACTTGTTAAGAATTACAGTTTTTACATGGATCACAGTAGAGTCGAGCTTGAGCTACGCTCGCTCGACTTGTTAAGAATTACAGTTTTTACATGGATCACAGTAGAGTCGAGCTTGAGCTACGCTCGCTCGACTTGCTAAGAATTACAGTTTTTACATGGATCACAGTAGAGTCGAGCTTGAGCTACGCTCGCTCGACTTGTTAAGAATTACAGTTTTTACATGGATCACAGTAGAGTCGAGCTTGAGCTACGCTCGCTCGACTTGTTAAGAATTACAGTTTTTACATGGATCACAGTAGAGTCGAGCTTGAGCTACGCTCGCTCGACTTGCTAAGAATTACAGTTTTTACATGGATCACAGTAGAGTCGAGCTTGAGCTACGCTCGCTCGACTTGTTAAGGATTACAGTTTTTATACGGATCACAGTAGAGTCGAGATTGAGCTAGGCTCGCTCGACTTGTTTAGAATTACAGTTTTACATGGATCACAGTAGAGTCGAGCTTGAGCTACGCTCGCTCGACTTGTTAAGATTTACAGTTTTTACATGGATCACAGTAGAGTCGAGCTTGAGCTACGCTCGCTCGACTTGTTTAGAATTACAGTTTTCACATGGATCAGAGTAGAGTCGAGCTTGAGCTACGCTCGCTCGACTTGATAAGAATTACAGTTTTTACATGGATCACAGTAGAGTCGAGCTTGAGCTACGCTCGCTCGACTTGCTAAGAATTACAGTTTTTACATGGATCACAGTAGAGTCGAGCTTGAGCTACGCTCGCTCGACTTGATAAGAATTACAGTTTTTACATGGATCACAGTAGAGTCGAGCTTGAGCTACGCTCGCTCGACTTGTTTAGAATTACAGTTTTTAAATAGATCACAGTAGAGTCGAGCTTGAGCTACGCTCGCTCGACTTGTTAAGAATTACAGTTTTTATACGGATCACAGTAGAGTCGAGATTGAGCTAGGCTCGCTCGACTTGTTTAGAATCACAGTTTTACATGGATCACAGTAGAGTCGAGCTTGAGCTACGCTCGCTCGACTTGTTAAGATTTACAGTTTTTACATGGATCACAGTAGAGTCGAGCTTGAGCTACGCTCGCTCGACTTGTTTAGAATTACAGTTTTCACATGGATCAGAGTAGAGTCGAGCTTGAGCTACGCTCGCTCGACTTGATAAGAATTACAGTTTTTACATGGATCACAGTAGAGTCGAGCTTGAGCTACGCTCGCTCGACTTGTTAAGAATCACAGTTTTACATGAATCACAGTAGAGTCGAGCTTGAGCTACGCTCGCTCGACTTGTTAAGGATTACAGTTTTTATACGGATCACAGTAGAGTCGAGCTTGAGCTACGCTCGCTCGACTTGTTAAGAATTACAGTTTTTACACGGATCACAGTAGAGTCGAGCTTGAGCTACGCTCGCTCGACTTGTTAAGGATTACAGTTTTTATACGGATCACAGTAGAGTCGAGCTTGAGCTACGCTCGCTCGACTTGTTTAGAATCACAGTTTTACATGGATCACAGTAGAGTCGAGCTTGAGCTACGCTCGCTCGACTTGTTTAGAATCACAGTTTTACATGGATCACAGTAGAGTCGAGCTTGAGCTACGCTCGCTCGACTTGTTAAGAATTACAGTTTTTACACGGATCACAGTAGAGTCGAGCTTGAGCTACGCTCGCTCGACTTGTTAAGGATTACAGTTTTTATACGGATCACAGTAGAGTCGAGCTTGAGCTACGCTCGCTCGACTTGTTTAGAATCACAGTTTTACATGGATCACAGTAGAGTCGAGCTTGAGCTACGCTCGCTCGACTTGTTAAGATTTACAGTTTTTACATGGATCAGAGTAGAGTCGAGCTTGAGCTACGCTCGCTCGACTTGTTAAGAATTACAGTTTTTACATGGATCACAGTAGAGTCGAGCTTGAGCTACGCTCGCTGTTAAAATTCAAATTTTCTAACGGTCAAAATATATTTGAAAATTTTCCGTGTTTTTAATGCACTTGAAAATCATTAGTTATAGAATTATTAACAATTTTTGCGGTGAATTTTCATACATTAAAATGGTTTGTCATTTAACGGTTTTTAAAAATTCAAAATTTCTAACGGTCAAAATATATTTGAACATTTCCCGCATTTTTAATGAACTTAATGAATGTACTTAGGGGTCGTTCGTAAATTACGTCACGCTAAAAAACGATTTTTTAGACCCCCCCCCCCTCCTTCCTCGTCACAAATTTTCCAAAGAAAAAAAAATCTTTTGTATGGATTGTCACAAATTCTTTGACCCCCCCTCCCCCCTAAAAGCGTGACGTAATTTGCGAACGACCCCTTAATGAACTATTATTATTATTATAATTAACAATTTTTGAGGTAAATTTTCATATAATAAAATGGTTTGCCATTTAACGATTTTTCAAAATTCAAATTTTTTAACGGTCAAAATATTTGAAAATTTTCCAACCAAAATATGTTTCAATCATCTACAGCCTCTAAGTCCAATAAAAACGAGATTCAGTAATGATCTATAGCCTCTATGTCCAGAAAAACAAGATCCAGTAAACATCTACAGACTTTATGTCTAATTAAACAAGATCCAGAAAACATTTACAGCCTCTATGACCAATAAAATATGATCCAGTAAACATCTACAGCCTCTATGTCCAGTAAAAATATGATCCAGTAAACATCTAAAGCCTCTATGTCCAGTAAAAATATGATCCAGTAAACATCTACAGCCTCTAAGTCCAATAAAAATATGATCCAGTAAACATCTACAGCCTTTATTTCTAATAAAAATAAGATCCAATAAACATCTACAGCCTCTATGTCCAATAAAAATAAGATCCAGTAATGATCTACAGCCTCTATGTCCAATTAAACAAGATCCAGTAAACATCTACAGTCTTTATGTCCAATAAAAATAAGATCCAGTGATGATCTACAGCCTCTATGTCCAGTAAAACGAGATCCAGTAAACATCTACAGCCTTTATGTCTAATTAAACAAGATCCAGTAAACATCTACAGTCTTCATGTCCAATAAAAATAAGATCCAGTGATGATCTACAGCCTCTATGTCCAGTAAAACGAGATCCAGTAAACATCTACAGCCTCTATGTCCAGTAAAAATATGATCCAGTAAACATCTACAGCCTCAATGTCCAGTAAAAATATGATCCAGTAAACATCTACAGCCTCCATGTTCAATAAAATAAGATCCAGTAATGATCTACAGCCTCTATGTCCAATAAAAATAAGATCCAGTAATGATCTACAGCCTCTATGTCCAATTAAACAAGATCCAGTAAACATCTACAGCCTATATGTCCAGTAAAACGAGATCCAGTAAACATTTACAGCCTCTATGACCAATAAAATATGATCCAGTAAACATCTACAGCCTCTATGTCCAGTAAAAATATGATCCAGTAAACATCTACAGCCTCAATGTCCAGTAAAAATATGATCCAGTAAACATCTACAACCTCTATGTTCAATAAAATAAGATCCAGTCATGATCTACAGCCTCTATGTCCAATAAAAATAAGATCCAGTAATGATCTACAGCCTCTATGTCCAATTAAACAAGATCCAGTAAACATCTACAGCCTCTATGTCCATTCAAATATTTTTAAGTGAAATTCACGTTACGTAATTTTACGTAACGTAAGGATTTTACGTAACGTAAACAAAAGTGTTATAATTTTTATAACAATCTTTTTCATGCTGTAACTTTTTACAGGAACCTCTAAAGTACCAACATAGCGGATATTAAATGTAGATCCTGATTTGATCTTTCATTTTATGCCTATTTCAAGGCTTGAAATGTTAATTCCAGTGCGGAATCAAAAAAGACGCAACTGTCATAAAAAATCATGTTTTTTGCATTTTTCGGTCACTAAATGGACATAAAGTTCGGATATTATTTAGCACAAAATGGTTTTAAGGTACGGCCTATCGTATCAGATACAAGAAATTGTATGAAAGTCACCGCATAAAAAATTTTCCATACAAATTTTTGGTTTTTAACGGTTTTTTGCGTCTAGTTCCAACGCAACGGAACTGACTGGAACCAAACATACCTCAGGTAATAGATATTTTCAATACCTGTCATATGAGACCAAAAACGTAAAGATTCATGCTTCCGTTGACTCAAAAAATCAAAATTAGTGAAAATCTCAAAAAAAGTGAATACAATAACTTGCACGCAATGCGTGGAAGTTAATATATGTTTACATTTTTTTATTAGTCATTTCAGTTAAAATTAGTGAAGAACAAAAAGTTAAAAAAAATATGAAATTAAATGCAATATTAAAATGAAAATAAGAAAATTTAAGGAAAATAATATGAATGTGGTCATGTTGAAGTGATAATGTGTGAGAAAATGTGATGATGGATATGATGAGTGAGCTAGAGGTTAGGTGAATTGATGGCTGTTTTCTTGGATAATAAAAGATTGGACAGTAACAATGTGTAAGGAACTTTTGGGATTGTTACTTAAAGGATAGATGGAATTTCTGTCGAATTTTTGTCTGATTTCTGTCGGATTTAAATTTTGTGTTCGTTAGAAATTCTGCCAAATTTATGCAAGATCCTAGCATCTGAAATTCAACAGAAATGCTGGAATTTTTAAAAAAAATCAGCAGAATTCCGACAGAAATTTAACAGAAATTCAGATTTTTATCAAAAATTTGGCAAAATTTCGAAGGAATTTTGATAGAAATCCGCCAAAAGTCTTGCAAAAATCCGGTGAAATTCTACAAAATTTCTTTCGACCCAATAAGCTATCTTGCATAATATTATATGACCAATCTTTCAAAATCTATGAACTTCAAACTAAATTCACAAGAGTAAGTGGAAATTTTGTACGAATTGTATGAATGTGTACGGATATCTCCCTTGAAATATGGGAGATAAATTGGACCCATAAATTTTTCTAAGAAACATTATTTTATTGACTTTAAAAAAGCAACAAAAAAAAAATAAATTGAGCTGAACAAAAAGGTGTTAAGAGTGGGATGGATATTTTATTGAAAAATGTGAAATGAATGTGTCCGAAATTCAGCATGATAATGAGAGTTTCTTTTTATTGAATAATAAAAAAATAGGAATAGGAAAAAAAATCAGTAAAAAAATAATTTTTCTTCATCGGAAGAGTCTGTGATTAATGATAAGATTTAATGATGATACACACATAGATTGCGATAATTACTTATTAAAATTATTCTCAATCAATTAGTGTGGATTTTAGTTTGATATGAAGAGATTTGTAATGATTGATACAAGTTGTTTACTTATCTATTTTTGTTACCGACATAACTGAAAGTTTAAAACTGTTTTTGTTTGTTCTTTATTGATTTTGTTTTTTTGTCAAACTCAGATGAAATATTTTTATATATTTTTATAAAGTTGGGTTGAGGGTGAGAACTTTTTTTGGGATATTTTGAAGATAAAATTTATGAAAAATTTTATTAATTTTTTCTTGGAATTTCGAATATTTCATTCAAAAAATAAGTAAATTTTTCACAAATTTTACCTCCAAGAGCCCCAAAAAAATTTCATTCCAACCTCACTAAAATTTTTATCAAACCTTTTCTGTTGTTAACATAATAATTAAAAGTATTTTAAACTGTGCCAAAATCAATGTACCTCAATAATAAAATGACGAAAAAAATGTAATAGAACAAAACAGTCAATAAAAAATACTGCAAACAATATTAAAAAATTCCATAGAACTGGATTTAGTTAGTAAACCATTGACTCATATAAGAAATAAATCACACAATAATTAACAATAATGAAGACATAAGAAAATGAACAAAAATGTTGCAAGGGAAATTTGGGCCTCAAAATTCTGAAAATGTAGAATTTTTGACAAAACAACATCATCAAGACATGGACATTAGCTCATCCAATATCACCCATTCATAAAAAAATCATCAACCTCATAGCTAGTGTCTATGTTTTGACTCCCAAAAATTTCCCATGCAGCACAATTCAATAACTCAATAGGACATAAAATAACTTAAAAAGTTTTTTACAAACGGATTTTTATTTTTTCGTGTATTTTCGGCATAGAAATCTTTCTTTGGTCAAGTTTACAATAAATTATTATTTCGAGAAGCTACGAAACTGAATAAATGGGTAAGGAGTGTATAATTGGGACTAAAATTTACCTACACGAGGTGATGTCACCACAAGGCAGGGGCGTAGCTAGGAGGGTCTGGACCCTCTCTAAAAAATTTGAGCAGCAACGAGAACACGGCTCAAAATTTTTTGGAGGGGGTCCAGACCCTCCTGGCTACAAACTTCATTTATTCTAATTGAATTTTTGATGCATTCTAGCTTTTTGGATTCAAATATACAATTTAGAATTTAGAAATCTCTATTTTGTGGTGACATGCAGCTCTGTTACTTTCCATGTTTTTCATGGATACTTTATAGAAGGTGCTGATTGATTTGATCAAATTAATCAGCTCCTTTAATTTAATCAAAATTAGGAGAAACAAATTTGAGATGAGAGAGAAAGAAAAAATTATTTTTGTGGCATAAAAGTGGAGATAAAGAATGAAACAAAATTTTTAATAAAATTATGAAATTAAAATATTAAATGAAAAATGGAAACATGTTGTACAAATTTAGAGCAAGGACGAGTATAAAATTGAAAATGGATTACAAATTTGGAGAATGTATTTTAGGAGATTTTGTTTAAGGATTTTTTTTGGAAGATTATCTGAATTATGTTGATCCATAGAACTGCAAGTTACAACTGGTTTTAATTATTTCTTCATAATCGTCAGGGTAACGAAATGGAGGGAATGATCTTTTCCTTTAAATTATCTATCGCAAGCTGTATTTGTAGACACTTAGATAATCAACATCGCTTTATATCACTCAAATATTTTAAAAAACACAATATATAGTGCAGTACTTTAAGTCTCTTTATAATGGGAAGAGGCGTATCTAGGTGGGTGAATAGGTAAACATTCACCCCCTCCCTTTCGAAAAAAATTGGAACAAATGAAAAAAAACGATTTAAAATTACTAGAATTTTTTTCTCCACGTGGAGTGAGTGTTAATTCAAAACACAAGCAGTGGTTCCAATAAACTTAAACTCACTAGGCTTTCATTAACTATAAACCAAGTACTAAGGTTGCTAAGGATCTTTATTTATCTGGCAAATGATTTTTATCAATAAAAAATCAACTAAAATTTCTGGTTTTTCAAAAATCACTTATGGATAAGACCAGGTAAATTTCAATTTTTACGATAGTGTCTGACGTTTGCCTATGCCTATGGCAAGCCTATGGATAAAATCACGATTAACCCTCAATAAAACCAAGCATAAATTCAGAATTATTCACTAAAAAATCTCAAAAACAAAAAATCTACACTTGCATCCTCCAAAATTGTAGCGCAGAACAAAACAAAGAGAATTAATTAGGATATAGAATGAATGGATATGGAAGGAGGAAGAAAGAAACTTTTTTATAGGCAATAAGAAGAACATTTAAAAGAAAGTTTAATACACTAAATCAATGTTTTTTGGATGTTTTGTATAAAAAAATGAAGTTAAATATCAAAAAAGTAATAAGAATAGTAATACTATTAATAATATTTAAAAAAAATTCATTAAACTCACGATGTGCTTATTTTTTCAAATCAAACGTGAAAACTTGTGTAAATCGTCCAGTTTTTTTACAAAATGGAATTAAAAACGAATTGAATGATTATTAATGATGATGAAATGCGTTGAATGAATGAACGAGTCCTTATACCTTTTTAAACTAAATAAATATAGATGTCTACATGTCTTTCAAATATTTTATTATTTATACACGTGATGAAGATAAGAAATAAGATGAAAATGATAAAAAAAACTTTTTATTTATAATAAATTTGTAAATAAACTTCAAAATGTGAGAAAAATAAAATTTCTAAAGATTACCATTAATGATAAAAAAAAATCAAACGTGTGATATGCTAGAAACGACTTTTTATTAAATTATAATAAGTAAGAAATTTAAGAAATTTTTAAACAAAATTTAAAAAAAAATATTTGTTTTTATGAAATTCGATCGATAATTCCTTATTCTATAACTATCGCTATTTTCTCATAGTTTCAAACGAAAAATATTTTATTACATTCTCAAATACTTTAATGTTCCTAACTCAAAGTTTTGTAGTGATGATGATTATTGAGCAATTTTAAGTGACTTGATTTAATTATTAAATATTTGAATTAATAAATATTCGGTTCATAGTATTTTTTGTCTGCAATAAAGCAGTAAAATGGTGGTCACATCCTCGAAAAATTATTGAAAAATATATTTTTTTCTGAAGTTCAAATTTAAAACTAAAATGAAATTAATTTTTTATAAATTTTTAACAAAAAATAGTTTTTTCTTAAAAATTCTTAATTTTTATTAATTTAGAATTTTAAAATTTGAACAAACATTTACTTTAAAATTCCCGAAGAAAAATTGCACAATTGATACTTAAAAAATTGCACTTTGTACTTTCCCACACATTTCTCTCATAAGCTGGAAAAAAGAACCTTTTTAAATTTTTCAATGTGGTCAATTTTTCCAATAAAAATCTAAAAATCATTTCCCTACTTAAATTAAATTTAAAATCTTAAAAAATGCGAAGAAAAAAAACTGTAAATCGTAAAAAAGATGAAAAATAATTTTCATTTCTCTTTTGTCTCTTGGAGGGTTGTAAGACTTGATAAATTTAAATTTAAATTCATTAAAAATGATGAACAAAATTAAGTAAAAATTCAAAATTTAAGACAAAATGAAAAAAATACGAAGTAAAAATGTAAAAGAACGAAAATTCAATGTAAAATTGTAGAAATTATTTATTCGAAATTTGAGAGAACAAAATTCATTAAAAAATTATGAGAACTAAAAATATATATAATTTGATGTTGTGGCCCGCAAAAAAAATTATAAAATTTAATTAGAAAATCTTATAGTGTTGATCCAGTAAAAAAAATAATTCTATTCATTGGTATCACAAGCATAAAAAAATTGAAATCATAAGATTCACAAAAAATGATGTTGGCAAAAAATATTTATAAATATTAATAAAAAATTGCTTTCAGTGTTGTTTAGGTGAACTTAAATGAAGAAAAAAATATTTAAAATATTTAGGAATATTTGAAAAAAAAAATCACACACACACACACTTAATAAAAAAATTAAGAAAAAAATTAAAAAATAAAAAATTTAACGAAAAAAAATGAGATGAGAAAATGAAAAGAGCCACAAAGATGGAAAATTCTTTTAGTTTCCTCAGTTTTCTTCAGAGTTGGTGGCTAAGGGTTTAAATTTATTGATTCATAGATATTGTATGCCTGTCTTAAATACATGACATTTTTTTCAATTTTGTTGTTAAAACTCATACTAAGGTCATTTATAATTTTTATCATAAATTTGGATTTTTAGACCTTTTTGTCATTTAAAAAGTAATTATATTAATTATGAATCATTTTCAGACCTTCTTCAAATTTACTATATTTTCCCACAAATAAATTTGACTTTATTTTTCAAAATCTTCAAAAATATGTTTTCTAGCTGATCAAAATAAGTATGTCGTATTACAATCAGCAAATAACATCGAAATTCTAACTACAAAAGCCATAATCCACCAACTCTGACCCTCTGTTCTGTACATACAGTAAATAAATTTATTTGTTATTCTAAAAAGAAGTTTAATTTCATAATTCGTAAAAATCTTAATTTTAAAGCCTTCAACTCAATCAAAAACTATGAAAAACTTGCAATATGCCTGCCAATTATTAAGTAAAACAAAAACAGATATACCGAAACCATAAAGCCGTACCAAAATAACAAAGATACAATAGACACAAAAACAAAAAACTGCATAAGTGGATTTAAGTTTAAGATGAAATAAAAAGATTTATAAAATAGTTATTTTGCATATTTTTCAAGGGTGGTTTTTAAAAGTTTTTGAAAAGATGTTCTTAAACGTTGAAAAAAATTATTTTGAAAATTGTGTAACGTGAAATAATCTAATTTTTTATATGAACGTCTGATCAGTAGCATAGCAAAGTGGGATAGGGTGATCGGGTGCCAAAAATTAAGGTTGTTATGCAACTGAATCTGTTAAGATTGTTTATCAATGACAAGATGTCATTTGCTCTAGAAGGTTTGTTAAGGTGTTTCCAGAAGCCCTTTGTTATAATACTCAGTTATAATTCAATTTTTAAAATTGAATACTATAAACTATTTTTTAATTTAAATTTCGATAGACCTTATAACTAAGATTGTGAATTTTGTTTCATTAGTATCATACCAGGTTAGGTCCTAAACAAACATTTCAAAACACTCAACTTAGCTTGTCCATTGAAAAATATGCAAAATAATTTTTATCCTTTAAACGAATGCCGTGCATAACAAAAAATAAAATTCAAGCAAAAATGTGAAAAATCTTTGTTAATTAATTTTGAATTAAACGAAAAACTTTAAGTTACCAACTTCCTCTTCTATACACAATTACAACAATACCATTAAAAATGCTTAGTGAATTAAATGAATAATGAAAAAAATATTTGAACAACTCACACAACAAACAACAAAGCTCAGGAAGATTTTATTAATGAAAAAAAATATACCGTGAATGAAAATAAATAAAAATCTAAAGTAATGAAAAAAATTAAGGAAATAAAAAAAAAAGTTTTTTCAAAACAGATGTAAAATTATTTTATCAGATGAAACATTTTAGAAAGTATTACAATTTTAATTCAATTTTTTTACAGAAAATATTTACAAAAATGATGAAATAAACATAAAACTTAAATAAACAAGCCACAAAAAATGCAATAAAATGGAATGATTTTGATGTTTATTTTTAAAATAAATTTAAAAACTTGAAAAAACGAAGACAAAATTTCAAAATTGTAAATTGATTTGCAATAAAAAAAATGTGAAAAAAGAAAATCTATTAAAACTTCATTTCCTATTGAATTTGAATGACTAAACATTCACAAAAAAAAATCACAATGTTTGATGAAAAAATGAAAATTATGAAAAATTGATTCAATTGAGAATAAAAATGAAAAACTTGGATGCAAAAATTTAAGGAATGAAAAAAAACTATTGATGTAAATTTTTAATTATGAAAAATGATGAAATAAAGGTTATTAAAACAATTTTTTTAGATTTTTGTTATTTTTTAACTGAAAATATTTTAATTTCAGAAGCTTAAATTTTGTTTAATTCTAAAAACCTTGGAAAATTAAATTAAATTTTTTTCGCAGACAAGGAGGCATGGGCGTACCCAGAGAGGGGTCTGGAGTTTTGAAACTTTTTGTTCAAGAAGATTGTACCAACTAGAACATGCTACACTTCATATTTTAGAATTATATTATTGTATTATTATTAATGAACAGCCAGTAAGGCAATAAATACAAACATACATACAAAATTTTTCCAAAATTTTCCCAACGTCCATGCAAGGAAGGTGCGGGGTTGTAGGTCCCCCTGTTTCCTCCTCTGTTTGATTTTAATCAGCATAGTGCTGAGCTTGGTGCTTAGTATTTAGTTCAACGTCATACATTTATGATCCATATGTACATACAATGAACGCCATCTCTGAATCGTTTTCTAAAATAAATTCAACTTGCTTATAGTTGATGTCAAGTCATAAAATTTCAGTGCACTGATAGCATTTTTCTTCATTTTCTATAATGAAATGCATTCTTGAGCTTTTTTTGAAAACCCTTAAACATAAATATATAAAAATTAAATATTTTAAATTTTTTTTCAAATCTTTATTAGAAATTAAAAATGCTAATGTTATAGATATCTAGTGGAAAAAGTCAAAACAAATTACAGATTCAACAATTTTACAGCTTTAGATGCGCTTTTATCAACTAAACTATATGTGAATTTATATGCGATAAATTTTGATTTTGAGCCATTCTAATAACAAGGTAAATATTTTTGATGAAGTAATTGTTTATACAATTTTGGATCCGGAACAGTAGAACATCCAATAAACAATGTTGAAAACGATAAAGAATATTGGGTACGATATACGGAAGATTTTGTCAGCACATGGTGTTTTTGTTGAATTTTTATAATTTTCATTGTTGGATATAAATGCAAATTCTAGAATTAGAAAAAAATTATAATTTTTGATGTATTCTTAAACATTATTATCTTTTAGATACTCACCAACGAGTGACAAGAAGACAAGCGTCATACAAATTCCAGTATAAATATCCAAAGCTTTAGGATATGATGTTTTTGGTACATAAGAATTGAGACATTGAAGTTCGACAACCAGTGACAAAAGTCCAACAACGCACATGACAAGTCGAATATTCGAAGCATTTTTGTTCAAGAAGAAACTAATCCAAGCCATAATTACAATCATGTTGCATGGGATGTAGATTTGAACTATATAATATTCAACTGATCTTCGGAATCCAAGTTTTGCTGAGACTCTTGAGTAATTTCCTAAAATTTAATTTATTCGTGTTTACTTGCATAAGATTGTTTACTTCAGAGACAGGTTGCTCGATATAGGACATATCTAGGGTACACTCTAGGTCATAACGAGCAATCTTCCTCCAATATCAATTCAATAAATCTCACCAGTATTTAGAGAAATCAATTCATTTGACATATCAACATTGGTGATTGTGAACAATGGCAAAGAAATTTCACTGCTGACACCAACTGAGTTGTTTCCATCGCGCCAATAATAAGAAACGTCATTTGCATGATGAGCGTCTGTGAAATAAGAATAAAATATTTTGTAAACATTATTAACAATGAAAAACTTTCAAATAAGGCAAACGAATAAAAATTGTACAAAGTTAATTCAATAAATTAGTTAAAGTTTACGTGATGCGAGGACAATAGACCTTTAGCTGTTCAGATCAATGTGATCTTTACCTCAGCGTTTCTCGACTAAGGATAGTTAAAGGTTATAGGGCTATGGAGTAAGGGTTTGCCAAACCACCGCACTCAAATCTATACTTTCAATTTATAGTATGATGTAAACTATTATTTTGATTATATTGCTACCTGTAGCCTACAATTGGAAGCGATAGGCATCGTTTTCAGTGCATATGGTTCTATAAAATGGCAAGTTGCAATATTAGGTCCCAAATCTATGATAATTAGAATTTGATGTACGAAACCACTACGCAACCAAGTCACTTTAATTCACAAAACTATTTAGAGTACTAAGAATTCATTTAAAGCCTATCTTACTATGCATCACCCACTTATATTTTCATTATTTATGAAACATCACAAAACTGTGTAAATGGGTAATAAATTTCATTAACAATTTTGTTGTTTGTTTGCTCTTTATACGTCAGCAATTTATCATCAGAAAAATATATTTGTTATGAATACTTACAACTTTCGATTGGGATTGTGCAAGTTTGTTTATCCATTGGATACATCGCGAAGCTCATTGGACACGAGAATGTAACACTTAATCTGCAAAAGATACGAAATTATTATTTTTAAGGCAAACATCTAGATTTTTCACGATAAAACATTAAGACCATACCTCTGACCCTTTACGACATTTCCACTGGCATCTATCCTCACAAATTCGTTCTTTGTTGTGATTGTATGCAAAAATGATTCCTTTTCATTCACGAAAAATGTGTCTGGGTTCCACAATCCCCTTCCATACTCATAACCAGGTTTAATTGATAAAACTGAGTGTGTCTTTCCAAAAGCTAGCCTTGGGTCATTCCAAAATTGTCGGAAATAAAAGTCCATTGTAAATTCCATGTCGGATTCCGAAAGGGAGTGAATCGACAGTATGTACATTGAAATTCCAACATTGACAGGATTTTCTAAGTAGTTTTAAAGAGCAGAAAAAAATAAATTTGTCTTAATAAAAATATGAAGTTGATAAAATTGTCTTTGAAGTCATAAAAGATGATGATGATGATGATAGTGTCTTTTTGCGTTATGATGATGAAGAAAAATAAATAGGTAGAGATATGGGCACTGCTTAGCTTTAATGTGCTTGAAACTATGCTTGCCATGACGTGCCTTTCCGGAACTTAAATGAATTTTCTTCTTCTAAATATCACGTAATTTCAGACTACATTCACTTAAAAAGTTCAAGCAACAGGCTCTAACATCTTCAAGAAGTCAACAAAAAAATTAGCAAATTTCGATCTTTTTTTGCTTCCTTATTCCATATGATTGCACATTTTTATCACATAGTCCCCAAAAATTAATGAGCTTCTCGACTTTAAACTTTTAAAACTGTGTCAACAAGTGTCCATGCCTCACTTAAAAATCTTCATGATCAAAAAAATCTTCTCATAATTCTTACTTCCATAATTTGGCCTCACTCGTTTATCATATCCATCCATAAGCGAGTCAAATAAACTTGATAAATTTGAGTTTTGTTGTGCGCTAATAAGAACGATAGAAATAGAAAATATGAATAGTTTTAGTTGCTACAGTGAGATAATGTATATACGATTAAGTTTAAATGAACGGAGGGGAAATTTAAATAACTCATAAACATTATTAAATTTTCTAATAGTAAAATTGTGATTAAATTAAACTCAATTAAATTTGCATCATGCACTTACCTAGCATTGCTGAATATAAAAGTTGAATACACAATTATCGCAATTACTATTTTAAAATTCAACATCCTGAAAATTCTAAATTGATGATATGCCGAGAGCAAAAAAGTAGTTTCACTTCTAACACGATGGAAATATCACACTCAAATAAGCTTGTTACAGCTATGATGCTCAATTTTATATTTTATTTGATAGGAACAAATCACACTCACGCGTGAGAGTTACGGTGATGAATGCAACATATCACAAAATTTATTATGTATGTGAATATCTCAATTTGTATCATTTAAAACGTTATGCTTTATATTACAAATAATTTTGTGAAAACATTTCAATAGTTTTAGAAAAACAGTTGTGAGGTTCTAGTAAAGCTTTTTGGGTTTTAAGCTGCAGATTTCAAAATATACTTTTAGATAAATCAGAAGTTGCTTTGCTAGATTTAAAATTCAATTAAAATTGTCTTTAACTTTTAAATTCAAATTAATTCTGTTCATTTTAGGGGCCTTTCATAAATGACGTCAAGCAAAAAAATAGATTTTTAGACCTCTTCCCCTCTCGATGACAAAATTTTTATATGAAAATTTTTATTTAGTGTCACACAGCTTCAGACCCCCTCCCCCAAAAAAATTAGACGTCATTTATGAACGACCTTTTATATTTCCCTTAAAAAATCTTCAACTTCTTGAAATCACAAGCCAAAATTTTAATAGAAATTATTATTATTTCTTCTCGGCATTCTTATTGAACTTAGGGATGACTGGTCCAACTTGGAAAATTCTTTTGTAATGCTTGATCATTCGAACCAAAATGAAGAAAACAATTTCACATAGGCTAAGGATGCTCATTCCTAGACACAGGGAAAACGCTCCACCAAGATTAGCTGAAAAGATAATAATTTATTATAAATTTGGTAAAGGCGTCTTATGGGTCAAACTACCCTTATTAGAAATTTTTCTTCAATTTACTAGTGTTTAGTGAATAAAAATCCCAAAATCACCACACATTTTTTGCTGGAAGCCCCTCCCCCCCATTTTGGAAAAGTTTCTAACTACACCCCAGAATGGGGTACACTACTCACATAGTAAAGATATCCACGACATAACAACAATCTTTTTATTTGCAGCAACACGTTGTCCACCAAAAAATATCCGAACAATGAATTCAGTATCCGTTATGTTAGTGTAAGTACTAAAAAAATAAACTCAACTTTACAATCAAGGATTAGTTGGCATTCAAAAATTACTTACTATAAGTCATCAATTGCATGCTCTAATTGATCAATATTCATTTTGAATGAGGTTGATTTATAGACAACATCAGAACATGATGGAAAGCAGTGATCGCATTTTGCTGTTTTAAATTGAACTAAATAAAATTTGACATTTTAGAATTCATGAAATGTTGCAGGTGGCAAGAGAAAATTCAACTCACAATAATTATCCACCATGCACATTATATCAACAGCTCGACAATTTCTCAAATAATTTGTTTGATTTGATGCTCTTGGTAAATGAAATGGATGACATTGGCATCTCCGATGGATTTCATCTCTCAAGCATTCCAGCATACATTCAGGTTGGCGATAATTAGATTTTCCTTTATCTTCAGGAACAATACATTTCCGCTGTGCAAATGGTAACACCAAAACTTGATCCGAGCATGAAGAATGAATTGGCTGAATATCCACGAAAGTTTCTTTTTTAAGGTCAATATATGTTGTTGGTGCACTTTCTACAGCAAAATCATTTGGATGATGAACAATCACAACAAATCCTTCAGAATAGATTGCACCCGAGCGACCGTCACTTGCTTGTGGACGTCCTGTGAAGGATAGATTGTAAAATAAAGAGAATTATGAATCAAGATCTGAAAATTTCTTGAAGGAGAAAACTATGAAACATGAAGGAAAATTGGAAAAGAATTAAATTTTAGTGATAGATTGAAATATTATGGCAGTGCCATTCACAAGTAACATTGTTAAAATTTTTATTGCACTTTTTCGTTGCTTCATGCAATAAAAATTTACATTTAAGTTTTAAGAAATAAGAAGCTTAGAATATTATAACTGCCATTTAAAATTCAAATTTCATATCTTTAAGTTGCTAAAAACTTAGAGCCAACTTCATGTTGGTCGGATCATTTTAATCCGTATAAGAAGCGAAGAAGAGCATTTTAAGACATTTTTAAGTGATTTTAATTAAATTGAGTGCTAAAGATGATCTAAGGAAGAAAGACTAAGGCAGAAAGGTCTAAGCATAGAGGAAAAGAGTAAATATAAGAATAAGTTAGCTAAGAATAAGAATAATTTAAGAAAATATCATTTTTATTAGGTTTTGAACGTTCCGAATCGCTCCGATTCATACATTTTTTAAGAGTTCGAAGAAGCTAAGATCCAGCAAAGAACTAAGGAAATAAGGAAAATGTATCATAAGATGGTTGAGAACTCGAATAAAGTTTCAAGCTTAGATCTAAGTAACTAAGTGGTGAGTTAATATTATTTTTCTAAGTAAAAAGTGAAATTTAAGAGCTCATCATTCAAAAAAGCCAACAAACATTCAATCACTATGTGTTGCCATTTTAACACCTCACACTTCTAAAATTAACAATTAATTCAGAATTAATTTACAGATAACCCACCAGTGCCAATAACGCTCAATCCTCCATCAATTCCGAAGGTGTTTGCCTTAAAAAACTCTGCTGTTGCTGTTGTATCCGGATGATAATTGAAAGAGCAACAAGCACCTAAATATGAATAGGATTCTTCGAACTTCAAATATGGATGTTGCTAGAGTGAAAATATAAATGTAGACACAAATCTAATTAGGAAGTTATTAATATTTTTCATACCTGAAAGCATGGAAATTTTTTCCCAGCAAATACGCACACAAGCAAAAAGTCAGAACAAACTGTACCAAGCTTATCGATTGCTGCCTTCACAGTCAGATTATTAGCGTCAAGGATGGCATCTATCATTTCCAAATCTTCTATACGTGGGACGATCCATTGTCTTTCCGTGAAGCCAGCTAATAATGGCAATATTTCCAATGTATATTCAGGTGTTGCACCAAGTGGAAATTTTCTATGGAAAATTATTTAATTAATAATTAATAATTAATAGCATTCTAGAACATTCCTACGCTGTTTCCAGAAACTCTCTCGATTTATATTCCATGACATTTTGAGGATGACAGATTGTGATCCCTGGAAATGGAATCTCATGAATGGACATCGGGGATGCAATTGTAACACGAGTAGGCGAGTCAAGAAATCTTCGATATAACAAGTAAATTAAAGCAGCAGCAAATGATAGTAATGAGGCTATAATGCAACTCCATAAAATTCTTTGAAATCCATGGGTTATGAAACGACGCAAATAATACATTCCATTCACTTTTGTAATTCCTGCAAACTCATAAAATGTGTCAATGATTACATTGATTATTTTTTTAATTGATGATTCCTTGTGATATTTTCTAGGATCTACGAGGAGCACGTTGCCAGGTTTCTTTGGTTTCTTTAACTTTTTATCCTTCGGAATTAAAATCTTTTTCTTTTTCCTGATGAGCTGCTCTTCTGACCAATTCCGAAGAAATTCAAATGGCAATTGTCGCTTTTTTGTCAGTAACGATTGAGATGTTTTTTGCTTTTGAAATGCTGACTGCTCATTTATTGAAATTTTTGAAGTTTTGTTGAGTTGTGATTGATGAGAGTCCTAAAATGTAAGTATTAATGAGCATCGGAAATGACTAACAACATATTAATTGTTTATTTATGGTCAATTCATGGTGGCAAAGCCGAAGAAATTTTATGACAAATTAAATAGGTCGCATCCCAAGCTAAAATTGTTCTTACATAACCTGTCAGGGGCCGGTTGCTCGGTATATCCTAGGATATATACTACTCCAAGGGTTTCTCTAGGTATATACCCTATTTTTAGGTGATTTTGCATAGTTTTTGGACCAAAAATGTAGAAAATTAGCGTGGAAGTTAATTAAAGCCTATTTATCAAAAATTATTATTCAAAACCTAAAGTGGTCAAATTACCTCTATTTAAATTAATATATCTAACCAGTCTAGAGTAATTCGCAATTTTCTCACTACATTTAAAGAAGCCTTTCACTTATTATGTAACAAAAAATGAGTTTTTAGACCCCCTCTTCCCTTGTCACAATTTTTCCAAAGAGAAAAATTTCTTTGGTTTTACCTTTCACAAAATCTCAGACCCTTCCTCCCCATAAATGCGTTAAGTAATAAGTGAACGACGCTTTTCATCTTCTTTCAAAAACTTTCAAACAATAAATTCCTTTTACTTCCTAAAAATTGAATGTCAATTTTGTTAACGACCCCCTCTAGGAAAATAGTTAGAAAATTAATTTTAAAAGGAAAACTTATCCTTAAAGTATTGTATCTCTTAGCTACACACATAGTCCAGTCTTTCTTTTGAATCAAATAGAACAAATCAATTGAAACTGAAAAGAAATCGATGTTTAATTACCTGTACTTTTGTAGTCAAATTTCCTTCAACATTTTCTGCACGATTTGGTTCTGAAGGTTCAATTGAATTATCTGCATTTTGAGTTACGTTCTCGTCCTTAACAATGCCAGAATTTCCAACTAAATTTAAGTTAGAAATTTCCACTTTCTTCTTCCCGTCTGCCTCCTTTGATAACTTTGCCTTGATAACTCCAAACATGTCAATTGATGACTTTTCAACATTTTCGGAATGTCCGGTCTTTTATACAGCAAGAAACTATTGCCATTTACGGTAATTATGCTCATAAATGATCGTTAAAATAAATTGCATCTGATTTGTGTTTTCTCTGAAAGCTTTTGAAATATTGATGTGAAATGTAATAGTCTACAAGGGCTTAAACAATGTATTAATTTAGTTGTATAGAATTTTTTGAAAAGGGAGGTTCACATGATGAAGTACTGCTTAAGTTTATCAAGTCAACGCTTGTAAAATCTAAAGTCGTGACTTACAACAAAGTCATACAGAATTAGCAAGGTGATTTGCAATAGACACAGTTAAAGTATTGGAATTTCCGTTTTTTTGAAGTGAATTTCAATTTCTCGAAATTTTTTTATGAAATCTATTCATGCAAGTTGAGATAAGACATAACTTAAGTGAGAGTGGATTTTTTTTGTTATTCAGTACAGTCTACAGTCTTTATGGCTGTAATTGTTATGGATGTAGATCAAAAAAGTTGAAAGTATACTAAGCCACAATGTCAAACGCCGGAAATTCTTGCGCCTTTGTGCTGAAAATGTACAAACTTTATTTTGGAAAAACCAAAATTATTTTGGCTGTGTTACAAAAATAAATAAGCACAAGAATCTGTGAGATGCATTTGAATTCAATTTTCTCTTTCATGAGAATTTAACTGTTCATATACATTTTTAGTTTATTTTTGGATCAAACATATGTTAATGAACTGAGCTACATAAAAAATTCGCGGAATCTTGTATATATAAAATTTTCTCTGAACTGCACTATCATAATTATTTTTGTATGCTGAGTGTTTTTGTCGCATACATTGTTATTTCAATTGAAGCATTAGTTAGTTAATTAATTTTTATGGAACTATGGCGAATGTTCTATTCTAATTTTATTTCATGCAATTTGTTGCATTATTAATTTTTTATCCATTTATATCGATTAGTTATTGATTTCTAGCTTAAAGTTGCATTTTTAGCCTTGACTGAGATAATTTACCCATTGTTACTCAAAAATTAAGAGGGCTCAGAAACCCAATCCAAATATTTTTAGTCAAGGAAATTTTAGTCAATTCGATTAATAAAATAACGCAGTAATAATTTCTTCCTTTTTTAAAATTTTTTTGAAAAATTTTGGTAGCATTATTCACTATTCGGCGCTTCGCTCAGCCGCAATATTTACTAATACAAGAGTATTTAATATTATTAACTGAAAGATGAGCTATTAATAACAAAAATAATTTTAGCTTTATTTTTTCCCCCCATAAAAATTTCTGGCTACGCCACTGGTCACCAGATAGACTAATATGTGCCTAGAACTTATCTTAACCAAATCTATTTAAACCTTTGACTAAATATTTGCTTATGCAATATTTCTGTAATCAACCTATATTTTTATAAAAGATGTAGAAAGTCCTCGTGTTATACATCGAGGGAATTAAGCGCATTTTCCCGCACAGATCAGTAAATAAATCCATAATTCAGAATGTAAAAATAAGTACCCACTTAATTTATTTCCCCAAATGAATTGAAAACATAGCATAAATGCTTGAAATATATAGTTGTAGCTGAAAAAAAATTCCGGAAGCTATTTCAAAACATTTGTATGGTTTTAGTACAAATTAAATCTGTCACTTATACTTCACAAGTAATGACAGCAACATTTGTATGGTTCTACATACATTTACATTTCGAGAAAATAAAATTTATGAAAAAATGTACTTTTTTGCTGTTTTATGACTTAAAAAAATTTAATTATGCATTAATAAATCATAAAATATCATAAAACATCAAAAAAGTGTAAAAAAGAATCAAAAAAGTGTAAAAAAAAGTTGCCCGCGGAGAGGATCGAACCCACGACTTGAAGGGTTTTTTAATATAAGTATTCTTTTTAAGCGTCACGTTAAACTTTGACTAATCCAATGTCAGTGATTTTTTACACCAAAAACAGAAAAGTTAATTTAATTAAGTAATGGTAGTGAATATCAAAAAACTATTTTGTGCCTGCAAACCTACGAAATAGCAGCTATTAAATGCAAAAAACCCGAAGTCTCCACGTGCTTCCCCTACCGAGCACTTGATGACCCAGCGGCCCAGCGGGCCAGCGGGCCAGCGGTCCAGCGGGCCAGCGGGCCAGCGGGCCAGCCAAAGTGGACCTTTAAGCGCATCCTTTTTAAGGAAAATGCGCTAAAAAGCTAAATATAAGTAAGTATTAAAATTTTGTATGAAAGATTTTAATTACTAAAATTGATTGACGCAAACAAACACATAGATAGCAAAATTTACAAAACAAATAGAAAACAATTTTAATAGTGCTAATCAACTATACATTTTACTATTAATGTCACATCTTTGCTTTATCGGAGATCTTTTAAACATCTTTAAAACAATTTTTTTTGCTAATACAACCTCTTAAGTCTTCCAACATTTCTCTAAGAATAGAACAAGTTCATACGTATGTTAACTATTTCACCATATCAGTTGGAAAATAATATTTGAACCCTTCTAAAAATCTTATCAAATAAGCTACACGCAGTATGACCTTATAAACGCATTCATACTGCATATCGAATCTGATAACGAAAAATCTCCACATGTTACATCACTTCTGCATCACGAGATATGTAAATGAGCTCTCAAAATAAAAAACAACAACAACATAAGACCAAAAAATCCCAATTCGAGACTGTATTGAAGAGTCATAAGACAAACGTGTTTTTCTGAGAGTGAAACAGTCACTCTATCCCATAGACATCTTGTTATTCTCTTTAACTCTGTAGATATTTTTGAGAAAAAATACACGAAATGTTTAATTTAGTTCAGTTTTGTTTTCAGCTACATACTGAAGCGGTGAAAAAATTTATTACGTTGATTTACGGCGAGAAAATTTTGTAAGGAAATATAAAAAAAAGATTTAAAAATAGTTTTGAGTGATTTATTGTTATACACGTGGCAAAATTTGAGGTGAGATTTTGTGAAGAAAAAATTTCAAAAGTGAGGTGAAGTTCTTAGAAATTTGAAGACAGTTCCTGAAAAAAGCAGCTACAGACAATTTGTGAATCAGTTTTTAGGGTAAGTCACCAAATCTTTTACAAGAACTAATCAAATAGATTAAAAAAATCCCAATAAAACTCATTAAGCCACTTAAAATTCACGCCTAAACATTGATCAAATTCCAAGGTCAATGATTTTTTTATTCAAGCACGCTTCAAAACTCCCAAATTAATTTGCATACGTTTTGTTGGAGAGAAGTTGAGTTTAAAATAAATGAGAAGAAAAAAAATCCACAATGACGTCGAAAATTGACGTATATTTTTTTCGTGTATAGTGCGCAACCGGCGTATTGTGTTTGTATTTGATGGTGAAATGAATATTTCATTCATGCGAGTAATTAATATTAATTAAATGCAATAAAACTAGCTACTTGCAATTGTGAATAATTTATTGTTTGAGGATGAATGAATGAAAATTAAATAATAGTAAGAATACTTTGACTTACTACATTTTTCAATTGATGATACTGAGTATACTTAAAGGTATCTTCTAGTGTATTTTACAGACTTTAGAGTTGAATCACCCTAAACAAATGAATGAGTTTGAATAAATTAAATAATTTTGGATATGAAATTGAGAATATTTACTGATACTCTATGGATTGGTGGAATTTGTCCTGTAGTGGTTTAGTTCTAGTTATACCAGAGTCGTAGCCAAAAACTTTCATGAGGGGGGAGGATGGAGAAAAAAATTTTTCTCTAAAAATAATTTATCTTCCCATTACTCATTTTATAAAAAATTTCGAAAAGGGGATATGGATAGGGATATGGACCCCTGGAGCCCCCTTTGGCTACGCCACATTTTCCATGCAGACATTTATATTGTGCCAGGGATTGTGCTAATTTATTAAGACTAAAACATCAATCTAAATTTAAACTAAATCGATGCTAGTTATGTGGTTAGTAGGTTTTACCAATGAAATAAGCTCGAGTCAGTTTTACATGTTACTGAATCTAATAATAAATTCTTTCATTCTAACCTCTAAACATGAATATAAAATTTATTAAGATCTAGATTCTAGAAAGACTTAAGATTATCAATTATTAAAGTTTTCCTGTTTACTCTAAATATTATGCAATCGAATTTTCTAACTAATTCTGTTCATCATTCACATTGAAATATAATTTCACTACTGACCCTCAAATATCATACCACACAACTTGGTTTGAATACATTTAATACATAATTAAAATTACATCACATTAAAGGCATACACAGATTTTAATTAAATGTGCGAGAATGGAGAGAAAATAATTTAATCTCTCTGGTTTTAGAGCGTCATCTGAATAATTTCATGGGTTATTACACCATAATTTTTATTTCGCCAATCAAAAACTTTTTATAAATTATTCTAGCATTTTTTATTCAAATGCATTAAATATATTTTATTAAAGTAATCTAATATAAACAAAAATTCTCCAATGGTGAAATTGAGGGTGTATAGTAAATAAATTTTTAATGATGATAAGAAGTTTTTATGCTGTCTAAAATATTTAACCATACGAATGCATTGCTAGACTATTTTATGGGAGTTTCCAAACGCGTGATGAAATTTTGTTATCATCAGACTGAATTTCACTTGTATTTGATACAATTTTCTCAGAAATGGAGTTTTGTAGGAATTCTCAAATAATCTATCAAAAGAATTCGATTGTTTAGTTTATGTTTTCGAATTAAATCCATAAAAATATCAGGTTTTTAGATTTTTAGTGTTTTTAATTTTATTTCAGATTTATTTAAAAATTCGTGATTTTTTATCTCGGTCTAAAATTGTAAATTTTATGAAACAAAACACTTAAGGGTCAGATAATAAGTTTATTCCGAAATGTATTTTATTTGGAGTGCCACATTGCTCTAGCATATTTTTTTTAAAGTTGGGTGTCATTCTTGGATGACCCGATATGTAGGGTGAGCTTCAGTGGGTTTTTTACTGGGCAATGGTTCTCTTTATCCCATAATTTTAATAGAAATTGAAGTTTTTTTAATTTATAGTAATTTTGAAATATTTCTTTTAAAAAAATTGACGATACAATGTAAAATTGATGAGGATTGTCCTTAGATGATAAACAACAATCAAAGTAGAAAAGTAACTTTAGTTGCTCTGTAAAGCAGTCAATTATATTCTCCACTTTGTTTGACTAAAAAGTTTCTGACGTACATTGATTTTAACAAGAATTTTCTGATGATTTAGCCAAATTTCCAAACAATTGATCTTTACTTAATTCAGTTTAATTTAGGCTTCATAGGAAAATCACCAAACAAACCCACATAAATCAATAGAACTAAACAGAACAAGCATAATTCATGAATCATTACTAAAGCGTATTATACATTAGCATTTCATCTTTACATAATACATTGTGTGAACAAAAAAAACGTGAGCACAATAACACATTTGCATTTCATTCATTAACTTAAAACCCCCATTCATGCGGATACGAGAAACCTGAAGAAAAAAAAATCAAGTTCACGAACAAGTGACGCTTAAAAGAGAGAAAAAATGAGAAGAAAAAATCCCCAGCTGTTGGTATTTAAAGGCAATTGCTGTTCAAACTATGAACAAAAGCTATGAGTCATACGATTACAACATGAACAACCTGTAAAGCTTTATTTTCTACTACGCTAAACTCACTCGACAGGCAAGCCCCCGAACGCATGTTGAGACGACTTAAATCTCACGACTTTGACGTCATTTTGAGTTCCATTCATAAAAATTGAAAACGTTTGTGTTTCATTGGAAACGTGTAGCTATAAATAGACTTTAATTCGCACGTGAGTGATTTGATGTTAAATATCCGAGATAAATACTGACCTAGGTTATGTTTTGAAAAAATTTTTGTGAATAAAATTTGGATAAGAATTTTTTTCTTTGAATTCTAATGTGGATGAAATAAGCAATTAAATTCCTACTTGATATTTTGAAGCAGTAGAATGTTTTCATTTTTTGAAGATGAATCAGTATTGTTTACTACACTAAGGTGATGTAAGAACTATAAATTCTTCAATATATTAAAATGAGATGCAATCCTCAAACATCATGGCTAGCAATTATTTTCCTAAGAATTTCTTCTTCATCATCCATCCAAAATAAAATATTTCGACAATGAAATTTTTTTCTGATGAGAAATAAATAAAAAAAACCTTAACAAGAAAGAAATAGTTTGAATTCCAGTCGACTGTGATTCATTTTTGGCGCGATATTGGAAGTAAACAAGTCATTTTTAAATGCATTTTCTGAGCATGTATTACTCGACTAATCTCGATATATAATTCATCAGGTGATTCATTATGATATGTTAAACTTCTAAGCTGATAATGGCAATCAAAACTACTGACAACAGCAACTGCTGATTATTCTGTCATTTTCTGATCATTTAAATAATATTAGATTTAAGGATAGGTTTATTTGATAGAAATCTGTGTCCAAGCTGTAGTATTAAATACACATGTAAATCACAGATGCAAAAAAATGTTGAAATTTTATGCTAATGCATGACTTTTTGCAGACATGAATTTGATGTTTCATGAAAATCATCACTGACTAAGCAGAATAATAGAAAAACTTGTTCCTGTATCAATCACGATTCCTGAGCATTAGTTTTGAATCCCGAAATGATTCACAGGAGACACTTGTGAATGAAAATTGTATTAAACATGAACAAAATAATGTGAACACTTAATTTTAAGGTTATAAAATTTTCCACCTCACATGAGTTGCACATGTCACCTTAACGAACGTAAATCTTGTTTTCTATAAACGTTAATTACGATTTTGTAATTAATATTATTGAGACTAATTGAATTTGAGGTGTTATATTGATACTCATAAATGCATTGAGCTGTTAGTCACAAATTAAATTGTTGACTGTTTTCATTCATAAATTGAAAAAATGATTTTAAAAAATATTAGATGTATGCAAATTTTTTTTTAAATTTATGGCTATCTAGATAGAAAGTAGGTTGTCAGATTTCCTGAATGACCAAGCAAAAATATTCTGAATTTGTGATTTTTCATCCTGGAATTTCCAACTTTTGTGATGCGAATCTTCGATTAACTTTGAACTTGAATTACGTAATTTACAACTTATTTTATTACACACGTTACACAACAGCAAATGCTTCTAATAGCTTAGAATATATGACTAAACAGCCATTGATGTCCAATAAGAAACTTTTCAATAAAGTTAAATAAATTAATGCTAATTTATATTTTACCCCAGGAAAATTCACTTTCTAAACTTTTTGATGATATAATAAGTTTAAAATTCTTCTACGAATTAAGATGATGATGATACACAAACATCTTGAACACTTTAACCTACATACCAATGCATGCTCTTTTGCCTTCTTTACCGTAACACACTCATTGGAGTTTCAAATCTGAAAAATTGAAATGTTTCTAATTATGACTAATTTCCTTCAGATGAAAATGGTATTTTTGCTTTTTAAAATTAAAATAATTGTTTAAAGGACCCTTTACTATTGCAATAAATTTGAAACACGATTTTTTTTGAAATAGTATCAAAGATTTAGAATTTCAAGCGTACAATCTCAAATTAAGTCTGTTCCTTTGGGTGAACAAAAATTCCCAAAGAATCACGATCAATTTAGTCAATGATGATATTTCCACAAAACAATTATCAAAATTTTGAAAACTGTTACTTGTTCGGTAATTTTATGAATAGGTTGAACTTTGACTTTCTTAGTTTAATTTTTAAACTTTATATTCTATTTTTTTTAAGTATTTACATAAAATGTATTTTGTTGGCTTGGGATTTTAAAGAACCAGACTTCCAGTCTTTTCGTCAGTTAGTTTTGGCTTTACTTTTGATCTGACTTTGCTTTCTTCAAAATTTGGTGAATTTTTGAGTGTATGTTTCTTCTGGTTTGTCATTCGTTTGGTTCATCATTCGCTGAGCTATCTAACAAAAAAATACACTCTACTTATAAGTAAGGTGACCAGATTTTTTCCGAGACAGATAGAAATGATAGAATTTCTCCTAAAATGTTCAATTTTTGAGAATATTTTTGGTGTCGACGTTTTTTTTTGTTCGGCACTTGAGTCCATTTAGTGCAAAGCGGCTAATTTAGAGAGAAAGAGGACATTTTAATCAAAATAGAGGACTATTCATGAAAATATAGGACAGTCCTCTAAAAAACCAAGCTTATGGTCATCCTACTTATAAGTCATAGCTACTACGTTCGAAATCTCTTATTAAGTCATCAAAAAATTGGCAATTCTAAGACAAAAATCTATCATATATCCATTGACAAAAAATTATTGAAATGGGATTTCCTCTCTAAATTTAAAAATCAGATATTTCTGATTACGTATTCAATGCCCATTCTCCTTAAAAAACCAGTTTCTTGAGCATCTGAGCGTGATCTGTAAATTTTTTTTTGAATGGAGACACCGAGTAGAACGATGTTACGATAATCGTAAAATTTACATTTCCAATAACGTAAATGGAATTCCTCTTATAGTGTTGTGAGATGTTACGTTGAAATTTTGGAAAGGAAAAATATTTTTTAAGGATTGTCATTTATAAATTTATGGAGCAGGAAATGGGTTAAAAAACTTTTTTAGGACTTTTTTAAACTTGGCAAAAATGTTGAACCTTGATTGGACTTTTTGACAACTTTTTTTAAACTTCACTTGAAGTATAATAATCGAACAACCTTGAAGTTGCTTCATTATACCCTACAAAATTCAAAGAATTTTAGGAGAAAATCCTTTATTTCAGACCATGTTTTCCAAAATATAGAGGACCAAATTAAACTTTAACCGTAACATTTTTTCGAATTTCATCATAATCCGTAACTTATTTGGTCAGCTATATTACCAGCCTGATGAACGTCATTCATCATTTCAATGGTAACCACTTCACTTTTCAATGCAATTTTTCTTCTCTTTTTTTGTGCACATTTTTTCTATTTGCACTTTACGTGGTCAATATCGACCCAGAAACAATAATCCGTTTGCAATCATTTAGGAAATGCTTGAAATTTTTCTCACATAACGTGGACTTTTATTTACTTTCTTTCTCTGATTTTTTATGAATGGTTTATATGATTTGTCATTACATTACCGTAACAAATTGAGTAAAAAATCAAGGAACCCGATCTGCAGGAAAAGTGACGTCAAAAATGAATTTGTGTTTAGCAGTCGATTGGTCTTTTACATGCTTGTATTCTGTAATTAATGTTATAGAAAGCAAATTATACTACACGTACTACATGTTGTTGTTGCTTTATTTTATTATTATGCATGTATTAAGTTCAGTTAGCAACAACAACAAACTCAATGGATGATTTTTTAACCGTCTTCTTTATTCAACATCCTCTTTTTAAATTAAATTCGGAGTTTTTCGATGTTTTCTATATTTAAATAATTTTTTTTGTATAATTTATAATTTAATAATTTATTTACTTAATTGTATAATTTAATAATTTGATTGTATTCAAAAACTCTGAAAACCTTTAAAAAAAAGAAAGTGTCCCAAGGGATGATTACTTCTATCAAAAGCTTGAGTGTCCTGCCAAAATGCAAATCATTTGTCCATAATACTAGAATGACAATTTTATTACTTGTCCTGCATATCACTAAATTTTTCCAGTAAACAGTTTTGCATATACACTTCATACTTTTTAAACAAAACGTGATGATTCACATGTGCATTAAAATTACAGCGGACTTGCCTCTTGCGTTAAACAAGTTTTGTGAGCTTCAATGGCAAAAAAATTGCAGCCTTTTCTGGGGACATGAATTGCGTTTATAATAATCTTTGATTATTGTACGTAATGGTTCGAGTCATGACGACAGTTTTCAATAGATTGAATTAGACTTTATGACATCAATGACGTCAGTAACTTCAGATGAAAATTGAGCTTCTTTGTTTGGATTTTCTTAAAATTATCATTTTTAATATATAGGGTGAATATCTAATTTTTATGAAAATACAGGACATTTGGTAAATTTCCTCAAAAATACAGGACACAAAGTAAAATTTCAAAATTAACTAAAATTTTGGTGAAAAAAATACAGGACCAGAACAAAATTTTATAAATTTAAACAGGACAATCTTGAAAAATACAGGGCTGTCTTTTGGAAAACTACGCAGGTGGTCACCCTATTAATAGATGAACATGTGAGGGATTTAACATTAAAAATTTAAAGAAAGTCCTCGTGTTATATATCGAGGGACTTCAGCGCATTTTTGTGTTAGCGATCAGTATTTGATTAGCAAAGTACTGCGTATTAAAGAAGTCAATCATGAATATTTAGTGACTTAAATAAATTTGACGGCTCGATAACGGTTTTTTGGCATTCAAATTTTGTAACGATCAAAATATATTTGAAAATTTCCCGCGTAAATGCACTTGAAAATCATTAATTATAGTATAATTAACAATTTGCACGGTGAATTTTCATATAATAAAATGGTTTGTCATTTAACGGTTTTTTGAAATTCAAATTTTCTAACGGTCAAAATATATTTGAAATTATCCCACTTGAAGTTGGCTCTATTGTATTGAAAACAAAAATTGATTAATTATAGTATTTGGCGATGGTTTTGAGATTTTTAAATGTCCGGGGGGCCAATAACTCGATGGCACGGAACTAATGCAAAAAACTAGAACTCTCTACGATGTCTAGATCAAAAGTTTTTAGTGTGTTCCGACCGAACGAACGAACAGACAAAGTGCATTATTAAGCTACCTTTTTAAAACAAGTTTCAAAAATGCGCTAAAAACGGTGCCTAAAATTATATGAAATTTAATTATGATACTTTATGATTATGATACCCCCTTGGCTACACTAAGTAATTATTGCAAAATATTAGATCACCCCAGATAAAAAATCCCCATTCGAATCGACAAGTATTATGCTCCTTTGAAAAAAAAATAAGTTTCTGTTCTTATCAATCATTCGATTCTTCGAATGTTTTACTTTCATGAAATCAAGCAACGAGCGGAAAATGAATAATATTTCATCAAAACATATAAGAAACATTTCTATTTGATATCTGTCGAATAAAAAAAAACAACAGTTTTTTTGATGTAATATGATGATGAATTTAAGTGCTAGCAATCAGCTTGAGATAACATCCAAACAGTTTCATCATTGAAATAATTTATTTCTTTTCATATCACATAAATTTCCTTTTTTTGATGATTAAGGAATGTATCAAAGGATGTGATAAGGGGTCGTTCACTTATTACGTTCGCTTTTTAGGGGGGGAGGGGGGTCTGAGATTTTGTAACAGGTCAAACAAAGAAAAAAAATTTTCTTGGAAATTTTGTAACAAGGGTGGTAGGGGGTCTAAAATTTCGTTTTTGTGCGTAACGTAATAAGTGAACGACCCCTAAGTTACAATGATCAAATCTTACTGCTAAGCATTGTTTTGAAAATAATTTAAATTTCTTAATGGAAGTAACTGCTCCTCGTTGAACTTAAGCTTTTTGAGGTGTAAATCATAAATTAAAGTCTTGAATTGCTCTTGAGGTATTTCTATATGACGTCTTAATTCATGCGAAACAACCTAAAATTCTCAGGAAATAAGGCCAATGATATGCATATACTCTGATCGTAACGCGTTACTTACTTTTATTGAACAAGTTTTCGAAGCAAACTTACTGCACGTTTAATAAAAAATAGTAGCAGTACCACACGTACGAAGACGATTATTGCTCTTTCACTTGATCGTGAATATATATTTAAGTTGTAAGAAAATTGTTATTGCAACCTGACAGATAAAAAAGTTTAAAAATTAAATTTATTTCACGTCATCAAGAGGCTACGTTTTATTTGTGGCGTAGCAAGCAGGAGTATAGTTTACTTTGCAGGAGTTTAGCGTGTAGGATTTTAAAACATCGCACCCGAAACCATGTCCATGTATTTTTAAGGAAGGTTCCAAAAATATTTAGTTTCCCATACAAAATTAAACTTCGATGTAGGGATCCGGACCCCCTTGATCCCCTCTTTGGCTACGCTAATAAATTGATTTGGATTTGATTGCCTAATATTTATAAAAACATTATAAAATCAATTTTTTCATCGCCTAGAAAATAAATTACCAACTATGCACTAATAAAAATTAGGGTTGGGCAGAATCGTATACGTATATATACGTATATAAATATACGTATATTTTATACGTATATATACGTATATTTATACGTATATTCATTTTTCAAATTTTTTCCGTTACATATCGTAGCTTAACAAAATTAAATTTTCTCAGACTTTTAAGACAAAATATGCACTTGTTGTTCATTAACAGTGCTCAATTGTCATTACTAGCTATAAATTATTGTCTAAATGCTTTCATTTTCTCTTTTACAAAATTTTTGTAACGGCTAAAAAAAATTCAAATTTTGCTCATGATTTGTAAACAAAGAAAAATTAATTTTTTCAAAAAATTCTCATTTTTAAATTAAATCCTTGCTTAAACACTTTTAAAATGCTTAATGGAGCCTTAAGTGACTCTATTTAACCCTTTAGAGTCCAAATTTCAGCATATTAACACATTTTTTAGCAAATTAATAACGTACTTTTTGCGTTTTGAAAAATCCATATACGTATACGTATACGTATATATACGTATATTTTGTTCTTCGATATACGTATATATACGTATATATACGTATATTTGCCCAACCCTAATAAAAATCACATGCTTTGTAAATAATGTAATTTTGTTGTTGCAAAAAAAAGAGTCACGGGCACGGATGTATTGAATAAAAAGAGCTAAGAGATGGTAATTTAATTCTGCATTTGAAATTTTTGATGTGAATTAGGAAATTTTGATTAGGGACTTCGCGAAAAATTAATGCAGGTTTTAGGATAATAATTAGAATTTTTAATGGATAGAATTTTAACACTTTTTCGGTGCTTTGACAATATTTTGATTTCCTTATCAACGGTAGGTATTATACCAGGCGCAAAGCCATGGTGATTGGGGACAAATCCCCCTCGCCAAAATTTTTTTCAATTTGCTATGACTTATGAGAGAAAAAATTCAAAAAAATTTAATATTTAAATTTTTTCTTACATAAATTTGAAAATCCCCTCTTGAAAAATTTCTGGCATCTTTAACATTATGGAACTTATAAAACGCTTTCAATTTGATTCTGTTGTTGATTCTGTCTTCTAATTTGAACAAATTCTCTGTCTTATGCTAAGCTGACGTTCTTTCATCACTGTTCTGATCCATGGAGCTCTTTGAGCAGGTCCATTCAAAATCAATGTAACAAACTTATATTTTTTCTTCAGCAAATGTTATACATTTTTTTGACAAATTTCATTCGAACTTTGAATTTCAAAGTGTATATCACAAAGTTGAAACTTTCAATTTTTGTTAATTTTATTTAAAAGTATTTTCATAACGGAAGGTTAATTTCAACTAAATTTCCACAAACTAAACTTTAGTTTTGCCCAAAAATGCTTAAAAATGTCACAAAAATATAAAATTTTATTCATTTTTTATGAAAAATATTTTACACGGATTTAAAAACTCTTGTTACAGTCTGGATTGAACCAGGCGAGTAGCCAGGGTGGATTTCTCCAACTTTCACCCTATAATTCTTCAATTTGCTAGGGTTTTTAAAAAAAAAATCATAAAATTTTTCCATACAAGTGAGTCATAAATTCAATGATAAATTGAGACTCTCCATATAGAAATGAGACTCGGTAAAATTTTAGTTTTGACGTTATTATACTACGAAGTTGTTAACTAAAGTATAACATGTTTTATATTTTTGAAAAGGTCCTTATTTGGGCTATCAAGATCTGAAATCAAAATTTAATTATATTCAACTAGTTTTGAATAGATCTTTACTAGGAGCATAAACATAAAAATAAAACTTTTTAATAAAGCATAAAATTCAAATTTTAAACGATCGTTAAATTTTTTCCATATAAAAACTATGATTTAGAAATTTTGAAATAAAATGTTTAAAATCATTCAATTATTACAAAAAAAAATTAAAATCAATAATTTTTTTTGTTAACTTAACATTTTAATACTTTAACATGTTATACTTTAATTACAACTTCGTAGTTTAATAACGTCAAAACTAAAATTTTGCCGAGTCTCATTTCTATATGGAAAGTCTCAATTCTGAATGATTTTTGAACGATTTAAATTTTTTTTTCTCGAAATCATCTAAGTTTATGATTATTTGCAAAGAATGAATTTTCGGTTAAATCACTGAAAACGGATATTTTAAAGAACACAAAAAATTAAAATAATTAAAATGGATGGTTTATAAATGATGTCCTAAAAAAATGAAGATTTTTGATATTCATAAGGATTATGAATTGTCTTCGAACTTAAACATCCCCCTTTCCTTAAAATGTTGGACACCATATATGAATGACCCAAAAACAAAAGTTTTGAAATTAAAAAAAAATCATATGGTTAAATTAATTTTATTTTTAGATAAAAACTTATTTTGATTTACAGTTTTACAGATTGCGTTGAATTTCACAATGAATTGTAATTGTTAGTTATCGAATATGAAGAAAAGAAAAGTTCCTAACTTAGGATTATGTCATTCTTTTCAATATAAATACTGAGAAATTATTTTTATTATGTTCTAATAAAAATTTAATGTTTAAAAACCTGTAAATATTATCAAAATATTTTTGTTATCAAGCACTAAAAATGCTCAATTTATTTTATTTACCTACACTTTAGTCATCCATTCATTACTTAAGGATGAAGGGAGATGAAAAAAGATAGAACTGACAAAAGTGAAAGGAATTAAAAAAGAATAGTTGCAATTTCATTGATTATTGTATTTGTGAATCAATTTTTAATTCCCACTTTACAATATTTTTTTTCTACCTACCATTTCTCATATTGATACCTAATATCTCTCTTGTTGCCAAAGACAAAAGTGTTAAATAAATTGAAAAAAAAAGAGAAAGAGCAGACACGGTGCACGTGTGTATATGTGTCCCGAAGATGCGACGATTATTAATAAGATAATAAAGTAGATAATTGAATGAACTCGCATAGTGAACACGATGTGATTTGCTAATCGCATAAATGAGACGTGTGTGTATAGGACATGTAAAATGTAAAGAGAGTTTGACGAGAGAATGGTCAACGATTAAAAATGATTTAAAGAAAATTAAATTCTCTCAAAAGTGTGGACATTTGGATCGACGTCATTCATAAAAAGAGACGAAAGCTAGCATATTGACTGGTTAGAAGAAAAAAAAAATACATAATACATCACGAAATCATAAAAACAGACAGAGAAATGCGATGCTTACAACAACAACGCCACCAACAGCATTTAAACGTCAACTACATTGATTGCAAGCAGTGTGAAAAGAAGAGAATATCTGCGCAAAAAAATGTGTGTCTCTCACTGTATTTTAGAGTATATATGGCTTCAGTGGGATTATTATGATGTTATTATAAATAAATATCGCAAGCCAAAGAGAGAGAAGTAAAAAAGAAAAATCATATTGTAAGTCAGTTGAAAAAAAGGCATCAAATAGTTGTACTTACAATACTTGTGTACATATATATAAAGGCTTGAGCATTCGAATGTGCGGATATATATTTTTTTCCTACCCTAAGTAAGACTACGACGACAACGTTTGTAGTTTTAAAAAAGGCAAACAGATAACACTTTTTCGTCAGTCACATTCAAATCATCAAACGATCAAGACATAAGTAGTATTATAATAATTATTATAAATATTCTGTGTGAAGTAATGTAATTTAATAATTCAATTGTGAATGTAATTTTTTGTGATTTTAAAAGAAAAAATTAAAATTTTTGTGAAAAAAGTATTGCAAAAAAATTGAAAAATTTTGAAAAAAAAAATATTTTTTTGCCGTCGAAAAAAAAGACTTTTTTAAGAGGACTTAAAAGTTTGTGTGATATTAACTAAAAGAATTAATTACTTAAGTGAAAAAGACTATTTGCATAAATAATGGATACCAATATGATGGAGATTATTAATCGTGACTCAAGAACGGCAGTACCACTGCTTAAAGTCAAAACACAATCATCGAATTTAGAGTTTAATGAGATTGAGGAAATTTGTGATAAGAATCAAATTAAATACACAAAACGATCGACACTACAGAGTGTACAAATGCATAGAAACTTTTCGAAAAGTAAGTAAAGATAATTAATTTGAGGGTTTTACTCAATTTGTAAAATTAAATCAACGCCAAGTGTGACACAATGTAACTTATTATGATGTTATAAAAAATAATTCAGTGACTCTTATCTCGACCGCAAATTTTATAATATATTTCACGATGAAAACACAAAACGAGTTGCATTTACGGAAGCTGTACGCAAAAACATTGATAAATGTAAGAAGATATTATTCGGCGCTGGCCGCACGCGATTTTTTCTAAGAAAATTAAACTGATGACGAATCACTTGACGATCGCCGCTCAAAAGTGGAAAATACACCTTGCGAACAAACTTTTTTCTCTCTTATGGCATTGATTTTTTTTCTTCAGCTCCACATCGATGATTCATATGTCTTTAAGTTGGTTCTTTTAGTCTATTGCTTTATTTTTTGTAGAAACGGGGGAAGTTTTCTCTTACAAATATTTTCAATTATGTTAAGAATTCATGAAGAATGTTACTATAAATAAATATTAAGTTACGTCTGTAAATATTTATGATCCGCATAATATTGTAGCACATTGTAGTTAATTATGTGAAATTTTCAATGCTAAAGATTGACGAACTTTTTCTTTCTTTTGTGGGAAGATTTGTGCATTTTTGGGAGGTCTTATTGACTTTAACTGAGAATTTTTATTTTTATTCGTGAATTTCTTACTATGTTTTGATACATTTAAAGGAATGAATGAAGATTTTAAAATGCCGTCGTATAAATTTTAAGGAAATTTGAGTTTTTAACGCAATTTCATATTTTTTTAAAAAATATTTTTAATTAAATTCTTGAATTGATTTTTCATAATTGTATATCAATAATTTCTTTCTAAATGAATGAAAATTTGAATATGTAATTTAAGAATTTTATAATTTTTTTGGCAAATCTTAATCTTAAATTTAAAAAAATCGTATTTTCAAATTTTAGTAATAATAATAATAAATAAGACTATTAATTTTAAATTATCGGCTATTTCCTTAAAAATAATCAATAGAATTGCCAAAAAAACATTTTTAAATGACCAAAAATTACACATTATTAAAATTCTATTAAAATATTAGATAACCCACAAAACTCTAACAAAACAAAACCAAATTCCTCGATCTTCAGACCACCGGAATTGAGAGTCCACTAGCCAAAATATTTACATAATTACAATGCATTTAAGTCATAATTTGCAACATATTCAATTACATATTTTGTATGTTTAATTAGTAAAACATTTCAATTTCATTCATAAACAATTTTACGTCACAAAGTCAAATACATAATAGAGCATATTTATCCACAAAATCAAATTCTCAGAATTTTAATGCTACCTGATTTTCGAAATGTTGACTCTAAAGTCTGCTCCTCCCACCCACACAAAAGAAAATTTCATTAACGTGACTTTTTGATTTATGAATAAGAAGATGAGAGAAATAATTTTGTTAATGAATTTTAACTGACTTTTGAGCTTCTTAAGGAATAAAAACATATTTTCGTGGGCGTTGTGAGTAAAACATAAATATTTTCTACCTGACAAGGACTTTCCATCAATTTGTTGCACGCATTTTCATGTCTTCATCCTCAAAAAATAATTTATTATTTTAAATGTTTGATAGTAATTGAAATTTCATTAACAAGATCAAGATCAGGCATTAAATGTCATTCGCATCGGCATTCCAATTATAATTCGTGACATTTTATCATTATGTGATTTCATATGTTAAGAATTTTTTTTCACAATTCACTGAAATTACTTTTGTTGTCATCTCTATGGTGACAATATCCAATAATATCGTTATCATTATCGTCATAACAATTATAATTCGTTTTTCATCATAATGAGTGTACGTGACAACTGAGCATATGTATAAAAATAAAATCTGTTGTCCTGGTGCAAGCTATGTAGTTCTATGTAGGTACAATATAATTAGAATTAACTTTTTGCCTGATATTTCACTAATTAATATAAAAATGAGTGTGGATCTAAAATTATTATTTTCTATAATTGCTCATATTTTGATGATGGAGATTAGAGCGTAATAAATATTATGTGCTGGATGAATCAACATGGATATGTTGATTGAGTATGAAATTGTCCAGTTCTAGTTGCTACAGTGATAGCAATGAAATTTTATAATAAAATATTTGAAGTTAAATTTATTTAATTGTTGCCATCTGATAAACAGAAACATTTCTGATAAGAATTAGCTAGAACACACGTTTTGGGTGGTGCAAAAATAAAATTATTTTCAGGTCATGTGAAAATGATATTTTTTGAATTTTTTTTTGTGCGTCAATAAGTCGAGACATCTTATGGACTAATCTTGTTGAATTCTTATAAGATTATGGAGTATTTAGTAAATTTTCACGGGCTTTCTGTGTGATTTTTTTCTTCATATTTCAACAATTATGACATAGGATTACTTTTATTGAAGACACTAACTTAAATTGAATAAATGGATGTAAAATTGAAAACACTAGCACTTATTTTAAAGATATTTCTTAAAAATATATTAATACCCTAAAATACAGGGATCAATAGGAACTTATCTTCTTAATCACTCCTGAAGCGTGCTTAATTAAATCTATAAAAAGAATCAACTCAAAACAAGTTGTATGTTGATTAAGGTTGCTTAAGATACTAAACTTCACAAACTAAAAATATACTTTTTTTATTTTTGGACATGTTTATCAAAATGCCAGACAAAAATAATAACTCACTGTGAAGATAACGAACATTCGATCAAATGGGTTCAAAGTTGTCATATTATTAAATAATATTTTTTTTTATCATTTCAGGACTTTTAAATTACTTAACAATAGTACTAAGTATTTATTTTATATTATCAATAAATCAAAGTGAGGCTAGCCCAATCGATACAAAAAGTAGATTTGACGGTGGAAAGATTTTCAATCATAAGTGTGGATCGAATCTTGGTGATAGAAGTACAAAAATGAATGACCATATTCTGACAGATAGACTGAAATCAATTTTACTATCATGCGAAGACACATTGGTTCAAACAAAGGCACTAAGTGAAGAATATGTAAGTACAGAGACATTTTTTTTAAATTATTATATAAAAATGACAAATCATCAAAATTGTACAAATGTTGGCAAATTTATTTTGCCTTTTATCATGATCTATACACCTCATTGCGGTAGTTTATGTACAGTTATACATCAAACATATTTATTTTATAAATATTTGCTTAGAATCTCCTGACACATGCTGAAATTATTTGTTATTTTTCATTAACTTTGTTGCTTTTAACTAAGCTTGACTTATTTATAAATATCAAGCTTTTCGTGGCGACTGAACAAAGTACAAAAATATCAGATTTAGATGGCTTTTAACTTTCCAAGATGATGTCGCGTATACGGTTTTTTTCTATAAAAATCAAGGGATTATTCAGCGAAGAATAACTTAACAGCTAAGAAAAAAAACCTTTAAACAAAACAGACAATGTTCGTCATCAAAGAATGGAATATGAATTTACGTAGATATTTCGGTTATGATAAAACTTATCTTTTTAGTAAAGTCGCACTTTTAGGTATTAGTTTCAAAGCCACATTGCTAGTCAATTCTTGGAAAGCTTAATTTTGTTACTCTGTGATTACACACTTATCAAGAATCAAATAGATTATAAAAGTTGATTATCAGATTTTGTTTTGAAGATAGCATTTCAGATAAAAATACAAAGTATTCAAGGAATTCGCACAAAATTTTGTTTAAAAAAATCAAAGATTAGTAAAAAAAATATTTAGTTAAATCCCGCTGCATAGATAATTTTCTTCAGTTAGTTTCTGGAGCGTGACAAGGGTGGATCACGTGTTCTGAGTAGAATGGGTAGGGTTAAGTGGCCGCCGTGGTTAAGGGGGTGCAAAATTCAATAAAACTTAACACAAAAGATACAAAACAGTGAAAATAGTTACATATTTTTGCTCCAAAATCTAAAAAGAGCTGTTGTTTGATCCAAAAATGGGGCTTTTTTCAACAATTTTCTAATGACGCTATGGACCTTCGTTACGTCCTTGATTAATTTTTGGATGTTTAATCAATGTAAGCCTTCACAAAAAAAATCCTATCATTGATTGATTGAAATGTTTTGAAGACATATCACATTTCGTCTTTTAAAATCATTAACATTATTCCTTTTAAAATCCCACTTAAAATCCAATAAAATAATCGATCCAGCGGTCATGCTTATATTGTTAGCTTTAAAAACATTTACTATAAATTAACGTTGGACTGTAGTAAGCTTAATAAAAATTAAGTTTTATCTGACTATCAACCTCATAGGCGGTCTCCTTAAAGATGTTGAAAATATCTGATTTTAAAGTATCCACCAATCATACTTTGAGGTGGTTATTGTTGTCGTGTGAATATTTATTTTTTATTTTATTTTCACATGCTGATTTGGATGATGAAATCGTTTAAATTTTGGATCATATTAATTTAAATACAAGTTCCAGAATACAGAAATATGACTAAAGTAATGTGAGCAGATTAGAATTTTTAAAATTTAAAACAAAAAATGAATCTTTATTGTGAGCTTTATGATAACTAAATCGGACTAAATCGACGTAATTCCCGCATCCTGAATAACCACAATTTTTCTAAAAAATTTAAATTTTTTTTTATCAATTGAGGTTGAGTGACGTTACTCATCCACATTAAAAATCAAAAATTACTCTCAAGATTCTGTTTTGAAGTTTTTTATGTCTAAGTGGCAAAAAATTGTATTTCCACTTGGAAAGTCACAGAAATATTACAAATCTTTACAAAAATAACCATTTGTCACTTAACAAAATGCACACGTTCTTCAGTAGAACGTTAGACTTATCACGTTAAGTTATGTCTATCCATACTATTAACAATTGTTTGTGTGAAACATACATGGAAATTTTCTATAAACTTGCAACACATTCGCAGAAAAATATATATAAATGCACACACATTTTTTTCTCAATAAAATCGAATTCGCGAGACTTTCCGTCGCCAAAGATTTTTTTCTTCTTAAATGTTGTTTATGTTTGCACATTAAATATCATAGCGATAATTTCAATGGTAAATTATAGACTTTTAAAATCTTACAAGTGCTAAATGACTGATATTTAAAACTTAAACACAGTAATTATGAACAATTTGGAGCAGTTTTGATCAAGAAAATTGGAACCAAATTTGTGGACATTTCTGTCTGACTTGTCTGATCGAGAATTGAGTTCAAGACAGGGAAAACCCCCGAAATTCCCGTGGAATTAATTTCAAATGCATGCAGCATATAATGGCATTGAACTTTAAAGCTGTTCATCTTAAATCCACTTGAGACACTTTATTAAGTGATTTATTGTGAGTTTTAAGCAGGTCATTCATGGTTTTTGGGAAAAATCATAAAAACACTCAAACATGTAGCAGTTCCTCAAAAAAACAATACCAGTTTTCAAACGAAACAATCCAAAATTACAAAACCATTAAAACTGCAATAAATGCGCTCAAAACCACCCATCAACTTCCATACCAGAAGCCATCAACATCCTTCTTGTTTGCACTGATCGAGTAGCAAAACAAAAATACATTTCAACACCTGTCCATTGAATTGCACTCATTAGTCATATCATTACATCATTTTCATTTTCGGTTTCACTCTCTTTGCTCTCTTTTTTTTGTCGTTCGTCTTTGACAAACAAACCAATTTAACTTAACATGCTCCGATTTCTCACTTTTTTTTCTCTGCGGCGCGCCATACGACATTCAAAAAAAATTCAGGTCACGACGTCAACTGTTAATGATTAATTGCAAAGTTCAATTGAATCAATGCAATGTTGCAGTTCCTTGTTGAAGGTAAACAAACAAGAAGGAATGTCGGTGTAAAATCTAAATTGGCTATTTTTCTATGCAAAGTAATATCTCGCGTGCATGAACTTGCGACAAAAAATTATAATGAAATGCCACTTATTTGCCGTTCTTTTTTCTCTTCTCAACTCTTTTTCTTCCCTCACAAAATGCTTTTCGTTTTCGACTCAGCGTTTGAGCGATTGACAAAACGGAAACAAATACAAATTCTGCTGTATTCCAAAGAAGCAATAACAACATTGTCAGATGGACTTCATGGGTGTGAAAGGGACAGAACGACTCTAATAACCGGATATAAAACAAATAAATTATGAAATTCATATATTTGCTGTTAGGTGAAGATTTTTTGTAATGATTCAGCACTTTTTTTCTGTTTTCGGACAATAATCGCATAATTTTCACTTTGAGAGCTGTGCAAATTAAAAAAGACATCATTTTAGTAACAAAACATCATCAAAATTAACGATAATGTATAAGAATGGCACACATGACGCTATGAATTAATTAATGATTTGAAAATTATGTAAATTTTTCTTTCCTTCTGTTTTTGTTTCCATTCTTAATTCCATTTTTATTGCTTTTTATTACTTTTCCTCTTCTATACACTTAACTGTGAGTTCTGTCGTAATTTTGTTTTGATCAAGTTTGGAATTTTGTGGGGTTATGGGGGGTCAATGTGCATTTATTTTGGGGTAAAGATAAGTTTCTCTTATAAAACAGCATTCTAGCTTTTAAACACTGTCAAAAACTACCGTTGACTGCTCATCAATTATTATATTGCTTGCATGAATTTTATTATTTTATTTATTGGTCCTTGCTTGTAAATTACGACCACAATATATTAAATATGCGAAATATTATAAATAGCTTAAAAATCTATAAACATAATTATGATATAAACTCCAATTGAGTTGCTATCTGCTTCATAAAACTCATCAAATGTATATTCCGCTCATTTCTCATACACAATGCTGTAAAATTGCTCGCTTAAAGAAAATGAAAATCTGCATGTCAAAGAAAATAATATAAACATCAGAAGTTTCAAGACAAGGTTTTACAATTTCAGGATACCATTTTAACAGCACTGAGCAAAGAACACCAAGAACGAATTTTAATAAATGGTTGTAAAATGCATCGCTCTCTTGAGTGTATGAATATTAAGCAAAAGGTAACTATGAGTTCGATTTAAAAAATCTTCGTGTAACGAGGGTCATAATCACCTCGGATAAAATATTAGAAAAGTGTTTCCAAATTTAATTTCAATCATGTTATTTGCATACCGAGTGTTGGGAGATCATGAAACATTTTGCTTCAAAATAACATTTCAATTTTGTTTTTTGGATTTAAAAACTCTCCCCAACTTTTATGGTATATATAAATTTCCAACTTTAGGATGAAAAAACGTTTAATTTTACGTCCTTAAACCGACGGGCTATGTCCCACTTTTCTCATTCTTGTCACGTCACTTAAGCTGGAGAGTAAAATAGGTATAATCCCTCCTTTTATACATGCCTATTCAATCCGTAACTTTTAACAGCGACTGTTCTGGGCTTATTTCTGGATTAAACAACAAAATACATTGTAACTAAAAAATTAGTTACATGAATCAAAATAAGTAACTACATATGTAAATGCCTAAGTGATAAAAAATCAGGAAGCTGAAATTTCATTTATCTTTACTCTACGGGTAAATTCATTACAACGAGCATTTTTAAATCAAGTAGCTTTGTTGACATTAAACTTAACGATAGCGATTAAAAATTCGTCCAAGCTTAAGAGAATACTTTTAAAATCACAAAAGAACGATTAAGCAATAATTTTGGTCATAACGGCAGTCAACCAAAACGATACCAGAACATTACATTATCCATAAAAATCCACCTTAAGTATCAACAAGACATGTATTGATTGACTGAATCATATCAAAAGTGAAGAATCTTCAGTACGTATGTCTGTCTTTATGCCAATAAATAAATTAATTTGTCACTTCATTCGAATTTTAATTTTCTTTTTGTCATACATCAATGTGCTTTATTGTTAAATGTTCGCGTTGTTGATGAGATTCTTATTGACCGCTTCTGGACAGGATGTTCCGACACGCACAAGAATCAATGTCGGATGAAATAACAACAAAACGAGAAGAAGAAAAATGTGTGAGGAGAGAGAAGAAAGAAAAAAAAATATGCGGCACGACGCGCAGCATTAAAAAGGTGCAATAAAAGAATGCACACAACTTGACAAGTGTTTTGCGAGGCCTCATAATGGTGACAAATTAACTTCTCATAATTGCACTTATCATATGTCATTTATAACTTCTTCTTCATTCTTTATTCACATTCACACAAGAGTGTCCGACTAGTAAGAATGTTCAATTCATGTTTAATTGCCATTGATGAGTGTAGAGTAGCTAAAAGGCAAGCAGAAGAAATAAGTATGTGCCTCGTACGACTAAATATAGAAGAGAATGAATGAAACGCAAAGAATCATTTCACTATTTTGATAAACAATATCAACACTTTATCGGTGTCAAATATTTTGCGCATTCAAAGAACTTCCTTTCGGAAGCCAAGCAGACGTGTTAGGTCTTTATTTTTTTTATTCATTCACTTATTCATGCTTAATTTGTAGGCTAACTTATGAAGTGAAAGAAATAAAAATTTATTGAGAAGTAGAAGGTTCTTCAATGAAGTGAAAACGACATTTTTTTCGATGCATTGATGTGTGCATTATTTGGTTCTTGTTTTTCCTTTTTAATGTTTTGTGATGGAATTTCTTCTGTGGATTAATATTTAATTAAAGATTTTTGGTGATTTTTTAAATTGGTTTGGATAATTTTCTATTAATTTGGTTGTGGCTTAACATTTTAAAACTTTTCTGGAAATAAATGTTTTAGTTTTTAGAATCATGCAAAAAAAAACTGAAATTAAGACTGTATATCCCTAAAAATGTGGATGTGTCTAAAAAAAATTATTTTTTTTGTATATTTAAAAGAATTTTTTCTCAAACTATGATCTTCGATACACTAATTATATATACAATGTGTTCTCAGGCGTGTCACGAATAGTTTGCTAAAACACCGAATATGCACAGCTTCGGGTTTTTTCATCCAAAACTTCTAACCAAAAGGTTGCTTTTGCGTCACAAAATTTATTTCAAGTTTTGAATGAGTCGGTAAACAAAAAGTTTGAGAACTAATGATTCAGTAGCACAAAAAACACTATATTGCAATTTAGCAGCACTTCATATCACTAAATGCAAACGTAATTCTACTTAAAAACATTTTAATAAGAATCCAGTTTGAAACTTAAATCAAATAAGAATAAAGCAGTAAAAATGTCAAATTAACAGTAATTTCTTATGAGCAGTAATTTCTACTCAGAATTTCTTTAAGCTATAGAATAATTTAAGTCAATTTTGGTTCCTATAAGAATATCAAGCAATATGATAAGATTCCCATTAGATACAAATAAATGCAAATAAATTTATTTGCTGAATGAGATATGTAGCTCTATTATCTAAAATACAATAAACTGATGCATTAGAAGAGCTTACGAATATTGATTTTAGAAACACAAATATTAATTTGACTACACAAACACAACAGAATTTTCAATCAATTTTGATGAATTTTTAAACCCACCATAAAAACTAAACAAATTTACTAAATAAATCTTCAATCTCCTTCTCCATTCTAGATTCATGTAATATGGAACACGTCACTCAAGGAACATCATGAAGCATGGAAGCACCACAAAGTTCCACAATGGATTCATCCAGAAGGGGTACCACTCAAGAAACAGTATTCTGAAAAAATTCCGGCTGATCACAAAGCTGAACTAGAGGCTGTTAGTTGGAAGGAGCATAAAAAGGTGGGTGTTGTTATGAAAATTAAATAATTTTTTAGATTTTGTTGTCATGTGCGTCATAAGATTGACAAAAAATTTTGAAGAATTTACCGCAAATTTCTAATAAAAATGTTTTATTTTCCATTTTTAGGTATTCGAATATCTCGGAAAAATCTATCAACGACTCGAAAGAATTTACATCGGTGTTGAAATCGTCAACAAATGGATCGAGATGGCAAGAAAAAAGGAAGGATTGTTGAAGAAAGATGAATTGGAAAAAAGCGAAATGTTATTCCAAAATGTCACGCAAGGTATCAAGACCGTCTTATGTAACATTCAGGAATTATTTTTGGATGTCGAAATCGATCCTTCAACTGATTTGGACATAACGCCATTCAAAATGGACGACTTGATTAAAATTAATCATTGGCTCATTTATCGTGAATATCAAAACTTGATGGAATATTCAAATGAACTTTTGAAATTGATTGTTGACAAATACAGTGCTAATTAAACAAATTTATCAATCGATGTAGAATGTCGCTTTTAGATAGAGACTTGCTTGGTTTAATGCATGATAGCATCCCAAATATATTCAGCACTTCATGCACAAATTGATTTTTTCAACCGGCTGAATACCAGTGATTATTATCGTTTTTCTATATTTTAAGCAGGTTTCTTAAAAATAATTTGCATCACAGTTTCTGTCTCTCTTAATACTACGCTTATGTCTATTTATTTGTATTATAATATTATGGAATTGAAGACTCGCATTATTGATATGGAAAGATAATTTCTTAAATTACAAGAATTTAAAAAAATATTTTAAACTTATTTTTGAAATTGAGTTTTAAAGAAGTTCTATTGAGTAATTAATTTGTAAAACCTAAATCAAGACTGTCTGGTATAGTCACGACATCAAAAAGATAGAAAATTTGATCAGAAAATTCAACAAAAAATAAATTTTGAAAATCAACAAAACTCAAAATTCAGCAAAAAAACTCAATAAAAATCCTCAAAATTCAGCTTAAATCTTCCTTCAATTATCTAAACAAAATCGCTATCTCAAATAAAATTACTTATATCCTTCATAATCTAATGTATATATAAGAAAAGCACTCTAAATGTAATGAAAAATGTAAATGTTAAATACAAAAATTAATTTATTAATCAAAACTAAAAAATGTCGTATATTAAGATACAAAAAATCCCAACGCATGTTCAATTAAAATTCAAAATATATAATTGATATAATATCCAACATAGTTATTGCCATTATATTAAAAAATTATTTTATGATATTATCTTAGAGGAATTTGTCAGATTTTTCTTAAAAATTATTAAATTTGAATTAAAAAATGTGAAATGTGGACAAAAATATTAATTTTATGTGCTGGAAATTAAGTTAAAATTAGATTATTTTGTGAGAACATCTAAAGTAGAATAATATGAAAAAGTCATAATTTTGAATGTCTAGCCCCGCTCAAAATATGAATTGGAAATTTATTCTTAAAATTTAACAAATTAATTTTAAAATTCCAAAATTTTTGTCCATGATTCTAATTTAAAAATGTTTATATCGAAGTTTTCAATTAAAAAAAATCTAACAAAATTCCTCGAAGAACTGACATGAAAAAATTCTTTGCCTTTAAAATGAGAATTAAAAATTCCTAAAATTTGTGTAAAAATGACAAAAATTATGAGAGCTGTTAGAATTATTTAAAAATGATTGTGTACAATTTAAAAAATAAAATACATACATTAAATTATTTATTGGAAATTAAACTGTATGAAGTGTTTTATGTAGTTTAGAGAATTTTATTGAAACTTTTCAGATTTTAGCTTATATAAATTTTTTTATAGGAAAAATTGAAAGAAAAAACATTTTAGTTTAATTATTCTCTTTTTAAAAATTCCTTAAAATATAGAAAATCAAAATTCAATTCTAAAACTTCCAAAAATTCAATTTTAAAATATTGAAAAATTCTGAATTTAAAAAATTTTAATTAACAATCTAAAAATTTTAAAAAAATAAATAAAGTTTAATTAAAAATTTTTTTAATTTAAATTTTTTAAAAATCGTTAAAATATTTTTAAAATTAATTTTTTAAATTTAATGTTCAAAATACTTTAAAATCATTCAATCCAGCCTGAAAAATTCAACGTACATTCTCTAAGTTCACATTTATTCAATAAAATCCGAATCATAAACTAAATTCATTATAAATGTCAAACTAATCCAAAAATGAATACAAAATAAATGTTTTAAAATGCAATTCATGATGATCTTCTCTTCCTTCCACCTTTACATTCACAGAATTCTCATTTGTATTTGTGATTTAAAGCTTTTGCAATTTATGAAAAGAGAGTTACTCTTGTTATGATCCACACGCTCACTCTCTGAAAGCTCTCACAACCTATGCATGTATTTGTGTCTCTCGCCGATTTATTTTCATTCTCAGTGAGTCAGAAAAAATTTATCAACATACAAACAATCTCTTTAATTAACAGAGAAGTCTCACCGTGGATGAAAAATTGTCACAGACTTATCATGTAACGAAATTAAATTCGACAATGTCTTCAACGAGAAATTCGAGTAAATATTGGAGGAGATGAAAAAACCAGCAGGGAGTCCATCAATAACTTCACAATTTTTTTTTTCAAGGTGGCGGTACAAGAAGCCAAAAACAACGTTCTTGAATAACACTTGAATGTAGCATAGCGCTGAAGCACCTCCAGTGAGATCTCACTCATGTCGATACGTATATACTGTCTTGATATTTAATAATGATTGAGGAGACGAAGAGATGGAGGAGAAGGAGAGAATGCAGAGTGAATGGATGGGATTTATTTAATTTATCTGTCCATCAAAAAAGATGAATATTAAACCAGAGCAGATATTCGTGTCGTAATAGGGATTCTTAATTCCGAATTTAAATATTATTCACTAAATAAGTCATTTACCCGAGCGACACAATTTAGTTATAATGACAAAATGTCAAAAAATGGTGTCGTGATGGTGGTTTTTGTTAAATTATTTTTGAATTTAAGACGCAAATTAAATACCTAAAAAAAGTTTAGAGCCTCCATTTTCCGAAAACTGAGCACTCATCAATAAAAACTCTATTATCCAACAACAAGGTGGCAAAATGCGTTCTGACATGTGTTTGTAGAAACATGAAAGACTTCATTCTGAGTCTCAAGTTACTCTCTCTTCTATTATGACAGAATAGAAAAGAAAAAGTGCAAAAAATGTATAAATTGTATTCATAAATGGGTGGCGCTGATTAATGCCACATCACATTTAATAAAATAAAGTATCCATCTGTAAATAGCCGGTGCTTTACAAAAGGAACAAAATTTGTTATTCTTGAGTTTTTCTGAATGGTCAAACTCGAGAAGATGTGGAAAAAAATGAAAGCAGTAAGAACTGTAAAGTGTAAGTCATTATGAGGAATAATCTGATGTGTAATCCATAAGAATAATAATTCTCAAATTCCATCTCTTCCATTTCTCTCACTTTCTGTTGTTGTCGAAAAAAAGATGCTTTAATTACAAGTGGGTATTAATCTTTTAAGTAAATAACTTTACATCTCTTCAATGTCCATTGTCCTCTTTTCTTTTCCTTATTTTCTTATCTGTGAGATTTATTTTGTTATTTTTTGCATTGTACCAACTGGCAGTGACATGGCGATAATTTCTTTTTGTTCTGCTTTGTGTCTCTTGACAGCAAAAAAAAATAAAATATTTTATTTCATCAGCTTGCAGAATCTTCTGGCTTTTATCTAAAAAATTACACGTGTTAAAGGTGTCAAAAATTTATTTGCTTTCCCTTTTTTGCACTTCTGTCACTCCATAAATCCATCCAAAAAGAGGGTACGAAATTTTACTTCTGTTACCATCCCTCGATATGATCACAAATTGATTTGCTTTCACTTCCAATTATCTCTCAGTTTTGTACTTTTTTCGAGCATTATTATTATTGTTATTGTTGCTGCTACATATGCAAAGGACGGAGAAATGGAATGAATGTGTTAATTAAAACATTATGGTTTGAAGTGTGATTTATGACTGCTCATTTATTTTAATGGAAATTGAATAGGAAGAGATGAGTTCAGGGACTTTTGTAAAGGAATTTAAGGGGACATGAATTTTGCAAATTGAGACATTCGATGGACAATGCTGGAATGAAATTTTTGTAATTTTATTAATTTTTGAATTTGTGTGCAATTTAGAATTTTTGGAATGTTGTTCATGTATTTCTGAGCTTAAATGCTAAGTTTAAAATAATTTTGATAATTCATTGCATTTTTACAAAATCCGCTGATTTGTGAGCCACCAACTTCAGTATCAAAGCATATATTAACCAGAAGTGGAGTTTCCATCAGATGACATTTAAGGGAAGTCATGCATCACAAAATGATCTGTATGGGAAACAAAATAATTAAGGAAGTTCAGTTTGCAACTTATAAAATTCCCCTTTTTTCAAAAAAAAAGTCTACTTCCTTGATTGAAATTTCGAAATCCCCAGCAGTGAAAATCTCAAATGAAAGGAAATTTTTTTAAATTAAAAATTACACAAATTTCTATTTGTCAAAAAAAAGTGCAAACTCATTGTAAACATTTCGTGAGAAATTGAATAAATTATTACGCAATGTTGAGATCATCAAGGGTATCCAGCTGTATAGATTGATTTTAATTACTCTCATTACATCCCACACACCTGTTGAAGTCACTAGACTTCATAATGGAATTTCCGATTCAATTTTACAAACACATCAGTGCAAACTGCATTCGCGTTTCAATAATATTTTTCTCTCTTTTTTTATTGTAATTTATTGATTTCTCTGCAAATGTATGTGCATTAAAATACTTTTAGCACACGTACTTTTGTTTTATTCCGACTATAATTATTCATTTTCGTTATTTATTTTTAGATAGAAAATCCATTCGGTATTTTTAATTCACCGTGATTCAATGGGAATTCTTTCATTATAATGGGAACATAAGGAACCATTGTTTACGTTACTTGTCTTACATAACGTCTTTTATTGGGTTTCTTTTCGGTGAATCACTTGAGAATTATATGTTAAAAGTTTTCAGGATGTAAAATTTGAAAAGCGTAAATCACCGAGTTGGAAATGACTAAGAATTTATAAATTTGGGATTCCTAATTATATATGGATAGTTTTTTTGCTAGAATGACGCATATTCTTGTGCAAAAAGGACATGATTTATATGCTGACCATCAAATTTTGATGGTCAAGTGATACTTGTTACGATTTTGTTTGTTTTATTGGAAGAAAAGATGGAAACTTTTCATTGGGAAGCTACATACAAAAATTAAATTTTTGCAAAATTAGACACATTTGGAGAATAAAGCTAAAAAATTCAGAAAAATGAATTTAATTAAAATTCAAATTCTATGTCTTCAAAAAGTTTACAGATCGACATCCTAATTATTTAGGCTCCAACAGGTTATAATCTTTACATAGAGATTATTTGAAGGTTAATATATAATCTGCGGAAGCCTTGCTAGTAATTAAGGAATATTCCAAAGCAAAGTTATTAAAAGTAAATAAAACTTGATGTATTCATCAAATACCTATTTAATAATTATTAATTTTAAGAATTGTTCAATTAGGTAATAAATTTAATTATGCTTAGTATTTTGCCATCGAATAAAATATGTTTTCTTATCCTGAATTATTGTTTTTAGAATTAAACGATAAATATAAAATCAAACGATTTGAACTTTTCCTAGTGTTAATTGCAAATATTGTCTAGACAAGTTCAAACTAAGTGCGACATAAAATAACAACAAACAATGTGTTTTCCCCAAAAATATGAAAAATATCGTATTTTCTGGTATTTTCCATTTTCGACAGGTTTTTTCATTCTTAATTCAACATCCCCTTTCCAAATATCTCATGTATTATAAAAATCCACCACCAACCCTTTCAGTCACTAAAATCTCATTCACTCAATCCCAAATAAATAAATTATTACACCAAATTGAATCTCATCCCAAAAAAATGAAAAGCATAACAATGCAGCTGTAAAATTATTTTCAAATGTCCCGAAAGAAGAGGAGAAATTCATGCGATAAACTCATCAAGCGAGCGTATGCCAACATCATCATTGCAATTATCATCATCATCAATAAGTCAAAAAAAGAAGATAAAGGTGATGAGAAACATAAAATCATAAACTGAAAAAATGTCGAAATAAAGGCACAATGCATACAGAGAGAAAGAGACAAATGGGAGAGAAAAGAGAGGATAGAAAAGGAAATTTGCATTTTACAACCGTAGATTAATCTTTTAACAATCACTTTTTAGAGATTATTTTCATTGTTAAACAACAGTTAAAGAAAAAACATTGTAAACAGAGTTAAAAATCTCTTTTATATGCCTTAATCCCGTCTACGGATGGGGGGCGGATATTGATGATGCATTTCAAACATTTTTCCCTCTTTCATATTCTGTGAGAGACATTCGCAGGTCGAAAAAAAAATTATTTGTACACAAATTATGTACGAAGGACACACACAGAAAAAAATTACTTTTGGCTTTCGAAAGGAGGTGCTATAAAGTAATAAAGCAATTGACAACATAAACAATTTAAAGGTTGATGCTCACAAACCACCGAAATTCCAAGAATTTTTTCGCACCCTTAGTTCTTTTCTTAGCCTGTGAAGAAAATTTATTCTCAATTTTTATTTCGTCTTTTTGTGCTTGATGAATGCTATTGCCTTGAATTTAACATTTTTTTTCTCTCTCACTGTGTGACTGCTACCTAACAGCATTCAAATTATCTACTGCAATTTATGTGATTTATGAAAGAGAGAAGATAAAAATAATGTTTTTTGTATTGGAGATTTTTTTGGTGTGGACAACAAGTGCAATTTGTTGAGCTACTTTAAGTGATAAAGTTGCCTTGAAAATTATGACCAGAACCTGATTGCTGAGAAGATTCAAAATTATGTTCAAAAATTTACACTTTTTTAAAGATTGTTTAGAAATTTTTGGTGATAATAGTGTGGGGTGTCTGCATACTCATAACAGGCCTTTTACTCGAGATGGCAAATAAACTTTAGTGATTTTTTTTTGAAAATCCAAGATTAGTAACTCAACATTATACCGCTATAACATTCCATTAAGTTGTCATGAGAACTTGAGGGATATCCTTACAATTAACTTTACTCTTGATTTTTGATGATATTTTTAAGATATTTTGTAATGACTTGGACCTCGCTAGGATGAAGCGTGTTCTGTAGAAATAATCTAAAATACGAATAAAGATGAAACTAAAATTCTAGCCATCAAAAAACGACAGCTGACAGTTTTTTATTAAAAGCTGTGTCTCAGTTCTAATTAGCTTTGTATTCGCCTCTACTTGATTGTCATAGAAGCAACGAATCTCTAACTTTATTCATCATACCCACACAATCTGCAACCAATCACACCCAATATCCATAAATAATATTGATGCTAAGTAAATTAAGACATCAAGTAGCAATGTTTGCCTCCTTAAAGTCTAGTTTTCAGCTACTTACTTGAAAAAAGGACAACCGAAAGAACAACAACATAAATTGGACAACATCACTGCACAATCATCGAAGGGGCTGCAATGTTTACCTAAAGCGGTGCATTTCTATAACTGCCTAATGTCATAAAAAAAGACTTTTTTAAAGGAACATAAAACAGATAAACAGCATAGGCAATATGCTTAGACGAAACACAAAAAATTACCTTTATGCCCCTTTTGTTATCCGCAGATAATAAAAATTTATCTACATTTCATTCCCGTAAAAAGGTGATGCTCATAAAATTTCACATAAAACCACCGATAATTCCTAGAAATCATTGACTTTTTTCGAACATTTTTATGACTTCTCCTTTTCTTCATTTCTTTTAATTACTTTATTACTCACTGTACGATGCAGAAGATGAGAACTTTTTAGGCATTTGTGCCTAGTTTTTTGTATGTTTCTTCATTTTTCTATAACTTTTTAACCTTTTTTGGAGGAAATGAGGCATAAGTGTGCTCACTTTGGGTAGATTGGACTGGGACATATCCAGTTTTTTTGTGTAGAGGGTGTGAAATCTTTATGTATTGGATATTACCAACTTTACAAGGATTTCGACCCATGAGCCTTATCTCACCCTTTCTAAACACGTACTTAGAGTCCAAAGCTAATATTTGATAGAATTTTAACAAAAATGCGCTCAAGTCATCAATCCAAACCATGTGTCTTAAAATTTCTTCAAAAAGAATCCCGTCAAAGCTAATAAAAAGCATAAAAAACATTCCGTATGCATATAAATTGCACCCCTTTTTACAATACGTCAAGCTCCATTATCCTTTAACTGTTTGCTCAAGCTTGTCATGGAAGTGATGAGAATACAAAAGAGGAATGTTTGAAGAATATTTTTTTTCAAAAAGACTAATCAAACATCGGTTTATTGTGTGTATTTATTATGTTATACAACATCATTGCATATTTGGTCTCGTGAACGTGTTAAGATCCCAATTCTTATGCTCCATCAACTTTACTTTAAGAATGGTCATATCGGCATACATTAATCGGTTCCACTCAGGGCTTGTTTACCAGTTTATATGTATTTTATGACAATGTAACAATTTGTATATGGATAATGTATTGTAAAGAAATGGAGAGGATCTTAATTTCTATCTAAACACATAAAACAAGAACAATATAAATTGCATGCCAAAACGCATATCGTTATGGTACATTAATCGAGAATCCTCGAGGCGCCCGTTTTTCATCACTTAAATGGTTACAGAAACTGAATTGTGCATGCAAGGTGAATGTTTGATGAATTTTTATAGAATTGAAGTTGGATAGGACGCATTTTTGAATTGATTTATATTAGGCGTGAATTGACATGTCATACTTAGTTTCGAACCCAGAATTGATATTCCACATGGGTGTACTCATGAGGGCCTGATGGGGTCTGGAACATCCCTCGAATTTTGAACTTCAACTAAAAAAATTTCTCCTGATATAACGTCACAACATTTAGTCTCAAAGAACAGTTCCACTGCACTCCAGAGCCACATTTGCTATGAAAATTCCAGAAACCTAAAAGACATATAACCCGACCCAAATAATCCATATCCCTATAAAAATCCAGCTAAATGATATGCATTGAAGAATATGATATGATGAATTATGATGGATAGAAGTTAAAATATACGAAAGAAGTTTAAAAGAAGGTGAGATTTTGTAAAGCAGATCATATCATAAGCTTTACATTTTTTCACCAGTCCATTGTCTTATCACGACCGACTTTGAAGGATGAGTTATTTAATAAAAAAGTGCGGCAAAAGTTGAGGCGAATGAGCTATAATAATATACATTCATATACGATCGACAATACGTAAAAGGGAAATAAGAAGCAATGAGAAACGTGTTTTGATTCATTTCTCTCTTCTTTTTTTACCTTTCGCGCAGTTGCACATTAACATTATGTATATAATTTTAAATTCATGGAATTTCGATGGAATTTACGCGAATAATGTAGAAATTTCTTGGAAATTTATGTGTATCTCCTTTCCCTCTCTCATGGCATGTACAGATAATATTATTATTTTATTGAGATGATGACGTTGAATAATGACTCTCTGGGGAACACATTGGAAAATTTTGTTTTTGATAGTGATGTAGAGTTTTGGTTGATTGTTGAGGGTTTCCTTAATCTTGATCAATTGGGCTCGTCAAAATGATCAATATCTGCTTATTTTATCAGTATTTCTTGACTAGTGCGCCAGACCTTAGCAATCAAACTTACACCTGTATTATATAGTGGGCTTCGAACCATTTCTTTGCAGATATTTCAATCTATTGAGCATTTCAAATCAAAGAATCTCAAAGTCCCAAACCAAAACACAATTTAAAGCCTTATTCAACTTCCAGCGGCAATAAGTTACTTTGTTGTCGCGAAGAAACAAAAAAAATCTTTCAAAAAATCATTCTTGTGTAATTTTTGATATTCAAATAATTCTAAATAAATATTTTCAAACTCAAGAATGTCCAAAAATATCTACATCTAATTGAAAAGTTAAACATCACCGAGATGAATGCATAACGAAAAATAGATGTGAAAGTAGATGATGAGAATATAATAACAAAAGCTAACAGGAAGATAATGTTGACAATTCATTGAGATGTCAAATGTTGGGTAAACTCTTTTTCTAGTGGTTTTGATGCATTGATGGTTTTTGGGTAAAATCTGTGTGTTAAGTGGAATTTTTTAAATTACTTTAATGCTTTAAATCGGTTAATTTGAATTTTTTGCATAACTGAGCGGTAATGATAACCAAATTGTTTAGGAGATGCCGTGATGTTGTCGTGGTTTTGGTATCTGTTTGAAGTTCATGCAACAGCCAGCATTGTAAAGTACTTTAGCATCACGATCTGATAACAGTGTCTTACGTAGCATGCAGACAGAGTGACATCATTGAGTTACCTTGGCAACCTGACGAACATTGTCACTCGGAACTTGATTTGATTGAATGTAATGATTTAAGACACGTTTATTAAGGTTCCTTTATTTTTTTAGAATTTTAATATATTGATTTGCTGCAGAGTCATAAAAAATAACTAAACTTTTACATCATCCAGTTTCTAATAGGTGAAATTTCTAGAAAATTCCCACAATAGGTAAAAAATAGGACATAACCTATTCTTCCCACCATATTCTAGCTAAATTCACACTAAACTCCTCTTCAACTCTTATAACATTAAAAAATATTATCATAATAATCATTAAAAACCCGACGCTATAGTAATAATGGAACAAATACCAATTATAATAGGATTTTGTTATCAAAATAGACTAATGCAATTTTCCAGGAATTATATTCTTAGTTACACGTGCTTAATATTCCTGAATATCCATCACGACTGTTAGTAAATTTAAAAATGGTTGATAAAATGTTTAAATCTCAATTAACTAAATTTATTCTTGAAATTTTATGACTATTTTCATTCTATTTTATTGACTTTCTCTTTGACTTTTACGACCACAAGAAGCAGCTTCACATTATGACCCTATCATCATTAATTATTAAAAAATTTATATCAATCCAGAAAGTCGTAAAAATTATTTTATGTAGGACCTCATAGAAGCTCTTAATTAAATTGTCATAAGAGGTTTTTTATTGCTTTTTTGGAAGCTGTTACATATTTTTTAAGTGAATATCCAATTTTTTTTAAAAAAAATTCAATTTAAGTTAAAAATTTCAATTGCTAATTATTTTATGATTTCATTAAATTTCAATAATTCCTTCACAAAACGCCCAATTCCAGACACCTCAACACAAAGCTGTTATCAAGTCAATTTATTCATTAATGACTTTATTTACGCGACAGCTTTGGAGTCAAAACTGAACCATTAAATTAACATTTTGCATATCTTTTCAAGACCTGAGCATTCACAAATTTTCAGCCTCGTAAATTACCAACGAAAGAAAACAAATTATCACAAAATTTTCCACATTTGTGTCTCGTTTCTTTCTCTGTTTGTTATCGTTCTTCTTCGTTTCAAAAGTCGAGAAAAAAAAAGTTATACAAACATAAAATTTTTGTACACCAAAAAAAACTGAAATGAAAATAAAAAGACATAAAATAACAACAAATGAGTGAAACATTTCATGGTAACGATTTAAATGAGTTTTGCTTTTAAATGCCTTTTTGATACTTGGACTGTTTTAATGCCACATCGTTCGTACCACACACATTGTCACCAGAAAAATGCAAAGAAGCATCTATATGAAAAAAGGTTAAAATAATTCGCAAAATGATGACAAAAACGTATGACGAGTTGTGTCCACTGAATGACTATGAAAATCACGATAAATCTTCTTCTTCCTCAAGTCTTTCTGCCCGTTTTTGTGCTGAAAGAATTCCATTTTGGAGCAATTTTCAATTTTCAAAAGGAGCGAGAGAAACGAGTGAGTGAGAACGAGATTGAAGCACACACAGATTGCAATTTATCATCATTCCTCATTTTTAGCTGATTTATGTGACACAATGTGTGGCTTTTGTGTTCATTTTGATGGTTGATTTGATGACTGTTTTAAATTGATGGGGATAGGAATTGAATTAAATAATTTTGGAGGAGATACTTGAAGTTTTGTTTTGAATTAGCTTGGTGGAGCAGTTGTCTTACAATTTGAAACCTGGTGCCAATTTCTAAGGCTACCCTGGGTACCCTATCCACCGACGTAGTACCCTAGGGCATCCCCACCTATCCTGCTCTAGGACACTCTAGGGTATACCCTACCTACCACGGATGACCCCTGAATATTTTAAATTGACACGAGGATCATATTTTGATATTCAGCAGAGAATTTTTAGTTTATCAATTTATGAGCAACTTGTAAAGAAGAATTCTTGAGATAATGAAAATTTTGACACAAGGGAAGACGAGAGGTCCAAAAATTCAATTTAGGAAGTAAAATTCCTCAAGAAATGCACTTCATGCACCAATTTTTACAATTCCTCACCTCCCAAACTTTCCATTCCAATTGTTGTTGGCTTATAAAGTCATTTTATTTTATATATACATATTTTTGGGGTCTCATTGCATTCCTATATATGCCATTAATTTACTTTGATTTCTTTTCTTTGATTTCATCCAAACATCCTGTGTTAATCATTACTCCAAGTCAACAAGAGATGAAATAAAACTGAAAAAAGGTAATTTTTGAGTCAATCAACTCAAGAAAAGAATTCTCATTTTGAAATAAATATGATGCCTGGTACGAGCATATACACATATCAAGATTATTATCAGAAAAGTTTGTAATGATTACTCATCTCGTTCTTTCGTGCGTCGCTTTATTTGTACAACATTTTTTTTCGTGTGTGACTGGATCGAGAATTATGAATGAGTTCCTCTCAAACTGACTCTATTTGTCTCATTTCGTATTCAATTGAGCGCCAAATAATAAATTTTTTTCAACCTTTTTCCATTTATTTTTTTCCTACTTCGTCTAACTAATGGCATATAGACTTTATGAATCAGATGTGAATGAACACAAGAGGAGACTAATAAATTTACATAAGATCACGTTCACTGAAATATTCTGATGAGGTTGCGTATTTATCTATCAATAATATATTCAAGTGATGGCAATTCGAGTTGTTTTTGATGCTGGATTATTATTCTAGATTCTCGAATTTCATTGAGAATCGTGAGCGATTTATATGCAACAAATACGAAATAGGATCATGTTTTAGATTTATAATAAGAGCTTGATGAAATTAATTTTTTATTGAGTCATGTGAATGACCTCGTCTAGGGAAAATTTTGTTGATGAAGGCTTTTTTGCATTATTTTGAAATTTCACTAAGCCAATATTAATCTATTTTGAATTTTAGTTCTCAGACAATTTGACCTCTTTAAAGTGCAAAAAAGCTGTCACAACTTGATAATGAATCAATAAAATCGCATCAATATGTCAATTACAAAATCTTCACAACAATTTAGTTTTCATCGCTATAGTAACAATTACTAGAGTCATAGCTCGTTTAATTTGAGTGAGAAAATACTTTAATTCTTATTAGACCACCAATGCAGCCAACACCTCAGTACAGTGGCGTAGCCAGGGGATCTAGACCCCCTTGAAATATGTATGGACATAAATTAGGACCCATTCAAATAATTTAAAATGTCGTTTCTCCACGAAAAAATTCTGGATACACCCCTGCCTCAGTAGGTCTGGGTCCGAAGCGTCTTATAAAAGTTGCAAAATGTTATCAAAAGAATTTTTTAAACAAAAATGATGACCGTTAAGTCAGGATTTAATGTTTTGAGACTTTTTTTCAAATTTTTAGTGTGTCGCGTGCTAAAGAGTTTAAGAATCAATGATTTTACAGACAAATCAGCAAAACAGTATGACTTTCTCACCAGACAGAATTTTCTAGCAATAACTTGTGAAATGCGAATCAAAAAAGAGTCGGAAAATTGACAGTTACTATGGATACAAAAAAATCGACAATTCTAACACTCATGCTTTATTTATTAATAAAAAAATTATAGACACAATGTAAATTAAAATGACCATTTCATCACTGATACATGGAAGTGAATTCTGTCTGCTCACATCTAATTTAAATGAAAGGACACGTCTGATGCATACGGAACTGTGATTATTCATGCTTAGACAAGAATCTTATTTCTAAGAACAAAGGTTTAAGAAAGAATTTTTCAACTTCCTTTGTGTCGCTGTGATGTTCAGCCACTATGCTGTCAACAATTGCTTTACATTTGCTTGCCTTGTGGAATTTTTGGGGTGAATTATTTGGAAGTTGTGAAAAGTTTCTTCAGAATTTAGGATTTGATGAAAAATTAAGAAAATTCGAAAATTGATTCAAACAACATCAAGACATTGAAAATCCACAAAAACTTCAAAATAGTTCGCGCCAAAAAATCTGACAAAATTCTTCCAAGTCTTTACACCACACATCCATGAAAATAAACCATTTAACCAGCAAATAAATATCTCACCGTGAAGAAAAAGAGTCAAAAAACACACACCGATGATTATCAAAATTAATTAATGACTTTTTACGTTGCACATTGTTGTTGCTGACTTCTCTTAGCGCAAACAATATTTTGTGCTTGTTCTTGGCCACTTTTTCGTATGTAAATCGTTCGCGATTCCTTGCCTCATTCATTCTTTCAGCTCTCTTTTTCATTCCTCTCGTTTTCTTGTCTTTTATGTTGTTCCCATTACTGTTTAACATCGTGTTATGGCTTGTTATGGATATACAATTGTTATTTATATTGGAGTAGCCCCGAACGATATTAAAGCACACGAGAAATGGTTCTGTTTTGTAGCATTTTGTTGTGCGAAGCCGGTTTTCTTTTTTAATTTATCAATACCGAAAATGAGGTGCGTCAGGTAAAAACAAGGAAAGAAATCAGATGAAAAAATTAATTAATTGAAATGTTAAAAATGAGAATTGAATTTTGCGGTGGTTTTTGAATTGAAATTATTGCAAAAAATTACAGATTATTCATTTAAATGTTCTTGAGATTCTGTTTGAATCTTTCGATGTCTTCGACTGTAGCCAAAATAAATAACTAATCCAATTCCAACCCAAATCGCAAATCTGATCCATGTAGCTTTATCAAGTTCCACGATGAGATGAATATTAATCATAATTGAGAGTGCTGGGAACCATGGATTGAATGGAGCTTCAAATGATAATTCTTTTGAAGATTTTGGTTGTCGACTTATCATTGTCATCACTAAAATCATTCCAACTATTGGAGTTACAAGGAGAATAATTGAGATCAAATCACCTTCTGAAATTTTATGACCAAACTGTGAAATCATCACAGACATCCATGAACTTAATACTGCAAAAATTGCCACAAGAAATGTGACTAAATTTGATGAAAATTTCGTTGGTTCTGTGAGATATGAACAATTAAAAAGCATAGATAATGTTGATAGTTCTGGATCCTCAGTACCATTTAAATCAAGTTCATCTCCGCCCAAATCATCAATTTCATATCGAAGGATCATAACACAGGCAGCAACAATAGAATATGCCATGATCTAAAAATACATTTAGAAAATATTAAATATTTAACTATCTAATGATTGTTAAGACTTACCGTTCCAATACTCAGCATACTAACGAGTTGATTCAAATTGAAAAGCATCGACAGTAGTCCAGTTAATAAACCAGCAATCAATGTACCATAAAATGGTGTTCTAAATTTAGGATGGATTCTAGAAAAAACTTCAAAAATCAAGCCATCATCAGCAAGAGCATAAATAATTCTTGGAAGTGGAAACATTGCACCAAATAAACTTGAAAACATTCCAAAAATGGCACCAAACGTGACAATATATTGTGGGATAATCCATCCAATTTGATGAAAAGCTGTTGGCAGTGGAGCCACTGTGTCTTGTTTAAAATATGGCACCATCAATGTTAATGCAGTAGAAATTCCAAAATATGAGATAAAAATGATTATTAATGAAGTACAAATGGCAAACGGTATGGAATGTTTTGGATCTTTTGCTTCTTCACCAGCCGTAGCAATGACATCGAATCCAACGAATGCAAAAAAGCACATTCCAGCACCCTTTATTACACCAATAATTCCGTATGGTAAAAAACCACCATTTCCAAATCCAGATGGTACAGATTCAGCTGGAATCTGCCAGTAATCAAAGTTTGCATTTATGCAACCGCAAACAGTGACAAATACTACAAGTGATACATTGACCATAGTGACTGAGAAGTAAATGATAATTTTTTAATGATTCATCAATAATTTTATAAATTTACATACAGATGTTACTCACGCGAGATGACTCTCGAGCACCAAAGGCTAGTCCAACTAAAATAGAGTGAGATTAAGTTAGATTCGAGCTAGTAGTATAAAGTAATCTAAAAGTAATCATTCGAAACAGTTTTTTATAGTCATTTGACGTAAAATTATCAATAGTCTGAGATTTACAAAATAAACCCCTTTCAAGAACAAGTTCTGTTAAGCTCAAAATATCTTCAGCATCAAATTTAAAGTCTTCAACTCACGTGTGATTACAAAGATAATTCCAAATGCCATAAAATCTGCATACGGTCCCAAAAATGGGACATTTATTGGCACCAACTTGATCATAAATTTGCTTATTTCATTTCCAGTTATGGCGTCAATATAATTGGAAATTCCTTTTGCAACACTAGCACTTCCGATTGCATATTCAAGAATTAAATTCCATCCGATGATAAAGGCCATAAATTCACCAATTGTAACAAAACAGTAGATGTAAGCTGATCCAGCCTTTGGAACTCGAGCACCGAATTCAGCATAACAGAGTCCAGCTAAAAGGCTTGCAAAGGCAGCTATAGCAAATGAGAGGACAATTCCTGGACCTGCAAAATTTCTTGACACTTCACCGGATAGGACATAGACCCCAACACCCATAGTAGCACCAATTCCAAGTATTGTCAGATCCCATTTTCCTAAATATTTTTCCAACAGACTCTCACTGACTATCATTGGCTTCTTCCGAACCAAAGATTGATAGAAATTTTTGAAACTCATAATAAAATAAAACTTGCCACTTTTGCGATAGCTACTTGAATACTAACTGACAATTTTATATTTAGTTTGATAATTTGTAATACTTTGCTTACTATACTCATGATAATTATGAATTATATTGCTACACATACTACATTACATTTTAGTACGTCAGCATTGCATTTGAAAACATTGAAGTGATAAAAATGAAATAGTAATTTTTATATGATTTTGTAGACTGTGATGCCACAGATGGGATGAAAGATTGTCTCGTAGGATAAGAGAATCTAAAAATATCACATAATTGCGTACATTTTTCAAAAAAAGTCGACAAGTGGATATATGTTGATTATAATTGTAGCAACTTGACGACATTTTTTTTATCTATCTGTGTAAAAACTTTCCGATAAAGTTGATTTTTCTAAGTACTTATTAAGTTCCATGTGCCCCCTACTAAGTTGTAAATAAGTACTCAGCAATCACACATCAAACCTTAGTAAATTTATGAGAGCTTTTCAAAAATTTCATGTTTCTCATGGAAATCAAAGACCAGCTCCCGACTTGCCATACCATTTTTCACTTCTGATGAAATGTAAACAGTAAGTGAGCTGTTGTTTACAACATTGTAATATGTGTGAGATGTGATGATAAATTGAATGAAATTTGCGAGGCGAGAACAAGTTGAACAAGTTGTGGAACAAAAGAGATACTTAAGGTACGGAATTTTTGATCATTTTTCATTTGATTCTTTGATACTTTGTTGCATGAGTTTTGGTGTTGATAATTTTTAGTTCCACGTTTTGCAGTAGACAAAAATTTATCTTAACTCTTTTTATAATGTAGAGCAAGTTCACTAACCTCGTAATACATGTCAGCCTGAACACGGTAATCTAAAAATCATGACATTACTCATTCCAAAAGCCAGGCGCTTTAGCCTTGGATCAGATTACTTTCCTTGTCTAAAATCTATAGTTTCGGGCAATTAGTACCAACAACATCATCAAAATCACCAAAACCATAAAAAAATCTCGTCTGATTTGCAAAAAGTTTAATGGCTAGACAAAAAGTTTTCATACAGTCTTGATAGACATGTCTCTAACCTTACCGTCTGAAAAACTTGAACATTCTATAACGCCAGTGTATAAAAAATCAGACCCAAATCAACATTGAAATTTCATTTGCAGAAATAGCACAAACCGAGATGTTAAACCTATCATTTTAATATTTATATCTGTGTGCTTTATTCGCACGCATATTTATCATTGTGAATACATAAGCAGACGGTAGACGAAGTGGTATGCAGACATTATAAAAATTGTCCATTGTTCTCATGAAATTTTAAAAGTCGTCGAGAAAATAAAAATGAATTAACTGAAAAATCTGCCAAAAATATCGATTATTATCAAGCAGTCGTAAACAATCAAGAAGCGTCCATTAAATTGCCGCCACGTACAAGTTTTACACAAGAGCCTAAATAAATACAATATAATGGTGAAGATGCGTTAAAAAAGAAGAGAAAATTGCAATTAATTTTTCACTCGAATTTATAGCCTCTTACGCGGTACTTGAAAGCATAAGTTGCAGAGACGATCACCAAAAAAACTTCTTTTTTTGAAGTTAATTCATGTTCACCATGGTGTTTTAATAATTTTTTCATGCTTCTTAAAGTTTGGGCTTATTAGCGTGAGGATGGCTAGGGGATACTTACAAGAAAACTGTTTTAACGGTATGATACGAATCTTGGAAGTTGATTGTTGTGGTATATTAATGCTATACCAATGGTTAGCATATCCAGTCAGAATACATCTATGTTGTACAATAGGGTATGTCTTTGGACTTTCATTTGCATTTTTCTAAAGTTCAAAGTACGATTAAGATACACCCAAAGCATATAGACCCTGGGGTCATATCCTGGGTCATAGCATATAATTGGCTTATCAAGTTATTTTATTACTGTATAATTGAGTAGCAAGTAAGAAGAATGATATAAAATTGAAATTATCATAAATTCCTGTTTGTAATGTCGCGAGAATTATGCGAACCCTTCTCATCGACAACATTCTATAAAATGATGAGAAAATCGGCATCTGGTGGGAATCGAACCCAAATTCTCATAAAAGATAAGGTTAAAGTATTCTGGTCAGTTGTCTAACCACTGTACTCTTGCATTGGCAGATTTGCCTCTATCAATGAATGAATTCTCATGACTCTAGTTACCCTAATCAAGACAATATTGTCGATTGTTCCTTACGCTTCCATTATAACACAATATCCCACCGTAAAAAGAAGGAATAAAAAAATTGTAATTCATGAACGACTTTTTATGGTGGGTACTCCTTGATGTTCTGTTACTCCTTTTAGTTTATTGTTCGCATTAATTTATCTTTAAGCTCTTCTGTGCGCTTCTTCTTTTCCGCTGCTTCGCCCTCTATCTCTCTTTCATCCATTGAGTGATAAAGATGCCGCGAAACAAGCTCAAGACAAACAATCTCTCTTCTTTATTTCTGCTTACCTTCGCTGTTTTTTTATTGTTGCTTCAGTTTCTCATTCATGAAAAATTTTCGTTAAAGAGATTTTTAAGATATAGAACATATATTATGTTGGTGCCTGTTGTCGTTGTCGCGATTTTTTTTTTGGACAAACATGTACAATATTGTAGTCTTGTGAAGAAAAAGAGATGGAAGAACTAAAAAAGTATAATAAAAACAACATAAGAAATCTTGTTAGTTTTCTGCTGTTTCTCGAACTTAATTTTTCTTTTAAAAAATAATTTTTTGGCTGCTATTTTAAGTGGTAATGTCTTGAGGCAGTTGACTCTTCTTATTCTGCTTTTTGGCTGTTGATTGTTTCTCGGCTATAAATGGTTTTGTTGTCGACATGGCCACAAACAAGAAAACAACATAAGAAAATGTACCAAAAATGATAATGGACAAGAGGGACTCTTTTAGTCGATGCGGCATTTTGGAAGAATTGATATAGCTTGGTGTATGTTTGGTTAGTTCTTTCATTGACTGACTTTTTAAAGTGAGTGATGAGGTTACAATGTTATGGTTTCAGTTTCAATCTTTCATTTTATTTCGTCAAATAACCACAAAATATTTAGACTGAAATTTTGTCTCAATTCAACACAACTTTGCCTCAGTTTAGAACAATTCTACAAAAATCCAAAAATACCAAAAATCAGAACATGCTACTAAAAAGGCGCTCTAATAATCTTCCATCTTTTGCTCCTCACATTTTTTTTATTTTGTTATTATTTTTATTTACTTTTGTGGTTTCATGCTTTTTTTCTTGCTTGCGGTTTCAGAATGGCCTACATCGTTGACAAAATTGTGAATAAATTAACAAACTAGTGCTGATAATGCCTTAATTAAAAACACGCTAAACAGTATTTTCTGTCTTCGTCTGTGTCTCGGTCGTTCTTTTACTCATTTGTGCGCGCGATATGCCTCAGTCATTCATTGATTTAAAGCTTAAATATTCTTTTTAATTCGCATTCTTTATGAGATTTTTGGGGCTACACGGGGAGAGAAAAAAAATGAGAAAGAGGAGAAAAAATTCATTAAAATTTATTACAAAAATTGATTTGTTAGGCTAACAATCATGAGTCCTAATATCACAAGGCATTAACAACATACCAATCTGGAATAAAGGAGAGAGAGAAGGAGAAAAGGCATAAACAAGACAAAGCATGAAAGATGAAGTGAAAAATAAAATAAATAAATAAATTACCAATCTTAATAGCTGTGAGAAACCGCTCGCTCGTTAGTTTCGTGATGCCAAAAAAATAAGCAGAGCAGCACAAAAAGGGAGAGTGCATAAAATGAGCTAAAAAGGCATAAAGCATAATATGAGTTAATAACATGGGCGCGATGCAGTTTGTTCCTACTTCTTTCTACCATTCTATTCGCGTTGTGGTTTCTCGCATTGTTTCATTTCATTCTTTATTTCATATCAATTCAACTTCGAGTAATGCCGGTAAGTTATATGAAGCCCTTCACCTTTTCACACCAAACTGTACGGCTGAGGTGTTGAGACGTACGTGAATGTAGGCTTAACAGTCATCAGAAGATCGATGACGATTTTGTATTAACTTATTTAATGTAGAGTGAGTTGATTATTAGCATGGTGTGGTAAAGACTGAGGAGTTTTGACAGGTTGCTGTACATAAAGGATAGTGCTTTTTGTGGTACTTTTAAACATAGCCATTGAACACATACTGCTCTATGCTGTTCTGTTATATTAATTAACTAACTAAAATAATCAATATTTGACTAATTTTTCCACAAAATAATTTTTTCGAATTTTTCAGCATACATTAGTTCTTCAAACATTTAGCTTAGTAATCCAGAAAAAATTAAGCCTCCTGTCCAGTTCATTTAATTTAAAACAATTTGAATCTCTTCACAAACACAAAATTATCTTCTCACAAAGCGACGACTTCTCTAAATCTCAAAACAGCGAAAACAGAAAAAAAACAACTCATACATGACCATATCATGAAACCGAGTATTATAAATTGGGCAAGGAATGAATGAAAGAAGGAGAATAAAAATACATAATAATAAAGTAAGGTAGTGATTCTTCTCCTTTCATTCAATTTTCTACCTTTATCACGATTTAATTTAAATAAACTTTATTTTCCTGCTCTACGTCTCTCACTCTCATCCACCGATTTCGTGCGGATCATCATTTCTTTTGGCACTGGAGGATATCATTAAAAAAGCTAAGAGTTAATGAAGCAACCAAAAAAATGCTTCATTATTATTTATTTTGTGTTGGTGTATATGATTGCATCATATTTTTATTTCATTCGAATATTTGGTGTGCTTACATGAGGACGACCAGAAAAAAATGATAAAAAGGAGAAACACCGACGACTGTTTATGCAATTTTTATTAATTTTGAAAAATATTTTCGTAAATTTTCGTTGTTAGCATCGTCCACTATTGTTGTTGGCTGATAGAATGATTAACCTTCCATATTTTTATTTATAATGAATGCAGTTAGTAGGAATGGACAGAAGCTTGTTGTAAAATTAAAGCGCATATTTTTTGTAGCTTTTTGAAATTGAGAATGTGGGAATCAAGTGAGAGGATGTGTTTTAGAAAGTTAGAATGAGTCACAAGTAGCCTCAACAAACGAAATTTCAAAATAGTCTACTGTCCTCAACCATACTGTTTGTCGATTAACTTCCAAATCGTATCCAGAAATTTCTTTTTTTTGGGGGGGAGGGGGGGTGGGTTAAATATATTCAGTTATCTTTTCGTCGTGACCTTTCTTTGAATTTCCTTTCGAATCATAAATGTATTGGTTTTCAAAAAATAGAGAGGGGGTTGACCCCTTGGATATAACCATGCCAAGTAATTCCTCTCTACTTTTACGGATTTTTTTCTTCCAATTTTCTAGGATTTTTTGAGATAATTTAGAACATTAGATCAAAATCTCCTTAGATCATCGCAAAGCGAAAAATAAGATTGAAAAGTTAATATCTTTCAAGTTAGTTTCTGTTCAGGATTAAAACCATTGACCATTTAGTGAGTCACACAACTTCCAAAAGATCCCTTAACCCACCAAAATATCCTCTCATCCCAAAATGTGCATGAAAACACAAACCTCACTCAAAAAATCAAGCTAAAAATAAAAAAGATTGATTCGTGCAAATGTAAAAGCATTTTAATGATCATTTATTTTCGGCAATGGAATTTTAGGGTCCAATCATCATCTCTCGACTTTTTTCCATTGCTCTTTTCAACATCCAAAAGGGTCTATCTTTAGTCTATTAAATTTTGCATTTGAATAAAAAAACTTTTTCCGTCTGTCTCGACAGATACGTAATTTTCTTATCTTAATGTGATCATCATAGTCACAATCGATCGATAAATCTCTTTAATTTATTTAAATTTTATTTTCTCTTTAACTTTAAACGATCTTGGATGATTTCAAAGAGATCCGCGACTTTTTCTTGAGTGTCCATCCTTCTCCATCAATTTGAAGACAAAAAAAGAGCAGAATGGAAAGATTAATTCAGTAATGTGCATGTGAAAAAGCTAACAAGAGATGAGAATGAAAGGAGAGGAAGTATTACGAATTTGATGATGAAAAATGTTTTATTTTTTCTTTTAAAAAAAATTTGCATAATAAAAACTATAATTATGTGCCGAAAAGTGATGGTTTTCGTTATTTTTTTGATGTTCTCGGCTTGGAAGGAAAGCTCAGGTTAATGGATGTTCAGATTAAGGGGATTTTGTTGCAGAATTTGTTAGAGTTTAGCTTGCATTATGTCTGTTTGTTGGTTTTGAAAGAGTTTTCTTGATCTAAGTTGTCTTTTAGATTTTGGTGACCTCGTCATGGGGTCTATCAATATTGAGTCTACCTTATTTATAAGCACTGACTGGTTTTTGTAATAATTCTCTTATTAATTAACATTTTTCTGGATTTTTGAAACTACATTTTGATACCTTCTCCTTACCCAAGTTCTGTAAATGATCTAAATTAGTTTAATTCAAGTTGAAAATTATTAAATACTGCGCTTTCACAATCATTTCACTTAGCTCTTTCAAAATTACAGCAATATGAACGAGAAAGATCAATAGTAATCAACATATTTTGTATTAAAAGGATTCTCATCTTACTCCAGCTAAAATATGAATGATGAGATTGTCATAAATCACATGACAGACGTGAAAGAATTTATAACTCTTTACGATCATCAGCATGAGAAGAAGTAAGTTATAATACAGCAAAAAAATCGAATTAGGTCTTAGTCATCACCAAAATTTGATTAGCGGTTAAATTGAGTCTTTCACACGTGGAATAATTTGATGACCACTTCGTCACTACGATCGAAAAATCTGTGAGAAAGTAATATCATTTTAAGCATAATCAATATATTGTCGCTCACCACATGATCCTAATAGCACAATTATAAGAGTCGGCAACGGTATTAATTGGAAATGATCAGTCAGCAACTGCCACAAAAATGTTAATCTGCGATCGACCACCTAGCTTACCAATGCCAATTTTATATTCAACATCCCCAACAACTCGGCACGTCGTTGATTCACATATTTTTGTGTATATGTGATATAAAAATCTTTGTGCGAAATAAACTCATAAAAATGTCATAAATTATTAAATACAAGAGCAAGTCAGAGAGAAAAAAAATTGTGTATGAGATATAAAATTATGAAAATAAAAAAGGAACATGAGAAAGAATGTGAAACATTTTTTTCCTTCTCTCCGTTTGCCTTTTGATTCCACTAAAAAACACGTAATAATTTTTGTGGTGGCCGATTGTGGGAAAAAATTTTTTCCTACCTCGCTTACTTATTAAAATAAATTTCATCTTCATGTCCATTTAATCATAATTTTGTGTACGATTGTTTGTCGTTTGCGTGATCTTATAATAAATGTGAATATCTTAAATCCAACCATGTCCGAAAATTGGCAGGTATTCGACAACTTGTAACTAGAATTTCTTGACAATTCATGACGAAATGTGACGAAAAAATCGTTGATTTGTTGTTAAGTGCTGTATACTAGATTCTGTTAATTGATTGTTTTTGTTGAGGGCAGTTTTAGGAAGAAATTAATTCACAGATTTTCATGACGTTTCTTATCAGGTTTAAGCTTAAAATAACATTTGTAAAAAACGTGATTTGTAAAACGTTTTGCTATAATTTGAGACACTCAACATAAGTTTATGGCTTACTGGTGTAAACCTCAAAACTTGATATCATAATTTTGATATACACTGTGATTCGTTTTGGATAGAATCATCCACCACTTGTTAAGCTTAAGATATTGTAAGGACACAAGTATGTCAGTAAGTTCTGAAATTTAACCACTTCTAATTTAGTTCCAATTGATAGACTGGAATGTATCTAGTTTTAATCGTACTTGTCCATACGTGATTTGATCGCTGAAATAAATTCCCACTGATATGAATTTCCAACTATACTTGACCTATGGTCGGACCATGAACCCTTAGAGCCACTAATGTCATTCCACTTACCTAACTTAACTGTCTGAAAGACTTGATCAAATCATAATCAATCTTCCAAAAACAAATTATTAGGTAGATGCCTCTAAAGACAACGAAATAACCACTCGATACGTTTAACTCATTTTTTGTCACATATATTGACTGTTGACTACAAAAGATCAATTTTCATCTTAACCAACTTTATAATTTAATTTCCTGATTTGTCGAGTTAAGATCAATTTGAACCCCAAAAAGCCACAACAGTTTAGAGTTCATTAACATCATGTGTAATAAAAAAAATTTACTCTAATAGTAGATACAGAACAAATGATCTTGTCATTATCACGTATTCTCATATGGAAATGAAACAAATTAACACACGCGTACGTTTTCGCGATTTAGAATTTTTTTCAGCACTCAAGATCTACAAAATAAAAGACTTTATGAGAAGGTAAAGTAAAATGAATCACCAAGTCATTTTTGTTTCACATGAACACTTGTCGACGTTGCCGTCAAATAAAACAAAGAATATAAAAATCAGTACCCCAAAAAAAAGTCAGGAGAAAATTAGTTAAATTCACACACATCATTTTAAGATCGTTGAGATTAAAACAGACAGATTTAATTAAAAGAAACGAGAGAAAGAGTCTATAATATTCACCTTAATTTTGTGGAAGGCTGAAGGAGAATTCTTTTAAGAACTTTTTTTGCAGTCTCAACAAACAAAACGATATCATGCTGTTAACAGCACTAAATAAAATCTTGATGAAGATAATTTGTGACATGTTGGTACCGGCTCACGGAAAAGATATAAGCCACAGAGAATATTTCAACAATGAATGATGGAATCAACCGTATGAGAGTTTACACAAAAAAATCGGCAAATCTTGTCAAAATATAAATTTTACTTTTAATCATTTGATTAAATCTTCATCATTCCATCTTTCATCTTTTCTTCAGTCCCGGCTATATCTTCCTTTACACGGATGATCAAATTCATTTCGCAGCTTTATAATGTATCGTTTATCAAATATTTGAATATATCATGTAGAGATGAAAGGTAACTTTTTTTTATGTCGGTGTTAAGCACTTTATTGTGGAGTTCTGTGGCGATGAGACACTTAAAACTTTTTCTCTCCTTTGTGGGAGCTCACATTTCGAGGAATTGCTGAGTAGTTATCACGTTTTGTAGGCTTGTCAATTAATAAATAAATATTTTTTTATTATTGCCTGTGAAAATGTTAGTTGAATGAAGTAAATAAGTACTTTGGTGATTAAGAACGTGGCATCTAGTTCCTTAATAAAATGGAGCTTCGGAATAAGAAATAAAGCTTGTCAGAAACAGTTTAAATTTTAAAATTTATTTATTTCAATGGTAGTATTTCGAGTCGACATTTTTACCCCCCCCCCCCCTTCACTCTCCGTTACAAATTTCGTGAGAAAATCGGAAAAATTAGCATGAAGCATAACAAAACTATTACCCTTCCCTCCCTTTTCCCAGTCAACATCTCAGATTTCAGAGAGATTTCCTTTCCTAAGAAGATGTTTCTATTCCAAAACGCTTAAGTCAATAATTTTAAACGAGACATTCAAACTCACATTAATTCTAATTTGCTCACTTTATTTCATTAAGTGATTCGCCAATGATGATGATGATGATGGCCATTAAAATTTGATACTTTTGTATTTTATTGAGGGGCCCAATTTGTAGCGAGAGATTTAAAATAAATTGGTTGAATTAGATTAATTTGTTGTCTTAAACTTGATTTGCTTTTTATTTGCTCATAAAAGGCTTGATTATACAGATTCGGAATCTGTTTATATAATAAATATTGAAATATTACAGTTTTGAATGTTTCTTGTAATTCAATATTTTCTCTTTTATAGATTTCATTGCTTTTTAATTAGTTTTTAATTATCTATAGTCTAAGTCTTCATAATCAAGAAAGTTAAGGTGGTCTGCATTAAAGTAGGTACGTAGACAGGGTGAATTTGGATATTTACCCCCTTTCACTGAATTTTTTTTGAAATTGCTAAGGTTTTTGAATTAAAATACGTCCCCCAAATTTTTGAACAAAAACTTTGAAAATTCCCACTTGAAAATTTTCTGACTACGCTGCTGTGTAAAAGGAAATTTTTATCTGTATGAGGCCATTAGTTATTGTTTTTGGGAGAGATGGGGGTCTAAAAACTAGAATTCTGATGAACGTCAATTGATATATTGATTGATCAATTGGTCAATTGATAAAATACATATTCACACATATTCTTTTTCTCATTCAATTGTTAGGAGTTTGTTTATACCAAAATGTCCAAGTGTCAAATTTTAAGTCTGGTTTAGTGTGTTTAAGTGTCACATTTTTTTGACATTGATTTCAAAAATTAATTTAGTAGTTGCGACAAGCCAAAAAAAGTAAAAATTTCATTTTGAGCCCCTATTTTTAAAAAATTTGGGTAAAATAGCAATAAGAATTCTAAAAGAACTTCATTTGTCTTCAAAACAAAATAAAGAAAAATAAAATTACATTCAAATCAACTCAGTTTTATATCAAAAGATTTCCATACAGCTGTAACTCAATCTCCACTCGGTGTAATGGAAGCAAATCAAATTGATTCTCTCATATTTCTCACATCTTTGACTTGATTTTTTTTGCTCCGTCGGCATTTTGTGGTTTTTTGACGATTGCTGTGCTGTATTTAAGTACATTTATTCACTAATGTATGTATGTTGAAACCCTAGCAAATTTTGGACATTGTTCATTTCGATAAAGGAATGTTATTGTTACATACATACAGCACACAGCACAAAAAAAGAGGAAAAGAACGAGTTTCGTTTTGTGGTTTTCTTCATGCTTCTCTTCACTGATACTGAGCAGAAACATGCACAAGTTACCATTTTTTTCAACACAAAAAAATATACAACACTTGAATGAAAATGAAATAAGTAACAAGAGACACCATCAATGTTTGTGTCCGTTCATCTTTTCATTTTTTTCTGTCGTTGTCTTTTTTCCAAAATAACAAACATTTAAGTGCTTTTTTTTAATTTAAAACCACAAAAGATGCAAAACATAAAGCTAATGAGACAATGGAAAGAAAGAGTAGATAAGAGATGAAGAAAATGAAATTCAATGAATATTTGGAGAAAATATGCATATTTTTAAAGAAAATGGACGAATTGAATAATGATTGGATAATGTGTGATTTCGAGCATATAACTTTTGGAATGAGATTTTTGTGGGTCTCATGTGTAGTTGGAATTGCATGTGAGGTCGAGAGAAAATGTAGATTTTGGAAATTTTTTGGATGTTGGGAAATTTTGGGGTCAAGTTTTGTAAGGTCAAGTTTTTCATGGAAAATTCAAAAATTTGAAGATTTTTTTTGGAAAATTCGAGCATTGTTTGCCCAATTATAATAACTTCAGAAGTCTAGAAAAATGTTAGTAAAGGTTTAAGCCTATTTTAAGAGTATATATTTTTTGAAATTTAACGGTTTTTTGAACGTATTGGTACATATATAAATATTGGTAAGGTATTTAAGTTAAATTTTGTGGATGGTAACTGACCAAAAACTCATTAATGGAAGCTGTTGATAGAGACAGTATTACACTTAGTATTGGAAATTGGTAGACGGTAGCCAGCGATAGAAGAATCTGACTCTAGACTATCAATCTTTGTCAAGTTCAGACTTCATTGCTGGGGTTTAATTTTCCTTAATATTTTTCGTTACAGTGAAGGAAGGTGAGGGGGTCCAAAATTGCTAAATTTAGGGTTTAAATCTGAAAAATCCATAAAAGCTGTTATAATAATCATCCTTCAAAGCTTGACTTAGTTCTTTTTATGTATGAACTATAAAAAAATTTATTATGCTTTAGAAAAAGTCTTAAAGATTTAAAAATTAATGAAATCATCAACACATAAAAGTGTCCTTCTGTTAGTCACATTTGGAGCACAATAAACATGCTAAGATAAAATTTATAGAACATTTTTGAAGAATTGCACGTTAATAATAGTTTTTATGACTTTTCAAGAAATCTAGTTTTTAAAGAAATCTGCAAAAATAATCAATGAATAAGGTAACACAATGTGCAAAAGATCCTTAAATGTCGGCTCATTACAATTGATTAGAGATTTGTCTGCTGACGACAAAATGTCTGGGTCATTGTTTATGAGAACAATAATGTCCATTCTTCAATATTAATGAAAGAATCATACATTTTTTATAGATTTCTATTGTGTTGGATCCAAAACGTCTCTGTGCATTCATGTGCCTTTTTTATTTGTTGCCATACGGTTCGGATCTATGAAGATCGCATTTTTGTTCCCTTTTTTCAATTGTTTTGTAAAGAGAGATTCTTTTTTTGAAGAAAATCTGGCACAAAAACTTGTTTGAACAGATGAAATGTACGAAACAAAAAAATATAGTCTCACTCAATCCCAAGTCCCAACATGATTTTTTATGTCATTTCATGAATGAATTTCTTTCCTCTTCTCTTTCAAAAAAAAACTGCAAAACTTTTTTTTGTGAGTCTTGCATTGTTGCATTGTCGATGGGGCTCACAGATGAATTTCTAATTTAGCGTGAAAACACCTTTTACTTTACATTTTTTGTTCAGTCTATTGTGAAGAAAAAAATCTCAAGTGCTCATTGTTGGTAGGCATTCTTGCTTATTTGAAAGTAATTTACATGACTTTTGTGCATATGATGCGAGTGGACACCCACGTTAAATGAATAAGGAAGAATTTTAATGAATAAGAAGGAAGAAGCCTCAAGGAATGAAGAAACAAATTATTGGAAGAAAATTCAAATGCTGAAGTTCCTGCTGATTTTCTGGGGAGGACATTATGAGTCATACAGGCTAGTGAGATTCAATTTGCAGTTCTGACTGTTTCTTGCTTTCAAAAATTCAATATTCTTTAAACAATTTCATCATCTTATGTCAAAACCTCATAATATTCCTCAATTTCACCATCACCATCACAAAAGCAAGTCCTAATCCACCATTAAATTTTTCGCATCCCTCAAGAAGACTCTCAAATCATTAATTAATTTCATCCCACTCGAAAAATTTCTATGCAAGATTATCATGCTTTATGCTGAATCAAGCATAAAAGAGTATGAAAAATGGCAGAAGTATTGGTTCCATTGTGTTAACAATGAGAAGCTTTTGTGCTTGTTATTGAAGAACAAAAATTTTTGTTTCATTCTTTTTTTGTCAAATCGATTGAGTTTTGGTTTAAGAAACAGCAATAATAATGTATTATGAACGGAGACGACGATGAGAATTGAGAATTGAGAGGTAAATATCCAATCTATCACAGCTTTTATTCCTTTTCATTTTATGAAGGAATGAAGAAGAAAAAATAGTTGAATGCAGTACAAGAAAAAGAATATGAGAATGAAAGGAATAAAAGATATGCAGTGAGAACAATAGCTAAGTGTCTGGCGCCAGTCCTCTGATTGTCTCTTTCACACCCAGACATCACGCTTTCTTTCTAGCCTATAGGGCCTTGTTTATTGAGTATGGGCCACTTCTCTCGCTTTTATTCGACTTTTATGTGCATTTTTATTGAGGAAAACGTTCTGTTGTGATCATGTTTGGTCAGTGGATTGATTGACTGTCTGATTATTATATATTTCTGATTGTATTGATGCACTTTTGGTCAGGGTGGGTCAAAGTGTATGAAATTAGAAAAATATGTCAAATATAGTGATATTAAAATCCATTAACGTAAAAAGAGTGATCACACTTGGTCAGAGATCCTTGTCATTTACTCGGCTTTTGAGATTCAGGTTTTACTTCAGTCATGAACCCTAGTAAACAATTGGATGACTTGTCATGTTAATTTCTAGTAATAAAGATGATTAATGTCATCCAGATGCGAATACTCGTTCCTGCAACACAAACTTACTAGACAAATTATCCTCTCAATGAACGTATAACACTACAACTAGTATGCAAACATATTCTCAGCAATCCCCATAGTCAGGTCTTTCTACTTCAGATACAATCATTTGCAATTTTTAGAAAGAATTAAAATAAACATCACCATAAAATCCTAAATGTAACCAAAATCAAGTGCGTGTGTCAAAAATGCGCCTTATTCCCCAAACAAAATGCTCTCCAAACTTGATCCTCTTTCTTTCTCTCACCATCAATTGGAAACAATATCGAATATTATTTTATGAGATTTGATTTATTTTTATTTGATGTTTCGATGCAATCGATTTATAACACAATAGAATGAATCTTTTTTTTAAAGTTTCAAGTGATCGAGGGTGAGAAGGACATTTTTTGATCAAATGCCGATGCCATATCCCATTGTGGATTTCTTTCTATTCACAATATTACAGAAAATAAAAGATTTTTAATTTTTGATAATTGTTCTCATCGCATATCCTTACACATTGAGATGCTCTATTCGTTATTGGGCATTCATAAGCACACTCAACATTCCGATGTCGAAAGGATGGAATTCTTTTTTTATGAATTGATGATCTGACGGAATTTATGAGGTGAAATTTTTCTTCTGATATTTTCGAATTATGAATTGTCAAAAATTTATGAATTGCTTCGAGTGACTTCTCTCTTTCTTTTCATTGGAAGGTCTGCAATTAGAATTTCGTTCTGAATGAAAAAGATTTTTTTATTTGTTCTGGTTGGTGTTCTCATATTTTTTTGTAGGATCTGCTTTGAGGTGAAAATATGAATTGAATTTGATAGCTTTTTTTGTGTCTGAAAAATTTCTTTTGAGAAATTTAAAGGTGAAGAGCGGCGGGTGATCATTAAAACGGCAGCTGCTTGGGAGTATTATGTAACTTGTGAGGGTCACGCATCATGGCTTTATTAACGCTCACGTGTTATGAGATGCTGAGTTAATAAAGAATTAAGTCTGGGTGCATGCTTTTCATATTCTTATGCTACTATCTTCAAGTTATTGAGCACGAAGATGGGGGTCATGGATCATACTAGATATGTGCGGTCAGCAATATAATTAAAAAAGCTTGAATCTCACTAAAGATGTAAAAAGTTGATTTTCCCACTAAAAACCTTCCTAATTAATCCATAAATCTCACAAAAAATTTCCAACATCTACAAAATTAATGATCATCCTTTCACATTTCAAAAACATTCCAGAAAAATGCGAAATGTCCAAAAAAATATTTTCATCCCATTGTTCCATTCCAGCATAAAAGAATAGAACAAGATTCCTGAAGATCTCTCGAGATTTCACCAAAAAAAATTAAGAAGAATATTCCCTTTTTACTCTTGTCGAAAACAATAATCACATAATTTTAGACACATAAAAAGGCTACAACATAAGTAACAGAAAAAACAGAGTGTATACACGCTAGGTGAAGTTAAAAAAAGCCGGCATTTCCGTTTCATTATGCGAAAAATTTCCATCGAATTGCTTTCATCACAAGATGCGCCACACATACAAACATTGAAAATAAAGAGCATAGAAGATTTTTGTGTATTTTTATGAATGAGATGAAATCCGTTTCCTAAACTCGAGAGAACTGTCGGAGTTTTTCCAGGAATAAGATCTAACTAAGATCTCTTCGGGTATGCAATGTGCAGTCGATGGAAGATGAAGAAGAAATTTCATTGAAGGAAAATGTTAGCCAATTAAGGCGCAGGCTGGATCTTGCTTTTCTATGTGGTGGAGGATTTTTGTTGATAGCTGAAGTTTCTTGTGGATGTTTCAGGCTTTTGGATTTCAGTTTGTCTGGGCTTTGTAATTTTTGACGATTTAATATTTGATAATGATCATGATTTGGTTGATTTTTGGCTTTTAAACTGAATACCAGACTGATTAGAAGAGATTAGAATCAAGATAAATAGAGACACTGGTTGCTACCCAGAGAAACCCAAACTGACGATAAAACTGAAAAATATCCACAAAATCATCTCCAATACTAAATAGTCCTTAGCTTTGAATATGTTCCTTCTAAGTCCGGTGAAAAATGCTCCTCAGAGATCACGAAAAACACAATCATCAGCTACCTTACTTACTAATCTAATCCACAACGGATCAAGTGGATAAAATATACAGGAATAGGAATCAAAAAACATAAGGTGCTGCTTACACATGCACATTCATTAATTATGGCTCTTAAAATTCCAAAAACGTTTTCAACTTTTTTTATTTTATTTTAAATTTAATTTTTTTTGTTCCTTCTTTCTCTCCAGCTAACTCAATTCATCTCGTCTATCTGTGTATCTTTCTAGTGTGCCCTTTAATTTAATAACTCTAAACATTTTTATTTTCTTATTATTCATGGCATTTGATATAATAATAGATCATTCAACGAATGAAGAATAACAAAATAATGTATATATAAAGAAATTTATCTAAAAATGGTGATCTTGACATGATTCTTGAACCGTATTCAAAATTCTAACAGCACTTTCCATATAGTGCCTTAGCACTCTTCTGATATTTGATGTTGTGGATTAGGTGTGAGTTGGAAATGGAGGGTGTTGGTGGCAGTTTGTCTGGTTGGAGTTGAATTAATAGCAAAATAGATCAACTTAAGGTACCTAAGCTTTGAGGGTGAAAAATTCTAAAGGAATGACATTTTTTGGCATTTTTTCTGAGTCAATTGAATATCCAGGTATGCCACTATGATCCCTGAAATTAAAGTGTGACAGAATTAATCGGGAAAAAATATACATTGTAAATTTAGAGCCATATATAGAATTACATGCTTATTTCCAACATTTTCAGCCTAAATTCAAATAAATGCGCCCTAAATTCAATCACTTAACCGAATCCATCACTCAATTTTTCATTCTTTAAGGCGCTCACAACATTTTGTGATAAATTGCTTTTTGGTGGCCGTGGCAAGAAGGAAATGATCACAGTGCGACTGCGTATAACATTAGACACATAGCAGAACAACAACAGAAGAAGAGAAAGAAATGAAAATAATATGAAATAGAAGTTGAGGAATTGGGGAGGATGCCGTTTATCATTCATCCGTATAATTGTTTGATCGCCGTTTTTCCATCATTTCTTACCAGTCAGCCATGATTTATCTAATATAATAATAGATGATTGATTTCATCTCAATTTTAATTTAATATTATGCCATGAATATGAATCGCATTTATGGCTGCTTTTATGTTTATTCCATTTTAGAGTCGTTTATTGGGATCTTTTTGTTGCTAAATCCAATAAAAATTGTGGGTTTTGATAAAACTAAATCCTTTTTTTTGATGCAGCATTTTTTGCCTTTTGTCTGGAAGATTTTTGATAATTATTATTAGCAAAATTTTGTTTCTAATCTTAATTAAATTGCCATTTAGGTGCAGACTAAATTATATGTGGATATAAAAGCTGTTTTTAATCTCTTTTATGTCGATAATTAAGTCAAAAATATTTTGGTGGATCTTAATTCATAAATTAGTTTTTTGGTTGGCATTCCAACTGAAAAATGTTTTGAAATCCATGAGTTTTGAAATATGGTTATTTTGATTATATTGTAAAATTGTGGACCATTAAATAGAATGTCCTCTAATTTGTGACGCAAAAATTGAGGGAAGAGGGAGAAAGTTTATCACTAAGTTTAGTATGTTCATCAAAATTGTTTCCTATATATTCAGTCAGGTTAGCAGATCACGTTCTACGGGGTAAATTAATTTATTGTGGCTATAACAATTTTACACAAGACAACACCCTGGGATCGTCAACACCATCAAGGGATCGTCTGAAAAATTAACATTATTAGCAGTCAAAAACTTTTTATAAAATAGTAGGTTAAAAAAATTCAAATTAGGTGACTAATGTAAATCATCCAATTATCATTTTAACATAAAAGCTTCTTACTTCCAAATCGCTACTTAAACATTCAATAGCAGCTAATATCATTTAAATAAATTAGCAAAATTTATTAATAACACCGGGGTCACACAAAAAAAGATTAAATAATCTCTTAAAGAGTTGGACTACAAATAATGTCATATTCACACATTTTGCACATTTTTTGTTCTCGACAAAAAAGAATTCTTATGTCTACTTTTGTTCCTCAATCTTCACACCCCTTATTTCTAATCTCTTAAAGAATGCATTTATTTTTAAGAAGAAGAAGTAAAAATGAACATTAAATATTAATTTGCCGACAAAAGGTATTTTTAATGTTGTTATTTCGCATCACATATTCTTCTGCTCCTTCAAGAACAGAGGGTCAATTCTCAAATCTCGAGATATATGCCAACATACACATTTTTTTGTGTGTTACTTTTAAGGTAAAAATATATATACACAATATTTGCTTGCATTGTTCACTGAATAGAGAAAAAATAAATTCTTAAATAATAAACTTAATACTTACAATCACAAATGTCCTGCTGTGATGACCAAAAAATTTTCATTTCATTGTTCTTTCGGGTTTGTTGTGCATTTTACTGTATGTTGTATTTTATTTTACATTATTCCTCTCTTTTTTATGCAGGTGAGTTAGTGAGGCATTGCTGGTTGTGAAATTAGACGCATTTATGTCATATTGGATGGGGCTTTTTGGATTTTAGGATTATTTTACATATTTTTGAAAATCTCGTTAGAATTTTGTATCCAACATGCTGTATTCTAGAGTATTAACTCAAGAGGATATTTAAGGGGCCGAAGACAACCCATAAAAACTAAGGTGCCTTAGTCTAAGACTTAACCTTGTAGTCAAACTATTTTAAAATTAAATAGAACAATGCCCAAAAAATTCAGTCAAATTTAAATATTTAAAGCCCAAAGTGCTCATCGACTCTTCAACATTCTTCCTCACGTTACATGCCCATTTAAAAATTTATTGATGTGCAGAAATATCGGTGTTAAATGATTTTCTTTCTTGAGAGACTTTTTGGTGTTAAAAATTATTGAATGCCATTCATACAGCTTCAGCAAATGCCTTATAATTTATCTTTTTAACCTTCAATTTAATGCTCTTTTTGAAAAATTGCTTTTAAAGTACTTCGCTCCTTTTTTGTTAGACTGAAGATGATTTTTGATGATTCGGAAAATTTTAATGACAGTTTGATTTTTTTTATGCATGTGTTGCATGTGGGATGGAAAGTTTGTTAGGATTATGAGGATTTGCTGATGAAGGAACGTGATGAACAGATGTTTTGGTCTTTTTATTATTTATTAATTTATTATTGATAAGTTTAAAGCTTGTGAAACTCGAGACCCAAGCAATGTACCAAGAACCAAACAAACAACCAAATAGTTAAAGCTAAAAAGCTATTAAAATAGAAGTTTGAACTGTACATAAGATTCAAAATTCGTCTATTTATTCTAGCTTATTTCGAGTCTAAGAATGCATTAGCTTGCATCATAATTTTCAGTTGTTTAACTACATAACAGCTACTAACTAGAACCATCTCTTCCAACCATCCACTTATATATTTTGTCAGTTACAACATCAACAATCCCACCCACAAATTTCACAACTTAACAAAATCAATCAAAATATTTTTCAATAAAACAATTATCTCCAACAAAGGATTTCAGTAACTGCTCACTTTCTTCTAATCCCTAATAATTACACCATTTCACTTTTCTTCTCCTGCAATTCGTCTACCTAAAGAAAATCCTAATCGCACATTTAAAATCTCATCTAAATCCTTTAACTGTACATCTTTAAAATAATGAACAAGAAATCCACAAATCCCAACTTCCTTTTTTTGCACAATAGAACGAGAAAAATGGAATTTAATGAAATCCAAATCTTCTCATTGTGCCTAAATTCGATATTTACAAACAAAAAATTTTCAATTTCTCTTTTCATCCGATGTTCATGTTGGGTCCATTTCATCAGCATCATCAAGATTGCTCTTTCATCATATCCACTTGAATTGTTGAAACTGGTAAGAAAAAAAGGACAATAGATTACAGCAATTCTGGTTATGTGTGTGACTATGAGAAAGTAGAAAGATATGGGAAAGGAATTTTTTATGTGGTGTCATGGGAAAGTTTTTTTATGAGAAAGTTCCGCATTTTTTATGAGAATTTTGATATTTTTTTAAATTTTGAAACTTCTAAACATAAAATATATGTCAAGTGTGGAGAAAATAGAAGCTCAGATAATTCCTAGTAAATTGCGTGGGTTTGTACTGTTAATTTGCTAATTATTATACTGAATGAACAATACATATGGACTCATCCATACAGAAAATAATTATATTGTTTTTCACAAGAATAAATAACATAATGAGCCTTAATGAGATCCCCGTACATGAACTCACATCGAAAAAATAAGAATGGTATCATATATCAACACATCATTATATTGCTACCTACTCAATTGCTTCCTCACATCTTCAACAGTCGCCTACATTATTTCATCAGAAATTACGGATCAGTGGATAAGGTTGTACAGCAACAAGCACAAATATCCATCCTAATTTTATTTTTACTTTTTCTTAAGCTCACATTAATGTGATTATAGTGCAGACAACACAACACACAACACAAAGAAAATTATGGATAATCATTCGGTGATTTATCCATAAAAATGAACATAAGGCTCATTCATTCATGAACACTGGATGTTTCTCAATGAAAAACTTTTTTTTGTCGATTTTAGCAATGAAATCGGAAAGGAAGCAACTAAATGCTTTTTAGTGGAAAAGTATCAATTAACATTGAGCATGTGAGTTTAGTGGTCTATATAATGGTAGCCTGTAAAAGCGCATTGAATGATTTTTACTGCAATAACGGACCTTTATGAAAAATATTATTGTTTGTAAATTATAGTCGCTTGAATTGGCAGTTTTGAGGGTTTAATACGATCATTAGAAAATTGGAATGTTTTCTTAGAAAATTGAAGAAAGGCTGTAGTTCTGATGTAGATTGTAATACACTTGCTAGATGAATCAGCTTTGTATGTTCTTTATGTTCTTAGTATATTTGTTAATATGTCTGGTCAGTAAGGTAGTATAATGCAGAGAGAAATCTGGTATATTGAGCAATACCTAGACAAATCTATGATCATAAGTCAAAGGGATTACGCCGATTGCCCATTGACGTTTGTCCACTGTTCATTTGCCCATTGACATTTCTCCATTGATCATTCTCCCACTGGTACGATTGCCCACTAGTACTTTTTCCCATCGATTATTTTCCCATTGATTTTTTCCCCACTGGTACGCTTGCCAATCGGACCAAACCCAAGTCAAATGCTTTTGTAGTTATACAACATTTCAGGAACCTTCTCTGGGGTCGGTGGCTCTCTATACCCTTTAACCATACGTAGCTAAGCAATCGACCTCTACTATGATGTATTCCTAGTTCCCTCATTTAGACGTGGGTTCGAATCTCATTGAAGCTTGCTTCCAAATAAATTCATAAGGTGCTGCTGTTATGGATAATAATTGAAATACTGTACCGTAGCTGTTATGAATACAAAAGTGTAAGTTTAAATTCTAGTAAATATAACATGAGAATAGCAATTTTATCATCTATATCTTGCAAAAAAAGGAATCATGGAGCTTATCAGGTTCAATTATCTTAGCGATAGTCTCAGTCGGCATCTTGAACTTGGAATATCAAAAAAATATGTAAAATTCCAAGCAATTGTATGTAATCTAAAATTAATAGATTTGTACAATGTCTACAAAATTGACTCAATCAGCTATAAAATCACCTAATCACAACACAAACTATAACAAGCATCATCATTGTACAAATCAAACAACTACAAATTTATTGACTCCCAACAACACGCCAATAATAGTCATAAATACATGTTTGACAAGCATCGATAAAGCCGTACTTGATTCCACGCTTCTCTCACTCACATAAAGCCCCGAATGGAAAGAAGTAGGAAAAAAAGATTCAATAATGTGGTCAAAAATTGAAAGGTTATCGCACACATAAAACTTTTTTTTTATTTTTATTTTTTTCTGACCTGTGTGTGTAATTCGATATATTAATTACATTGTTCTCTCATTTCGTTCGCTTCCCTACAAACATGTTAACAAGATAATGATTGGACTGCCGAATTGCTTCCATCTATACGTTGTAAATTAAAAGCTATATCTTTTTTGTTTGTTACTTCTTGTTGTTTTTTGGTTCGGTTCAAGCACAACATACAGGAAAGAAGAAAACATGAACAAATTTTAGATTTTTTAAAATTGATAATTTAATCTATGGTTGTATGAATTTCTTCATGTTGGTCTTGTGTTCCTTGGGTAGATTTTGCCAGGATATTGCTACAAGATTTGCACAAAAATGCTCCAACTTATTTAAGAGGTACTTATTTTCCTCACAGTCAAAAAATTGTCATACAAAAAATTCTAAAATGTGCCACAAAGCTGTCCTAAACTGATTATTGCGCCAAATAGTCTAAAAATTTGGTGTGGTGTCGTTTTGTTGCCGATGTGTCTTACATGGCTCTCAATGAATTTATTTATCCAAAATCAACCCCCATCCATCCTCAAAAATCAGCAAATTATGAAAAATTAAAAACTTTCTTGAAGAATTTTCCCTAAATCCACACAAGGGTCATCCTCATCCCCGATAGTGTGTAATATTGAAAATAATTATCTCATTTTGTTCAATCCCAATAAGCACACATTGGGATATCATGTTGTATTAACAAAATTTATGTTGTTAATGAGCATTGAGGAAAAAATTTCAAATTGTTAATTTTTGAGATAAAAATCTCAACAGGGTTTGAGCAGAGGTTGAAATCCAACTGTCTGTAGACTTTTTTTGCGCTTGTTTCTTGGAAACCTTATAAAAATTAAATCATTGGCTGAGAAGAGAATAATGTGAAATTTTTCTGTGGGTTTTTAAAAAATGTTTCATGGCGCAGTGCGCAAGGAAATTTTTTTAAGGCTTGTCAAATTTTTGGTAAATTGTGCATCAAAATTTTGAAAAAAAATACAAAATTTTAAAAATTTGACTTTTCGAGTACATGTCAAAATGTCTCATTCATAAAAATCAGCAATCTAGTTACAACCATAAAAAATTTCTAAATTATGCAACGAGAAAAAAATACACTAAATTCCCTCGCACGCTCTTCCGAACATCAACATATGTCCATCCCATTTCATCTTCTCTCGGCACTTTTTACTCTTCTCAATTTTTAATTTTTCTTTTATTCTTTTCCACAAATTCAGTTAGTGAGAAGAACAAGTGAGAGAGAAACTGTGTAAATTTTGGAGGCGGTTATCAATATTGACTTTTTTTGGACACTGTTGTAGTTGTATGTGTGTGAGCATAAATATAAAAAGTTTCTTGAGGAGATCAAAAAAAGCTCTGAATGAAGAATTAATATTGAGAGAATTTTTTTTTTGATGAAAGAAGTGAATGGAAATATTTTGTGAATTGGATTTAGTTTTTGTGAATTGAATGGAATTCGAGTTGTATGACTTATTGAAAAATATCTAAATTTGAGCATTTTGATGATTATTATGACTCTATTTAATTAAATATAATCAGTTTTTTTTATTATTATAGGTGAAGTGACTCGATGGAGCAGTGATTTAGTAGTTTAGTGGTGCAGTACTTAATTGCTCAGAAACAGTCACATCAGTGTCTGTCTAATCACAACAGTGATCCACAATTCAATATTAGAATACAAATGAAGCTCACGGCCCTCAAATTACATATCATAGCAAGAAACTTAGTGAAAGTAGTAATTCTGGTCATTTTAAGTCGAAATTCAGTATCAAATTTAAATGAGTTTAAATCATGAAGACCTCCACATTCCAAACCAAAAGAAAAAAATTCCACAACACAAATTTTCATTGAAAAATCTCAATTTATCAAAATAATACATCCAAAATAAAAAGAAAGAAGAAGAGCAGACAGAAATTCAGCAGTAACATCTCAACAACAATAGCACAATTTTCTATAAAACACATTTTCAGGCGCCCCGAATCCTACATCGAGTACAATAGATGAGCATTGAAAAATATGAATCTGCATCTGCTCCATGCAGAGGGCCTTCGAATCTATTGTTGATTGTCAACAAATTAACAAAAAGTCAACCTACATTGAAGAATTCCTCAACAATTTATTGATCTGTTTTCATTCAATTCGGCACGTCTTCATCTATTTACACAAAACATTGAGAACGAAATAAAGGAAAATGAAGAAAAAAATTTTGTTGTTAAAAAAAGTTCATCTTTTTTTTATTTTCTGTTAAATACCTTTGATGATGAAAAACATAAAGAGAGAAAAAGTGCAGAAATAAATAAAGAAATATAGAACACTTGATTGATGATGACTTCATTATGAGATGAAAATTTTTTTCACTGGAAGTACAGAAAATTGTTGTTTTTGCTCCCTTTTTTCGGTAAAAAACAAATAAACAGTTCAAAATATTGAGGCCACATGCATAGTCAATTACATAGAAGTTAGGTAAGATGTTTGGATGCTGAGGTGTTGGAGATATTATTTTTTGAGATCTTTGTATGTGTCTTTGTGATTAAATGTTAGATAAAATTTCTAAAAAGTTAAAATTTATTGATGGTTAAGCAATAAGTAGTTTGCAGCACTTAATTTCAAAATAATTCCAATTAACTTTACATCCAACCTATTGAAGAGGCTCACAGTCCAACGATTACTCAGCTCATTAATAATAAAATTAACGTTATTAAAATATAAATTACATCTGCATAACTCACAAAAGTGTCAAGGCTCACAAGTCACAAGCTTACTTAAAATGTCATATAAGAATAATTTTCACATTTTCTCTCTCACACATTCCCCTGGTATCATCATCCACATCACTATGAAAACGACACAAGAATGCATAATAATGGGTAAAAGGCATGTGCATTAAATAAATGCGCATGCATTCATCCTTGCACTGTTGTTGAAAAATTATTCAATGTGATGTAACGATTCAAAAACTGATAACAAATAAAAATGAGGAAAGAGGTGAATATTTTCACATAAAAGTATATGCACATATATTTTTTTGATGCCGGGATGTACATGATTATATTGAGGTGCTGGATAATTGGTTAAAAAATTAGGTTTAAAATATTGTAGAAAAATTCTAGAAGCACCGACAGTAGATTATTAATTCTATATGATAATCTGGATGTTTTTGGAGAGGGTTCGTTTATAAATTACGTCCAATGTTTTAGGGAGGGAGGGGGTGTGACGTTGTATGACACTTCCATAGAAAAAAAAATGTATGAACATTTGTGACAGAAGGAGGAGGGGGTCTGAAATCTTTTATTTTTGCGTGACTTCATTTATGAACAGCCCTAAAGTATTGACCAAGAGGTCGACGGTGTTAGTTACTGCTTAAAGCAACTAGAATTTAGAATGTTTATTAACTTTTGGTTAGGAATTGAACCTATGTTCTTACATAAGAGATGATTATAGAAAATTTTGGTTCACTTGGAAACTGAGGCTTTACTCTTTCACTAGCAGATTTGCCTACATATTGCCCTTTCACTAACAACCACATAAATTCAAATCATCATGTATGCCTCGGGAATACATTTTATAGTTGACTCTATGGCTACTCCAAGCGACGACACACACATAGAATATTGAAGGAGCAGAACGAGAAACGAGCTCGTTTAAGAGAGATGGAAAGAATGGTAGGAAAAAAGAAGAGAAGCATCAGATAAATATTGTTTGGTGCAATAAATCACAGCATGAACACCCTGATGTTTCGGCAAATATTTAGTGTTAAAGAAGAAAAAAACACCTTTTTGTAAAAAAAAATATAAAAAAGCAGCAAAGAGGAAAGAAAGTATTCAATTTTTGTTCACAATGCACAACCCGAAAAAAAATAAAGAAGAAAAAAAAATTCAGAATGTGTAAATGAATATTGGCAACTACATTCTCTCTCGGTACTTGAGTGAAAAATTTCTTAATATGAAGAAGAAAAATTAAGCATTTTTATGCCTGTTCAACTGCAACAATGCGATTTATTATGGCTGACAATATTTATGGGAAAAAACTGATCTTAATCTACCCATGTTGACCGTAAAGTGAAAATATTTACATACCATGAGCAATAACATTGACAGTCTCCAAGTATGTGAATATTTTATTATTTTTTACATGGATAATTTCATCATATTCATACTCACATACTGATACGATTCTCATGCTACCAGATGAGACGAGAAATATTCAATTTTCTAATATTTTAAATCATCTTTTTCATAACATGACACACACGAGAATCAATTTATCAATCAGAATGGAAACGAAGTGAGAAGGAAAGAATTCTTTTGTATTAAATCTCTCGAATTAAACACATAAAAATTTGTTTCAAAATGAGTAAGCACTTCTTGTGATTTTAATAATTTTATTTGAAGTGATCGCATTGCTATTGATGTTGATGGAATATTGAAAATAATAACAAGATTATTGGAGGAGGGAATGAAGTTATTGAGACATCAAAATTGGACGAATGTTTGATTTCCTTTTTTGAAAATTTCCGATTTGAAGAATTTGAATTTAAAATTTTTGGGGGTTTGGAGAGAAAATTGATTGAGAGGCAGATTTTTAGTACTCAGACAACTTAGAGACTTTAACGATTTCCTGATCTAGGAAATTTTTAGGACCTGTACCAAAAAAACACATTCATCTTGAAAGTTTTAAGAATTTTCCTTAACTAGTAAGAAAAACCGTTAAAAATTTAGTCAAAAACTAGCTGCAACTAACTTTCTGATAGTTTTTAAGTAACTTTTAACAGTTTTTGCTACTGTGACTTATTTTAGAAAATAAATCCTGAAAAATTGAATTCTGTTCTTGGTTTTGGAAATTTAACAAGACCAAAAATCACAAAAGCTTCATTAAGGTGAGCATCTGCTGGTTTTTTCACAGGACTGTCCTGTTTTTTTAAATGTCTGGTCATCTTACTATAACCAGGCCTGGTTTAATGAACATGAACTCAGAAAATCAACGTAAAATATCAATAATCTAGCTTGAGTTGCTAGAAAAATGTCCAGTAAATGAACCATTCAATATCATTCAATATTACAAATCCTCAGAATTCTTTCATCCTTAATTCTAACGTTTATCCAACAGACATTTCTCAATTAACTCCAATTAAACCTTAATAATGCACCACCATGCTTTTTTCCAATTATTTCAAACTTTACAAGCATCAAAAAATACCCAACAATGTTACATCTCAATTATATCGTTAGTCACTTTGACATGAACAAGAGATGATCAAAAATTGAAAAGAGAAATGAAGAAATTTTTGCCGACAAAATTCCACATAAGAGAGATAAAAACATACACATTTGTAATATGATTGAACAAAAATAAAATAAGCTAAATGCTTCATTCAACAAAAATTATATGAGTTTTTGCTTCTTGAAGACTCGACCGGAATAAATACTTCGAATTGGGGGATAGTCGAACCGTTGAAATTGAGTTGTGTTTAAGGCGAGTCTTTCAAACAGTCTAGTGGATTTTACTAAGAGGACCATAATCCTGACCCTAAAAGTTAGTATCTGTTGGTTAAATTACCCCAAAATCCCCCTCAAAGTTCCATAAAAGTTTCTGAAAATCACAAAATTAAATTTATTTTAAAATCCCAAAAATTTCTACATCCAACGGTCCGAACATACCAAAAATTCCATCCCAATCCGCTTTAAAATTAATTCTTCAATTTTTTTTCAAAAACCAACAAATCAAGAAAACAAAGAGAAGGCAAAACACACATTCATATAGGACAGACTCTATAATTTATCTCACCATTATTCTTAACTCATAAGCAATTGAATAGATGAACAAAAAGAGCAACCATTCATCCATAATAGAGATGACGATGATTTTTTATTCCTTGATTGTTTCAAAAAAAAAAGCAAAAAGAAAAGAAGAAACTACTTCGAGTTTAAGTTCCCATATATCTCACATAAAAAATCATAATAAGGAATCAGTGTGAATTCTATTTTCTCAATCTCACAAGCAGAAGTCATAGCAGAACATTCTTTACTCCCTGCCAGCATAAAAAGGAGGCCCAAAGCGTCAAAAAAAAGTTACATTTGCGCAGAGTGTGTGAGGTCGAATATCATCAATGTGTGTAGATTTAGAGAAGAAATAAATAAATAATTTAGGTACAAGTCCTTGTGGTGATTTTGTCAGGAATTATAATTTTTTTTGAGAAATGGGTTGGGTACATCCAAAATCATGAAAATCTGAATTTTTGTTTAAAAAAACTAAAAATTTTGAGTCAATTCTAACGAAATTCCCACAAGGCACCCAAAACGCACATTGAGTGACTGACTAAATGACTTATAAGGAGGTATAGAGACTTACTCTTTTCACCTGAGAATAAACTAGCGATGATGTATGATTATGCCTTCTTTTTTGTACGTTTCTCATTTCTTTGTTTTCCTTCTTCTTATTCTCATTTTTATGTCTTTACACACCGGTGTGGCGATTGAAATGATTAAGCCTTCACTCTATTTAATCTCTTTGTTAAAGGAATATACAGCACACATGAATAAAATTGATTGGATTGCTCCCGACTTAATTAATTACATTGGAATGAGATTACACCTCACAAATGGCGAGAAAATTGAATTTTTTTTTCTTTCTTCGTCTGTTTGTTTACTTGATAGGCTTTACCTGCGTGAAAAGGGACTGATTTAATTTTTTATGGGATATAAATTTGTAAAAATATTTTATAAATATTATGGGAAAGTGTGGAAAATTTTGATTTTCATAGTCATGCGTCTATTGGCGTTGATGAATTTACATGCTATGTTAGAATGAGTGTTCTTTGACTGTAACTAATAATGCATCTTAATGCAAGGTCGTAGCTGTAACAATTTTTTGGGTCTTATTTGCTTCTCTTTTGGGAAACGGTAGTGTTTGGGGAATGGATGTGAATTCTGATGCTAAAGCGCATAATTTTCAACTTGTTGACAATTGACAGTAGCTTCTACAAGGATTTTTACGATTGACGAATATTGTGAGATTTTGATGTTCCAGTTAATCCCTAAAAGGCAAAACGGATGCTCAATGGTACTGAAATGTGCTCATTATGGTTGATACGGTTCTACTGAGCATGCCCAGCTCCATGTATGTAAGTAAATAGCAACTAATTGGTACATTAGATGATTTTGATGTCCATATTCATATGAATTACCATTTCAGACAGTCAGACAAATAAGAAGCAACTCGAGGCCATTCCTATCCCAAAACTAAACCCCCTCAAAAACCCATAAAAAATCGGCAACAACAACATCAACAACAAAAAAGAAATTGACATGCCAATAGAAAAAGAAATAAGAAAGGAAGAGAAATGAAGGAATAGATTGGTAGGAGGACATTCGGTTATGTGAATAACAATGGAAGGATTAAGATGACAAAGAAATGAACCGTGACAATGTTCTCACTCTTAAACCCGTAATACAAAAACACGGAGGCCTTTTAACAACCAGATTAGTGCTGTTTTGTCAAACTTATCTTTTGTCCATCAATTTTGGAGATTTTTCTCTCTCTACTTTTCTTTTTATTTTGTTGTGCGATGTGAGAAGTCGAAGCCTTCGTCTACCTGTCGAATTTTATAAAGTTACAAGTTTAAAATGACAATTATGGGTATTATTTAAATAAGTTTTAATTGCTGTTTGAAATTTATAGACCAATAAAATACGCAAATAATTATATCTCAACTTTTATAAAATTTAAAGTCAAAATTTTGCAACTTGCCAGCTACGAAATTGCCAGCTACAAAATACCAAAAAATCCTTCAAAAAATTTCCTTTTCCATTTCTTTTCATGTCCTAACATGATTATTTAACAATTATGCATGCCATACCTCAAAACTATAGTCTTTAGTTCACAATCGAGGCGAGAAGCCCGCATGCATGTAAGTTCCAATACTGTTGTAATACACTAGTAGCAACCTTGAGCATCACAGTCATTTTCGTTGAAGGAGAACACATTAAGGGTGTTAAAAATGTATTTTATGTGCATTCTCAGGGGGCCCAAGCACACATTCTGAAACGCAATAATGAAGTTGTTATAAGGACTTGTATATGCACACATACAGTAAACTATCATGTGATGCTCTTTTTTTTTGTTCAACAAAAAATTTTACTTGATGAGCCTCACAACAAAATGAAAATATTCATCACAGCGAGGTGTCTTCATCGTTCAATATTCTTTTCGTTCGTTTCTGTTGCTCTTTTTGAGCATTATTCTATAGTAAGACCCAAAAGGCCACCGTTGTGTGAGGAACTATACAACAATAATTTGTTTGTTATTTGATTAACCGACACGTAAGAAAAAAATAAGGAAAATTGCCTTTTAGTCAACTGTATCTATAAATAAATGGATAGATAAAGGAATAAATAAAGATAGTGGCATGTTAAGGATTTTTTTCAAGTCTTTGTGAGGCCTTTGTGAAGGATTTTTTTTTAATTTTATGGAAGGGTTATTGAAAAATAAAATTTTGAATGGTTTTTATTAACATTAAAGTTAAAAATTTAAGCCTACAAGTTTTCTTGTAGAAATATTATGAAAGACAGTTCAAACATTTTGTAGATAGAAAACATTTTATGTGATAATAAGCTATCTCATATGGATCAAGGATTGAATGGTCTGACTCAGTGTCATTATCTGACTGTTTGTCTGGTCCAGACGAAATCTGACTCAAACCCCTCTATGATCTATGAAACTTAAATGCCTAGATTAATGTAATTAAATGATAATAATAATAATTTTCCGGGCTTCTTTTATTTAAGGATTAGACAAATTTTTGTTTATGGCCAGACTGCCTGATTGGGACAAGATTTTTGAATAATTTAAGTTTTATCCACGCATCTAGGTTACCTAGCCAATTATCCCATCAAACTACAAAGATATTAAGGTCACTTAGTTGTGTAATCAGAACTTTTAATGAAGGAACTCCCAAGACATTGCAAGTTTCATGCCCTTCACAACCAAGACCCCATAAAGTCAATAACACCAGTAACACAAATAAAAAAATTCTCAGCATCAGTACATCAAAATTACATCTCATTTAACAAATCGTTTAATCATAAAAAATGAGAAGAAGAAGCATGAAAGGAACGAGTACAAAAAACAATTGTATATCGAGTCAAATCACATGAGAAAAGTAGTCAAACATGTTGAAAATGAAACTTTATTTTTAAATATGATAAAATATGATTTTTTTTTTGAAAAAAGAGAAGCACATTTATGAATGCAATGGATGTTAAGAAGTGAGAATACACGTTATATTATGTTTCTATCCTCATTCGCTTTGTCAGAATATTTCATTTTCAAAAAAAATCTTATTTCTTATGACTTAATCAATCATTTATTGATTTGATCGCATCACACCACACTGATCGAGCTGAATTTTAAGTTTTTCTTCTTTAGCATTTCCATTTTCTTCTTTTATTTGAATGTTGAAGACATCACAAAGAATGAATGGAAATAAAGGCATAAAGCATTTATATTTTTTACCTGTCCATATGTTAAGTGGCATAAATAATTCAGGAATCTGTTTTGCCTACCATATTCAACCATAAAAAGAAGTCACTTGGAAGCAACGGATCAGGAATAACTTTTTTTTTCACAAACTATTTAAAGGGATTCGGATACATTTTTATTTTAAATTTATGCTTATATTGTGAGATTTTCAAGGATATGTCATGGTAGAATGAGAATTATTTTCAAATTTAAAAAAAATTGGTTGTTGCTGCTCATGAGTGAGAGTTTTTCGGAAACTAACCTTGGAAAAATATATATTCTGTTAGCTTTTAAAGATTAAACAGTTAAGATATCGATGAGATTTTGTGCAAATTTTACGGCAATTGCTTACATTTTTGAGAAAATTTCAAAGTTTTTCTATCTATTTTTTTCTTCATCACCTGAGCAATATTGACACAGCTCTTTGGCGGTTACATGACGATGTAAGTTTGTAGCAGAACCTTTTGATTATATTTTCAGTGACATAACAAAAACAAGGTTCGAGCATCTCATATGTACTAAAATCCTTGTTTCCCTGCAAAATGGCAAAGCCGTATGGTGGCAGCCTTACAACCACAAATTGTCACTTGGATCAATTTTTTACTCATTATTAACGTTAAACTAAAAGTTAATTTTGTGACTTTATGCACAAACTTCTTCAGGTATTCCTGCAAAACTCCCACAATCTAAAATGAAACGATTTTGCATTACTGTTGAGAATATATCAACGGTCATTTTATATTTGAATTGTAAGAGCAACTACAAATAGTTGACTTCCCCCTTTTAAGTTGTTTTCCCCTCTATGTAAAAGTTCAGTTTTCATAAAAACTCGTAAGAGATAACATCGTCTCTTCAATAAATAAACATTAAGCCACTTTTAATTACATTACAATCGTGCAGTTTATTTATACCAACAATTCCAAACAACTTTAAGCTTTTTAGTGGCTTCCGTTAAATAAATTCAATTGACAATTAGAATTTTATTAGACATTTAAATCATTATTATTATATAATTGTCAACTTTAACGTTTTAATTCAATCAAATATCATCTTCTTAACTCATAAACTCTCATGTGTCAGAATACACATCACACCAATTCATCAAACACCAAAAACAACCATCCATACAAAATCGAATACATCAAATAACAAATAAAGTATCAAGCATCTCTCAAAGAAGAAAAAAATTGTTCACTTTCTGTTTATTAAACACGACATAATAATAACATATAAAAGTGGAATCAATCGACAACAAAGAAGCGATCATTTTCATTCCCATATTATTTTGTTATTGAATATAAATAAGATTATTATATTAAGCTGAGCTGGTGTCTCTCTCTCTTCTCGTCTTTTATTTGTTGTCTGAAACAAGCCGAAAGAATCAAACGACACAATTCAATTTGACTTTAATAGGATTTTGATACATCAAGATTTATATTATGAAAATAAATATATGGAGGTGATATTATGTTGAAGAGTCTATCAGAAGCGCATTTGGATGGAAAAATTTAATTTTTAAAAGATTGACTTACAATGTCATTAAAAAAATCAACTGTAAAAATTCCACAAATTGTCCAAATTAAATTTACACTGAAATTTACTCAATTTCTTTATCGGGATGCTCAGGCCGATACTACGATTATCATTGTTCCCTCGAAATTAGCTCCAAACTATCAATTGCATTAAATATCACAAATTAAATTTTGTCACGCATTCTTTAGCCAGACAATCCACAAAAAACCAAACCATTTCTTCACAAAAATCATGCTCCTCTAAACTCAGTTTGCTTCTGTCAAACTCATAAAAAATGTTATTCTCATTACAGTATTCATTTCATGCCATAAAGAAAAATATGATGACGATGATAATGACGGCGACTTGATGGACATGTAAAAATGTAATAAAAAGAAAAGATGTGAAAGAAAGTAATGGAAGGGATGACAATGATCGTAAAAAAACTTTTTTAACCCACAAGAATAATGCTGCTTTATCACTTAGGAACCACAAAAAAGCGAGAATAATTTTTGAGGATTCACTGGAATTGATTTGCATGAGGAGCGTAAGCATGCATGAGAAGTAGCGCTAAGATTAGAGAGACGATGAACGCTTCACCGACGGAGGTCAAAAAATATTAATTTAATTCATCACCGACAAAAAAATCCATTTATAGATTGCAGTAAAAAACCACACAGCCTTAAATTATTCTTTCACATTCTTCTTAATTTTATGATCTGTAAAGTTGCATATTATCATAATATAAAGAACCGCTCGCTTAATCGATAATCATTTCCAAAAATGAAAATCTCAGCTTCCATGCGTAAGATTTTGTGATGAGTTTTTGACAAAAATAATGGAATTAAATTCTTGAAAATGTTGCATTTTCAGGTCCAGTGAAATCGATCGACAGACTAATACCAAGTTTTTAGGCATCTAAATTTGGTAAAATCAATATTGCATTTTTTCATTGCTTCATGCAATATAAATTTACATTTAGGTTTTAAGAAATAAGAAGCTTAGAATATCATAACTGCCATTTAAAATTCAAATTTCATTTCGTTAAGTTGCAAAAAACTTAGAGTCAACTTCATGTTAGTCGGATCTTTTTAATCCGTATAAGAAGCTAAGAAAAGCATTTTAAGACAATTTTAAGTGATTTTAATTAAATTAAGTGCTAAAGATAATCTAATGAAGAAAGACTAAGGCAGAAAGGTCTAAGCATAGAGGAAAAGAGTAAGAAAGCTAAGAAATTTGATTAAATTAGACAAAAATAAAGGAAAATTTAAATTATTAGGTTTTGAACGCTCTGATTTGTACATTTTTCATTGTTCGAAGAAGCTAAGAGCCAGCGTAGAACTATGGAAATAAGGAAAATGTATCATAAGATGATTAAGAACTAGAATAAAGTTTGAAGCTTAGATCTAAGTAACTAAGTGGAGAGTCAAAATTATTTTTCTAAGTGAAAGTTTACGAGCTCATCATGCAAAAAATCTAACAAAAATATTACCTTTTAATGAGTCACGCTTTTTGCTAATATTTTAGACCCACAGAAGTTCTAAATTCCCTAACATCCTCCAGACAGTTCCATCATTCAATATTCATATTTCTTATGGATCATCTTTACATTGTTGCATGCAAATTTTTACTAACAAAAATCTCACATTTTATGTGTCCACCAAAAAGTGACGCAATCAATCGATTTTTTTTATCGATCTTTTTTATAACTTCTTTTTCGAACTCCGTCTCGGCAGTAAGACCCCATTTGAGGAACCCATAAAGTAAATTTGATTTTTTCTCTTCGCTAATTTTTTCGCGTCTGTTAAATGATTTGGTTTTAATTTTTTTTATTTATTTCTTTCGTATACGAGTTTTTAAAGACCACACACGCACGAGATTGAAAAATGCCAGAAATTTTTCGATTGTTTAATTTTTTTTTAATTTGAGACTTTTGGTTGATAAAATAACAAAAATACTTAAACAGTCATCAAATATGGATGATTTAAACGCATTTTTGGGTTTCGAAGATTTTCTGATAAAAAATTAAGTCATATTGAGATGAAAAAGGTTTTTTGGTGCCTAATATTTTGCGGTTTTAACATTTAGATATAAATTATGGTTTAATTTTGCTGTTTGCTTAAAATCTTGTGTGGAATTCTGATTAAATTTTTTGAAATTGGCATTTAAATCACCTAGCTCATGATCACATGAAACCACACGAGATAATTCACAAAACAATACCTCTCATCAACAAAAAATACCCCACAGATAAAATATTCAAATCAGATAAAGAAAAATTGTATCAAAACAATATTAAAATTTGCAATCCACTTAATTAAAATGCAATCGCATCAAAAATATTAAAATTTGCTTTCCATCATTAATATTCAACAATTTACATTTGCGCGGGAAAATTTGTGCTAAACAATATCAATTTTCATCACTATAGCGTGCTAATCTCGTTTTATAAGTGGCAATTTCATAATGATCTTATTGTGTTTCTTGTTTAATACGATAAATCTGCAATTAAAACAAAATAATTTCTATTTTTCGATTTTGCACAAATAATCGCATTTAATCTGAATAATTTATTGTGCTGTGTGCGCTGTGAATCCCCGCGAAAATAATCCAGTGATCAATAAAAAAAATTGAAACGAAAGGAAAGAAGGGATTTTTGTGGGGATTTTGTCAGGTTTTATTTTACATTCTGAAAATATTAGTAAGCAAAAAAAGCCAGAACTGATAAAAAATAATCAGTTTACTCATTCCTTTTGTGTCAGTGAGTTGAAAACTTGATGTCAGTAAGTGAAAAAATTATTAATTCAGTTTTAATTTATTCGCGTAAGAATTCAGACCCTAAAATTCTGACAAAATCACCGTACCAGCATCTCGAGTGAGAAAAGTTTGTAAGTCGAAGCACAATTGAAATTAAATGCAAATAACAGAGTCAGAGATGAGTTTCAACAATTCCCATGAAATATGAAATTTGTAAGGCGAGTTGGAGATGTTTAGGTATTTTTAAATGATTATCGAAACTTTAAATCTTTCAACTTTACTGTTTTTCTCGTTCGATTCTTTTTCACTCCCGTGTTGTATGCATAAAAAATTATTCGCACGCATTGTTTTGTGAAAAAACAAAAGGCAATAGTCAGTGAATCGATGAATTTGAATATATCGGTGAATTTACTGACTTACAATTTCATGCAAGGTGGATGCACTGTGGACGTTTCTTGAATTTATCAGAATTTACTGTCAAGCTTTCAAAGCATCTGAAAAATTTCTTATTTCTTTAAATTTTGTGAATTTTTATGGTATGATGACTCACTAAGCATCTCGTACCTAAGTCCAGCATATACCTATCCATCGTGGACACTGCTAACTACTCTTTATTGCCATGAATGCCCCTCCATCCTCTTAAACATCTCAACAATTATTTATACCTTCAATGGTACAATATTGGATATTGTAACTCCGATCGATCGATCGATGTGTCCACAAACAAAAGAAATAAAGAAAGAAATCTTTGGAATAAAATATGCTCAATTGGAGACTCGAAAGAATGCGTGTAAAAAAATATTGTACTAAAAAATGTGTGCAATTCTTATCGCAAATTCAAGTATGTTAACATATAAAATTATTTTTATTATGAGAGACGTTTTCAGAATGAAGGAGAAAGGAAATGAAATAAGAATAAAGGAATGAGCAGAGTCTCGTGAGACTTTGCTAATAAAATAAATGTTGAGTTAAATATGCATTGAAAATTGTCGTCGACTAAAAGATATTGTCCCCGTCATTTTCAGTAAATTTTCTACAAAAATACAGAAATGACTAAACTTTTATTAATTAGAAGCTTCTTGATGGTTCACAGTCAGTTAAAATTAGTTTGAAGTAGTTTACTGCGGATAAAAACAGATCACACTTATTTACACGATAATTGATGCCTAATCTCTTAAAAACCTGTACTTTGTAGTCAATTAAAGGTGATAATTTAATTCACCAAAAATCTATATGTTTCGCCATTCATCGGTGATGATATAGAGCATACGTCCACTTAAATTTTTTTGAGTTTTTGAAAATATATTGTGTGCTATCACTAAGTCAGAAATCTTGCTGAATCGATTACCAATTTTACATTTTCATCATTAAAATTTGATAAAATCACTGGCCACAATTTAATAAAATATTAATTCCCTTACAAAAAATTTAAAAATCCTACTTTGAAATCTTTCTGGCTACACCCGTGCCTATCCTGTGTTAGCCTGCCTATCCTCCAAAAAATGGGATGTTCTTGATATTTGGAAAAAAATTTGAATATCAAGCAAAAATATCTGATCACTCAAACGAAAATAATAATATTTACTAAGTTGAGCTTCTGGTTTATTCCGATTATTTACATATTTTTTCTTCAAAACTTTCCACTATATTTCGGCTGCTTATCTGCTCATTTGTGTGAGAAAATTACGCTTTTTACAGAAAGTTTCAATGTCATATTATGTTACAAAATTAGTTATAATCCTAAATACTTATGACTCTTCAATTCAATACTCTACTTGAAAATTAATCAAACCTTATTTTTGGTAAAATAGAACATGAATAAACTGGGTCATTTGCCTTCAAGTCTCACAAACAACAAAAAGTGCTAACCATGATCCAAAAATACTCTTTAAATTCTTAGAATAAACTTCACAAGAGTGTGAAAATAACTCGAATCTAAAAATAAATTTTGTGAGCCAAAAATAGCCTTTAATTCACGTAGATATGCTTGAGAAACTTTTATTGAAACAACAATTAGGAAATGACAATTTTTGTCGTTGTTATGTTAAAAATATTCCACTGCCGAGGCCAAAATCTTCCACTGTTGTTACAAAAATTTTCCATACTATACGAAGTGCTTAATTCTTGTGCATCCAAATAACACATTCTATCCTTTTATAAAACCAACTTATCAGCATAAGCTCCTTTTCAAAAAATCAAAAAACTTAAACGCAGTACAGAAAAAAGTTCGAATGTCGTATGAAAAAAAAGAGTTTAAAAGACGACAGCGACAAAAATTCCATTTCACAATCTTTTTTATTCTCTTTTTTCACTCATTGAACAAAAGGTTTGAAGCCACATGTGGTTTCTACATTCTCGCGGGTCATCAAAAGTTCATAACAATCCACATAATATTATCGCTGCCTAAAAAAATACTTTTCATATAATATAACTTTAATTTACCTTTCTCACTCTTGTGGAATTATTGGAGAAAGAATGGGAAATTTTGCAGGGTTGATGGTGGAAGGTTGTGGACATTTGAGTTACTAGAGTCATACTTTGTCAATAAATGCTTAAAATTTAATAAAATTCTAATTAAAATTTTTATATTTTCAATCAAATTTGCTCAAAAATATGGAAAAGGCTTCTTCAAAATTCAGAAACTTCATGGATGTTCCCTCCCTCAAACCAATAAGTTTTTCATAGCCTTAATTAGCTGAACAAATTTGCCATCCACTGAAACCAAATCTCGAAAACAATTTTTCATCTCTTGACTGTCATGACATTATTGAGTAGGTATCCCAAAAAGAGCTACTCATTTTTGACACGTCGGTTGATTTAAATTTTTATTTCATCACCGAGCACAGTCAGACAGTTTCATAAAGTGAAATTAGATGCAACAACAATGTTATATGACAAAACGAGAGATACATCTCACTGAGTCATTTTGAATGTGGTTCAAAATAGTTCTGTAACTTAATACATTTTTTCTCATATGATGTCATTCGTGGCTTTTATTTTCGCGTCCGCAAATGACACTTTTTAATGATTTGCAGATAGATGTTAACTGTTGTTTTGAAAGTGAATAGTTGCACTGAATTTTTTGGGATTTTTTTGATAATGTTGTTTTTTTCTGTGAATTTTTAATTTTCTTTCTAGAGTTTTTAAATTTTTAATAGCATTTTTAAGAACTTTTGACAAAATTCATAACTAATTTTCATTCTATTGCCTTAAAACAAAAATTTAGAAACAATAAATAAAAATCTCATGACAAGTTGTTTTAATTCCTTCTCTCCAACTTCCACTTCTCAAATGTCATCAAACAAGCATCATCTGAACAACTTTTTTTTATTTTCAACGTCTGAGAAAATAGACATCAATTTCATCAAACGTGATTTTTATGAAAATGTTTATCATATTTCAATTGAAATTGTGCAAATGTAAGTGCTTGAAATGAGCTGATTTATTGTAAAACTATGTAGGAGGTTCGACACTTGCTACAAATCAATGACTATTTTTTGTTTTTGTAGAATGGAATTTTAAATTACATTTCAGGTGAAAATTTCTAATGACTGACTCAGATTTTAAGTTGAAAGATTGAATTAAATTAAATGCAAAATTATAAATGACTTCTATCAAAAATCTAAATTTTCAGACCCCCTTCCACCCTCTGTTATAAATACTTCCACCTGATGAACTTTAGTCCCACAGTAAATTCTACTCATTAACTCAAGCCAAACATCAAGAAAATAGCAAATAAATTTTCCACTTCTCGAAAAGTTCACACTGGAAATTCCAATAGATTCTAAATATAAAATAATAAATGCGCCTAAGTCATTAACATCGACAACTCGCTCTGTTCATTATGATTCCAATCTCAATATACAACAAAATTGTACACAAGATGTAAACACAACATTGAGATTGAGAACAATAGTTTGTTTACAAATTTTTGATCATGTAACTTGTAGTCTTGCTGTAACTACTGTAATTTGAGTTTAATTCTGTACAGTATGAGATAAAAAAAAGTTGAATAGCATCTGATCTCTAGCTTTAATTAGAATTATGATTATTAGACTCATAATTGGGAATTGGATCTAATGGGAATTTGATGTAGCTAATGGAAATTTTTTGCAAATAGAAACTTGCCAGTCATGGATGTGTCATGGAACTGCCCTAAACTTATCGATTACTCAAATGAGCAATTTGATTACCGTAATGATTATTTAATACAGAGACGACAGGTGATGATTAATCCATATGCAATGAGAAGCTGATTAATAGACATGTGATTCAAGAGAATATGCAAAAACTCGACGCTACTCTCTTAATTTATTCGTGTTTTCTCTTGTCGTAATTTATTCACTACTGAACGTGTTAATCGATTGTAATAAATTAAAATGACAGTAATCGACCGTAATTTGAATGGATACTAATCTATTAGTAGAAAATTGACGGCGTTCATGTGAACTAATGAGTTTTATTGAGACATTTTATTTTACTATAAAATTTTATAGGCTCTGATATTTATACTGAAACTGAATTCAACTGGATTTTGGGTAATACATTCGATTCACTTGAGCTGCAAATAAAAATGCTAATTGATTGGATAGTTTTAAATAAAATTATGAATTTGTCTTATAACTGCTTATAGTTTTAAAACTATTAGATACAAATTCTTAATGAGTCTATTTTGTAGACATGATCAACAGCATTGTCCAAAAAGTTTAACGGGTCCAGAAAAAAAATGTTAGGGGTTCAAAAGACCATCTATTATTTTTAAAAACGATTGTACCAACTTTTTGCCTGATGCAGAGTTATTTAGGTGTACTCATTTCCAGACTCAATTTGAACGAATTATTAGTTTTTCAAATGGGTTCTATATATACTAAGTTTCAAAATTCAGACCCCCTGGGTATACATTCTGGGCATACACATGAATTCTAATTTAAATTAGAATTTAAATTTTAAAAAATAAATCCAAAAAAATAATTAAAAATATTTTACCATTATTTTTGAATTCGTGAAATGTTCAAAAATTTACAAAAAGAGGTTAACAAAATTTTGAAACAAATTCTTCTTTCTGATAAAAATTTACTGAGTATTTCGGGAATGAAACTGCGGTGCCTTGATCAAATGTCATTTCTTCAACTCTTATCACCCATCTGGTAGATATTTCATCATCTGTTAATTTAAAACCTTTAAACAATTCCTTCAATATAATTTAATACATACATACAAGGGTGTATAAAACACTTCAAACTTAGAGTAATACAAATTGCATCATGATTTGAAATTGCGAATATCTTGATGAAATCTTGAAGTTTAATAACTGATTCATTTAAACTTGATTTTTTAATCATTTATTTATTCCAAATGTACAATCATCATGGTGAAAATGATCAGAAATGTGAAGAATTATCAATAAAAATGGTGCAATAAATTCCTTTCTATTATATCCATTGAAAATTTACTATAAATATTGCAAATCAATTTCACACCTCACTAAATTATTCAAAGGCAAAAAAAACAGCAGAAACAAAGCTAATGTCTATATTATCAATCGTTCAAAACAACGTCCGTACATAAATTCATACGAATCACAGTTAGTCAGTATTATTTAATCCAAATATTTATACATTAAGTGATTTACTTTGCATTTGACGCTATTTGAATTTACGTCCATAAAAAAAAGTGTCATCGATACAATTTCGTTTGTAAATAGACGTCATATGAAATTATATTATCCATCTATGTAAACGTAATGAGCATATTTATGTACACAAAAAATATTATTTTTGTGTCGTCACACCTTTTTGAATCTTTCTCTCTCGACTGGATTTCATTTCGTGTTTGGTAAATAGTGAGAAAATTGTGTATAAATTTATTTGTCGAGTCACAAATCAAATAAAAATTATTTTTCATACATGAATAAGCTCTTGAACTTCACATACATATGGAGTCCCTTCTTTACACACTCATGTCGTTGCCGTCTTTTGATTCTTTTTGTTTTACATTTCACATGTGTATCATTTACATGAGTGCTGTTTCCTATACACGAGATGAAAAAAAATCTCTATGAATGAAGCAGGTTGAATGAATTGAAGAAAAAAAAACGACAACCGGACGATGGACCAAGTTTGTATTTACATTATCTCATGATTGAGTATTTAAGTGCTGTTTTTAGAGTTGTTAACAGTTTTATGATCATTAGCAATTAAAAGGCATTCAACTGGCTTGTTTTGAGGTTTTTTATTTCATTTTAGAACTTAAGTGGAAGTTTATTGCCAAATGATTCTTTACATGACACTTATGAGATTGCTTCTTGTTTGCTTTACTTTTTGAGATGATGACTGGATGTTAATTGTCATTCGTCCGACAAAAGGATTTTGAATTTGTTGATTTTATGATGGATATGATCAATAAAGTCATTGAGCTTTAGGGTTGATTTTGGATGATAAGGCTTCTTAGAGTCTAGTTTAGGTATAAAGATCTTTATGGACAGCATACTTGGAATTAAGTGACGCAGTCTGACTAAAGTGACACTGCGACCCAATAACTACATCACCAGCCTAGCTATCTTGAGTTCAAGATTCGACAGAGCTGAAAATGAAGCTCACATCCTCCCTGACACAGTGTCTGCAGATATGTTCTACTATAAACTTTCCCAGATGCTACACTTTAAGCTCCATATGAATATAGATACTTTGAATCACTATGTTCAGCTATGTTATTGATAAAAAAGTACATAGCATCATTTATCTTCTAATTATGAAAGCATCCAAACCATAATTCACGCAAAGTATGTCTGATCCATAGTTTTCAATCGCAAATAAAAATTCTTTCAAATAAAATCATCAAACGTCATAAACAATTCAAATACCAACTTCAATACTCATCCACTATTATCACTCATCTATTAATATCTTCATACTTTCATACAATTACTCACTCGGTCAAAACGCATCACCTCAAAAGTGTCATTAAATGGTCTTTAAAGGTAGAAAGAAAAATTTACCCAATTATGAAGTCATCCACAATAAATGAATAATACAAGTACTATGTGCTAATGATTAAAGGAAACAGAAATTAATTTGTGACTTTTATGGTGAATTTAAAGTAGAAGCAGCACATTTTACCAGATTTACAGTAAACTTGTACTGGCGCCATTTATGGTAATAAATTTTGATGATTTTTATGGAAACTAATGAGAATGTAGCTTGCAGAGTCATAGGTTGTGGGTGGAATGAAATCAAATAAATATTTTAAGTAAGATCAATGAGCTTTTTTTGGAGTTCATGCATTTCGATGACGTTTTTATTTGATGTGAAGAGGTTTGTTGTAAATTTAATTTTGGTCTTTCCGAATTGTATTATTCCTTGAGAAATTAAATTCAATTAAGGGGGTTATAAGTGTCAAATTATTCCAGTCGTATTTCTTTCACAGAATCAGAAGCTTGCAATAATTTATTAAATAACTTTAAAATCAGATTTGTCAGTTCCTGACTAAAAACAAAATAAACGCGCTAATTCTAAATAACTTAAGATTTCATTCCATCCAAAACCACAATAGATAATTTGTTAACTCTATATTAACCCATTAAGAAATTTTTATGACGCAATCTAAAAAAAATCACAAAAATTCGTAGCTTTGTGGAATTTCATAATGATTGTAAGCACACCACCGTGATAGTGAAGCACCTACTATTTCGCCACTAAACTAATTATTCTCTTATCACAAAAACTCAATTTTATTATGCAGTTAATTTTACAGTAAAAATATTTGCTTTGAATATAACCAATTAGTCATCGAGTCTTAGTTAATTTTCACCATTATTCATTATTGAATTCTTGAAAATTGTTGAGATTTTTAAGTGTTTTTGGTATGAAGAATCGTCGGCAAGAGGTCTATGGGATTTTATATGCTTTTTTAGAATGATGAGTATCGATTAGTCAACTTATTTTCTTAATAAAATTGCAATTTAGTTTTATTAGGTTTAAATTAAATTTGAATTTAAATTTTCCTGGTCAGAACTTCCAATTTTAAAAGACTTCGAAAAAATATTTATAAAATCAAGAAAAAACCCCACCGACCATAAAATTATTCCAGAGAAATTTCATTGAGAAGCATGTGAGATTCAATGAGCATTTTGCACATTTGCATATACGCGAATGATCAGCGTAAACTTCACATCCAAACACAATCTTAACACTCGACGGGAAAAATATTAAATAACTTTTATTATGTGGTTACACCTCATTCAAGTTTTAATGACATCAATTTCAATGTTTAGTTATCAGCTATTTTTATAATAATGCATATGTGATATTTCTGAAGAAATAAACGTCGCTTTCTTACTCACGAGATAGTCACGTATTTTTATACGTTATGTCAATTTACCTTAAACGGCATTAAATATTCTTCTTTGGCTAACTAAATAAAATTTTCGCGTGGCGCTTTTGATGATTAAGAAGATGTTGTGACGTTGGTTCTTAACAATGTAGCTTGAACTTTTACATTCCTATCAAATTGTTTCAAATTTTTGTAGTAGGTGCCTGAGTAGGTCAGTGATGTACTAGGTCTGATCCTCGTTTTATTTTCAGGTCATTAGCATGGGCGTATCCAGATTTTTTTGAATTTTTTCGTCAAAAAGCCTAGCAGATTAAAGACTGGCTACGCGACTGGGTCATAGGCTTATGTTACAATGACTATGGTGATTTATGAAAAAATAATATCCTAGCTGTATGTCTGGTGTGAAAAAAAAAATAATTTTCTCATCATCTTTAACCAACATAAAAGTTGCTACAAAATTCACAGCACCTTACTTTTCAATATACTTTCAGTTTCCTTCAGAAAATCCTGTTATTATAATAACTATAAAAGTCAAAATATGAAATATATTTTTTTCTTAAGAAACAGCCTTGAAAAAATTTCCAGTTAGAGCAACCTTAACTCATAATTTTTATAAATGTAAGTAATAGTTTTTTGACGTCAATTGACACAGTTATGATTCACTCTAACAGAATAATCAAACAATAGTTACGTTCTGTAATGAGACTTCTTTTAGTCATGTGGGAAACCCCAAGCAGTATATCTATACAATGTTAGTGGATGCTCCGGAACTGAGCTATACTCGCTGCCACGATTTTAGATAATAATCACTGGTAACGACTTAAAGTACAGTATGATATTGCAAAAAAAAGTTTTGATTGAAACTCATCAATTTATAAAGTATATTCTGATTGGTTTATTATTTAAGTTTGTAATGAAATCCGTTTAAGATTACTTAATAATCCGGGTGATGTTTGGATTATTCATCAACATAATTCATGTTAATTACATCAATAGAATTTTTTGATTGAAATTGATATTTGAAAGAAGAATAAGATACTTCAGCAGACTTTTTTATTGGCGGCAGCAATTGGAACAGGATTCAATGAGGGGATTAGTATGATTTAAAGATCAGAGGAAGAAAGGGAATGAGCCAGGAGGGAGGGTTGGGGTCAACCCCTACCTCATGATGAAAACAATTCTTCAATTTGCTAGGGTTTATTTTAAAAAATCTTAAAACTTATTTAGTAAGCATCTTAAAAATGGCTGGGCTGTTAACAGCTTCAGAAACCCTACTCATTCGTCTATGTATATAAATTAGCCACCGAGCCACCTCAGCTCAAAAAAGAGCCCATTCTAACTATGAGCAGTGAAGTAGTAAGGAAAGAGCGATAGACGGTTCAATTTCTCAAATTTTGCTATTCAGTAAGGAAAGTGTAAACAGTAAGTTTCAACGTTACGTAAATATTGATATATGTGAACGAAATCCTATCATCAAAAATTATCAAAACACAATAAGACACACCAAACTCTATCTTCAACCTAAATTAAAAATAATCAGTCAATTAATACAGAGGAAGCAGATAAACTCTTGATATTGGCAATCAAAAGCAGAAACTTGCTTTAATTATCACTGCACTCGAAACAGGAAGTAACAAAAAGAAGAGAAACACAGAAAATATATCAACTGATATGTGCAAATAAAATCAATCCAACTGTTATCGATTTATAGCCAATTTCCGCGAAAAGTAAATGTGTTAAGTAGGAAATTTGTACTACTTACCGAAATTGATATGATTTTTTAGCATATTTACTTTACGTTTACGAAAATAATGAAAACTTGTTCTTTTTTAGAAATAAGTGAGTCAGAAGTCACTGGCAAAAATGCGTTCATTTCCAACCTATCTCAATTTCAATGTCGTTTCCTTCATCTTCGTCTCACTGACTACAAGATCAAAATTGGTTGAATAATGACGCCACTAAATAAGCACAATGTATGTATTTATGCATGCGAATGATGATGATAATATTTGATTATGCATGTGGTAATTTTAAAGATACAGCATGAATGCCGGTAGATTATTAATTTATTATTGGCACTTCCTAAGGAACGAATGAGACATAACGACGATAAAACATAATGACTGTTCTCAACGATAGTAATTATTAATTATTGATTTTTGACTTTGCTGTACGAAAAATTTACAAAACTGATTCAGAGCAACGTGAAAATTTAATTAGTAAATTTTTTTTGACACTCGCAGATCGTATACTTATTGTTTTGTTCCTTTAAATTAGCACATGGCTACGTCATGAGTGATCATCATGTCAATTAACAGTTTTTTATCTTAATATTGCTGGTTAACTTCTAGATATTAGTAGATCAAACCTGCACAAAATCCGCTATTTTTATTTTATTATTTATTATCGTTGACGTGTGGATTCTTAATCAAATTATTATCTTTGTTCATGTAAAGTTGAATGATCTCAGAGGTATTTTTAGATAAACAACTAAATATGTTTTTATAGAGATGTCTATGAGAGATTTATGGAGGATTTGCATGAGATTAAGATGGCTTGAAGGATTTTTATGTTCATATAATTTAATAGGTGGAAGTTCTTACTAGTTCTTATAAAGATATAAAATAAAGTATATATTTCGACTCGTGGTACATATTTTACACAGACTGAAAATTTTGGATTGATTTGAATTTTAGTTAGTAGCTCACTGATTTAGACACTAAGATAAGTGTAGCTTAAACGTAGTTTTAAGTTAGGTATACCTAAAGAGGTCAGTTTTCAATATAAAATTCTAGATTAGTCCAAAAATGAACTGAAAGAGTTCGGAGGCTTAGTACTTTAGAGCCTAATTACTCAAGACTTTACAAAAGCTTCATTTTAGAATCATTCAGAAAAGAAGCTTACAAACTGTGTTTTCCAGTCTTTCTTTTAAGGGTCATTCATTTATGACGTCCAACTTAAGGGGATAGGGGTCTGAGATTTTGTGACACCTTCATACAAAAAGATATTTTTTATGAAAATTTTGTGAGGGAGGGAGGGGTCTAAAAATCTCATTTTTTGATGGACGTCATAAGTGAATGATCCCTTAAGATTCCAGGTAAAAACATCATCAAAATAATAGTTCAGTTGCCACTATAAAGTGTATACTTGAGTGCTAAGGTCTGGTGAACCTACAATCGTAAACTAACTCTAGCCATGAAACGTGAAATCGCGAAACTATGTTTCATTAAGAGCTGGATCTCCAGCTCATAAGGATGGGCCCCTCACGCATTATTATTATTATTAAGAGCTGGACCCCTAATATTGATATCAAGGCGTTCATACTTGAGATTAATTTCAAAAAAATCCTACCACTTTCTGACAGGGGTGTAACGAATGTCCATGGTATCCCAGGAAAATGCGCCCCTTTCTATGTTTTTGTTTAGAATTTATTAAAATTTGTGCCACCTAATAAGAGGCTCACTTTTTCAACCCCCTGCTTCCTGATATGATATCTTTAAAAAAATTCAACCGGATTCTGATAGTATATGATAAAGGAAAGTTTTTTTTCAGCAAAATAGTTTAATACAGAATAATAATGTTGACTTAATTACGAAGTATTTTATTACGTGCTTAAATTCACATCAAACTCAATAGATTTCAATTTTTTCTATTTTATCGAATATTAAAATTGAAAATGTATTACAAAAATTACAAACATTGTACTACAGCATTTCTTTTTATGAATACAGCATCACGTCAACATTTCTCCAAGGTTTTGATATTAAAGCGTAAAAAATTCAAAATTGATATACAAAAGATGAAAATTCCGCAGGTGAAATACATAAAATCTTAATTAATAATAACTTTTAGAAGCAGAAGCAAATTGCACGCTTAAAAAATTATAACTTCCATTGAACTAATTTGTGCCTTAAAAGGATTTTCATTCCATAGATGACTTGCATGATGTGTTTTATTTGTTGTTTAAATTTCAACGACATTTTTTAACACTTGCACTTTTAGTTCCGTGGAAAAACCAAAAATTACACGAAAATTGTTATTCTTTACATTTATCATTGTTCCGTTAATTAGAGCTTTGACCGCAAATGCTTGTTAGAAATAAACACGTGACGTTGATAATTGCGTTCTGTGTGAGAAAAATAAATTCTAATTCCACATTCATTCTCGCTGTTGCTTAGAAAACTGTAAAAATAAGTGAAAGTCAAGTTGACTCTTCTAACGTCTTCAAAATGTCATTGCACCAATAACAACAATCATTTTAATTATCATAATCATTAACATACCAACACTTTGTCTAATTAGAACTTTTTTTTTGCTGTTCTATCATAAAAAAGGAAGAGCAAAATGACTTAGCAAAACAGAAGTAAACAACACTTAAAAAAATATCAAGTGACATTACAGTGAATGAAAATAGCCGGAGCTCACTTGCTTAATTTTGTTTTCTAACATAACTTATGATTCCATAAAACGGTCTCTGAGGGCATAAAATTGCACTTTCTCATAAATAAACAACATGAATAAGAGGAAGAAGAGGTAAGGCTGAAAGAGAGGGAAAATGAGTTCAGAAGTTAGATTTAAAAGAAGTTTATTGCGTTGTGATTGTGGTGAAGACTTCAGACTAGCATATTTGAAACTTTTTTATTTATTTATTCAAATTTTGATGAAATTTCGACCAAAATCCGGGACTACTTTTATAAATCCTGAATTTTATTATTTTTTTACGCCAAAAACCAGGGGCGTAGCCAGTTTATAGGTGATAACCCCCCCCCCCCCCCCTTGAGATCAAAATTTAATACAAACTTTTTAAAAAATTTATCACAGAAAAATGTTGAAGAATACCCTCAAAATCAATCTTAATGTCTAAAAAAGTATTCAAAAATCCTGGCTACGCCCCTGCCAAAAGCATTGAAAGTATAAAATAATTCAGGAATTAATTAAAAATCTAACTCTTCTTCCTCTCAAAACTTTAAAATGCCCATTAAGGGTAAGATAACTACTTCGTAGTTTTTTAACGGATAGTTCTGTATTTTTCAAGACTTTCCTGTATTTGGAAATTTTGTTCTAGGTTCTATATTTTTTCACGAAAGCTTCCGTTAATTTTCAAACTTTCCTTTATGTCCTGTATTTTTGAGAAAATTTATCAAATCAATTCATGAAAATTAGATGGTCTCCATAATTTGGTGTCCTTGGGATATTACGTAACGCTTAAGGGGGAGCGAGGTTGTCACAGTTTAGTTACACTCAGAAAGAAGACAACTTGGAATAAAAATTTTAATCACAAAGAAAATAAAGATTAAAATTTTAATCTTTTAATATTTTTAAACTTTTTTCTTTTAATTTTTTTATAAAATTTTAATCAAAACTTGAATCACAAAGAAAATAAAGATAAAAATTTTAATCTTTTTTCTTTTAACCTTTTTATTTTTTATTCCAAGTTGTCTGGTTATCCTTCATATTAAATTTTCCTGATTTCCATACAAAATTTGTTACGGGAAGAGGAGAGGTATTAAAAATAACCATTTCTAGACTTATTTAATATCCGAATGACCCCTTACCTGATTTTAACAATTAATATTTAACACCTTTAATTTCCTGTTGCTAGTTCCAGTTTGAATTAGATTTCTAAATTCAAAACAGACTTTATATGAAAAAAGTTGGTTCGAGTGGTTCAGATACCACTAAAAAGAATAGGATTCCTAGCTCAGCTATAAATACTCGTTCCGGGATCTCTAATCAGGCAAGTTAATGCAACCATTCTAGTTAGAGTGCTTAACCAATTTTCTCCATAATGAGCAATAGATCTAGTGAGAAAAAAAAACTTTGTGACGCTAATGAAGCTTATTAGCTCGAATTTGCACAAATTTCAGGAAATATTAACCACAGACAAGCTAAACGACATCCGACAATTTTTTATAACAAAGCTTCTGTCAAGATTCATAATTTATTTTTCTGTATCAACAGACAGCAAGAACAGACAAACAAACAATCAACCCGACCAAGTGCAATAAACAGCAGATTATTCTTCTAAAACATTCGCTCAAAAAGAAGAAGACAAATGTAATAAATGTTAAATTCATACATGTGTGCACGTATGGGTTCATTTACATCATAAAAAAAAGAGAATCTCGTGCAAAATTAAATGTTAAGAATCATTAAACGTCAACACTATACATGCATGAAACAACAACATGCAAGTACCACATATTGCGTGCATAAATAATTGAAATAATTGTGTTCTCTGTTTATCAACAATGTGCCGTTTCTTGCTTTTCATTTCTTTCTTTTGTTACCTCTTCTATGTGAAGCCCAATTGCTTTGCCGAAAAAAAAAATGAAATACGATTTTTGCGATCATGAGGATTCAATTAAGCCATGTTTCGTTTCTTTCTTCCAATGATGAAGCCACTTTAATGAATCTTAAAATGATTTCATTTAATCTCTCCTCTTGGGCGCTGCACAAATCAATTTGATGTAGAAATGGGCTTGTGCTTACGTAGAATTACCGCATTAATCCCTGGAAGTGAAACGGAATGAAAGAAATTGAGGAGAGAAACTTGAAATCAGAATAAAGATTGTTGCAGTTGAATGTCAATTTAAATTGTAAATTGAGAGATATTTTGTTTGGCTTTGAGGTTTTGCTGCGTGATAAGCTGTGTAATTTTGAGTTATTTTGCATTTTTGTTGCTGCTTTGGCATAAATTATGAAGGAGCTTACATATAATCAGTAATAATGAAGTCAAATTTGCAAATCTAAATGTTAAGTAACCTTCAAAAGTTTGTAAATTTCTGAATTTAAATTTAAATGAATTTTTGTATCCTTAAGTTTGCTAAAATTCATCAAAAAAATTCTTTGAGCAACAAATTTATGGATAAAAATTTGTCCAGGCTGGTGAGTTATCTTCCCCTTGGGCTTGATTTGATAAATTTAAATAAAGTGTAAATTCTTAAATTTTTAAATTTGCAACAGATTTTAGTACCGTCTAAGAAAAGTTCATGAAGTTTTTAGAAAGCGAGACATCTTATGTCCAAAGTGGAACCCACTAAATCGTACAAATACACATCTTATTCGTAAATGGCGTCCGGCAGTTTTTTAGATCTCCCCATTAGCCCCATAATAAAAGAAATCGAAAATAGAATCCACATTCTCCATCTCCTAAATGTTGCTCATAATCAGTAAATGACCTTGAATCTGACATATCGATATATCTTTTCTGATCACGATAACTACAAAAATACATAACAACACTGAAAATAGCACACTAATCATCATAAATCGTGAAAATCAAAAGCTAATATTTGCTCACTTAATTTAGATGTAGAAATTCCCAGAAAGATAAGAATGATAAGCAGAAATTGCCAAAAATATTTACCAAGAATTTTATCAATATTAACGTTATAATAACTTCAAAAAAATCCCCACGTTCTAGCGTGATAAAAATGTGGAAGAAAAGTGATCACGTCAGTTAAACATTAAGTGTGAAGTTTTACGCTACAAATAACAAGTAAATTTAAAAAAATTATGAATATTTAATTTTATTCTGAAAATTTAATGTCTTTTGACGTACATATAGTGTTTTTAACGATTCTCTGTTGACTGTTCATCAAAACTGTTTTAAAATAAAATTTGTGGTCATCAAATATTTATTGAGTAAATTTTAGCTTCCATTTCTCACTTAAAAATTTGCAAAATCATCTTAAAGTGTGTCTGAGATGATGAAAATCGCTACGATTTACTGCAAAAGTCAGCATTTTAAGAGGATTAAAATTATTTTGTATGTCTCATACCTTGTGCTTTGCTTGCTGCTTTAGTTACACCAAAATCAACTGAATCATCAAAATCTGCAATATAATCCACATTCGGTGCCTTAGAAAATGGCAATCTATTCAGATCATCGACACTTTCATACTCAAATGATGACAATTCAGATCGTTGAGTTGTGAATTTTTGATGAATTTCATTCACAGGCATTGAAGTCACTGTAAAATGTATAGAAATAAAAATAAAAATTTTCACTGCTTCTAAAATTTTCTATTTACCGCGCAAAATCACTACGGAAGTAAGAAAAATGATGAATTCTCTTAAAAATGTCATCTCACTGGATCTAAACGGCTGCAAAGTCTGAAAACTTATGATAATGAGCGTCGAATTTAAAATGCACGAATATTTATATATTTTTGCAAATTGGAATAAACGGAATAAAAAATCGAGGCTTGGACACTAGAGGACCATAAATCAGGTTTTGAGATTCATAAATTAATAAATTCTAGAAAATTAAGAAATTTCTATCCAGAGGAATTAATCCCAACCCCATAAAAATGTCATTGCTTGAGTGTGACCCACTAAGCACCCCAAAGTGTTGTATGACCAATTTTCACTAGAACATCTCATCACTTTCCCCAACCTCTAGTAAATCAGCCTTGATTGCTATTTCTCTTGTCAACTCATTTTATTATTATTATTATTTCTGTTTTTAATTTCTTAATCTCACCATAACGGTTCGTTGTCATTTTAACCCAATTTTCATCAAATCATATTTAGCTTTCTTGCATATTTTTACAAAAAACCTGAAAATGACACAAAAAAATTTCTTTTTATAGCTTTTGTTTTATCAAGTAAATAAAAAATCAGATTATCACAGCTCCATGACATAATGTCGCCCGGTAAATTGAGGAGAACAAGTTTTGCAAATTAATACACATAAAATGTGAGAAAATTAAGAAGAAAAATTGTTTATGGGAATATTTTACGTATGAATATTCTTCTATTTTCTCGTTTGTCGTTCGTGAAATGCAGTTTTAAATATTTTTTTTTGTTTTATTTCTGGCATGAATTAGATTGTAATAAATTTAAGTAAATGGGTTGATAGAGGAATTTACAGTAAATTTGTGGAAGATGAAAGTGGAACTTTGGGATATTGAAGCATTTTTGTGAGTGACCTTGTCTGAGTGACTTTTTGAGTGAACTTGAATTACTCTCTATTTACAGAAACAGAGGTTTTGCATTTTAAATGAGAAAAAACCCACTGCTGGACCTAGCTGTATCTTCGTAATAATTTTCGAAAAAGAAAATCTAAAGTCACACCTCTCTTTAGTCATGTCACCCCGTGGCCACTGCGTTCCTTGCTACATCACTAAAACCAAGCTTCTTAATTTTTTTACAACATTTAAATTCAAAATTTTACAATTTTTGCAACTCTTATTTTCATAATTTTTGTCATCATCTTAAACATCTTGAATATTTCTCTTCCTTCTTTGGATGTAAGTCTTTCAACAATTTCAAAATCTCACGAAATCCACTTTATATCCATAAACATTTTCATCAAATATCTTTACACCCGGACGCCATATGAATGATCAATTTCATCTCGTACATCATGAAGATTAACAAAATTGCTATTTTGAAAACAACTCACACATTCCATCATCTATTTACGCGCGCTCTACAAAACAAAAAAATCAAAAGAAATGAGATTAAAAAATATACACAAAATAAATTCCATTGAGTATGAATCAGTCATAATAAGGCACTGTAATTCATTGAGAAATTCTACGGTAAACGCTTGGAGGTCAATAAAGGAATGGGAAACGAAAAAGAAGCAAGCAAAATATACATTCAAAAATATTTTTTTCAATGGGAATGTGCGAAAAGGAATTTTTACTTTTCAGTTAAATCGGAAATAGTCTCTTAGGTTCTCACAATAATAAAATATCAATTTATGAATATATGATGTTTTATAATCGGTATTTAATAACTCTTGCTTTCAATCTCCGCATAGTAAATGAATTGATTCATCAAACAAATAAAAACCGCTCTTGTATGATCACCGTGCTGCTTTCATTAATTTCGTGTAGGCAGGCACATAAATGAGCGAAACAAATTCTGTTGTGTTAATCTTGTTACCTAAATAGGATTTAATATTAATGGAAATTATGTTAATTATATTTATTTCATTGACTTCATCACATCCTTGGGAACCTTAATAAGTTTGTTTGAAATTGGAGGTGAAGAACTGAGTCAGCAGAATCGTACTTGTGGGACTCAATATTTGTTTTTTAATGTTTATTATGTTTGGGAAATTGGCAATCAGATTGGATTTTTTTAATTCTAAGCGAGTTCAGAGATTCTTTATTTTAAATAACTAATGACCATGGATTTGTCATCATAATCTTAATCATTGTTTATAAAAATCTTTCTAACCTCATATCTCAAAGTTGACCCAATTAAAGATTGAGTCTATTCTGAAGAATTGGATTGATTTTGATCGTTCCTTTTATGATTTAAATAGATTTGGACCTTCTAAAAGGTCATAAAGCTAGATATTTCAAGAAAAAGACTTGGACTTACCAAAATTAAACTTTTTTGATGGTTTTAATTTATTTAATTCGAATATGACAGTGTCGAGTTATGAAACTTCCTTCTTCTTTCTATAATCAGCCTTGAAAAGTGGTTTTCAGCATCTCTTCAACTTTTTATTACTATCACGTTGATTTTCAGAAAGATTTTTATAAACTCTTTGGGTCTATCGAGTGATGATTTTTGTTCTTAATTCTTAATATTCACAAAATTAAATTAAACTTTTGTCTTTTCCTTCTTTCCGGCTATAAATTTTTCGATCATCTCTTTTTTCATTTTTAAATTTTGAAAAACCGTTAAAATTTGAATTCTAAATTTCCGTTAGATTTTGCTGATAAAAATGATTAAATGTTAAACTTAATGAATCTTCAAGACTGCTTATTTGACATTATCGTAAACTTAATTCTTGTTCAATGTTAGCAAAATAGCATGTTAAAAATGGATATAAAAAATTTTATGAAGTAAAATTTTTGACACTCTGCAAACAGCAAACAGTTGGACTAGGATCAAATTTTACAAATGACATTAAATGTTTCAATTTTTTGTCATAATAATATTTGTTTAAGTTGCAACCTACAGAAGCTATCACAAACTATTACTATTTGTAATACAACTGTTTACATAGTTGGTGTCTCAGTACACATTGGATTAGTCTAGGTAAAAGTAAAAGCTAGCATGATTCAGCGCGACACCTGTTTGTCAATTCTAATTACAATCATTGACCTAAATTCTAGAAAGAAATGAAAATTTTCATTTTGGGGTTTTCCTTCATCAAAAAATAAAATTTTAATAATTAATTAAATCTATCTAAATCACAAATTAATTTAATCTATAAAATAATTTAACCTTGAATTTAATTTAACAGCGGAGAAAATTAATTGCATTTCATTTATTTTAACTTTTCCTCAAAATAATGCCAATGGGGTTTTCCAAAATGTCATTGAAGGAAACATGAAAGCTGCACCATAAATAAAAAAATTCTATGTTATTGAATTTTTCTATTTAAAATCAATTAACTATTAAACTAATTTATTGCCTAATTCACAGTGTGTAAATTAGATAATTTAATAAAAAAATAGTTCTAGCTATTAAAAAAAAATCTTAGCATGTTTATTTTTATTTTAAAATCGGAAAATCCACAAAAAATAAAGCTCTTATTATTTTTCCATTTATCAACTAAATAACGATTATTATCAATTGTTGAAAACTTCACACAAATCAGCTAAGGCAAACTTTCTCATTGACGATTACACTCAATATTTGAGATAGTAAATTTATGAATGAACTCATCACAACTAAATGAAGTCATTTACAGTCAACAAACTATCCCTAACAATAAATTCAACAAAGATGCTGTAATAGTTCTTGACGTTTTCGCTTTTCTCATTGTGTAAATAAAATCAAGATATCCGCAATGTTTTTCCCTAACGGATCTTCTAACGTCCATTCGATTCTTTTATAAATCTAACGATGATAATAATTTATTCTATCCACAATGGCATCATTCCGTATGTGAAAACTTTCTATGATGTAATTGATTCTAGTTATTTACCAAAATAATAAACAAGCTTGGGTTATGATTGACATGTGCCAAAAATATAGATAAATAATATATAGGCAACAAACAGATGATTTCGATCATCGCTATTTATTGACTATACTTTCAGTAATGAATATGAAAATGCCAAATAAAACTTGATGAAATGTCAATGCTCTATGGACGTCATCAGATCAACATTTGACTTCTATTATTGTTTGGGTGCATTGACAAATAATTTTTGTTTATATTTTCATACGCATGAATGGCAAAAGCTTACTGAATCAGTAGTATGTATGAAATGTTCCGATATGAGGATTGAATAAGCTTTAATGAACTCAATAGAATAATTTTGTCACAGTTTGATTTGTTATGACATTAATAATGCAAATATAGCATTCATTTACGTCTATAAAAATAAAAATGTTTTATCAGTTAAAACACAACACGTTTTCTGATAATATTACGCATCTTCAACTCAAAAAGAGAGGAAATTCTAAATCCTTCCATAGAAAATTGTCTAATTAATGCGGAATCTGTGATTGTAGCTAAAGAAAGCTACTAACAGTTTCAAAAGTTTAAAACTTCGTATAATTATGTAAAAGTTTACAGCTTTCAAAGGGTGCTCATACCCATTATCAGATAAAAGTACCCATTATTACAATTCTTAAGATACGTTCTGCAAACTCCCAATCAAGTGAATATAGAAGCTTTCGTTCCTAGCTTAACATCACAAGCTCTTAGTTAATATAATTTCATCATTCTACGTTTCCTAGACTACCATTCTTCGTTAGAAACTTCAAAATACCAAAACAATTCATCAAGGATATTGCTAGGGAGAGGATTAAGATCCCCTTCGAAAATTTTAATTTAAAAATTTTTCCCTGAAGCTTTTCTGAAGATTTTCTAGGGTTTTTAGAATTAACAGAATGTTAAAATGAAGAATACAAGAGAATTTGGGCTTCTTAAGAAAATTTAGCTAAATTCATGTATTCAAAACTGTACCACCGACCAATTAAGTTCAGAAGATAGTTCTTAAAACTTATTATATTTAAACAATTGGACGTCATATTCTTAAGCTACAATCATTGATCCAGCATTGACTAATATTTTTTTAACGAACTTGTTGTGTACAACAATAATAAATGCGATGGTTCTGGTTTAGAGTGGACTGTATTTTATTGGTGACAAAAGAATTAATGCGTGTGAATCGTTTGAGACGTGAATTTGTACTAAATTAATTAAAGAAAACAATGACTACTACGATTGAATATTTGTGTTGATCAAATTGTAGAAATTTCGTTCAACAGAACTCAACAGTCCCAGATGTGCATTTACGTAAATACTGTCTGGTCTAGACGAAATTTCCATCGAATAGCATCAGCATCTGGATAGTTTTTATTTTAAAAAATTCACATTCCATCATCTGAAAAAGTAGTCTATTATATCCCACAATATAATACAAAATATCAACTTCAGCTCATGCCAAACATGTTTATTCATTTACGATAATTTATTTACTCACATTTATTATTTCATACCATATGACTTGCCATATATATTTTTAGCCTCATATATATTTTTCTTCGATTTCATTCATAAAAAAAGTCAGCCGAACGAAGCAAAAACGATGCGTTCGATTTTCGTAAACATAATTTCCAATGAATTCTCCGTTACGTCATTATCGGATTGCGGAAAGCAAAACAAAATATAATAAAATGTATGTAAGTAAAAAGTAATAAGGGAACGTGGCGCCGGCTGATAAGGAAAGCACATTGTTGTTAAAAATAAATCGTTGAATGCAGCCGCGTTATCTTGCAAAATAAAAATAAAATGTGGAAATGATAACGAATACTATTTTAAGAAAATATTATGAATGACCAAAAAATTTATGAACGGGTGTGATTTAAGGCACTTGAATTGACCCATATCTTATCTTAATTTAGTATGACAGCAATTCTCATAGGAATTTTCGATAGTTCCGGTCTACTCAACATTGAATTTATGATCAAGGAACTAATGTCAAAAATTCGACAGTCATTCCTTAATATAATTAAGTTGTATGTCAAAATTTATCCAGTAATTCACTAAAATGTTAAAAAGCGAGCCGCTGTGCTGAAAACAAACCCGGAGTAGATAAACAATAGAAATGATTGACATTCAGAACATCAAAAATCCATCGCTTCTGATACAATTGTCATGATATATGCCAATGGAATGCGTCATTACCTAAGTACACATGACGTCAAGCGAAAAATTACTGGAGGTGAAGAAATAAATTTTTTTATTTTTCTGTTGACTCCAAACAAATGTCTTGTCTGTCTTTGATTTTATATTTAATTCCATTTAAGGAACTCACAGTCTTTGAAGGTATAGCACATTACATCACCGTTCAAGTGTTCAACACGTCATCGTTATGGAAACCCACACATTTCTTTCAATCGTCTTTATCGTTATCTTAATTTTCCATGACTATATTTTTCAGGAGCCCATGTGGTGGTAGCTGCGATACGTCATAATTTTTTCGAAAGGTGTCTAGAATGTCTAGTGACACATAATGGCACGCTAAGATTAAACGATAAAATATTATATTTCTTTTCCTTTGAAAAGGCATTACTTTTCCAGGAATACTGATATGACGAAGTGCTTCATATCTCTGTTGTTGAAAATGACGCGGCGAACTTCAAAATTTATTTTAATCGTCATAAAAGTTGATGAGGATGAAAACAAATGTTTTGGTGATGTTTCATCGAAAGTTATGAATAAGTTCTCAATTATGTCATGGCCTAAGGATTGTTTTTATGCAATATTTTTTTGGAATGTTTACTCAGCATTTTCCACGTAGTGCAGATGAGCATTAATTGACTATGATGATGTCATGAGAGAAAAATTTGCTCATGGATTAGATTGCTTTCTAAATTGAATGCACAGCAGATGATAATTAAGATAACACATGACTAATATTTTTTAGAAGTTGCATCTTGCTGCAATTTATGGGGCACATTATCTTATCATTTTTGCAGCCAAACAATTTTGTAAATGTATTATATTAAGGAAGAGTATGAGCTTGGTATATCAACATGTACAATTAGGTTATCTTGAATTTTATCAGCCTCGTGTTTTGTTAATAATTAAAATTCAGTATAAACTGGATTTCATTCTTAAAATAGAACTGTTTTTAGATATTTCGGTGGGAAATTTTTTTAATAACACTTTTGAACATTACTCGTTGTAGTGTTTAATAGAGTTGAATCTGAGGTACAAATGCCTATACAAACAATGCATAGGGAGATCTGCATGATCACTGAGGCCTAATCTAGCAGATTTGCCTACTCATGACTTGGTCAGGGACGTAACATGGATTGTAAAAAGCACAAAATCCAATATAAAGGGAGCATGAGATTCCACAGATTCTACACTTTTTGTTTTAAATTATGAAAGAAGGTCGATAAATTTTTAACTTCTTAAAAATTAATTGAAAATTCTAAAATCCAATTCTTAGTTACTAAGGCTAATATTTTTCTTTGGTAACCATTAAATTATATCAAAATTTAGCCACAATACTATGATCATCATTGATAAAATGATAAAAAGATGTTAATTGGATAACAAGATTTGAACATATTGCTTATAATTGTGTTTTTCCAACATTCACAAATAAAGTGAGATAATAAAAGCGTATTAAGAATATAGCAAGGAATGATTTTTATTAAAATTTTTAAATTATTATTATTAAAAGGCACAATTTTTATTAAAAAATTATAGTAGCGTCATTCGTATTTTTTGAAATAAATAGACCATTAATGTGTGAAAATCTCAGCAGTCAAACAGGAAACTGATTTCATTGTAAAATATTATCATTGACAAATGAGTAAAATAAGTAGAAACTAATAAGCGATTATTAACTATGATCACTAGAAATAGAACTTGGAGGAAAATTAAAGTTTTTATTTCATTCTTGTTCATTCCAGTTTTTCATTCTTGACGGGATACTACTCTAAAAACTATTATAAATTTTAAAGGTTTCTTATCAATTTACTACTCCAAAAATTTCATACGGCATATTTTTTAACAACTAAACTAATATTCTTAATATTTCGTATGGAAAAAAAATTTATTGAATTGCCAAAAATGTGAATAAAGAAATATTGTGAAATCAGTATATCTAGTGTGATGAAATCGTGTGACTTGCTGCAAAAAAAATTAATTGCCCTGTAATAAATTTTCATTATTTCTGGCATCATAAATTACAAAAGAATAGTAATGACAGTACGTTGAACAATGCAAAATTAAAGCTTTGGTGATAAGAAGTAAAGCACACGAGCGTACGGCTTAAGAGTTGAGTACATGAATACCTTATCAACTACTTTTGATCATAATCAGTTCTTTTGATAATAGGTGCTATTAATTAACCTTTATCTTAATTCAGACCATAAACTTTCTGACATAAGTATCATAATACTTCAGTTTCAATCTCCCTAGTAAGCCTCATTATCTTCCAAATGATAAGCGGAATCCCCGGTAATCACGCACCATAAAATTGATCACAAAAATTATAAGTGGCAATATTCAATTACCTTTTTATTGTTCCAAGTAATTCGTGGTCTAATTCTCGCTATTTTTCATTTTATAATGTATGTCTTATCAAATGATTAATTTCGCCATCAAAGTCTATACTTCGCATCACCAACTCGGTGAACACTCGTTTAATTTTAGCAAGCACTTATCATTTGTTTTCTTAATGAAACGAAAGATAAAATCAAGACAAGAAAAATTGTGTCGAGTCCGGGTGAACCCCAAATTCTTACCGCTTCAAATTTTATATTTTATTTATGGTGACTATTAATTTAAGCTATACGTGCTGTTGAGTGGAAGCGATAACAGATAGTCCAGAAAGTGTGACAAATAAAATTGTTGAATTTTTCAATTTATTATGAAATCCAATATTTTATGACTTAAAGCTCTTAAAATGGACAAGCATACGTAAGGATGTGCACAAAGTAGTGTTAAAATGGGTCACTTGACATCTTGACACTTAGTCGTCGTCAAGTGCTATAATTTTATCTAGAGATTACAGATTCAATGAAAAAAAATCAACAGCAATTACTAAGAGATTACAGTTACGACCTTGGTTGAATAAGTGCAGTTGCACTAATATCCTAGAAGCATTGCATGTGCTCTTGTGCTAAATTATTTGGTTTGATCTAAATTTGATCTCAAAGAATTTTAGTCAGATCACATCAGATCCAAAATTCTTTTTTACTTTCTGCCTTAAGAAATCATTTAATCATTCAGATAAACCATGATCCTCATAAGCTCTTTGGGTTTAAATTTTTTTCAAAACCAAAAACATGTTTTTCTCATATTTATCCATATTAATCTTGACAGATGAGTGTGTCGCGACCAGAAGCATTTTCAGGGGGTAATTTGGGTGGAAATGATAAAAATTCACCCTCGATGGAAATTTTCTCTAATTTTCTAGGGTTTTTTTGAGAAAATATCTATACAAAATCATTTCAAAACACCCCTCCCTCCCTCGAAAAATTTCTGACCATGTCCCTGGTCGCGACACACTGAAAAAGACTTGACTTATCTTAAAAATAACCTAAGAACGATCGATTGAACCACGCTTCAATATTTTATAATACCTATATATTTTCGTAATAATTTATCAAATGATTTTTTTTTTAAATTTAAAAAAATATAGATAAGACGTAGTGATAGCGTTAACTATGAAATACTATTTTAGGTGACTTGACCAAAGATTAAGAACTTGAAATTACATTCCTTATTGAGTCATTGTGTTGTGTCAATATTATTCAACATCCGTACTTCCGCCTTTTCATTTTAATCAAATAAATTTTATCGCGATGAATCAAGCAACAAATTTTCATTTTTGCAAGATTATTATCAAGTAAGACTTCAATTATGTAACTTTTTCGAATTCCTTTTGGTTTTATTTCCATACTAAATGAAAAATTTATTATTTTACAGCTGATTGATATCTGCTAAAAAATCATATTACGGTGGAATCCCCTGATCGGTTCATAAAAGTAGTGCAATTACTTTATGAACTTTATCAGGTCATATAAAATAATATTTAATTTTTTAACGAGTTTCTGGTTATAACGCTTATTGATAAAGATAGTTTTGAGATATTTTTGTATACACTCTATTCTATTTTTAGACATAACCCAACAAAGCATTCCATAAAAAGATTTATTGCCTTAATTTCAATATTGTCACTATAATAATGCAGATTATTCAAGAATCGAATGATTTTTGTTTACTAACAATCGTATCTGATATGCTAGTTCATTAATTGATTAAACCAACCCAAAATGAATGGAAAGTTTTGGCGCTTTTTGTGTAAATAAGACTTTTATGGACTATCAGCTGAGTTTTATGGATCCACACGTATTGTTTTTACAAGTGGAAAAATTTGGTTCATATAAATATGACTTGTATTGTCATGCCTCACCAAAGTTATGCATATCGTATTGATAATATCATAATCTGTCATAATCTAATATGCAATACGTAGAACTCACTCGCTTTGATTCTTTATTAAATGCTATTAAATGATTTATTTTTGGATATATAAGCTATTTTTATACATCAACTAAGATAAGAACTAAGAATCACGTACCAAACTTAACTGTCGTTTAGGAAATTTAGGTACATTTAAATAAGGCTTTTACAGTCAGGTTTAATTTTAAAAATCCCAAATTAATATGGAAAAAATATAGACAACACTTCCAATGACTATAACAAGGAAAAGAAGTGCACGATTCTAAAAAATTACCTTTTTGGGATCACTGGATTAATAGTTACATTTTGACATCAAAACGGTTGTTTCTGTAACGGATGGATAGACGGACAAAGGGCTAATGCCTTGGTACATATCCACTTCTAAAAGAAACTTCTTCAACCAAAAAATAATAATTTTTTGAATTTTGATGCCAAATTGTAAATATTCATTGAAATTTTAATCTCAAAACCCAACAATTACAACTTAAATTCTGGCATGCTTAAATATTCTTCGTTAAGTCTAACAACTATTAAGTGGCTGATTTAAAATATCACAATTATTTACGGATCACAAACATATTTAGTATTTTACTATAAATTACTACTGGCTATAGTCACCTTTTTATTAAATATAAAACTATTTATTTTCATGCTTTCTGCCTATTTTTTCAAAATCACATTAGGCCAGTAAAATGTCAAATATTCTACCCATGTTAGCAAGTCTGCCCTCATAAAATCAAATAATATGTAGGCTTAGGATACAAAGAATTCTTCGTCATCATTGCATGAAAAATTTATGAATGAAAAAATCAAGATATTTTCCAGAAAAACTACGTAAGCATCTTTGCCTACCCCACTAGTATAAAAATTAATTATTTTTAATTACATTTTTATCTCGATTGATTTTTTTAAGAATTTGCTCCTTAATTCTGAGATGTCAGGTGGGCATCTTCTGAAATGCAGCCAGGAATAAATGATTTTAATGAACTATGTCATGTAGCAAAGAGGATGATATTAAGGATGTCTCGAGATGTGAGAGCCTACACACAACTCAACACACACATTTATGTGCAAATAATATTTTTTTCTTTTCTTTCATCTACCAAACTCGTTCGACCAATCAGCATTGATTTTGCACAAAAGGAACCAACACAAAGGAATGATGAGCAATTTTTCCATTCATAAAAAATATAGAAATTCTCACAAAAAATATATATTATCCACCAACGCACAGGCACGGAAAAAAGAAGAGAAACGAATGATACGAAGAGTTATCGTCGTCATGAGCGTGTGAATGTGTTTGTGTAGAGTTTTGCACATAATCGAAAAGGCAACGTGTGAAAACATAAAAAAAGTAACAATTTTGCCGGCACTTACAACTCCAACGTGGTTCTTTTCTCCTTTTGCGATTGTGAGGCGCGCAAATACAAGCAAGCAAATCGATGACGCTCTTGTAGTGAGTTTGTATACGATATATTGTGTATCACACATATTAATAATGCGAACCATGCGGAGCCTTTTGCTTAATGCCGAGTGATGTTTTCTTTTCACTCTACTGCTTTAGTATATAAAAGTTGGGTTTATTATGAATTTTTCAAGTCAATAATCAAATGCCAAAGAATAAATATCTAATAATTCTAAGTGAAAAAATAATTTTGTCCCCGATACATGATTTTATTTTTGCTTTATAAAATAACTCGTGGATATATTTACAAAACACAAAAACCAATGGATTATTAATGCAGAATTTATGAAAAAAAATATTAATTAGCATGTGAAAAAAAAATATTGTGAATTTTTTATCCCAGTGAAATCCGAGAAAAGATTTAAAAATTGGAAAACCCAAATCGAAAAACTCATTAAAAAAATTAAAGTGATCAATTAAAGAAAAGTCGAAGGAAAATCATCAGAAAATTTTCCCAACATAAAAAAGAACTCAAAATCTCATCTAAAGTGATTTAATTATTTATCAGTTTTGAAAAACCAGACAGCGATGGAACAGAAAAACACAATGAATGGTAAGTGGAATAGCCGTTAGGGGTTACAAGTAGAAAATTGTAGGGAAAGTTGTGTCATTCAGGATGAGTCAAAAAAAATTCAATTATTTCCGGAAGTGAAATTTCCATGATTAAAAATCACGACTGATAAGCCAAACTATTTATGTTCATTCATCAAATCTGCTCAAGATTAGATTAATGTTCAAAAATCACCAAAAAAATCCACTCAAGGCAGTCGAATTAAAAACAACACATCAAATGCCCTAGATCTCGCAGATCTTATAACGCAGCGAATAATGCACGAAAAATGATTTTTATTCTCAGAATTTTCAAGCCACTTGAAAAGCAAATCTGTAAATAAGGAAGTGATTTTTATTTTTCGGGAATCGTAGTCTATTAAGTGGCAAAATTTTGCCAGTGAATCATTGCATTCAGTGTTTGTTTGTCTAAGTGACGTAAGCCCCAAGCTGTTTGCTTTTTTACTATCGATCATTAAATTTTCCAATTTTTTTTTTCATCGCTCGAACCGCATTTTCATTTCTTTGGAATTGTAATACATTAGTCTGTATATGCAACGCTGTTGACCGTGAAAATCAACAAGTCACAACTTTTACTTCATACGATGCAACAGCTGATATTGAAATTTAATTATGTGTGTGATATAATCGCACTTGCTCATATTCGTACAGTCTCACATTGCAAATATTTTGTCTCATCATTATTTACATAATTATTTCACTTTCTTCTTTCTCTCGCTTTTGTGCCTTACGTGTTAGATCTCTCGCTTTAATATGCATTGGATGATGACATATACGTAAAAAAATATTATTATTATTATTATGGTGAAATTTAAAACCTCTTTAAGAATGTTCTGACTTTTAATTGTTTCATTTTATTATATCGCGATAAGATCGTTTGGCATTCAAAACACGTGAACATGAAAATTCAGCAATAATAATTTTTGGTGTCTTTCGACTGATAAGAAATTTTCTTTGTCGGGTCGAATATTTTCTGGGATTTTTTTTCATGCTTCAATGCTAAGTGGCTTTGATATTATTGATAGATAAAAGCTTTTTTGGATTATTATTTTGCACAAAAAATTAAAAAATTATTGTCTCAAAAAAATTATTTTTAAAAACTTTAAAATCTAATTTTACAAAATTTATTACTTTTAATTTAGATTTAAAATTTTAATTTTTTGAAATTTTACAAAATTTTCAGTTTTTGAAATTTTACAAAATTTTAATTTTTTTAAATTTTACAAAATTTTCAGTTTTTGAAATTTTACAAAATTTTCAGTTTTTGAAATTTTACAAAATTTTCAGTTTTTGAAATTTTACAAAATTTTACAGTTTGTAAAATTTGAATTTTTTAAAATTAAGTTTTAAATTTATTTTATTTATGTAGAAATTTAACTTTAAAATTTTTTGATAGTTAGTATAAAATTATTAGGTTTTTAAAAATTAAATTCGATTAGAAACTAAATATCGATAAAACAAAATCAAACGCTTATTTTATTATCTTACAATTCGGAAAGGTAACAAGTTACCAAATTACGAACACCTACATAGTAAAAATTATTTTTTAGTTATGACAAATTTGTTATACTTCTGGTATTTTCCTACAAAATAAGACACGGGTAACAATATTTTAAATTTATTTCTTTATGCAATTTTTGGTAATTTTTTTCATCATTTGAAAGGTTTAATATGAAATAATTGGAACCTTTCTGTAGCAAATTCTGAATGAATATCATTTCAATTCACAAAAAAATCATTAATTATTCTTAATTGTCCCTAATTAGTCTCGAAAATTTCCTCCAATTAATTATTGCGTGGACTCATAACAAGTTACCAAATTTTTTCTATAACTTTTATCATCTATAAATCACAAGATAGCAACATCGTCAACAGAGAGAAAATTTTCAGACACAGAAAAATGCGAAAAATTTCCTTTTTCCAAATGTCGTAAGACATCACATTCTCTCACAGCTCGGGTCTCATCTCACACTTTTTAAATCTCAAGTTACTCGTGTGATTATTATTAATATTTAAAACAAACAAAATCCTTTGTATATTTATTGTCGCATAAGGCTCCACACTTCTGTATATGCTAATGACAGATAGGAACATATAAATTATTTTTCGACGATTCCAACTGGCGTCTTTATGAATATCATTTTTCTGATGTATCATCACACGCTGTACATGACACTTTTTTCCGTTTCTATGCGAACCAAAAAAAATTTGTGAGTCATGAATCGGAATTGATTATTAATTAACAACATCAAAAATCTGTCTCGACTGCCCACACAGCTTTTGTTATTTCACGCGAGGAAATTGATTCTTTCGAGTTATTCCAAAAGATCTCTTTAAGTTTCAAACAAACAAAAAAAACAGGCAAATCGGAAGTTTCATAAAATTACGTTAAACGTATCTATTTTTATCGTGTTACGGATTGCCGCGAGGTATTTACGGTGAATCACATTAAAATTGAAAGAGAAAATAAAAAATATTTTTACTATAGCTTCGCCGTCTCTCTTCTGTCGCTGTAATTTCTTATCTTCGTCTTTTCATTGAATTATCGACACAATTTCAAAAAATAATTCGATAATTTCAATTCTCTCGTAATATGTATGTTATTTTAGACCAATGAAAAGTTACTACATTCCACCCACGTATTTGACCAAAAAAAAGTTTTTTCATGAATGAAATTTTTTCCTGCTCGAACGTGCAACAGGTGATATTTACTTTGATTTATACACATGACTCGTGTGTCAGAGCGTCGTGACGTCAAATCTGCTAAATAATTCTTTCATTTGTTGATAAATAAAATAACTTAATAGTGCTAATTGCTGATGATATCTATCATGTCCGGTGAAATTATTACATGAAGATTATTTGTGTGAGAATGAAGAAGGAGAATTTTTCGAGGAGTATTTACTAGGTTGGCAAATGTTCTCATAAAATTTGATAATTGGAAATTTTTTGGGGAGGAATTAGCGATTTTTTTTCTTGTTAAAAATAATTCTATTAACAAAATGTTACAAAATTTAAACAAAATGATTTTTAATATAAAAATTAAAAAATTAAATTTTATAATAAAATTTAAAATTTTTAAAAACTATTTTTATTTTTAACAAAATTTAAAATTTTAATTTTTAATTTAAGTTTAAAAACAAAATTGGAAAAAAAATAAAAATAAATTACAAACTTGAAACTTTTAAAATAAAAAAAATAGATTTTATTTAAAAAACTAATTTTTAAAAAGTTAAAAATGTGAAAAAAATAACAAACTTGAAAATTTTAAAATTTAAAAAATGGAAAATTTGAGTTTTTAAAAAAAATTTTTATACAAATCAGAATCTACAAAAAATTAAAATTTCTTAAAAATTTCACACAAAACTGCAAAAATAATTTCTCATTCCCTAAAAATTTGAAATTTCACACTAACTTCTTCCCTCTCTTCACGAAAAATAAAAATTCCTACAATAAATACCACAATTCCATGAAGAATAAGAAGAAAATATACCTTGAATGCCTGATGAATGACAAATCCATTCCAAACTACAACCACAAAAAACCAATATTTATGAATGAATAAAATTTTTGTGACTCTTGTGCACTTAGTCAATGAATAAAAAATTTGTCATGCACACAATGTGGATGAAAAAATGATTCATTCAAATATATCGAGAAAAAAATAGTTTTCGGAAATTTATGTACGCAAGAAGCGTGGCAGAAGAGAAGAGAATATGTACACATAAGAGCATCCAAAACAATTGAATAGCATACAGATGCGTGAGTCAGCGCAACGAGGGAATCCCAAATTCCGCGAAAATTGTTTGATTCACGTTTTTTCATGCGAAAATGAAAAACAAACTATTGAAACTTTGAGCTCTCGTCGATGACGTTGTTTGTGACTCTCGGAATGATCGGATGTAAGATGAAAATTGTTTGTTCCGTGAGAGACAAAATTAACATAAAGCGGAAAAATTTAATTTGATTTTTTGACGATTGATAACGACCCAGCTCAAATGTTTGCACATTGCAATGTGTTACCGTGAGAAAATTGGGAAAATCCGTAAAAATAAATAGACATGAAAAATAATTTTTTTGTGTATCTAAAAAAGTACGGCCCAAAAAAATCACTTCTCTCTTTCTCTCGTATTGTGCATCACACGATTCTCTTATTTCTCATTCATATCCGAACATTTTTCACATACATGACTCGTGTAAATGATATTGAGCAAGAAACGCCGGTTGTCAATGTGTTGGTGAGAGAGAGTATAAAGCTTTAAAGTTTTTTTTCCTTATTTTATCGTCAACTGTTCTCACTCTGAAGCTGGACAATTTTTTTTGCTTCGTCTTTTACACAAGAAAAAAAACTACAAAGCAGATCATAAACTGACGAAAAGTCAACGTGAACGGACGTGTCTTATTTTATCTTATTCCTTTTTTTAATGTTATAAAGAAGAAGTGTGAAGAGCAGAATTAATTAATATTTTTGTTAAAAATCGAATGATGGTGAAATTAGTAAATTAAAAAAAACAAGTTTCAAGAAAAAAGTGAAAGATTATTGAAAAAAATTGTGAAATTGCAGATTGTGCAATTTTTGGTGAAAAGAAAAAAAAAGTTTAAAAAAAATTAAAAAAATTCTTAAAAAATCGAGACTTATGCATATGAAAAATCATATCGATAGCGAAAATTGTCAGCACTGCATTGAAAATAATTTTTGGATTAAATCATTTTTACCGAAACGAAGGAAATATCAGACAATATGCAGAGAAGTGCGTGGTAATAATTAGAAATTAATTTTCTAAATCTAAAAAGTTGCTTAAAAATATTTCTTTTATTGTGCAAGAAAAAAAATAGTCAACAAGTCAGAACTTTCTCAAATGATCTGGCATAGCGCAAACTCATTCAGGTGGCAATGTTGTGTTGTGAAATTGACCATCAATAAATCGTCCAACGCATATACATGCGGTTTAATATCTTAATGAATTATGTGTCAAAATTATTCTTGTGGAAATGAATTTTTTTACGTTCATTGCTCTTTTTACCTTTCACCCGACGGATGAAAGGACTTGACGGGCTTTTGTGTTAGCTGTGAGACTTTTTGGCTTTACTTATTGATGATTGAGTGGATTTTGAAGTTAATTTATTGGTTTATTGGCTGTTAAGTGATTTATGTTGAAGGACTTTAGTGCTGGTTTATAAAAAATAATTTGATGAGTTCAGAAAATTTAAAAAATTAATTTCATTCAAAGACTTGTTGCTGATTAATTTTTTTAAAAATATGATTTGAAATTTATAACATTATTTCATCAACAAAATTCCATTTAAATGATATCAGCAGTCAATTGATGTACAGGAAGTTGCAAATTAACAAATAAAAATTAAATATCATACACTGATTTAAAATCAACTGTATTTCTGTGCTAATTGATTCAATTCCGATACAAGATTTTATTTTTTCAAATTTAATACATTTTTATAATACAAGCTGATCATATGATGATGATGATGATTGGCTGCTTTAAATGACGTACGAAGCTTCAATCAAAATTCCGCTAAATAATTTACAAACTTTCATCAAACTAAATTTTATTTTACTAAAAAAATGAATAGTCAATATGAATCAATGAATGAAAAGAAACTTTACAATTAGTCATCGCATCCATTCGTCATCACATCGTCACTAGACCAATGAATATGTTTTTCATATTTCGGTTTTTTAATTCGTATCGCCGTCGATATCATGTGAAGAGAAATGAAGTTTGAGTTGAATTCGTAGCAATGCGTTGTGAAATTGCTATAAAGAGTTTGCAAGACTGGAATGCATGGCAGGAAAAATAAGTCGTAAATTTTGATTGACGCGATAAGTCAATTTGGAATGGATTTATTTGCCCCAAAAAAATTGCTATTGTTTTAACAAAAATGCGAAAATAATTTTTATTGGTGGCAATAAAAATTTGGAAATTTTTACATTTTTTACTCAATTTTTACAAATTGAGCGTGGAAAATTTCATTCACTAGACTGGAAATATTTTTAAGGATTTTTTTATGCAGTTTAAAAATTTTATGCAACTTTATTTTTTCCTACATTTTTAATTTTTAAAAATATTTTTTAACTAACAGAATTTTTTACCTTTTTTCTCACCCTTAGTTGCCAAAATCATTGCCTGCATCTTGATAGTATCATACCTCATATGTTCAACAGTGGCAGCACCACTTGCTGACAGTTCGCAGCAAACAGGCAGCCAAGAGATAAAACAAACTAGAAAGAATCCAGAACACAGAAAAATTGGATTTACAAATAAGGACGTAGAAATGTGGACAAATCCATGCAGTTCAGAAAGCATAATGGACTCAAACATTTCAGTTCCAGATGTTATTGCAAACTACAAAGAGGTAAGTTGACGATTTTTTGGTGTAACGGAATGAAAAAGAAATTCTTGACACAATTTTTTATACCTTTTTCCGTTTATTTTTCTTGACAGAATTATTCTTTGTTTTCACAGATCATATTAACAGCTTCCTACATTGAGGTGGACTTAAGAGACAATGAAAGAATCAACACAACAAATTATAAAGCTTGGGATTCCTTCAATGCACACAATTATGAATTCCTTCCACAAAAGCCAACGGTAAGTTGAATTTTTCATATATTTTTTCTGGGGATATTTGAAAGAATAAGACATAATAGGACTCCAATTTTAAATCCTATAATCCAAAAACCGTCTCGATAAATCCAAAACATTTAGACGCCCAATCGAAGGGAAAAATAAAAAAAGTCCTCGAAAAGCGATACTTTTGAGAATATTTTATATAATAAAAAATTATGGTGATTAATTCGCCAGATGGATTGATTTATGTTCAAAATTGAGTAAATCAGAAAGGTTTCATAAATAAAAAAAAATATTTTTCCAATCGATCGCTCGAACTCCTCGTCAATATCTGGGTGAGAGCGAACATAATCATATTTTTGCATTTTGTGCCACAGCCTTCACTCAACCAGTCCCGTCGGCGGATGTGCATAAAGTTCGAATGTCCCACAATTTATATTGTGAATGAATTTTTTTTCGTGCTTTCGGGCGACTTTCTTTCATAATATATATTTTTTAAATATGCAAATTTTTTGTTGCCTTCCGATCGAAAGGCTGCTGTTGACTGGCGCATCATGTACACATCACTAAATCTCTCATTTACGTGGTGCGATATATATTCACATGATTTGCAATCTTAATTGAAAGAAAAGTTCAATTTTTTCAAAGTAAAAATTACGCAACATTTAAATTGCCTGCAAAAACTATCACGAAAAGGAGAGCGTGAATAAAAAATCAAACACAATTTTTTCCCCTCTTTATCTTACGACGAGTATCAGATCATAGGCGCTCACACACTTGTATCGCATAGAATAGAGGCCCCGATGGGAAAAAAGTATTGCAATTTTGATCGCTACATATTGATAATAGGCAGCTCTGTATGGTGTTCCAATTTAATTACGCAAAAAAATAATAAAATTATCATGAGAGATCATTTAATAGCTTGCAATTTGCTGCCTGTGCACATTATTGTTATCCGACGACAGCCCCAACTTTGAAATGTATATGAAATAAGATTAAAAGGATAAAATAATCACCGCAAATTTTCGATACTGAAACGGAGGTGGATGACTGCTGTTGCCGCACCAATAAATATGCTTAACAACAATATGTTATGGCATGTATATGTTATTAAATTATAATTTTCAACATTAATATTTTATCGCATTACTAAATATTGCCAATAACAATAATAAAATAAAGGCTTTAGTGACGTTAGAGGTTCTTGGTGTGGCTAGAGTGGCTTGAGCGCATTTTACTTCAATATTTTCATAATATCAACCTCAGTCAGTCCAAACTGTCACGATCACACTCAATATCCCCTCAAAAGTCATCCACAAAGCACCATAAAACACTCCAACACAAACAGGAGTAAGAAATTTCAGCAGTCACTAAATCGATCGCCATAATCCATAAATATTTATACTTTCAAACTATTTAGTTATTTTTTTTGTGAATGTTTGATAAAAAGGCACATTGAACCTTTCATTCTCATGCATCAAACTTTACATCTCTCCCTCGCACAACAACATAATATCCAATAATAAAAGTAAGAATGAAGTAAGAATTGCGCAGCACAGCAAAAGAAGTTTAACGATCGTTCCCATAGTGCTCATATAATACAAAAATATGCTCCAGGCAGCGACGCATTTATGATGCATTCACGAGTGGGCAGCAATGGAATATTTCGGGTAGCAAAATGAAAAAAAAATCGTGAATTGCACTTGCAACTGGAAATGAAAGAGAAGATTCATTCATAGAGGCTTCTAATGTTCTTCTTCTCTGAATATCCATATACATGAAGTAAATTGACTGTAGCCAACATCGTTACCAAAAAATATGCCCAGAAGGCGTTCTCGCGGATCGCCTGTGTGAATATATTTCCCAAAAAAAAACATCATCAAGAAATTGGATCGTAGTGAAGGCATAATTATCTCCCTCTCTCACTCATTCTCGGCTCTTTTTTGCATTCATAACAAAGTTCATTGAGAAAAAGAGTGCCTTGCGACGCGGCGTCCGAAGGTTCCTTTGCATACACATACACACATACTCGATTGTCTTGATTCCTTTACTTCACTCCAACGAAAAGTCATTCATTACGGAAAAAATTACTTTATGGGAATTTTTTTCTTCTTTTAAACCTTTTTTGATATACAAAAAAAATTTCGATCTACTTTGGGATCAGAATATCCATCAAACGGGGATGATCTGTGATTTTTGTAGCATTTTTTGTGATGAATTATAAGACTTCATAAAGGTAACAATCTATACCTTGTGGAAGCCCAGCGGCAAAAAATATCTTTCTTTTGTGAGATTAGACGGTCAGTTTTGCAAGTTGAAGATGAAGAAGACAAAAAAAGGCAACTCATAAAGTCTCCTTTTGCCAGAGCATCATAACGGATTTATAATTCATTGCCGCTCGCTATTAAAAGCATTTAATCAAATTTATAGTTTCGATTTTCAAGACGTAAAGATTTGTTATTAAAAGAATTTTTTATTATGATTATTATTTTGGGTCAAATTGGATTCTTCTTATTATGTCTTGGTGTCTTATTCCAATTGGAATTTAACTCAAATTAGACAAAAAAATCTTATAATGTTTTTATTTTATCTTCTATTCCTAAAGGGCAACCATAGGCAATGGCACTTTGATCTCCAGAAATATGTTGCATCCTTCATCCTCCTGCACAAAAGCCAAAAGATCGATGACGAGGCACACAACAACAATACAATGTCAGAAGAGCTAGGAAAAATCTTGAGAGACGCAAAGCATTTACTGTGTGACATCGAACACTTTGTTAATGCAACATCATCGCAAAAAATCGGCCAAAAAGATTGGATCAAAAAGCGCGAAATGAAGGAATTGATCCAATTTCAAAACCTCACAGCAATGTTTCTCCACCGAACATACGCAAAGGGACGCTTCCAAGACTATATTCAAAAGTTATTGAAACGAATTGAGCAACAAAGTGCAAGAAATTATGTTGAAAAGCAAGTAACATATCCGAAATTGAAGTCAATCAAGAAGAATAAACAACAGGGAACAAAAAGAGCACGTAAGGGAAATAAGAGAAATCAAAATGGACGTAAAATTGACCAGCAGAATGAAGTGGCAGTAACAAAAAGAACGCACATTGTAAGAACATCAAAGAATCCATTGCAGGCCCGCAATAATAAGAATAAAAATAACCGACGACGTCAAAGAACTAGAACAACAACAACGTCGACGACTGCTGCACTTTAAGCTGTTGGCTGAATTGATTCTTTGAAATTGTAGATTTTATTTTTCAATTCCTGAATCTCAAAACTTTGAGTTGTGAGAAGGGAGCGTCGAACGCAAATTTGCGCCATTCCAAGTATTTTATTATTTTTATATAATATGATCGTGTAAGACTGACTTCAAGTCTTGAACTTAGATTACTTAATTATATAAACTTTCCTGTAAGTTACTTATGACAATGCACTTATTTAATTAGCAATTTGAAATTGCACATAACAAAAAAAAATTATAATCGGCAGCTTAATGTGTATAAAGAAGCATGAAATATGTTAGGTTTCTATTAGTTTCTTTAGATAGAGCAAAATGAAATCTGTGATAGTAAATTGATAAGCAGATTTTAAGTTTTTTTTAAGAATTATTTTTATTATTTTTAATATAAATCTCAAAAAAGATTATTTTGTAAATAGCTTTTTGGTCACGAGAGAAGAAGAAAATCAAAAGAAAGTGCTTAAGAATTACATTAAAATTCTATAAAAAGAAGTTCCTGTACAATTTAGTTTGTAGATAATGTCAACATTTTATTCAATTGATCCCAGTTTTTGTAGAAAATTGTTAGCTATGTAATAATAATTTAGGAAGCCAATAAGAACTGAATATTGAGCTTAAATCATGAGCCTTCATTAAAATTTTTAATCAAAATTTTTTCATAATTGAAGAAACTTATGAGCACATCATAAAATAATCATTTTTCAAAAAGGAAAATTAAAAGACTGTTAAATTTTTAATTGGTTTTTAAAAATTAGTTAACAGTTAAAAAAATTATTTTAAAATTAACCGAGACAATGGAATTTTTCCTAGATTACGAAATTTAATCCAAATTCCGAGATGATGAAATTGTGAAAAAGACTAAAACCGTTCCGAGACGATAAAAAATTGCCAAAATTTGAGTTCCGAGATGATAGACTTAGAAGAAAAAATACATTTCCGAGAAGACAGAATTGAAAATTTCCTAAATCATTAAAAATTGCCAAAAAAAATCCATTTATCCATTAAAAAGTTCCTTTTTGAAAAATTTTCAATCATTTGTCATCAATCAAAAAAAACAATATCATTAATTTAAAAAATCATAAATATGACACTTAATTAACTTAATTTATTTCTTAAATATAATGAAGAATTGACAAAGCCTTAGCAGTATTAAAAAGTATTAAAGATGGACTTGGGTTAATTGGATCTCATAAAAATTGTAGTTAGAGATTTAACCCAATTCAATTCCAATTTTTCTCAAACAAAAGTGAATTTAAGTATTAATTGATGCCATTTTTATGCTCTTCCTATTAAATAATTTATAATAATATATGAGAAAATTTTAAGATCTATAAATGCATAGTAATTTATCAGTAGTATTTAAACAATCCTTTTTTTGTAAATTAGTTTTTAAATCATAGAACGAATTTTTTTATATTTTTAATTATTAGAGGATTATAAATTATGTGAAATGAAAAATTTATGTAAAGATGACAAAATGAAATGATTTTATGAACGAGAGTAGATGAAGAAAATACAGAGAAAATAATTTTGGAAAAATTAAATAATTTTGACTTTTGTTCTTCTTTTTTAATTTTCAGGAATTATTATTTAAAATTTCAGGTCTGTTTTAAAATTATGTCTTCTAAAATATATTTTGACATTTTCTGAGCCAAAATAATTTTTAGTCTTCGATTTTTGAATATTTTTGGACTGAAGTGTAGTTTGAAATTAAAATGAACATTTTTGACAAAATTATTATCTGAAAATATATAAAAGCAGATGTATGGAAAATTTATCTTGAGTAGAGTTGTCTTCTATATTAGAGTCGACTTTGGGTCTGTATAAAAGTGTAGTTTTACCCCCTTTAACTTATCGAATAAGATTTAACTTATACTTTTTTACCAGAATATTTTAGAATATTTTAAGTAAGTATCTTTGATTCTATGGTAAAATCATGAACAAAGGGTCTTTTAAGATCAGAACCTCTATAAAAATAATTAAAATTGCTTTTTCAACTCTTGAAAATTAAAACAAAAAAATTTTTGGCTTCCAACTTCCAGAAAATTCCTGGATAGACCTCGAGGTAAGGATCTAATTTTCAATAGGTATTATATTTGTGTAAGATGAATTTTTCCGTTGGCCTACCATCCACTCTAGATTTAGCTGCAACATCGAACAGCATGCCAAAATAACATAAGAATAAAATCTTAAATCCTGAATCTCAAATTAAAATTTCATTTATTGCTGCAAATAGATCAAGAAATAGCAACAAACTAAAAGCATGTCGCAACAAGTTATAAGCAAAAATATAAAGCGTTTTTTGCTTACTCAGATGATTTTAATAGACTTTACAAACAAATCAACTCCGTCTGCGTTTGTGAAGCTACATTGCTTGAAAGCTTTGGTTAGAATAAGCTTTTTAAATCATCACAGATTTAAAGTTTTTATTTTAAATCCAATGTTTAACTCCTCGGTATTGTGGTGATTATATTCACCAAACTGAAGCTTTTACTCAGAATGATCACTAAAAGCTCATTTGAAGTTCACCAAAAGTTTAAAATACAGAGCTTTAATTTCAAATTTTTCAAAACCGGTAAAATTATTACCAACGACAAAACTGCATCGTGATTAAACTTTTAAATAACAATTTTCATTTTCTATTGTTTAAATCCCATCCAGCCATTATGAAAAAACTGTAAAAAACATTTTTCAATTCGAATAAAAAAAAGTCAATTGTTTCAATTTTAATGTCTTTATTTATCTAGGTAAATACAACAGAAGAAAACGTACATGCATAACAATCTCTTGTCGATTTTCACATGAGAAATTGTTAACCATAAATCTAAAAATCACAAAAATCTTCAATTTTTTTTATACACAAATCGATTGAATTAAATAATAAAATTTTTTTTGTATTCGGTCTCAGCACTTTGAAGAAAGTGGTGGTGCAGGCGGCGAAATGTTCATTCGTCGTTTAACATTTGTTCTATCACTCTTCGGTATATCAATTAATGTAATTTTGTTGCCATTGACTACAACATCATTATTTATCATATTGTCTTCATCATCGTCTGATGCCAGCGAATTTAGGTCCGATGGTGACGGTGATTGTTGAGAGAAATTTTCTTGATCTTGCATAATTGTACGAAATTCTTGTATTGACTCATTCAACGCCCACAATTGTGATAGTAGTGATAAATCCATTTGACGTAGGCTGTACTGTAAATCGAAACAGAACAAAAGAAAATAAAATTAAGATAAATTCAAAATTATTCATGTGATATTTGTTTGAGAATGTTTCTCATAATTTAAATATTTGACGCTCAACAAAAGGAAATAAGCCGCACATACTGCGAACTTCATGGAAAAGAAATTAGAAGACCTTCACAGAACATGTTCATAAAATATACAAAACAGTTTTTTTTTCTCTGTATCTTGTCTATTATTGAATGTCCAAAAATGTGCTTCACGCCATTTATTTTACATCAAACTATTCATTATCCATCTCGTAAGGCTAAGGTTGATTCCGCTCGCTCGACAATAAAATGAGTAAGAAATTTATGAGATAATTGAGAAGCTTTTTTTTATTTTTTGTTTTTGAAATGAGATCGTGGGTGAATTTAAGTTATTTAATTTGATTATTAAGTGATTGTTTAAGTTATTTATTTAGGTGATTATGATTGTTTGTAATTTGGGACTTTAGTTTTTGATTATATTTGTTTAAGTTTGATGGGTTTAAAATTTTATAGAATTTTATTAAGGGACTGTTCACAAATGACGTTCGATATTTATAAAGAGAAGGGGTCTCCAGACGTCTGGAGCTGTTTGACACTGTAAAAAAAATTTTTTAAGAGTGTAGAAGAGGATCTGAAAATTCCATTTTTTATGGATGGTATTTATGAATAACCCCTAAGAAATGGACTTTTAAGAACCATCATCACAAAATATTCAAATAAAAAATTATAAAGCAGTCACAAAGATGCCATCTTCATCTAAACGCATTGTCAAAACCTTCTTTATTTTGCACAAAAAGACATAAAAAACCCAAAGAAACTCGTGTGTCTTTTAGAAACTCAGATAAGATAATAGCAACAAAATATTTGATTAATTAAATAAGTATTTTAAGAAATAAAATTTATTTTTCATTTGTTATAACAGAATGTGATAAATTTATTCTTGCAAGTCAGTTTTGATCGAATATATAGGAAACGAAAAACAACAGTTTTGCTTTGTTGACTGCCCAGATAAGTTAAGCAGGCAAACTGGGCTGGAGATCCAGTAGAGATTAGTACCAGTACCTTGATATTGTTTTCTTGGTAAGTAAAGAAACTTTGTGTGGTATAAGTATGGGTGTACCCAACGAGGGTCCGATGGGGTCACCTCTATAGGGTGAAAAATAATTTTTCTATTAAAAATTTTTAGATACCATTAGAATTAATATCAAATAGAAAGCCATGGGAATAAGAAAAAAAATTTTTGATCCCCCTTAAAAGAATTCTGTGTACGCCTCTAGGTATCAGAAAAAAATACGTCTATACCACTATTTCAAGAATCCCTATTTTGTGTTTAATTTCATCTGAGCTTATAAGCATTATAGCTAGAATTTTATTTCATATGACTCTTCTGTCTAAGCCAGACGTATTCAGTTAAATAATTTATTTCAGAGGTGTAGCAAGGGTGTAACCTATCATTGACCCCGAGTGTCGTTTAAAAATATTACCTTCGGAGACCAAAACACTTGCAACACCACTTATATGTTTTTCCAGCCAAATTCATATATTTTATCATTCAGAGCCTAGATTTAGTGAGTCAAAGTGATAATGTCAATAAAGCATTCTTCCCACAAAACCTCGTCAAACGAAAAATACAGCAAAAAATATGTGTATGATTATTGTGATTTGCAAGAGTGCTCGTTGAGCATTGTGTGAGCGAAACAATAAAAGAACTGCAAAAACACTGGTGTTTAGCACTAACAAACAGCAAAAATAAAGAGTTTAAAAAAATATTGTTGGGATGGAATGAAAATAATAAAACATTTGACCTCGATTCGGCATAATTCTTTTTTCAAGTCACGACTTTGTGACACACACAGAATCGACATCAACAATTGACACGGTGGGTAAAAAGAGCAAACGATTTAATATCTGATATGCTACCGAATATTAACTGTGGGTAGGAAAATTGGCTTCTTACTTGACGAAATAAGCGAAAAGAAGTTTAAAAAAATTGTTAAATGATTTATTTATGAATGGCAGTGCGCAACAATGGAAGAAATCAATGAAGATGCTGATGATGAGATAATTTCTGGCAGAAATAAATTCATAAAGAAATCATTTTTTCATTATTTGATTATGAAACGATTTAAAAGCAAAAAAAAAATAGTTATGAATAATAAAGAGAGGAGAAAAATCCACCACAGCTACATATGATTGGCGTCGAGGCGTAACATACAGGAAATATATATGGAGAAAAGATCTTTTTTGTACAGCAGTATTTGTTATAAATCATAAGAAACAATTAGCTATCATTATGGCGATTGAAAAATGAGACTTTCGTAGAGTAAATATTGGCGAGAAATAGGTATGTAAGTAAATTACCGTGCTCTACTCACTTTATATGGACAATTTAATGTGTCTCGATTTTTTTTAGTTTTAGCACATTTCTCTCGAATGAGTTAGCGTAAAATAAAGTTGTTATCACATTTTTATGGAGTTGTGGATTGCACCTTTGTCTTTATTATCTTTTATGATTGAATTTAGCATTTTTAATGGAAAAATTCGTTTGCCAAGTCATGTGTTGTTGTTATGTCGTAAAATTTTGTATATTTCAGATGTTTTACTCACTGAGACGCAAATGTTAAAAACAAAAATAATATATTCTTACTCATTTATCAATATTAAATTTGAATCAGTAAGGTAAACAATTTTTTATCTGAATTTTAGCGAAGATTTGAGATTATATTTAGCACTTTTAGTTTAAAGCGACTGTTAATTATTTAAGTCTGGAGCCTTTGGCAAATATTGCAGATTGAAAAATGAAGAAATCATATATTTTTTAGGTTATTTGAAGAATAGATAAAATGACATCAGAAAATGAGTTGCAATTTTTTTTGACTCTATGCGTCATAAATTGATGTCATTAAGACCATTAGACTCTTACTGAGTACAGTATAGTAGCGTATTCAGTAGCGTAGCCAGGGGGGATTTCCATGGCCCACTTTCTGAGATGAAATTTTTTCCAACCCCCTCCCCCCAACCAAAATTCTGGCCACGTCACTGCCTCGAATCGACTTCTTCAATATTGTTTTGTAATTTCTGATTCAAAATTCATAGACTACACTTCATTCAAAATTGCTTCCAAAAATGACAAAAATTTCCAACTCATATCTCCAAACCCTTTTCTTTTCTTACTGGCAACATTCAGCAGCTATGCACTACCATTTAACAATCTAATTATACCTCACTATAATTAGTGCACGAGCCCCATCAATTATTTCACTTACTTTACTTCATGTACACACATGCACACACATTATCCATTCATTCATTCATTCATTCACTCGCATAGTCGAACAACCAGCCAGCAGCAAAAGTAAGTTATCGTGTTGATGTCAATTTATGGTTCGGTAAAGTGTCAGTCAATTGAAGCACATTTTTTTGCAATTGGAAATTTAATTTTTTCTACGTTTTTTTTATTCAATTGTGAAACTGCAAAAATGAAATGGAAATGGAACAAGTTGGAGCACCTGATGACCTACAAATTCAGTTACAACAGGTACAAAAAAAAATGTGCAGCATTAACATTGCGTCCCGGTACTTGCATTTGCGAAATTTTCACTTCCAGTTCGTTACTTCCTTTGAACTTTATGTGCACGCTTTTTTGAGCTTGAGTTTCATTTTCTTCTTTTGCATAACAATTACAATTAATGGAGCTGTTCTGGTTGGGGTCATTTACAACTTGAGAATAAAGTATGTTTTATATTCAGCTGTGATTCTTAATTAGCTTTATTTCAGGGTGTGTCAATAACAAAAGTCAAATTAAAATTTGTTTAGATTAATTAAATTAATTAGTTTAGTGATTTAAAATAAAATTGCTTTGTTAGCGAATTTTGATACTTAAATGCTTCTGTCATGTGGTTAAAATATATCCGGATAAATAAATATTAGGTTTTAAAGGTATGCGGTTACGTTTAGAATTTTAAGGAGTGTAATCAAGAAATATTAAAGTGTAGGCTGGTTATGAAGTTAGGGGCATAATAACGCACCAGAAAAAAACTAGAAATTCTAGAAATATTTTGAAGTTTCCATGCCTGAAATAATTAAAAAAATTAATTATCAGACAGAAAGTTTCCAGAACATTTAGCAAATTTATGTGCATAAATTCAATTTAAAAACTTAAAACTCAGCAAAATAATTTCTTCATAAAATTTCCCTCAACAAAAGACATCAAAGCCAGTCAAACAATTATCCGCTTACGATAACTTCCTCACTTCTGTCTTGATCATGCAAAATACGCTTTATAAATCATTGCATCAACATGTCATGTCAGCAAAATAAGATCGTCATTATTGTTAATGATCAATTTAGATTACCACACGACACAACAATAGGAGCACATCCATGCTATACTTTTACTTTTTTCAACTTCAAATCATTTTTCATTCTTACACAATCAGTAATTGGTTCCATTACGATGGACACCTTCTTCGTATGGTCAAAAAACATTATTTTATTCATATGACGAGCATTTTTTCCACTTAATACTTCGACCTTATGGTCAAAAATTTATCTTTTTAAAAATATATGTAAGCATACAAAAACTTGAAGAGGATTCACGCTAGCAAATCCACTACAGCTATAATATTAAAGTCATTGTGATCATCAACCATGAAGTGTTGCTTATTTTATTTATATTATTTGCAACCAGCATCAGTGAGTGTGAAAGATATGAGATATTTGCTGACTAGATTTCTTCTTTTAATTTCCAAGATCATCGACATTGCCACGATACTTAGTTTTTAGATATGGTGCATAACCAATCTGAACTTGTTAGCAAATGTGATGAAAATGTGAAAAATAGTGATTCCAAGTTTTATGTTGATGGACTTAAGGTGTAGTAGAAGAAATGATATGGACAGGATACCTAAGGCTTTAAAAAATTGACATTAAGCACAATTTGAGTATAGAAGAAATAATCCTGTCTATAATGAAGGCATGCTTAGCTCGAAAAACACAACATAGTCACCAAGGCACTGCATAGGCCACCATGTTAACGATAGATCTTCAGAAAGCCGTTAAGTATTCTGACAGCACTATAGACAACTGTTTTCAACCTGTTTGATGCTAGAAAGTATTTTTGAGAATACTTTTGTATTGTACTCTTGTTAAAGGAACATCCATTTAAAAACAAAAGGTAATCTGGATGGTTCTCTGGTGGAAACCCCAGATTGATAGGGTCATAAACTGTTCTTAAATATGAGGATTCTCAAAAAAAGCAGATTGAAAAATGCGGAACCGAGCACCATTATTGCTATATCTTAAGCATCTCATTATGAATGAACCAAAATCATTCCAAGAACTCCTTTAAAAATGTAAAATCACTTAATCAAGCGCCATTCAACAAGCTTCACCTTTTTTCTAACAAAAATTTCAAAATATTTGTATCCAACAATTTTTTTCCTGTATTACAAACTCCAATAATCGTGAATACCACACAAATATCTGAAGCAACATGAAACCTCTACAAAAACCCGAAAGAAAAAAAACTTGAAAACAAGAAAACTGAATTAAACTGTAAAAAACAAATAATATTTAAATCAAAGACGAGATAGAAAATTATGTGAAAGTGATCAAAAAAACTTTTTCCTTCTTGCACAGCAGCATCCAGAGCAGCAAGCCATTTACAGAAGAGATATTGCGCAATTGAAATCGCTACAAATTATTGTTCTCACATTAAACGAAAATAAGAGAAGAAAGAAGAAGAAGGAAAAAAGTCTCACACAAGGTGTATTTGAATAGATTGTCAAACATGATCAAATGGTGGCTCGCTGAAAGGTTGCTGACAATAATAAAATGAAAAAAAAAAACTTTTTCTTTTCGCTCATTATTGTTCTCGTTGACACAGTAACATGCACATTGTGACTTATAAACATCTATTTTATTATGCTGGGCATTTTTGAAGGAAATAGAAGCATATAGTGGACATTTTGTCTTCACAGGGTTTTAGGAAGTGAGTAGAAATGAATTTGGCACCAGGCAGTGTGAAATCGGATTGAATGGAAATCCATTTGGAAAACCATTTGGCACCATGCCAAATTTTTAGTCTTTTCGAAGCAATGTGCAAAATGTTAGCAATCTAGCTCATATTTGACAATAAACTAGAGCTCTGACAAGTCGTCGTTGACATTTATATATGAATCTGGAGTATATCCTAGTGTTTAGTAGCATATATCCAGAAAACAAGCTTATGATTAACTGGTTCTCGTTAGCAGGCTCATCCAGTATACTTCAATGTAATCTCATCAATGACAAGACTCTATTTTATCAACCTTCCTAGAAATTAACATTAGTTTTGAATGATAGAAACATTAAACCAAAATTTTAGGGCACAGATTCGATTCTTGTTAGGGATGTCAAACCCAAATAGTGTCTACAGACCCAAATAATAGAAAATTTTCTTACTAAAACCAACTTGAAATTAATTCTAATGGTACAGAAATATTCCTTACTATCAAATGGCTCTAAAAACATTTACTTTTATTTTTCAATTTGTTTTGAATTGAATTAGAGCAATTAGTTGTTAACTATTTGTTTTAATTAACCAAAAACGTTGATTTAAAAATAAAAGTTAATGTTTATTAGAACAATTTGATAGTAAGGAATATTTCTGTATCATTAGAATTAATTTTAAGTTAGTTTTAGTATGAAAATTTTCTACTATTTGGGTTTGACATCTCTAATTCCTGTATTGAACAAATGATTTAAAATTGTAATTATTTCTCTATGTTCATAAAAGAGTTTAAGGTTCTTAAGTATCAAAATCAAGTAAATTTTCTTTTAAGTGGCCTTAATAAAATACATTCTATAAATTTAAATTAGCAAGAGCTAAATTCATTTGCTCTTGCCCTACAAAAATCTTCCTATAAAACAGTTAATGAAGCTTATAGCCTTAATGATCTTAATGAAGTCTTGAAATCATTAACAAATCTGTATTTTTTTACAAGAACATCAATTAAATCATAAATTTAAGTTAAATGCGCTTTAATCATTCATCTTCTCAGCCACATGATCCCAACCTCATTATGCTTATGCTTCCATGCTGCATAGGCCATACTAATGAACTTTCCGTGTGTTCTCTATACACACTCGACATTACAATTGCGTGTATTTGCTAATAGATCGTGATTTTGATGTCAGTTCTTTGATTTCTTCAAGTCGAATTATTATAAGAATTATGATGCAAGAAGTATAATAGCGTGATTCCATTAATAGTGAAAAAACAGAGCACGTGAGTAGCATGGGAAACAGAGATTTGAAAAATGCATTTCTAACAAAAAAAATACATAAATAAATTCATAAATTTCTTTCTTCATCATGTGATGCAACCGAAAATGAAACAAAAATATATCGAAACATGCACGATATTGAATTGACTCTGAAAATACAACAGATACTAATCGTGAAAAATTAAATGATTTTTTTTTCTTCACAGCATAAGTCAATTAAATTATTGATCTGATTTGGCCGCATGCAGCTGGATTGCTACCGAAGTTTGTGATGATAATTTTTATTTTCGTTTAATTTCGAAAAGGTCAAAAATATCTGGGCGATGATTAATGAAAATGAAGTTAAATGAAAATTTAATGATTTATTTGAGGATTGTGTGCTGATCAGTTTTGAGATTAATTTTATATTCATTATTATTTTTAAGGTTTCGTGTCTCTTTTCATGACTGTTTCTATTACCTTTGATATTTTATATTACAATCGCAAATGGAATATATTTCAATTGAAAATTATTGTTATTTAATCTTTTTTTTTAAAAAAAAATAAAGTTAAGTTATTATTAGCGCAATAAAGAAATAAATCGAGGACGTTTGTGCTAAAATTGTGGCGATCAATTGCAATAAAATTGTGGTTGATTAAGTTAGTGGTTTTGACAGACATTGTAAAGGTTTTAAATCAATTGTAGTTTAAAATGTTGAATTTATTTGATCGATTTTGAGTTTTATGCTATAAAATTAATATCATCGGCATTTAAATTTGACTTACAAAAATTGACATCGAGGTCAAGTTTTTTGGCAACACATCCCGTCAATTTTCAATGCCTGAGACAACTATTTGATCATAAATCATTTGAGCCGCACAAAATTATTGCCAATAGCAACTTTTTCTCATAATCAACCAATTTCCTACAAAAAAAGACATCCAAAATCCAACGCACAGTTTTTTTTGTAAACCAATCAACTAATAAAAATTAAGAAAACCCAATTTTAGTCATTCCGATCAGCAATGCCACATAAGGTTCAAACTAATTTGTCCAAGACATTTTCTACGTAGGAATAATTGAAGAAGTCTCAATCCAAATTTGAAAAAATGATTTGAAATAAATTGAATGAGTTACAACTGTAAAGAACTCGACAAATTTAGAGATAATTTTACAGAGAACTTATAGTCATGACTGGTTTTGGTAAGCATGAATGAAAGATGTAATTTTTCCTTAGAAATTTTACAGGTGAATAGCATTGAATGAAGAAGATTCTTGGTTTTCAGCACACATTCTCATGAAGAAAAAGATGGCTTTTCTGTTTGTTGTTACAATTTTAGTGTGTATCGATCAATTAATAACATCGAAAACCCTCTGACTCAATTTCAAGGCTACAGGAAAACATATTATCAAACGATAGATTCAGATTCAATTGTCTACTAAAACTTCTTTGAAGATTATCGTAGAGAATATAGAATATTAATAATTAGAGCAATTAAAAAGAGAAATAAAACTGTCTGTTTCTTTAGAAATGAGGAACAAGAAGATGAGCATCATAATTCACAAATATGACAGACACTTCCTATGAACGCCTATGAATCATCATATCACGCTGAGAATAAACTTATCAATGAAAATTTACAACTACTATCTCTTAAATGTGCTAGAATTTACAAGCTTCCTGCTTTTGTGTAGAAGATAATTTTGTTACTAGAAACAAGAAATATCACTTCATTTGATTAAAATTGTTTGCAGAAAATTTTATTTTCCTGTTAAAAAAACGTTGGATGAATAAGATAAGGATAGATAATGATTATAAATAAGATAAGACTAAGATAAGTAAGGCAAATATTTATATAGAAGCCAGATCAACATGGAGACTTTTAACAGATCCTAGAAAACATAAAAAATTTATAGATCTTCTTCAAGTTCAGTTAATCGAGGTTTTAAGAGCATACATAAAAGAAATCCTAAAAAGTTGGTAATTAGAATCATTTCGATTAGCCTGGGGTATACAACTGATATCCGTGTTTTATAAACGTGAAATATTATTAGTTCCGATGAGTTACGATGAAATCCTTCTGCGACCAGCACCTTTTTTAAATTATTCACACATTATGATGACACCTAGCCTTAGGCAGACCCCCATCCCTATTAATTCTCGCATATCACCAACAGTTCCACATCACAAACAAACTACTCCCTACCAATTCCGTAATCTTAAGTGAGTCATAAAATCTCTTAATTCAAGCATATTTAGTAAAATAACATGCAATAACATGAATCGAATCTCAAGGAAGCAATCAAGATTCACCATTATCGTTATCAGATACTTAACTAAAGTATATTTTCGAAATCCCAAAACAAAAATCAATTTGTGTGGTATATTTGCCTATTAAAAACTCTTGCATCACGCCCATCATCGTTGAGCTTCTAAGACCTCATCCAAAACGAAGAAAAACAAATTAATTAACTGTTTCCAAACAGAAAAATATTGCATCAAAAAAAGAGCTTCGTAAAAAGCCATAAATTACTCCAATTTAATCAAAAATGAAGCAAAAAAATGACTATCATAAAATTTCATTATCAATCAAAATTGATTTCAATTAAAATTAAATTTTTTGTTAGCAAACACAAATTTTTGTAATTAAACAATCAATTTTGAGCAGTCAATCTGCTTCATCTTCATGTTTTTTGTGTGCTATCATCGCCAATAAATTGCAAATTACCAGATTAAGGCTCACTCTTGGAAGTCATCATCGCTACTCAAATTGAGACGTTAACATTGTAATTTCTTTTATCACATCAACATCAACGGTGTAATAAGGTAATGACCATAACCATAGCGGCATAAAAATATTTATGTTTCACTTCTTTAAAAAATAAAAATTCATTCGAATTTCCTCATACTGACTTGATTAAGGAAAAAACAATTTTAAGTATTTATTTTTTTGCTGCTGGTTTTACTGACTTTATTTGAGAAATTTCATACCATTTGCTAATCATTCGGCATGTCATAAAAACAGCATTAATGAAAATATATAAAGATTATTTCGTTTATCGTAAATGTTGGAACATTACGTATACGAATGCCAATTAAATGAAAATAATGATCCAAACTGTGATATTGTCGAGATGTAAAGTGAAACTGGAAGGTAAGAGAAGCAAGTAAGAAAGCTATCACGGATGGTTGACTCGAGATTGTTTCTACCTGGATGGTGCCATAAAATTACAGACGAATGAGAAAATTAATCCAAGGTTGGGTGTAATAAAACCATAAATCAAGGTAGAAAGTTCTATTCACATTTTATGATGCTTGAAACAGAAGTGGATGAGGGATTTATTGCACATCCTTTAGTCTTGAAAGATGTGAGTTTTTATTGCGTTTGAAAAAGATGTTAGGAATCGACTTTATGTGATTTGTGACTGTAAATCTTTAGTTTTGCTTAATTTTTGACATTTAGAGCCTGAAATCATTAGAACTCATTTTAAATTGGGAAAAGTCATAAATATCCGTGCTTTGTCTATCTGTTGGTCATTTAATTTTCGTTTCTAATCCCAAGAATAGTCCCGATCTCATAGATGCTAGACTTTAATTTTTGAGCCTTGGAACAAATTTAGGCACATTTTAATTTACTTTTTTTTTTCAAAAAAAAACTGTTGGTTGAATTTATATGTTTTTGTTTTGATGTATACATCGTTATTGCTTTAATTTAGAGATCTAGCTGGAATTATTACATCTTATTTCTAAATTAATTTTCAATACATTTGATTTTTTTTTTAAATTTTTTTATTGTCCTAGGACATTCTACCTAGGGTAGAGGATCCTAGGGTAGGGTACCCCGAGTAGCCCTAGAAACCGGCCTCAATAATTGGTTGTTTAACAAACTTTAAAAATTAAAGTTCATGATTATAAAATAATAAAAACTTTGGAAGAATTACACAACCTATTTTTTATTATTCACTTGCAAGAAAATAAGCACGAATAGACAATAATTTTTTTCTCTATATGTTACGATGTTCCATTCTTTATTGATTGATCATTTCCCCAAAAATACCAATTTTGTTTCATTTAAAGTTCCATTAACCGAATAGAATGCAAAACTAAGACAAAACGTTCAAATCATGACTTTTCAATTCACAAGAAATCCCGCTTAGAAAAGAAAATTGCAGCAGTTATAAAAAGCAGTTAAAAACATCTCAATATCAATGTGATAACATGAGATTTCAACTCATGAATAAATTAATTATGAATACAGTTTAAATTGATCACCGCTATAAACCTTGACCAAAATATCGATCTACACCTACTTCATAGCATTAGCATGAAAATTGAAAAAATGTAAAGCATATGGAAATGTTTACCATACAAAGAAGAAAACAAAAGATAGAGAAGAGAAGAAATAAATTTACAGATGCTGCACTTTTTGCATTCAAATAAATATCTTGAATAAATTTAGAAACTCATCAACGCATGTGATTCACATCATCTTATTCCCCTCAGCCATAAATCATTTTTTTATTTCTATTCTATTTTCATTTCCAGTAATGCATTATACAATTCAACTACTTTTCGTAATTTGCCATGTAACCTGATATGCCTGTTCGTGATTAAAAATGGTGCAATTGTTAAATACCACCACAAATCATTAATGGCAATAAAATGAAGAAAAATTGAGGTAAAAGTAAGGTGCAATGCCGCTACAATTTCTACACCTAATGCCATTTCCATTTCATTTCTACAGCAAAGAGAGGAAAAATGTTTGAAGCACAAAATTGGAGCGGCTGTGGAGATAAATTATATGATCACTAAGCACTGCAAAGTCCTTGACGTAATTCGAGTCGGAATTTTTTCAGATTTTTTTTTCTTCATCTCAATTACACAGCAATAGCTAGATTGCCTTTTATAAAGTATGAAAATAATCTATTTTGTGTTATTTTTTGGGGAGAGGCTCAATTTACTGGGCGCTGGCCTGACATTTAAATTTTTTTTCCTTAATTTTTTTTAAATACAAACTCATTGTGAAACATATACACTTATAAAAAAAATTTAAAAAACCGTTTTTAGAAGTCACTTTAAAAAATATTTTTAAAAATTTAAAAAAAAATATTTTTAAATTTTTTCAATTTATATTGACATATTGTCATCTACATTTACATGCTTCGGTGGCTTAGTGGTTAGAGTACTGGGCTACCTACAAAGAGGTCACTAGTTCGATCATTAAATTTTTTTGAAAATATTATTTTTTAACGGCCCATAATAATTTGAAAATTTAAAAAATATTTTTAAAAATTTAAAAAAAAGTTTTTAAGAGCCCAGTTTAAAAAATGTTTTTAAATCTCTTCATACAAATTTAAAAAAGTTTTTTTAATCTTTTCCATGAGTGTACGCTTATTTATTTTTCTCAGCTGCTTATCGTTCCTTAATGTCTCTTTTTTGTGCAACATAATCGCCTGAATAATTTTTTTAGTCATAAAAAAACAACGGAGTTGAAATAATCATCACGAAATTATGATTCATTTGATTTTTTTTTCTCTGCGTTTTCTTGTGGCGGCTTTTTGAGGCGTATAAGGTCATTTAAATGAATTGAATTTAAAAGAACATTAAAGGTGTAGCAAATAAAAAGAACAAATATTTAGCAAGAAAAAATATTAAGTTTGCAATAATATTCACGGAAGATTGTTTTGAATCATTTGAAGCCTTACCTCAAATCATAAATTAATTTTGTAATAAGGAGTCGTTTACAAATTATGTCACGCTTTAGGGGGAAGGGGAGTTGAAGAATTTATGACAGTCCAAATACAAAGTCTTTTGTTACTTGGAAATTTTGTGAAAAGGTCAAAAAGTCCTTTTTTGTGTGACGTAATTTGTGGACGACCCCTAAGAAAACTATTTAATAAGAATTGTATATTGAACAATGAGGAAAGCTGGTCATTTTTGGCACTTACTCCAATCTCCTAGACATAGGGTAGGCATATTGTTTGGTTAAAAAGTCTAGAGCTCCTCCTAGAGCGTGACGTAAATTGTGAACAACTACTTAAAGGCTATTAACCTTCCACTTCTATGATAACCCTGATAATAACCCATAAAAATTCTTAAAATTCCCCTATTATCAAACAGTAATAAACTCATCATAAAACAAGCCTTAAAAGCAATCGAGAAGTCACTATCAAAATATTATGTTTGCACTATAAATGTACCATCATTTGACATGACTCATTTCTTTAATGAGCAAACCATTAGTGACGATTATAGATAAAGAAACATTTATTCATACAACAAAAAAAAACAATTAAGTGTCATGTCATTAAATCCCCTTGTCACATGTGCTTGTATGTATATCTACATCGCTATAAGTGCCACCAAAAATTATATTATATACACAACTGATGTGAGATAGATATTGAGTGGAAAAACAATGGAATTAAGAAGAAATGAAAGAGCTTTCTTTATTATAAGTTTTTTTTGTGTATTCACTGCCGTGACATCACTTGAATGCTTGATATGATCGACGGTACAAGAAAACGAGCATAAATGAGCATAAAAAGAAAACAAAAACTAAAATCGGCGAAACGAAAAATAATAATAATAAAGAAAAAAAATATAAAATTTATTAATTTTTTTTGACGTGTTTACAGTTACCGTGATCGCATACATATGGTTGATATTCAGGGCTACAATAATAAATAATGTAAAGAAGAGAATGAAGAAATGAGGCGGTGAACGTATATGGTGATAGAAAAGCAAGTTCTTTGTAATTGTTTATAGAAAATTAAATATAGAAATGGAATAATTACTCGAAAGTTGGACAAACAGGTGTTCTGAGCGCATTTTTATGGAATATAATGAGGTTGTTATGTTATGTTGAAGTAATTACTAGTTCCTTTAATTAAAATTATTCGTACTTAAGAATCTAAACGAAGAAGCCTAGCAATTCCTCGAAATTCTGGCAATTTGTGATTTATTAATTGATTTTGAAGGATTTCTGTTCTGGATGCAAATGATTTGAAAATATTTTTCTTAAAAAACACAGCTAGTCTAATATTTTCTCCAAACATTTAACCCCATAAATAATTTAATGAGCCTCAAGTGATAACAATAAAAATAACTCAATGTCAAAAAACAATTAAACTGACAAATATAATTAAATTATCGTCACAATTAATCACATATTATTATAAAATTCCAAAATATTTTTTAATCATCGCCTTTGAGGCAGAGAGCAAGAAGAAAGTCAAGAGATTAATCAAAACATTTTTGGACTATCACATTGAAAAATTTAATAAAAATCGTCAAATATTTTGAAATAATTAAATCAGTCAAGCTCGTGTTGTTAAGCTGATCAGAATCTTTTGCTTTTGGGAATTTTGGAAAATTAAAAAAGGCAAAATCTGGAACGTAACTAAGTTCAATATTAAGATTTGTAGCACCAAAATTAAAAATGAACGCAATAATTCAATTAATATTTTTTTACACAATCTTAATCCAACATCAAATGGATTGTGGAAGAGCAATGTGTTCCTATCAATTTACAAAAAGCAGAGATTATTTCTGCGCCATTTCTCTTACACCTTCTCATGACGAAATCGGTGACAGAACAGTTCCTGAAACTTATAGCGAGATTTATGGAGGACATTATGAAGGTTCAAACGATTTAGTGACGGGTGTAGGAGGTTCCCAGATAGATTTTCAAACATTCCCAACAATTTTGTGCGAAAAGTTTAAAAATTTAAAGAAAATTCATTTTTTTTATTCGAAAATACAAAAATTAACAGAAAAAAGTTTTGAAAACTGTGAAAATTTGGAACTTGTAAATTTTGTTGGAAATGACATCAAATGGATTGGACAAGACACACTCAAAAATCTAAGCAAATTAGAAAGAATAGTTATTTTGAATTCAAAACTAAGCCACATTTCAGATAATTTACTTAAAATGAACCGAAATTTGAAGGAACTGCGACTCAGTTCAATTCAACTGAGTTTATTTAATGAAAAAACGTTGGAAAATCAAGAAAAATTGGTAATTCTAGATTTATCTTACAACAGAATTGAAGGCTTTCCAAAACATTTCTTCAAATCTCTCAGAAACTTGGAAACTTTGGAATTACAAAATAATTTAATCACGAACATTGCAGCTGTCTGGTTTGAAACCTTAATAAACCTAAAGGAACTTGACTTGAGTAACAACTTTATTGAAGATTTGCCGAAAAATGTTTTCACAAAACAAAGAAAATTAGAAAAGCTAAATTTAGACTCAAATTCGATTAAATTTATTCATCATGATTCATTCCTAATTTTACCCAACGTTATAAGACTAACGAAGAACAAGATTATAGGAGTGGATGAAAATTTCATTAAAGAGCTAGTTGAAACAGAAAAATCAGTTTTATTGGCAAGGAACAAATGCACTGAAGACAGCCAAGTTCTTTCTGAGAATGTATATCATTCTGAAAGAGAAGATGGACAAGATGAAGCAATTTATCCAATTGATGATGCTATTCTCAGGGAAATCGAGCCATGTTTTTACTCTTACATTCCACGAAATGAGAATTATCAAGGTGATAAATTAACAAAGTGTTAAACTTAGCAAGGATTGGAAAAAGTTTGAAAATTACTAAGATAATAATTAGTTTGTGTAAAAGAGTCATCCTGGGGTCGATTTCTAGGGGTTACTTTGGGTACCCAATCTACCCTACTCCGGATAGGTAGTGTATACCTTGGAAAGCCCCTACCTACCCTACCCTAGGGTTGGGCAGAATCGTATACGTATATATACGTATATAAATATACGTATATTTGCCCAACCCTACTCTACCCTTCTATTAACCTAGGGTATCCCACCCATACTGCTCCTAGGATATCCTAGCATAAGGAAAGTGGTAGTTTTGGGGGGAATCCTAGGTTATACTCTACCTACTCGATGTATGGTAGGGTACCCTGATAGCCCTAGAAACTGATCCCTGCTGTGACCCTAGAAATGGGATCATTTAATGTTAAAAGTGTATTTGAATAAATAAAACGTATGAAAACAAAACATTTGAATCACGTCACATTTTAATGAACACTTTTTGTTGATAAGAAGTCAGTGATTTAATCAAAAATCTTATCAATTTTGAAGAGTAAGAAATAGTCAAGAATAATTTCATGCAGAAATAAAAATTTAAAAAGTTTATAACTTAACATTCTGACATTATTTTGACTTCAGTAAACATCTCAAAACCACAATCACCTCAGCCAATTTGTTGTAATACAATTAATCACCCATTTTCTCCAATAAAACAACTCCGACAGATAGAAGGAAAAAATCATTCTCGTATTGCACGGAAATATTTTCAATGAGCCATTCAAGGCCAAGCAATAAAACAAGTTAAATCAATGTTCTGAATACCCCTCACAAGTGAGTGACTGACTGAGCTGAAAGATTTCTAGCGGAGTTGTTTTTCCTTTTACATGCCACAATAATTAAATATTTAAATATTTAATTCACAATAAGTGTTGAAGCATGGTCATTTTTAATGATAGACGTTGTACAACTTTAGAATTTAAAAAAATGTTCAACTAGAAGTAAAAAAATGTAGAAACACACAAAGAAGAAAAAAGTAAATTTCACTTGCAAATATCATCAGTTCATCACGCGAACCTGTTTCGAGCAACTGACTTCGATTCGCTCGATGATTCACGTATAAGAATTGCAGATTACAGACAAGAAGATGAAAACACAAAAAACAGAGAAGAAGAAAATCTAATAAAAATATTTTTATTCCATCAAGAAGTAGTTTTATGATGTTGATGACGTAACTCAATGTAGAATTCTACAAGATACGTTTTACGTGAAGTGAATCATGCATTAAAATGCGCAAAAATAAAATCAAACGATTCATCGATTTGACATGTGAATTGAAAAGCCTTGAACTTATAGTTCGTGTTCTATCTTGTGAAGAGTGAAAAAATAGACACTTAATTTCCACGAGCAGAGCAAATTCATTAAGATAAATTGCAGTGCTGTAAAAATAGTGCTGAAGGAGAGATTGAGGTCTCATGCGAAACAAATACTCGATATGTCTAATTAGCGAAGAAGAAAAAAAATTGTTCTATTTTGTGGTGATTTATTGATGACAAATGAAAATTAAAACCAGAGAAATGGCATGCCAACTATCGCTTACATTGTACATTCCACTGAGGATTAAATGAAGCACTTTATGTGTCCCTTTCGCTTCGAATCAGTTGTAACTTTCATCCAATTATGTAAATTTTTACATTTCATTTTCTTGCAATTTTTTTCGTGTTCTCTTTTAAGGTAAGCGCATTCAACCTGAATCACATTTTCTCAATTATGGTAGCGCTTTACTGCATTTAAGGTAAAGAAAAATTAGTTCAGTTGTTCATTTTGTCTTGATGAATATGTAAGGCATGATGAAAGTTAGTGATAAGATTTGTGGTTTTCGATAATGAATTTGGAACATAAGCATAGCTATTAAGGTTGAATACATATGTAGTTTGATTCTTGCTACTTTTTTGTGCAAAAATAAAAGCAAGTTTTTTGTGAAATTAGTTAACATCAACCTAACTGCAATAATTCATCTCCAATATTCATCAAAAGTCAGTTCCAACAAATGCGCTTTCTCAAAATCCCCCATAACCCATTTCCATACGAATTCTACATAATTTTTGACACAAATGCAACATAAATGGCATCGCATTTACAAAATAGTAACAAAAATCGTTAAACATTCATCACACGAAATTGGAACGTACAGAAGAAAAATGAATACATAAAAAGAAATCGGGAGCATGTTGATGTGGATGACATTAAAGAAATTGCCAAAAAAAAGTATATATAGGCATAAAATGTAAACTGTCATTAAGTCATCAACTACTCATCTTCTTCCGCTCACTCGAATCCATCGAACAAATGTATGTTAATGTATATCGAGCTGTAAAAAGTAGGTAGAAAATGCCAAAATGAGACGAGAGAAAAGTCGTATATATCACGATGCTTGGAGATGATGAAATTCTGATTGCGTAACTAATTAAAATTCGCAATTAAGATCAACATGAAGTAAGAAGATCAGCATTGAGCTAGACAGTTCAGTTATAATGGGCCTTAAGACAAAGTTGTTTGTCATGCAAATGTTGTAGGAACCGTACACAAAAAAAAGAGTCTAAAGATAAAATTAAGCAAATGCATGACGATCATAAAATGTTTATTTTCCCCTCCCGAGCGACTAGCCATAAAGATTGTTGATCTTTCAACCAATTAAGAATGATGAATGGAAATAAGCGGATGGATTATGATACGGGATATATATAAAATTTAATCTCATGTCTATCTCTTTCTCATGACAATTTTACAATATTAAGTAGCCCGAGCAGTCTGATATGGCCTTGGCTACACCTTAGTATGATTTCACAGTAAAATGCTGTAAAAGAATCAACTTTGTGTCGCTCGGAAACTTCTTATTTTCTCATCTCTCAATTTTCTTTAGTTTTTTCGGTCATACAGTAATTAAAAAACATGAAACTCACCATTTCTCGTCTCAAAATTGCCAATTGAGTGTCTAATGTTGAGTCAGACGTACGATTATCTGATGTCGTTAGATTAACTTGTCCCTGTTGTGATCTTTGTAATTGATTTTGTTGCTGACTGATTTCTATTCCACTAAGACTTTTCGGTAATGGAGGTAATCCGGGAAGTGACATATTAATGCTAGAATACACAAAAGAAGCGAAAATAGTTAATTAAATTTGACCTTAATCAATATTAGATTTTTTGTTTATTTTATTAGCACTTTTAATTGAAGTGTAAATTAAGAAGACTTGCAGATTTTGTTTGAGTGATATTTTTAGATCAATTTAAAGCTTACCTCATCATTGATTTTAATGCAAAAACTAGCTTAACTACATTTTTAAGAATGTAATGAATAATCATCATTAAATGAATCATTTTCAAGTCAAAAAGTAAACAAAACTGAGATGACAAAAATTTTCTGAGGTAATTTAATTATTTAAAATTTACAAAACCGTTATAAAAATTTTCTGAGGTGATTTAATGATTTGAATTTTACAAACCCGTTATAAAATTGTAAACAAAAAATTGATTTGAAATTTAATTATTAATTTTCTTATGAGCTTATGAATTTAATCACTCTGTCTATCAATTATTAACTCAGTATTCAGACTTTACATTTAACAAACAAAAAGAGCACGAGATGAAAGATTAAGCAGAGAAAATCAGCTTATAGAAGGTTAATGTTTAAAAATGCTAAACATCCAGCATTTCCTACTTTTTCAATGCCTAAAATCTCATTTGAAAAGCAAAAAATAAACCAGTTCTTACCGATTTTGCATATCTTTACAGCTATCCCAAGAATCTCCAACACCGGATGACGAGCAGTCATCAGCTTTTTCCTCATCTTCGACACCACTGTCTTCAAGACTAATGAGACATGTTGTATTACCATTTCTATTAATTTTAACATCATCTCTCATTTCCATTATTGTCATCTGTTTGTTACCGCTCGGTGATAAATCCGAGCATGATTTGGCCAAACTCAATCGATGATGATGATGATTATTTGTGTCATTTCCGGCTCTTCGCATTTCAGATAATTCTGAAATGAGCATTTCATGAAACATCACTTTCCTGTCTTTCAACTTTTCATCATGTGGCAACTTTTCAGCTATAGAATTGCGGTCATTGAGTACATCAACTGAAGATGATCGTTTCAAGTTACATCCATTGCCATTATAACGTATATGTACATTTGACGCTTCCACAAGACGCCCACTAAAAATTTCATTCATCAGCTTTTCCTTCAACTCATCATCACGACTCACTACATCATTATTGATGTTATTTTGATCAATTTTACCGCTTTGTTTAATATTCAATTCACATTTTACTGGTGCTGTATTTTGGTTTTGCATCAATAACCTTGTATAATTGTTATTCTGTTGTTGCTGGATCTGATGATGTTGATGTTCCGTTGTAGATATATTTTGATGTTTAATGTTCACAATTTGATCTCTATTTGGCAACAGTGGTGGTGTCTTGAGACGTGGTCTAGGCACGGGTGATTTATGATGAGTGATTGGATGCTGACGATACTCCTTATTTATTAATTCATTTCCTATGTTATTCATTTTTGCGGGTACAATAATTGAAGACTCATGTACACGTGCTGTGTTGCCATTTTGCCTTACAACCGCTGGTATTGTTGTTGTTGTAACAATCACCTTCAAACCGGTTGATGATTCATTCAATTTGGTGTCAAAACATTTATTTTCACAAATGCTCGAATGTTGTTGCTGTGGCTGTGACTGTTGATGGTCTATGTGTTGTTGACCATTCATATTATTATTAAGTTTTGATGTATAAATAACTGTTCTGCCTTTTGCTATGGGTACGGCCGGCTGTGGGAAATTAAGAGGCACATTTCGTGACTTTTCGAGTGCTTTTTGGACGGTTGACATTGGAGGACGTGGTGGTACTGGCGGTCCAACCTTCTTGCTCGACGATGATAAAATACTTTTGAGTTTTTCCATTTTTGAGGTGAAGTTTTTGAATCTTGATGACTTTTTGGAGAGAATTTTGATTTCTTGTTGAAACTTTTGTAGATTTTGTAGATTTTAAATAACTTTTTGTAGAGTTTATTTGGGTTTGTGGAGAGCTTTTGTATGAATTTTGGTGCTATTGCTGGATTGTGATAAGTAACTGCTAAGGTATGTGTAGTTTGTAGAATTTGTAGACTGTTATCAGGTTTCTATGAATTAATTTTTTTGTAGAAATTTTCAAATTTAGACGGTTGGAAAATAATTTACAATTTTGTAGAGTTTTTGAATTATTGTAAATTTCCAGAATTTTTTGTAGAAATTTGTAGAACTTTTGGTTTTAATTTGTAGAACTTAAAGTAACTTTTGTAGAATTTTACTACAAATTTTCGAAAAAACAATTTTTTAATTTTTTTGACACTGATTTTTGAATTTCACTTAGGTAACTACAATTATTTTTCAGATTTTTAAAATTGCATTTATTTTTCACTAAACACAATTTCACAATTTTTGTAATCGTTCTTATCAAGTTCTATGAGCATCAAATAACTTGAATTTACTCATAAAACAATTTTTTCCAAGAACGAACGTCTATGACAATTCACTCTGACTACTGTAATTAGATAATGGGAATTTCACATGATCATCATCACAACATGTTTGCGATTTTAATGCACAATTAGCAATGATTTTATAAATTACAGAAAAATTTCTGAAACACACAAATTAATTTTTTTAATAAACCTTTCTCACGCAAAAACACCAAGCACTGAACCTTATTTTCTTGTTAAATCCACAAAATTGGATAGTATAATAGACGAAAATTAAATTTTTTTTGTTGAGTATTTTCGAAGAAATACTGATTTGCGTTTTATTGAAGCGAGAAAATTTAAATTGACGAGATTTATGACTATTCGTGTGTTGTGCTACTGCCTTCCCTGACTCTATATTGTATAACTTCAATGCAGGGGGAATATTCAGATTTTAATTTTAATTACTAACTTTCTTTCATGTTTTTTAAAGTTTTTCATCTTCACACACGGAAAATTTTTCTCATTTCACTATTTTGTGTCACATTTCCCCGGGTTCAAAAAGAATTCTCGACACACGCGTGAAAATATTCATCTAATTAAGATTATTATTAAGTTCATTGGAAGTTCTTGTTAATTTTAGTGTCTAAATATTTCTTTTTCACATACACACAGCACGAATTCAACAGAGGAAATTTCATGCATGCGAAATAAAATCCATTTAATTACGAAATTTACATATTTCACATGAACTTTTCCACCAACGGCGCAAAATAATTTTCGCTTAATTTTTTTTTATTTTATTATTATTGCAAATCTAACAAAGAAAAAAAAACTGCGAACCGAGAAAAAAATCAGCAACGATTTGAACTTGTCGAAAGTCAAACGATGACTGAATGTGTACATGAAAAATTCATAAGACGGCATGACTGCAGCATGAACACATGAAAGGAAAATGTCTTTGTGTTGAGTGTCTACATGCTGTAAAACATCAACACAGATGCAAGTGATCACAAACCGTAGAATTTTTCCATTGCTGAAGGCCTTGCTCAATATACAGACATAAGAATGACAGTCTATTGAAATTATAAACAATAACATTCGTTTGGAATGTCCATTGGGTCAGGCATTTAGTTTATATTCAATTAAAAATCATCACGCATGGCTGAGTAAGTTCGGTGGACAGTAAAATACAACTTTTTTTCAGGGAATTTCAACATGTGACTCATTGCGAATTTTTACTTTACTTTTTTTTGCTGCTTTCGTTGGTGTCGTTATCGCAGATGTAAATGAATAAATATTAATAAATTTTGCTTTCAGAATGAAATTACGAGTTTAGAGACTTCTAGTGATGGACACCAAATGTGACGCATTTATTACATTTTTAGCAGAGTTGTCACCTATCGATTTCCTATCAAAGGCAAAAATCTATCACAGGCATTACCTATGGATAGGCTAAAGAATTTGCCTTCTTGTAGGCGTGCCTAGACAAAGCCATTACCTAGGCGAAGGCACTGCCTAGCTACAGGCAATATTTTTTGCCTTTGGCTAGGCACTGCCTACGATAGGCACGCCTTTGCCTAGGCAAACCTAGTGTAGATTTAAGTAGGTACGTGAGTTTTTGCTTATTTCTACAAAAAACATTAGGTACCTACTCAAATCTACGTTAGGTTTGCCTAGGCAAAGGCGTGCCTATCGTAGGCAGTGCCTAGCCAAAGGCAAAAAATATTGCCTGTAGCTAGGCAGTGCCTTTGCTTAGGTAATGCCTTTGACTAGGCACGCCTACAAGAAGGCAAATTCTTTAGCCTATCCATAGGTAATGCCTAGACAAAGGCAAAAGCTACCATGATACAGCTAGGTACCTTTCCAAAGGCACCTATCTGACAACTCTGATTTTTAGTATTTACTACAATTTCTGATCATTGACTCATTTTTATCTTTGTGTATCACTGACTCATGTTATGAATGTATAACTAACCTATAGATGTCATTGTCTGTATTTTCGAAGAAATTATGGATAATTCTAAATAAATTGTTATACAGCTTGGGGGGTCATGATGTTTTTGACTGCAAGATATTCATTGATCATGTGCATCGCATGATGGATATGAATTTCGGTAAATTCTTATTGATTTTTAATTTATTCATGTTTCAATGTAATTTAAATTGAATTAATTTAGGTAACTATGAATCTGAGTTCTGGTTGTTCTGAATTAAAATTTGGTAGATTGGTGAGAATTCTGTGATACAACTGATAACATTTTAATTGTGCCTATCCAGGGGTGTAGCCAGGGGTTCCAAGGGAGTCAGCATTCCTCAAGAAAATGTTTTTTTGGAATTTTTCCCCGAAAACTCCAATCATTTTGAAGCATTTTTTGACGATGGGAGGAAAAGATTATCCTTCAAATCTCCCTGGCTACACACCTGGTCTTCCTATAAGTAGGTTTACCAGAAATTTTCAAGAAAAATAGAGGACATCCCCCATGTCGACTAGTTTTATTCATTTTCTGGACGAATTAGAACATTACAAATCTTTTTTATTTTTGAAAAATGAAAAAAATAGAGGACTGTCCTCTGAAAAACCAAGCAGATGGTCAGCCTACCTATAAGACCCTTTCTTTTTACTCCAACTATTATTCTCTGTTCTGTTAATGATATTTTTCTCGTTCCTTACTGTGTCCTTGATTTAAAAAAAATAATGAAAAGTAATTAATGGAACTACTTTTACTTTTAATTGAAGGAACTTGTTCAAAAAAAATATATGCACTTTAGTTAGCCAAACTGTATGCCGTGAAAAGTCTTATCCTTTGACTTTCAAGTCTAACTAAAAGTGTATTTAAAAGTGACCTAAAGCATCCCAGGTTACAACTTTTGCTAATTACAGTCAACCCTAGCAACAAGCTCTAAATGACTTCTGTAGCTACCAACCAATTTATTTTCATTTGATATAAATAATGTAACATGTAGTTTAGACCAGTTTTGATTTGCTTCAACAATTTTCACGAGTTAAATTTTTTTGCGACATCATGTTGTTGTTGGACTTACTCACATTTTACAATAATCAGCTTTTTGAGTAAACACCGCAAGTCACCATTTTTTGCACCATTCAATTTTGTTTGAAATAAATGCTTAGTAATGCCTGAGATCAAAATAACTGAACTTGACTTTACCAAAAAGTAAACATTGCACAACCTTCAAAAATTCAATGGAATTTTTTGTTTAAAATAAAGTAATAGACACAAGAAATAATAATAGTTCTAGCTCCTCATTTCCTATTCAGCCCTCAAAAATATAGAGCATTACATGAAGCTTATCATTGTTCAGTAAAAAAGGGCAGTTGTTCAAACAAAGTACTTGAAAATATACGACAATAATGATAAGGAATTTCCTCGATAGCAGCACTCACGAGGCACAGCATATGCTTTATCGAATGCTGAAATGCAAATTGTTTTATTCGTTTTACTGAATGAAAAATAGTCAGTTGCAGCACGAACAACAATGTTTATTAAACTTCATTATTTATTTAGTGTTCATTCACTAATGAGGTATGTAAAAAATGTAACATTTTGGACCCCCTCCCTCTTTTGTGAAAATAATTCTAATGCCAAAAAATATTTTGTTATTTGTAGCTCATTAAATATTGGACGTCATATATAAACGATCCCTTATCCAGTTTTATCGATCAAAATTGCACAATTTTGGGATTTTGCTGTTTAAATAAAAAAAACTTTCTAAAAACTTCGCTCATCATGAAGTTTTTACGGTGCACCATTTTTGGGATTAGCCAAAATGGATTTGACCGGCTTATTAAAATTGTTGTTGTTGTTGTTGCATTATGCGATTTTAGTACTGTCCAATCATGAAAAAAAATATTCGCGCAACTGAAAACGGCATTAGCTAATAGTTTGTAATTATACTAAAACGGTTATTTAATCAACAAACCGCCGGACCACGAAAAACAAGCTATAATATTTTTCTCAATAAAAAAAGTATGCTGCATGTAGGAAATGAGAGAGTAAACGATACGACGTAAAATCAATTCATAACTATATAATTTCATGATTATTTTTAGAAGAATTTGCAAAAACAACGAAAATATTTATGTCTAGGAGGCACATATGTGATCTCCTCTGTCTTCTCGCATTCCCATAACTTTTTTTCGCTCTCTCTCATTTTTTTTCGTATAAAAATATACGAAATAAAAACATTCCCAGACATTTGATGATGGTTATTGGCACCGCAACTGAATTTTCTTATTCATTAGAATTGAATCTGTTTTTTGTATCTCAATCATGGTCATATCAATTTAGAAAAAAGAATTGAACTCAATTAATAATTTACGTTTTGATTATGTTAATATTCACTTTTTCATTTTTTTGTAGTTCAAGTTTCTTACAATCTTAATCTAATTATTAACTGAAAGGAAAATGCTGAAGCATGGTGTGAAACTGTAACTTTGAATGATGTTTTGACACGATATTTTGACAGTGTATGGGGGTTTGTGCTCAGTTTGTCTCTAATTGGAACTGATATTGTAAATAAAATTTGTTTTTGCTTGAATAATCAAATGTTTTGAGGCTGATGTATGCTTGTGTTTGATTCTTGCCACTTTTTTGAGTAACACTAGAGACGTTTTAAGTTGATTTATCGTTTCTGAAGTCTTAAAATGCTGAAAAACTTTTTGAGATGGTGGACGAATTTTTCAAATTTTAAAAAACCGTTAAAATTTATAGTGTACATTAAAATAGTTGCCAAGTCATGCAAAGAACCAATCACTAAGATGATTGTCAAACTCCAAGATACAAAAACAAAACATCGTCTAATCCATCAACATGTCACGACTACCTACTTGCCTGTATCTTTGATTAAATTTCAATCGGAGTCTAAAAACCATTAATTAAAGTATGGAATTTGACCTTTAGTATAGTGTTATGACTTAATGCGGTTACAAATCAACAGATATACTTACACGACTCTTTATGCAAATCGGTGTTGTCAAGAAATTAGCCTCAAAAACTGTATTTTTTAGGAAAGCAAGAGATTATCTTACTTTACAACAAATTGAATATGTATACAGCATGTGTAGGTTTCAGCTTGATTCTCTATATATTTTTTGATCGATTTACGTTAGCGAATATCGCGGTGTAAATTAATTATATTATATATAAAAAATCACTTTGTGTGAATAACCGACTACGACATTTTAATGAATAATTGTGAGCCATAAATCATACAAAAAAAAAAGTTTATGAAAGGAAGAACTAAATGGATAAAGAAATCTAAAAGGCTTACGATTGTATCAAAATTGGCATCTTTTGGTGTCATCGAGTCTTTTTATTTTGTGAATGTCCAATGTCATAAAAATTGTTGTTATTGAATGTTAAGTTGAAGGATAACTTTTAATAATAATAGCAACTAGTTTTGAATTACTTAGCAATATAAGACGAATTTATTGTAATTGCTGGTTTTATAGTTTGCATTGTGAGTCTGTTGGTGTGAAATTTGATCGAATTTTAACATGGATTGATGTTTGCTGAGCTTCTAGCAAATCATTCACTCATAACTAGGGTAGTAGTAAGGAGGTCCGATGGGGTTCACACACCCTTCTCTCGAAATTTTTTAAAAATATTTTTAGACACAATATTCTAGTAACAATAAAAACCAGCGACAAAACGCAAATAAAAATGTTTTTAAAGGCACCGGAGCTGAGAAAACAGCACCATGGCAATAAAAAATATTCGAAAGGTTTCCGATTATTTTGCATATTTGACCTCTCTCAATGATTTCGACTGCCTGAATGTATTGATAGCATTTAAATTCATCTGAGTCACATCTTTAAATTGGAAACTTCATGCTGATTTTACTGATTTCTGTGCAGAAGTGTGCCAATTATTGACTTTTTTGTTAAAAAGGTGTTAAATATTTGGTCAACCTTTTTTAAATAAGATTAATATGGAAATAAAACTCAAATATATTTTTTTAAATTTTAAAGTAGCTAAAACTGCATCAAATATGGCATTTTAGTGCCATATTGTACAATTTATCTTATAATTTGGTTAGAATATGGTAGCTTTATAAGAATGTTTGAAGATTTTAGTATTCATCGTATTTTTAGATCCCCCTAATATGATTTATTTATAGCTTCTTATATCTGTTATGGATACCGATATCTTGTTAGATTTTTGAGATACAAATGAGATTTACATTCCCAAGATAATCGATTGCATTCTAGGCAATAAAATTACAGTCTCGAGACAGTGGATCTTGCTAGACCCTTTTTGCTAGTATCAAAAAATAAAAACAAACCTCAACGTGAATGATAAATAGAAAACAAAGCTGAATAATTGGGACTTTAAATAAAAATTATAATCTCGTGTTTTTTAAAATCTCAAATTTTTCTTTATTATGACTTAGTGAAGAATGTGCAAGATTAATTTTATTTTGCAGAATAAGATGCATTATTCATTGTCTTTGAGCTACATTATTTATTATTACATGATTGTTCATCATTACGAAATTTATTCTGCATTATTCATCCATTTAAGGATAAATAATTAAATTTCTTGATTTGAATGTGACTTTTAACTTTCTCATGACAAGCAGAAATAGTTGCTTGAACATGAAATAGAAAATTTCTGTAAATCCAATAAGTGAGAAGCCGCCCACAACGCCACACAATCCACCGATGTTTGAGAAAATTTCAAACCAATAAAATGAGACGTCTGTGACAAGACGAATATGTAAATGAATAAATATTGAATTAATTAAATAATCAATAAAATAATATGATTGATTTTTTGTTGTAAATACCTTGTTTGTACTGCCACGTTTCACTCTGACCAAAATAAACACGGACAACGACATTATCTGAGACGTTTACGATGTCATTTCTGGAATTATAAATTTTAAGAATGTCGAAATATTTTTTCTTAATTTTACTTGAGAAATTGAAAGTTTATCGTTTTTGAAAAATTCAAAATGTAACGGTTTTGAAGTTCTAATAAATTCTACAAAAAAATCTCAAAATACTCACGTTATTCCAAATCCGCGTCTCAATGATGGCACCAACGGCAACCTTGATGTCATAACCTTATACTTAGAAGTAGAACAAGACGGAAAACATTCCGAACAAATCAATGATTCCTCCCTTTCTCTCTCCAACCCCTCAATCTCAATAATCTCTGACATAATCGTGCTCCATTTAACTAAATGCGTATAAATTACCAATAATTATTATGACACTAATTACCAAATTATTACAAACAACTCACTTTCATACTTATTCAGGCATGACACATGCTGCAGTGTACAAACTTTATTTTGAGTCGATGATTTTACTAGCACTGGAAATTGAAACGGAACGCAATCGCATAGTGCCTTTACACTTCTTATTTTGCAATTCAAGAGACATTCACTGCGTGTATATTTTCCATTATATGCTTTCTTTTCATCGGCGAACAGGCACTGACGTTTTTCTGCCTTATAGCCCAAAATGTCTTTTGTTGATGTTATACTGCTCGCGTCTACCCGAATAAAAATTTCTTGTCCTGGGAGGACAAGTCTTTCGATTGCTGTTCCACTTTGTGGGTCAGGATACTCAAGGGGGTTGTGGATTAGGATCTGGAAGAAGACATGACAGCTTTGGATGAAAGTGGTAAATTATAAGCATTTCAATCATGACACAAGTGTCTATATTTCGTCTATGCCTGGCATTTATTGACAAAAAAATTATAAAATTATATTCAATAATAAAATTTCAGATATCCACTTAATTTTAAGTTAATTAACGCCTTGCTTTTGAATTTTAAAGCCTCAAATAAAATTCATTGAACTTGTTTTTGTCATAAAAACTGTCTGTGCTGTGACGGCATCGAGACATTGTCTAATTTATGTCTCAATTATGTCATTTTTAAGTTATGACTTCTCCTCCTCGAAAATAAGCTTTTTAAAAAATTTACTTTGTAATTAACAAGATATTAAGTGAATTTTGTGTGTCGAAAAATAAAATCGGAACCAATGAATTTTCATTGCTTCAAATAGAGCATAAAATTGACTAAATATCTCATCTTAGAGTTATAAAATTTGTGCAAGCTTTCACACAGTAGTTTTTTAAGTGGTCATAAAAATATTTTTGAGGTATTTTTAAAAATTATTGAGTGAATAATTGGCAGGATCTAAGCTAGAGTTGTAAAACGGACAAAACTAGCTTTAGTTTGAGAACCAAAACCCAGTAAACAGTATGAATCTGAGCATTTTTTCGTAAGAATGTCCTTTGTTGGAACAGGATGGTCAAAACTCGATGGTCAGTAGGCTCATATGAGCATGAATAGGCAGGAATATTCAGTTAAAGATGCAATAATATACAATACTTACATGAAATCCCATCGTGTTCCTGATATTATAGAAATAATCATTAGAAAAGCTGTTCAGAACCACAATCAATCCCATATCAGGTCCAGTGATGTCATTATGATAGGGATAATTTCTAAAACATAGATAAAAGCAAACATATGTGTCTATACACATCAAGCAGCTCTTAATTAACAAAATCACTGTCAATCTTCTCTTAAAAAATGAAATTGATTGTTTTTAAACAGACGATTAACGTGTTTCAAAAAATTTCCAATTTTCTCTTCAGATTAATTAACTCATAATGATGTTAACAATATTATTAACTGACATTAAATGTTTAACTTACTTTTCATTATTGTCATTATACTGAATATAATTGAATGAGCAACAAAATCCACTTGATGTCTTTCGAGTCTCCATCATTTCATATTGAAGCATGCACTTGAATGGTCTCGATTTGAAGATACATTTGACTAAAATATCTTCGCATTTTGGGGATAACTGAAAGAAGGAAATTTTTTATATCTTCGAAATATTCCAAAATTTTATGTCTCGTGACTATCAATCACATCCACCAATCCCATTCCTTAAAACTTGACCTCAATGCCTCTACCAAAATTGAACCATTTCAATCATTCCAAACAAAATAATATGTATCAAACTCAATAACTAAGCCTTGATCTTTTTCCTCCAAAATTGACTTTGTGGTCATTCATAAATTACGTCAACAATTTATTAAGGAAGTTATCTGACACTTTAAATATTTTTGCATGCAAATTTCATGACAGATGGAGGAAGAGGGTCTCAAATACTATTTTTTATGGACGTAATTTGTAAACGACCCCTAATAAGTTCACTTCAGGCCATACCTTTGAAATAATACTAGTAAAGTTAAATGACTTAGTGTCATTAGAGCTTTGATCAAGAAATTGCTGAAATGCTGTCATAAGGTGCTCATTTTCAACCTCATAGTCATAAACTCTACCCAGAAAGTATAAATCTTTCAAATAACCTTCCTCGTCTTTTGTTGCGCCTTCCTTCATGCTTCTATAATAATGAAATTATTCACTCGTAATTGCATTAAGAAAATATGTAATATTTAAAAAATATATTTATTACAATGCCTTCGCGAATGCTTCGGCTTCTTTCTTCGAAATTCGGTTATTAGAGCAAATCGAAACGGCAGGAAACGGAATGTTTTTAATCGGATAGACGGTATCGTGTAAAGTCGTGACCAAGGGATTTGAGGTGAAGTCATCCCATATGTTGAGTGTAAAATAAATTAGAGCACATGCATCAAAGATATGAATACAAAACCACATAAATCTGTAAATAAATTGAGAAAATGAAAAATTGCTTATTGAGGTTTATGACTGAAGATGAAAATTTATTACGTCGGAAGCTATCGAAAGATAAATAAATGTTTGCCAGATATTTTAGGGAAATTATTTATTTTTTGCAGTAAATTGAAAATATGTGGGTTATTTTTATGGGTTCATTGATTTTGTGGGATTTTTTTCAAATTGTTTGACTGACTGACTAAATTTACATGCCTAATATCTGGGACACAGGATGGGAACTGATAATATCCTCCTGACGGTCTGTCCTGAATATGATTAAATGAATGAAATTTAAAGCACTTGGAAAATTGGATTTTTAATGAAATCTGTGCATTATGTATGAAAATAAGCCAAGCTTGCTGCTTTACACCCTCTCATACCTTTCAACGTTGCTCCTGTCCACCTGCGCCAAGTGACGATAACAATGACAGATTGTGCTGTTTAGAAAGACGTAAAGATCGTCCCGAAAACTGAACTCTTTCTTCTTCTCATCCTTAATGTCATTGTTCTTCAACCAAATGTTCTGACTGCCTCTAGTGAACATTTTTAATACGATTAAATAGAAGCACCTCAAGTGCTTGAACTTTTATACTGAATATAGGTCATATTTTATTCATAACAGGTGATATGCTCAATTAGTTTGTTTCCAGGTATTGTGATTTAATTTAATCGTTTCATTAACCGATGAACATTTACATCCAAGGGATGGAAAATAATTTTTTTAAGATTCATTCAGAACATATTTAGAGTAAAAATTTTTGGATGTAAATTTCAAGTGTACCTTAGTAACTGTATGTCATTTTCTTCCCACAGTATATATTTCATACACCTTTCCCATCCAATGGAATGTCAATCATGACCATAATCCAAAACAAAGAAATCATCAATTTAATATAGTTACAGACATATGAACACAAGTTTGTGACCTTTCCATTTAAAATCTTGCCCGTAATTCTTTTGCCAAATTTGACTCGTCCATAAAGGTCTACACCAATCAAGCATAGTCCATAAAAATGTCAACAGATTTATAAGATTTAATATTTTGTTTTTCATCTTTACCACATTCAAATCAGCAGCTTGACCCACATTCAATCATGCTGGAAAAATCATATGGAATCAATAGCATAAATTTGTTTTTATTATTCCAGTTGCTGACAATTTAATGTTGACATTTATCAAAAATGCGACATGATAAAATAATAAATAAGCCGAGCATGTCTCTTTTATGGAAAAAAAAACAAGTTTGTGAAACATAAACATTGTTAATACTTTAAAGTGACGATTTTTCTCATAATAAATCTGATTTCTGCAGAAGAAATGCAGAAAAGTTGTGGATAATTTTGATTGTGTGATGATTATGTGAAGGATAAGGCGCATTTTTAAAGTGATTGTAGATGAATTGTGGATTCTTGATATGTCTTGTTGTGTCTTAATCAGACAAACATAAAAAATGGACCATACTAGGTGGCAAGATCAACAAAATAGCAATAGAGTCAGGTGGACATCCTACTTTCATTAATAAAGCTCTAAATAGAATCATGGTTACGGAAAGTAAGGACTGACTGTATATATACAACTTAGGAAGTGACTGACTCATTACAAAAATTTAGAATGACAACAAACTATTGATATTATAAAAAGAAAGCTAATAGAATTCTCGATCATCAACGCTATCCCCTCACAAACTTAGCATTCCAAAACGAATAAATCAGACACATTGCATCAACAACTTTTTTAATGTTCAAGAAAAAATAAATATGAAGCATTGTGAAAACGAACATAAATATTGTGTATAAATGCATAAGCAGACATGGCGCGATAGAAAAACTAATGAAATCAATCGATCGTTAAAAAAATCTGTGACATTAATCCGATGCTTCTTTCTACAATATCTCTCAATTTTTCTATGTCTCTTTCTGTTTTTTATGAAATTCTGTAGTGATCTTTAAACAAAGACTTTATGATAATTACGTAATGTGAACAATGCAGAAAAAAATGCCATAACGACTTAATGCTCAAGGCATCGTAAAATGCTTTTGTGGTCTTTTTATATATTTTTCACAAACATTGTGCCTTAATCTTTTCTTTACTATTTTTTTGTATGAAAAAATTGAGAATAGAGTTGCAATAATGATAATAGAGTTTTGTTTGAATGCAAACGAGAGGCTCAGTCAAGTGTCTTTTGATGGAATGGAATATAAATTGTTTTGGTAAACAACTTTGTGAACAAACTTTCCGTTTGATTCTCAAAAGCACTTCAAGGACCATTTTTAAGAGCCCCAAAAATTCATGATTCCTAAAATTTCGCAACTAGGCCACAGAAATCTGCAAAACTATTAATTAAACACCTCAACAACAAAATTTGGGAATTCCAAGTCCATATTTCATAAATAATCCCACAGACAATCACAATGACATCATCCTCCTTACCTCACAAAAGTACCAAAAAAACCTGCCAATTTTTCACTACCCATAAGCCACTAAGCAGCTCTTATAAACTTAAAAATTATTGTTTTTACAATAATCGATCATAATGTCTGCATTTAATAGCATTTTATGCTCAATGGCACACTTTTCTTACAACAAGAAACTTAAGCGAGCAGCAAGTAAATGAAAATGAAAATAAAAAGATCATAAAGCATCGACAAATTATGGCGCCAAGTCGAAAAGATAGTGAATGCGTATTTTATAAGTAGGCATGCCTGCGATCAAAACATCTGTAAAAATATAACTGAAACGAAATGCATGCTCGAGTATAATCGAGAGTGTACAGAAGAAAGTTAAGGAAGTTGCCAATGCAATCGAATTAAAAACGAAAAAAAGTGCTATGAAAGAAATTAATTAAGGTGAATTGAGGTAGGCGCAGTTTTTTTTTGCATGCTGACAAAAAGAAAATTTGGTGTTATGAATGAAAATTTCACTTTTGTTTTTTTTAAGCTTTTTTTGTAAGAAAAATTATTAATTTCACTTTTTTACGAAGACATTTTTTGGGTAGGTCCACATATGTCTCAGAATATTCAAATATTTCATGACTTAGACAAAATAGAGTCCAAACTTCAAATTTCCAAGATTGATTCAGAAGTTCGATGGTCACTCGAGTTGTAAAGGTATCAGACAAACCAGCAAGCTGCAAATTAATAAAAATTTATTAAATTGAGACAAAAACCCTTAAAATCAAGTCCTACCTCAATTATCTCACCCAGACAAAATGAACCACCAAGCTTCCTCAAATCTCAACAAAATTCAGCTCAAAAGGTGAGATAGAAAGAGAAATTGGACGAAGAACCTGAAATTGGAAGGTAAAGAGTTTATTTTTAGCAACACGGCTGTTTTAAAAATAAAACCTACAGGCGTGCATTTTCCATGTTGATGCGATAAAAAAAATGTTATTGCGAAAGAAATGAAAGAAAATTAATTTCTTCAACAGAACTTGAACAGGAATCGAGAGTGAGAGTTATAGATTGCTCATTGTTGTATCTGGCTGCTGCTGTATTGACGACGACTTATACAATAAGTAAGATAAATGGCACAAAAAGCCTATAATTTGATCCAATTTGATTCGCGCCAATATATGCGAGCTGGTCAAGCGTCATAAGCGACTGTTGACTTATTCATCAAAATGCGGAAGCAGTGCATACAAAAAAAAAATGATTTTAAATATCCATAGATAGTACAGATTGACAATGTCCAATGGAGTTGCAAAATCCAATTAAACGCTTTTGCTTCTCATTTTTGCATAGACAATCTCACTCTCCTACCACTAATTGTTTTAATGAACTGCAATTTGCATGTCGTATGGGGAAGGCATTAGATAACTCTCAGCTGATATCAATTTCATGCAAATGTGCAAACTGCAAGACTAACTTAATTATGTAAAAAAATCAATTATCTACACTTTTATTTTAAATTCTTTAAAAAAATATAGTTAATAATTGTTTTATGGTAATTTTTTTCTATCATCTGGTGAGTTATGAGGAACTGCTAAGCCTGTTGATGCATGTGGATATGAATAATATTTTTTATCCCCTTAAATAATATTGATATTGCTGAATAATTGAATTATATTAATATGTTAGGCATTTTAGGGAGATCTGAGTACCCTTGGATGTCCTTAATATTATTTGTCCTAGTAGTAAAAGTAATTATACATTGAATCGTTTTTAGACCCTAAAGTCAAAGTCGTATACCAAAATCCGCAAAATCCATAAAAATTTAAGATGAATGCACACTGCTTCTTCTGAAATGCTTCATAAAAGTTACTTAATTATTTCTGAGATTTTAACTGCCTCAGATCTATAGTTAGAGCGAGTTTAATACATTTTTCAATAAAAATTTATGACACATTCATATTCCAACTAACTAAAAAGTTATTAAAAATTCAATAATTCCCTTAAATGTCATTTGTTTAATAATACATGATTTAAACCAATTTCATCAAAATTCATTTCACATACAGACAATAAGCTACTTTGTGATATGATACCAAAAAAAATTATTTAGACCTTGAAACATTTGAAAGAAATATTCAAAAATAAAACATAAAAAATGAAATTGAATAAGCTATTTTAATTATAAATAAGGCAAAGTTATTTAAGTTAATTTATCGCTTGTGCCTTAAGCAAATTATAATGTGTCTCATGTTGAATGCGCGTGATTACTGGTATTAATATAAAAAGCTTCAGTCTACTTCCTCATAGATGTCGCTTTTTTCAAAATTCAAATTTTTAAAAACCGTTAAATATTGTTAAGAAAAAGCTTTTCTAAAAAAAATAAGTTTCATTTTAATAAACGTGCTTTAATGAAGAAATGATTAAAAATGTATGTAAGTATTTAAATTGTAGATAATTAACTATGTGAGACTATGTGATTCATTTGCAAGAAGTTAGCTTGCATTTCTCTTTAAAAATCATTATTTGAAAATCGAAATGAATCTTTAAAAATAGCAGACATTAAAAAATGTGTCTCTTAGACACCTTACTCATCATACTACCATCTGATTAGTCCCTCTGGATGGTGCCCCCTGGCTACGAGTCTACTAGAGAGACTTCAATTTAAATGAAAGACATCATACCCTAAATAAATTTATTTTAAATTGAAGCATTAATCATCCTAAAAGTTTAAAAATAATGAATCATAATCCTGATTCTTACTAAATTTCTTAATTTAATAAAATCAAAATGAATCACTCCAACCTCAAGTTTTTTTTTCAAATCTAACCACAAAAATGTTTAGATTTAGAATTTTTGATTAAAACAAAAACCATTTTAATTATTCATTCAAGTCTTTATTGTATTCAGTTTAGAAAAAAAAATATGAAAAAGATTCATCAAAGTAAAAAAATAATGAGCAATGAATTAATAGTCAGAGTTGTTGATTTGAGGATCAGTATAGGTAGGGGCGTAACCAAGAAAAATTGAAGTAGGAATTTTAAGTTAGAATTTTGGATTTTTTTCTTAAAAAACCCAAGAAAATTATGCAAATTTTCAAAAGAAATGTTTTGACCACAAAAACATCCTATAACTACAACCAGAGTAGAAGGGTCAGGGACGCATCCTAATTTTTTTAATGATGGTCTAAATTTATTTTCACATCCATACTGTTTGTTTTGTATTCTTTATCAATTAAACAAAAATTTAAATTTCTTGAAAAACTATTGAGAAGGGTCCGGACATTTAGCCATTGGAAGGAATTATGTCAATTCAAAGGGTAGTCATTAAAATTCTTATTGAGCCTTTGGATACCACGTTCATTAAATTTGGATTCTAAAGGATTTTTGAGGTAAAAATGAAGAAAATTTCAAAATTTTGAGTTTTGGTCCCGGTCTCTATGTTAATTAAAATATTCTGCAACAATATTTGTGTTACTCTACTTTTAAAACTAAAATTGTTTGTACTAATTTATTGCTTATAAGGACATCTATGTAATGATATCAGTTTAAACTTTTAGGTTTGAAAAAGATTCAAATAAAGAATGTAGTGACATTGGAAGCTCAATTGCTACCAAAATATTGCTTAACCAAATAAAGAAATTAAGAATTAAATTTTTCAATAAAGAAAATTATCCTCATTCAAAGCTCAACCTACAACTCTGACTATAGCTCACAAAAATATAGTTAGTAAAAAAAATTAGTGGAAATTATTCATCAATTTGAGCAAGAACGCCTTCATATTCCTCAATTTGATTCTCCAATCTTTCCCGAGTCGCTGCAGTAGTTTTCTTGTCCTTCAATTTTTCCTTTGCAACCTCAATTCCAACTTTATAGCCCGTAATATTGTGAAAGACTCTAACTTGACGATCTCCAGCAACGTACAATTGAAGGCCTAATGAGTCAAATGCAATCGACAAAATGTGATCAATGAAAACGTTCTCAATTGTAGTATCAAGATTTCCATTCAATCCCGAGAAGAATTGAATGTTGTTTCCACAACCGATGACTACGACATGTGCTGAATTTGATAAGGCAATGAGAGGTGAAACAGCTTTACTTTCATATTCTCCCGTTAAAAGACACCGTGGGGATTCTCCTCGGGCATAATCGACTGTGAAAAGAAAAGAAGATTTTTTTGAACAGTTAGAACTTTTTGCTCGCTTGTTGTTGCTGAAAGTCATTAAATTTATTTTAAAGGCGATTAGTAAAAAGTGATTTGAAATGTTATAAAAAGTGAATAGCTTAAGTGCATTGAACTGAAATAATTAATTTGGTATTTAAAAAGTCGTAAAATTGTTTCTAATTTTTAGTATTTTATAATGCTGAGTATTTTTAAAAATAAATATATAAAAGGATCTGAATTTGTAATGTTCATAAGCATGCCTTAATATTCTTAAGCAATTTTTGAATTCAAGTTCAACAAACTCAGTTTATTTTAAAGATCAATAAGTTTTGAATGAGTATGGACATTATTACGTTACGCAAAAGTCAAGTTTTTGGTCTTTATACCAAGCTTTAGACCCCCTTAAACGCGAACCTAATAAGTTAAGACCCCTATGACCTCAGAATTGTAAGAAAAGAATTCTAATTAAATTCAATACTTACTGCTGATATCAAACAATCTCCAATATCCATCCTTACACACGGTCACACAATGTGATGCATCCTGATCAAATGCAAAATCCCAAACGCCAGCATTATGTCCAACTAAATCAAATGCTTTAACAGTCTTTTCGTAGTTTCCAGTCTTTCCAAATTTCACTTCCCAAAATTTGACATCAGGTGCATAACCTAAATGAAAGAAAGTATTAATAAATCATTGTTTTAATGGCAGCATCCAATTTACCTGACACCCCAACAAATCTTCCACATGGCGATATTTTGGCACAATAATTAGACATTGTGAAAGTATTCAACTGTTCCAAAACATTTCCTCGTACGTCCCATATAATTAGCTCAGTTTTATTGCTTGCTGACATTATAAATCTTCCATTACAGGCCATATCTAAGCTAATTACGTCGTCGTTCTCGTGTGCTCTAGGAAATGTAATACTCCTTCCATAACTTATAAAACTGCCGTCCTTACGTTCAAGTCGATAAACTTCGATGCTGTTATCCGTGGCTTTAAATCCTAAAATGGCCTTTGAGTCTGGACTCCATACAAGCTTGTATACATGATCGTATTCGACATTAATTCTAAATGTCTTCCTGTCTTTTGCGTTTAATAAATCTCGCGTATACCATATTAATATTGTACGATCTGAAAGAAAATGTGAATGAAATATTAATTTTTTTGTTGAAAACTTTATGTTAAGTGAATTGAATTAATGATATGAAACTTGTCAGCTGTCATATGTGTGGGACTTTTCAACATATTATGGTCTAATTAAAAATTTACTGGTTTGTGTGGTACATTATTGTGTGATTTCAACAAAATTAGTGTAGTTAATACAAAATTTGTGGTTTTATTGTGAGCATTTATGGACGCTTGATAAGCGATTTATAATACCCATATGTACAGAGCAGTTGATAAGAATGCTTAATGTTTATTAACTTGATTAATCTTAATTGTTTTAGTTTACTTTGTAATAGAATTTGCTCAACTTGAAATTATTTAGAATGTATTATGAGATTGAGATGTATTATGCTGCAAACTTCCTTATTCCATTTCAATTGGCGCAAATATTGTTAACATTCTATCGAATTTCATTTGGTCTTTTTTTATAATTTTTTAGACCTTTACTACATTATTTTCCAATTCAACTTCATGCTATAATTGCCACATTTCTTGTCATTATCATATTTGATTTAAAACCGACTAGGTTAACATCAATGTATATATTCTTTTGTTCCGCCATGATTCCCATATTGTTAATAAAGGATTATTATTATTATTACTATTGAGGAATTTGTAATAAATATTTTCCCATCAATCAGAATAACTTGCTCTTAATTATATTCTGATCAAATCGATGGAAATAGAACACGAAATATGCTAATTGACTAAAAATTCACACAGGAATTTCCGAATTTGTAACTAAGTATATAAAAATTTGCGTCAGGAAAAGTCTAAATTAAAATTAGAATTCATGAATAAAAAGCAAATGCAATCTTAATATATTTCAGCAGCTGCTGAGTTCCTGATAATTAAAACAAATTTGTGATTTAGAAGACTGTGACGTAGTTGGTGATTTCCATGTTTTTAAAATTGTTTGGGAATTTAGAACTGTTAAATGAAATAAAAATTCCCGAGCGGCACAACGTACTCGTTAGGACACCGCTACGTCGACTTTATAATGGCAAAACGTCAAAAAGACGGTGACTTTTGTCTGTCCTGATAGCAAAAAGTGTGGTTTACCGCAGCGTGCCGCTCAGGATTTGTACTCGACTAAGACACTATGTTGTATATGTTTTAATTTTATGAGTAGATTGAGCATCGACTTTTAAAACAAAATTATTCAACAAAAGACGGATCCAGAATTTCCCCATAAGTTTTAATAAAAGAATCCTAACCAAATTGAGAGATCCTATTTTTTGATCCCAAAACCCTTCTCTCGACATCTGAAATTACTTCACCGTCATGCAAAAAAGTGAGCAGATGGCCATCGCGACTCATACACTGCAATATTTCTCCAATATTTGAGCAATTATTCATAGCTATTCCGAAAATATCTACTGATTATGAATCAGACACAGGAGCTACTTAATCACGACAATAATAAAGCAAAATGAATAAGTCAATGACACATTCGGTGACCCCATAATTTCTAAAACAAAAAGAAAGCTTCGATCACGACATCGCTGAATTTCAAAAACCATTTTTACTTCCTTCTAGCTTCTTCAAGTAGTAAGTAACCGCAAAATATGATTAAAATTTGATCGATCAAAAATGAATTGAAAGTATTGCCGTCATGAACTTTTTTTAAATGCAATATTAATGACTCATCCTTGAAATAATTCTGGACTTTTCATTAATAACACGGAAAAGCAGCTTTTTTGTGTTTACAATACTAAAATATGTCAAATGAATTTAACACAAAAATTCTGCAAAATTGATTGATGTTACTCTTATTAGGTAATTTTCAATAACAATTTGTAAGCACATGTGTTTGACTGATTATTAAAGGTGTGATTTCATATCCGAAGTTTTGATATTTTTGGAAGTGAAAACATTGTTTTTGTGGACAAAAGAAATTTAGGGCTTGCTGTGAATTAGATTGAAATATTTAGAGCTATGGAAATGTTAAGTTTTGTCATGTCAGTCCTCAATAGTACAGCTATATTTTCAAAACAAGAGCAGCTTTGTAATATGTGTATTCGAATGAACATCAATATTTGTAGCTATAAAATTTATAGTAAGGAATTTTGACCTCCAAATAACAGAACCCAGGAAAACACAGCATGTCAAATAAATTTTTCAGTTTACTCTTTTAAAAATAAAAAAATGCTTATATTTTGAATTTATTATCTGTCCGCCAGGTACACATCTGTTTACAATTTGAGAGCAATTTAGCTGAAACTGGGTTATCAATGTTTTTTTCAGCACACAAAACTAATAATTGGGACAGTGATAAAGTAATTGTGCTGATCTAGAGTAGTTTATTTTAGAGCACTAGTTTTCTAGGTATTCCTAGCTTGCTAATTGTGAATGATGCACACCGATACAGAGAAATCAAGAATTTGAGACTAGACAGGGGAACTAGTCAGGCGCGTATTCATATCATAGGGTTTTTGAAGTCGTTAGTTGAAAATACAGGAGAAAACGCTTGCTACGTGGGTTTTTGTCATCCGGTGCCAAATTGAAGATTGTTATTGCCTCGACCTCCTCTTCCTGAATTTTATTAAACATGGGACATTTGGTGCTCTAAGTGGGATGCAAGATTTTTGATGGAAAAGCGAGAATGTCTCACCAAAAAGTGCACAAATGGACAGTCTAACGGTTAGACTCTAACCATAGCAAGTTTCTAACTGAAGGGACTCACTTACTTCAAGTATCTCAAACGCCATCAAAAGTACAGGAATCTAATAAAAAATGCGCATCTGACGGCAGCAAAACGCACTTATACTTTATCTATTACACTATGTATAACTACAACTATAGATAGTCTGTTTACAGTACTCTAGATTTTTTTGCGCCTTTACTTTTTTAGGTTAAATAAATTTTCTCAATGAAAAACCGCATTACTTCCAAAAATAACTTGTTCCGTGCCTCAAAAAAAATTTTTTAAATTGCCTTCGCATTTTATTTTATTTATTTTCCATCTCATCATCTTTTCTACAATAGCAGAGAACTTTAAGCATGTTTATGAACGTGTACACAAGTGCAATTCTTTTTTCTTATCTCCAATGTAGATTACTTTTGCTTAAAATGATGAATAATTCTTATCTTATCAAGAAGATTTACGTTTTAGTTGGCTTTGCTTTAGACTTATTATTTAAAGAATCTGATATCATGATTATCGTAAAAGGATTTAATAAAAAATACACTTATCGTTTTCATAAACATATCAGATGATAAGTGTGAGCATTCAACTTGACGGGTGCGAAAAAAAATCATATGAAACAGTTAAGTCTCAAAATAATTAAGTGATTCATTTACAATAACAAAACATAGAGACGAGACAAAATAAAATATATAAAAAAAATCGCAGTCACAAAAAGTGATCTCCTTGACCTGATGCTACATAGCATTCGAAAGTCTCTCGTTTGTCGTGAGGTTTGATAATGAAAAAAAAATTGAGTGATGAAATGTGTTGGAGGTGATTTAAATTAAACGCATTTTTTTCGTGATTTTTTTGTGTCGCATTTCATTAAGATTTGGCGTTGAAATTAGGGTGGCTAGATCATTTTGGCAACAATTCTATAAAATTTAAAAAAATTTTAGAAATTTTGAAAATTAATGAAAACTTTCGTGAAAAAATATCAAGGACGTATAAATTTTTTTAAAAATTTGGGTGCTTTTTTGATGTTTTGAAAAATTCGATACAAAATTATCAAAAGTGAAGTTTGAACTTTTTTTGTATGGATGGAATAATTTAGGGGATTGGAAATTTTTTCAAGAAACCCTAGCAAATTGAATAAAGTTTACAGATAAAAGCCTTTAATCTCGTCGCACGCTTAAATGTGGTATTTTACTTATGTGAATTCTCAATCATTTATCCAAAACTAAGAGCAAAACCTATAAAACCACTGTGAAATGGGCAACTGTCAACCAAACTCATTTCTTACGACATCAAACCCACAACAAAATCAAATTTCATCAAAAATGAATAAATTTCTATAAGTTTTGAAATAAATCAACAAAGAACCTTTTCGAGAACTCTCACTTCATCGAAAACATGCTAATTAGATCAAGACAGACATTTTCGGCTTTTTTTGTTTGTGAGCGTAAAAGAAGAAAATATTAATTAAATTAAATTTGATTTGTTTACTCTTGACATCAGTGGAGCATATGACTGATGAAATATTCTTACTGTCTTCGTCATGACTCTTATCTCCACGTAATCAAAATAATAAATAATTTTGTGATTCATGTACGACATGTGGAGAATTTTCGTAAAATTTGTTTAGAAATTGAAATGTATTATATTTAAATTTTTGATAAGATTCAGAGTCTTGATTAATGCGTTATAAGAAATTTTGAATTCCATGTCATAAAAGTTTCTAAAAATTATTATTTTTTATTTCTTAAAATCTAGATATATTTTAACTTTAATAAACTAGCCATATCTCAGGAGCATATCCATGATTTTTTAGGCTAGCTAGTGTTATCTTTTTTTATTAAAAAAATGGGGGTTTGATTCCAAACCCCCAATGCATACGCCTCTGCCATGTCTTCAACTTTCAATGAACAAAAATTATTAAGTTAAATTATTAAATTAAGACTTACTCCCTCAGTTGGATGTCATTAGTTCATGAACCCTAAGAATATCCAGCAGATTATAAAATTTTAAATAATAATCAATATTGGCCTTCAATATGACAATGACCATGACTACCCAAAGAATTACAAAAATCACTTTAAAATAACATAACCAAATAAAGCCACAAATATTTGTAAATTGTTCATAACAACAAATTTAACGACATATTAGCTTTCATCACTCAACCGCGTAAAAAAATTTGTCTCATTTTCAAAAAGTGTGTATCATTAACAAATCAATAACAAGAAGTCAACACACACAAAAAATGAATAGAAACTGTTCATCTTTGTGACACATAATAATTTTAAAAAAAGTGAAGGATCATCAATATTAGAGTGGAGCTTAACCAAATTTGTGAAGAAAAGATGTCTTAAAATATAGGAAAAGAAATGCAAGTAGATAAAAAAGAAAGTTTAAATAATGATGATCGTCCAATAGAAATAGTCGAAAAATTAACATTATGGTGATGTCCACATGAGGAGATTTTTACAATTCACATATAATTAAATTTTATTTATTCAAAGTCGATTGTACATTGACAGAATTTAATTCTCTCTTTTAAGTGACAATGGCATGCTCACGATTTTTGACCTGATTTTTGTCTTCATTATCATTTTTTACATTTATTTACTTCATGATGGACTATTTTTTTGGTAAATTCAATTATTTAATTTGTGTACGGATCTTTTTGTATAAGTAACGGATTTGGCAATTTGGTTGTTTTGACTGGATGTCTGGTTGAATGATAATTATATTCAATTTCGGTAATGTTGCTATTTAATTTACTGAATGAATATTTCCGACAAAGCTAAATTAAAGAGAGATTCGGATCAAATACTTTTGGATTAGATTTTTTCTATCCAGCTGAGCTTTCAGTCATAATACTTGAACCAGGTTTCTCGAGGGGTAAAAATAAGATTTCCTGTTACCAAATGATTTTCAGAAAATTCCTACCCCATTCTTGATATCGAGAAAACCTAAACAAAAATGTACAATTTAGAATTTTTACTCTTTTATTTAATGCATTTATACAAGAGATTTGATTCAGAGAGCAGATCCTGTACTAGGATTTACTCTCTGAAGTACATAGAATAACCAATTAGCCTAGTAAGGGGAAGACAGCCTAGCCTTTTGGACAAAAATCCTGAATCTCATTTTGAGCATTAAATGTTGAAATTGGTGAACTAAAATTTTTATAAACTCTTTTCGTAAGATGCTGCTAAGAAAATCATCCAAATACTAGTATATCCTTGTATACCTAGCAATGGAGACACATTATGTACCAAAGACCTCAAAACTGCACCCAACACACGAACCGAGCTTCATAACTAGAACGGTGAAATGGAAAAAGAGCTTCGAAAACTAGACCTGACCTGGGATTGAACCCAGGACCTTTGGCACGTATGGCCAACGCTCTACCATTTAGGCCACTGATGCCATTTCACCGCCGTCAATTCGTCCTAAAATTTAATTAAAATGTGAAAATATCTCAGTTTTTTTTTCACATATTTGAACTGAAAATATCTTTTTTTGAAAGCATAAACAATTATCACAAAAGCGCGATAATTTGTTGCTGCAACTATAAATTGTAAGGTGACCGTTCATGTTTTTTCATGAAAATGTATTCCTCAATGATGCTCCATTACAATAATGTGGAACAAGACAATGAAATTTTATGCTCTTTGAATCTGATCAGACTTCAAGGTAATGAAATTAAATTACAAAGTGTGGAGGAATGATTTTTTTAAATATAAGCAGATGTGCATAACACAAAATGAGAATGGAATTCGATCGATGAACTTAACATCCATAAATATGTCTGGATGATAAGTAAATTATTACACATTGAAGGATGAGTAGCATCAAATAACCTTCAGTATCGAGATTCAATGCATAATTTATAATTAAAATAATAAAAAAAAATAAAAAATCTCAGTCAGAGACTTCAAGCTGCTTTTTTATGATTTTTATAATATTTTGTCTCATGCTATCTCCTGCATTGCAAATTTTTTTTTGTTTCAGAAAGAAATTCATTCAACTTGTGCGAAAACAAAGTAACGACAAAAATCTGCATTCAGATGGATCGTTTCTATTTTTAATGTCGTTTTTTTAAATTAACGCTTCAGGAGGCTTTCTCTTTTCTTCAATGCGATATTTTTTTAAAAAAATTTTTCTTCTTTGCATTATTCAGATATTTTTAAACATAATGCTGTGTTTTTTGCATCGTGATTAGCTAATCAAATTGAAAGAAAGAAGCAAATAATGCTGGAAATGATCATTGAGTTATGATGCGTTGCAGCAGAAAATTATAAGCTTACATTTCGCGTTTTAAGTAAATATTAGCGGTTAAAGAGGTTTTTGGCTTTGTTATGCAGAGTTGTGATCAAATTTCTGGATGAAAATTACTTTAAGGTAATCAGTCCAGCTATAAAGCTATTTGCCTAGATCAGGTATCATCTTAATCTTGACTTATTCGAGAGAAAGATATGACTCGGACAGATCAAAAACATGATATCTGGGGTCAAATATCCAAAAACATAGACTGACTCAGATTCCGACTAGGTATCTTAATATCAAGTAACTTGGACAGGGGCAAATCCAAGGGGGTGATTTGAGTGTTAAAATGCCACCCTCGACGGAAAATTTCTTCAATTTTCTACGGTTTTTTGAAAAGAAAATCAATTTTGGCGTCCATACAAAAAAAATTAAAACTGACTTGTTAGCCCATACATACATATAATCATATTCATGCCAAACATTCAACAGTGTCAATTTTCCAACCCTGCAGCTTTAAAAATCCAAGCAACAACAACAAAAAAAAATCTTCACGATAATTTTCAAAGCATGTGCTTATTGAAGAAAGTCATCGATATTAATTAAGTCAATTAGTTTTTATAAGAGAGATTATGGATTTAGAGAGCTATGGACTGTAATCTGAGTGATTTATCGCATCACGTTGAGTTTTTTCACATGTGACATTTGCTTGTGAAAGATGAAAATTTTATTCAATAGAAAGTTCCTTTTTGAATTTCTGAACAGTAAAAGGTCTGCCATTTGTGGCAAATTTCTTTCACACATAAAATATTAGCAACCAGCCGAAGCAAACTTCCGTTTTTGGGGAAATTAATGTTAATGAATTTTTCATTTGAGATGAGATTTTTAGAAAATAAAGCAGGTGGGAAGCTGTTAATGTGGTTCTGTATAAGATTTAATTGAACAGATTAATTCCAATTCATCAACTTTTTTTGTCCGCATGCTGACCCAACGTGACTCTTCACATTTCCATGGCTTCTCCCGTTCCAAAAATAAATCAATTTATATCATTGTGATTAATGCGAGTTATCGAGTTTCAGATCCAGTTTTTGATCTCATTTTCATGTAGGTGCAAAGCCACACACCTCATGCAACGTGACCTCTTCATCGAACATTAATCCGTTTCAAATTTATACTTTCATCAACTCATTCATGTCATGACATGACTTTCTCTGGCTATAAAAATCGCAAGTTTATCCTGAACTGAACAAATGTAATGTAATGAGGACGATAAGAAGAAAATTATTTTGGCAGGTTTTTTGGAAATTCAGTTGAGTTTTGACTGACTTTCTGAAGTATAGATACCAAAAGTGGACCTCTCAACACTCTACAGAGTATTGTCGAAGTGATAAGGATTCATGATAATTGTGTCCAAATGTATATCCAGAAGGGTATTTAGGTATCAAAGCACCCCCATCGAAGGAAACTTTGTTCCATTTACTTGTTTTTTTACAAAAAAATCCCAAAAAATTGGAATTACCCCCTTCAAAAAATTTTTTGGCTACACCTCTGATTGTTACTATCTGATTAAGCACCAAATTCATCAATTTAAAATTCCAAATGCACACATATTTACCAATCTATCAGCAAACTAGCTTTAATTTTATTAAAAATCCAATAAACCAAATGGCTTACAGTTTGTAATGAATTAAATAATAATCATTAATTAAACTTTATATTGCAATCATATCCCAAGATCCTACAAGTCTGACAAAATTTCTCCACAATGATTATTCAACCCGGCAATTTCCCTTTCAATATACTGCAATTTAATCCAACAGCTTGAACGAGAGAAAAAAAGTTTACTGTCATTCTTAATCGATTGGTAAAAGGCGAAGTTGAAATGCAACAAATGTAAAAGTCGTTTTTTGAAATGAAAGTTGAATAAATTGAGAGAGAGAAAAGTAATTGGAACTAAGTCTGACTGCTGTATTTTTTAAAGCCTAACGTTTGTGAAAAGCAAATTGCAAGCAATAATGCATTTTATAAGAAAGCGACAGCTGACACATGCAAGTTTCTTCCAATGAGTCTTTTCAATTTAATTTTGTAAGACTCCAACAGAACATAAAACAATTGGTACCGTATGGTTTTGTGGTAATATGCAGGATGAGGCGCATTTCTGTGGTGTCGTTCATTTATAACGTCCATCAAATCCTCCATCGTTACAAGTTTAGACCCCGAAAATTCTAATAAATCTTGAACTTTAACCAAAACATACTATTCAGCTACCAGAAGACAAGGAAAAGCAAAATTGCACTAGACTTGAAAAAAAGTGCAACATGAAATTCGATCCACTCACATCTGCTACACATTTGGCTACTAAAATGCAGGAAACGTTTTCGCCTTCTTTTTCTTCCCCTCCAGTTGTGGCTCTTTTTATATTTGCACCTTTTTGTAAATACGAGTTAGTGCCACATGTCTTTGTGGAAATTTTGTCAGGTTTTTATATGATATTTATTGGATTGATATTTCAAGCTCAAAAACTATAATTAAATAAGATCCAGTAACCATCCAGAGCCTCTATGTCCAATTAAATAAGACAGACAGAAAATCTGTAACCCTGAGAACTTGGGTTCGATTCTCACCTGAAATCTGTGTTCAATAATTACGATAGTTACATAGATCATTGTGGATATAACACTTGTCACGACATTATAAGTCTAAGCTTAAAAAACACCACCAACTTCAAAAAATGCCGACAAAATCATCCTAAAATACCTCTTCAAACACTTTTCCCCTCACTCCAATCAAATACACAAAAGTATCACTTTTTAGAAGCGACAAAAGTCTTCGACAAACTCGACATTTCAAGGCGCCTCGTGAGGAGTAAATCTCACATGTTCGATCAAAGCTTTCGTAATAAAAATTGACATGCAATTCTCATTTACATAACCAATTAATTTATAACTTTCAATATTATTTTTTAGCATAACAAGTTCATCCATCCTTTAAAAAATTTCCCTTGTGGATAAAAATTCAATAAAATCATAAATTGACTTTTGTTTTTGAAAAATTGAATTTTTTATTTCTTTATACATATGTCATCATTATTCCGGTCAGATCAAATCATACATATGCAAAAATTAACAGCCGAATTGTGTGTGCTGCTTGTCAAGTCTCATAAATGCGCATAAATTAGCGATTTGAATAGGTAATTAACACAGTTGATGGAAGGTTGATGATATTTTTTTATGGAATTTTGAAGTTTTTGGACTATAACAAAATGTGTCGTTTGATGAACTAACTAAAAAAATTAGCAAGTTAACAGATTCATTATGTAAGAACTAGTGCGTTTGTGCGTCGTTCAAGGCAAAAAAAATTAGTGAATGAGAATTGTTTTTCACGTGAAGAATTCGCAGTCTCGTGACATATTTGGCACCTTTATGGCGGAAAACTTGGATAGTTTTGTTATGTGCTTATGCTTCAAAACTCGATTATTCTGAGACAAAATACTGAAAATTTAATGAAAAATAAGACTGAGCTACTAAATAAGTAAATAACTGTAAAAATAATTTAGTATAACGTGTTAATTAATAATTAATTATGCTGCATAAAATGATGCAAAGCATTTTTAATGGTACACGGTGTCGAAAAAAAGGTATTTGTCTTTGACTCCTTGCTTCATTCACTTGTGATGTCCGAGGAGGGCCCTACACTTGGTATCAGGATAGAACAATATTTTCGGATGTCATAAGTGAATGGGATCCCTAGTCAAAATAAAAATGATCAACTTCAAGCTGAGTAATGGCCTTAAAGTGAAGCTTCTTCGAGATTTTAAAACATTTGGAGATACGAGTCGCTCAAGAATTCAGGGTTGATAATCAAAGGCACAAAGGCAATTTTTATTTGAGTTTTAGCACTCTTATTTTGGGATTTACCACTGATGTTCATGTATCAAAGATTCGTCTTGAAAGTGGCTACATTTTAATATTATTTAAGGGATTGTGACCCAAAATACTAGTCAAAATAGAAGCAAAACCATGCAAAGGCATGTAATGGCACTGCCTATTTTGAACAGTTTTGGGGATCAATCTTCAAGATTTATTCTGAAATAAAGCCACAGACAAGATGAATCTTTCGATATATAAACATCGGTGGTAGACCCCAAAATAAGAGTGCTAGAGCTCAAATAAAAATTGCCTTTGTGCCTTTGATTATCAACCCTGCAAGAATTATGTCAATTTTTTTTTAGAAATTTTGTCAATGGAGCTGTTTAGATCCTATTCAGATACCAATTCAGAAAACATATGATATCACGTCATCTTGAAAAAAGAACAGTTTTTCTATTTCTTCTGAGCAAATAATGTGCAAACTAATATTCAAATGTTTATTATCCAAAGCATACAAATTGATAATAATTCACAAGCATTCCATAAAACGAATGCTAACAGAAGAAAAAATCTAACAATAAAAATTATACAACAAATGATAGAATCACGTTTTTACAAAAATGATTATCTAACAGTATTTATCACATTAAATTCATATTAATTTATTGCCAGTTTAAGCAAGAACGGGAGAGAGAAAAAAGTGTTCTGAATAAAAATTAAATTATATGGTAAGATATGAGCATTTTTGTGTGCTAATATGCACATCAATAAATTACAAAAGAAAGTCGGTCAACAGTGGCTTTATTCATTTTTTTATTGTGGACAAAACAAAACACAAATAAAATTAATTTAGTGTTGAAAAGAGAGAAAAAAGGTTTATGGAATTGCTGTATTCAATTCTTATGTAACAACACAACATCCGATGTGTGGAACTTTCATTAAATTCATGCTGTGAATGCGTGGTATTTAAAGATATAATGCCTTTTAATTGCTAACAACAATCATATCCAGCATATTTTAACAATTAGAATTGTTAATCGATTACGCGAGTAATTCGTGTTGAACTTTGATTATAATTTTTATATTCTACGTAGAGGTTAAAATGGTTGAGTTTTTTGAAAAAAAAAATATTAATATTTATTCATTGATGACTCACGAGTGGGAACTATAGCTGTTCTTATGATTTAATGCCAATGAACATTACCGTCAAAATAAAATACACTTGTAGACTTGAAGACGTCTTAAGGTCAGCAATTGTTGCGTAAAAATGCACGCAACTTGGTTACAATCATTAAGTTGTTGTGCTTCAAGGTTTGGAAGCTTTAACAAACCGTTGTGAATTGACAGTGAATTTTTACGGTTTTCTTGGTGATTATTTTTGTGGTTTTGAGGTAATTGAACGAGAATATTGGCAAGAAAATTCCGAAACTTTAATTTTATGGTTCTATTGTGGGCTGTAGAGATGTCAGACACAAATAACAAATATTTGGATATTTGGGTTTTTAGCACTATTTGGTATCATACAAATACTTGGATTTACACCCAAATAATTTGGGTACAAAAAATTATTTTTAAAATGAGATTCAAAAACTATGTCAAATTTTTATTAAATTTTAAGAAAAAAAGCTCATTGATAAAATGTTGAGGTATTCAGCTTCAGATTTTGTTTAGTTCAATTAATTAATAGAATTGTTTTTAGAAGAAATATTATTATTTTTTGAACATTTTGTTTTCTAAATTTGATTTAGTTATCAAAATATTTATAATATGAGATGACTGATGACGGATGACTGATGTCACAAACTCGTACGTCCAGTATTAAAATTAGTTATCCTGAGTACTAAAAATTTTTTTACCTCGTTGCTTTTCTTTATCCCATTTTTACCTAAATTCATTGCAATTAACTTAAAGTCTTAATAATCCGATATTATATTTGAAACCTAAATCCACAGAACTATGTATACAAAAATTTATCAACCTCAAAAAAATTCTTCTTGTTCTTACTAACTGTAAGCAAAATTGCACTGTAAATATCTGATGCTGTTTACTTTCAACATTTTTATGAAAAATTATTGTATTTGGGTATTATTACAGAAAAGCAATAAAGTAGCCGATAAGAAGAGTGATTCATAACAGCTATTTCAGCTAATGTGCATTAAGTCGTGTTATGCATAACCAAGTAATGGAGTCATCGAAATTTGTTGTAATTAGCATTGCCGCAAGAGGTTTTGGTTGGGGTTAAAAAAAGCTTTTAATTATAATGTCCCAGAAAAAAAGAAATACATTAATTAATTGGCAGGAGGTAATGTGTTAGGTGAGAAGTTAATGAAAAAAAATTATAAATTTTAAATTTTGTTTGTGATTTGCTTTGAATATTATGAACATCATGAAGATCATTATAATTCATTAGAAAAAAATGCAAACAGTGGCTTTTGTAGACCCTCAAACCATCTCTGTAAGCCCCCACCCCTGTAAATGTAGAAAAATTCCAACAATAAAGCAAGTCAAACTGCTCAGAAAACTTTCATCCATAACCACCGCAACAAGCTAAATAAGATTTTTCGCTATTTAAATTTTCCTCCCATTCGCATGTCTCGCATCATCAAATCTTCAATGAAGCTATAAATACAATGTTCAATGAAGGGAAAAGAGAAAAAAAATGCAAATTATTATTATTATTATTTTCGATTAAATAATCTGAAATAAATAAAAGATGAGAAATGTAAAACAATAAGAAGTTGAATAGTACTAACTTTTTACTGCATATTTTTTTGCGCAATAAACCGTTAATGTTTAATTTATTTTTTTTGGATTTTTATTACGTATTTTTACTATCGTATAAAATTAGAATTTCTAATTATAATGAAGCTTTTTTCAATTAATACAAATGCCATAAAGTGAAGTCATTGAAACAAAATTGGAATTGAAATTTTTATGGAAAGATTTTGTTTTGATTTTTGATAAGAAACGTGAAGAATTTTCAAATAAGCTACAATTGGATTTTACATCATTTTAGGATTGACATATCTAAGCATTTCAATCTAGCTTCAATAACAAAAATGCGCTCTAAGCCAAAAAATCATCAAACAATTTTTATTTCAATATTCATTCATTCTACGCGCCAGTTTGCAATCCAACGCCCAAAACAAAAAAATAAAATGTAAATAAAAAAACTGGCTGCTGTTTATGGTATCAGTAACCAAATCGTAATCGGTGCGTATACAAGCATCATAGTATGCGAATTATGCATGAAATTATTACTCAACAATTACGTTTCGCCTTGCTGCGTTGCTGAATATCATATTTATATTTTTTTTTCATATTACATAGCATCGATCCAATGGAAAAAAAATCGTATGTTGATAACACCACTAGTTTCTTGGATTATTGCGATGGGTTATATTCATAATTATAATTGAGGTACAACGTTCAGAAACGACGAAAGTGTATGGAGAGATAACAAGATTATTATACTTTGTGATCCCTAATAGCTTATCAACTATAAATCAATTACAGCGTTATCTGCTTATGGCGCGTTAAAAGACAATGGTGATTGTATAAAAGTCATAACAATTTAGTGTCTTTATGGACTGACCCTTGGAGAAACTTTGAGAGATTTACGGCAATTTCTAAGGACTAATGTGTCCCTAAAAGTATTTTAATATATTTTTAATATATGGAATTTTTACTCCTATCTTGTACTATTATAAACCAAAATCAGAAATATTGCAACCCCCAAAATATTTAAGATATTTAGTGAAACAGGCCGAATAGTGTTGGGAAGAGTCAGTTGCAAGGGGAGGATATTAAATTTTCGAATCTATTTTGGGCAAAAAACCCTTTGCTACTTCACTTCCAAAGAGTGTGTTTCAATTTAAGATTAACCTGTAGAGCTAATTTTCAAAAAAAAAATAAGTTTAAAAAAGCAGAAAAATTTAATTGTTGATGCCTGAAGGAAGGTAGTCACTAGGTCACTAGTAGTCACCCTAGACATGTAATATTTTTTTTCATTTGCTATTTTAAAATTACAACTGTATCCTACATTTACTTATTACTCTTAAATTTTATTATTCTTGTCTTCAAGCATGGCTTCTTTTGGAATCAAACGTATCAAACGCAATGAATTATCAATTCTATGAATTATCAAACAACTTCGATTTTTCACGCAATTTAAATACAGTCCTGGATTGTAATAGATCTATTTTCCCCAGAAAAATTCAACCTAATTCAAATTAAATTTTTCACGAAAAAGAAATTGAAAATTTCTTTGGAAAATAAATTGTGCTTTTCAAATAGTCCCGAAAGGCATAATTAGCAGATTTCATGAAATCCGGCTAGTGCCTTTCGGGAGAATCAATTCTAATAAAATCTGCTTAAATCGTAGATACTCAGTTTAGTTCGTAAAAAGTTAATGACCCTTATCGTACCTTATTTCAATACAAATTATCCTATGAATCTCAAATCAATGTAAAATAAATTTCCTTATTAATAGCTTCTATAATGTCACATCCATAACTAAACAGCAATTTACTAAACCACAAGATTGCATCTTTAATAGTGACAAAATTGACAGGTGAAAAAAAATTCATTTTCATATCCAACAGTCAGTAAAGCCACGTCAGAAAATTTATATTTTTAAAACAAAAGCCTTTATTTCAATGAAAATCGATCGAAAAAAGTTCATTAAAAATTAATTCAAAATTGAAAATGGAAAAATTGTCATATTGCATGTTGAATAATTAAGTTCATTTTTAAGTGGATTTTTTGTTTCATAATATCGGATATTGGGTTAATAACTTTAAGTAAATTTGTAATGATGGGAAATTCATTCACTATCAAAAGTGGGCATTATTTTGTTGAATTATTTAAGTGAGTTTGATCGATTAGGAGGAATAGATACATTAGCACCGAGGATATGATTGATAAAAGTTTTGAAATAGAAATAATTTTCCTTACGTTGCACTTCCATTGCTATCACAATTGAAACCATACAAAGTCATTGATTCCACAGTTTCCTAGCAAAATTAATATTTTTTACTCATGACACCAATCCATTGTCCCTATATTGACATTCAAAACAGTCATAAAACAGAATATTATGGCAAAAAAATTACCTTAAACGATAACTCATCGACTAATAGCTTTATCCATAATGTACACTGAAATCCACTTCATATGTTGATGAGATGTTTGTGGATTTAAATTGCTCATTAACTGGCCTTTCATGAAAAAAATGGCAGTGTAATAAAAAGTTACAGACAATGTGTAAACGATGGAATTATATAATAAGGCTGTGGCTGCATGTGACACAATCAATAGAATAAGATGCACGACTCTCTTGTAATTCTTTGAAATCAACATACACACAGAGAAGTATCTTAGCTGAACATCACAGTAACTGTAGGTAATTTAATTTATTATTTATTGAATCAATTAAAGTGAATTTTTATTTCTTTATCGATGATTCCATAATCATACGTTGGACAGAATATATTAAATAAAATTAAAGTTGTTTTTTGAACACACCTACTGCTATGCTGCTTGGGGGAAAAGGAAAAAGTCGTTCGATTGCTATGTTTTTAATGCGTGTATAGCTGAATTTAATATAATTGATACAATTTTGTTTGGCTAGTTGACAGGAACTGACCTATCATACTATGATTTTACTTGTATAGTAAAATTAATGAACATTCTTCAAATTCATAACCTAAGTAAGGGGAAGGTTTGATAAAATGACAAATTGCAAAGGGTATATAAATGAATATCATCAAAATTTGATGCCCATGGACCATCAAGCATGCGCTCTCTCCACCCACAGTCAATGACTTTTCAACTCTCAAGTTTAAAAACCGATGAAAGCAAATAAAAAAAAAGTTTATATAAAAAAGTAAAAGGCAAATTTATTTTATGCACATTTTGAGTAAAACAGCGGTCGAGATCATATTTTCATTTCATATATTATAAACTTCTTTTTTTGCATATACCCACTCGATTCCAGTCAAGTAGCAGCGCAAAAAAGCGAAGCATTTGCTTAGCAAAGTGAAAGTAGAAAGTCGCTATATGTGCTTTGGACTGACTGAGTCGAAACCCAAAAGCATACGTACGAATTGAATTTGCACAATGAAGAATTATTATCAACCATTCACACCATGAATCGTCTCAAATGAGCAGTATTACAAGCAACAAGTTGAACGTTTATTGGTAAAGGTGAGAATCGTTGTGACGATATTGTAAAGAGTTGCTGCATACAGAGTCGACATCACAGAAATGAAAATTGATAGAAACTTGTTAACTCGCAGTTGATCTCAATTTTTATTATTTTTTTTTCTTTCGCTCCTCTCGTTTTCTATATTCACATATAATACATAATGGGGACCTAATGGATGATTATTCAAGCGGGTAATTTTGATTGAATATTCTTTTTGGATGTAATCTCATGCAAGAGTTAATTTCATGATATTATTTATTGGCTCTCGTTTAGAAGTAATTTGATTTTACAGCTTATCGGGTAGATTGATGATAAGTGAGCAAATTGAGCAGAAATTCCTTTGAACAAAGGAAACTAAATTTGATTTATTGGAAAAAGGATAAATCAGTGATTAGAGAAATAAAGGAAATTCAATACGGAATCCTGAACAGATGGGCTTGGAGGTGAATATTTGTAGATTTTTCATACGATTATTAAATTAGTCGTTAATGCACAAAGTGTAGAAATTTCAAAAATAAATGTGTTTTAAAATACATGCCATGCGTGCAAGTTAATTTAGAAGTTTATGTTACAAAATTTGAATTCCACTATCTTAACATACTGACCGGTGTAAATAAATGACCTCATAGGTCAAGATCAATGTCTATGTCCAACTATTCTTCACATTTATTTAGGGTCGTTCATAAATTACGTCATGCTTTAGGGAAAGAATTTGTGACAGTCCAATTTTTTCAATGAAAATTTTGGAGAGGAACTAATAAGTTGTTTTTTTTGTATGACGTAATTTACGAACGACCACTTGGAAATTTTTTTTATAAAAATACTAAAATCATATACTAGATGAGAATTTCCAACTTTTGAAGGCCATACAAAAACTGATTTATGTAGAGTGTCACACTGTCTTACTCTATTGAAACTTTAAAAGTAGCCATCATGGCGTCGTATTGACCAAATAGTGACTACTTGAAAATCCTTAATTTTTTTGCAATTTTTTTATTTCATTATGTTTAACACCCTGTTCTATAATTATTAGACATCATAAGTAAATGACCCCTAATCATTGTCCTCTAAAAAATTCTTAAAAATGGTAATTCCAAGCATCACATTAAAATTCCAAAATTTGCTATTAATTCATTCCATTCAAATTATTCTCCAGTCTTCAACTTCTTTACGTGCTCAATTATATTCACTTGATATTCACTTTAAAATCTCAAAATCTATAAAAAGCTCAGCATTCTAAACAATTAAATACATGAAATGAAGAAGAAATGAGATTGCTAACCTTTTAGATTTTTCGCCACTGGCTAAACAATTTTATTATTTCAGAAACATATTGGGCGGGCTAGTCAGCCTCCATGCGTCTTAAGTTTGCTCACCTTTATCGTTGTATGAGTCATCTACCCATGCAAGTAGCTATGAACTTTTGTCAATGTAAATGCATTCGTAAGCAAGAATTTATTCTATTGAAAATTTCCATTTGAACAAGGAAATGTCACGAATAGAAAATGTAAAAGTTTACGAGTAGAAATGAAGCATTTTGCGGTTGCAAATAGAAAGTATGACCGATTAACATTTACTTAAGTCAGATTGAAGCTGAACTTTAAAAACCGGCTTTTTATTGTAGGCGCATGAGTATTGAAATGGTTGGTAATGTCATTTTTCATTTGAGGTTTGTACACAAATGACGACTAACATGTAGGGCTGAAGCTTAGGTTTGGAGCTATGTGGGGTGGTATCAAAAATTAATTTTTTGATGAATGTCATTTGTAATCAACCTCTTAAAAGTGTATAAAAAATTCAATCTGACTTTAAATTATCTACGAACAGGGGCGTATTCAGAGAGATGTTTTGGGGGTCAAAACCCCTCTCTTTTTGAGAAAATTTTATCAATTTGCTAGTGGTTTTATAAGAAAAAAGTCCCAAAACCCCCCTAAATTTTCCCGTTTATATAAAAATCCCTCGAAAAATTTCTAGATACGTTCCTGTCTACGAATCTATAGATATTCAAGTCATGCATAAAAATATTCTCAAGATTCTATTCAAAACCATTGAAAATTCTCTATAAAGCTTGTTAACCCTCAAGCATTTTGCAGCGACTAATTCACCCAATAAACCAAGAAGATCATTTTGAAAAAAAAAGAATAAGATTCATGGTCTGAACAATAAAATTAAAATCTCTATCCCATGGACATCGTAGCTATGACAATTAAATTATCTGAAAGTAATTGATTCAATTATTCTGAAATTGAGAATTTTCGCGTGAAACAAATTAAAATACATTAAATTTTCATAAATTTAAATAGAATTTTGTATTTTATTTTTTCCATCATTTTCATGCTGGATTTCAATTTATGAATTTTTTCAAAAAATCCACTAAATAACAATTAGTCTGACATAATTATTTTTTCATACATCAATACAAATTATCTTGTTGTGTACATAAATTTCATCTTGCACAGTCTCAAGTCAAATGCAATAATTTTTAACGATGATGATGATGTGAAGTAAGACAGAGTGTAGACAATTATAGATACCTCTCCCTTTCCCTCACATTATTCTCTCGACGAGATTTTTTTTTTGTCTTATTATTCAATGTTGGCAGTAAATTTACGGCTAATTTATGTCGAATGTCAATAAGTTTTCTGCTCTCGTGAATTTTTCGCTTATTTATTTCAATTTTATGAGCTCTGCTCTATTTGAGAACAAAAAAAATAGCTAAAATTTATGATTGAGCTACTCTCATACAATCGACAATTGACTTGCCAACTTGAGTTAATTGCAAATAATTTCAGTACTTGTTCAAAATAAAAATTGTATGCACAACAATAAAACACAAATTTCATCATAATTTTCGGGTGAATTTTGTGACAACGACACAAAAAAAACAATCATTTGTTTACATAAGTTGTGTAAAACAATTTGCTATCTTACATGCTAATTCCATCATCTCCTTGTCTATAAAATTTTGATAATTTTTTCCTAACTTACATCTTAAAAATTGACGAGAATTACTTTTTTATCTTTTAATTTTTTATGATAAAAATATTTCTGTTCGTTTTTCTTTAAAAGTCGTCCTTATCTGTGTGTAAATTATCGTCGAAGTGTAAAATATATGAAAAATGATTTTTTTTGTCTTCAAACAAGTGCCACTGAGCATCGTGAAAATTTAACTGAGTTTATTAGAAATTTAAAAAATGAAGAAAATATTAAAATATTTGAGGAAATTTTCAAACTTGAATTTGTTTAAATCTACATTTTTTTAGAACTATTCATCAGAATCTCCCATAAAATTAAGACTATAAAGTTTGATCAATGACATAACAGTACATTTAACAGTTCGAATTGTCCTACGAATTTAGGCTTTAAACTCTAAACGACCCCCTTTCGTAGCTATGGGACATTTACCCCAAACACCCACTTTTTTGAAAAACTATGTTTAAGACAAAAAGGTCATGATTGAGAGATCTCCCAAAAAACAGGTCATGATTGGAGAAAATTCTCCCAAAAATATCCTGGATACGCCCCTGGCCAGGATAGTTGAAGAGAACTCAACTCAATCACCCCACCTACCAAGTTCCTACCCACTACACCACTGAATTAAACCATCAATTTCATACCCCTTTTTTATATCCATAAACACATTATTACTCAATTCCATCTCAAAAGACTTCTTTTAATTTTTTTAAATATTATTTTTTCCACAAAACACAAAAAAAATACATTTGTATTTAACAGAGTTCGGAAATAAAATCAAAATTGCGCAATTTTGCAAAATTGCAATTTTCAAAATTGGCAATTTTCAAAAAGCCAATTTTGATCAATTTTGAAAATTACCAATTTTGGAAAATTGCAATTTTGAAAATTGCCAATTTTTGAAAATTGCAATTTTGAAAATTAGCAATTTTGCAAAATTGCAATTTTCAAAATTGGCAATTTTGGAAATTGATAATTTTGGAAAATTGTAATTTTGAACTGTGCAATTTTTTGATCTCACAAAATTGAAGGAAAATTTTGTGAATAAATTTCAATCAGCTGGATCTGAATCTGGCTTGTGCCTTTATGCTTATAATATTCCTTTTTATTTCTTCAAATCCTTTCCAAAAATCACAGTAACCAATGATGCAAAAGAATGAATGAATGTTGGTACACATTCATATGAGACATCCCATATGGAACTGGGCATGTCCAACTGGCTGGAACTGCCAAAAAAATTTTCGACTCAAAATTTAATTCCTTTACATTTTTCAGACACTTTTAGGCATGGGTCGGAATTAAGCACTTCCACTACTTCCAGACCTAATTTTTGGTGCTAACTATGTCAAGGAGGTTCCAAAACATCAGGAATACACAAAAGTTTAGGAATATCCAGCAGTTCCTCCAAGAAATCTCACATTTGAGTGATTTATTTCGGAAAATGTATGAAAATGTAACTTAAATGTGAGATTTCTTGGAGGAACTGCTGGATATTCCTAAACTTTTGTGTATTCCTGATGTTTTGGAACCTCCTTGACATAGTTAGCACCAAAAATTAGGTCTGGAAGTAGTGGAAGTGCTTAATTCCGACCCATGCCTAAAAGTGTCTGAAAAATGTAAAGGAATTAAATTTTGAGTCGAAAATTTTTTTGGCAGTTCCAGCCAGTTGGACATGCCCAGTTCCATATGGGATGTCTCATATGAATGTGTACCAACATTCATTCATTCTTTTGCATCATTGGTTACTGTGATTTTTGGAAAGGATTTGAAGAAATAAAAAGGAATATTATAAGCATAAAGGCACAAGCCAGATTCAGATCCAGCTGATTGAAATTTATTCACAAAATTTTCCTTCAATTTTGTGAGATCAAAAAATTGCACAGTTCAAAATTACAATTTTCCAAAATTATCAATTTCCAAAATTGCCAATTTTGAAAATTGCAATTTTCCAAAATTGCTAATTTTCAAAATTGCAATTTTCAAAAATTGGTAATTTTCAAAATTGATCAAAATTGGCTTTTTGAAAATTGCCAATTTTGAAAATTGCAATTTTGCAAAATTGCGCAATTTTGATTTTATTTCCGAACTCTGGTATTTAATTTTGCAACAGTAATTTCTTGCCCTTGGCCGGGGTGACTTAGTTGAATTGAATAGACAAATGAAATTGCTCTCATGTTCTAACTATCATTTAAGTATTTTTTTCAGTTATTCACATTGACTTCAAATTTAGCACAGATTTTTATTTTATACAACTAACTTTTTTTTCTTAAAAAATAATTATTTACAGTCTTTTTTCACAATATAAAAAATTATTGTGTTTAACGGGCAGAGTTGGTGAATTGGGTTATTTTTTGATGAGAATTTAGTTTGATACTGAAAATGTGGAATGGGAGAAAAATCTGCAATGGGAAAATTTTTGTAATTTTTGAGCATAATTTGAGAAAATTTTGAGAAAAGCAAAATTGAAAATTTTTGAATCTGAAATTTTAATTTGGAAGTCTTGAGGATTTTCAAGGAAGGTCTGAAATAGAAAATAATATAATTGAAGCAAAAAATAATCTTCTCCCCCAACTCTGCCTTAATTTTCATAAAACATACTTATTTACAGTGATCTATAGTCTTACTTTTAAAGAGAATGAAAAAATAATGATTTTTCATGTAAAACACGACATCCACCATATAAGTTATGGGGAACTGATGTGATAAATATAATTTTATTTTTCCATCTCTACTACATATGAATAATTATCATTCGAAGCACATTTAATTAGCATCATTAGAGCTTTGCATTTTTTTTACGAAATATCTCGTTAAAATTTCTTTTCGAGAGCAATTATTCCAATTGAAATTTGTGTGTTCTTTATCTAAACATTAAATATATGTTAATATGTTTTTTTTTTCCCATCCTTAATTATTTCTGGTTTTTTACAGGCACTTTGAATCTTTTTTTCTACTTATTTAATCCATATTTACCTATCTAAAATTTGTTTAATTTGCTTGCGTTTCTGATGATATTTATTCGAGTACTAACTTGACTGTCCAAATTGATTTTGATTACTAATAGGAACACTTTTACAAAGAAAACGATAAATTTTCGAATGGGCTGTAGAAACCATTGATATTTTCTTTTTAAATTTCTAGACAAAAATTTGATCTGATTCTGAAAAAAAAAATTTCTACACACCCACTTATCCTTACATGTTTTTCACATTCGTGTCACAAAATCACATTTATTTATAATTAAAAATTTCTTAATACATTATCACTAGCAAATGACTGAATTTAGTTGTGCTAGAACAATACATTCTAGTAGAACTAAATTCAGCTTTTTAATCGATTCACGCTAAGGAAAAATCTTAGCGTACACTTAAAAAAAATCTTTCTTAAAATCTACAAAAAAAATTTCTTAAGTAACTAAAGTAAAAATAAAAAAATACTTTGCGACTTTTTTTTCTTCTAGATTTTTGGCTTATGACATGACAGCAGATTAAATGGATCCCTTGGGGTGGATTTTGTCAGCATTTTTCTTGAGTACTCAAATAAAGAGGTACAACTTTTAATGAGTCCCCCAAAAAAAATCGGACAACATTCTCCCCATTTTCATCACACAAATTTGCACGTCCTTTCAGCAATCTCCATAATAATGAGTTTATTTTTGTGTACACATTTAAGGGGCAATATACCGCGACATCATCATGATCTCTCGAGGTGACATTCGTTCTGCTGATGTCATAAGATTATGCAAATTCATTTTTCTCGCTCTAAATGTGTGTTTTTTTCTTTTGTGTAAAATTGATTCCGCATACAAACTGTTTTCTTTTCTTATTATTTTGTACTTGTGAGAAAATTCACTCAAAATTGATATTTTTCCAAAAATAAATTTTGCATAATTTTTTTTTTGTTGTTCTGGGAATGAGAACTGAAGATTATTATGGGTTTTTTGGTACGATATTTGGGAATTTCCTGATGTTTATCGTCATTTACTAGACACAATGCCTTGAAAATGTGGAATAATAATCCAGAAAAATCCCATAATCCTCTCCAATCCCCACATCCAAAATAGTTGTGTATAAAATTTAGTTTATGAACATCACATTAAAAATTTTTATCATCCTATCTAATTATTTCATTAAAAAAATTTAATTATTATTTATAAATCACTTCTGTCTGCATCATCATCTAGTGTTGCTCCAGCACTTCACGGAAATCTTTTCGTACTTTCCACAGTATCAATTCTAAACATGCACGGGAGTCCTCAAAACTACAATGACCGTTCTCGGCTGTTTGTATATCACGCTTGAGGATGCAATTTGTAAGTGATTTTAATGAGCGTCGATATGGTAGTCCATAATAATGGGGAAAAATAATCGCCGTATCTATAATTGACTTGTGTATCAGCTTTAGGGCTTTGAGATCATTTTCGATCGAGTGTCCGATCAGAATTGTATCTTCAAATATAAACTTGAGAAGATCTTTTTGTACTTCATGTAACGTTTTAACGGTTCTGTAATAACCATTGGAGCTCGTCGAACTCGAACTTGAATTTGATGCTGTTGAGGCACGTCGCATTCCATTATTTGTGCCAATATTCAGATCTTTTTCTGTTATGCCCGAGAATCGTGTGTTGTAGTCAACAATATCTCGTTCTGGACGTACAAAACTTTCGTAAAACATATTTCCATCAGATCTAACAAATGTGACTTTTGTTAGTTCTAAGCCACAGCCAGTAAAACACATTTCACAATCTACTGCAAAAACACCTGTGTTTCCGTCTTCTGGCATTGGACCTGGACGACGTCTTGTGCGAACAAAGCCTTCATATGGACCATTCAGACCAGCTGATACACCTGTCCATACGTGGACTCTATTTGCTGTACATCCATTGATGAAATTTGCATCATAATCTCGACCACAGCATGAATGAACGCGACGCATTTGATGTCCATCATAAAATTGATTCAGTTTACCCCAATGATAAAGACATGGCTCTGTTGTGACATAGTCACCATCGTTAGTGACGAAAAATCCTTTACCACATCGTGAACATTCCTTTTGTGAGCTTACCATTGACGTGTACTGTCTTGGCAATGGCTTAATAGTTGGTGATTGTCTCAATTCATAATCATCGGATGGTGATGATGATCCAGATCCTTGACCACTATCACTATCATTAATTTCACATCCGAAATTCTCCTTTGTTGGTACCAAGCCATCATTTTGATTAACGATAATTGGACTACCGCTATAATAGGCAGTTGTCGATGCCATTGCCAATTTACGTTGTGAAATAAACTCGTATGGTGGATATTTGTAGATTATTGCCATACTCGGTGCGACATCATACTCGATTGGAAAGCCGAGAAGGCGCATTAACATTTCATCCAAGAGATAGTTACGTAAGTAATGAACCAATTGTGCTTCCGTTAAATTTAATTTTGTATGTTGTCGTAATGGTGGCTCAAGTGCACGATATCTATGTTCTTCACATCTCTCATAACTTTTCAATATTTGAGTTTGATTATTATGGGCATTTAAAGATGATGATGATGATGATGTAGATGATGTAGATGACTTGCCATTTTGATTGCGTGTTGTACGCTGTTTTACGTAATGATGATTCACCTTACGCTTATTTTGGGTACGCTTTTGCTTTGGCGAGTCTTCACTACTTGTTGATGTTTCATTTGTCACATCTGATTCGCCATCAATCGATTGAACCATTGATGATGGATCTTTAAAGAAAATAACACAAAAAATAAACTAAATTTGAGATTTCTTTTTAAAAAGGCTGTTTTTTTTCAATGTGAATCTTTTAAATATTTTTTTTTTGAGTGTGTGTAAGTAAATTTTGTGTGTGTATGTATTTGTGTGAAGGTAATGTAACTTTTTTTTCCATTAGGCATTGCGTCTACTTCATGGCATTGATGAAGCAATAAAAAGTGTAATTAACATAAGAGCGTATGCTGTTTACTTTACTATTTGCAAAAAAATTATATAGCTTCATCAGCTATGGAAACTTTTTTATCACCTTAACCCTTTTATTAATATAGTTGGTGTTATTTTGTACCCATGGTTAAGTTTGTAATTAGTGATTTGTGATGATCTTCAGTTGGAAATTTTTAAAGTGATTTTTTAACTTTTTATTTTATTTAAAAATTTTAAAGGAAGTTTGAGAACTTTTATGAAAAATTTAAAAATTACTCTAAAAGTATTTAATTTTTTCAGAACGGAAATAATTTTACGTGAAATCAAATTATATTTAAAAATGTTTACTGTGATAGAATTTTAGAATTAAAATTTCCATTCGCTTTTCAAAAATTTATATTTTTCAAAAACTTGAATTTTATTAGTTTGAATTCTCAAATTTAAAAAATAACCTTAAAAATTTAACTTTGTTAGTTTGAATTCACAAATTTAGAAATTTAACTTGATTTTAAATTTTTAAAATAATTTGTATTTTTTTAATTTTAAATTTTAGAAAATTAACTTGATTCTAAATTTTATAAAAAAATTTATTATATATATATTTTTAACTTTACAATTCAGAAAATTAACTTAATTTTCAATTTTTTTAGAATTTTTTAAAAAAAATTATTTTTTTGTTTGAAATTTAATAGTTTGCAAAAAAAATTCCTTTAGATCATCACACCATCAAAATTATAGCCATTAATTTATTCTCGCTAATTTCCTAAGCAACTAAACTACTTAACTAAAATGATCACATAAAGCAGAAAATAACTTAATTAGAAAAATTAAAATGATATTTACATTGTAAAATCAAGATTAATTAAGAAGGCAAACACGTGCCAAGTACATCATCACCATATTCAAATGCCATTTCCCACAAATGAAAAAGAAAGAGAGAATTAGAGGAACTAGAAGGTGTTCTTTTTGTAAATACTTTGTATCTAATTTCTTTTTATTTCACCATACAGGTCACTTTTAATTGAGGTTTTGTTTTGGTTATTATTGATAGCTTATCTCTTGATATTAATGTCATGCAATAAAGATTAATTGTTATTTTGATGATCTCACAGGTTGATAAGATTATAAGCTGTTCGACTTTTCAAAAGGTTTGAGTTTGAGATCAAATTGTTGATCAAATTCAGCAAAAGTTTTTAAAAAATTGAGGTCGAGATGAAATCTTCTTAATTTAGAAAATTCAGTAATCGGTCACACAAGTCTAACCTTAATATTATTTTTAGGTCAAAACTAAGAAGAATTTGTTTTCAATTAAATCCATTTTGTATGAACTTTGAACTAACACAGCCTCATTATTTTCAGTTAGTCTCTGACATGGCAACTAAAACTTCGTGAGTTGAAATTAACTTTCGTTTCAATTATTTAAGATTTTATCTTCAGGATTTTTCAATCACTCTCTGAAATTTGTTGAGAAAGTCTTAAAATATTTGTGTGGTTTTCGACTTTTTTAGTTAGTTAGGAATTTTCTTATCTTTGTTGATTTTATGGTAGCAAAAAAATCTGAAATCATTTTCATAAGCCCTATTTTAATCTAATTCTAAGCCATAGCTTGAGTTTCTGAAGTTTGTTTCCCCCAAATAAGCCCGCAGTTGAATACTCTAGTCAAAAATCATCTAAAAAATCTAGAAAATTCAGCACAGCAATTTTTAAAACACTTGGAGCAACATTAAAGCTGTTAAGCCTTTAAAGCCTTCCCAACCACCATCACAACTAAGAAGCAAGCAAAACACGTGAAATTTCAATAGAAAAGCATGAGCCATCATCCACATGTCCCATCTAATTGAACCGTTCATTCACAGTCAGCTTTTTTGCTTATAATTTGATTGATTTCTTGTTTGTTTTCAAAACAAGGAGGTTCAACAGTTTTGTTTCTTTTTTTTCGAAAATTAATCGATAAGAAAGTGCATTAACTTTTTACCTCGCTATTTTTCCAACGTTTAACGTCAGACATTACAAAAACAAAACCCAAATTAAAATTTTTGCACTTAACAAATGAAAGGGGCAAAGCAGGAAAAGAAGCAACACGTGATTGATGACATGAAGAGTCTTAAGGTTGAATGAATTTACTATCAAAAAAATTATCGGACTTAATTGAATCTATTAAACGATACATTGAACTTGACGTAGAGGTTTTGTTGTTTTCAGGAAAGTTACTGCAATCATTATTTATTGCAAATTGCATTGCGGCAGTAAAAATAGACAATTATACGAAAAGGCGCAACAAGCACTCGACGATGCATGCAAAAAAATAATAATTGTTTTTTTTTGCGCGCAATGATAAGAGAGTCAAACACGTCTGACAGTCGATGCGATGTCGATTGATCGTTAAATATATTCATTTGACATGACTTTACCATAGATAGACATAGACGAAGTGAATGTGATAAAAGTAGGAAAAGACATAGTGTAATTGTAAAACTGACAAGCACGCTACCGAGTTTATGCTGAAGTAAGAGATTGATGGAAGTGAATTGGACGCATTTTCTGATTCTTGAAGATTATTCTGACCTTATTGTTTGGAATAATTGTATAAAGGATTGTCAAGGCAGAGCCTCATGAGGATATGAAATCAAATCTCATCTGAATCATTATTAGAGTGATATGACTAGGATTCATATTATGCTCGTGATATTACATACAGTAACTATATATAGCCTCCCAAAAATTATTTTTCAACTCTCACTTAATTAGCTTCCTTCTCTGATTTAAGATCTAACAAGTCATTAAACTTCCCAGACAATCATCAACCCACACACTTAATTTCCCATACAACCAGCCACCAAAAGTGAATGTGAAACCGTACCACATTCCGTACGATAAAAAAAATGTAGAAACACCTCAATAAAAATACAATTCAAAACTAGTCACATTAGTCAGACCATGTTAGTGTATATGAGAAAGAAGGAAGGAAGTAAAAATGAAAAAATTTCAATGAAACTCACCATCAGCACATGTCGCAAGATATTTTCCGTTCGCTGAGAAACTCATATCCATAACGGAGCCTGTATGTCCCTTCAATGTGGTCAAGAGCCAATTGTGAGAATAATTTGTCTTATCCGTTCGCTTCTTCAAATTTGAGCGTTTTGAGTTCTTATTGATGTTTGTCTTGTTGTTACTATTTGTCGTTTCTGATAACTTTTTTGCTGTTGATGATTTATTATCCTTCGATACGTAATCTTCATTTCTTTTGTTTGCCTCATCTAGAAAGAGAAAAAGACATAAGGAAATCATGAATAATAAGTAAGATAATGTAAAATAATTAGGACATAGTTGATAAGAATTATCAGCAAGTTATCATGTTATAGACAACAAGCAATGATGAACAGTTTTAAGATTATATTTTTTTCTGTCGAACAACGCAAGTTTTATGTCATTTTTAATGTCACATGTGCTTCTGTTTTGCTACTCTCAAAGAAAAATATATTTTTTTATTTATTAAAGCCGTGCCTCCATGACGTCAAATGACGATTTTTTTTTTCATTTAGTTGATTAAGAGTTTTTGAGATGAGTCGACTCGTGTGAATTGAGTGTTTTTCTACGCGTGAATATAAAAATATTTATTTCGTTTTAATAAATATTTCACGATATGAATTTTAAATGTTTTCATCACCAGCTTAAGTGGTTTTTGAGGTTTTTTAATTAAACGAATTTTGTTTATGGGATTTCGATAAGAATTTTATGGGACACAGATATTCGTAGTAAATCCCGAGTTTAGGGGATTTTTTATAAAATATCACAAATTAGTACCTTCTAAAAATAAGTCGCACTGCCTTACACCCTTGAAAATCTCATGAAAACATCGCACAATGTTCTCCGCAGTGTCCCATAATAACAAAGCCTCTTATCACCTGATCATATTTCTATCATGCGACAACTCCAAGGTTACACTAGATTCTACTACATAATTGAATGCCTAATTCAAGCCCCCTTCATGACCATGTAATTCTCGGTCCATCGAATTTTTCTGTTTGTAATCGTAAAATTTTACTACAAAATGATTAATATTTTTTACATTTCACGCTTGTTTCATGCTTTTTGGCACAAAAATGATTTTTTATATTTGATAATAATTTTCGTAGTAATTTTTTTTCTTATGATATCAAATACTACAGAAAATATTATGTATACTGAGTTATCAACAAGCTATTATATAGAATGTTAGCGTAAATTTTGTCTAAGTCAGATAATAAATGACGCATTTATTTCTCATCATCTTTATTTATGATGTAGGTATATGTGAGATTACTAAATACTACGACTGTGAATGAGATAATGGCTTTCTGGGACTTAGTTTTAAAAAAACTCAATGTGGATCAGATAAAAGTTGAAGCTATGACAAATCAGAAACTGATGATAAATTTTTAAAAGGTATTTTCGTATTGCACGAGGTTTGTGATAATGTTATCATGTGCTGTAATGTTGATGTATTATGATCGAGTTTTCAAAACAATTGATAATGGCGTGGAGATGTTTCAAGTGTGAAATTGTTTGGATTTTTGAGTGGTTTTTAAGTGCTATGGGTTGAAGTTTATAAAAAGTTAACAAAGGACATTTCGCAAATGTCAATCCATCATTTATTTAGAACCCCACATCCATTCATTTATGAACAACCCCTTAAATCAGTCAAAATCTAATTAAAACTCCACCAAAAAATAATTTTACTTCCTAATAAAAAAATCGCAAATCTTCTAATAGAATTTTTAATCATCATAATTCAAAATCAAAGTTCAAAGTCGATTAAAAGACTTGACGCTGTCTGTATTTCCATATGACAACAATCCACAACTTTCAATAAATTATCTCATACTAAGCCGCTAGCTTTTTGCATTCACACCTCTCACAATTCAAGAATCCCAATCAAGGACGCTCAATTTGAAGATTCATTCACCTTCATTAAGAATTATTCGAATGCAACAATACGAAGCATCCTAAACATAGGTTGTCGACCTTCAAACTCTTATCTTGAATGATGCTTAGTCATAATTGTCTAAGATTTATAATCGCACACTTTATTTCCTCGTGTCATGGAGTGTAGCTGAATGAGTAGAGAAACCTTAGCCCTGATAAACATTATTGTAAATTATTCTCAATTGGCAACTAGTAACATATTCCATTTCCAATATTTACACGCGCACGACTGTATTATGTTCTCATTCTGTGTGACCAATTTCTCAACTACAATGACAGTCGCGAATGACAAATAAACAATTGTGCTATGTGAAAACATAGAAGCGAAATAGAATAAAAACAAAACATATAGTATAAAAACAGAATGAGTTCAGTAATTTATTATTTATTTTTATTTGACCGGTTGAATTCAATTAAGTATCCAATAATGTGTTGCATGTGTATTTCACAGGTACATGTGACACTGTTTCTCACATTCAATATAAAATATATCGTGAATTATATCACCAGCTTGCATATACGTTTATGTGATTGCAAATAATAATAGTAATAAAGTTGTGTGTAGGAGTTAGAAGGGGAAGGTTTGTACGAGTGGGCTGGAGATATTTTATGGATGTTTGATGGAGAATTTGCGTTTGGTGTACAATATGTCAATTTACTGTTGTGTTTAACTTTAGTTAGTCTAATTTTGAGTAAATTTTTATTTAAAAATTATTAAAATTTAGACATGACCTCAAATATTTAAATATTATTCTTTAAAATGAATATTCCTGGATCAAAATAAATCTCAACATTCATACCCTTAGACCCCGATTGACCACACACCTTTCCCAGACTCCCAGCACATTTCCATTTAAGCCTCGTTAAATATATTTATGATATTTTTAAACTTTATTATTCCCATGATAATTTATTCATATTCACATGTACCCAACTGATGACATTATGTATCTGATTATAGATATGAAATGCGAGAGAAATAATTCAATAAATAAAAATTAAAATAAGCAAACCAGCCCACGGGTAGTGAAAGTTCAATTTGCGCACAGAGAAAATGAGTTTATTTTGTAATATTTACATTTCCATCTCCCTCACTTTCCCCCTCATGTGTGTGGCTTTTTTGTTTGTTGATAACATAAAGTAAACCTGTAGATTAGCATTCAAGTTGTGGTTTGCGCTATAAATTTTGTTATTTCAGCTTTTTATCTAAGATAATGAAAAAGTGGTTAAACTGAAGCATTCTGGTTTTTGTGAGTTTTAAAATCATTATTTAATTTTCTCATTGTTGTGAGAAATATTGGTAAAGAATTATTATTAAAACTCTGCGGTTAGTTTATATGTATTGTAACTAATTTGATCATGAAACAGCCACAGAGTCCAACTAATTAATGCTTGATAGTTTCAATTGTATTCTAAGTTTTTTGATTCAGCAATGAAGCTACATTGACTTAAGGTTATATTAGACATGACCCTTTAGCACACCCCGGCTCAGACGAAATACTTATAGGATTAATCGTGTCGCAATAACAGACTTTACAAATAAAAAAATTTTCCTTGTAAATCCTCAATTCATTAACCTCAATTACAATTTTTATCAAATCTATCACCTTAAGTGCTTTAAAATAAATACACTGACAATTTATCATGCAAGTGCTATCAAATCATACGACTTTGGTACTTACAATAAAGCTTCCAGACAACAATGAAATCAAAAGGTGTTAATTAAAGATATAAAAAAACCTGCTAGATATATCACTCGAGCCGTATAATTAGTGATGATGCTTTAATTGATACATCAAAATTAATGACCGCATGATAAAAAAAATTGAACATTATTCGTGAAGATAAATCTTTACAAAAGAATCATACGAGAATACTTAATTGACATTGAAAACAAATTTGCAATATTTTTTATGGCACGTCTTTTGTATTATTTTGATCAAATTGTCTGAGGTAATAGTTGTGTGACGAACAAATTTGTTAGAATTTCAAAGTTCTGTACTATTAAGACTGTTTAAACTATTACGGCATACATTGTGCTATGTTAAAGAAGCAAACATGCAATTAAGACCTTCAAAAAACTTAATATTTACTTAATAAATCACGAAAAACTTTTCGAAGTGAAGAAGGGGCTTGCGACTATGAAAATTTAAAAAATTCGTTATTTTAAATTTTAAAAAGCCGTTAGAATTCATCATTTTATTGAAAATGCGCTTTATCCCTCACGACAACGCCCATTTTCATTACAAATGATCAATCGAATCAGCCGATGTCAGCAGCAAACTTCCTAATTGTTTATGACACTTGTAAGTAGTTGCGAATACACGTTATATTGTCATTTCAATATCAATACGATTGCATTCCTGCTCAAATTAAATTTCCATAAGAAACTTTCAAGGTCCAAATAAAAATTGCTACTTTATCGATTCTCAAATGTGTTTCTTTTCCTCCTTTCAAGTTCTGACACGCAATTTTCTCTTTCAATTTCATTGTATTTCTCATTTAATTAATTGAAATCATTTCATTCATGGGAACATTGCCACTTGAAACGGATTAATAATCATTCATTTATATTACACAGAAATATTCAAACGCGATGATGAAAAGAAAGAAGAAAAAAATTTCTCAGTTTCATAAACAAAAAAAAACTTTTTCCTTCTTTTCGGTCGAAGAGAAGCTAAAATTAAATAAGATTGGTTTTAAAAATAAACTTTTTTTCTCACTGCGCAGCATGCTCGCTCAATATTCAGTAACTGACCCGATAACGTCAACAACAGAAATGAGAGTGAGTGAAAAGAAGAAATAAATGTCAATTGAAATCACCTGCTAAGTAATTGAAGCATTGAGAATGAGAATTTGTGAACGAAGTGGTCTTAAGGAATGGAATTTTGTTGGAACTTGTGGTTAGAATTGAGGTTAGGAGGCCGCTGGATTGCTTGAGGCTAACACAAAAATTTTAGTGTCGTGTTTGTTATGTCTATTCCGTGCAGTAACTTTTTTACATCTCAAGTGTATTCAGTGTCACAAAAATACTTCAAAATAAGGCTTTTATGATCAATCAGAAAGTAGTAAAGGTCCAATGCACCACGGCTCACGTTTGAGTCATTCGCAAATACGATCTTCAGTCACTCAACTTTTTAACGATGACTCAACTTCTTCTCTGGCTGATTGACATCAAGAAGAATTGGACACAATTGATTTTTTTTTCTCACAAAAGTTTCATATAAAAAGTTAAGTAACGGAAATGATTAAATTCGCGTACAAGAGGTAGCTTGAAAAATTAAAAATTGTGCTCCACCGTATCGCATAAATCTTAAACGTGCTACAATGTTCATAGACAAAAAAATTAAAAGCCACTCGACGAGGTTTTGTGCTTATGACTTTTCAATTCTCAGTTCCACGCGACGTAAAAAAACTTTTTTTTTAATTTTTATTTTGTTGAGTTTGCACAAAAATTCATTTGTTGAGATCTTATTACTTACTTAATTCCCAAGTATGAGGCACTTTGAGAGATAATTAAGTAATTTGTAATATAGTTAGATGGGATAGTGACCTTACAAACTTTTTTTTGCTGAATAATTAGCCTGGCACTTATCGTATACATCATTGCAAAAAGATTGACTTGATTTACGGCCAAGTGATCACATCTACTGATTACACATTGTACATGTATGCAGTTAGTTGAAATGACATGCATGATTCGATTGTTGATTTTGTAAAAATGTCTAATTTTATTCAATTTTTCATTACATCAGATTTTTTATTTTTCGAATGAAAGTTGCCGGATTATGAAATTTTGCGAAGCTTTTATTTATTGAGCTAGTCACGAGATTCCGATGGATATTATTGCGTATTTTGTTTATTTCTAATTTTAAATTTCATACAAAATTAAAGTTGTGAAACTAATAAAAATAAAGATAAATTTATGTCAAAAATTCATCAATATTTATTGAATTTCTCACTCTTTCTTGTGTAAAGTTATGTGATTGAAGATGATTTTGAAATGGGATGTTGGAGATGATGTAAATCGATCAGTAAACAAATAAACAAAATTTCGCATCCCAAGTTCAGTGAACAAAATTTAATTTTTTTAGTAACTTAATTTCTAGTTCTTAAAAATTTAATTTTGAATTTAATTTCTCATTAAAATTTCAAACCTCCTCAATCACCTACAGAAATTTTGAAAAATCAACATAAAGCCAAAAATTCATTCAAATATTAAAATAACAAATTTTCAATTTCATTCTAAACGCCCTATTAAAATATCATTTTAAAAAGTCTGTGGTGCTATTTCAAAAATTTAATTTGCCATTTCACTCTCGCTCTTAGAAATGTGACTCTTTTTTTTGTTGTCTCAATTTTCTTTGTCTTGTGATGATGATCCACATAAAAGTGCATTGTTTATAAGTGAATCTTATTGTATGATTATAGAAGTGAAAATTGTCTCATCTCATTGTATGAATGAAAAGATGAAAAATAATAAGAAGAAAATAAAGGAAAACAAATGTTTTGCGTTTGAATGAAAAGCTGCTTAACAATTCTTTTGTTGAATAGCAGAGAGAAAAAAATTGCACCATAAATTTTATTTTACAAAACTCATCTCCTACTGCAGCATGTATTGTTTACCATGAGAGAGATGAATCACAAAAGATTATTTAATATCATTTGAACAATAGAAAATATGATAAATTTTTTGTGAGGTTAGAGAGGTGAATTTAGGGGGGCATGGAGTGCTCTATGGGATTTTTTCATCATTGTTGTAGTATGTGACTTGGAGTTAAAATTTGATACAGACTCAAATTCATGGTTACCTCAGGTCAGTTAACCGCAAAAACGAATAAATACATACCAACCATCTAAAAAAAATCTCCAACTTCTGGAAAGTCCTCCCATACCAAGACAATCCAACTCAACACCTCTCAAGTCTATAGGATTCAAAAACATAACATCCACAATAGCTGAAATATGTGAAAGCATAGCATTGCGTTGGTCGTTTATCATGATACGGAAAATAAGGCATCCAGTGTACTCTACGCTTCTCACACATTTTGGATACAGTATGTACTCTATTGTTGCTGCTCATGTCTACATACAACTGAAAAAAGCCGCTCAAGGTGATTTCTATAGTCTTTTTTTATTATTTACTTTACTATGAGTTTGAATTTAATACACGAAAAAAAGATATTTATTTTTGACAAGCATAAAATATTCGTCATCATTGTAATGATACAAAAACTGACAATGAAGTAGACTCGACGACAAACGAACGAAAAAAAACTGTGCGTATATTTTTTTATTTATTATTATCTTTGTTGTTGTGATATCGCAATCACATGGTTTGAGATTAATTACATAACTCACAAGTCAATTTTCATTGTGCTGCTAATTTTTTTGTAGTTATATTTCATGTTTCGTCTCAGCATTTATGAAGATTGAATGATTTTGGAGCACTTATTGTTATCACTCAATATGAAATTATCTTTTGTGTAACATTGCTGCATATGCGGTGGGAAAATGCGATTGTTTATTCACTTTGGGTGGTCGAGTTAATGATATATTTAAGAGAAATTTATATGTCTGGTTTATTTTAAAGTAAATATTCACGGAAGAACTTGAGACTTTCATCGAGATATTTTAAGATTTTTAAAACAATTTAATTAATAATAAACAGAAAGTGAATGCTGGCTACTTTTTGTATTTAATTTCGTGAGAATTTGGATTGAATTGGAAAATAATTTTTAAGTTGTAAACTATTTTTGAAAAATTTGAATTTTAAAAAACCGTTAAATTTTCCACTTTCTGTATTTGCTTTATTTCTGTTTAATTATATCTTAGATTATGAAACATTGCCAATTTTAACGCTGTTCTTCATTAAAATCCCAAAAAAAATATTTTTTTAAGAAACAACAAAATGCACATTAGTCATCCCTTATTGCAAAATTATACTACTTTGTAATTCAATTGCATGACAAATTATTCTCAAATTTAAATTATATTCAAAAGGCAAGAAAATAGACACAACGATCGAGTCAAAAAAATAATAATAATAATTTAATTTCCATTTTATCGTGAGCATTGAACGAAAAATTGCTCGTGATCAAGACTACATGAATTTACAGCCAATAAGGAAAAAATTTCGTAAAGAATTTGTAAATTTTACACTCATCGCGTTGAAAGCTTTCAAAATAAAATATAATATAATAAATTGAAATTCCAATCGTCCAGCAACTGTTTTTTAATGTTAAAAATAAAATAAAATAGAAAGAATTTTTTTCCCACTTTGCCGTGTTCGGAGCAAGAAGAAGAAGTAAAAGAAACAGAAACAACAGTAAACACAAGACCCACCATCATATCTAATGCGATCAAGAAAAGCAAAACTTTATTATTTCTGCATTCTTTTTACGGTACATGAGAAATGTGGAATGAAAGAGTAAAGAGAATTGCAAAATTTTAAACCAGTTCTTTATTCATCTGCATCTGGCTGGCTTTTCATTTTCAATTCCATATTTATTAATGCAAACGTACCTACGCCATACAGCACAGATATTGTAAATTCTTTAAAGATGATGCCATTCATTGCACTATGGCGAAAGAATGGCCATGAAGCGAGACGAGAAGAGAAAGATTTATATATAACAGAACTCCGGCACACATATTTTTTTCACGTCTATAATGCGCATCATCAATACTGTTGATTCTACAAGTTAACATCATCGTCATGTCATCATTTTTAAGTCTCATGCCATTTTTCATTGCTTTAAAGTGAAAGAAACTTTTTTATTACTTGACCATAAAAATTGGTAACTAGTTTCTTATGTCTTTTTTTGTAAGGCATAATTTGAGAAAACTACTAAAGAAATAGGACATGACTTTCGTACGATAATTTTTTATTTGCAACAATGAGCACTTTTGAGGGTATTAAATTCGAAAAGATTAGATGTGAGTCATATATTGTAAGCTATATTCAGCCAGCCAGTCAGTAGGGAACGATTCAATCGCAATGCTTTGTATGGAAATTAAAGTTTTAAATTGAAAATTTTTTTGTATATCTGCTTTGAATGGGATTTTATTGTTGATGAAAATTTTATCGAAATTATTTTGAATTTAAAGGTGGAGAATTTTTTTCGATTTGTTTAAATTTTTTTGCTGTGGTAGAAAAATGATGCAGCTGCTTCAATTTTGAAATGTAAAGAATTTTCTAAATGTCTGAATTTTTTAAAAATAAGACTCAGTTTTACAAGCTAAATGCGGAATATTTTCCAGACAATAAATAAAATCATGAATTTAAAGATTTTTTACAACCAAAAAATTCCAAAAATTCAAGGAAATAAAATTTTAAAGAAATTTAAAAGACGATCATTAAGACGAAATCGTGTCGAAGTCTTAAACTTTTATGGATATTTGAGTACCAAGAATACCACGCGAAATTCTTCTCTGACTCACCACGACACCACATTTTTTAAAAAAAATTTTTGCATGACTCAATTTTAGTCCTCATATTACACAGCTTAAACGATCCTAAACTTATTAAGAATTTTATAGGCATCATCAAAATATAATTTCCGTTTGAAATTAATAAAAATTGCTGTTAAATTTATGAAATTTGAGTCAATTTTTGTGACTTGTTTATAGCTTTTAGTAGTGTCGTGTTTATATTTTTGTCTCACTTTACAGTTTCCTCGTGTCCATTCATAATTGCTGATCCTCGAAAAAATTTCGTTGTAAATGTTTGTTTTTGTTTTTGGAAAAAAATTTAATGGTTCTTAATTTTTTATTATAGTTTTAAAAAATATTGTTAGAAATTTCACGAAATATGAAAAATATTTATTAGCAAAATTTTTTAACGTTAATTGAGAACGTTACATTTTTCTCAGACCCCCCCTCTTCCTGTTTTATTTGTCCTACCCCCCTCCCCCCTAAAATACGAACGTAAAAAGTTCACTGATTTTTATTCTATTTTGCCGGTATAATTATATAATTTACAATAACTCTATCTAAGATCTAATTTGACAAAAATTTCTTCCGACAAAAAAATATCGAGGTAGTTTAATTATTTTCAATGGATCACTTCCTGAATGTTGAAAAAAAATGTAAGCCGTTTCAGGAAGTTTTTAAGGGTGACAGTCAATTCTTTTGGCACTTTTGAAAAAGCTATGCTGCAAGCATTTTTATTATTTATTAAGAGATTTAATTATTTTTGAATTTTTTTATTTTTATTTATTCACAATGCATTAATGTTAAAAAAATTATTTTTGAAAACAAAAACTCCTGCAAAAATTATCAAAGAAATTTTTGTAAGAAATTTTAAATTCTTCTTTCAATTTTTCATGTAAATTTTTTGAATTTCTTGAAATTTACTTTTTTAATTTGAATCTAATTTTTTTAAAAAATATTCGAATTTAAGATTTTTAATTTTTTTAAACGTTTAAAAGAATTTAAAATTTTTAAAAACTATTTGAGTTTAAATTTTTTAAAAAATATTCGAATTTAAGATTTTTAATTTTTTTAAATATTGAAAAGAATTTAAAATTTTTAAAAACTATTTGAGTTTATAATTTAAAAAAAAAATATTTGAATTTAAAAGTTTCAATTTTTTTAAATGTTGAAAAGAATTTAAATTTTTTAATTTTTTTAAATTTTTTATACTGTTTTTAAACAAAAAAATAAATTAAAAAAATCCTGCCCTCCTTTCCTGCCATAAACCCCATCCAAAAAATAATTTAAATAATCATTCAGGTACGCCTACTCAGGTACATCCATAACCTACTCAACAAAAACATATTTATAAGCTCAACACATAATTTTCCAGGTATGAAATCACTGATACTCAAATAAACATTCATTTCGATAATCTAATGACTGAACATTTTATTAATAAAGCTAAGAGTAAGCAGAAATTGCATCATAATTACAAAGGAATCAGCAATACAGTTAGTCGGAACTGAATTGATTCATCATCTTTTTCATTATTCTTTCCTATGTTCCACAAAACAGAAATGATAATCATGTAAGGCTGCTTTCATTCAATACAGACCGGGCATTAACACAATGAATAAAGAATCTTAAGACTGTGTTGGAGTTGATGAGAGAACAGAAACAGAATATAACCAAAAAGGAATGATTCATTCACAAGATACGTTATTTTTGCCGCTTAAATTCCTTTATATGGAAACACGTGGTGATGCCAAGCATGGATTTTCCTAGTATTAATAAAAAAACTTACTTTTCTTTTTTCTATGAGCATCATCAGGTTCGGCAAAATACTGCCAAAATCCGTAGACTAATGCTGATAAAATGATTAATCCAATTATTATTGTATCCAACATGGTTCAGTGTATTTTTTTTTTTCTTTATATCTTTTCAAATAAAAATTTCTCTCAAAAATTCAATGCACTTTTCATTCTTTTCAATATATATTAAGTTGAATTATTATTTTCCTGCTGATGTTGCTTAGTTATTTACTCTATTTATCATATCAATAAATACTTCACTTGAATTTATTTTCTCTTCTCATTCGAACACAACTTTTTTTATGCAATTTTTCATTTAGAAAATTTCATTTAAATTTTTATCCATCACTCGATAATCGAAACACTTTTTGTAATCATCTATTTTACAATTTATTTTCATATTCTAGATTATTATGAAACTTTTTTCTTAATTTTCTTTTCTTCTTCACCTTTTTTTTGTAGGATAAAAAAAATTATTTTATGAGAAAGAAAAAATTCACCGAGTGAGCGCGGTATGCACGTCTGTATCGCTTGAATTCACGATGAGAATTAAGAAAATCACAAAACTCGCGAGTAGACTGCTTAGTACTGTCGAAACGAAAATGTACTAAATTTGCTAGTGTTGGTGATGCAGTTGTGTGGATGAGAGGGAAACAAACTCGAAAGCACGTAATTTTTGGAGTGTTGAATGATCACATGTGGATTTTCAGCTGTCATATTTATCTTAAAGATTTTGAGTGGTTCCTTTGTTACAAAACGTGAAACCCACGTGGAATTACAAAATAGTTTTAAAAATTTCACAATATTTAATTAAAATTTCGCAGTTAGAAAATGGAAACTATCGCATGACTTTAGGAAATTTATTATTCATGTCCATGCGGCACGATATTTGCGATATATTATTCTACCGGCATTCATTGCACGTTATTTTGTAAAGGATGTGATTCATAATGTGAATGCACATGAAATGTATACAACAACAATGAATGTACATGTGAGAAGCCCACACAAACACATGCAAATGCTCACCAATACAATGAAATTATTTCAAATTTTAGAACAGACGTTACAACTAACTAAAAAGCATTTTTGAAAGCTCAATAGAAAAAAATAAATCACATACACTTGATAATTGTTAATTAGACACACATGTGCTTAACAATTTGTAAATTGTGAGATATTTTTTTGTCAGAAAACATCCTCGTGTATCATGATATTTTTTTTTCAAAATTGATCGAGAAATTGAATCAAAGTTGTTGACTTTTAATTAGATATTGCTATGCAACATGGAAACATGCAACGTGGAACTTTTTTGCACATGCAATTTATGACTGTCGGTGTAGGCAATAAATTGTTATTTATGTATTCCGACCGTGATTTTAAAAGGGAGCTTTTCGGTTGTTAAAAATCTTTTGTTTTAAGTCGCTTGCAAAAGCTTCGTGGCTTTTTTAGTAATTACGACTTTTCTCCGTTTTTTTATAATCACCAAATTCACCCTAAAATATTTTACATCACCCATCACGGTCTGAATAAGAAAGCAACAACCTGTTCTGATGTAAAAATAAATCTTATTTCGTAAACAACGAGGAAACTTGTCAAGTGTCGCAGGTCATTTAACTTTTTTTTCTGTTGGATAATTTATTTTTTTTACATTGAGGAAGAGAATTTAAACAAACTCATTTACGTGCTATCTTAGTTTTTAACTATTATTCAAATATGGGCTCATTATAGTTATATCAGCTTATTTAGACGTTCCAAGCACGTACAACACTCGAGAGTTTTGCCAATTGTGACAATTTTATTACTAAAAAATATATGTATTATTTATAAAAAAAATTCTTAATTAAAAAGTAGGAAGTGTTTTATGCAAAAAACTAAATCGTTTACCGTCACCTCCATATACACTGCATACTACATTGTCGCAATTCAATTATTTGTGATTATTGATCAGTAGAAAACATTTCATATTTAATTCATGAGCTAATGAGTCGGAGAAAAAGCATGTTTGGCTGAAAACTAACAACGTAAGGAGGTTATCATGGCATGAAATATATGAGGCATGAAATGAGGTGTAAGGTGGGTAATAGCAATCACAGAATAATAATTCTCTGGAATTAAATTTGAGTTAATTTAGATCCTTTAGTTGACCCTACATATATACCCTACATATACCTAGCCTGTATCCTTAATATCTTAATTGAATAAACTAAAACATGGGCAATAACGTTCAAGTTAGGGCTATTTTGGGGCTACCATCAACAGAAAATTCATTTCAATATTATGGACACCAATTTTCGGAATTCCAGTCTCCAACCTACCAAGACGAATTTCATTCCATTCCCAACCCTCGAAAACTTTTTCTTTACACAACTGAAACTTCAATTCCGTAAGCATCAATTCATCCGTCAGTCAATAAAAGTCACTGATCGGCCATCTGTTTAAACGAAATAATTTTAAAATACGATAAAAAAATTGCATGAGTCACTCATTTATTCACCCAGTCAACAACCCATAGTGATTACATAAACAACATTTCCCTCATGCTTAAAAATAAAAATTATCAACCAGAAGTTCTTTGAAATTAATTGTGACCTTGTATTTTTGTCATACAGCAAGAATAAAAAGAGTTGACGATTGCTGACTAAAAAAGTTATTGTGTCATTTGTGTATTTTGCACACGAGCCATGAAAGCATATGAAAATCACATGTATTTAAATTAATTGCGGGGGACGATATAAAATAAAATTAAAAAAAGTTATTGAGGTCATTAGACAAAGATGCAACCGTGAGCTTTCGGAACAGATTTCTCAATAAATTTCTAATAGTTTTCTCCTTAAAATAATTTAATTATTTAAGTCACGAACAATGATGGAAATATTGTTAATTATATTCATGTGAATAAGGTAAGAGTGACAGTCTAATTTTTTCATTGTGACAGTTCTCATAATTTTATATCCGTATATCTTTTTTTGGTGATAAGATAACTCAGTGGAGGAAGTATTTGGATTTTTGGGTTGAATTTCTTTGTTTTGGTCAATGACAAATAATTAAAATTGAGAGTAAGAATGCAAATTTGTTACAATATTAATATTATTTTAAAAATAGAAATTTTAAATTTAGTTTTTCAAATTTTAAATTTAAAAAAAATTACATTTTATTAACTTTTAGTTTTTAAAATTTATTTTTAACTTTTCGAAAAATTGTTTCAATTTTTCAAAAAAAAAAGTTTTAATTTTTTAAAATTGATTTAGTTTTTTAAAAATTGTTTTAATTTTTTAAAAATATTTTTAATTTAAAAAATTATTTAAGTATTTTTAAAATTAATTTAAATTACTTTTTATTAACTTTTAGTTTTTAAAATTTATTTTTAATTTTTCGAAAAAACGTTTCAATTTTAATTTATTAAAATTAATTTTAATTTTTAAAAAATAATTTAAGTATTTTTAAAATAATTTAAGTTTTAACCGTTTTGAAAAAATTAATCTTAAAATTTAAATTTAAATAAAAACTTTTTATATCTTTTTAGTTTTACTTATTTTTTCCCCACCCATCATAAACTCCCATTATAAAATCCACAAACATCATACGATGTCAAAAATACACAAAAATTAAAAGTGAAAAGAAGTGATATCAGAAAGCATTAATTAACAATGACTAAGCCTTTCAGTTCCCGAAGAGCGCGCACATTCACTCGAACATATATTCAGTTTTGTTGGAAAAATTAGTGAATCAGCTGAGTGTATGACAATCGAAGAAACTTGACCGCGAGAGTATATTCCGATGACGTATCGATGACGTAGCGCGTGGCATGGGATTTTTTTTTGAGTGTTTTGAAATTTTTTTCGTAGTTTTTGTTTTCCTTTTTATTTGACGCGCTATTTTTTCAACAGAAAAGAAACGCGAATGGCGAAATACTTAATATTGTTTGTGGTGAGATAGATAGATAGACAGTGAGAGAAATGAGATGCTGTTGGATTATCTCTCTCATTGCATTGAGCAAAACAAGTTGGCCTCTCAGTTTTTAATAAAATTTATCTTATTTACATCGTAATTTACTATTTTAAAAATCAAATGACGCTAGTTTCAATGAGAAATGAAAACTTTTTCAACGACTTAATTGAGAACGAGAGAAGCAAGAACGCAAAAAATAGAAATATTCATACGGAAAATGAATCTTATGTGATCAAATTAACATGACCCATAAAATTTATATTGGAAGTTCCCATGAGAAGATGCTACTGAAATAATATTTCCTGATATCTATTAAGGCTAACAAACTCACATGTCAATGTCAAAAAATTTCCACTGTTCAAGAACCTTTCATCAGAATCGTGAAATTCTGACGCAATTTTCCACATCTTCAATCCGCGAAAGTGTAAATTAAAGTAAATTATCATGTGTGATTGACTTACCTATTTTTAGCGGCCACTTCACTTTGATCGTCATTCGCGAAAGTGCATCAAACGAAATAAAAAAACACTGAACTTCCTCAATAAAATTATAATTTATTAATGTGAGAAAATTTGTAATAATCCAGAGCAGATTTGCACAATCTTTTTCTTTTATAAGTAATTCACACAGAAACCTTCAAAAAAATTTAGTTCAAGTTTCAATTTTCACTTTTTTTCCTGCTTGAGTTTATTGCCTAATTCTCATGTAAATTGTTTAGCCTTATTATTTCTGACTATACTTTATTCACTGAATATGTGTGTATATTAGCTCAATATATCCAAATTGTAATTTATGTATATGTTTATTGACCAAACACAAAAAAAAGTATTTTTATTTCCTCACAGAACTTCAATAATTTGTCGTAAATCACTTCCACTTTTGTTCTACTGATCCATAAAAACTGATAAACGATAATATTTCATCATTACTCTTGATTATTCCATTAACGGTTTATTTTTCGGTATAAATTTCACAATAATTCTATTTATTGTCTCAACAGAATCATCTCCTATTCCGAGAACGAGCAGAAAGTAAAAATATTTCCTTTCCTTCTTTTTATTTATTTCTACGTCTTTTTGAGACAACCAGAACTTTTTGTTTTTGCTGCCTGCTTGTCCGAAACGACTGAGTCAAATGTGTCTTAATCGTACTCCCGCAAAATAATAACAACAACACATTCCTTTGCTTGTAGTGAACAAAATCCACATTTCCATTTCATATTCTTTACTCTATGCTCGTATTTGTTTGACTTTTTACGTTTTTTTTTTCTTCTCTCACTTCTCTTTTTTAAGCTTCTTATAGCTCGCACACTAAAGGAATTGGAACTGTAAACAAAAAAAAAAGATGTAAACTTGAGGCTCACTACATTCACTCGCTTAATGGCTTTTTCATTTCTCAGCTGTTATTGTATTTGACATGAATTTGTAATACGAAATTATTTGAGTCATCAGCATGTGTCTATAGTGTAATGGATATACACAAATGCAATTTGCCAATTCATTTATTGTTTTGATTTTTTTTCGTCATAATTTAAAGGCAGGCAATGAGAAATTGAATGACTTAGTCGTGTTTCGACATGAACTGATCCATATTGTTTTACGATAATTTACCTATGTACAAAACCATAAAAAAAGAAAGTATCGGGTTAAGGGAATGACGTGTAGCAACAAGATCAGACGAGTTGCAAGAAGAAGAAGAACAAGCTAGTATTTTTTTTCTCAGAAGTGAAAGAACGACAAAATTATCGAGAAATAATGTGAAGAAACTTTACTCTACAGCAACTTTTCTTCCCATACATTGTGTGATTGAGACGCATTTCCTAGAAGCAATGAAACTGGAAGCTTGACCGTATTGAACTTTACTTGTGGATGTTTCGGTCGTGATTCAAAGTATTATTCTCAGATTTCATTTTTTTTTGTTGAAATAAAAAATTAATAGACTCACATTTAATGTACTATAATCGGCGAAATTTGAGTAACTTCATGATTTAAATAAAGGCATTGTTTGGATTACAATGGATATTCTCTTTTAATGCCATATGATGTGCTCAGTTTTTGTTAAAAGGGTTGAACATTGTGATTGTCAAATTTATATATCCTCGATTCACATTGCAATTTGTCACATTTATAATTCCATGGTCATGGAAGTCTTATTTTTGTAATCACATGGGTATTACTCAAGAATAAGTTTTGTGAAGTGTGATATGATTGGAAATCAAAATTAAAACATGATGCTGTATAAAAGCTATTCACGTTTTGAACAACCTTTTAATGTACATAAATGCATATGAAGGAATGGGTTAAATTCCCTTCAGAAGTTGATCTTTTATCAACATGTGTAGTAAAACGTGTATTTCATTAGAATCATGCACATGTAAGTTCTTGCTTTGATACTAAATGATTTTTAATTGAAAAGAATTACAACAGAATCAATCTAGTTACAACTTTAACTAGATTGAAGTTAAATAAACAAAAGAACAGATAAATTTAGTAAAAAGACCAATTATACTAAAGCTGACTATTTGCTTGGCTTTTTTGGGGGCTGTCTTTTCTATTAAACCCAGAAATGACCACATTTAAGCAAACTTTGAAAATAATTTTCCAAATTAGACAAAAATTAAGATTTTCTTTCTGTTTTTCTGAAAAATATCTGACTAGCTTAATTTATATTGCTTTAAAATTACCTTGTCACTTCAAGCGCCTTGGTTTAATCACGAGTTTCAAAGAGCAATGGGTAAAGGAAGTAGAATATAAAAGTTATTGCAAAACAATTCATTATAAGTCTTTATCCATAAAAAGTTTAAAAATTGGGTCAAGGCAGGGGTAGATAACTCACCGGCCCAGGCAAGCCTTTTGCCCATTTTTTCCATTTGCATTAGAAATTTATGGTCAAAATGGACAAACTGGAAAAGGCTTTTTTAATTTAACGAAACTCAACTAAAATAGTGAGCAAATTCTGGGCATAGTACTCGAAAATACAATACTAAAGTTGGTTAAAGTATGCTAAATGGATTACCATGGGGATACTGAGTATGACTTTAAAGATGTCCAAACGTCAATTTCATACCTTCTCATGGTATCCTTTGATATAACTTTACCTCTTGTGACCAAATTTTAAACCTGAATAAGAGCGTTCATTGTAGATTAAATGCTTGTTTACCCAACCTCGTCTGTAGAGAGACTAGAGTTGGCAAAACTAGTTTAGTATATTTGGTTTAACTTTAAGATTCTAGGTAACTGGCATTCTAATTACTTGGATATCACTTAATAATTAGGACACATTTTTCCGTAATATCTGAATGACCCTTGTCAAATCTAAGGCACCAAACCCTTTAATAATCGCTAGACAAACTGACAACATACAGCTCCTACACAAAAAAGCTGTTCAGCAAAGCAATCCATAAACTTGAAACTAAAATGTCAAATAAGACTTTTTCATCACGTCTAAGTCATTTTCCCTCATTTACCATCTCTCATTACTCGTGTCTTAAAATGAAAAGAAAAGAAAAAAAATTAAAAGTGCGTCATGACACTTCACTTTTATTTAAGGTCAGACACGCGATTTTCATTTGTATGGTCTATAAATAAAAGATACACGGCTTGCGACATTATACAGTTCAAAGCATCGAAAGTAATTGCACACTTTTCTCTTCATTTCTGTGACTTTTTTTTCCTCGTGAAAATTGCTGTTGCTAGAACTAATAGTTTGTCGATTTTCTTATTGTGACAAGCTCAACAAGTTTCTCAATGAAAAAAAATTATAACGTTAGTTTTTATATACAATTGCGAGTACTCGTGCTGTTCCTATTTACAAAAGAAGCACTTTGTGTTTCTTCATTGAAAAAACCTAGAAACATTAATTAATTTTTTTTATCGTTCGTCTAATATTTAAACTCAAATAAAGTGTTTATTTTGTGATGGAGAATAAAAATTTTTAGTATGTGCTGTGCATACAGAAGTGTCCTAATTTAGTATGCAAGTAATGAAGAATTTTTAATGTGAGTTTTATTTTGGAAAATGCTAATAATATAAATGTCTTGGTAGTGGATAGTCCTGAGACTAAAACTATAACAACCCAGCAATCATGTGTTCGAAACCTTGGACTTGCAGAGAACAACCTTTTGAAGACTATAGACATCATTTCTTTAAATGTGAGGGTGAAGGTCAATGAGCCTTAATTTGTCGTGAGTGTAGAGCCTCACGATCAGGGGCGTAGCCAAATATTTTTTTGATTTTGAAACCAAGCCCCCTCCACCCAATATAGAAATCATTAATTTAGGTATGAAATCTTGCAGCACTTAAGATTCCAAAAGGAATTGTTGGCTGGTATCGATTTTGGGACCAAATTTAATCGAAAGTTCCAGATTTACGACAAAAGTTCTATTTAACAGTACAAGTCTGTTCGAGGGGTCGATCATAAATGGCGTCCAAGTTTTAGGTAGAGGGAGATCTGAAGAATTTTTGAACGAAAATTTTGTGAAAGAAGGATAAAAATCTCGTTTTTTCGTGACGTCATTTATGAACGACTCACTGATAATAATGGAAATTTTCAAATGCCTGACGACAAAATCTAGTTTAAAACAAAATTTTTTAGATGTGAAGGAAATTTTTTTCAAAAAACACCGCCAAACTGTCTAAACTATCTACAACATGTATCTAATTTTAAACAGACAACGAATACCATGAAACCACAAAATTCACCAACCCCAGTCTATCTATACTCCACATTTAAATCATCCAAAAAAAATATTTAAGTAACTCATACGTTTCCTCTTTTTTACGATAAAAAAGCGATATGTAAATGTGGACACTCAGTTTAATAAACTCTTATACTGTATCTCATTACAGGTTTTCTCTTCTTTTTGCATGAAATCGCGAAAGGAAGACGAAGTAAGAGGAGAATAAAATAAGAATGAAGATGAGCTTTCTTAAATAAATGAAACAAAATGAGAAAAAAAATGTGAACGAGATCGTTGACTTATGGACGTTAAAATTATATTCAACCTTCAAGTTTTTGTATACGAAGCCGTTCTCATCTGTTTATAGCTTGAACTTTCGGCTTTTTTTATTTACTTAGTGTCTACGATAAATTTATATTGAATGCATGTCGGGAAATTGTTTAAGTGAATGATGAATAGCTTTTGTGTTATTGCTGATTGTAAAGGTCAGTGTTGTGACGTTTAATAGAAAATTCCTCAGATTTTACGATGGATAAATATTTTCATTGACAAGACTGGATCATCTGTAATAACATTTATTGAAACAACTTCCAATGAAATTCCTAACCGTTTCTGCAGAACTTAACTAGTAAAAACCAGTATCATGGCAGATAAATGTGGATTCTCTCAATATAATGTGAAGTGTAAATTAAATCTTAAGTGTTACATCTGTGTCTATCCATTGTCTGTGCTAAATATTGACAAACTTGAAGCACCTCTATTTTTAAAGCCCTCAATTGTCAACATCAGATGTTCTCATATTCATATTCAAATATTGTCTCAAGATGAAATACACAAAATACAGTTCTCAATAGAACATTAAATAAGCTATAAGATATAAGCTATAAGGAGTACATGGGTGTATACAGAAATTTTTCGAGAGGGGATTTTTGAATTATGGACTCCATACTATTTGTATGGACGTAAAATTTTAGGGGTTTGGGATTTTTTTCTTAAAAACCACTCAAACCAAATTGAAAAAAAATCCCAAAAAGAGGGGGGTTTAACACCCAGCATGAGCATGAGCAAGGCTTCTCAGCTTCTAATCTTTAATCTTATTAATCTTTAATCCCATAGAGATTAAAAATCTCCATAGAGATTAAAGATTAAACAAAGATTAATGATTGCTGGGAAGCCTTGAGCATGAGCTCCTTGGGAAGCCTTTTGGAGCTTTTGGAGGATTCATTCTTCGAACTAAATTCCAACTCAGTACAAAATTTTTCAACTAAAAAATTTCTCTTTTCAGAACTGGCTACACCCCTGTACTTCTATCATATTACTAGTGACCTATAGAGATTTTTATTCTGATAATAATAATAGCAATGATGTCTAACACTTTCATTCTTCAATACAACAGTTAGATGACCAAAGATCACATTTGATAGGCTAATAGTTGCAAATTATGTTATTTATCTAACGGGAAACGTTGATTTTGTGCCTATTTTCATATATTATCATTTTGAGGTTTATGCTTTTAACAGTAATTTTGGGTGGGAATTTTTTTTATAAAATACAAACTATCCAGACATTCCTTCATCTTATTTAGATCTTTCTAATCCATCGCATGATAAAACATAAACAATTTTCTACAAACGAACAAAATATTCATTACGAACAAACTTATTAAGTAACAGCAGACACGTATCTCCATACATTTTAATTATCTATAGCACAGTGCATATTACGCCGCAGTCCATGGACTTCATCAACATCATTAATTGTGAACCTCTATCTGTTATAATAACTTTAACGTCCAATTTAATAATCTCTTCATTTCTGTGTCATCCAGACTGTAGGCCACTCACATTGCGTGCTTATCAGAGAGCAAGCACAAAGAAAACAAATGAAAATGAACATAAAGATGGACGAAGGTAGGCACGCTATTGACATTTAAGATCTCATGAAACAAAAGAAAAAAGGAACAATAATTAATTATGACCCAGAATTGATATCGCACATCAATAAATAGCAATATGAAATCAATATGAAACAATTGCATTGTTCCGATTTTATTTCTTTCTTCCTACATTACTAGGCGTCGATGTGTTGGTATAAAATGTCTGAAATTGAGGTCTCATCGGAATTATGTTTGAGACTGTAAAACAATAAAAAAAGAGAAGGTAATTTGACATTTTTAGAAGTATGAGAGAGTCAATAGAGGGAAGAGAATACAAAAAAAACTTCTTTTTACTGTCTGCCTCAATAATGAGTCATTAGCATTGAGCGATGTCTGATATAATCCGAAACAATGTGTACAGCATTTATAATTCTTATCTGTAATTTGTTAACTATAAATAAATACATACATACAGGCTAGATGCGTAATAGTGATGAGATTCATTTAGTAATGTGGATATTTTGTAAGTAAATGTTTGCATTGAATCTTCACATTGACTGTTGGCTTTGAGAATCGAAGCTTGTTAAACTACAGTAAATGACAAGTTTTGCTGTAAAGCATGTAGAAGATTGTGTCTGAGTTTGTGGATTTGCATATCAAAGAGGAAGGAGGTGTGTTCAGTGAAGATAATCCCGACTTGAAAATGCTTAGAACCCTAGAAACTAGTAATAAAGTTTTAAAATAATTCAAAAAATTTATTTTACTTTCCTCAAAAAAAACATTTCATTTAAATTCAGATCAATTGATTTCTGACACTCAATTTAAATAAACATTCATATTAATCGGAAGTAAACTAGTGCCCTATTTTCATCACTTATAAATAAAAAAAGAAATGAGTTCATGCAAATAGTTTTAAAATGTGCGCCTTAAGTAAAAATCGACACCTACAACAACCCATTTTTATTTATACAATAATAAAATTCTGTAATAATCATCATCGTATATCTTTACATCTCAAGCTACTAATGACCTAGACTCGAGGCCAAAGGACTTTACAAAAGCGATGTGTACACAAGGAAGCGAAGAAAGATGTGCAAACGATTTGGAAAATGCAAAATATGTGGGAAGTGAAAAGAGACAATAATGAAACAGTAAAATATTATTAAAACAGCCAGTTGATGCCATTATTTATTATGTATCAAATACAAAGCCTCTTCACACATTTGCATGACTTTTTCATCAAAACAAACAAATGCGTTCGCTACGGTGTGCGTCTTTCCATTTACGAGTGTGTAAAAAATTGTCACAACGAGGATAAAGAAGCGATCAAACAAAGGCGGCTGATGGTTGAATATGAGATTTATTGAAAGGCTGTAAAAAGTGCTAATTAATTTTTCTGATATAAGCTTGTGTGTACAGTGTCAGTTATTTCGCAATGTTAACTGTCAACTGTTAATACAATTTATGAGATATTTAATATTACATTTTGCACACTCGGAAATATCATTTTTGGAGGGGCTTCTGATGTACTGATATTCTTTTAGGTCTTGTTGGATGTGATGGTGATTTTTCAAGCAGATTTTGAAAATAACTGAAGGTTAACTTTTGAAATTTTAAATTAGAATGAGTCTTTTGCCAAAATGTTCAGCTTTTATATTTATTTAAATATTTTCATCCAAAATTTTATTTCCAAATATGAAATTTGTGGCATATCACGTTATTTTTTGAAAATAATTAACTACCCTACTTTTAAGGTAGTTAATCAACGACCCATTTTGTCGATTGACTGAATTTACAAAAATAGTAATATTTATGACAAGCATTTACAAATTATAATCAAAATGTAGTAAAATTGTCAACCTACTTGAAAATATCCACACTTTCCTTATGCATTTCAATTTTACGGATAAATTATTCCTAACTTTCTTAATCTGTTTCTATGGAGCAAACAAAAAACTTTAAAAAATTTATTTGCATCTGATTTGGATTTTAAAACAAATCCGATTGGCATAAATTTAAAAAGCAAAGTATTAAAAATTTTCAAATCAACAAAAAGAAGGATTAAATTGAATCTATTATTGTTTATTGCATAAACATATCAAATAGCACTAAACAATGTAATTTCATTTATGCATTCAATATGCAAATTAAGTGCTAAGTAAAGATGCATCATACTTATAAATTATTCAGCATATACATATTGCAAAAGATTTCTGCTTTATTTGTTATGGTAAACGAAAATCTGAACAAAACAAAAGAGGTTTGAAATGAAAATATTTTAAATAAATTATTAGCAAATGTATTCTGATGTTTACATATTGTATGTGTCAAGTAAACAGTCATTTGTAGTAGATGAAGTGGATGTTAAAAAAAGTATCGATCATTTTCGTATTGAAACTGCAGTGTTTTGAAATTTTGCTGAAGATTTTTTTTATTTATTTTTCAGAGATTTTTGCGTCTAAAAATATGGAATTAGGTTCTTTAAACCTAGGGCAATTGTAACAATTCGGAAGATAATTTTAATGAAATTTAATTTTAAATTGATTTAAAAATTAATTCTATAAATTTTATGAAGGTTCGAAATTTAAAAGAAATTTAAAAAAATATGGACAAACAAACAAAACTGAATTCAAAAATTCAAAATAACGGTCAAAACTGAGCAACTTAATTCAAATTATTGATTTACGTTAAATTTCAAATTTATTTAAACCGTTTAAATTCTCTATCGCTTTATGAATCTTTTAAGTTTATATTAATTATTGTAATATCTCATTGATTGTATTGAATTCCAATTATTCTAATAAAAGCAAAAAAAGTTTTTAAATGAAAAAAAAAACAATAGTTGAAAATTCGGGGCATTGCCTAAAAAATTCTAAACCTATAAGTCATTCACTGATTATGTCTCGTCGCCCAGGACAGCCTCAAGTGACAAAAGTACAAATTTGACTACCAAAAGGAGCCTCGTGTTGCTTGGAGTATCCCTTTCTCCTAAATATTGACCGTAATTAGTGAATGGCTCGACTCAAAATATCTTCTAAACTTTATTCTAATAATTCCAATTCTGCGCAGTAAGATTGGAATTCTGAGTATTTTCTAATCATTAATTGAAATGCTTAAAAATCTTCGACACAAAAAAAATATTTTTAGATTTCAGAACAAATTAAATCAAATGATATTTTTCGTTGGAACTCTTCTATAAATATTTGATGGCTAGTCGACAACTTAAATGAAAAAGATCAATTCACGGAAATTGATTTAAAAATTTATTACAATTTTTTGTGCGATAAGACAATTTTTTGACATTGAGATTCTGAAATAAACTTTTTGATAGATTTTACGATTGCAACTAATTAGAGTATTTGGAGGCAAGAAACCACAGTAATAAAAAGCAAGGAATTTGAATTCATCTGAATATTTTCTTGATGCAAATAGATAAAGGATCCCAAAATAAAATGAATGGACACTAAAAAATTTATCAAATTATAAAGTTGTAAACTCAAAAGATTCAAATAAATGAAATGTCGTATTTCTTCGAAGTAAAAAATAAAGTACTTAAATACAGTATTAAAGTTTTAAATCGCAATTCCATGACTTCCAAATAAAATGTCAACAAGCTCGATTTTTACGTTTATTCAATTTTAAAACTTTAAATATTTAGAAAACCTCAAAAATTCTCTGAAATTCAGCTTTCTATTCCATGCATTAATAAATGTGTGTCAATAAAAATCGCCAACAATATTTGCGATAATGAATTTTACGACAGTATTTAAATATTGGAATTATCATTTCCTCTGATTCTGTGACTTGATCTTAGACAATGATAATCAAGATTACCATTTTAATACTCTTGAAGATTTTATCAAATTTCTGATAATTATCAGCAACAAAATTATTAGCCATTAAAATCATAATTTAATTACTTGCCATCTGCCCCCGTTGAGAATTTTAAATATTAAAACCAGAATTTCAAATTAAATCTGATCATTTGATTTCTAATTGATTTGACGGCTGTTCCATAGGCAGAAAAATGTGGTTTTAAGGCAATCTACATGCCAATTTCAGTGACATTTTTATGATAATGAAGATATTGTCATGTATGAATTTCAAGGATTTGACAATTTATAGCTTTTCATCCTACGACTGTTGAAGGTGCGAATAAAATTTATCTTTGATTTTGTCTGTGTTAATCTTGACCTATTTTACAGGAATGAAGATTATTTCCATTTAAAGATGAGCTCTCTTAACCTGCTGATAGTGGCACAGAAAAAGGGATCCAGAGTCACCATAAACTTTTGTAAAGTCACTGCATGCTAAAAGTGTGAGTCGATAGTCCTATTAAGTCAGATGTGTTGCCCAGTAACAAAGCTAAGAACAACTACAAGAAAATATATGAAAATTTATTCAATATCATCCCATTCATCCGCTCAAAGATTTCTAGGACAGCTGAATTCATCTCAATAATCCAGTATAATCAAATCAAAAGAAATAAAAAGTTTGTCCCATTAAAAAAATATATTTGAACATAAAGGAAATTGGGTATGGAATAAGAATCTTAGCCTGAATAATTTACGCATTCATTCATTTTTAATTTACAAACAAAATTTTTGATAAGAAAACTTGAAAATAAATTAAGTTCAATAATACTGTTCAATGACTCGTCGTGAACTTTTTGCTAACCCACATATATGCAGGAAAAAAAATTCTGGTATCAATGAACCATTTGAACAAATTCTATTTAAAAAAATCCGCAGACACTTAAAGGCACAGACATGTTTTTGACTCATTATCGATAAGACGATGTTCTCTTTTCGCGTACATATCTCAGAGTGGCGACAGCAATAATAATCCATATATTGCATTTACTTATAATCTCATTGCTTGTCTGTGTTAGTCTGAGAGAGAATCTTCATATTTTTTCGAAAAAAAAAATATCATTGACCTCCAGAAATAATACGCCAATGATGGTGATTCTCGTTTATTAGCCCACAGACGATGTGATAAAAAAAATCTCATATGTGAAATTTCTGCGACGCAAAAACAGCAGCGAAGAAATGTAAATATTTCTCTTTCTGGAAGAAAAAAAACGGAATTTATTTATCGGCGATTAGCATTTTTTATGGAAATGAGATGAGAACGAGAAGAGGCTCGAATGGCGGGAAAATTATTGAAATTCCTACGTATGTGTTGCTTCTACGTGGCTTCATTTGTGTTTTTTCAGCTTGAAAATAATTCTGAAAATTTCCGGATTTTTTGAAGAGAAAAATATTGAAATGACCTCAGACAAAATTTTTGTTGATGCTTTTGGGGAATTTTTGTGTTCTAAAAAGTATTAAATGAATGATTAGGAATAATTCTCTGGTAGATTAGATTAAGTGTTTTATTTTTGACTGACTTAAAAATTGAACTTTGGGTTAAAAAAATTAAAATTAAAATTTGAAAGTTAATTCAGTCAAAACATTCTAATTCAAGTTTTTGAACCCTAATCAAGGTCGTATCCAGGATGTTTTTTGGGATGGAATTTTGAAATCATGGGCTTTTTGGGAGATCTCTTCTAATCATTACCCTTTTGTTTTAAACTACATAGTATTGATTTTTTTAAAAAATATATGTATATAGGGGTTCGACCCTCTGGTTACGCCCCTGACCAGAAATGATCTCTGAAATAAGCAGCCAGTGCAGTAAATGACCAAACAAATGCAAAAATTTCATCATTTTTTCTGCAAATTTTTTTTCTTCACTTCTTACATGCTAATTTATGGTTTTTAATTTAAGGAAAACGAAAGTATTTAAAGAGCAGAAAATTTTTCTTTTTCCATTGTTTTTTTTTTGCATTTTTGCAGCTACTACACATTTGCGTCTATATCACTCACACAGTATTAAGAAGCCATTGAACTTGAATTTTTTTTCATCACGAAAATGTTTGCATCTGGTTGTGTTTTTCGATATTCATTTTTTGACATTGAAATATGACTTGAGTGAGCACAAAACTAACTAACACAATTATTATGTGCAGCCATTTGAGAATCTACAAAATGCAACAAATTAGATGATTTGATTTCAATCGACCATAAAGTTGAGGATTACTCAATTGCGGCACTATATCCATTAGCACTTGCTTCCGCATCATTTGAATTTAAAGCTTGTTTCTTAGAGTGCCAATTTTTAGTAAATTGTGTTAATTGGAGATGACAAAAATTAACGAGAACTAAATACCGTTTGATACTCATATACTTTGTTGCCAAGCTTAGAAGAAGGCGTAAATTAATTTAAGTCATTTGACAATTGAAGGAAACAACTGGGTTTGTCATGATGGGTCGTAAAGCTAACGATTGAGGGAGTTAAGACCCCATTCATTGAAAGGGAAAAATCGCTGACCACTGTCTTCATCTGTCATGATTAGAGCTGAAATCAAAAACCCAAAACAACTGTTTCAACCCTCCTTTATATTATTTGATATCAGTCCCATATCACAAACATCCAAGTTAATGACCGCTGTTCATTAGAATGTGAGATACCGTTAAAAGCTGTAAAAACTGCTTTTACAGATACATTTTATGGGATGATATCTTTAAGAATTTTACGCATCATTGATGGTTTTGTAGCAATATATGTGACATTGTAACAGTAGATTAAGTCATGATGTTGTTTTCCAAGAATAACTGAATAAATTCGGAAGCCGGATTTCTTATCAAGCTTGTTCATTCTTGTATCCTAAAATTTCAAAATACAAACACCATGACCATCTTTAGTCAAACTGGATTTTAATTTATTTCACGAAAAAATCACGTAGCGCTATAAAGTCAACAAACTGTTAATAAAGAATTTTATTTGCAAACCAAATTCAAGAATTCCAAAAATAACTTACGAATGGTGAGTTTTAAAAAGCAATTAAGATGATGGCTTTTGAGTAAAAAAATTAAAATCCTTTTAAATCAATTAACGGATTAAAATATATATTATTAATTCATATTTCAAAATAATATATGACTTTATTGAGGATCAGATGCGTAACCAGGAGGTGATTATGGGGACAAATCCCTACTTGATGGGAAATATTAAACATCCCCTCTATCCCTAACAAAAGAAGTTAGCAGTATCTATCATAGCCCGAAGCAAATTGTCACATATCCTTAGATCGAATTTTTTAGAATTTTTAGATTGTTATAAAATCTAAGGCTCCCCTCTAATATAATAATAAGTGTAATATATAATAAGTGAATGATGAACGGACCTGTCTGAACCCCCTCCCTCCCTTAATGTTGGACAAAAATTTATTACAAGTACGAAATTACTTTTTGGATGTCTAGTATCCAATCCTCGAATTTTAAAAGCATTTTTTCTAAAAATCAACGATAAATTCAACCAAAACTAGCAAAAAATAAAATTTTAGACAATAAATTGCATTTTTTTCACATCTGAATGTTGAGTGGAGTGTCAAGTTTCCTAAATTAATTAACATGTTAAATAGACATCTAGTTAAGCTAGTTTTTGCATAAATAAACAAAAAAACTTCTTTTAAATGCAATAAATTTGTTGATCAAAAAATCAGATAAGATGTAAATTAGTCTCAGTCATGTGAGACTTGCGTCTCTTTTATCTTATTAATAATCTCATAAATTTAGATTATTATATAAAATTACTGCACATAAATCAAAAATAGTATATAAAATGCATCAGAATAAATTTAAGTACTAAAAATATTTCTCAACGTTCATAAAAATCACATAAATATGCAATTATGATCATTGATTTAATTGTTCATTTATGCTCAATGAAATGTCTGAATTTTGAAGGATTTTAGCGGTTTTTTTATCAAGCAGAAAATTCATTACCGCAACATAAAGGAATTAGCAATGAGTACAACCAAAGACAATGGAAAAAGTACTTGATAAATGAGCCATTGCAAAACTTATTTCCTCATTAAGCTGATATCATCATTTATTGCATATGGATGGAATACAGCCCCATTCGTGTCTGATTAATCCATAGTGAAGAGGAAACGAACAAGAAAATTTTCAGTTTATTTAAAGGAAATAAAATTAATAAAGTTATTTATAGGGGCATCTGTGGATTAAAAATTCCTTTGTGTTTTATTGTAATGCAGCGATCAGGTAAACAACACAGTTATTATTGAGTCATTTAAAATTGTTTACAATTGATAGGAAGTTAATGTTTTGCAAATTTAATGATTATTTTTATAATTGGTTGGAATCATTAGACTAGGTGCAATGTTTATGGAATGGATCCTGTTCAGGGACGTAAAAATTGTTTGAAATTCAGCAAATATCTGATTACACTCATCTAATCCAATACGGTATAATACATTCCGGCTCAATTGGAGTGGCAGTGTACTCAGCTGGATTCATCGAGTCGCTGATAACCTTATAAATTATAATTAAAGGAATGATATTCTTCTAACTCGATTGGGACCCATTGAAATGTTTATCATATGGCGATCCAAGCGGACATTATAACTTAGAACCAAATGGCCACCAAAAGGTAAATAGAAGCTACTGATTGAGCTTTTAATCACCCACATATATTTTCAATTGGTATTTCTGGTTTTTGGGGATTTTTGGAAAAAGTTGGGATGGGGATGGTGGACTATGGTTAATTTATAGCCATTTGGTAGCGACATGGTCATTATTTTCCCTGTCGTGTCCGCTTGGTTCTAAGTATACAGTCCGCTTAGCCGTCATATGATCAACATTTCAATTTATGTTGTTCTTATTTCTTTAAATAGTTACGTAATACACAAATGACCCCAAAGTCCCTCTACAAAAAAGACATCTTCAAAAATCAAAAGGAATATTAGGAAATGTCACTGACTGAGCTGTAAATTTTCATAATAAAAATCATAAAATCTTGGCTATGGATCAATCAACTTCATGATCAAGTTACCCATAAAATATAAAAGCAACGTATCATCACGTTTTGTTGAGTCAATCAACAGAAAAAAAACTAAATACGTAACAATTAAGTTTCATCAGAAAATCCTCATTGTGACTCACGATATAAAAGGAAATAAAATTGACAAAATATACAGCTCTATCGTAATGGAATTACTACATCTCAATCTCATGAAAACAGTTCTCTTTGCATCATAATAAATTTACGTCAAGTTCACATGATTTTTTTTTGCCATGAAAATTTCACCACCTTTAGAAAAAAATATTTTAATTGCAAAAAAGTCACATTGCAATGTTTATTTTGTAGTTTCGATTTAAATATACCGGCAAATTGCGATATTAAGTCATGAATTTTAGTAAATTAAAAGTCGCGACTTTTCAAGTGCAAAACTTGAAACTAAAACTAATTCTTATCATTAACTTATTGCGCAACTTTTTAAATATTATATTGTGATTTAATTAGGTGTATTGAGATGTCAATGGAATTAACTCTTGTGGGGGTATGGGGAGGGGCTAGAAGGAATAAAATAATGCTGATAAACAGATAAAAATTGATTTTTGCATTAAAACTTCATTGAAGATTTTGTACAGAAAAAATGCATAAAGAATTCTACAAGAATAATCAAGGTATATAATCACTGACCGAACCCTGACATTTTGCCCAAAAGCATTACAGTCATCACCAATTATACAACAAAAATGCAACTTGCAACAATTTAAAGAACGCATATTACAGTCTGCGCACTATGGACGAGAATAATGCATGTGTCAACAACCAGAAATACTTCTTTAGCAACTACCGTCTCATAATTAATGAGCTTCATTGCTTCCATAATTTAAATAATTACACGAATGACATGTTTCATGGTCATGATCCAATTTTCATCCATTACCAATATCACGACTGAATTTCTTGCTTGAAGTCTCTTTTATGTAATTTATAGTTATAGTTTGATAAGATTTTGCATTGTGTGGTTTTTTATCATTATATCCATATTGTCATACGGTTAATTGTTTACTTTATAAATAGCATTTGATAAGGACAAAGTTTTTATGGCTTTATGAACAATTTTTTATTAGTTTTAAACGGAATTAATTTTTGTATAAAAATATTTATATTTTTGGACATTTTGGCAAGTTGGATGGTATCTTTGTAATCTCATACCATCCACAAAATCTGTTACGGTCACTTTAAGTACAGGTGCTGGCTGCTCAGTAGCTTTAGGGTATACAATAAGGTAACCACTAGGTTTATTCAAGGTCATAACCTAAGAATACACTTGTATTACCCTAGAATATACCGAGCAAATAGCTGAAGAAAAAATATTGAACAATTGTATATAAAATTAAAAATAATTTTCTACTTGGGGATACCCTAGGGTTACCTAGAGAGACACATGATTGGCTCAGAGAATCATAATTGTATTTACAAGACCAAATAATAATTAGTGATAATGACATCAATAAAAATAAGGTTTTTAACCTCGACCCTCGATGAAACTTCAGATTGCTTTCTTCCCTCACCCCCTTAATTTTGAAAGTTATACTGAAATGACCCCATTTTTTTGCTGTCCATTTCCATCCAACCAAAAAAAGCCATTTTAATGCAAATTGCAAAATTTTAAAAATTATTTTATTAAAAGACTAGTCCAAAATAACCTCTAAGTACCCTCTTAATGATATAACGACTGCCAAATTACCAGCAATAAAGTAAACTTCACACAAGCCTATATAAAATTTCATCAAATTCATGTCTAGGCCATTATAAACCTAACTATTGCAATTTTAAATAATTCATTGCCATTTAACTGAACACTTTATTGACAAAATATTATTCAAAATTTTTTTATTTGAGTCATGACTCATGAGCAAGTCTTAAAAATTTCTTATCATTCTACGTTGTATTAAACTAGGTTGAAAGAATAATAAGTTAGTATTACGTCTTTAATATTCTTCCTGTTGAACTCATGACTGGATTAAAATTTCATCATACTTAGTATTAGATATCTAATGAAACTGCAGTTTTAATTACATTTTATCACATAACAAGAGCAGTACAAAAAGTGCGCAGTTCTGTATGGAATGTAAAACTTCTTTTATTAACGATGAGCACTCTCATTGAATTTCTTGTTGACAATCTCAAAAAAATGTTGTTTCAGATGTTTTAATCTACAATTTAATTTTATTCCGATGGGAAATTCCAACTTCTGTTTCTCAATATATGCTCAATGACATGGTGTTTTTCCAAGATGCTTGGATGAATACACGCGAAATTTATTTTTTTCAAATCGAATATTTATGAATAATATCGATAGTTATTTATCACTTTTGTTTTGTTTTTAAAAATTTTGTTCATACGTACACGTGTTCTAAGGAAATATTTAATATCCTCGAACTATTAGGGTAAAAAATGTTGAAATTTGTGCAATGTTGAAATTTGTGCGCTCACATGAAAATTAAAAATGTTCAATTACGCCCAAAATCCTCTTCTTAAAATAAACATTGAATGGCAATTCGGTGTAAAACAGTTGTAGAAATGTTTTTGTATCTTTTTGGACAGGCGTAAAGCTTTTATCAGCTTAAAACTTGAGAAATACAAAATCCCATACAAAATGAAAATTTCAATTCTTTTAATTTTTTGGACAAACCCAGTGCTTCTGCTTTACATTTTGGAATTGAAAAATAAAATTTCGATGCTGCTTCATCAATTCAAAAAGTTTTTGGTTCAAAAATGTCTTTGGAAGTGCTTTAAAAATTGATTTCAAAATGGATTGTTTTTAAATGTTGAAATTTGTGCAAAAATTTTTGACAAATTTTGAAATTTGTGCAATTTTTATCGCAGTATTCAACGAAATTTTTTTGTCAACAATAAATATTTTTTACACTAAAAATATGCGATTTAAATCATTATTGAAGATAAGCTTTAGTGGAAGTGCCAAAATCGTCAAGATGATAATAATAAAAAATTTGTCAGTCAAAATTTCGACAAAAATCAAGAAAACGCAAAAAATAATATTGAATAGCCGAAGCATGTTTACTTCCGAAAAAGTCAAGGATTTCCATAGAGGAGTTAGAATTTATGAAGAGAAACAAGAAGATACCGTAAAACTTATGATTGTTTTTATTTTGCATTTAATAAATAAAATTTTGATACATGATTAAAGAAATTGCTCATTGAAATTGTTCTTGACTTGCTTCTTGATATTAAATTCTTGCATTTAATTACATCAGCCAGTACCAACTCAGCCAAAATTTGAAAATTTGTATCAGTTCTTGAAAAAAACTTCCGAAAGTGATACATCAGTCGCCAATTTTTTGAAATTTTTAGTTTGAAATTGATTAAGGTCGATTCTATACAATTCCTTGATAATTTCTTGAAAAAAATTCATTTTTGTTCTCAAAAAAATCTGTAAACAAATTGTTTGTTTACACTTTTTTGCTTAAAAATGTCAAAGGTTGCTATTAAAAATGTGCACAAATTTCAACATTTTTTTGCACAAATTTTAAAATTTCCGCACAAATTTCAACATTTGACCAAAAATGTCAAATTTCTCTTCCTGTAAGCAAGAAAGCCTGAATAAAGAATTTCAAAATGAAAATTTCTACAATTTCTGATCTTTTAAGACCATTTTCAAATTTCTACATTAAGCCAATAAAAAGTTACAAGCAAATGAAATCTTCAAGTGCAAAACCACACAAATTTCAACATTTTTTACCCTATTTGAATGTATTCTAGACTTTTAATTATTATAACAATTACTGATTCTATTGCCAATCAATTCTATTAATAGGGATTCCTGGTCTTCGTCGCCCAGGACCAAATCAGAAATTTGTGGAACGGTGAATAAAATTGAGCTCCCTTTAAATTGAATCTTTTTGGAGCCCCCATATCATGCCACTGATTTGGTTGAACGATTCTTTTCAGATTCCACAGAAGTGAAGTTTCTTTTGAAATGCAAATTTAAAAAAATCAAAAAATCAAAAATATATAAATGAGGATTAACATTTGAGAAAATTACACAACAAAGGGGAAGCAAGAGAGGGGCGTATTCAGGGAGGGGTTTTGTGGGTCAAAACCCTTACCTTTTTTGGAAATTTTTTCAATTTGCTAGAGTTTTTTAAGAAAAAAATACCAAACCCCCCTTAATTTTCCCTTGCATACAAAAAAATTTCAAAACCCCTCCCTCAAAAAGTTTCTGGATACGCCCCTGAAGCAAAGGAAATTGGAGCCCCAACTTCCCAAAACTAGTCTCCTTTAACATCTTTTTTTCTACAAATTATCAAATTTTCTTTACAAGAACAATCCACATAACCTTGAAACAGAAGAGAATCTAGGCAATTAAATATGATATTTATTTATAATCTTATCAGAAAAACAATCAAATAATTAAATATTTTTCTAGCTCCATTACTCATGTTGATTCCGCATACTTCAAATAGTTCACTCAACGATTTATCAAAGTCAAAATAATGAGAAGCACGCGAATCACTCTTTTTTTCCTCATCAGATGAACTCATTGATTATGTGATTGCTCTACACATGTGCTCCATATATTATTATATTTTCAATGTTATGATCATCTTTCCTGAAATAAATAAATTTGCTCTATATATTTATGCCAAAACAACAACAAAATTAAACATTTATTCAGCCCCAGCAAAGTTAATAAATACGTGTAAAATAAAGTAGGAATGTTGGATTAATTTGATAACTGTTACTTCATTCGAATAAATAAAATAAATTATTTAACACGAAAAATTTGCAATAAAATTCTTCTCTCCTACTTTGTGTAATTAAATGCGTAAATGGAATTAATGAATTTTAATGGACACGCATTAAGACTTTACATGCACACATTGATTGAGATAATTTTCATACTCTACGTAATAATCGTATTAAGAATTGCATTTTGAGAAGTGTGCGAAAATTGAGATTTTCTGGCTAAAAATGCAATAAAAAATTTCGAATGATCCTGAACTGAGCTTTAATGTCGTTAGCAGAATTAGGTTATGGGAGCTATTTGGAATTAAATAAATTAAAATTGGTGTGAATATGATAATAGTAAATTTAGTTTCATCAGAATTAAGATTTCTAGGATCTTCTTTCACACTTTGACGAAACAGTAGCCAAATATATAGCCAATTGATTATGGGTCAAGATTAGTCACACGCTAAGAAAAGACCTTGAAGATATAAAGATTCAAAAGTTAGATTCAAAGGTTTAATGGATGCCCTAAACTTGACAGTGAAGTAAAAGGACATCATCATCATTTGTATGGCTTAGCTTTGTTAGGTCGTAAATTTATCAAGAAAATACCCTAAATAGTATTTTCATTGGGATTTTTTTCAGATTGCCTTGGTGTCTAGAAAAACATTTTTGCATTTCGTAATAAGTGAACCCTTGGACCTTCGATACACAGCTGGTACAAGCTAACTTTTAAATGCTACTTCATAAAACTAATCGCAATAATTAACCATATTTCAGCCACAATACATCATACATTTCGACCACCAGACGCCCCTGTCATTATTCAACTGTAGAGCAATTTGTCAACAGCAATTTATCGCATCTTGCTAATTGTGTAAATGTCACTAATTCCAATAAAAATCTGTGTCATACGTTCGAATCTCGATGTCCATTTTTAAAAAGTCTAAAACTTATTCATTTATGCATGTTTAATTTATTTTAAGATCATTGTAACAATTATATCTCTCTCCTTGTCTGCCATTGAAGATGCTAGCCTTAGTATTGCAATGATTTATTACTCACATCATTATGCGAATAAGCAACAACACTCACGAAAAATAAAAAGATGTCATTCGCATTTTGAGTAATTGCATTCGACCACAATTGGAAATTTATTTTTTTCATGACCTGCCCAAATACAGCATACTTAACATGGAATTTGTATATTTCCAAGTTGTAAATATTTTTACACTACCATATTGGAGTGGAATTGTCGCCGATAATGTTAAAAAGAGTAGTCGATTATGCAATTTAAGGCAATGATATGTGAACTTTTCATTTTAAATTCAATTTTTATGAATAATTTATATGCAAAATAATTGTCTGTATTCTGTACACATAAGTCATTAGCTGCATGCAATGTAGGCTGACTGCTAACAAAGGAATCATGTTTGATTATTTATTTTCGATTTACTTGATAATTAAGTGAGGAAGATGATCGCAGATGTGCATGTAGAATGATGCAGCGAATATATAGAAATTTGTTATTTAAGTAACATGGATAGCTTTTATCAATGACATCCAAAGTTCTCTCGATTAATTTTGATTTCAAAAAATGTATTAAATCTAAAGTAAATTAATTAAGTGACATTTTTGAAAATAATTTTATTTCACCATTTGTTTCTTTCTATGAAAAATTTGTGATAAGGATGGGAGGGGGTTTTGAAAAACATTTTTTAGCGTGACGTAATTTGAAAACGACCCCTAACTTAGAGTTTGATTTAATTTGTGCTAAACTTCATATGCTAGGCTGGTTGACTGAGTCATTACTCGTGTGAAGTTGGCCGGAAAATCCTAGCCGGAATTTCGGCCGACCATTTCGGCCGAAATTTTAATTTTTACATATTCCGATTAACCGGCTTACGTATTTCGGCCGACCAAATTTTTCGGCCGACCACTTTTTCGGCCGACCAGTTTTTTCGGCAGACTAGAATTTCGGCCGACCAGTGTTTTCGGCCGACCACTTTTTTAACAATGAGATTTGAACTCGGGTCCTTTGAAAACAAAAAAAAATTGCACGTCTTCTTCCCATTTGAGACACGGCTGCAATATTTAATTATTGTGATATATGACCAAATGTTGTATTTGAATAATGGAAGAAATTATTTGTCACAAAAATAAATAGTTTTTAAAAATAGTTTTGGATACAAATTATATACTTCACAAGACAAGTTTTTGTTAAATTTCGGCCGACCAAATTTTTTTCTAAGATTTGATCAATTCAATCTTTGAAAGCAAAAAATAAACTTTACTACTTAACCCTCTGTTGGTAAATTTAATACTAACATAATTTGTCAAAATACTATACTTTAACTGAAACGTTTAATATTAAATTTATTTTTGCAGGTAAAGTTAAATTTTAAATTTTTCTCGCTGTGTTTTTAATACCACAGAAACTATTTTTAATAATATATTGCTATGAAATGCTAATTCTGTGACTAAAGCTTTTTAAAATATTTTTTGGTAAAGCTAGTTGATAATTTAAATTTTTATCATTATATTATAAAATATACACTATTTTCAAGCTTGTTCTATCCCTTTTTTTAAAAAAAAACCAAAATCTTCACTTGAACCATAAGTTTTTGTGTCTATTTTTAAAATAAAGTGGTGGTGGGGTTCGATCCCAGGGAATGTCTAGTCGGATTTGGGTGCTTTTTCACTGTTCTAGCCACATTACTCGGTTTGTGTGTTGTCTGCACACAAATTGTGGTTAGGTACATTGTATTGATATACCCTGGTTCATGCAATGTGCAGAGTTACGAAACAATTTGCTAAAGTAGGTTGTTTCAAAAAGCAAAACAAATTCTATTCTTTACGAATAAAAAAAAGGCGACAAGAAAAATTTTTGACCGGAAAAAATGAAAAAAAGCACTTTTCGTAAATGTAAATGAAAGTTTCTATTTATCGTCACAATTTATTATTAAAGATTATACACTATTAGAAAGGTAATTGAATTAGCTTTAAAATGGGGTTAGTTAGTTATTGAAGAAGTTTCTAATTGGTAGTCCACTAACTTTATCAAAAAATATTTTAAAAAGCTTTAGTCACAGAATTAGCATTTCATAGCAATATATTATTAAAAATAGTTTCTGTGGTATTAAAAACACAGCGAGAAAAATTTAAAATTTAACTTTACCTGCAAAAATAAATTCAATATTAAACGTTTCAGTTAAAGTATAGTATTTTGACAAATTATGTTAGTATTAAATTTACCAACAGAGGGTTAAGTAGTAAAGTTTATTTTTTGCTTTCAAAGATTGAATTGATCAAATCTTAGAAAAAAATTTGGTCGGCCGAAATTTAACAAAAACTTGTCTTGTGAAGTATATAATTTGTATCCAAAACTATTTTTAAAAACTATTTATTTTCGTGACAAATAATTTCTTCCATTATTCAAATACAACATTTGGTCATATATCACAATAATTAAATATTGCAGGCGTGTCTCAAATGGGAAGAAGACGTGCAATTTTTTTTTGTTTTCAAAGGACCCGAGTTCAAATCTCATTGTTAAAAAAGTGGTCGGCCGAAAACACTGGTCGGCCGAAATTCTAGTCTGCCGAAAAAACTGGTCGGCCGAAAAAGTGGTCGGCCGAAAAATTTGGTCGGCCGAAATACGTAAGCCGGTTAATCGGAATATGTAAAAATTAAAATTTCGGCCGAAATGGTCGGCCGAAATTCCGGCTAGGATTTTCCGGCCAACTTCACACGAGTTGAGTCATTGAGATCTAGGAAAAGGAAGCATGCAAGATACTTGGAATTTACTTTAATCATTTGATAGCTGGTATGCTCGAGGCCTGGTTCACGAAAAAAATGTTTTTGAAAATCAAAGACTTTTTTTAATGATCTGTAACCCAACTTGGAATAGATTAATTAAACAAATTTTACGTACTTTTTCATCTTCCTGCTGTTGATTTTCTAAGTCATATTGAGGCTTATTTCATTATGTATATCTTTACTTCCTGGACTTTTACTTCCTACATTCAATTTCACTTAAAATAATGTTAAAAGTTTTGGAACTTTTCGATTTTATCCTGGCTTACCTTTCTCGTTTTGACTGAAATTTCAACAGAAGTAGACTGCTTAGACAGCATGATGTGAAGAAACTGATTTAAACTACGTTAATTCTGTGAATTAATCAGATTTCAATTTCGTGGATTTTTCAAAACGTAAACAAATCAGCATATTTAAAAAAGTTCAATTGAGGCCTGCTGTAGCACATTCACAAATGTTGTGGATCATTAAAGCATTTAAATATGAAAAAGTGTGAAGTCAAAAAAAATTGTCAAAATAGATCAAAATTCTTAATTAATCTCAGTTACCATTGACTTTTCTTTTCTTTGCAATTTTCTTCAGTTTAATTTAGATCGTCAAAGACACAAGACGTGTTTTAAAAATTTCGTGTCGCGAATTGTATTGTGATGTTGTAATTGTACAAAAGTGTTGGAATTGTATGCATCTTAAGAAAAATAAACGTTATCAGAACTCAAGACTGAAAAGTTTTAAAAAAGATTGTTTAGTGAGCTGTGAAAGTGAATGAAAGCAGAGAAGACACAATTCAAGAAAGAAGTCCATTTGAAGCTGAAATAAAAACTACACGAGAAATGAATGAACACACTGAACAGGATTAAGATAAGTGTTAAGGATTAATTCTTTTATTTACGATCTGGAATTGTAAAAACGTCAAAGCTTCCTTTGATTAAATTTGAATTATTTTTTTCGTGTATTTTCCCAATTGCATCGGATTTATCTGAGAGTAAAGTTCTTTGTTCAGGTTCAGGACTAACGTATTTGCGACGGGCTTGGTATTTAACCTAACATGTTTTCAAATGACTTAATTTGCTGAAAGTTTTTAATTTATTTATTTTATTCAGTCATTCTCTTAAATCGTGCTACAATGTTCTGAAAACCGTAAATCGCTACGATTTTTACTTAACAATAATTCCTTAAAACTTTATATGATTTATAAGCTCAGATATACAGCGCATAATCTTCTCAAAGCAGTTGTGTGTCCAACAGCCAATTAAATATTCAAATCTTAGATTCATGTCAGCTCTTGTTCCAATATAATCAGCATGTTACAACATGACCAGGTCCGTTCTATAAAAGCCCTCAAAGGTGAATTTACAGCTCTCGTATCTTGCTCTTTCTAACTACATCATTCATGACCCGTTCTCACATCTCACGTTGCCTAATTCTTTAATTTTCTATCAATGAAACTGCTAAATGATCTCTTAAACGAGCATGAAGTGGATGGAATGCAAGCTATAGGAAGGCAAATAGATTTCGAACATAAAAGAAAACTTATCAATGTTAAAAGAGTCATGTGACGTTGCCTCGTTCCTTTTCTCAGTTACTTCATTCTCAAAAACACATTGAATATTTAAATCTCCTTTCATTAATAGTGGGGATTTTATTAGATACGGTAACAGATTGCCACACTTATTTACCAAGTTTTAATTTCGATGTTAATTATATTTCTTATACTTTCTAACCCTCTTGTTTTTCTCTCCATTCTGAACTACGATATTCAATTCAAATAGCTTCATATTTGCTACCAAATGTTACTTTTCTTCTTTTTTTGTTTGAGATAAAAAAAATTAAATTAAATACCTGAAATAATTTCTGATTCCAAGATTTTTGTTAGATTGTTAAAAAGATTGTTTAGGAGATTGCTCTATTGAGATAGAAAATATTAAAAACTTTGTTGAATTGAGGTTCATCCTTTCTAAATTTTCCTCTAACCTGTCGGCCTGATTGCATTTTACTTTGTTGTCATTTGCATAAATTTTCGGCTAAATTTAATGTACAGTGTTTCAAGGGCAACATCCAAATTAGATTTGTTAAAAGCAGGGTGATTTGGAAACGAGCATGAAACCGTACAGATTTTGTTTATTCTTGATGGAAAACTTGTTACAAGAAAGGAGGAGGGAGTCTAAAGCCTCGTTTTTTGTATAACATAAGTGAGCGACTCCATATTTTAATTGACATAGTTTTAAATCTTCTTAATCTCAATAGAAAATAAGCCAGAATTACGTAAGATTTAAAAAAACTACTTCTCTTAAATTTGTTTTCATTGCAAGCATCAATAGATTCTTTTAAAAATTACTTTTTACAGTTTACTTTTAAAATGATGACTATGATTTTTTCCACAAAAATTGATCAAAAGTTCTTTTTGGTTTCTTAAAATATGAATTGCGTAAATTTGAATGATTATCAACATTGATATGCAAAGGAGACAATGAGTGTTGAAGGAATTCGACACTGAGAATTCCATAGTGTGGTAAAATATTAAATTTACCACAAAATCTCTCCCTCGAAAAATTTTCCTTAAAAAGATCCCTGGTCATTTTTGTAAATCAATACTTAGGGATCGTTCACTTATTACGTTACGCAAAAAAACGAAATTTTAGACCACCCCCTCCCCCCCTTGTTACAAATTTTCCAAGAAAAAAATTTTTCTTTGTTTGACCTGTTACAAAATCTCAGACCCCCCTCCCCCCTAAAAAGCGAACGTAATAAGTGAACGACCCCTTACCTTAAAACTTATTGGAGTATTTTTTAGTTCCTACTTGATTATGTTGCGAATACAATCAGCTGACTTATCCAGATTATTTTTACCTTGTATACACTTATTTTCGTATTAGTTTGTTCCTGATTCCAATCGTGATGCATTGAAAGTTTTCATCGTCGAAATGTTATTAATGAACTTCCAGTCTTCGGGTTACTTTTCCTCCACTTGTCCTCCGCTTGTTATCATTGTTCTTCTTAATCTTGACTGCTTTCCTTTTCCTTGGAATTATCTTCACACTCTCTCGTTCGGCTTATTGTTTGTCTAAATCTATTATAAGTGGAATGGCTTTGCCGACCAGATTGTGGATCAATCGAACCATGTCTTCTTTGAATTATGTTCATATAATGACTAGACTCATCAAAATTAATTAGTCCAACGTACTCGTCACTGGATGATGAACTGTCAGAATCATAATCAGTTGAATAGCTCGTAAAGGATGAAGAAGAATTATATTCGCTAAGATCAGCATAGAATATAGTATACGAGTATGAGGCTTTCTTACGACGATCAAATAAGGAAGCAGCTTCACGAACGTAACACATAAAGTCGCGAGATGTTTTACGAAGCTTATTGATGATATATCATTTCGGAACTTTTGTATCTATCATCGAAAAATTCTGACATTTGGTGAACAAGAAGCTCTTATGAAGTGATGTAATTTCCTGACCATTTTGCTCAGAAATGAAACGATAATCAGGCATTAACAATTCAGTCGAAATTTTTCGATAAGATGGTAAAATAGAATTCGAAATTGCTTTGTCGATCAAGTTATGGATCAATCGAACCATGTCGTCTTTGATATGCTGCTTTACTCGTATACTCTATTTTATGCTGATCTTAGCGAATATAATTCTTCTTCATCCTTTACGAGCTATTCAACTGATTATGATTCTGACAGTTCATCATCCAGTGACGAGTACGTTGGACTAATTAATTCTGATGAGTCTAGTCCTAACTCAAGAGCTTTCCAAAAATAAATAACATGTTATAGTTTTTATATAGATTTAAGGTTTTATTAACTCAAAACCAAAAAATTTCTGAGTCCCATTTTTATGTGGAAAGACTCAAATAAGGATGCAGCTTCACGAACGTAACACATAATGTCGCGAGATGTATTCTGAAGCTTCCTTATGATGTTCCATTTTGGAACCTTTTGTATAAATCAGCGATACGTTTTGACATTTTGTGAACAAGAAGCTCTTATGAAAAGATCTCATTTCCTGAACATTTTGTTGTGAAATTGACCGAGGGTTGTTCTTGAATAACCCAGAATTCTTCCTGTCGGGCTCATTGCCATTAATACCATTTTGTTTCAGATTCTTCGTGATCTCACGATTCAGAAAATCTATGCTTTGTTATAGGAATGATGCAGTTCAGAGGCAACAATGAAATCTTTTAAAGCAGAATTTTTTCCTTTTCCTCAACTTTTCCTCTCTGGAGAATTTTTTGTGAGGTGTTGACTCTTTGAATTTAGAAATCGAAATGAATTAAATTTCTTTGGTGGCACTCCTATTTATAGATTTTTGGAGGCTGAAGAAATTTTGAAAAAATTTCCGTTAATTTTTCGAAAAATCAAAAAATTTTCTCAAAAAGTCATAAAATGTCGAGAAATAAAAATAATAATTTGAAGCCCAGCTGCATAGTGGGGACATAACTAGGCTCAACTGTCTATCGTATTATTTTGAAAATAATCAAAGGAACAAATTTAAATTAAATTATTTTGTAAAACAAGCTTACTACGAGTCTTTCTGAAGAAGATTCAAGTAAGTGGTATAGAACGGGGTATATCCTACTGACTGGAACTGCCAATTTTTTTTATTCAATTTCTCGACATTTCATGACTTTTCTGACATGTGCTCAGATCTCTGGAACCAAGCACTTCCGCTACTTCCTTTAGGTCACTGATTTCATATTGATGGCAGTTCCTTATAAAAACAGCACATATTTTTGTTTTGAAAGTACAATAAATGGAGAATTTCACAGAGTTCTGCGATCAAAAATTTATTCTTTATAAAAAATTAAAATATTTTTTTTAACATTTTGTCTTGTGCCGTAAAACAGTTACATAGTTAAATGTAGTGATGATCAAGCTAATTTGTCTTGTGAAATGCTTTTTAACCAAAATTTCAGGTCCGATTTAAAAATTCGAATTTTATTCGCAGAAAATCTGGAATGTGTTAGCAAGAGCACTTGTAAAGAAGAATAAAGCTGACCAAAATGGACAGAAAGAGCTCTATTCGTTTGGCTACTTTACGGATGCTCCTGATTTGCCTTTTCGTCCGCGTAAAAATCAATGTCTCGATTTTCATACTTTTTTTAAATATTTTAATGCTAATTGCATTGCTATTAACATTGAAATCATAACGGTTAATTGGAATCGATTGCCATAGCAGTGAACGATTGTTTTTAGTCAATTTCTTGCTGGGGCTTCAATTATTTGTAATTATTCATTTTCACAACAGAAATTGTATATCTCAATTAACAATTATTAGGTCTGATAACGTTTTTAGTAACGTGAGAATAATCGTTCATATGCATTCCTTATCACATGAAATCACATAAATTATTCACTTTCGTGTGCATGTGATGAGAGATTTAGATTCAATAAATTGTAATGGGATACGTGTTACATTCGATTTTTGTAGAGCTTAATTTATTGGGTTTTGTGACTGATTACAATAGCACATGTCGAACATGTAACAAGAGATTCGATATCCATTTGACCAACGTAAGTTAAGTCTTATTATTATATCATGACTTTCATGACACCTCGGGTTGAATTGTAAGCTATGAGTGTTTATTTTAAGGAAGTATCTCATTTCTTTAGCTTTATTTTGAGTTGCATGATTTTTGTTACAGCTTTTATGTTGAAAATTGTACTTCAAAAGTTTCGACTTACTTTTTAAGTGGATATTAAAATCTTTTGGAGTTGACCTAGTTGACTGTGTTACAAATTTCTTTTTCTAATGAACTTCTTCACAGCTCTTTCATTAGAAAATTGAGTAAATAGAATCTTTCTGAAGTGCTTTGTAGTTTTACTAAATATCAAGTTGTTTGATGTGAATTATCTTGGAATCCTATAATTGGAAGTTAATTGAGTATTGCTGAATTTTCCTAGAACTACTTAAATCTAATTTAATTGAGTTTAGGTATTTCTAGGGCAGCATACAGGGCTTTTGGAGTAACAAGCAGGTTTAAATAGTTTTGGGTCATTTTGGCTCATGTAAAAGGATGTGTGGTTTGCTACCCAATCATTCTCATGACCACTCCATCATTAGTGACTTCACTAAACTGGTACAGATCAATTATGATCCATATTTTCAATTATAGTTCCTCAGCTTTGGTGTGAAACAGGGAAACTCAGGATTAATCCAGAAAAATCAAGCACCAGGATTCATTCGTTTGATTTCATCCGTAACGTTCATCCGTAACGTTCAAAACGTACAGAATGGTTCATGATGGTATTACCCACATCACACTTACACGTTCATAAGATCCAAAAGAGTGAATCTGGATCTTTCAATAGAATACCATCTCTCCGTCAACTGATTTATTGTTAAAAATGTTGAAAATGTCTCTGTATAGCTTAAAAACTCCAATCGTTCCAAACTCAATTATACACGAGCCCAGGGGCGTATCCAGGAATTTTTTTTGGGTTTTGACACCGAAACCCCCCCCCCCCTGAATACGCCCCTGCACGAGCCTTAAAAGTATGTCTCTTTTGGTGTATCACAAGCCATACATAACAAATTTCGCTACAAATTGATATTGGCTTTTATTTTTTCATGTCAAAATCAATTAAACTTTTATTTTATTGAGAGCGAAACACACTTCACATGTTTGGTGACAAACGTCTCATAAATATTCATGATTTGAACGTGATTTTGTGAAAGAAAATGTCTTCAATGAAAAACGTGATGAATAAAGTTCTTGCTGACGATTGAAATGTAGAAAAAAGTGTCAACAAGTTGCTAATTTTCGTTCCGATTGTGTTTATTTCTCTCTCGTATTGCTTTATCAATTTGTTTGTAAAAAAATTATGAAAGGACTTTGAATTGTTCCACATCAAGGATTGCAATCATAACAAATGAACTAGTTTCCCAACTTTGTAGGACTTGGTAATGGAATCGTGATAAAGTAATTGGGAGGTATGGATTATGGGAAATTAGTACAACTATCAATGCTTTAAAAAGGTCAACAAATTTATTTTGCAATGCATTATTGCGCAGTTAAAAAAAGCAATTAATTTTTTTAAGTGTCATTAATATTTCTAATAAAATTCATTATTATTTAATTTAATTAAAATGTGGTTTTAAGAATGCAAATGCAGGGGTGTATCTAGTGGGTCTATCAGGGGTATAAACCAACCCCCCCCCCCAAAAAAAAATAATATTTCCTTGATACGGCCCTGTACTACTAAACAAAAAATGAATTTCAATTATTATAAATCTGAAAACCACAACGTGGTGTCAAAGTTGCACGCAAAGTTAAAAATAAGGGGTCATTCATATATGACGTCCACAATTTAGGGGGGAGGGGGATCTGAGATTTTGTGATACCTTCTTACAAAAGAAATTTTTTGAATGACAATTTTGTGACAAGGGGGGAGGGGGTCTAAAAATCCCATTTTTTGATGGACGTCATTTATGAACGACCCCCAAGTCAGAATAAATCATAAAGCTTTTGTGAGAGACAAATTAACTTATCAGAAACATCACACATAATCATAAGGGTTCGTTCACTTATTACGTTACGTAAAAACATGAATTGTTATTCCCCCCTTGTTACAAATTTTCCACGAAAAAATATCTTTTGTTTGATCTGTTACAAAATCTCAGACACCCTCCCCCTTAAAAAAGAACCTATTAAGTGAACGACCACTAAGACACAAAATTTAATTTAATTTGTTCAAAGCTGCAACAATGTTGCCGCAAAATAACACATTATGATCACGAGAGTTGCGGCAAATCATAGGCCATTAATAAATTAATGCAATTTATTTGTTGAGTCAGATGCATATGGCTATGTAAAGTGTCTGTTGAGTATGTACAAACTAAATTAAATTTACATGCATCAACCATTCTTGTTATTTCTCAATTTATTCGTACAGAGACATGAATAATTTATCAATATGTCAATAAATGGAATCAATAAAATGTTTGCCATTTTTAAATACAAATTAGAAGTTGATTTCAATTATACAATGTCTCATGAATTGATGATCGTGTTGTTTTTAAAAGCACGTGGTAAAACGTAACTGTCATTTCAAATTCAAATCGTTACGTAAAGCCTACGTAAATAAGTTCTACGTTACGTTTTCTTTGTATTTTCATAAACAAACTTTAATTTACATTTATTTCGTGGTTTACCTGCTTAAAATCTTAATAATTTCTTGGATTTTGGATACATAAAGACATTCAGCATCAAATAATCTCAAAAAGTTCATCGTGTTTGTTGGAAATAATCAAAAAATCTTAAAAATTTTATAATTTCACAAAAAAGTCATTAACTGAACAAAAATGACAACCGCAGCCAGACCAACATTTGATACAGCAAAAGGAGGATCCAATAGAGGAGAAAAGGATCTTTCAGCATTATCAAAACAATATTCCAGCCGTGATTTGCCATCTCATACTAAACTTAAATACAGGTAAATAATATTTCTGGTAATTTTAACAAAGTTTAGGCTTACTGGATCATGATTAAATGATTCAAAGCAGTGATATTTTGAGGTTTGTGAACAAAACGAAAGTTCCACTGGATCATGTCAGTTACTTTTGAGCTACTGGATCTTTCAAACATTTTACTAAGTTCACTGGATCTTTGGTTTGTGGATTTTTCATAATATATCCCTCTAAGTCTCATTTCTAATTATTATTATTATTATTAATGAATGCTTAATGCTTATTAATGAATAATTATTTAATTATTAATTGTTTCATATTTTAGAGAAACTGGACAAGGAACCAATGATGAAATCCGCAGCCGTGACCTCCGCAAAGAATTGGAAGAACGTGAGACATCAAGCAAATCATCTTCGTCATCATCAAAACAAGCAACAGTTATTCGCAGAGCTTTAGAAGCAAATACTAAACGTCAAAAATTAGAACAAAATCCAGATGCTGACGATCCAGTTGAAAGTGACAATTCTGATGATTCCGACTCTGATGACGATACAGCAGCACTTCTTGCAGAATTGAATAAAATTAAACGTGAGCGCGCTATAGATAATGCAAAAAAGGAAGCAGAAAAGGTTCAAGAAGAGGAAAAAATTCGTATGGAGAACATTCTTAGTGGAAATCCTTTATTGAACTATACAGCAGCGCCAAAAGGAAGTGCAAAAGTGAAAAGACGATGGAATGATGATGTTGTATTTAAAAATTGCGCTCGAACAGAAGTCGAAAAGGACGGTAGCTTTATCAATGATTCCCTTCGTTCCGAGTTCCACAAAAAATTCATGGATAAATATATTAAGTAAATTGCTCTTGTTAAATTAAATTTTCTGTAACTTAAGCTTAAAAAAATAATAAAATCATTTTTTTGACATCTAATTTGCATATTTTAATGACAGATGTTAAAACTTTCAAAAGGTCTCGAAGACATGCACGATCATAAAGCTGATTAATTAGAAAATGCATTTATTTTTTTGCATATTACGGTGCAATCTTGTCAACCGAGACGCATTTGAAAGCGATAAGATCGACGCAAGTGGCAATTAAATGCATTCATACTTCAATATTGTTCAATTGATAAGAACGTGTAAAATTTAAATTGGCTGTAATGATTATGAATATGAAACTTGTTGATTACGACTGACATGGTGACTAGGACTTACTTTCATGAATTTTAGTGTCATGACAAATTTGTTTAATTTTCGGTTGAATTTTTTTTGAATTTTAACGGTTTTTAAAAATTTAAATTAGTCATTTTCTGCTTCATTTTTCAAAATTTTTTTGGCGGTTAATCGAACAAAAAATTCGATTTAAAGTTTAACTAAGTTGCAGGACTTTTTAATTTATTTATAAAAGTTTATTACTTATTTGACAGCCATTAAGCATGTAACCAGCAAAACGACTAATTTTCAAACTTCCAGTCCAACATAATTCGAAAGGAAAATTCTCACTGGAAGTAAAACAATCACGAGTACATTCAACGTAAAAGGAAAATCAATATCGATTTTTCGAAAGCAAAAAAAGACAAGAATTCGTACAGACATGCGCATTTAATCCCTAAACATGCTGAAACGGAAATTTGAAAAAATAAAATATCTTATCTCATCATTTCATTAAAGAAAATGCCCTACATAAGTGAATTTATTGCATTTAGTCAATTGATGTGATAACACTATATCCTTTCACATCCCATGGGATTCAACTAATTTATATAGATCGCTAAAAATGAATTATATCGAAATTATTTTGCGCGCCTAAAATTAAGTTTTATGAAAATTAAAATAATTTTTTGTGTGTTCTGGATGTGAAAAAAACAAAATAAAATTTTCACAATGAACTCATGGATATAAACACACATACATATGGAATTTGATATCTTACCATCAACCGAATTTTCATATCAAAATGAGAAGAACAAAAAGGAATTTGAGAAAAAGGAACCGAGAGAGAAAACTTTTCATTTGAGAGCGTAACATTCACCCTCAACATATTATTTATCATCCATCCACTACACATCGTAGACATTTTCCATCCACGCTACCCGAAAAAATAACATATATATACAGCGAGTCAAGTCAACCACCCTCACTGAGAAAACCGTGAGAGAGAGACGTACGTGTAGTATTTATATCATGTTATTTTTTTTTTTTTGAATAAAAAAAGGTTTACTTGGATTTTTTGGAAGAGAGTGAGCATAACAGTTTTTACGACTCAATCGAATCGTAGACAAGAAAAAATATTCTAGAGAAAAAAAAATATTTATTCAGTTTTGAAGAATATCCGCGGAGTGAGTGTGGTAAGATGAAAAATATTGTCAATAATTGTGAATATTTACTTGAAAAAAAGCCTTTATGAATTGAAATTATTGTGGATAATTTAATTAACAAAAGGAACTTTATAGCATCCAATAAATCTACGCTTTAGAAAAAATTTGAATTTAGAAGGAAAATTTTCCTTTTTGTAGCCGTGAAAAAAAAGTTTCTTTTTTATTGTGCTGGTGAGAAGAAGTTTTACAAATGGACACACACCAATACAAGTGAACAAAGTGCCATTCAGGATGATTCAGAATCAGAACATATAGTATCCGAAATTTGTGGACAATTGTGATTTTTTGTGCTGTGTTTCTCACTCTCTCTCGTGTATGATACAATTGAATATGCAAAAAAAATAGATGTATGAGAATGGATTTAAATTAATTTCTATGGATGGCTGGATATGAATGTGTGTGGGGGAAAAAAATTTTATCATATAGAAATGGGATTCTATATCTCAATAATTTTACTATTCATTGACTCATTCTTTCGCGTTTCTATTTCATTGCTACCTTACATCCTCAACTTAAATTCAAACCTTATTCTTCGTCTATTTCTCCTCCCAAAATATTTTGCATAAACCTTCATGCAAGAGTAAACAGATAAAGTTAGTGAAAAATAAAGTTAAATGGCAATGACCGTAATCAATGGATTTGAACTTTTTATCCTCCCTTCAATAGTTGTGTCATGACTCACAATTTATAATATTTTACTCACCATCCATCCACTTTAACTAGTTAAGCATGATTTTTTGGTAATATGAGTGGGAACTGTGGATTAATTTTGAGTGCTTTGGGTTACTGATGTGGTAAGAAACTGTGCTTGATAAGATAATGCTAAAGGTGAATAGTTCAAATGAGTATACTTGACTGATGGGATTAATTGAAGGAGTATGAGTGTGAATTGGTCTTGAACTATAATTTTAGAGTTGAGGCATCGCTTAATGGTTATCTGGGTAAAATTATAAAGATATAGATTTATTGTCATATTCAGGGGTGTCATCAATTTTGAAGGCTGTATTCAAGGTGGGGGAACTCAGGATTAATCCCTAGAAATCATACGGATTCCGAGCTTCAAATACCTTAGTGATTCATCGATTTTTCTCAGAGATGAAACTTCCTTGCTCAGGAACTTTTCGTGATTAATCCTGAGTTAGCTGTATTATTACTGGAAAAACAACTTAAAATTTAAACATATTTTTCAATATGAACCAACTTTTAAGTTGCTATTAAGAGTGAAAATTCAATTAAATTAGTAATTGCATTAAATTAAAGCAGCTCATTTGAATGAATAACTTTGTAAGTTTGTTAGTTTTACAGTTTTTTCTCACCTCAGCCTCATAAACTGTTATGGATGGTTCACAAAAGCTGGAGCTATATTGACACTGTTGAGAATATATCAACGGTCATTTTATATTTGAATTGTAAGAGCAACTACAATTAGTTGACTTCCCCTTGTCATAGTTGTTTTCCCCTCTATGTAAATGTTCAGTTTTCATTATAACTCGTAAGAGAGAACATCGTCTCCTTATTAAATAAACGTTAAGTCGCTTTTAATTACATTACAATCGTGCAGTTTATTTATACCAACAGACACTCTAGTAGTCGCTAAATCTAAAAACTTATTTTTGAGGCTAAATATCAAATAAAAGTCATCCAGAGCAGCGTTTTTAGGGCAAAACTTCAAAAAGACATGGAGGCTCTCTGACGGCGACGTGACAGTGGATTTTGTCTGCCTTTTACTGTACTGTAAAAAGTACAGTTTGTTACTCGAGCATAACATTCAAAATATATTAAATTGCGCTCTTGAAAATCATCCATAAGAACTTCCAAACGTCTCTTCTCCTTTCACCCCATTTTTTCCGAATAATCATAATAATTTTCATCTCCTGTCTTATAAATAATTCTTAAGAAATATATTTAATGACGCGAAAAGTTGAAAAAAAAAGTAGAGAAAACAACAAAAAAAAATATATTGATCCGCTTTTGCTTTTAATTCGAGTCCTCTTCAATTCTGTATTTTCTTTTTTCTCCTTCCTTACACTCCTCCCCCCAGCCATATTCTTCAACTCCCGGTATAATAGTATTAAATTGCACAAGACATGAAGAAGTCAAGAAGTCAAAAAAAGCATGAAATGAAAAGAAAAGGAAAATAATAAGAATTGGCCAAAGGAACTGAGCGTAAAAACGAATGAGAGAAAATAAAAATCAGCGGGAAACTAAGAAAGGGTTTATCTAAAGAAGCAAAAACAAGTGGAATACCAAGTGGTAAATTGAATGTTATTTCGATTCGAATGTGGGAAGCGCTTTTATTAAGAATTATTGCTTGTAGGAGGAAACCTTTGGGCTAGGTCGGGGATTATAATATAGAGAGTTATGAAACTCTCTAGAGATACTTTTTCAATACACGTGTGTTTGAGAAGCTTGAGTTGACAGGTCTTTTGTAAACAGGCAAGTCTCAAACAATCGAGCAAAATGAGGTAACTTAGTGATGATAACAGAATATATGCTGCATTTTTATCGATTGATGAGATAATGGTTATAAATTTCCAAATGAACATCAGGTTGGTCCTGTGAAGTTGTCACGAATTATAAGCAGAAGCGTAACAAAGGGTGAGAAAACAGGGGCTTATCCAGATTATTTTCAAATTTTTTGTAAAAAACCCTAGCAAAAAGAAGAAAATTTTCCATCAATGGAGTGGATTTGTCCCCAATCCCCCCCTGGCTACGCGCCTGGTACAAAATTATTAGAGAATCAAGTTAAATGTTGTCTATGGGCTGCTTTGAAATTTTAACCGAGACGTCATAGACTATTACTGTACCTCTGATTAAGAGGTGTCTTAGATACATAGAGCATGGACCAGCGGCGTAGCTAGAAATTTTTCTTAAAAGACCTAGTAAACTGAAAAATTGTCCAGTGAAATGAGGGGGAACTAATCGCCCCCAGGTTACGCGTCTGGCATAGACAATGGTATCCTTAAAATATCTTAGGAAATAACTCAAATTTGTGCTCTAATACCTTCTAAATTAAGCAGAATCAGGCAGAAACATTTTTCAGATACTCTGCGCCTCTTTCCCTCAATCTTCAAAATTCAAAATAATCGAACGTCTTAATCAAAATGAACATTTCACCACGTATAGTTCACCATAAAAACGCTAAAAATTTACTCCTATATACATAAGTATTTATATTCACGTACACAATATTATCATGATGTGTTTCTTCATTTACGTTCTCATCATAAATCCTCCTCTCCGTGCAAAACTCCCCCCTTATCAACCATACCTCCCACTCCATTTTTCACAATCGCTCTTCTTTTTTTCCATCAAATCATGACAAAAACAATCTCAGTGAAGGTTTTTGAAAATTTATATGCACGAGTATGGCATGAGATGTGATACGAAAAGTGAGAGAGAGAGAAGGAAATTGCCTGAGTAAGAGTGCTGGTGCGAGATGTGAAGGTAGCAAAGCTAAAAGAAAGAATTTCTTCTTTTGACTGTAAATGAAGTGAATGAGTTGTGTGTTAATGATACGATATACTTAAATATGCTTAAAAGTGTTTTGCTCCACTAAAACCTGACTCAGATTTTTTCCATTCTCGAGAAAAAAGACCATTTAAAAATATATACACATATAATAATAATAATCATCATCATCATCATCGTGAGTATCGTATCAGTCAGTCAGGTAGCTTTATGAGTATAAAATAGAAGAGTTCAAGGACATAAAAACGAAAAATTATTATCATTATTATTTCTTTCGTATGATTTGAGATAAGAGTTGGGTAAAATTGAGACATTTTGCTATGAAAACATTAGTGAGTGATGATATGATATGTTGTATATGTGCTAACATACTTTAAGCATATGCAAAATGAACGCGATTTGAGAAGAAATTGAGTAATGAAACAGTTTTCAATTAACGATGTGAGGGTTGGGAGGCTGAATATGGTTAGAATAATCAGAAATGAAACTTTTCAAACGCATATTTGACTGTTAATTTTTAAGTTGTGCTCTGGATCATCCAGAGGTGTAAAAATGGTGGGAAAGTGGAGAATTTTTCCCAAAAGCTTCATATTAAGGAGTGCAAAATCCAATAAATCCTAATCAAACTAAATGGACCTTCGTTACCCCCTGGTATCATCAATATTGTCAGATATTATCCATTATAAAATAACGGTCAAAATTCAAATTTTAGTCGAAGTACAAACCATCAGTCAATCAAGAATTTACTTACTTTTCAACCCTCACTCTTCCTTAAATTGCCATACCACATCACCCCCTCCTCTAAAACACGAACATAATACCAATAAAAACCAAATGCTAAGCATATTATAAAGTTCATATTTCGCATTTCAACCATCTATATCATAAAAAATATTGAATTCTACTCGCAAAGAACACACACAAAAAAACAGAGTTCAAGATGTTCATCTTAAAGATAATGGCAAATAAAGGAAGTTAAATCACCAGATGTTACTTATTAGGTGAAGGCAATCAGCGAAATAGTTTTTAAATTTGCTCTTTTAGAAACTTTCGTCACCTGTTAAAGTGAATGTTGATGTTCAACATGTAAGTGTGTACGTGTGTACATCTTCATGTTAGATTTATCAAAGGAATAGACATAAAGTACGTGAAGAGGGAAGAAGGATGGGCAAAAGAACGCAGATAATTCCGTGAAAAGCTATTCATTTGACTAAGAGTTGTGCTGTGGAAGAGACATGTGAAAAGAACCTCTAATCTTTACCTTTTTAACCATTTTTTTTCCTTGTTGCTAAACGATGTTGCCATAAGCCTACTGTTTATCTATCAGATTTCTCCCTCCGTTAGACTTCTTGTGATATACAATATAAAAGATTTTCACGTCTATTCATTGCTATGCTCGAGATTTTTTCTTAAGTATTTACAAATGTATAAGGCTCAACGTGAATGAAATAAGCTTCTCAAATAACAAGAAGCATTTTTACTGACCTTTGATTGGAATCTTCTGTATGTTATTTATATATAACTGAATAACATAAACGTCCACATCCTGCAAATATTAGAAACAGTAAGCATGTAACTGTCTCAAATCGGATTTACTTCGAAATCAATCGACTCAAAAAAATTCCATCTCATATTCCCATTCATTTTCGAGCAATTGTATTTGTTAATTTATTTCAGAAGCTTAAAATCACTCCTACACAAGTATCATTTTAGTTCTTTTTTTCATCTCGACTTGAGGGGATCTTTGTTTTTCATTCACAATTTGGGAATATGGACAATTTTCAGTATTATTATGAATATGTCTGTGTGTCAATTCCATAGAATATCCTCGCATGAATCGGTTATGTATGAATAGAAAGATTAAATTTCCAAATTGTTGTCTTCCTGAATGAAAATTCTGGTATCTCCATCTGTTAGAATTGAATTTAATTCATCGGAAAATATAAGAGAGTGAATTTCAAGCCTTTTTAATACGAAAATCATGAATGACAGGTTTTTAAATAAAAGCTGAACGATTTAAATGTTTGGAAATTTAAGTACGATTATGACGAATGCTTGATGGATACGGATGGAAACGTGTTTGATTTATAATATGAATGTATAACGGTCGAATGATTTTTGAATTAAACTCTTAAAAACTAGTTGCAAACCCCGCTTGATTTGTTTTTGGTTTTACTTCAAAGAGTGAAGATCAACTAAATTTACCTTAATTTAACAATTAGACTAGCTTAATAACAATCTGTAGAATAAAATTTAACTTGTTTAAGACAAACTATATCTATCTGCGTGCTTGGCTAGGGAAAAAAGACGACAAAAAGTCATCAAAATTCACAAATATTTTCAAAATCATTGAAGACATTGCGTTTTTTTACTTTTACGTAATTCTAACCTTTCTTTACTCATTTTCCATTCTCATTTCAATCTTTTAACAACATAATCCTTATGTTTAAAACATCTGCAGTAAGTAACTAAGTGAAATCGGGTGAAATCAAAAATTTTATGGTACATGATAAGACTGGAGAAGAGAGATAAACTTTCGGAGGGAAAACGGAGAAAATATGAAGCTAAAACTAATGAGTGCAGTAATAGAGTCAAATATCGGTTGCAGCATCATAAGTAATAAAGAAAATTGAACTCAATTTATATTATATTATAAAGGATAAAGAAAATAATTAGAACGAAGACAAGTTTGAATCGAGGATATAGTGATAAAGTAGCAAGTATCAGTGATAAGAAGATACTTAAGAGACATAGAGAAGTAGATTAAAAATTTCATCAAACTCAATTCAATTAGTAATAATGTCACCGACATCTGCGGGTGGAATACTCTCATGGAAAGACTGGTGGTCATCATCCTGTAAATTTTTATTCATCATCTTTATACTCTTCATATCAATAACGGATGTATGTTGTGAATTAAATAAGAATTGTAAGTGAATTGATTTTTGCGTGAAATAATTTATCGACCATTAATGCTCTCATTTTTTTCTACTTTATCGTACCCGTTGTCTTTCATGCATTTCACAACAATAATCCTTTTACGAAAAACAAAAACATTGCGTTATCGAGCAGATCATATAAATCAATTGTGTAAAAATACATTTCTAAGGCAACTCTATAGGAAAGTAGATGGTGCAACACTGATGAGTCAGAATGAGCGCAATCTCGACTGCGAAATCACGTTTCAAACTCATTCGATATTGCAAAGATTTATGTTAAGGTATACCATAACATTTCATACAATCTATATGATTACTGTATTTCAGAGCAGAAAGATTCCATATGCGAAAATTCACCATGAGGATTTTTTGTGTATGGATCTTTTAATAAAATTTCCAAAGGATAGAGAAGCTTTAAGTATTCTGCAGTGGAACAATTACGTGAAAAGATTTACTCCGTGTAGATAGTAAAGTTTAGTATGATTACGGGTCTGATATAGCATCTTGATAGTTGGATCTTTGACTTTAATTAATATAATTGCAGGGGGAAATCCACTTGGTGGAAAAAAATTCCACCGGGCCTGGTGGAATTTTTTTAGAAAACATCTAGGCTCAAACTTTTGATCCTATCTTGAGCAGAACCATAATATAAGATATTCTGACACCGGTTCCACCAACCAATATTTAAGGACTCAAAATTATTGTACAAAATGTGGTTGGTGGAAAAAAATTTTTGGGTGGAAAATGACTTTTTTCCACCAAGTGGTTTTCCCCCTGTATAATTGTTATATTGAGGGTATCACGTAATAAATAATTGTCGAGTATGTTTGGGTTAGAATTAAGGGAGAAGATCACAGCAGTTGATGAGACAATTTTCTTGTAATTTCCAAAAATTGAGATGTAAATTGCTTGGATTATTATGAATTGTAAATTAGTCTTGTGGATGTTTGATCATAAGAGTATATTCATAATTGGGAATGCTTTAATTTATCTGGGTTCTTAAGGATACAATCCACACGAATATTGATGCAAAATAAAGCAATTTCGATTTTTTAAACTATAAAAAACATCGCATACTGTGTAACCTTTATTGTATCATTTATAATGCATACAAAAAGTATTACTTTTAAATTATCCTTGGAAAAATTTTCCACCGCTTACTTAAATTGCTTCTTTTCTACTTGTCATCCAGCGAACAATTTACCTGTCTACAGTAATATGTATAACTAAAGCTAACTAATGATTCATTTTTATTATCATTATTATTATTATTGTAGATTTGACACGCTTTCATTAGACTGTAATGATCATCTCCTTGTGTACGATGGCGGCCATGCCGCTGGAAACCCGAAGGTAATTTTTTTGTATTTTTCTCATTCTTCAATACTGTCGTGTCAAAAAAATGAAAACGTTTAATTTTGTTTTGTTTTTGTTTATAATACATAATTTATCTACTCATTGTAGATTGACATCTCCTGTCGAAATACAAAGCAATCGGTGGGCGTATTGTTCACAAACACAAATCATATCACACTTAAGTATGTTACGGACAACTGGGGAACTGACTCAAATGGCTTCAAACTTGTGATTACAGCCATAAAAGATCCAAGTGAGTTGGACACTGACAAATTATTTATTGACTGAAAGTTGTTATTTCTAATTAATTCTTTCTGTTTCATTTGTCACGTTTTTCAGAACATGCTTGTAGAGACTTTAGATGTCATGCGAAGGAATTTTGCATTCATCCTGATTTATTATGTGATGGCGTCAATCACTGTTCGGATGCTTCTGATGAGTCCGCAGTGGCAAATTGTCAAAGTAAGAATTTATGTTTTATTTCTAACTTTTCTTTTTTTAAAGAAGATTGGAATGACAGGTTCTTGCAAGAAGTGGAAATATCTCTTCAAAAGTTGTGGTTGTTGGATAGATTGAATTTTTTGTTAAAATTAGATATAATTTGCTGTGGAATTTAATTAATTATCGTTTGTTGAAGATAGAAAAAAGCAGACTATGAAAAACTTAAAATTGACTTCATTTCTATCCATCACAATTAATGTTGCCTTTCGTATTCCCAAGGACAAACGTATACATTGAAAGAGTAAGCTAAGTATAAGAAATTGAGCAGGGTTCACAACGGAAGTCGTACCTTTACTTATCAAATTTCATGTTTATCCCATCGCTTATGATTCATCCCGAAGCAGATCGACCTTTATTATTGAAGCATTTTATGAATGTGGAAAAGTAAGGATGAAATGGAGACGACACAAGCTGTGTGGAAAATAAAAGAGTAACTGAGAGTGACGGAGGTTGAAAAACTCACTCCAAGATAAGATTTTTTTTTTCATAAAGTCCTGATGAAAATGGAAGGGAAAAATTCAATGCCTTAAAAATCATCACATAGAGTCAAGAAGAAAAAGTCATTGACAGCCAATCTGATAAGCAAATATTGAAACGAAGGCAAAGACAAGAGTTGAAGTTAAAGAAGTTTGCTTTTTAAAAGGAAAATTGCGTTGGATTAACAAGAGTGAGTTCTTCAAGTCTATATTTGAACTAGCTACTATCATGAGCTAGTTAGGGGTGTATGTAGCATTTTCTTGGTTGGATGGGTTAGATATGAAGATTTTGAGATCAAGTTTCCTGCCAAAAGTAATAGTTTCCACTCCGATCCTGCCCTGAATATACCAATACCTTCAGTACTCTTCAATCAATCAAGACAAAACAAAATTTAGCAACATTAAGTCCTTTTTAAAAAAATCAAGAAGAATTCACACAACTTTACAGATTATTCTAAATCATGCGAAAAATCTGTATACCCAAATTTGCTATCATGTCACACCCAGAGCTACACTTCGATGGTGCAATGAACAAAAAAAATGAAATTTATGATACCCATAACAATCTGTACAATAATTTGCCAAAGCTGGTGCTGAACTAAAGATGTCTCATCCCATCTGCAAAATCTCATTATCAGAACATTGACTAGCAACCAGTACTGATTTTGGTATCAAGGTCAACACACCAGACTATTGTACATTTAATAACAAATTGCACGTGGGACTTTGTCAAAAAAATCTTCATTTCAATAAAGAGAAGAAGAAAAAAATTCAGACAAATTGGTCTCTATGGTTGGGAAAATTTATAAGGATACTAATGATGCTGCATATTTGCTTAACAACATACCGCAATTTGTTTTCAAAATACACGAGTGTCTTCAATCTCGTTAGCATGTAAATAAATTTTTAGAAATTTTGTTATTGTTAACAACATGAGAGGTGGATGATGCAACTGTAATTGATAATATGCTACATAAAATTAGAATTGGGATGTAAATCAATTAAGGTATTTACTCCTATCATCAAATGAGTTGATTATAGATTAGTTTTAGGAGAACGACTCATCATGTGTTTGTATTTGATGCAAATTAGTGATTTAAATTATTTGTTGAGGGTAGAAAATTAATGAGCAAAGGAAAATAATCTACCAGGTGTTACTCCTTAGCATTTTAATAAGGATTTTATTATTGATGTTGTGTTGAGGGTATACGTAAGCAGCGTTACTGGTTGGATTCATTAAGGATATAGCTGGTTATATAGAGATTTTGTCAGGGGCGTAGCCAGGAGGATCTGGACCCCGTCCAAAAAATTTTGAGGGGGTCAAGACCCTCCTGGTTATGCTCCTGGGTTTTTTCGTGGGACGGTACAACAGATCATCATTAAATAAACCATATATAATAAATTCTAAATTATATCCTCTGGAGTTCACTCTGCAGTCTAGATGGACAGTCTAGTTTAGTCATGCACATTTACAGAGACGTAACCAGGGAGTCCAAAGAAGTTTGGATCCCCCTAGAAAATTTTGAAATATTTGGACCCTCTAAATAATTTTTCTGACTACACTCCTGCATATTAATTTTAAATTAATCTCTGAGACTATAACAAAGAATTTACTTTGTTTAGTTCGTATTTTAATAAAACCACAGCCACTTCTTTAAAGATAAATTTAAAAACCAAGACTCTTCTATCTTTAACTTAAACATTTAATCAATTCTTTTATTATGTTCTTACAATTTTCAGATCCAGCAGAGGGTCAATTGTTTGGCGTTGGTCTCACCTGGATAGTGCTGATATCAGTGTGTAGCATGCTTTTAATTTTCGCATGCTTAGTAGGAGTCACAATATGTATTTGTCGTCGTAATCCAAATAATAATGGTAATAATGGAAATATTCAGAATAATAACGGAAACTTTAATCAAGTTCCACGTGAGTTTTCCTTCTTTTTCAACATTTTTTTATATGAATTGACATTTTAACATAATTGGAATTTAATGAATGTCTTCCTTTTTCCTTTTCATGTCAATTTCCCCCATCCTTTTGTTGCTATCGTCCCACTGCCTGCCTTGGAAATGTTTGAATAACTGACTATTATTATTACTACCGTATGTATATAGTCTATCAAACTAACATCAATGCAACAAATGGCTCAAAACATTCGACATTGCCACGTGATCAAACAACACGACTGCCCGGTGAAAATGGCAATGGAATGAACGGAAGTCACACAATACCAAGAAATTTCAATATGTGCTTCGAGACGACACAAATTGATGGCGCAAGTGTTAATCTTAAATCGCTTATGGGACAAGATATCTTATCATCCACACAGAATAATCCAGCGACCAAAGATGAGTGGTTTGTGTAAAACTTGATGATGGATATAAAGAAAATAAATAATGAGCTGTTCTATTTTTTATTTATCATTTTCGGTATGGATAGAATGTTAGAATTTTATATTTAATTAGGCTTTAACAAGAGTCTTCTTTTTATTCTCTTTGTAGATTACATAAATATAAATTATTTGATTAGCAAAAAAATGATATTCAGCCGTACTGTAATGATAATCCAAAGGAGTAAAGATGTTTTATAAATTTACTTTTATTTGTTATTATTTTTAAGGGTAACAAAAATCTTTTAGATCAATTTGAGACTTGACACAAAAACGTGTTGAGAGTGATTGTATTTTTGAGCTTGTGGGGGATGAGATTGTGCTTGAATACTTTATAAGCAAGACAACAGAATTATTAATATTTTATTCTTGCAAAAAGGAGAATTGAAAATTTAAAACATAAAAAATGAAAAGTTTAAACACCAACGTTGAATACTTTTGGCATTTTCATGTCGCCCACTGCACTGTAATGATTCAGCAAATATCAACAAATTTAAGCAACAAATTGATGATATTTGTTATTTTTAAGAAGGCAATTTTAGAGACCTTTTCATGATATTTTTGCTAAACATGGTAAAAATTAATCTACCAAAAGAATTACATCTGAGTGAGCCAGATAATTAGCTTTGCATGTTAGCTAAATGTCATTCGACGTAAAAAAATCGAAAATGTTGCAATAGATCATACCAGGGGTCGGTTTTTAGGGATACCCGGGGTACACCTTAGGAGTACCCTACCCTTGTGGTACCTCTACCCAGGTTCAACATTTTTTTGCCTTTTTTACACCGTATGCCATTCAGATTAGTAGTTAAGGGTTCGGTCCCAATTTTAGAATCTTTTGACCTAGGCAACGCCTATGACTAGGCAAGATTTGCAAGCAATTTCAATGTTATTTCCTTAGAAACTTAGATTCTAGCAAATAGTAAAATCTGTACATGTTATTGTGTGGTTGAGAAATTTTCTCTACAAATATCTTTTGTATGTATTGGACAAACATTGCATCTGGATTTATTACCATTTCAACAGCAACATCTGAAAGCTTAACCTTAAAAACATGAAAATTTTATATTCGATTTTCATTTAAATAAATTTAAACAGTCAGGATGTGTAATCTCGATCTCCCACGAGTTCTCCTTAACACAATCACTCTCAATCATCCCAAAGCTAAAAATTGATTTCGAATGCTCACAAATGGTTCATAAAAATGACATTCGAATCCAACTTTTGCCATTTCTTCTTTAAACCAAATGAAATTTAAGAAAATTTTACTATCAAGAACCTGATAATCAATTTTAAATAAATTATTAGCGAAATATCGTTGAGACATGTAACACATTACTAATTCAATTCCGAAGAAAAACCAAAAAAATGACCAAAATACTGATATTATCATAAAAATGCATACCTTTGTACTTTTTACATTTTAACAAATTGTTAAATGAAAAATTATTACTTTTTAAACTAAAGCATCTTCATGAAAGATTGTCGAAGACGACATGACGTTCATCATCAATTCTACGAACCTTTATAGAAAGCTTTCAATGTTGAAAGACTTTAAATTAGTTTTTTTATAGCGACTAAATTAAGCTCTTTCAAAAAGCATCGCAAAAATTAATAAAAAAATCTCATTTTAGTTATTTTCTCTCGGAAAGTCATTAACCTTTTTAACCTTCATATATTCAAATTCATTAAAAAAATAGTGCATTTAAGAAATAAAAATATATCTATAGTTAAAAATAAAAATATCGACGTCGACATTCTGATTTTTATCAAAGATACAAACCACCATAAAAAAATAATATCATATACGAAATGGAAATGTGAAAAATTATATCAATTGTCTAGTGAATGCAAAAAAATTATTCAAAAAAATAAACTTCGTGAAACGTGCGATAAAAATGAGGATAGATAAAATAATTTTTCTATTGAGCATCTTTTTTGTGAGGCAATTTTTTTTTGAGGTCTCACACAAAAATATTTATACTCAGAAGCTGAAATTAATTGAGGTTGGATTATTGGAGTTTTTGGAAGTGGATTTAGCAGAAAATATTATAAAGTATACCAGGGGCGTATCCAGATATTTTTCGAGGGTGGAGCAAATTGAAAATAAATTTTCCAAAAAGGTGGGTTGACCCCCCCATGAATATGCCCCTGAAGTATACCCCCAGAATGGCACTAGGATGCTATGGTGTTACTATGTTATTAAAGCTACCAGTCTACAGGGCTGTCTAGTAATTGCCATCAGCGTCAATAAGCTTTGGCAGTGGTGGCAGTTTTGTAGATACATACATTTAGTGACATAGCAACACCACAATTGAGCATATTTTTAAGACTACCAAAAAGCATTCTAGGCATACTTTAGAATCCAGTGATTCTTAAACTATGCCACTTACTCGACAGCAATAGTGTAAGAATACAAAAACAAATAAAAGTCTTTAAATTTACAAAAAGCTTTAAACTAATTCCTACACTTCATCCTTATTAATTCAATATTCTAGATGATGCTCCATCTGATGAATCAGGCATTAATTGTGAGACATTCAGTAATTTTTTACTGCCATTTATTCTGCTCACATTCATAATAGTAATGGAAGACAGCTCATGATTTCATTAAAAATTAAGATCTTACTTCCACGAACTCGAACAATCCATGCAAAATCAACTTCAGTCCCTGCTTTACATTATATTTAAATTTTAAATCCATTTAGCGGAAAATTGGTAAAAAGATGAAAATATTATAATTTTTAATATTTATTATGTTTATTGTTTTCAAAATTTATCATATAAGAAATAAATTCATTTGTAACTATGAAAGACAGAATGAAGCGATTTTAAGCTAAAAAAATGAAAGTAAGGAAATTTGTAATAAAAATTGAAAAAATAAAAATATTTGAATAAAATGGGGTGAAAAATGTAAAAACTGTTTTAAAATTTATATTTTTAGAATATTTTAGAAGCAATCTGTGGAGCTGATTGAACCCTTGCATGGCCTAGAGCAGTGTTTCTCAAACTTTTTTGAGCCACGGCACACTTTGACTGTAGAAATTTTTCTCAGCACACCATTTCTAGGTCGAAAAACTATTACGGCACACCAAATAAGTAAATATGCTCAAAATTATATTAAATTAGAATAAAATCCTAGCACTAGTCCCAGGGGCGTATCCAGAAATTTTTTTAAGGGGGAGGGGGGTGGGTTTGAAATTTTTTTGTATGGACGGAAAAATTTAGGTAGGGGTTTTAGGATTTTTTTTAAAAACCCTAGCAAATTGAAGAAATTTTTCCAAAAAGGGGGGGGGGGGTTTGACCCCCAAAACCGCCAAAACCGCTGAATACGCCCCTGACTAGTCCAAAATACTAAAAATAAAGCTCTAGTTTTGAGTTTAGGATGCTTTAGTTCAGATTTTTTTAGTAAAAATCTATAATTTTCTGAAAAAAACTCATACTATTGGAATTTTTAAAATATTTTCACGGCACACAGTTTGAGAACCACTACCCTAGGGTACCCCTGGGGTAGTATATACCCTAAGTATACCGAGCAACCAGCCCCTGGACTAAAACTAAATTAGAATTTTTAATAAAATTTAAAATTATTGTGGGTGGCTCCGTTCTAGTTCATCAACCAGACTAGTAAACTACTGTGATGGTTCATACAAAAGTTGTTGTAGTTTGTGTATAGTCTATATTCAAAAATTTTGATTGTTAATTGTATAGACTACTACAAATATTGTATGAACTACCACAGAAATTTTCTAGTCTAGATTTATTTTTAGATAGTAACTCGAGTTCTATTCTATTTTAATACAGAAATTAAATATCAACTAAAGAATCGTCTAATCACAGAAGAAGTGATCAAGATTCCACATATTTCACACAGCAATCCTCTATTTAACCGACTAACGGTTTCCAAATCAACTTCAAACCCGGCATATACACAATATGAACGTTCTGATGTTTCATCGCGTCGTCAATTAATGTTCGTGTGTATTTCGTTCTCCTATAAAATACAACAATCAGCTGTTTCTACCGATTCAACTTAATACTATGTGTCTCTCATGCATTTATTCGTTTCTCTGTTTCATTTTTGTCGCAATCGTAAGGCAGAAGGCAAAGTGTCGAGACTTTCTTTCCAATAAATATATTCAAGTGCTATTTTAAATCTAAAGTATGAATTATTAAGTTCAGTATTTGTTGCTATATAGACGCTGTATATATAAATTTTCGGTGGATAAAAAACAATTTGCGCTGAATTGTTTCGAGATTTAAATTCACAGATTTTTTTGTGTACATTGTTTATCATAATCTAAACAGTTTACTGACTAATAGCTGCAATTTCTTAATTTTTATATTTTTATATATCTTACACAGTTTCATCAACGAAATATAAGTGAAGATAAGACATTTTTATAATTAAAACTTGCCATTCATCATGTGGAAGAAAGCTATAATTTTAGTTGCATTAATTCCGTTCATTGCACCCAAGACTTTGATAGTTAATTTCTATAGCGGAGATGATAATGAAGTTAGTCAAGAGAAAAATGACCCGCCACCGCATACTGACTATGCAAAAATGGCAAGATGGCTTGTGCACAGTAAGTTTTGTTATTTTTTTCATCGCAGGGGTGAATAAATTTATTTGTCACTGTAAATTTTTAAACTTCTGCATGTAATTTCAGTCAGACCTCGATGACGACTCGAATTTCTCATGATTAATCAAATTCAGTTTTTAATCCTCAATACTAAAGCTCAAGAAACAAATTTTTTAATTACTCAATTTTTTAATTTTTTTATAGATTCTGAATGGATGGCCACAGGAACGATCTCAACCTTACCAGAAATCAGTGGATTTCCTATGGTCAATGTAATCGCAATGGCTGATTCTGAGAAAGGTGGTAAAAGTACCGGCATGATTTACTTCTACTTAGTTATGTTAGATTTCACTGCACAAGATCTTTCCAAAAAGAATCAAATGACAGTTTTATTCTCACTTGATCAATCACTTTACTGCACAAAAAAGAATATTGATCCAATGGAGCCAACATGCGCCCGTATTATGATGTCTGGAGAAGCTCTTAGAGTAGAGAAGAATACACCAGAATTTGATTTTGCAGTAAAATCAATGACCAGTCATCATCCAGCATCAGCTCATTGGATTGATGCACACGACTTCTTCTTATGCAAGATGAATATTTCACAAATTGTTGTGCTTGACTGGTATGGAGGACCTCATTATGTTACGCCAGAAGAATATTACAAAACAAATTTGGATGGTGAACGAAGTCCAAAGGCAACCTTAGAATTTATGTTTAAGTAAATGAGAGACTTTAGGGGTCGTTCACTTATTGGTTCAAAATTTAACGAGGTGGGAAGGGGTATTTAAAAGTCACTGTTCTGCGTAACCTAATATGTGAACGACTCCTTATACTTTTTTGAAAAGATCAATATCAAAAATATTTTTAAAATTTATCACATTTAAGGTTGTCATGCGTACCAAATACTATGTGATTAAATATGTTTTTCTAAGTTTTATTAGCATGATAAAGTCTTTATAAAAAGAACAGTTTTTTAACATATATAATAAACAAATAATGAAACTAATTGATAACATAGTTTAGTTTTTGATAATCATAAATAGAACATTTTGTTACAGGGCTAGGCACTTTTAATTGATAATCTCACTATATTTTTTTAGAATCTAAAAGTGATAAGAAATTGCTCGATTTTAATGCAGGTTTTTGGATAAATTTCTGATAAATGCAATTTCCAACCAACTTTCAGCTTCGAGTTTTCAATAACCATAATTAGGATATAATAAAAAATACGTTGTAAATAATAATTTTCATTAATTAAATTATTGGAATGTACGTTACTAAATCAGCATCATATTTTGGGAATGTCAACTTCAATTGCACTTTCTCACTTAATGTCCAATGAACTCGTTAATCAGTGTTTATAGAAATTAACACGGAATTTATTAAAGGTCCAATACCAATAGAACATTGTCCGATAGAAAATATATTAACCTAAAGTGATACAACATTTTTAATACCCCAGTAACAAAAACCGTTAAAAAGTTAGTTAATAACTAGCTGCGACTAACTTTCAGATAGTTTTTAACTAACTTTTAACGGTTTTGGTTACTGGTGATAAAGTACTTCAAAAAAATTCCATTGCTAGTCCAATATTATTCATACTAACTACAAAAATAATTAATATTTCTAGAACTTTGATTTTAAAATCTTGAAGTTGACTTCCCATGTGTATCAAAAATTTTGATGTTCACTAAAATTGATATTTAATAATTTCTAGTGGCAATGCTCCACTAAATCACTTCTAAAAGCATTAAATTCGCTTCATTATAAAGGTACAAAACACAATTTTCACTTGTAAAAAGTTGATAGATAAGTTGACTCTTCCAATAAATCAGATGATTGATAACCGTTAATTTCCCATTAAATCCTTTAGGGGATCATTAACGACTGTACTCGCAGCTTTCTTTACTATTGCCGATGTTGATGACGTTGGTTTGGGCACAGTTGGCGTAGTCACAGATGCTGTTAAAAAATAAAATTGATGTTTTTAAAATAGAAACAATAAATAAATTTTAGAAATAGCCTTTAGATGTTGTTTAACAGAAGAAATACGGTCCTTTAATCTATTTCTGCTACAAAATATTTTTCATACTATTTTTTGGTGCTCAGCCTATTACAGATAAGGTTTTAATTAAAATATCACGCGTTTTGAGGATGCTGAATATTTTAATGGGTAAACAAACAAAAGTTTGTAAAAAGTATTGACCCTAATAAAAATAAGTATTTTTTAGCAAAATATCAAGAAACCTTGAACTTGTTTGAAGATTTTTTAATAATCAAATTTGGACACTAAAGCTCTAATATTGGGTTTAGAATGAAGCTCTCTTTCTCATTATTTCCTTAATTCATTCAATAGCTTAACATTCCAGAGAAATTCTAACAAACTAAAATTAACTTCATTAAATTCAACATACCAACACTTTTTGGCTTCGAGCTAAACAAATCATCATCATCGTCAAAGTCATCGTCTCCAAAAATCGATTGTTTCTTTGGTTTAGTGCTACTTGTTGATTTAGAGAATATTATTGAGCCTTCAAGTTTATTGTCATCCTCGCTGTCAAAAAGTTTTGTCGATTTTTCAGGAACTTTTTTCTTTACCGCACCAAACAAGTCATCATCATCGTCATCATTAAACAGTGACTTTGGAGCTTCCTTTTTCTTTTCAATCTCAATTTTCTTTGGCTTTTCTTTAATTGCTTTTGATGTTGGAAAGAGATCATTGTCTGAATCGTCATCAAAGAGAACGTTTTTTGTTTTTTTCGTACTGTCTGACGGTTTTCGATTATTTTCTGCATTATCATCAAACGGCCATAAAGCTGGCTTATCACTCGTACTTCCTTCTACCTTTTTCTTTTCCTCTTCCAACAGTTTTCGTGTCTCGTCTTCATCATCATAAAATACACGACTTTTACTTGTAACTCCCGTTTTTACAGCCTTTTCATGTTCAACGCGTGTAATGCTATCAAGTGGTGGTGTATCGTCATCAAAGAAATCCAAAATATTAGATTTGACATTGACCTGTTTATAATCTTGAACATTTTTAACCTCTTTCATTTTTTCAACGAGATTATTTTTTACTTTAACCGCTTGCGCGATTTCTTCGTCAAATTCTCGACCTGATAATGAAGTCGATTGTGTAATGATTGGTTCTACATTGTATGTTTGTTTTACTTCAGTAGCGGTATTATTACCCTCTTCACATTCATTCGATTCCGCAACAATGTTTGCATTTAACGTCTGATCGTAAATTGCTTGCCTGCCCTTTCTTGTTGATGGTCGGCGTTTAACTTGAATTTTTGCTCTGAGTTTTGTCAAGTCGTTGTTAAGTAGACCTGAATTTTCAGATGTTGATGATTTATCAGCAATAGATGTTGATTTTTCAGTTAAAGATGTTTTTTCTGTTAATGACTTATCAGTAGATGATGACGATGAATCCAGTTCCTCTACAGATGGCGTAGAATCAAAACTAACATCTGACTGTATCTTAGCCTTTCTGGGTATTCGAGCTCCAGGCATTAGGGCACTAACATTGATTGCTAGTGTCTTATTCAATTTTCCAGGTAATTTCTTCGGAGGTGATTCTTGTGGAGTAGTTTGCTGTTCCTGTGGCTTTGTAAATAAATCCAACTTACTTTTAATATTGCTTTTAATCGGACTATGTTCATTTTGAGGAATTGAACTTGATTGAGCTTCATTTTTGGCAGAAATTGATTCAATATTTGAGGATTTAATTATTTTTTGGATGCTTGAATCTTGATCAGTTAAAGTTGGTGGATATTGGTCTACTTTTATTGAGCTATCGTCTTTAAGTGTATCCGTTTTGGCTTTAATTTTTACTGTTGGAAATAAATTGTCACTTATTGTCTTTTCTACATTAGATGAATGTTCTGGTTTGGTTACTGTCTTAGACAACAGTTCAGCTATAGTTTTTTGACCAGACAATACATCACTGGGGTTTTGATTAGTTTCCAGTTTTGCATGGGATATTTCTGTTTGCGACTTAATCTGTGACTCATCAGATTTATCATCAAAATTAAACAGTTTTGAGGAACTAACTTTTTCTTCAATTTTAGACTTACTGGATGGTAATTTTGGAATAAAAAGTTCATCCCCAGAATCATCTCTAAATAACCGAGATAATTTTGGTAAATTTTCAGCTCCAGAATCCTTCTTTTGAGATTTAGGAGAGAAAATATCCTCCAAAGATTCCTTTTTGACTGTCTTTTGTGATAAAATGTCTGATTTAGCTGACAAAAAGTCATCATCATCATCATCGTCTTCAATATGAGTTAGGCTTTCAATAGGCTGATTAATGTAATCATCGTCTGGTGGAATCTCATTAAAAGCTAAATAATTAGATGTGCTTTGGTTCAACACTTCCCTCACGTCTGGTTCCTCGAAATTATCTTCCGTATCCCAAATGTCATCGTCATCTGGCGGTTCATTGTCCAAGAATAAAACTGGGTTATTAAACTCCTCCGATAAGGAAGCATCGACGATCGACCTTGTCTCATTTTCAATATTCTTTATTGTTAGATTATTCACTGCCGTATTTTGAATTTCTGGTTCACTCTCTATGTTTGGTACTATATCATTATCATTATCTGGACAATTAGCGATAATTACGTCTGAGTTATTTGCTCTTAATAAATCATCTTCTTTAATTGGCAGATTTTGCTCAACCTTATCAACAATTTCATTTTTATGTGAATCTGCATGAGAAATTGAGGATGATGACTCAGCGACTTCATCGGACTGATTAAAAATGTATTCCTTCGCAGCTGACAGATAACCACCCATAATTTCTTCTGATTCTCTTTCTTTTACAATTATTTCCTCAGATTCTTGACCTAAATTAGTGCTCGTCAACTTTTCTGACTTAAATAAGCTATTGTTATTATTAAACGCATTGTCATTTTCATCTCCATCATCTTCGTCATCATCGAATAATTTTTTATGTCGTTTATTTACGATAATTTTATCAATCGTATGCGATTTGTCATTGCTAGCTGTTTTTTTGCTCGTAATTTCTTCATTCTGAGGATGAGTTTGATAACCTTTTTGGATTTCATGCGGAATATTTACAGATTCTTTTAGAAATCCGGTATTTACTAGGGGCTTATCAGCTCGTGGACTTGAGACATTGATTGACGGCTTTTTATTAAAAATGCTCTCAAAATCATCGTCATCTTCATCATCAAATAAATTAACATTTTTCTTTATTTCAGGAGTGGTTTTATGCATGACTGGCTCTTCTTTCTTCATTTGAGATAATTTAGAGTCGTTTTGTTGTGATTTTTGCTTTATTATCTCGTCAAAAAAGTCTTCGGATTCATCATCATCGTCATCAAATAGATTCGTTATTTTCTGACGAGCTTTCACTGTTGGAGTCGGTTTACTTTCGGATCTTATCACTGGATCAACTATTTTAATTACTGATTCTTGAGCTTTTTGCTCTGGTCGCACTTCAGTCTTTATTACTTCTTGTTTTTGAACTTTCTGTTGTTCAACAACTTTTTTATCTGCCTGTGGAGTTTGAACTGTTTTATTAACTGTAGAATCTGCACGAATCACATTCTCAGCTTTTCTTAATTGTACATTTTTAATCTCAGCTGCAATATTTTTCATATCGCGTTGCATGTTTGCCTTCTTCTCGTCTTTCACAGTTTCGTCTTTCTTTGGAGTTTCAGTCTGCTTTTCCATTTTTTGAATAAAACTATCAAATTCATTGTCATTGAATAAATCAACAACTTGTGGCAATGGCTTTTCAATCATTTCTGGCTCGGGTAATGGCATGGAAAGTACTGAATCAACATCGTCGAATAAATTTACAGGTTTGCGATTGTGAGACGATTCAACCGTTAATTCAGGCGGTTCATCATCAAATAAATTAACAATTTTCCTTTCACTTTGTTGGGGTGCGAAGAATGTGGATGGAGCTGTTGTTGGTTGTTTAATGGTTGGTGTAATTTGTTCGCTTGTATAAACTTCATCAAATAGGCCGACTTGCTTGTTTATTATCATTTGATCACCGATGGAACTATTTGATTTCGATAAGCTTGTTTGCGAGGCCATTAAGTTAGATTCAGATGCTAGTAAATTATTGCTTTCGACTCTTGAATTTGGAGTAGTATTTGATTCTATAGATTCAGCATACGTTGATCCAGTTTGAGAGTATTTGTCTTCCTCGATTAGACCCACATGCCATTTTTCCTTCCAATTCTTTTCACCAATTAGGTATGGTAGTGGACTATAGAATTTATCGATTGGTCTGTACACGGTAGAAATTTCTGATCGATTATTACTAGGATCAAGATTAACTCGATGTCTTTCGAAGCAATTTTCCATTAATTTTAATCCATTTTGAATGGCAATATTTGTAGACAACTTGACCTAAAATGTTATGCAATATATATATTGATTAAAAATTAAAATAATGTGATCAATGAACTTGTTGGATATATTCTCACAGTCGTTTTAGGCACTTCTTGAATTGGTTCCAGATGATCATCCGTAATTAGATTTTCACAATACACTGTATTCTTAATATCATTAATTCTCGTCAAATTGCTCATTTTAACTTTCGTCTCGTCCAAACTGAGAATCATATTGTTCATTTTGGCTTTCGTATTTGTTGCACGATTTTCAATTTTCTATTAGATTATTAGAAAGTAAATTATCGACAGTCAAAGAGAAATTTCTAAAATGTTTTAACATTTTACTCACCGATGCAAGATTTTGCATCAATTGCAGCACTTTCCTATCACATTCTAATGTCCATTCAGCTTTACTTGCTGTATCGATCAACTCTCGATTATCCTAAATTAAAGAAATAAACAACAAGTGTTTAATTTTAAGGAAAAATGAGAGAAATACTGAAATTTATCTTACCATGTTTACAAAACAGCTGATCTATTGATATTTATTGTGATCCTTTTAATTTCCTCATTTCTCGGTAGATGTCGTGCCTTATTCACTCACATTATATTCGGTAATGAAATAAATAATAAAACTGTCAATAACGGTCAAAATTTGAAAAAGCGTAGTCGCGGCAGGGCTGAACTTACGTTGAAACAGTCGGTTATTTTTATTTTGATTTATAATTTCACAATTTCTTGGATTTAATTAGCTTAAATATGGATTACACTTCCGCTACGTCAGAAAATGAGTCAATAAGTGAAGTGGAGACTTTACGGCAACAGCTTAATACATATAAAATGATCAATGCAGATTTATCTAAAAAGATCCAGCAGCTTAAAGTTGAATTAAGTGCTATTATGCATGAAAATTCAGAAGTTAAAAGACAAATGCTCGAAGAGCGAGCAAAAGCTGCTGAATATCGACAATTCTTCACAACTATGAATAATCACTGCGTAACTTTCATCAATACGTATGTCAATTCAATGCAGCAGATCAATGAAAAAGATGATAGTTTTATTAACAATATTCCAGGAATGGGAGAAACTCCAAGAAGTGGCGGTAAGCTGATTAATTTTACAATACTTTAAATCCAATTACGATTTTATCATGTATTTTTTAGATGAACACGAAAGTCCTGAAAATTTGACGATAGTTCCACAAGTTCAGAAACCACAACGTACAACACAGCGTCATGAGGATGACGATGCTGGCTGTAATGTCCTGAATACTATTTTGGAAGAATCAATTCTACCATTCACTTCTACACCAATTGTGCCTGCTAGACATCAAGGAATCTCAAATTCAGCACCACAACTTCTTCCTAATAATTTATCACCACCAACGCCAATCTCCTCTCAAAATCTATTAGAAACGCCAAAAAGTGGAAACTCTGATCCAGCACAGCAAAATTCACCAAATTCAAGCTCTTCATCTTCAAACAGCTTCAGTCAAAATGATGTCATGAAAACACCTAGAAATCAAATCCCAGACATAGAACCGACAAATGATTTATCAGAAATATCGAATATCAACCAAACTGTAGCAAAAACGCCAAAATTTCAAGCAACACATTCATCTCGTCGCATTTCGATGTTCAGGAACGAAGATGAAATTGAGGAATATCCGGACCAAGAAAATAATACAACAGAACAAACTGTTCAAGATGAAACAGTTAAAAAAATTAAACAAAGTCGAGTTGCTTTATCTCCATTAAAAAAATCTCATCTTAAAAATAATAATAATACAAACACAGAATCACCAGACTATGAGAGTTTTGAGGATGAATCAACGATTGGAAAAAGTCAAGATAGTCAATCAACATCGAAAAGCTCAAGAGCATTAAAGCGAAAAAGCAGTGAAAGCGGTCGTCCGAGACGTCAAGCAAGGCCTGATGCTAAGTCATTAAAGGAGCCATCCCTTCGAGTAAAAATGCGAAGAAGTAAGAAGAAGACGTAATTATCTAACCAGCTTGGACATTTAGATCTAACGTAAGATTCCGTAGCTATTATTAATTATTTTTCTCCCAGTATTTTACATACACGAACAACAGCTTGTTCATACTTAAGTTTCATCAAAATTCATTTATTTTTATTTAAAGATTTAATATATATATGGTTGAACATTCCTTCATGTATCGTTAGACATTTCTAGGCTGTACATGTCTGTAGCCAAGAATTTTTCTTATAATAAAATTAACAAGGAACAATCTAAAATTTTATTGATAATTTTCTATTTTTCGATAGATTCTGAATAATTTGATTTATTTATGATAATTTTGATTATTTTCGTGATATTTAAGTATTAACAACTTGTATTGACTATAACATTTAACTTTAATCGAATTTGAATGGTTTTGGATTTAAATTCTTGAAATTGTATGGTTTTTATCGAGTGTTGCAAAACCGTACAACAGCAACATTTGTAAAGTTTTGATAGAAACCTGAAATTGTATTGTTTTCAAGCATAATTCGTTAAAACCATTCAACAGCTAATCTTTCTCTAAAACCTTACAACAGCTAATCTTTCTCTAAAACCTTACAACAGCTAATCTTGCTCTAAAACCTTACAACAGCTAATCTTTCTCTAAAACCTTACAACAGCTAACTTTTCACTATTCTGAATTTGTACAGTTTTACAGCACAGTTAAAATTTTATAATAGAATTATTGATTTTTTATGGAACTTTAGAAAAATTTGATTTAAAAATTCTAATAATTTAAGTACATAAAAAAGTTTAAGGTTCATAAAGGCCTTAAATTCATCAACTAAATTCCTTTAGCATCAAATTCCCATTCTTTTTGAGCACCAGATTAGAATTTCTCTTCTCAATCACCGGAAATTGATCCTCAAAAAACATTTTAAGGTTTTCCACATCGCAAGCAGACTTGAAATTTTCCAAAACAATTAGTCGTAGGCTATGTCCATATTCCTTGATAATTCCCATTGTGTGGGTCGTTGAATGTGACACTGACGAGATTATGACAATTTCTTTCAATTTCTTCATGGATTTTAAGAGACTTTCAAGGTAGTTTTGTGTATCAAAGTATCCAGAAAGCACGATACATTCAAGATTTGGGAAGAGCTTTAACAGCCTCAGTAAATCATTTTTACAAATTATGACTTTTCTGTCGTGGTTCAGCAGAATCAGCTTTTTGACTTTCTTTTGTATCAAATTATATTCATGTAGATCCAAAATCGTAATTCCAACAAATCCATAAAAAATGTTCTCAATTAATATTGACTCGAAATTAATTAAGGAATTTATGCATAGATTTTTAAAGATTTTTAGCGCCATCGGTGTTCGAATTCCTAATGACTTTAAATTGGGGAAATGAGTTGTGATGTTCTCGAATATGTCATCAACTAAAAGCTCATTTGGTACACTAATATCCAGTTCAGTTAGTGATGGAAACATGACAGAATTACAGAATTCAAAGGCAAACTCTGCATTACTTTGGAAGTTTAATGTCTTTAAGTTTCTCATCGAATGGAATGCCTGAATGCATTTGCCGCTGTCTAACTTAATTAATGGAATATCAATGTCCTCCAAGTTCTCCAAATTCTGAATAATACTTAATGTTTGATTGTTGATTACAGTAGAATCGTCTGCAACCAGCTTAAAATTAATTAAATATTTTTGTGAATTTAAAGCGTCATTGATGCTGCATTTAGGTGCTATTAACGTCAAACTCCTTAAATTTAAATTCTTAAATATTGACTGATCTTTAATTGCTCCAATTATTGTTAAATCTTTAATATCACGAGAGTTGATGAATCTACTTAAATATGTCACGTCAATATTGGATATCCTTAACGTCTGTGGACATTCGAATGGAAGTAAATGTAAAATATTGACTAGTTTGAAGTCATCCGGAATTGATTGTGGCACATCAATAAAAGTTATATCCAAACTGTAAATCTGATGTCTAAGCTTCAATACTATTGCCTCAAATCTACTCCAAAAGAGATCACTAAAGTTCAATCCGATTTTTAATTTAATTCCAGTTAGAATCCTTTGTGATGATATGATTGATGAGAACATCCCGTTCCTTAGTAACTGCAAGTGATTGTATGACACAGCAGGATTAATAAATCTCATTAGATCTTCCTACTTACTGTACTTTCATCCTTTATGCTTAATATGCAAAAATTTCTTTCCATCAAACAAATAACTTGATAAAATCTGTGACAGACAAAAGGAATGTATCGATGGTCAGTTATATAGTTGAATATTTCTATTAGCAATTCTACTGGTAGCTGTAATATGCTTGGATATTCCTTCTGTGGTGACATCTTGTTTAATTAATATTTTCACTACATTCAAAATTGTTGATGTTTACTAAAATGGACTTGTCTCAAAATAGTTCTGTACTTGTCTCAACAATGTTTTCGCAACCCCTGTGAACTTGGCAACCAAAATTAACCCTGAGGCCGGTTGCTCGGTACCCAAGGGTATATACTAAGGTTACCCCCTTGCTACCATAAGCTATAACCCTGGCTTAGTGTATACCCTAGTTAGTAATAGTTCAATTATTTAAACAGAATTTTCTTCAGCTTGACATATAAAAGTTCCATCGCAAAACAGACACCAGCTATGCCACATCCTGATATCCATATGATAAAAATTCCAGTCAAATGACTAAATGTCATTTTCTTTGGCTCAGTATTAATAACTTCATAATTTAGTATCGAAAAATCGTAATATCTGCTCATCCAAAAATGTATCAATCCAGAAGCCTGCAAATTCCCAATACTGCTCTCGACATATTTCATCAAATAATGATTTCTCGGAAAATACATAGCGATTGGGTAGGAAAAAAGTTTTTGAGGTAAAATATTGTATGTAAATTTTTTGTAGTTCAGTTGATTAAAGTAAATGACTTCCGTTAATGGACCAGCAGCAGCTCCTTTGAAATTTGAATCTAGTGTCTTCATTTGCCATGATTCGATGCCTTCTTTTCCAACAATTACGCGGCTGTAATTAAATTATGATATATCAGAGGGGTAGCCAGAAATTTTTTAAGACGGAGTTCAAATTTTGTTTAGTTCCTGTACTCATATATTTGTACTTTTTGTTAATTCTAATGGTAAGTGAATGATTAAAGTCTTAATTAGAGTTTTGGAGAAAAAAATTAGAAGAAAAATAACCTAGGGGGTTCCGTACCCTATTGGACCCCTCTCTGGCTACACCTCTATGATATAGTCATTTAGTTAAGATTATATCTACTTAAAGTTGATAATAAGTAGTTGTCAAGCTAGTCTCAAGAAAGGATTTAGCTGATGACCATATATTTAGGAAGGAGAAATAGGGTCTGAAGCTAGTCAGCTACAACTCTGTATTATGATACTAAGGAGTATAATGTAGGCATATCGAGACGTGGGACAGGCTTCTAGGGGGATTCGTGGGACCCTAGGTTATACCAGGAAACCGGTCTCTAACAAAGGTATCAAGCTATAAGGTTGAATGATAAATCTTAAGTTTACAACTATCACCCATTTCCTATTAAAGCATTAGACAAGACATACCTGTTATGAATCTTAAGACCTTTGCTGAGTTCCTGAAAAGATTCATACATATAAATCTTAAATCCCTTATCCAGCACCTCATCAATCGTTTGCATTGCAGGCAGTCGTTGATCTGTCTGTAGAAATTTAAACATTCCAGCTTGATAAAGTGTTCGAACTATTAACGAGAAGAAAACAAATGCGACCAGCAAAAATCTAGCTGAATCCTTTGGTGGCATGAGATTCTGTCCGCCATTCAGTAAAATATCAATCATGTTTAAATGCGGACTGTACGATTTTCCAAAAATATATTCACGAAATTTGCGTGGATTAAACCTTAGTAATGATATAATTACAAGTCCCAATCCAAACATTATTGCCAATACCGTCCATAAAATTGCATTGAATGGAGAGAACAGCTTTTCCAAAGGCGTCATTAATCGTCCTCTTGGTATTACTAAAATAATATCTGTATTCAAGTAAACTGTATAGCTCATAAATTTAGCACGAACTAATGTCAAATAATAATATCCAAATGCAATGTCTGTTTCTCCTCTCAATGTTTTTCTCATTAATCCCGTTGCTGTTCCATTTTCAAATATCAGACCCCATGCAACCGGTTCTGTTAAAACATTAATTTTCAACTCGAAATTTAACATCTTCGATAATCCTTCCATCAATTCAATCTCACATCCTTTTATGACAGAAGTTCCATTTCGAAATTTTTCAATCATCACAGTCGGTGGATACTCAAAAGTTGAAGCTTTTATTGGACATTGATGGAAGTTGGTAAACTTTTGTGGAAAAACTTTCTGATCGTATATCCATGAAAGATTTCGATATAAGAATTTGTTTATGGAGATTGCTTTGATATTATCGCATCCATTTGATGAAAACGGATAGAATGTAAGCATGTCCATTGATTCTGTAATAAAATAAATTTTGTGAGATTTCTGTTTTCGAACGTTGAACGATAAATGTGCTTATTGAAATGAGTTATTCTTAGAAAAATTGATATGAGCAGACATATAGGATGGCATAAAAACATTTGCATAAATGTTGAGTGAATTTACATTTTTCTGCAAATAAAACAATTTTTCAAACAACATTTTGTCTGAGCCAGGGGTGTAGCCAAGGGGGGGGGGGGTTCTTGAGCCCAGATTAAGAAATTCTTTACTTGGTTCGACCGTAATAATAGTTTAAAATACTTAAAAATTTAAATTAATGATGAATTTTAAAATTAAAAATTTTCAGCCCCCCCTCTAAAAAATATCTGGCTACACCCCTGGCCTGAGCTCATATGCCATTGCTGATAGTAGCAGGCGCATATGCAGAGGGGGGATTAATTGATTTGTTCCTCCTCTTTCACCAAAAACTCTTCAATTTGCTAGGGTTTTTGAGGAAACAAGTCTGAAAATCCCCCTCCTCTTGTATTTTCCATACAAAAAATTTGAAAATCCCTCCCTCGAAAAATTCCTGGCTATGCCACTGGATAGTAGTATTTCTCAAACTATGATCTGGGAAACACCGGCCGCAAGCATGAACGAGAATATATGATAAGCATATCATTAAGCGAATGCAACCTACAGCTTGTAGTAGGAACCGAACTACTCCATTGAAATCTAGTCTGGTTTAGTTTAAGAACCACTTTTAGCTTATAGATCAAAATTGATCTGTATGCCTTGCAAAGGAAGTAAGTAAGTGCATAAAATCATGATTAAAACAATCATTGCGACAGAATCAAATTCACAAACAACCACAGATCAGAACTTTTAAATTGAAAACTGTAAAACACAATTAAACTTAATATTTCATTACATAAACCATCCAACTAAAGCACAAAACATCCGGTGTTGGCTAAAAAAGTTATTTTTCTATTACATTACATGGATAATTAATTACATTGTGCTGTTGATGCTACCACAGTTACGATTCACTACACAAAACCCCACAAAACAAAATCATCAAGTTTCTCATTACCCTGATTTGATTTTAGTATGACAACATTGTAGATGTAAAGCTTCCAAAACTCGTTGAAAACTTTTGAAGTATCCAGTACAGTGTCATCGAGGAAAATCAATAAAAACTTCTCCACAGTTTTAAACTTTGTCCTTCGATCTATAAATTTTGGTAAAAATAACTTATGAAACGACTCATCGTTTTCCAATGCAAGAACCATCAAACTTGACAATTCTTTCGTCTCACTCCAGAGTGAAAATTTTCCTAAGTTGATGCTTGCTAATGTGAATGAGAATTTTTTGTTCAAGTTTCCAAATAAAAGCTCCTTAAAGCTTCGATGAGTTGATGACTCAGTAATTAAGATAATATCCTGAGTCATTGCCATTAAAATTGCATTGTCGATTGCTTTAATGACTTTCACTTGAGCAATGTCATTTGAGCTGTTGTAAAAATTAAATTGTGAAGAAATTTCACAGTGAATTAAGCTCTTTGGAGTGATAATAATGAGTAAAATAAATTTAATGTTCATGATCTTGTTGCCAACTTAACTGCTATTTTTAAGCTTCTTCACGTTTTCTTTCTTTTCGAATCCTATCAACATAAAATTTACCAAAAGACTGAGCATTTCAATTTTGGACGGCGGCAAGATGGAGGCATCGAGTGGAAAATGATAAATTTGGACTTGTTTGCTAATGCATTGCAGCTATTAATTTGAGAAACTAGCCGTATAAGCTGATGTTACGAAAATTCACGATAAATAATGATTTGTTATTCTTTTGTCTGTCCACGTAAATCCCCATAAAAAATTTTTATTTAGGATAACATTGTCATCTTTAATTCATTCTAGACCAAGGAAAGCTTGGGATTAGGATATTTTGATCTAGAAAGAGAATTACTCAGAAAAGCAATAACTTATGATCCTGGTTTAAGCTTTAGGTGCTAGATTTTTCCTGATTTTTTTTCCAAAATACTTGAAACTAATAATGAAGATAAAATAAAAATTAAGTGATATACCCTATAAATAGACCTCTGTCAGTGGCGTAGCCAGAATTTTGGTAAGAGGGAGGGCAAATTTTTTAAAAAAGGGAGTGGAAATTTACACATTCACTCCCACTGGCCCCAGGTAATTGGAAAGAGGAAGGAACATTGTTACTAGAATAAGCTTGGAATAAGCTCAATGCGCTCAGAAGTTAAAGTTAATCGTTATCATATTTTTACTTAATGTCCACAAAAAGTTTGTCTATAAACAAAACTATTATTATTTTGTAAATAAAAAGGTTAGCCTGAAAAAACGAGGATTTCGGACATATAACATTAAGGAGGTCGGCGGTTATCTAGAGATTTGTGATTCTACTGAATTTTATTTTGGCTGTATAGATCATAACTTATAAGTTGTCCAACCACTTGGGTTTTTAGAGTAATTTCCTATTTTATTCGACCCAAAACTATCCAAAATTATTAGCCATAAACCAGATATTTTCATGAGAGGTCCGAAAGTTTTTTTCTTTCTAAAAATAATTTTTTTTCCCAAAACTTTCAAAAAATTTATCAATAATATTTTTTGTATGAACTTTTTATGGTAGGAGCGTAGCCTGGGGTCAGGGGGAAGACTACTTGGTGGAAAAAATCATTTTCGCCACGCACTTTTTGAGCTATAAATCCAAATTTACACATATTTTCTGGCGGAAAAAGGGTCAGTAGTTCTTGTATTAAGGTTTTCTACATGTTAGCACCAAAAATTTGATTCTTAGTGCTTTCCACCAAGTAGTCTTCCCCCTGCCTGGGGTATAATACCCTTCTCAAAAGATTATTTTTTTAAATTTTCTATGATCTTTTCGAGAAAAAAAATCCAAAAACCTCTAAAATTTGGGTCCATCCAAAAATAACCCCTGACTGGTATGATATGTAGGTGGAAGGGGATAATAAGGGTGATTTGGATTCTCGTAAATTTTATTAGTAGAAATAAAGATAGAACTTTTACAAAGTAAAACTTTTTAATTTGGTGGTCAAAATTAGACTGTTCAATTATTCACGATATATATAGTAATTTGTCAAAGGGGTCATTCATAAATGACGTCACACAAAAACCGAGATTTTTAGACACCCCTCACTCCCTGTCACAAATCTTCATACAAAATTATTCTTTTACATGGAATTGTCACACAAGGGTCAGAATCCTCCCCCTATAATAATGTAAAAGGGTGTCAGCGACTCGATGAATCCAGCTGAGGGCACTGCGAATCCAATTGAACCGGAATCTATATAATCCTCCCCATAAACTTGTGACTTTATTTATGAACGACCCCAAAACTCATGAATTTTTTAATTTATTTAAATATGTCACATGCTTGGTAAAATAATTATATGAACACTTTTATTCCACATGTTCCTGTTCACAAATTAAATTCGTTACACGAGAAAAAAATAATAAATAAACAAATTTATATCACACAATTTCTTTTTTATTTGTTGACACATATATTAAGTAATTTTCATGCCTTTCGATGATAAATCTGTAGTCAAACATCCATTGACCTTTATGTTTGTCCCCAAGTGCTTTTAAATGCTCTGATTTAATAGATTTCCATTCAATCAACAGAATCTTCTTTTTCCAATAAAAGTATTGAATGTGTCAAGATTTTTTTATGTCTAGTCTGATTGATTAGTTATTTAACATTTGGTTAGATGGATGAGTGTGATTAGTCGAATCTTAAAAATAGTTTATAAGTTTAATGCTATTGAAAAATGTATCAGCCAAATATTGAAAATTATTATTTGAATAAAAAATCATTATTTCCAATTATTTCTATAAATTCCTTAAATTAATAATTGATTCGACAGTAATTCTTCTGAAATATTTATCAGGACATATCTAAGGTATATTGGTCTATTGGATAAATAAATATAGTTGTTTATCAATAAACAAAAATAAGCTTCTAAGAAAAAATTATTTGGTAGCACACAGTTATATCGTGTTACAATTTGAGTATTTCTGAAATTTAGTTACAAATAGGGTTACAAATAGGAGCGTAGCTAGAAATTTTTCTAGGGTGTGTTTTAATCTTTTTTGTATGGGCGCAAAAAATTTAGGGGTGGGCTTCTTTTCTCGAAATAAGAAGTACCCTCTTAACACTAAAAGTTATTTGTTTAAAATTTTTACTAAGCCTAAGACTTAGTAACGGGTAGAGGCTTATATCGGCTAAACAGGTTACAAAATAAAAAGGATAATTAAACCCCTAATAAGTAATAATTAGAGTGACCAGATTTTTTCCTAGGCAGAGAGAGGCACTTTTCGATACAATTTTTGCCAATGGATGACAACAGTAGTAGTAATCGTTATTTTTTAGAAATTCAAAGCTATTTCGAAAATATTCGAAGTGTATAAATTTGTGAATTTTCAAAAACCGTTAAATTTACTTACGAAAATTCATAACGGTCATATTTTTTTTTGAAAAAAATTACATTTTCTAATTTTCGATTTCGAAGAATAAGAACTGTTGTCGCCAATTGGAATTTTTGTTATCACAGACATATGACCAATTTCAGTAATAGAGAACAGTCCTCTGAAAAACTACGCAGATGGTCAGCCTACTGATAATGAGACGTATACATTTAGAAAACCGTAGAAAGTGAGAAGTTTTATATTAGGACCCTTTAGCATGTATCTCCTATACTAAATAAAAGAATTTTCTACCAAAGAAGACCTTCTACCTCCTATGAGTACGCTCCTAAGGAAACATATAAGCCATATTTGGCTTAGTTCTATTACAGAAATAGACGAGTTCTGAAATTCTATTTTGCAACGAACACTGTCATAAATAAACATAAATTGCTAAATTATAATTGATGTCAATTGACATACTAACAGAAAAAGAAGCAAGCAGTCAATCTGATCATATTATTTCCATCATAGCCAAAGCAACCTCATTCAGTCAAAACAAATCTTAAAGCTTTCCATCTAAATTCATATACCACAAAAATGTCGAACCAATGATAAGCACTTTTAACCGATGTCGCTATCTGTCAGCAGATGTAACTTTAGTGTCGTATAAAAAGAAATTCGACATCGATTGATTTATTGAATTCAAAATCATCTTCAAAACCATACGAGTGGTGTATTTCGGAATGACACTGGAAGACATGTAAGGAGCACAAAATATTTCTTTTTTGTGGATGAAATGAAGAAAAAAAGGTGAATGGAAGTAAAACATTGTTGAGGGATTAAATTCAATAAACAATTTAAGGAAATAAATTGTCCCTGGTTTTCATTCTTCTAAGTAGATTAAGGATGATAGAATTTTCAAGTTTTTTTTTCGAGCAGATTGTCGTCTTCTATCATTTGATAATACAGAATTACGTACGACAATACCTTTCGGTTATTTTGAAAGATGATATAAAAACAAATATATATTTATAAAATTCATTTCGACTTCCTAGAAATTTTATATCAAATAAATAATTCAATTTTCCCGAATGGCATTTCAATCATATGTGTGGATGCTGTACAATGTCATGCAGGATACTTCAATTACTGTCATACTCAATAGTTTGTTCATTATGAATAGAAATCATTGTTATAATAATTCGAGGAATTTAAAGTTGAACAATAAAGCTATTGTGCTATTCATAGAAGTAGCTTTATGTCCAGCACATAGCTGCCCGGGACAAATCTGTTGAAATTCAATACAAGAAGGTCACATTGCTAATGCATAAATATCATTAAATTAAATTTGCACCAAAATATCAAGTTCAAGTTTTCATTTCAAAATATGCTAAGCATGTGGAATTATAAAATATTTACTGTAATTATAACCTAAAATATGAAAATTAACACGATGCATAAATGAAAATCTCTTCATACGTGTTTAATGCCAATTACCATAAATTTCACTTTTATGAAATTTTCAGCAATATATAATTGAATATTAAGCCATTTTAATAGAATTTTGCATCCAATTTTTGACAGATCAGTAACCAAAATAGGCAGTCAGTTTTATTAAATTTGTGAAATGAGAAATCATGTATGCATATTCATATCTGCTGTAATATCCGCTCTCAAAATATTGAAACATTTAAATGATGGTTGTGATGGGAAGCGAAAATTTGCATTTATATGAGTCTATTTATGTAATAAGTGATGTCATTAGCAAGCAATTATATATTTCGATCAGACTGAACAGGCATAATTCCCGATCGACACACGTTGAAGTGGTGGTCACATGGCTGACAAGTAAATAATTTACTTCAACCTCACTAGCTGAGGAAATTTGTTTTCCTGACAAAGTTTTTTGGAGGGTTGATAAAGACATCTTTAGTTAGAGCCTTGATTAGGTCCAGCAATCTTTAAGGTAACCATTTTTTATAAGGTCAAATATTTCAATAAAAATGAAGTCAACCTTAAGAACTGTAATATAATAAATAACCAGGGGCTGGTTTCTAGAGTACCCTACTAACCTACATAGGGTAGGGTAGAGAAGGGTGCCAAAGGTAGCACTAGAAATCGGCCCCAGTGGTCTTTACTCTAAATAAGATTATTCATAGTAATATTTGCTTGATTGTGTCCTTCAGCTCAACATTAGTATCATTTTTGGCGCCTAAAGCTTTAACATACAGAATATCAAAAAAAAATAAAACATAATTTACGTATCTTAATAATTATTCCACCCACTTATATCCTGAAAATACTCATCATGAAAAAAGTTGCATTTCAAATCTTTTCATACAAAAATAAAATAATTTAATTAAGTAAATTTTATGCACATGAAGAAAACATCAAGTCTCAATTAAGAGAACATTCTGATCTTTATATTTGATAATCAAATTTGAATATAAAAAACATTCATAAACTTCAAATCAAATTATTCCAAAAAGACATTCTATATTATCAGCATACATTACCAGAGATATATTCTCACTTCAGATTCTATTCCAAGTGTATCGTGTCAGTGTGGAGCTTTTTCGAAAAGAAAAATGTATCATCATAATTTTCCAATGGACGAGAAAGAAGAGAAATGAGAGAGAATGAGATTTTTGATGTTGGAAAAAAGGCAATGGAAAAAATTCTCGTATAAATCATGAGTCGTGTTATTTATGACACAATCGTTATCAGAATACAACCAGACAGCGAGTTCATAACTTGTTCGTTTAACATAAATGAGCTTTTTCACTGCTTTTATACTAGAATAAATGTTATTTCACATGCTCGCAGACAGACGAGATAGAAGTATAAAAAGTACAGGATAGATGGTTTGCAACATACAAGAAAGCTAGCATAGATTAGAGTTTGAATGTTTTTAGTGGCTTGAATAGGGCGCATTTTTAAAGAAGCTTCTATAACTTTTGGATTTTCATACTGCATGCTTATAAAACTATCTATTTATATCTACAGCTACCTCCTTTAAGATAGAAAATTGATGCTTTGAAAATTACTCTGAACTAAGGACTCGTCATCATCCCAGGTATACCCTAGTGTTTAAACTAGAAGTATAGCCAATGGCTACCCTAGAGGCATGCACTAGGGTAACCCCAGGGGTATAACCTTTGGTAACCACGGGGGCATACACTGCAGTAGTGTATATCCTAGGGTGTGCCTGGATCAGCGTCTTAGAAAGTAAACCTAGTAAGGGTTCTCGATTTAAGGACAGCTACCAGTAATTCAGAATCTAAGATACGGAAAACAAATCCATCTAAAATTATACACCAATAATTCAAAATTTTCTAAAACCTGCTCAAAATGCACACCAAAACAAAATGATCTTAGAAAGAAAGAGTTCCAAAATATTTTAAACGATATAATTCAGTCAGCCATGTATGTTACTCATGTTCAACATAGCATCGCATCGGGACGACAAAAAAGCATAATTTTCAATTGTTCCGTTTCTGTACTGCGCTAATTTTTATTTCCTTTCCCCAATGTACATTTTTTTTCTTGGATTTGCTCCAAACTCGATTTGATGTTTCATTAGGCATTGCATTGAAATGGTGCATACACAATTTATTTTGTGTGGGATATAAAACGATTTTTTTTGCGATGATCAAAAGTTGGGATAGAAAAAATCTCATTTTTCATATTTTATTTTTTTCTTCTGTGTGCTGCTATCACCCTATCGTAATTTACTGCTGTTATTCGCATAGACTGAATAAGAGAAACTTTTGATTTTACTCGGATTCAGTTCAATTAATTGAAATGAGAGTAAATTGCTAAATTACAACGTAAATGTCATTTCTAACCCTCATGATAATTGCAATCTGAATTGCGTGTAATAGGCTATCATTACGTAGTTCATGATATTTTTTTTAATTCGGTTTCATCGTGATTGGAAACTGATATGATGATTGAAACTTTTGTAGTTGATATGGATTGAAAAGTATTGTTAATGCACTTTTCTCGATATTGTGGGAATGGAAATTTATTGCTGTGTCGCATTCAATGGCTTAAGTTTAATTAGTGCAATGAAAAAATCTTTGAAAAAATTTGAATTTTTTCGAATTTCCCGCGGCTTATAAAAGTAACTTCCAGTAAGTCTGAAAAAATGAAACTTTCCCAGAATTATCTACTTGTAATTTGCTCCAAATGGTTTTTGATTTACATCGATAGCTTATTCCAGTTATTAAGATTTCAAAAACCCTTTCAAACCGGTTCATTTTTTATGAATGACCCAATATACCCTGTTTTTACGTTAAAAGCCAGTGGGCTTGAGAAAAAAAGTTTGAAATTTCTCAAAAAAAGGCTTAATAACGGATAGTGGTGTTGAGAATATATCAACGGTCATTTTATATTTGAATTGTAAAAGCAACTACAATTAGTTGACTTCCCCTTTTTAAGTTGTTTTCCCCTCTATGTAAAAGTTCAGTTTTCATTAGAACTCGTAAGAGACAACATCGTCTCCTTATTAAATAAACATTAAGTCGCTTTTAATTACATTACAATCGTGCAGTTTATTTATACCAACAAGTGGTTTATTAAAGAAATGTAAACAAACAAAAAAAAATTCTTAATTTTCAAATAAATCTTGAATTTTTCTTGTCTCATTAACCTTTAAACTACGTTTGCTGTCAAATCATATCATTAAACAGCACTTAAATTATTCTATGTAGTTTAATTAATGAATTTTTGATAGTGACTTAGTAACGAGAACAAAAAAATTTAAATTTTTTGGATAAGCCCAAATTTTTTTCTGGTTATGACTTTAAATTATCCGAAAGGATTTTGAAAGGAAATAATTTTTTTATTATTAAACTTAATTTTTTAATAATTAAATAAATATTTGAAATTGTTCCGAAGTCACAGCTGATACATATACACGCCACCTGAAAATTGTAACAATTTACTTCAGCTTATTTCAACAAATACCACAACAACATCATAGATGATGGAATAATATGAGAATTCACTAAAAGCCTTGATAACAGCTCGCCAACACAGCAATTTTCATAACTATGTGGATGCTTCAATTGTTAGAATATAGGTTGAACGAGACATAATTGAGCAAAAAAGGCTCTTTTTATGTATTCATCAATTAATGTACATAGACATACATTAACATGTTTGATTGCCTTCTATAGAAAAATGTAACAGCATCGACATAGAAAATGATGAAAAAAGAGAAAGAAAGAAAACTACACATGCCAATGAATGTGCTTAGTAATCGCTCCAAAAATTATAAAAACGTGCTGCCTCGAATTTCCACAATGAACGTTGAGCTTTTTTTTCTCTGTCTCATCCTTCCTTCCTTCCTCTCGTGTGCTGAAGAAAAATCACATCAAATAATGACAAAATGAGGATTTGAGATTTCTCAGAATGTTTTTATTTCACTTTCTAAAAGCTTAGTTCAGTCAGAACCTTTGCTTCTTTTTTCTTCTTTCATTCCCATTTCATCAACTTGATGACTTTTCACAGCAAAATTGCGCGACATAAAGGGCTTCCAAGGCTTACAGCTGAGCGCCTTTCAAATGAAAAATCATCGTCACAAAAAAAGCTGCTTCAATAAATTATATATTTTTTTCATTTCTTCCCATCATTTCGCATTTTCTCAACATTATTTCTTATTTATTAGATTACGCTGATCCATTTGACTTATTTTCTGAATTAAATTGAAATTTATAATGAGATGATGGTGGGTAAGTGGAAAGTTGTTGGTAAATTTAATATTTGACGTCATAAATGGGTCTTTCACTTATCAAACCAACTTCACATTGAAGGTATGCCACCAAGTTTTCAAAATAGGATATAATGTGCTTCAAGTCTAAAAAATCTGAGAAGTACTCTAACTCACCATTATTTAATTATTTACACAATATTCTATACAAATCAGTTTCCATCAATAGGTCATTATTTTCTTAAAAATTGTTTAGTGTCTATCCTTCTCTTAGTCACCCCATCCAGCATCCATCGCTCGAAGACATAAAAGCCAGTTTTTGTCCTCAACAAAATTCCATTGAAAAATCAAAAAGCGTAAATAAACTGAATTTGAATTTTAATGTCGATAGAAAAAGTCTTTTCAAAAAAAAAGTATAAAAGACATTGACGTGTTGAAAAACATTGAAGGAATGGACGTTGATTGAATAAGCAGAGGAATGATTGATTTTTTATTCCACAATGTCAGTCATTTTCGCTCGATTCAATATGAATAATTTCATCAATTCAATATGAACAGTCTTAATGCTACGCAATACATTTATCAGTGTTCAGAACAATCAAATTTATTGCTACAATTGATTTTTATTGTCCTTTTATAGACTACTGATCATGCTTGGATTATAATACGTAAATTTATTATTCAAAATTATGAAGCAATGCGCGTAATTGCGTAAACAGAATCTTTACGAAAATTGATTTTTTTGCGTCATTTGCTAGACAATGTGGATGCTATGAGTACATGATGACGAAATCTTGTGGAAGCTAAGGCAATAGATTTATGAACTTTTATGATTTCGATGATGAATTTCTTCGTTTTGAAATAGATTGTCAACAAGTCAAAGATTCTTTTTGAATCTGGAATGTTTTACGTACGTTTCTAAGAATCCAGAATTGTGCCACCTATTTTCGTTAATATATCAATCAAATAAGTAAATTCAATTGTTTCAAACGCTGCCATACAAATAATTTTCGCCAAAAAAATCTTTATCGGCGTCTCTTGTATAATCCAAATGTTGATCATTCCACTCCCAACCTCTCATATTCAGATCATTATTCTTTTTTTCATCCACCCAATATTTGCTTTACCATCCCACATAATACTTCGCACTCCAAAGCAATTGTAACGACCAAGACCAAGTTCATTTGTGGTAATAAAAATAAAAATTCACTGATTCATAAAATTTTATTAAAATCATCACAGAGGGAAGAATAAAAGGAGACGGCATAATGTGAAATGAAAAAGAGAAAGACTTAAGTTTTGGGTCGCTGTGGCATCAAATAAAAAAAAATCTGATATGCCACTTTCAAACAAAGAGATGGAAAAAAATGGGCAATGGAATTAGGATGTGATAACGGAAAGAGAGAAAAAAATACTGCGAATACTTCTTGCGCGAAAATCCCATCATATTAAAATGAATTGAACCCCCTTCAAAGTTGAAAATTAGGAACCCATGAACATCCCAATAACTTGAAATTAAATAATATTCAATAGGGTTGGAAGTGTTCAGTTCCGATAAAAAAAATTCGGGTGTTTATTTTATGTGAGCAACTTTTTATGTTCAACATTATTATTTTTTGATTTAAAGAATCTTAGCTGTTTATAAAATGGAAACAAAATTACTGCCATGAAGAAAGTTATGGAAATGGGTAGGCATGCGGAAATCATCTCCATTTATTGAGTTAAAATGATTATTGTTTGAAACGCATCAAGATATTGCTTTTCTCTGTCTTGTATCCAAATGTTCTTATACAATAACATAAAATTCTATTCAAAAGGATGTATAAAATACATATTTGATGATGAGAATGCCTGCCTGCTTGTAGAGATGAAATTTTCTTGTAGAATACCAATTTCTACATTCAAACTGATTAATAGTCTAGTGTTATGTGTGAGAACCAAATAATATTAGACATGAGGATTTAATGGAAATGTTAAACATACATTTTATTGTATTTGGGTGTAAAACCCTATAAAATTATTATGAGTCCTTCCACGAGACATAATTAAATGTATACGATGAAATTAAATGAATGCATTAAAAGTTTTTGGCCTTGAATATCTTTATTGACCATTTTCTTAGATAATTCACACTTCCGTTATTACTGCTCTGGGATTTTATCAGACTTTTGCCATTAAAATGAAAGTTAATGTAAATGTCAATAGAATTTTACTTCTCCGGAGAAATATCTTCATTTTTATTTGCTTGTCTGACTTTAAATTGAATAACTTTTGAATGGACTTCTTGATTTTTCCATTAAATAGACAAGGAATATCCAAATATCCATTAAAAGTCCAGATCAATGCAAATTTATATAGTTACGCTAGACTTAGCTCATGGATAAACTAGTGAGGGATCGAAAAATTCACGTGTTCAGATCCAGATCCAGAATCTACAAAGGTCTAAGTCTGAGATTGATATTTACTTTATATTTATTGGTTAGGGCGTATCCAGAAATTTTTCGAGGGAAGGGTTTTGAATTTTTTTTGTATGGAAGGGAAAATTTGGGAATTTTTTCTTAAAAAACCCTAGCAAATTGAAAAAAATTCCCAAAAACGGTGTGGGTTTTGACCCTCAAAACCCCTCCCTGAATACGCCCCTGGTTCTTAAACACTTTTGTGACGACATTTGTGTCTATAGCCTTCGGCACTTGAGTCCTTGAATCTTATCTAGTGTAAAGTGGCTCATTTTCTGAAATAGAAGGCATTTTAGCAGAAATAGACAATTTATGAAAATAGAGGACAGTCCTCTGAAAAACCAGATGGTCAGTCTCCTACAAAGTTGCTACCAGTTAGCAATTTAATAGATACTACTCCACATCAAGCTAGGCTAGGCTGGCTGGCTAGCTAATTAGGGATATCCAACATGGTCCATTATAAGCAGTCATCTTGTTGTTTGTGAGATCACAATGGCATAGCAAGAGTGGTCATCACCAAAAGCTATTTACGTTCCCGTGAATAAAATATGACATCCATAATAAAAATTTTGCGTCTTTTTACATAAATTAGATTTTCTTGACATTTTTAAATGACACAGATATGGTACGTCACTGTGAGATCGACTAGATCAACTATTTTCTGAACATCAAGTTTAACTTTTTATGTCATATTAAACAGCTAGAGCTTACTCTTATCAGCATTATATTATTCCAATACCTACATCCTCTAATATTTGTTAACCTTGCTTCTTAAACATTTTTCCAACCAACAACAGTGCAATTTTGACTTTATCTTTTTGTAATAAATTTTGAAAAGCTTTTACTAGCAGTACATTTGTTCTGTAGATGTTATTACTACAGTACTAACATAATTCAACATCTCGGTTACCGAAATTTGATACTTTATGCTTTAAATGAACACATTCTGGCAATCTTTAGCTCAGATTAGAATGAAATGCGTTCAAATTACCCCCATCGAATTTCTCTTGTGACTGTAATTTTCTTTTCAATACTTTTTTAATGCAATATCCTTGAGGGGACGTTCGGATGTTAAGTAAGTATAAAAATTTGCCATTTCAGAACACATTCTGTAAAATTTGGATAGTAAATTTGACAAAGTTCGTATGAAGTGTAATAGCCCCTCCTCTTTTAGTGTTACGTAACATATGAATGATCTCTGAACACTTTTTTTTCCATTACTCGATGTAATCTTAAGATTATCAAAAATTACATTTCTTTCCTTCTATCGGAAAACACTTTAACTTTATGGCATGATTTTGAAATGCATATAAAATTTCAATGTCAACATCGCAAAGATTTAACAATGCTATTCACTCTCTCCATTTTTTGTAAAAAAAAAATTTTCATCCCATTATAATATAAAAGTTACATTTATGTATTATTCTGTGTGATTGTGGCATTTATTCAGATCAGTTTCCAATTTCCATGCTTAAATGCGCAAAGAAAACTTTTTTTTTGCTTTTTCACAACCACAATTTCAATGGTTTTTCCTTCTTCATTTTCCTCAGATTTACATTGAGAGAAACAAAGTTTGCAGCATATCTTTTGGGATTGAATTTAAATTTATATTTCTGTTCCTTTTTTGGACGAATTCTCGAATATGTTTGCTTTTTAAAGTACATTTTGGTATGGGCAGTGGGATTTGTCATTCATTTTGGTTGACTTGATGACAAATTGACTGGACGGATGGTATTTGCCATGACAATCATATTGATGATGATAAAATGAGGTTCTTTTTGATTATTCTCGCTAGAATAATAAACAGGTAACTGACGATGTTGTTGCCAAACTTAGTTATGAGTGAAAAACTGCCAAAAGGGTCAAAATAATAATTTTTCATGCTGAGTTTGTTTGAATGATAAGTTCAAGTACCTTTTCATGCTTGGAACTAGTAAAAAGTGTGTTAATATCAGGGTAATTAACCAGGTTTTGGTTCAGTGCTGCAACTGATGTCTAGTTCTTATTAGCATGTGTCAAATGCAAGTATGAGTTTTCCGGTGATAAGACCAAAATTAAGCTAAACGAGTTAAACCTAGACACAAGCATACTTTCTTATCACATCTACGCAAAACACAGTGGTGTAGCCAGAGTTTTTGTCGCCTGGGGTCAAATAAGAAAATTTGTGCTCGCCCTTTAAATTTTCAGCCTAGGCCAAAACCCCGGTCACCCCCTTTGCTACGCAACTGGTAAAACATACACACACACATGCTACAAATTGTTATTTTTGACTATTATTATTACACTCTTCCAGGGAATGTCTAGTCGGATGTGGGTGCTTTTTCACTGTTCTAGCCATATCAACTCGGTTTGTGTGATGTCTGCACACAAATTGTGGCTAGGTACATTGCATTGATATACCTTGGGTCATGCAATTGTGCAGAGTTGGAAATCAATCGTCATAAATGACAAAAAGCATAAAACAAACATAAGTCTCATCTGGATGTTCTTCGCATCAAAAACAAACAATAAATTTTCATTTATAAATCCATAATTAAGTTGTAATAGCTGTTGCTAGATCTCTTAAAAATTGTATTGAAATACTGAAAAGCAAAAATAAAAATAACTTTTTTTAAAAAAAAAATTACACTCTTCCCTCTCCCCATATTGCAGCATAATAAAACTTCGGACCCCACCCTTACCCCTAATTGTTACGTTATATTCGAACGACCACTATTTTGATTAAGTTAATGTGTATTTTCAATTTTTCAGTGACCAAAGGAAAGTGTGACTAGGTGAAACTGAATCCTGTTGTGCTAGACACCTTATCACAGACATTTAATCCATGAAACAAACTATTCTAATCAAAACTTTTTTTAGAAAAAAACTTTAATGGATTTTATGAGTTGGTTTTTGAGGTTTTAGAAAACTTTTCAGAAAAACAAATTTTTAGAAGCTTTTCTGCCAAAAAAAGTAAAGCTTTAAGCAAAATAAAAACACATTTATTTTAATGACATTCTATTTCATACCCAAGTTGAATTTCAATCATTCTAAATGCAGAAATATTCAATTTTATTCATCCTAATCCTCTTCTCTCACCCTCTTCTCAGTCGTAATACAAAATCGTAAAATGACGAAAAGTTTACCAAACATAGCTCTTCATAAATCGTAAAAAATATGCAGAATGATTCGAGTATAAATAAAACAATTTTGATGCCCACAGAGAGCGTAAACAATCGTCACGAACAACAAACAGAGAAAAAAAAGTAAATGAAAAAAATTTACACGTGCTTTTAAGTCTTCAGGGTATTCAATCGCAATGAATGAATGGGATTTGCTCGGACGATGCTCTGAAGTGCTACGGAAAATATTCAAATAAGACGCCTAAAAGTCGCAATTTATAAATGTCATAAATATTAGATATTACACTCAGCTTTGGCACGTCATAAAATAAAAAGAAAAGCAGACAAGAGGAAAAAAAATCCCCAAAAAGCAGTTTTCGCACCGCATTTTTATACAATTTTATTTATTTTTTTGATGTGCCATTTTTATGGCATGAACTTTTTTTTCCTCTCTCCAGTTCCATCAGTTTCAGATTTTGCTATGATGCTCATAAAAATAATTTTAGATATTTCAACATTCCTTTTTGCAAACAAACATTCTTTAAGAGTCTGTGAAGCGCCAGAGGCACAGATACTGAACAGAAAAGAGTGCAAATGATGAGAACTGAAAATAAATAAATATTTATATATTCATTTGAGATGGAAATTCTGCGTGAGTGGCGAGAAATTGGTAGGAAAAGGAAAATTTTCATCCGGCAACAGATGATTTTGAGTTGTTTTACTGATGGGCGTTTTGACTCTTTAAAACATTCACGAATTTTAGTTTGATATTTTTTTGATCCTAGTTATAGAACTGTTTTTGAAATAAATAGTTCTGTTCCTGGTTCAAATGGTCTCGTTCTTAACAAAAAAACTATTTATGAATCATGTTGCTCTAATCGGTTCATTGTATAACAATTTTTGCAAGGTAACATTCAGGTGGTCTGTAGAACCGGTACTCAAGGGGTCAAACACGAGGGTCAACCTCCTCCCTCCCTCCCCCTCGATTGAAAAATTTCTCCAAATTACCAGGGTTTTTGAGAAATGTTGTATCTAGCACCGCTCCTCAGTACCATTACTGAGACTTAGTACTAGGGTGACCATCTAATTTTTATGAAAATACAGGACATTTGGTAAGTTTTCTAAATTTTCGTGAAAAAAATACAGGAACTAGAACAAAATTTAAAAATTTATAAAGGATAGTCTTGAAAATACAGGACTGTCCGTTGAAAAACTACGCAGATTGTCACCCTACTTAGTACTTGATTCGTGTTCTAACCTTGATCTTCAGAAAAATGAATTTGTGCTTTTTTGAAGCCACAACCGGAAGTTTTACATACATTTTCTACTCTTAAGGAATTCCTGTTTTCCATACCATATAAGTTTGTATTTGTTTCTGCTCGTGCGTGATTTTCATGATTTTGTCCTTATTTAACTAATTTGAATTTTTGTTTAGTGGCTACAGGCAATATTTGCGTTATCTTTTGGATGATAAAACATTCATTCTGTAATTTTTGTTGTACTTTAAATAAACATTAAGTTTAAATCCTGGATTTCCGTTAAATGTATTGCAATAAAATTTTCCAGCCATTTAAATTCAAATTAAATATAAAAGTACTTGATCTAGCGAGAAATCCTAAATATGATTCAAAGTCATAACCGTTTAAAAGATTGAACATAAAATTGAGTAAATACGTTTTTGAACAATTTGAGCTTCTTGGAAAAAACAATAATCATAAAGGGAACATATTCATCTTACAGATCACGAAGTGTATCGATAATAGCACTTCCATTCGTTCCTATATTTTTCGTGAATTCAATTTTAACCCTCCACATGATTATGAATAAGGAAAAAGGAAAGCTACAAAGGAAAACTTATTTTTCATGCTCATTTCTTTGAAGAGCTAAAGCAATTGCTATGAATATAAAAACGGATTTTTATATATTCTCTGAAAAAAGAATTACCATACACATAACATTGAATGTTCATTTTTGTTTCTCTTCATCATAACACGTTATAACGCACGCACAACTTTTCATTCATCTTAACTTTTTGTATTTTAAATAGCTTGTAAACTTTCTCACTCAGAACTAAAGAAAAAAAAGTTCTCAATCCTACATACACACATCCGCCCACACACATGACACTTCTGAATAACGCCAATCCAATTTCTAAATCAAACACCATAGAGAAAAATTTATTGAGATTCTCATCGTGAGGATAAATATATCCACAGAGACAAAGAGAAAGTCAGAAAGTTAAATTAAAAGATAATTCATTGCTAGTCTTCGGACGTCATGTAATCACGTACAGATAGCTACCATAGACATGCTCATTCTAATGTCTATAATGTTGCTTCATTTACAGTTTTTGGCATGGTAAATTGGAATTGGATTTAGAGTTTGTGTATAATTTTGGTGGTTTGTGTGGATTTTTTAATAGATGTTATCTTTTATTTGATAATTTGGTGTCTAGACTCTAGAGAAGCACAATATTTGGATGACATAAATTCTATCTGGATCAACTTATCACATTTTATTCGAAAGTTTAAGTCAGGATGGTGACTGAAACATTCAAGAAACTTGAATCTGATTCTTATTATTTTCTAAAGGTAATTTGAGAAAGTCAAGAAAGCTATGGTGCGTATATAGTAGTGTTAAGGAGAATCCACCCAAATTTGCCTAGCTGTACTAGCAAAAAAGGCCAACCAGGCTCAACATTGACTCGATGTCTGCTCTAATAGTCTGATCCAGACATTACAAAAGTCAAGACTATTCAGAAGTAAATTTACATTATATTCAACATCTTTACCTTCAGGACATGCATCCTAGTTTGAAAACTATTATCATTTATCACCACTTATAAAGTTCAGGATAAGAGTTCAATACCTCTATGTAATTGATATCAAAAACAGTTTCCCATGTTGATCTTATCGGTAGTTAACAACATTCAGTGCTGGCTATATGTAAGACATGGAGCACAAAAGTTTATTTTAGAGTTTCACGAAATGTTATTTTGTTGATTATTTGAGTGCAAAAGGTCACAAGAAAAAAATCCTTATTCTCTTTTCTGTTTCCTTTGACTTTCTCACAATTCATACCGAAAGAATATCCGATGTCCATGGAAAAATATTCTTTGTCGAATTCGACTTATCATGAAAGGCAAAAGGAAGAGAAAAAAAAGTTTTTTTGTTGCTTCTCTTGGATCTAAGGTTACATAATCATTCTTTTTCTCACGAGTCCACACAGTTGTTAGTCGTGATGAAAAGGGAGACAAAAATGAGAATAGAATTTCATATTATTCAAAAAGAATAATCGACAATCCATTGGAAATGTTTTGTTAGATTTACGGCAAAATTTTGGATTATTTGAAGGTTTTGTGATTGTAAGGAGGAATTCATAAAAATATTGGCTGAATGAAAAATGGGCGTTACTAAATTTGACAATTTTAATATTACAAAATATACGAACAATCCTTAGAAATGTCTCTGGTCTGTCGTATATCTAGCTTAGGTTTTGTACAAGCACACAGAGGTACAATAATTCACATGATAATGATATTCGCTGCTTTGTTGTGATTCAACTATATAATATTCCATAAACCATTGTCATAAGCTATTGTTGGCGGTTACGATTAGTCATGTAGGGGAATGGAGAGAATATAGATGAGAAACCCTCTCACACTCTTTCCCCTCTCTGCTCTCTCACATATGCAACTATGCATATGTGATAATTGCCAGAAAGAGGAATGAATTGTTATTCCTTTCATAAAGTTCATTGAATAAAGTAATATGTAAATCAGATAAGAGAGTTTTTACTGAAATAATATAGGAGAAGCCTATAAGTCAGTTGAAATTAATAAGTTGAGTCTCACCGTTCAGATGTGAATTGGTTCATTAAATTTGTTTTGTATGAAATACCCAAGCGAAATGCAAACAATACCGAAATTCATCCTAAGGATATTGTATAGATATTTTTGCTGCCAACAAGGCACGTTTCACGTTTCAACTTTATTAGAATATAACATTCCGCAATTTCATTACATTTTATGCCCTTCAGAGAGTGAGAGGAGGAGGATGAAGAAAGCAAATGGAAAGAAGAAGATCTATTGATGTATAGTATACAATATTAACACATCCTTAAGGCCATATATGAATAGACAAGAATATATATCATCCTAAATTACAATATAGAGATGAATCCTTTAGAAAGTAGATTTTCCAATATGATGAAAGATTTTATTGAAAAAGTCATTAAAATTTCATCAACAGCAAAGTTTAAGTGGGCTTCTTTCACTTTAATGTATGTCATATTGTTTAGTTTGTTGTTCTTTGATATTGACCTCAATGTTGATAATGCGTAGCTATTGAAAATTAATATGCTTGATACGAATATTGAATCATTTGATGTTTTGAGGATTAAGGGCGTTTTAATGGTATTAATTCAGAAGAGTAAGTATACATCTTCAAATTTATCAGGAAGAGTGTTTCTAAAGAATTTATTTTCTATTGAAAGGCTGATCAAAGGGTATTCAGATACGAGTAGACTGGAATAGAGCAGCTTACTGAATTATATTGAATTTAAGCAAAACTGTTATCAGTTTCATCTTTGTCAGTTTCATTTAATTAAACTTATTAGTCTTCTAGATTAGCAACTTTAAAACACTTTTCGAGGTTTATAAAATTGGAAAAATTCGTGGAAATCCTAAAAAATGGATATTATCGCTTACATTTTTTATGTACTGCAAAATAGCAATATCAAGGCAGGAAGATTTGGTTCCATTTTTGAGACTTGAAATTCCTTGAAATATTCCCGTTGCCGGAGGTTATTTCAAAATCTCACTTGGAATTCTAGACACTCTTGCAGTTGTGACAGCCTTTGGGAGACGACCCTATCTTTGCATAGAGCAGTGTTTCTCAAACTTTTTAGAACGCTATACATTTACCCAACATTTACCCACTTATCTAGTATTACTTTGGTGTATCGACATAAATTCCTTTTACTCTACTGTGAAGTGTAGGTCGTCAAAGAAACTTTTGAATCTAACGCGATTGCTAGCTAAAGCCGTTAATTTGGTGTATCGAAATATATTTCGTGACATACTTGAATTTTTTGCCGACACTAGTATGTCAATGAGCATATATTGAATAATACTAGAATAGGAAGCATTCACACTTGAATTTATTCTCCGCAAAACCACAAATAAATTTTGAAGCGCCTAATCATGAATTAAAAATCAATTATTTCTACTACAATAATATAAATTAAATCTATTTTGTTATGGCAAATTTTATCAAGCACAATACTGTAAATTTTAATTTTATTCACAAACCCAAAAAATAACTCAAAACACCGCATCCAAAAACTCTCGACTGCAAATCCATAAAAGAGCTCAGCACAGTAAAATAAACACAAATTTTGAAAATCCTATCTCTTAAATAAAGCTTTCCATAATAAAAGGACGAAACTTCATCATGAAAGCTTTCCATGAGTAAAAAACAACAAGCTTTAATCAAAAATCTCATTTCAAATTCATACACAAATATATTTGTTTTCGTACAATCTAATAAATGGCAGGGATCAAAAGCTTCATTTTTTTCCTTGTTTGTATCAGACTCTGATGCTTTTATCAATGATTTTTCATTTGTAATTTAAAATCAACATTTTTTTCTCTCTCATCTCTCTCCTATATCGCTCTGTCATACGGTAAAGCATAACACAAATATCATAATAGCTTTACCGGAAGTTGATCTGTAGATTGAGTGTGCACAAAAATTTGCACATGGTAAAATGCTGTTTTGGATGTTTGCCAAAATAATTTAACATCTACAGGAACTGAAGATTGTAAGGAATGAGGATGAGAAGAAAATTTTGTTGTATGCCGGAACTGAGACACAAAAACCATAAAATAAATTCAATTTTCTGATGAGTGAATTTCCCACCGAAAAAAAAATATTTTTTTCCTCCTTTTTCTGAATATATCAATGTAGATTTATGATTATACAAATATTTATGTTTCACATCAAAATCGGTTGTGCCTTATCTTGTGCTTACTTCTTTTCTCCCTCTCGACTTTTTTTTATTTTATTTTATTTTTCTATCCTTAAAAATGTGCTGATATTCTTATCAATAGATTTTCACACCGATGACATAAGTAAAGGACATGGAAAAAAGAGAGGAAAGGAAAATATAGATCCTTGGAAAATAAATCGATATACTTGATATCAAATAATCAGAGAATGAAGGGTGGCATTGCTATATGACTTTTTTTGTACTATGTAAATACAAATACATCTTCCTACTTGGATTTGCATTGATGATTTCATGAGATTTATTTTTATATTTGCGTCTTATTTCGTACGACTTTAATGTAATTTTCATCTCATTCAGCTTTAAATTGACTTAAATTTTTATCCAATTTGGATGTAAAGATGGAAGGCTGAGAAAGCAACAAAGTTTGCTTTTATTCATTTGTCAAAATCAATTCACGAAATGTCATGTTGGCAGTAATTTTACAAGTAGCTTTTCAGTAGCTTTTTTGCGGTACTTGAGGCAGTGATGAAAACACATTTCTTTTTGATAAATTTCTTTGATTTCATTTCACAATTTTTTTTTGGTAGGCTAGGTGTTGACAAGAAACGGAAAAATGTCAAATTGGAATCTGAAGTATTAAGTGATATGGACGCAAGCTTTCCAGTGCAAGAGTAGATCGAAGGAGTAGCGTGATCCTCCAGTGAGCAAATCGTTAGGTCCGAGAGTGGGTTTGAGTCCCACATTAAAGGCTGTCCATCGACTTTTGACAAAAAAGTGGGACATGTCTCGATTTCAACCTTAAAACCTGTTTGTACATTTTAGTATATCCAAAAAAGGTTATGTATTTTTTACCAAAACGGGACATGGCCCAAAGCTGGATGCAGGACATTTGTCTAAGAAGTGGGACTGCCCCGCAGATAGACAGCCTAACCTCACTGTAGAATGTATCAGAAGTGTGCATAACTTACACTATGTAGACATCCTTAGTAAACATCTATTTATTTTGTCAAAAAATCATAGAAGAACTGCAAAGCTTACACTAAAGTAAACACACAATATCAACAGAACTTAAGTTTCTTTCCCCCAAAAAGAGAGAACGACATGAAAATCAAATTCAATCATTTTCATCTCTGATTCAATTTGAAATTTCGTCATTTTCCTCCTCAACATTGAAACAAATATTTGAAAAATGTATTGAATTTCATTTCCTTTGAGTATCGTGTGGCAGCAAAGAAAATGTAACATACTTACTTGTAACATTCGTTTTTATTGCGGTACTTGAGCAACAGAGTATCTTATGAAGAATTTCCTATTCCTATGTGTTTTAGTCATGCACTATGAAAAGTTTTACAGTTAATTAATTTCATCGGAACTGATAAAAAAAGAGAAAATCAATTTTACCTTTTGCTCGTTTTGCTTGGGGTATGTGAACTTTTCATGAAAAATAAGAAAAACTTTTATTCTTTTGTTTTATTCTTCATGAGATATTGAAATGCAGATAAGCATACTTTGTTTTACAATTCAATTCAACAAATTCTTGCTTTTTGTTGCAATTTTCTTGGAATCTGTTAGGATTTTCTGCATTTTGTCTAGTTTTATGTACGTGTTTGCTAGGGAGTCAATTCCCTTACTGTAAATTTTCTGATCTGTAAAGTTGCAGACAGCAGTTTCACTTAACATGGTCTGATTATTTTCTGAAATTTGTCTTTGTCTAGGAATTTGTTCAGCTAAGTTTTTGCTTAATAATTGGCAACCCAGTAAGTATTAGTTTAGTGATTAGTAAACAACACTAGTTTCTGACCATTTCTGATAGAATCGAGGCAAAATGAAAAATGTCCGCGATTTTTAGCAAAATAACGTTGATCTATGCTGATCATTGTGCTTTATAAATGTGTTTGTTTGGTTGCAGGGGCATATCTAAGGGGAGGAGTTGTTTGATGGAAACTTTCTTCAATTTACAGTAAGAATCCAACCCCCTTGATTTCTGGCTTTACACCTATTTGCTTGTGCGTGTTAACCTGCACCCTAAACACCTCAATTTTTTTCCAAACTTTCTTTGTTCATTACTTTTAGACACTGTCATCCAGTTTAACAACAAAAAAAAGGAAAATGCAATTGTCAAGGATACAGTTTGAAGTTGTTGTATTTATCTCCTTTTCATGATGTCCAAGACAAAAGCTTCTTCATTACACATTTTTTCCTACATTTTGCAATAGAAATAAAGTTTCACAATACTAAAAAAGATATAAAAAACAATTTTATGATAAAACTAAAGAAATATGTACATTACAGCAACAGAAGTAAAGGAAGAGAATATCATTATATTATGACTCATGGATTGTATCATGTTCAACCTTTTCAACTTAGCTTGAATTCATTAAGACAAATGAAATAAGGAGATAAAGGAAAGAATTTCATGAAGTATTTAAACATGTATATACAATAGTTTGAAGAAAATCAGCTTTACACTTGTTGACTTAAACTGCTTTCTTATATTACTTTCTGATAGGATGATGTGTCACACGAATCTCTTATGCAACAGTATGGAATTGAAATGGAAAAAGAGATTATGAATCTTGAGCATTTGATATGAGAAGATGAAGCGCTTTTTTAAATAGTCATAGATTTTATGGTTGGTACTGATAGACCCAACCACATAAATGAAGATATTTGCGATTTGGTACTAGCATCGATTCAGCAACTGTAAGACCATAATTTGCATTTATTTTCAAGGTTTGCTGCGGTTTCTTCCTTTTAAACGTGCCCCAGAATTCTAAAATGGAGAAAAATCCGACCTCATGCTGGCGTGAGGCTGGAGTCCAGCACAACACAAGTTACATGCCAGATTCTTTGACCTTTTCGAGCAATGTACCATCTGGATTGTCAGATGTCCCATGAAAATTTTATAAACCTTGGAAAACCCACACCATGGGTCTCGATTCCATAAACATAATGAAAAAAAAATCAAACGAAAAGGTTGAAAATCACCGACCCATTGAGTTTAGAGTATCTTAGAGTTTTATCTGATCAACTAGACAAACTAAATACACTCCCTCATTTTCCACAGAAAATAATCCCTGAAAAGGAACAGAAACAAATCTCATTCTTGAAATGGAACATGTGTTATAATCAATATAAAGATTGTTCACACAGAATGATAAGAGGAAGAGAAATAAAAAGGAGGGAAAAACTCATTTTTATGATTCGAAAGGAGCACATTCGTATGATAAAAAATTCATTCACTTTATTGACTGCATGATACGATTTTTTGTTGTTTCTCATATGAAACTGCTGCTTTTTTGATTTGACTTCAAATAAAAATTCAGTATACTTTATAGTTGCTTATTGCAAATATCTGACATGCATAAAATGTTTACATTTGATTTTTTGTGAACAAACTTTGAGCATTTGATGCTTTTGATGCAATGCACATGCAGAAGTGCTGACAGAGAAATTGAAAAAAAAATAATTTAATTAAAATTGTTAGGCATTCAGTTTAACAAATTCTGAATGTTCGCATTTTACTGAGAAGCGTAGAAAAGTAATTAAGTTTTTTGATGATATTAAAATTTTATGTAAATATGCTTAAATACTTGAAATTTTCTGCTGGTGGATACTTTACGAGATTTTGTACACAAATGCACAACTGCTGTTCCGAATTGCTTCATGTTTGATGAATTTTTTTTTAATTTTGAAGTATTAGAGCTGAAATTTGCTGCGTTTGATACTACTGCGGGCCATTCACTTATTGCGTTACGCAAGAAGAAAACATATTTTTCAACCTTCCTCGGACACAAATATTTCATGGAGTATCACACAGCTTAATACTCTCCTCTTCAAATATAAATTTCTCTCTTTATAAATTTTTTTCGCTCTTTTAATATTTTTTTTTTTGAGTTTTTGAGATGGTGCTCAATCTAAACTTTGATTATCTATTCCAACTTAAATCTGACCCCGACCTGCCTATGACAAAGATACGTCTGACCAAACCAACAATTTTTGTTTTAAGTCAAATCACCCAGATGCTTAGATAAAGACTAGTCTCAGATACTCAGATATGTAGATATGTAGACCGTCTTGTCTAGACATCTAGATTAACAGCACTGTCTCAAACGTAATAAGTGAATATCTCCATAAGCATTTCATTGAAAATTGAAATCATATAAAGCCCTCAATTGTATATCAAAATAGAATCGTCAAACTGTAAATTCCGCATTCCACACCACAAAATTTCCAACAACTCGAATTTCCATACAAAAATCAATTATTCCAAAATATTTCATAAAGTAAATAGCAATTTGAATAATTGTTGTTACTTTTTCCTCCCCAAAACCAATTTTCGTTACTGCGAAGCTGTTGCGTTAACTCATTGCGAATGAAAATTTGAGTTTTGTGATTTGAATTTTAATTAACATAAACTCGAGAGTAGTTTCACGGTGGGAAACAAGAAAATTTCAGTTAACGAGAGAGAAGCAGGAAAAAAAGTTAAATGTACGTGGAGGAAAATTAAAATTTATGACGGTACTTTATGCTTAAACGCGTGCTTTTTGAAAGCACCAAAATGTTAATGCGACATTCGGTAAGCAAACACTCAATTAAATGGAATAAAAACATGATGTAATGATAAAAACCATGAATATAATTCGTGTAAAAATGGCACTATAATGAATGGGTTAAATGTTTAATAATTCTAGGGTTGGAAGACGTTTGGAATGCAAAATTGATTCCGGGATAGCAGTAGACTCCAAAAATGAAGAAGTTAGTTTCATTTTCAGTGAATTTATGACTAGTCTCAGAGAGTTTTGATCTTAGAAACAATATGTCATTATATTTTCATGAACTAAGCCACAAGACCAGTGCTACTGCTAGAGTCGACTTTTGTGACGACTTGAGACAAATTTCTCCTCGAGTAAAGAATTTAAACGAATCTTGATTCAACTCCTTCAAGGTCAGCTCTATTTGAATTAAAAAAGCTGAGTCAGTGCTTCAAGTTCCTGAAGAAAATTTAATTATATTCAATCAATGGCAGAATGAAACTCGAGTGTTTCAGTTCCAATAAGTATTTTATTCTTAATATAATTAATAAATTTTGAAATTATTTGTCGACTCGAGTGTCGTCAAAAATAGAGTGAAGAAAAATGTGGTGAGAATTCAAAAGGGGCATGAAAATATGAAAATTCAAAAAACCAATAACCGTTACAATTTTGAATTCAAAATAACCGTTAATAAAATAAATTTTATCATATTATGATAAAGTGACGTAATTTGTGAACGATCCCAAAGTTCACTAGACTTTGTATTACTATTCCATTGCGCCACGAAAATTATTTTAAATTCCCATTCTAGAATCCAATGAATATACAACAAATAGTGTCTCTAAAATAAATTCAATTCAAAAAGCTTCCAAATTCATTATAATTCCCATTTTAATTCTCGATTTTTTTTCCATTTTTCTCAAAAAGGCCAAAACTTTTTTATCTGAAAAGTTACCAACTCTAGCAATAAATGGTGCTGGTTAATTAGCAATGTATATCATTAAAATTCAGCAACAAATTGCTCGTAAATACAGATATACACAATGGTATCACAGATTTTTTTTTGTTTTAAATACAAAAAGTTTATTATTATCACATTATCCGAATGAATGACCCCAATTGCAATTAAATTTTAAAGCCAGGTTGTAAAATTCCTCATCCTCATTTAAAGCGAGCACAAATTAATGTTAAAGCATCAGATAATAAGATTAACGATATTTGCCTTAAAGTTATTAGAATAAATCAAAGATAAATCGATCTGAAGCAAGAACGGGGAGGAAGCGCCGGTAGCAAAATTAAAATATAAATCTTCTGCTTTTTACAACAACTTAATTACTGATAAGCCACGAAAGCATTTTCAAGACGCTCTTCATTCCCATTTTATGTTTGCCTTTCCGTAGCGAAATGAGAAATGGAAGCCCTGAGGAATTATTGTCTTCCTTAGTTTTTTTTATTATATTCTGGAATCGCATTCAGTGGAGAACATCCATTTGTCACTTATTCAGGAACTTGAAGCACTGACTCAGCTTTTTTAATTCAAATAGAGCTGACCTTGAAGGAGTTGAATCAAGATTTGTTTAAATTCTTTACTCGAGGAGCTCTTGAAGTCTATTATGTCATTCTTATTATTTATATAGGTTGGGAATTATTTTACATTCAACATTAAGAAATGCAGACTCAATATTGATTTTGAGGTTCAATTAATTTTAAATTTATTTAAAATTCAAACAGTTTGAATGGGCTATTCATTTTAGGTTTTCAATAAAACTGTGCGACGGAAAATGAACTTTTTGATTTGAAATGATTGCTATGGAAATAGACGAAATAGATTGTTATGCATGCTTTTTGAAATCAGAGCGTGTATCGATTTTGGGAGGATTCAAACTAAAGTTTTCATACAGATTTATGTGACAGAGCAGCGACATAGCCAGGTAGGGGGTCCAAGGGGGTCCGGAACCCCTATCGAAAAATTTTTTATATGGAAAACTTTTCTCTGAAAAATAGTTTTTCTCTTAAAAATTTTTTCGACGATTTTCCGAAGCTATAATTTGTAGTTTAATCACTAAAATACCATTAAAATTAACAAACTATTCAGAAACTTAAAAAATTTAAAAAGAACTCTTTGAGAAAAAGATCTGCAATAAGTTGCTCAAAAGTTATAATTTTAACGTCAATAAATCATGAATTTGATCGAATAACAACCGCGTTAAAAAGCTTCAAAAAGCATCAAAAGAATTATAAGAATTTATCGCATTACCAAGCACTTTGAAATCTTATAATCAGATTACAAAGATATAAAAATAAGTGCATTATAAAAAAATATATATTTTAAATGAAAATAAAATAAAAGGAAATGCACAATACATTAAAATGAAGTTCTTAACATTTTTATCATATTTTATTTTTCCAATAATAAAAAAAAGTAGAAGAAATTCCTTTTTCAATTCAGTTTCATGCTTTCATCATCTTACTGTGTCATAAAAAGACACTTAAGTTATCGCATAATAAGGGAATGAAGAAAGGAAGAGGAGAAGAAAAATAACTTTTTGACAACATTTAATGTGAAAACTTTGTGATAAAAAGTTATTAAGGTTTAGTTGAAAATACAGAAAAAAGGAACAAGAGAAATACACAATAATATCTAAGACGAGTTTCGGTGCATTTGGGCAATAGTAAAAAGCTTTTGTTTCTGTTTTGGCAATCTAAAATAATGTAGGATAAAAAATCAGGATCGAAATGTTCCATGACCTCAATGCCCCTTCCTGAAAATTCCTGTGGGATATTTCCAGTTTTGGAAATTCTACTCTAGATCCAGAAATTTTTCGAGGGAGGGGTTTTGAATGTTTTATTATCGATGGGAAAATTGGGGGGGGGGGGGGGTGTCGTTGGGATTTTTTTTTAAAAAACCCTAGCAAATTGAAAAAAATTCTCAAAAGGAGAGGGGGTTAACCCCCAAAGTCCCTCCCTGAATACGCCCCTGCGCCTACATATGGTTCGATACCCGTTACTGTAAAAAGGAGGATTACTTGTTGAAATTCACTTTTTATATCTGTTGAGGGATAGGGGTCATTCACTTATGACGTCCATGATTTAGGGGGGGGGGGGGGTCTGAGATTTTGTGACACTTTAAATTAAAGAAATTTTTTTGACAAGGGGGAGGGGGTACTAAAAATCCCATTTTTTGATGGACGTCATAAGTGAATGACCCCATAGAAGTAGATAAAAATCTGTAAAAATCCTAAAATCAAAAATGCCACATCCTAGCAAAGATAAGTGTGAACCAGCCTGTCACTATGGGAGAATCTTAACTTGATAGAAAAATTCAATCATAACTCGTCTATGAGCATTTTCATACTAGTTCATTTTCCTTCCTTCAAGTATTGTTAATGTTCAAAAAATGTACCGTAGAATCTAAACTTTGTCTGCATCAAAAAATGCCTTAAAGAAGCAAAAGATTCACTCGGATGTCCTTGCTGCACATTGCATAAATAAAAGAAATATTACAAAAGAGTTTATGGTAAACTTTTATATTTCTGGTATGTGTATAGGTCATTAATCCAGAAATCTTGTGTTTCCGTTTCTTTATTCAAAGCATTCCTTACAGCACTTGCAGAGCTAGAGCAGTCGAGAGGATGTAAATGGAAATAAATTTAAAAATGATTTGAGATTTTCCTGAAAGAAAATAAATTTAAATAAAATGAAGGTTTAATTTAACTTTTGCTTTTTAAGGAAGTTCGTGCGAGGATTTGCAAAAGCTTCTCTGTAAAGTTTGATGATATACAGTTTGTCCAATTAGAATAACTGAAATTTGTCATTTTTATCGTTTCTCATAAAGTAATTAAAATTTATGACAATTTTTTTAACTGCACGGGGCAATAAAATTTTCATTATAGCTCTCGAAACTTTTCTCCTTGTGCTTTATATCTTACGATGTGGAATTAACGTGTTTTAGCGGTCAACTATTCTATCTTCACAAATGATAAAACTTTGTAACTTTTAACATAAATTTCCATAAAAATATGTTTAAATTTATTTCCTTTATCCGACCATACCAGTACCTTTTATATTCTTCTAAGCTTAACATGCTTTTTGCCTCATTCTTCTTTCTCTGTGCTTGAGAAGAATTCTAAAATACCATAGCACAGTTTAAGTAAAAGCTTCCGCCTTTTATAACATACAGAGAATTTAAAATTAAATTTTTCTATGGGGACATTTTTTTCCATTCATTCTTTCTTTTTTATTCTATTTCCTTCATAAAAAGTCAACCGATAAAATTACTTAACGAAATTCTCATAAAATAAAACTTGATTAACTTCCACTCAGCCACTCTGTAAGCTTTATGTAACGATTTCACCTTACTACCAATATCAAGGATGTGTCAATAGCTTTCAGTGTGCTATATTGTTAAGAATAACTCTGTACTAGTGACTAGGCTATATTAATACTAGGAACAGATCATTTTAGCGCCAGGATAAAACTGGTTTAGCGCTTTTCTCATAAATAAGCTTCTTAAACTCGATAGTTGATGTGTAATTCAAAGAGTAAAAGTATTTACTAAGAATTCTTACCGTTTTCCAATTGTATTCGTTGTTTTATTCCATCTTAACATCAAAAAACTTAATTTCACTTTTTTTGATTAAAAATAAACACATCAAAATGAAGGAAATTGATTTTGAGAAGCAAAAGTGATGCGAAAATCAAATTTCAAAAAATCGTTAAAATTTTAAATCAATTAAAAATTCGTACTATCAGCAAACTGCTTACAAAAGGCAAAATTCAGCGACATATCCTTTTCCACATATGAGTACGTACATCGGGGAAATCGTGCATCTTCTACGATAGCATCAACAACATAGGGAATTCCCATAAATTTCTATTTTCATACCTTTTACTCAAATTGAAAATAGAACTGTTGTTATAGCTGATGTTTTGTGATCTCATAAACTAGCTCCACAAGCTGCGATATCAGCGTTAAAAGTTATTTGACTTTATTGCTTCGAATAATCCACAAAATGTGCAAAATAAACTTTTCCTAAGCTTATCAATTTATGAACATTTGACATGTTTATTTGCCATAATGAATGTGCAATAATATTGTCTGTGTTTGTAGATATATACTTAATAGCGCATATAAGATAGAGAGAGATAGCGAGAGAAATGTTTTATGGCATTTCCTTAAAGGTGGTAATGAAATTTACTTTTATTAACCCCAAGCGATGAGCGAGCTTTCATAGTTTTTGATGGATTACCTTAACTGTATACTGATGCCATTCAACACAAACTTTCTTGATGCAATTAAATTTATACTCAACTTGATGGCAAGACGAGAAATATCATCCTGACATTCTATCTCAGCATGAAAATTTAATTTTAATTCAACGCTATTCAAAATGCATAACTAGACTTTATTGCATTCCTACATTCCAATATAAGCACTTGCACTTCATTGTATTGTACTTTATTATTTCAGGATGAAGGTTTCATGTGAAAATATGTGAACTATGTACATGAGCTTGATGCTGTTTATGAATTTTTGTGGCTGCTATGTTTGTGCAACTCATATCATATGAGTTAGGACAAAATATAAATTATAGAATGTCGATTGCTTTTAAGAGTCTAGCACTCAAATCTACAGTCATGAAGGAATGACGATGAGGTGCAGTAACATATTGGAGTCTGCATTTATTAAGTCATATTTATAAGCGTCTCCAAAAGCAATAGATAAGTAGCCATATAGATGTGGATATTTGAGTAATCACAAAGAGATGTAATAGACCTATTGAGTTCCCTGAAACACTATACACATGTTAGAATTGAATCATTTAATACAATCTAGGTATTAAATTTCAAAAGAGCAATAACATTCAAATGACAACACATCACTCAACAATATCTATTTCATAATACCTTCAAAGAGCATTAAATTTTATGCGTGTGTCTACAAACCTGATAAAGGTTTTTATCCTTTTTAACAACATTTTAAATCTATTACGTATGCCATAAATCCAGATTGTATAAATTGTATAACACATCTCTTTTTTTGTATCCTGAATTTCCCATTCATCCCTTATTCACGTTTTTTTAGGTTGTCACATAGGAATTTAATTCTGTTTTAATCTCTTTAACATGAAACATGTACACATAATCCACATTCCATACAGTAGCATTAACCAGTCAAAATATTTTTTTGTTTGTTATTATTTCAGGGATAGCATTTACACACCAAGTTGGAATTTTATGAATGCTTCGAGTAATTAAATTAATTGAATTTGGCCTAATTGCTATTAAATATTGTTAAGCACAAAAATGGATTTTTGACATTTTATTTTATGCCAATTTCAGATATCCTTTCGTCATTGGATATCTATTCTAATTACCGTATTCGTTTTCAAAAAATAGGGAGGGGAGGGGGGTTTACACCCAAAGCCTCCCCATGGATACGCCCCTGACACTAAGGGGTAATTCACTTATGGCATCCATCAAAAAATGGGATTTTTAGACCCCCATCCCCCCTTACACAAAATTTTAATTCAAAAAATTTCTTTAATTTAAAGTGTCTCAAAATCTCTGACCCCCCCCCTCTCCCCCCTAAATCATAGACGTCATAAGTGAATGACCCCTAAGGTTAGGTCTGATTAATCCAACCAATTTGACCAAATGCCAATTTATTATTTTCAAGTAGATCACAACGAAATCAGGTTCAGTATTGTCTCATTTGCTTCCAATGCAAGACTTACCTCTGAACGGCTCTGAACTTACCTTTAAATTCATTCAAAGAAAGCTAATTTAAAATTTACTCAAATCGAATTTTAGGTTTAATCCTAATAACTAGAAGAAAAAATCACATAAAAACTTATAAACTTTTTCTTCACTCATTTATTGTCAGTACACTATGGGAAAAAATTGAAAAAAAGCGGCCATCCACTTTGATTTTGACAATATTTCGAATATCCATTCCAAAGTAATTTTTTCTTATAGAGGACATAAAAGTAGACTTGTATGCCAAATTTCAGGTCATTTGGTGATGTTTTCGTGATTCTAGGGCGGTTTGAAGTTGAAAAGGGGTGAAAAATCAGACTTTTACAGGGTGTATTTAAACTGGGAATTCTCTGCAATGACAGAAGATATTGAAAAACGGTTTTCAGTTCCTAATAGTGCTATATAAGAGCTTAATTCTGACAAACCACAAAGTTTATAACTTTGTAGTTTTGGTACCGGTGTGCTGGGAAATGCATAAAAATCATAGGAAAAATACATTTGGACATGCCGCAACTACCTTAGATGGCCGAGATCCCACCAAGTAAACATATCAGCATATAGCCTCTGACTTCTAGTTTACAAAAATGTACATATACTAGGCAAAATACCTTGCCGAAAAAAAGTTATGGCGATTTTAATGAGTCGATCTATATTTTTCCAAAAACTAACTTCTCTTAGAAAAAAATGAGAACTATGATAATAAATATAGTTTTTGATGTTTTTTAATGATTTGTGTTGTTTTAAGATAAATTGCGAAGAAATTTTTTCAAAAAGTTCAAAAATTATCGAGATATGGAGTACATGTGCTCCCTGACGACTTGAACATTTTTCACCTCACTCAAACTGCTGTAACTTTTACAATATACAATACTTTTTAATTCTGTTTTCTGTTTATTAAAGCCTAAATCAGTATCTTTCTAATGATATATAATACATGATGCTTAAGTATAGTATTGGTGATGAACTCGGCGCTTGTTTGTGACTGACCCTAAACTAGTGAAAATCTCAAAAACACAATTTCTTGATATAGCATTTAGAAACATAATTCAATATTATATTTAGGTTTTTTTTGTTTAATTATGATAATAATGACTACTAAAACTCAAATTTTGTGTTTTGAAAATTTTCTGCTACCTATGGATAGTCTCTTGTTAGCCTCCAAAGATGTACCCTAGTAGTCTCTATTTGGTCAACAAATCTTGCAACTAAACTTATTTTAAAGACTTTTATCCATTAATTTATATTATTCATCCATATTAAAGGCAAAATATATCTGTTTTTGGTATAATTCAGTGAAAAATTGGGATTTTTGGTAATTTTGTTCGAGATAGGCAAGGGTCGGTCACATTCAATGCACTACCATGGAAGCTAGGACTAAGATATATACAAGTATTATTCATTTTTAGAAAGGTATTAAAAGCAGCTACCAAATACAGAAAACAGAGACAGAAAATATTACTCCTGTAAAAAGTTATGAGCCTTTAAGTAGTCCCAAAAAGCACCTAATCGACAACCAGCATAGGTAAAAATATAAAAAAGCAAATTTTGGTGAAATTTTTAAAACGATTTGGTCCAAAAAACAATTTAAAATTATTAAAAAACTCAAAAAAGCCAAAACAAGTGTAAAATTTCACCAAAATTTGCTTTTTTATATTTTTACCTATGCTGGTTGTCGATTAGGTGCTTTTTGGGACTACTTAAAGGCTCATAACTTTTTACAGGAGTAATATTTTCTGTCTCTGTTTTCTGTATTTGGTAGCTGCTTTTAATACCTTTCTAAAAATGAATAATACTTGTATATATCTTAGTCCTAGCTTCCATGGTAGTGCATTGAATGTGACCGACCCTTGCCTATCTCGAACAAAATTACCAAAAATCCCAATTTTTCACTGAATTATACCAAAAACAGATATATTTTGCCTTTAATATGGATGAATAATATAAATTAATGGATAAAAGTCTTTAAAATAAGTTTAGTTGCAAGATTTGTTGACCAAATAGAGACTACTAGGGTACATCTTTGGAGGCTAACAAGAGACTATCCATAGGTAGCAGAAAATTTTCAAAACACAAAATTTGAGTTTTAGTAGTCATTATTATCATAATTAAACAAAAAAAACCTAAATATAATATTGAATTATGTTTCTAAATGCTATATCAAGAAATTGTGTTTTTGAGATTTTCACTAGTTTAGGGTCAGTCACAAACAAGCGCCGAGTTCATCACCAATACTATACTTAAGCATCATGTATTATATATCATTAGAAAGATACTGATTTAGGCTTTAATAAACAGAAAACAGAATTAAAAAGTATTGTATATTGTAAAAGTTACAGCAGTTTGAGTGAGGTGAAAAATGTTCAAGTCGTCAGGGAGCACATGTACTCCATATCTCGATAATTTTTGAACTTTTTGAAAAAATTTCTTCGCAATTTATCTTAAAACAACACAAATCATTAAAAAACATCAAAAACTATATTTATTATCATAGTTCTCATTTTTTTCTAAGAGAAGTTAGTTTTTGGAAAAATATAGATCGACTCATTAAAATCGCCATAACTTTTTTTCGGCAAGGTATTTTGCCTAGTATATGTACATTTTTGTAAACTAGAAGTCAGAGGCTATATGCTGATATGTTTACTTGGTGGGATCTCGGCCATCTAAGGTAGTTGCGGCATGTCCAAATGTATTTTTCCTATGATTTTTATGCATTTCCCAGCACACCGGTACCAAAACTACAAAGTTATAAACTTTGTGGTTTGTCAGAATTAAGCTCTTATATAGCACTATTAGGAACTGAAAACCGTTTTTCAATATCTTCTGTCATTGCAGAGAATTCCCAGTTTAAATACACCCTGTAAAAGTCTGATTTTTCACCCCTTTTCAACTTCAAACCGCCCTAGAATCACGAAAACATCACCAAATGACCTGAAATTTGGCATACAAGTCTACTTTTATGTCCTCTATAAGAAAAAATTACTTTGGAATGGATATTCGAAATATTGTCAAAATCAAAGTGGATGGCCGCTTTTTTTCAATTTTTTCCCATAGTGCAGTAGCAAATTACATATTTAATTATATGCTATGTAAAAAAATATGAAAAGTTGTTCGCTCATTAAAATTTTAATGTTGATGATGAGCTTTACCACATTTGTTTGACTTTTTCTACCAATCTGGTCTTATATTGTAGTCGTTTATAAATTTTAAGTGAAATTTACATAATTAATCATTTTACGCGTTCATTTTACTGTTAATTACATTCTCATGTTTGTGTTGATGGTGGAAAGTTGAGATCAATGTTCATAACATCCAATGAAATTATGTCAATGTCCCTATTAATAAAGGATGAAATGCTCGGCTCCGTTCGTCCAAATTCACCATGTACAAGCTCCTTAATGTAAGTTCCGGCCTGCGTGACGAAGTCGAGGACAATCAGATTTTGCTTATCTGTTGACATTGTTGGTACGTTAATACATTTTATAGACCATTCTACGTGTTCAAAATGACAAATTTTAAAATGTATGTATATAGTTACCTTTAACAGCGTATGCCTTTACGCTGTGAATTGTTCGAGCTCTTTTCATCAATGTTCGACGATGCAGAACTCTCAAAGGCGTCCATTGCTGTATATCAAAAGCTTCATTTATTTCTAGTTTCTGTAGCATTTCCTCATTAATAACATCGTTATCTCTTAAAGTGCACAATGCACGATAATATTTCTTTTTGTCTTCCTCACCCGATTTAATAGAATGAAGATCATCTCTGTGGAATGATTCGGTTGGATTAAATAGGACATTTATGATTGACATGCACAACACAACATAAAAAGTTGGTATGGCATAATACTAGGAGATTTAAAGAGCTTTTCATGGATATTATTGTAGTTATGCTGTGACTACTGTTTATTGCTTTTTATTCCACAAATGGAATAGCTTTAAGAGCTTTATTTTTGATTTCAGCAATTGAATTTTGAAAACATACTCTTTTGGGATTAAATTTCTTAGGAATATTCACAATTTACTTCTCTGATATTTAAATGACAAACTTTAAGCCCTTAACTCAAGAATAACAAAAACATATTTACCTTTTTACCAGCTGCACGTCACGAATAGATACAACACCAGATTGACACACTTCTGCCTCCATCTTCTTGGCCATGGTTGTATCCAAAATTGTTTTTGTTGTATTCATAATTTCAAGCACAAAGGGTCGACCCCTTCCAAGGCATCTAACATCAACATCTTCTCGCCCGCTTGACATAAATGTGACACATGATTCAGATACTTTGAAATAAGGCAAAATAGACCTGACAATGATTTCCTCTACACTCAAATCTGACAATCTTTTACCGCCTACTACCCACGGCGTTTGACTCAATTCTCTCGAATATTTATTGTAACGTCCAGCAAGGAATATTGTTGGACCTGTGAAGGTTATTTCATCTAATTTGATTGGTGCGATTGGAACTTTCGGTGGAATTGGAATTAATTTTTGAAATTTCATGATGTCGATACTTTTTGGTGTGAAATGCTTGCAAAAGTAATTCCTTGAGATTACTTCGGTACGAAAACGTTTCCTGTGTTTCAATGAGAAAAAACGTATTGCTTAGTCTTGATTTAAGGCATGAGAGTTTAATGTCGTGAGCATTGTGCGATACCTCAGATTCCACTCAGACACCACATTTAGTTTTAGGGACGAGAAAGTTTCAGCTCTAATTTTTCATGATACAATAAAAAAAACTCACTTTTGCTTGTTTCTTTCGTTCATTAATTCCGGTGCAACCTCATCAAGTTTACTTAAAGCTTCATGTTCATTTTCTATTGAAAAATTTATTCCAATCATGATTCCTTCAACGTCGAATTTCTTCTTCAATTCACATTCCAGTCTATCATTTATTATGTATTTCATAGCATCTTTAATGGATATGTCTGGTGGATTTTCTGTTGTGAGATAAAGTCAAGCATTTAATTACAGATTTAATTAATAAAGTTACAGAAACCACTTAAAATGAGACTATGAATTTTTAAACAGCTATTAAAGCACAGAGCACTAAAAATATCAGCATCCAGACAGGATAAAATGGACTCTCGAGCAGTTCAAATACAAACCTTTACTGACATGTTCAGGAAATTTTTCAATCAAAGCTAGCCACATCTGTAACTGAGTGAGTTCCAAAAGGACGGGAAGTGAGAAAGATGATAGGAATTGGTCGATTTCATAATTATTCAGTCTATCATCCTCTTTAACTTTCAAAATTATGCCTTCAATATTCTCAAATAATCCAAAGCAAATAGCACAAGGATTTAACTTCTGCTTCTTCTCAGTCGATTCATTGTTTTCGATTTTTTCAGGTACTAATTTCCTCTGTAATGAAAAATTCTTAATTAAGTTAAATTTTTATGCCGAAATTATTACAAAATTTACCTTTTCAAATGCTTTTTCCACACACAAAAATTCCTCGTATCTCGGCTTTAAATACCTTAACACACAATATTTACAGCACTCACAATCCACTAGATAGTCGTACAACAGTTTAGTATACATTTTATAATGTAATTATGTTAAATTAACTAAATTTTATGAATGTTTATTTTTTAAGCACATTTACTTGTTTACCCTGATCAGGGGGAAAACTCTACAATGCTTTCTACAAAATTCAAACTTTTCATGTAACGGTTTTTTGGAAATGTGATTATTCTGTGAAGAAAATGTTTTCACTTTTTGTGCCATAAACCTTATGATTATGTTCATTATTCAACATTCATCTTAATCATCCATTTAGAAATTAAATTCATTGACATTTTTCATATTCGAATTTATTTATTATTTAAGGAGATTTAATAGAATTCCAATTTTTATGGATGTGAGTGTTCTACAAACGAAGGATGGCAAGGAACTAGTGAGAAGTCTATTACATTTATGTAAATGAGCGCATTTAAATCATATTTTTAATGCAAATTGATAACTCAGGAGTCGTTTGGATATTACTTAATGGCTTAGAGGTCAAACTTAAGTCAGATTTTAAATAAATTCTGATGTAACATCAGCGACTAATATCCGACAATTACTAAAATGTCATCTTCTTAAACACAGTTGGAGTTACTTTAAAAGAAGTCAATAAGCAAGTTCATTCGCATGAATATTGTTCCAATCACCCAATTTCAAAGCAAGTTGCACAACACATGAAATACAGAAATGCGCTAAAAATATAATAATGAAAAATTCTTCAGAAATGTACGTGATCCTAGTTCATAATGTGAAATTATCATTCTGAAAATAATACCATAACTTTCTTATGTTCCATCTTCTTTTTTTGCTGTGTAATTATTTGTCGTTGTCAAATATTGCCCTACTGAGCACAAAGATAGTGACTCCTCAAAACTCTACAACAACAAAAAAATATTAATATATGAACAACAAGAACGTGATGATTTTTTATTTGCTCAAAACTTCGGCATGTGTGTGGGTGATAAAAGATTTTATTTCGTTAAACTAGAAATTTTTGAGCATTTTCCTTAAAAAAATTTCATTATATTGTACTAATTTATTGCGGAAACACACAAGAAAAACTTTTTTAACCGTTCATAAACAAAGTTATAAAAAATTCTGAGCGAGAAATATGAGAAAAAAGTTGAACTAATTTCAAGCTCCTCGTTTTATGATAAGTGAATAAATTTCATTTCCTAAGTTTCCTGCCATAATAAAATATGATGACGGTATAGCACAGCATTTAATATTTTCTATTAAATTTTTAAAATTTTCTGACCGGAAAATAAATTTTTAAGCAACAGTTGAGGGATGAACTCATGCGTTAATAATAATTTGGTTGCTGTGATGCTACATCCGTTGAATGAAAAAGTTTGCATAATTCTGAACACCTACGTTTATCGCTTTAGGGAGCTGACTCTAATCTTGATTTGAATTCAATTTTGGCGGAATTTGTTGATTCACGTTGAAATAATCTTAGATGGAATTTAAATGCATTTTACTTTCACAGGTAGCTGGCGCAGGGGCGTATTCAGGGAGGGGTTTGGAGCCAAACCAAAAACCTCCCTTTTGGATTTTTTTTTTCAATTTGCTAGTGTTTTTAAGAAAAAAGTCCCAAACCTCTCGAAAAATTTCTGTATACGCCCCTGAGCAGGCGTGTAGCCATGGGGTTGGGATATTTGTCCTCCTCCTCTCCAAAAAATTCTTCTTTTCTATACAAAAAAATGAAAATATATAAGGGAAGCTTTATGACAGAGTACGACAAGAGGAGAAAGGGGTATAGACAGGGGGAAAACTACTTGCTGGAAAAAAAATTTATATTCATTTTGTTGAAATTCGTGAAATTATTTCCACTAGAGTAATTATGAAACAGAAAATAAAATATCAAATGTTACAATCTCTAGAAAAGAATGTTGGAAGTAAGTGGTTCACATATATTGGCAATTTGTTAATTCCAATAGCTAAACCCGATATTTTAGAGCTCTGAGCACTTCAACGGTAATTGAGAAGAGCGAGGTTCCATTCTCAAAATAAATAAAATAATAAAAATAATAATTGTGTGCAATTCTTTTTTTTTAATAGCTTTTTTATTTTTTTCCACTAAGTGGTTTTCCCCCTGGGTATAGAAATTTGTAACACCCACAGTTTCAGTTAACACGCGTGTCGCACAAAAAAATGTTTCACAAAAAATCTCGGCTTAAAAAAGTAAATCATATTCTTCAAAGTAAAATTTGCCTTTTTATAAACATTATATCCTCCACGTGCCAAATGATGATGAGTTCAAAATTACCAACCACGAATAACAGCCAAAAAAGAAAGAAATTTCAAAATAAAAGCTTATTTTAATTAAAATTGAAATCCTTTATTTAAATCCAAAAGAACCACAAAAAAGTATTTTAAAAAGGAACATTTAACCAGAAATTCGACATTATCTTTAATCATGGCTTAATTTTATTCATCAATCAACTCTCTCTTTCTGTGTTTTTTTTGTCTATATAAAATGTTTAACATAAATTCACAACGAGTAAAAAAACGAAAGATAGAGCCTTAATCACATGATATAAAGTATGCTAAAATGCTATATGATGAACAAGCTCAATAACAAACCACCATTTTAGTTGTTTACATCAACTTATTTCTGGTATATATAATTTTTTTACATGTTATACTTATTCTCATTTTCATACTCAATGTGCACATATTCATTCCTATTGAAAGCATCTCATTATTCAAGATGAATATCATGCCATAAATTTACGAGCTCTTAATAGCACTCTACTGTGCATGATTTATCATTGTCAAGTGCCGTGAAGGTATGTGAAATGGAGAATAGAGTGTGGAGAATTTTTTTTTATAATGTATAAGGAAGTGCAAATTGGTCGAGACTATTGCTGCAATGGGATGAAAGCGAGACAATTTAAGGAGAAATTGTGCAATGATGTGGAACAAAGACGCATTTTCAACTCGGCATTGAATTCAACTGTCTTTGAATCTCTTTCTTCTCAACTTTGTTGCATTGAATGGATTTACAATTTTCTGTCTTCTATAGAACGAATTAATCATTTGCTTACTATTATGCCTGCTATTATGTTATTGTTGATGTTTTACAGGAAGGAGAATGCAATTAATTTCATTTAATAAATTAAAATCTATCCTGTTGTAGTGTCTGAGCAGAGTGGAATTAGGGGTAATGAGCCATATATATTATATAATGAATATATTATATAACAAATATATTAGCCATATGTAGGCAAATCTGCCTGATCGAAATTTTAGGTCTCTGGTCGAGTGGTTAGACAACAGACTGAATATCTTTAACGCTCTTTTGAGATGACGTTGGTTCGATTTCCACAAGAATAAGATACCTTAATTATTACATATTTTGAGTGTTTTCGATTTGACATGGATTTGCACAATGTTCACGACATTAAAACTTTATCATTCTCGTGATCCATGACCTCCCATAGTTGTAGTGCTGTCGCTTTCATCAGTTTATTTTTATGCTGTTCTTTGGCAGTCTTTTGCTATCTACAATGTCAGATCTTCAAACCCTATGATACTACGTTCCTGCCGCGTAGCCAGGAAGGGCATTTAGGGGACATATCCACCCCTCGACAAAAAAATTCTTCAAATTGCTAAGGTTTTTGAGAGAAAAATTCAAAAATTTGAAAATCCCTCCTCGACAAATTTTTGGCTACGTTCAAAACCTTATTTAATGCAGCATCCAAAGGTCTCTTAAGGAGTCGTTCGGATATTACGTAACGCTAAAAATGGTAATTTTTGACCTTCACCCCTCCCCTCACCCCTTAACATATTTTGTAATATAATCGGAAAAATTTAATACGAAGCTTAACAAAACTTTGAGCCATCCATACGTTAGCGTTAGAATGACACAAATATCCAAGTCCACCCAATCATCAGACTGTTGATTCTAAATTTTTTTTCGTCTTTCAATGTCAGAAATATTATCAATATGATTCAATAAAGTGTCACAAACATTTGACATTTTCAATAATCCTGTTAACTCTAGTTAACTCATAGAAAACTAAATTGGAATTTAAATATTTTGGTTTCAATAAACTTATGAATAAGATAAGACATAAAAAACTTCATCTTTTCACTTATAAAGGAAGAAAATTTACAACAGAAAGAAAATTCCACGAGAGTCAAACGCTGTTTAATATCATTGCATTTGCCTCAAATTCTTCAGCGTTTTAAAACTTTTGAGATATTCCGAAGGTAGATTTGTACATCTCAAAATAATCTACATGAAAAATATTTCTCGAAGGTACATTCAGTCAAGTCGTACGGGTACATTTTGAGGTGTTAAATTCTATTTTCATCATGATTCTAAATAACATCACGTTTCACTGCAATCTCTCATTGTTAGAGACATACATACACATACACACAAGGACGTAAGAAGCGAGAAGAAAAGAAAATTTTCCTTTTTCTCTCCTTTTACAGAAAGGTCTCAGTACATGCTAAAATGAAGAAAAATGCTTCTCACTTAACCTCTTTAATGTGAATTGTTAGGGCAAAAGTGATAAATTTTCTTCAAATGGAACTGTATTAACACATTTTAGAATATTTATGGTATAAATGTACGTACGTATGTACAAGAAATAAAGATGAGAATGGAAATAACACACAAATTTTTTTTTATTCCTTTCCCTTCCTCGTCTATGCAACATTCTCAATTCTAATGTCTGTGAAGCTTTACATGTGACACAATAGATGAAATTTCTCTCTCTTCATTCTTATGCTCCTTACATTTGCACCATTATAATATTTGTTGCTGTTTTTTTAATGTTAAAGGTGCACATACTTTCACATGTACATAGGTGCTGTGAGAATTAACTAGAGCATGAAATTTCTCGCAATGGAATCACAAAATTCTTGCTTCTCGCTACAATGATGAATAGGATTCGCATGATGAGTTCTATTTCAGTTGAAGAAGCTGTTACAAAAGAATAAGATAGAAAATTAAGTAATTATGAGAAAAAAATTTAAACTTTGAATAGAGTGTGAAGCTCTTATTGTTAACGTGTTGCTTATTGTTGATGACTTAATATTAGGTATTTCTACGGATTTTGATTTTTACAAATGTTGATGAATTGTTGAATTATTTTGGACTAAGATAGGGATATCTTGACAAACTATTGGGATAAAGGCTTGAAAGTTTATAACAAAATCCGCAATCTGCGAATAATAACGAATAATATATATGACACCCATAATTGGATCTGGCAATGATGAATGGGAATCGAACTCACAAAAGCAAAGTCTACAGATTTCTGGTCTATTTTTTAGCTACTTGGTCAAAGAAGCAATCCTTCAGCATTGGCAGATTTGCCTAAATATGCTCAATACCTCAGATTCCTCCGATGACCTCTCAAATCTCAAAAAGAATTTAAGAAATTTATGCAGTTCAAATTTAAAATTCATTAATTAATAATTATTTCATAATTTCTGTGTTAGGCGTTGATTCTGAATAAAATCTTCAATAATCTATATAAATTCTTAATTCGATTTATGAAAACTTGTTAACTCGGAAAAATCATTTAAATTAATTATAATTTTGACTTGATTATCATCTTTAACACCATCAACATCATGAATCCTAAAAGCTGCATCTCATTATCAAAATCTTTCATTGTTCAGTCATGTGTGCTTGCACAACAAATATTTTAAACCAATCATTCAACTTACATGATTCATCATTGTTAAATCAGTTTATCCAAATACCGTACATGAGATTCACATGATAAATTCAATTGTACGCTAATATATTTTGCAAGCAATCGCTTTCAATTATCTATAATAAATTTAATTATCGTCATTTATTATTTTCAATGCTACTTAAGCGTTCATTTTGGATTAATAATTCTTAGTGTGGATTCAGTCGAGTGTGAAGACAGTTCGAGATAAAATGAGTATTATAATCAGGTGAGTAGTGCTTTATGCTGTAAGATGTGACTAAGGATGTGGCACTGTGATGGAAATTTATTTCTTTACGGGGGTCATTTACAAATGACGTTCACGGAACATCTGGAATAGTTTAGCGGATTACTTACATGTCACGGGCATACTCATAGCACTACTGCTGTAGTGTCATGATGAATGTTTAAGAAATTTCTATTTTTCTTGTAAGAGTACCTTCATTATCACTAAATCTAGTCCTAATGCGCCAGAAGTAGCACTAACAAATTCTTCCTCACCTTAACCTTAATGCATAATTTTCATGACATAAATTTTCATGCACTGCATAAATTACTTGAATATTTAGCATAATGACAAATTTCTGTCATTCTAGAATCTTCTGCATGCTTGCATTTGTCTTTCTAACAGCGGAAGCAAATTTATTTGACAATTACTACAACAATGCAAAAATAAATTGCTTCATAAAGCACCTGAAGGATGAGAAACTTTTAGACGAGAAATTTGAGAAATTTCCATCTCAAACGAATTTTAGTCATGCTGACTGTGATAGATTTGTTAATGATGTTGAGAAATTCTATTACAATCGTGTCAAAAATGGAACAACATTTGATTTTGAGTCGCCAGAAATTCAAAGTCACCTTGAAGAACAAGGCGAATGTATTGAACAAAATCTAAGGATGTCAAAATACGGTGACTACATCCTCAAATCTCTGATTTTTGATGCCCTAAAGCCACTCTCTGTCGAGTTAGCAATTGAAAGGAACGCAACATTAATAAAATTACAGAAAATGTTGTCATCCTCAATTTCATCATGCACATTTTCAACCCTGTACGATGCTTACTTGCAAATTAGACGACATAATTATTGTGCTCGTAAATACGTTGTCGATAATGACATAATGGGATTAAAGGCATTCAATCTTACACTTAATCCATTTCACATTGATACATCTGAAATAAACTGTCATGAAATCATTCAATCGATGGTTGATGAGTTGACGGAGAATGAGGATGGTTCGACGATTGGCGAGGTGGATGCTATTCAATTATTGAGTCACGAGTGGGCCGTCATATTCCTCACTGAAATTAATGTCTCGAATAAGCAGCGTGAAATTGAAAGGAAAAAATATGAACAAGATACGAAGACTCTTTATGGATAGATGGATGTGTGGGAGTTTGAGTTTTGTTTGTTTGCAATTTGCTGTCGGGATTCAACATTTAAACTTTCTATTTTTTAAGGTTAAATTATTCATTATTCATTGCATCGGCAAAGTTTTTCAAGTTTATACAAGTAAATATGACCTTTGACTTCTTCTTATATTCTATGAACTTCTAAAGATATAAAATTTAAAGATTCTATATGAAGTTGTTCACAATTGATGCCCTAGAAAAAATTTAAAAAATGTTTTTAAAAATTTAAAAAATATTTTTAAAAATTTAAAATTTTTTTTAAAAGTCCAGTTTATCAAAGAAATTGAATTTTGCAGCTCTAAAAGTGGTCTATTCCCAAAAATTATGTACGTCATAAGTAGGCTGGCCATTTACTATATTTAATTTTTAAATTTTCAAATATTCCAGGTTTTTACGAAAAAATCTAACTACCCTATTTATAAGTGATGGACCCCCCTTGAAAATTATGCAAATAAATAAAGAACAAAACTCAAAACAAAACGTATGAAGGAATTTTACCGTTCCTAATTATTGCAAAAAAAAATATCCTTAAATGCAAATTAGGAATAAGAAAAATATCAAAATAACTAAGCAAATGGAACGTGCTGAAATAAAAGAAGCGAAAAAAGGAGAAAAAAAATGTTTAATTTTATTTGAAAAGAGTATAAAAGGAAGAAGGCCTTCTTATGATTATTTTCTGCCCGACAATCTGCTTTCATTTCTTAATTGGAAAGATCCCTTTTTGTGTTCATTAATTTTATAAGTATATTTTATGTGAAGTACTATTTTCATTATTTCATCATCAGATAAAAATGAGAAGATAAGGGAAAAAAATGAAGAAATAAGTAGGGAAAATATTTGTGTTGATTGTTGAAGAAGATTGCGTGCATACTTCCAGAAAACCATTACAGTTAATTGTTCCAAAAATTTATTTTGCTTAACTTAATCGAATTGAAGATAAACTGAGTTAATATCTGATATTTTAGGTTAAATAAAATGGGACGAAACTTCTTAATTTCATATTGTTATCTATATTTGTAGATGGAACAATTACAATTTATAAAGAATTGCTTTTTAATCAGAACAATGAATTAATTAACAAAACCTTTAATTGTCCTGGATGTTGAGATGTTTTCTTCTGTGCAAACGTTCTTGGAGGTCTCATTTACTTTTAATTTCAGAAAATATGAGATAAGAGATCCATGGTGCTGATGGCAGAGTATCGAATCTTATAAAGATTATTCTGTTAATTTTTTTATGATCGAGTGTTTAGACAACGTTTAAGATGTCAAGAACCCCTTCCAGTGGTGTTGCAAAGGTTTTTGTCACCTAGGTTGAACTGTAAAATATGGCGCCAGGGGGGGGGGGGAGATGAATGGGTGAAAATTCACACCCCTTCTCTGGAAAAATTACCCAAACTGAAAAATTATTTAAAATTGTTGATCTAGATACGCTGCTGCTAAAGTGTGTCCTTAATTTGATTTGTTTCGATCTGAATAGCATTTTTCTTGAACATGATATTTATTTTGTATAGTGATTTATTTATATATTCAGCTTAGACAAAATGTCTCGTCCCAAGCACATCCATTCTTCAAAAACTGACTGGTGTACAACATGAAATAAAATTCTCTCGAACGCATAGTCTATAGTGAAAATAAAAATTAATTGGCTATTTACAGCATCAAAATGTACTCTCAGTATATTATAATAGGATATCTCTTGGGTCATTTCATCAAACCATTCAGCATGAATAAATTAACAAAATGCAATCACAGAAGAGAAATATGAGAGAAAAAAATGAAAATAAATAGCACAAAAAAAAAGATTTTTTATTACTCAAATGGGACTCTTAATTTGCAAATGAACACAATTTGATGTGAGTGCATTTTTATGATGAGCGATGAAAGGAATGATTTTTTTATAACATCCTCTAAACATTTTTTTCATGCTCTTTTAGAACATTTCACATAAAAGCTGTGGTTGCCATTAGCATCCGTTTTCCTGTTGCATACACAAAATTAAAGCTTGTTTGTTCAAGTTTATTTAAATATTTTGGTAAGAGAACTTTTCTCTTTTTTCCACATATTCGAAACAGTTTTGTGTGCGGTGTGATGCTTAAGATAAAATGTTAAATTATGACGAGTGAAGTCCGGAGAGATGCTTGAAGTAGTGCTAAAAAGCTCTGGTCCTTTGTAACTGAAAATCTACCACTGATGCTTTCTGGTCAAAGACAGAATTTGATGATGCTTTGTGAGTCAAAATTTGCCTGGTCATATTCATATCACATGAAAACTAGTATTGTAGTTCAATATCTACAGAGAATTTTCGCAAGTAATAAGGGACAGAATGGAGGTATTTGAATTAAAATATAGAGAAGAAAGTTTGTAGCATACAGAATTTATAACACAAATTTACTGTGCATAACTTAATAAGATTAGTTTTAAACACTAAAAATTTAAAAATAAAGAAAAAATAAATTTAAAATTTTCTAATTTTTTTTGCAATTTTTACATTTTATGTTTTTATTCTAAACCCTTCTGAACAATCAACGGTCTACTAAAGTCCACAATTTCTACGACAGTTTCAAAGACAATGCTTTTTTAAAACACAATTTAACTTTGTGTTGTTCTGACAATTGATAAAATTTTATTTACCATTCTGAAGTTCTGCATGTAATACCCCAGTAACCAAAACCGTTAAAAGTTAGTTAAAAACTATCCGAAAGTTAGTCGCAGCTAGTTATTAACTAACTTTTTAACGGTTTTTGTTACTGGGAATAATTAATGATAAATTTTGTAATACAAAATTTTGTAAGCAACAAAAGTAATTAAAACTCTAGGAACTAAAATCACAATGATTTTGAATTGATTTTCTTTGAAATATTGAATTTACTCTTTTGTTATTTTCATGCTATTTATTTTCCAAAACAACACACTTCAACGTCAGCATCTGATACCTCAAAAAGTTCGTACGTATATTTTTAAATTTAAATAAGCTTTTTCAGCACAAAATAATGCATCCAGCCTCAAATAATGTTGCGGCTTATGTGAGTATGTTGGAACAACATTAACAGGTGACGATAAGTTTAGCAATTTTAAAACATTCTTTTTTTTCATTAAACCCGCAAAATGATGAAAACAAGAATGCTTAAAATTTGATGTGTGCTAAATTGAAACAGATTAAATGACATGTTGAGCATTTCCAATATTGATACATTTTAGTACATTCGAGTGTATACGAAACCGAAAAAGCACAAAATAAATTTGGTTTTAGATTTTTATACACAAATATTTGTGTACTTTTGGCTTCTCCTTCGTCTCTTTCTCATTTGATGAATACTCGAATGTTTCAACTTGCAAGACATGCATAAATGCAGAATTTAATTTCTTCTTCTTCTTCTTCCACAAACAAGAATATCAGCTATCTGCATTCATGTTTTATGTTTGAAACTCTTATGCGCTATTCTACAGAGACTATTAGATTTTTAACAATATTAAATAAAAATGCTTTTTTTTCTTCTACTGATATTAAAGTTGCTTTTATCTCGTCAGAGGCAAGATTCAGACCAGAATGTAAATGTATATATCAATGTAACAAAGTTGTTGCTTTTTAGCATTCACTGCATGACAAGTGAATGGCTGATAAAAATAGAAAAGAAGATTTTTATTGCTAATTCTTGCAGAGCTCTTGGTTTTATGTCTGATAGGATGATGAATGAGATTTACTTTTGTTTTGGTTTTAAGAAATCATGAAACTGTATACTGTGAGTATGCTTTCTCGAAATCCCGATCCCGGACAATTTCCGGGATCGGGATTGAAATTCAAACTCAAATATCTTGGACACAAATAAATTTTTTAAATTTTTGTTTCGTTTAAATGATTAAGGATGACATAAAGAATGAATTAAAATTTAAGAAAATTAAAAAAAATAATTTGTGTCTAAGATATATGAGTTTGAATTTCAATCCCGATCCCGGAAATTGACCGGGATCGGGATTTCGAGAAAGCATAACTGTGAGCCAGCTGTAGTATATTACAGATTTACTAAATCAGAACAGTATGGAAAAATTCTATTTTATGGCAGGGTTTAGTGGGAAATATTTTTTAAGGAAGAAGATTTCGATTTTCTAAAATAACTGAATTCGATCATAAATTATGGCTAACTATGGACGTTCTGGATTTGGCGACAAAATTAAACTGACCAAAATTTAAAATTTTCAATAATTTTTTTGATGAATTATGGAACTGCAATTAAAAAAGGTCATTAAGATTTATTTTAAAAATAGAACACTGTCCTCAACCTTCTGTAGAAGAAAATTCTTCATTTGGTCTTTAATCATTTCCTTTTACATGACTTTTGTATCAATATTTACTGTCAGTACTTGAATTTTATATGGAAATGTATAATACTGCTCCTTCCAGCGTCTTATTGCTTTCGTTTAAATTCATTCAGTCAAATGCAGAAACTTGTAAAAAGCTTTTACAGACAAAACTTATTGTAATTAGCATTATCTCAACTAACATTACTCGCTCTATTGCCTTTCAATGAACATTTCATTGTCTTCTTGAATCCATAGCATTTTGTTTGTATTGAAATGCCAAATTAGTTTATCTTCGTCGCAAAAATCTCAATTGTGATGATGATGATGATTTGCACGACCGAATGTCTTCATCAAATTGATTTTATTTTATTTTTTTATTTTTTTTGTTTGATTAATGAAAGCATTTTCAGGTTACAGAAAACTTTGAGCTCATTAAAATCCATTTACAAATATAGAACAGACAGATTAAATGGAGATAATGAAAAACACAATGAATGGCTTGGAGAATTTATTGAAAACAAGAAACTGGATTTAAGAATGAACAAATAGATGATTTATCAAATAAGTAATGATGTTGTTGAATTACAAATTATGATTTATGTGATTCTGATACGATTTAACATTTAGTTGTTGTCAACTGAACAGTAATTAATTATTCTGATGTTAATCGCTTTGTTTTTTGATTGAAAAGGGTTTTTTGAAAAGTTATGACAGCAATCACGGTAGTTACTAGATTACAAAATAGAAAACTAAACCCCAATGTGTGCATTCAGAAAGGTTATGTAAATATTCGAAAAAAAATTCAAATTTTCGGAAAGTGCGGGAAAATTTATTTTGCTGAAAACTGTTCAATTCTCTATTCTAATAGCTTGTTTTCAATGAATAATCCAATAGAATGCTCATTGTAATCAATTAACAGCATATCCATTGAGTATTAAAGTGTATTTAATGATTTCGAAAATTTGTAACGGAAAAAATAAGATCCATTAATTTCGAATTTCGAAAAATAAGATCCATGTTTGCACACATTGGACTAAACCAAATTGGCTCAACTATGCAAATTTATAGACAAATTGATCCTGTTGAGTAAGACACAAAAATAATGAAGCAAAGCATCAAAACTTTTAAAACCCCATTCAAGAACCCTCTTAATTAACTATAAATCTTACAAACTATCAGATCATCAATCTAAATAAAACTTTTTAGGTCGTTCATTTGCTTATCCTTAGTATGCCAACAAATTAGCCTCAATTACACATAATGACTGTCAATGAGATGCTTCTGATGAGACACAATCGAGAGGCGAATGACCCAAAGAAGGTCATCATCTCTAGGATATAATCACATAATTTATGCACAAAAACTTCTTTCAAAGGATCTCTCGTAAAGGATTTGTTAGGAAAACAAACTTTCACGAACGGAACTTCGTTTGACATGAAAATTATGAATTCATTTTTTTCCCTTCTTTTTTTCTGAAAACAACTACAAACGAATGTCTGATACGAAATGCTACTTGAATTACATACAATCTCACTAAATTAGATAACGAGAAGCAGATTCTTGAAAGAGGAAAAATTTGAATTGTAAATTTTGATACGCTTTTATGAGCAAACCTTTTGTCTTAATGAAGAGTAAAATCAAATAATAAAAGGAACAAGAGAAAAATTCTGGGAAAAATTATTCTGACGTTGATGATTATGATGCGAATTTATATCTTGTTTTGTAAAAATTAGCATTTCTCATTCTTTAAGTATTAGGGGTCGGTTGGTCGGTATAGCATAGGATATACCCCTAGGATATACCCCTAGGATAACCCCTGGGATAGGGTATACCGTGCAATCGGCCCTAGGAATGAGTTGAATTCTAAGACAAGATATTGCATAAGGTTCTAAATTGATTTCGTTTTTTTCAGTCTTCAATTCCAAAAAATATCTTCGTGAATTTTTTTTTTTAAATTTTATTATTATTCTTTTTATTATTCTTTCTTTTCCAAGGAAAAGCTATATTAAACAGTACTTAAACTAGTTTATTATACATAAAAACCTTTTGCATTTAGGATCAACAAAATATTATTAACAATAAACAGAAAAGAAGGAAAAAAATACATTAATATAGTAGCTAATCAAGCGTGTAGCCAGAGGGGGGGATTGGGGGATTTGTCGACAAAAATAACGCTCAAAAAAAATTTGAAATCTAGTGTCGAAATTAAATGGGTATCTAAAAATCAGTTTTTAAATTATTCTAAACTAAAGGTGCAAATGATTGTAAAAAATCATGCATATAATAGTTCAATCAAATTTTCAAATTTATAGAATTGTCTCGAATTTTCATGAAATTTTGATGTCCACATTAATAATAGTTGACATATTTAAATAAAAATCATTCTCACGAAAAATTGTCACTGAGTCAGATTGAGGACAAACTCCACAATCAGTCCATAAAAAATGTACAAAACAACTTTCTTTGCTACTTAAGAAATTTTTTTTGAAGGAAATCATCATTAAGAATAAGAATTTTTTTGTTTAAATTACTCTAATTTTTTATCATTACTTAAGCGTATTTCTCTGTCTGGGTGAGAAAAAGGGAAGAATAAAAAAATGTGAAAAATAAAATAAAAATCAGCGATGATAAAAATTGATGAAGATAATGGAAGAAAAGTCTGTTTCGTCTCCATTACAATAATGACAGCGAAAATTCGTTTGCATAATTTTTGTGAGCTGTGAAAATGAAAACTGTAAATATGAGAAAATAAGAAGAGCAAGAAAGAAATTAATTTCAATCCTAAAATTGAGATTTTTTTGTTGATAAATAATATACAATATATCTAAGAATGAAACCATAAATATTGTGAAGAAATATGCTTACTTACGATAAAGGAGATATTAAATTACATTTCAATTATTTTTGTTGTTGGCAAAATGAAAAATTGCTATGTTGATTACAAAGCGTATTGAGTAAATATGAGAAGGAAATTTGTTACTAAAAAGGAAGCTTTTTTAAAATATTTCCAAGGCTGTTTAATCGACATGATCAAGGATTTTGAGGTCGTTCACTTCATGTATTTCCTTTCAAAAACTCTCGTCCATCAAACATTACTTAACATATTTTTAAAAATTTATTCCAGTTGACTATGAATTTTTATTCTGTTTGTTCCCAGATACATCCAATTTATGTACGAGACAGCAGTGACAAATCACGAAACGAGATCTAAAAAATATTTTTATGTTTCACATTAAATTTGTTTCATTCTTATCTCGAAATAAATATCATTTTCATATTTATATGTAAATTTCGCTTGTTCATAAAGTTTGAAGGATCGTAGATGCACATAAAATGTACATATTTTTGATAAAACAGCTTTGAGCATTTTAATGAAATTATTTTCAGAAGTTTTATTGTGAAAATGGAAACAAGAAATTTTCAACTAAATAAATTTCATTTTACTGCTTTTTTAACTATGTATGTCCTTTAGCGGTTTGTGTTATAGGCTTGAAAAGCAGAACAAGAAGATGAAACTTTTTCATTTTCTAAAGTTTTTGAGTAACAAAGAAATGTTTCAGACTTGTTCTGTAAGATACAACAGCTATTGATTGAAAAATTAATTCAATATTGTTGTGGATTGCAGGGGCGTATCCAGATTATCTTAAATATCTTTTCCCAAAGAGGGGGGGCGGTGGTTTGACCTCCAAAATCTCTCTCTGAATACGCCCCTGGTAGATTGAATACCGCGAGATGTTTTTTTAACCAAAATCATTGACGTCTTTTAGAGCTTTATCACGAATTGATTTCTTAAATTATCAAGATTATATTTCATTCAAAAGCCATGCATGGATATAAAAAGACTTTTTCGAATTAATAACAAAATTGAAATATTTCTGATTTGTTTTTCAATAAAATGAATTTTTTCTTCTTAAGTACTTACGCAAAAGAGCGTTTGAATTGAAAAATAAATGAAATTGAAATCGTAAACAAAATTATTTATTGCAAAAGAGAAAGTCAAAACAAAAACATTACGAGAAAAAAGAAAATGCAGTGATTTTTATTAAAAAATGAAATGATTAGAATAATGAAATTTTAAAATAAAAATAAAATGTCTCTAAATTGAGTTAAAAGAACAAAGTAAAAGAATAAAGTAAAATTTAAAATAAAAATAAAATTTGCATTTAAATAAAATAAATTAAAACTCATCAAATTGCAAGCATCTTAATTTAAAATTTAATTCAATTCCTAATAAATGTTCCATCGTTTCACAGCAAATTAATGTCATAATTGCTCTAAATCATTACATTTCATATTAATTACATAAAATTCATTTCAGTTGAATGAAAATAATTATTTAATTCTAGAGAAAAGGAGCATAAATATATAAAGATGAAATCTTAATTAAATGTTCAAATTACATTCATTAGTGAACAGTCGTTCTTAATGTTGCAATACCATGAACTTTTAAGAGGTTGTAATGCAACTAAAAGATTATTTATATAAGGAATTATATCCTGGGATTTCAAGGAAAGCTACATTGTATTTTTAAAAGGACTCAATTCTAGCAAAAATAAACAATTATTTTTTTATTACTTTTTTAAAAAATTACTCAAAAGCATTTCATTCAACATTAAGCAGGATCAAAGGCGTACCCAGAGGGGGCTCCGGAGTTTTCATACTCTTTTTTCAAGAAGTTTGTGCCAATTGTTTGGATTTCCATTTATACTGAGTTTCAAAATCCGAACCCCCCTCCTCTTGGTACACCCATGAAGAGTATGTACATCTGAAAACTTTTTTATTTCCAAATTTTTGTATGAAAAAAATTTAGGGGGAGGAAGGTTTGTTCTCAAAAACCCTAGCAAATTGAAATATGTCTCCCATTCCCCTTTCTGAATACACGTCTGTCGTCTAGTAAAAATTAATTTTATATCAATTTTTTTTTTGTTTTTGTCAAAATCTTAAAAAAATACAAATTATCAAGCTTTACTACAAAAAATTGCTAGTCATCCAATATGGGGTCGTTCACTTATTACGTTACGCAAAAAAAACGAATTTCCAGACCACCTCCCCCCCCCTTGTTACAAATTTTTTAAGAAAAATTTTTTTCTTTTTTTGACCTGTTACAAAATCTCAGACCCCCCTCCCCCCTCTAAAGCAAACGTAATAAGTGAACTATATGTATCTCTTTTAATTGACAGCATTGTACCAGTAACGAACCACAGCAAAATAATTCATTTTAAAGATGTGGATTTGTTTTTAATTTTATAAAGCTTTGTGTGGCTCTTCCACTAAAACACTTTACAATAAAACCCTGGAAATAAAATTTTCTTAATTCTTTTGACTTTTTGTTTCACAATCTGATGCTTTGTCATGCTCAAAGACAAAAGGCTTCTTCATTTATAAGCTCAAATTTTTATTAGAATTTTTATGTGAAAAATGACAATTTTGAAGATTTTTTCTTCTTCTCAGATTTCCATGACTATAAATTTAATACTGTTGTTGACTAAACTTAGCAACGGTAAAGAAATGATTTACATAAAAGATTACGTAACATAGTAAATTGAATAAAAGAAATTAATTCTTAAATTATTTCATCCCCCCGTAATGTTACGAGTCCAAAGTCCTCAAACAAATAATCAATGAAAATAATTTCTTGGTACCCAACTTGTACAATCTTCATTGTACCAAAATAATAAAGCATTATATAAATTTAACGTAAGGAACCGACGAAATCTGATAAGAAGAATCCAAAAAGAACAGCGCAAAAAATTCAAATTGACTTTTTTTTGTTATTTTAAAGACGCGTGTTGAAAATAAGCTTTCGATATCTAAAAAATATAATTTGATTCTTTCAACTCGCACATGTAGGCAACATGAAAAATTGAATGATTTTTTTCCTCTTCCTTCCTTTCGTCAATTTATTCCCCAAGAGAACGAGCACTCAAGTGATGCAGATGAGGGAAAAGAAGAAGTCTCGAAATTGTTTTTTTTTTCTCATACTGAAGTTAGTTCATTTCTGCATATACTACAAGATTCTTATTCAAAAATATCTCGACATTTGACATGCTTGTTTTCTCTTAAATGTGCTCTTAAATAGCATGGTGAATATTGTATAAGATAAAAATACAGAACCTAGTTATGAAGTTGTTGTGAAGTATTGAAGTCAGTGCATTCTTTGTCAGTGCTCTTAATGTAACCCAGTTACGTATCAAAAATTGATTTATTTTCTACCCTTTTTAAGGTATAAATATAGTTTCAATATTTTTTGACTCGATTAACTTTTGTCAAATAGCTACAAAGTGTATCTTCGGGTAGTTTTTGCCATTTGTGTAGTCTAAATTAAAAGATATCTTTTTTATTTATTTTATTTTTCAAAATGCCCATATAGTAAAATTTTGAGTCATATCCATCTTATTATTGAATTGTGATAGTGAATTGAAGTGGCTCGGTAGCGTAGTGGTTTTGTTCTTTGGGACCTAATTCATGTCCACCGATTATTTATTTGATTCATAGTTAACTAGGTGTAGTCAATTTTAAGGAATCATTAGTTTTTCGTCATGGGGGCTCAACGACTGGGTCACAACAAAATTCGGTCATCTAGATTCTAGACAAAATTTAACAACTATGTCTTATATCTTAACAACTTAGCTCTGTATTTACCAGGTCAAAATGTAAAGAAAATGAGCTTATTTTCCCTTAAAAAAATGATTCGAAAACTTGATGCACTTAAATTTATTATGACATTCATCCTTCTTGGCTTTCGACATCCCTTCAGCTACAATATGTACACAACAACATACCGCATGAAGAATGAACTGAATAAAAAAAATCAAAACAGCTCTGTAAGATAAAATATGCGATAAGAGAATTATGTGAAATATATACTTAACCATCAACAATCTAGTAAAATTCATTCAATTTTCTATCTTGGGAAATAAGAAATTGTTAAGCATTGTGTATGTTGTCTAAATTTGAAATATATGATTGCAATGCATTGATGCATTCGGTATTCATTCATTCAAATAAAATGTTAAGGAGTACACAATTTTTATTGCTTGGATCTTATTTAAGGAAGTTTATTTCATTTTATGAACCTTTTTGTGATTTTCAGAATAAAATTTTTGTATTAAATTTTGAGATTTTTTTTCTCGAATTCGACTAGATTTTAGGAAATGACGTTAATGGTTATTTTCTACTACATATAAATTGTTAAACATTATACTTATCATATGAATATGAATAAAACTTATTATAGAAATTAAATTTGCTATTCTCAGCTTTCGTTTAAAAAGGAAACCATAGCAAGTGATAAAATTATTTTTAACATCAAAATGGAAAATTATTTTACTTTTAGGTTTCAAAAACAGAGAAATTGAAATAAATTTGTTTGAATGATTTTTCCATTGTATGAATATTCATTGTAAATTTTTCATTCAATTTTTGAATCCATTTCAATTTTATTATTGCAAAATATTGAGTTTTAAATATATTTATTTTGAATGATAAATACCCTTAAATAATTTTCATGAGAATTTAACATTTTAATATTGTTTTATTGTCGTTATTATGAATGAATTTACAAAAATAGTATTTTACGGTAATGTCATGGAGTTGCTAAGTCTTAAAAATGATAATTTGGATTTCGGCGATGAATTTCAGACCAATCAATATTTTTTCTTAAACTATTTCCAAGTGAGTCACCAAGATGGATTCATTGCTGTCATAGAGCCTTTACAGTAGTGTATTCCAATCTGTGTGTAGCCAAATATTCTAGGTGAGTCGCGAGAATTTTTCAAAAAGGCTAAAGATGACTGATTTTTGAATGCGTGCTCCAAAAAAAGGTCATTAATATTAATTTTTTTAAAAAAAATATATAAATTTTATTTTTATAAAAATTTAATAAAAATTATCTCAAGGATCGTAAATATTTCATCCGATTCCAATGAAATGTAAATACATTTTTTAATATCCTTGTATTCAATTTTTCATAAGTCCCATACAACAAAGACTTTCCATTTAATTCTCATTTAATGAAAAATAAGAAAAAATACATTTTCAGATGATTAAGTACGGATGATGTTATGATTTATGAAAGCATGAGAAACGGAAGAGTAAAATAATGTTTCAAGATTGTATTACAATTTTGTCTGACAATGTAAGAAAAATTATCTTTGTCATCAAAAAATAAGAAAATGCTGAATCTGGATTTGAAGCTAAAGGATGGCAGTAAAGGCAGCGGCAACAAGCACAAAGAAGATATGGCGAATAATTTACTGAAAATTAATATTTTTATGATGAGCTTTTTTTATTTTATAAAGCGAAAAATTCAAGGATATGGAACGAACTTATAAAATTGAGTTTTTAAAGTTTTTTTTTGAAAATTTATAATATGCATGTAAAATTTGCATTAAAGCTTCCTAAATTTAAAACTCGTATATTTAGTATTTTGGTGTCTAAGTATTTGTGAAAACAGATAGCTTTCTAATTAAATACTGAAAGATGAAATTGTCATAATCTTATTTTCTGTAAATTTCAATGCTTATTACACTGCCCAGAAGCTTATGCTTGCAGCACACCTGTGTAGATGATGTTTACAGAAATTTTCGATAATGTAATTACCAGCCCGACCAAAAAACGTTGGAAGTGTTATAAATATTCAAAAAGGTCATTACTCTGATGAAGCCAAGGCGTAGAAACTCAGGATTAATCCCAAAAAATCCCATTTGTAAAAAATCTCGATAAATCCCTAAAGTATTTGACCAGCAGCCTCGGGATTCATAGATATCTTGCTTCTTTAGGATTATTTTTGATTAAGTTTGAGTTTCCTCGCCTTAGTTGAAGCTTTACAAACATGATTCTAAGAAAAAATTAAAGTTCGAGTAGTACTGGATTAGTTGCTAAGACAAGCATTGCAAAATTTCATAGCTGCCTTCTGCCAACTCCATCCTTGCACACTGTTTTCATTACATCCAACGCAAATCCATCACTAAAGCAACCAGCAACCTTGAAAAAAATATGTTTTACAAAACGTTTACATCAACGATATAAAATATTAGTTCCACACAAAATTTTCTCTATAAAATGAAGGAGTAAAATATTAGAAAGTAACAAGAAAGTTGAGAAGAAGCTTAGCAAGCTTAATGGCATTGATAAATCATTTTGTAAAGTGACTATGAAGCAGAGTAGCATAAATAAACTTCCGATCATTTCGCTCGACATTTTCATTTCACGTTCGTAAATTAAACTTCAAGAAGAGAAGCAGCAGTGGCAGAGAGGAATAACAGCTACATTGGAGTTGAAAGAAATAACAACAAGAACAACAGCAAATAAAAATATTTGGTTCGAAATGAAAAATGGGAAAAGTTTATATTTTTCGCATAGAAAGAGGAAATTTCCTCTAGTTTGAGATGCTATGACCTAGTGAACTTGAGAATTGTTAGCTTATTTCTCGTATTGATGGATGGGCTTTGTTGTTTGTTTCTTCAAGTTCATGAGTATGAAATTAATACATGAGAACTTGAAATTTGAATTTTCGCAATATTGCTTGTTGTTTTTGTGAATGTCACATGTTTAGACCTCCTTCATCCTCTACATGTTAGACGTCATTTGTGAACGAATCCCTAAAGCTTTAAAACAACAGTATTTTACTCAAAATATAATCATTATTGATGCCTTTTTCGAAGTTAAAATTATACGCCTGCTCTTTTCACTCATAAAAGTCATCGAGTCAACGTTTTTTACGCTCATAGATTGAAAAGAAAATATGAAACGCATCATAATGAGGGTTGCGGAGGACAGAAAAAGGAAAAGTCATCAAAAAGCGCATTTTAATATTCCATCCTACAACTTTTGGCATCAACATAGATCGTGACTAGAGAGTTTTATCATCCTATTGAAATTATGCATGCTGATGGCGTAGTGTCGTGTGATTCTATGTTCGCTGAATAACAAAACCATCAAAAACCTGCAAAAACCACCGTTCGTGGTTGAGGAGTGATAAAAAAATTGAGAGAAAAAAATGTCAATTCAACAAAAAAATATGAATAATTTTTTATGATTAAATAGGATGAATCTATGGGGGGTGTTGTATGGTTAGAGAAGTTTGAATTGTCGTTTTTTAAAAAAAGCTTTTAATTATTAAATAACAAAATATTTTAGCAATTTTATTCAACATTTAAAATTATTTATAACCATTCTAAAAGATATCAAATATGCATAGTTGAAATTTCTAAACAATCAGAATTTTCTTTCAAACAAACTAAAGATTCAAACTTATGTCTCAAATGCAATAGCTGGTCTAGGGTATCGGTAACCACAATCACATGTTTCACACTTACAAATTGGAATTTCAGGTCTGAAAATTATTCAATTTTTAGGAATTATGCTAAAATTTGAAAATTCTTACTTACGGTGTACAAGTGGTGGGTTTTTGTGTAGGACAAATTGGACAAGTCGTAGGTTTTTGTGTAGGACAAGTTGGGCAAGTCATAGGCTTTTGTGTAGGACAAATTGGACAAGTCGTGGATTTTTGTGTAGGAAAAGTTGGATAAGTCGTAGGTTTTTGTGTAGGACAAGTTGGACAAGTCGTAGGCTTTTGTGTAGGACAAATTGGACAAGTCGTGGGTTTTTGTGTAGGACAAGTTGGACAAGGCTTTTGTGTAGGACAAGTCGTGGGTTTTTGTGTAGGACAAGTTGGACAAGGCTTTTGTGTTGGACAAGTCGTGGATTTTTGTGTAGGAAAAGTTGGACAAGTCGTAGGCTTTTGTGTAGGACAAATTGGACAAGTCGTAGGCTTTTGTGTAGGACAAATTGGACAAGTCGTGGGTTTTTGTGTTGGACAAGTCGTGGGTTTTTGTGTAGGACAAGTTGGACAAGTCGTAGGCTTTTGTGTAGGACAAATTGGGCACGTTGTAAGTTGTTGTATCGGATGTCTAGAAAATATTCAAGTAGGTATTCAAGTTGTCGCAAAAAAAAAAGATTAACTTACGTTGGACAAACTACTGGCTCTGGTGTTGGACATACCACCGGACTGAAAAATAATTAAAAATCTCATACTAAATAATCTTATAAAATATAATATATATTCATGAATTGATTCAACTTACGGTAAAGTTGTGCACCTGAAAAATAATTAAAATTATTATTTATTCAACCAATATTAGTTAACTTGTTATTCAATTGTTTTAAGCAAGGCATTAAGACTCGATAATTTTTTTTACCAAAAACTGTTTTAGTTCTTTGACACATGATATCTCAGGTCTTCCAAGTTGGGAGTCCCAACAAATCCCAGGTCTATTCATCATATAATATCAGAATACGTTGGAATTTTTAAGATACCATGTCAGAAAGTCTCCGGAGTGTTAACGCCTTGGTTTTAGGTGGAAAAAATTTACATACGGCAGGCACTTATTTTTGTATACAACAGGAGGCGGTGTAGGCGAAACTTTACTGTGAAATTTAAAATAATAAAATATTTGAGTAAATGGTTTTGCATTGTTTTATGAAGATTATAAAGTAACTATTTTCTAAACTGTCTATTACGCTGGTGATTTATCTGGTGTTCCCCCAGGCACTTTATTTGTTCTGTGAAATATTGAATATTTTTAGAATATATCTTCTTTTTGATCGGTCTTATTGACTTACGTGGTTTTGAAGTATGGAATGTTTATACTATAAATGATATAAGAAAAAATTAAGAAGGATTGTATATGTTTTATTTTTATTTTTAAATAACATACTCCGGTTCATATCCACTTGGAGTAGATGGTGGCAAATATGTTGATGCTATGAACGGCGGTATTGTTGAAGAGCAAGGTGGACATGTAGTTGTTGTACGACATGGTGGTAAATATGCACTATTTTTTAAATAATTATTTTTCACTATTATATCATTTATTTAATTCAAAACACTCACTTAAATAAACTTTGACCTGTAGTAAAGTGCCAAACCACTGATAAAATGAACACTGAAAATTTCTTTAATAGAAATAATTTTTACATTAAAAGCAGTACAAATTAAATTTTAAAAAATTCACCATATCCTTAGAATTATCAAATATCGATAGGTTTGCTTTGTACAGTTTAACACAACAAAATGATTTTTGACTTATTGATTTTAATGGCTTTTATAGTCATTGATGTTAATTAAAAAAACTATTGATATATTAGTTTGCAAATTTTGTCATTCTGTTTGTCCGGTCGTAATTCCTACTAAAATCACGGTTTAGTTGTTTTTGAAAACAAAAAGAAAATCTTAAGATTATCAAATTTTTTCAAAAAACATATTATAATTTAATAATTTTTAAAAAATTCAAAAATAATCTCCATAGAAGCATAAATAATTCATCCGTCATGCTTGATGGGGGTTTTCTTTAGATTTATTATAATTCTCAAGGTTCAGACACTCCAAAATTATTGTGAGTATTGTACAATACTCACAATACTTGCCATATGTATTGTAAGTATTGTACAATACTTCACAATACTTTTGGAGTGTCTGACCCTTGAGAATTCTCTATTTCAGTTTCTTCTTTAATAATTCCCGGAAATGTGAATAAAAAACAAGTTTTATACAAAAATCCAAGATACATTCTAAAATTATATTTTTTTAAAACTAAAACCTATGAAATCTAAAAGTGTTTGCCATGAACTGTGACACCATATGCTTCGCACTGAGAATTTTTTGCAATTTTTTAATCTAATGGTCATTTTTTTAATTTTTGTTGTGCTAAGCAATTTTTATTACAGTGGGTTTTTAAGAACATTTTTTTGACATACCAAAAATCTTAGTTTTCGGTAAGCATCATCAAGATAAGTTTATAATTTTTAATAACACAGAGTTGATATCTAACACCTGCCTTTAAAAAAAACTAACTGTAAATATAAATCTGATTAAATATAATGCAGCTTCTATTTTCTAAGCGTTAATATTTCAGTAACAGTTTAATAAATATTGACAGAATAATTAATTAAGAAACAAAATTCGGCTCCTCGCTTTACATCCATATTTATGACATATTATTTTTTATTAGTATATAGAGCCCCGTCAAGCATGACGAGTAAAATAACTTCCACGCATAGCGCGTAAATTATGGTTTCACGTATGGACCTTTTTTCATATTTTTTCAAGTAATGATAAATAAAAATAATTGTAATCTATAAAAGTCAACCCATTTGGAAACTGCACATATAGGATAAAAATTTTCGGTACACTCATAAATGTTCAAGTGAAGCTCACCTTTGTGTCATTGATTCTCTAGTAAGTCGTGTTTTTAATAAATGATTATTATGGCTTCTATGGGGATATAGAGGTAAACACAGGGGCGTAACGAGGGTCCATGGCGCCCCGGGAAAAAATTGAAAAAGCGCCCCCTAAACAAAATTTAGTTAATTTAATTAATATCAAATCGTGAAAATTTTTTGGATTAAATAACAGATTTTTTTATATTTTAGAGAAAAAAATGTAAACTTTTATAAAATTTCTATCTATTTGTTTAAAATTTATTGAATTTTGCGGGGCGCCCCGGAAGAATGCTCCACTTTACCCACCTTTGTTACGCCCCTAGGTAAACATGTTTTTTTATCAATCATAATTTTTATCGATTCCAGTTAATAATATAATTTAAAGTTTCAAAGTTCTAATTTTTTTTACAAAAGTCGTGAAAGATAATTTCATAATTTATATTCGCTATATTCTAATTTTATTATCTAGATAATTCAGACATCACGAATAAGTTAAACAAAAAATTATTTTCACTACAGTTTATATTTCAATTCGAAACAGTAGTAGCCTTGTCTTCCTTAAAAATGAATTTTAATTCAATCAAAATTTTATTAATTCTCGTTAACATAATGTTACGAATAAATTGTGAGAAATTTTCAGCAATAATTGAAATGGAAAATCTTGCTTATGATGAGGAAAAGATTATTGAAGAATTTTCAACTTTTGTACAGCAAATGAAATTTGAAATGAATTTTATTGAACGGTATAGTATAAAAATCAGCAATTTTTAAGTTAAAAAGGATTTATTTGAATAATCAAAAAAACTTGAGAATCAAATTTAAAGTGCTAATAAACTTTATAGAATTAGTTTTTTATTAAGTAAATAAAAAACTTTATTAGTGAAATATTTGAAACCCTTCTTCAAATTAAATTTTGAAGATAAAATATTTTTTTTTTCATTTATGTTTTTAATTAAAAAATTACTTTTTTTTTTAAAAGTTATATAAAAAGAAAAATTTTAGTCACGAATACGGACTGAGTGTTATTGAAAATTGGATAGAGATAATTTGTTAAATACTCTTTTAATATAATTTTTATAATTCATTCCCAAGTGACGTCCATTCCAAAAATGGAATTTTTTATTCATCATTCTGTCGCAAAATTTTTAAACAATAGAAAATATTTTCTAAAATAAAAGAGAAATTCAAATATTTAGTAGAAATCAGGGGCTGGTTTCTAGGGTTACTCTGGGTACTTTACTCTACCTTCCACCTAGGGTACTCTAGGATAGGATAGAGGAGACACCCCTAGGATGCCCTAGGGTCACTTATTATAACCTACCTACTCCACCTTCAATACCCTAAGACATCCTAGGATACTCCACCTATTCTAATCTAGGGTAGGGGTCCTAGGGTATACCCAAGATAGCCATAGAAACCTGTTTTAGAATAGAAATATTTAAACGACATTCCACGTGTACCTAAATACATTTTTCAATTCCACGTGTGTTGAATAGCTTCAAATTTAAAGAAAATGCAATCAAAAATTTATAATTTTTTTGTTCACTCAAAATTTTTTCATTCTCATTCAGAAAGCTTCAAATGTGGAAGGATGAGTATGAAAATGTTCGAAAGGATGTAATAAAATACATAACAAACCCAATTAATGCATATTTGATGATAAAACGAACCACTTCTGATTTGAAGCACATCGAAAGTCGAGTTTCAAATTTGTTCTTACAATTCAATAAAAATATTAAACATATTCAACCAACACAAGAAGATCTCGACGGTGCCGTTGGTGGCCTTTTGAGACTACAGAAAATTTATAAATTGAAAACTGAGGATATTGTAAATGGAATTATTGAAGGGGAAAAGACGAGTGGAAAGTTCAAGGCTCATGATATTTATACGATTGCTAAGCATGCATTATATATTGGAAATAATGATTATTATGTAAAAGAATACACGAGAGAGCTCAAAAGGAGGATTGAAGAGGATGGAGATGAATTTAAAGAAATTGACCAAAGATCCGTAAATATAATTGAAAAATCTCTTGAAATGAAAAATTCGGCTGAACTTTCACCTGAACCTGACTCATACACAAAAAATGGAGTATATATAAGAAATAAGGAAAATATTCTCTACAGTCAAATGTGCCGTAGGGAAAACTCTAAGTCACCAAAAGAGAGTGCATTACTCAAATGTCGATACGTTTCCAATTCTCCGTTCTCAAAGTTAGCTCCATTTAAAGTAGAAGAGGCGGATATGTCAGCAAATTTAGTTGTGTTTCACGACGTCATTTATGACAGTGAAATTGAAATATTAAAGAATGCTTCAAAATCACGATTCATAAGAGGAACAATTTATACAGACAAAACAAACACACAGAAGTCAGATCAAAGAACTGCCAAAGTTGCGTGGCTCAAAGAGGTTGCAGTTGATGTTATTGACAGAATTTCCAGAAGAGTTGAAGTATGTACTTCTTTGATATTAGGCATTTCTAGGTATTTTAAAGACTTGGAATTGCAGTCAAATTTAATTTTCGAATAATTAAATTTATAAAAGGCTCTAAATTTAAATTCTAATTTTAATAGAATCAACCACAAAAAAATTTCTGAAAGAAATGAAAACTTTCTTTACAAATCCTTTTCTTAAGAATATAATAAAACATTTAATTTAATTTTCAGGACATGACAGGTTTGACTACAAAAACAGCAGAAGAGTTGCAAATGCAGAACTATGGAATTGGTGGGCATTACCAACCACATTGGGATATGAAGAAGAAGGAAGAAAATCCATTTGATCTTGGCACTGGCAACCGAATAGCAACAGTCCTCTTTTATGTAAATTATTTTACAAGTTTAAGATTTTTTTTGGGGAGATTTGAATGAAAGAGCGTGATTTTCTGTGATGTAGGATTTGTATGATCCAGCATTAGATCTATGGAGTGGTCCAGATCACACTATAAGCTGTAAATCCTATGCGTTGAATTATAGTAAAACGTGAGAAACCATGCTATTGTTAGATTCCGTGAGTTTAATGCATCGGGCATTGGCAATCCAACTCATTAAAGAACACAGCGACCATGTGTTTAAAACTTGGCATGAAAAAATTTTTATTCCTTTTTACTAGCTCACATCACGTAGAGAAAATCGCGCTCATAATAAAAATTATCACCACAGAATTTTCCTTTCCTCATTTAGCAAGCTTAACAATTCTGACATTTTTTAGTTGTCAACAGTTGAGAAAGGCGGTGCAACAGTATTTCCATATCTCAAGGTTTATGTTCCCGCTGTTAAAGGAATGGCTGCATTCTGGTACAATCTAAAAGATAATGGAGACTGTGATTATTATACAAGGCACGCTGCTTGTCCTGTTCTCTTAGGGTATGTTCGCTTTCTTTTGTTGAAAATTCTTTCATGTTATCTCATTTTTAAATTAAATTATATCGTGATTTTAGATCTAAATGGGTAGCTAATAAATGGATTCACGAATATGGACAAGAGTTTCATCGACCGTGCTCAACCGGTCATTATGTAGAAACTACGGAAGCAAATTACATAAAAGAATTTTATTAAATTGGCCATTTCATAATTAAATATCATGATGAAAAATTTCTCGAATTTTATCCTTAATTATGTAAATTAAATTAAATAAAGAAAGAGTTTGGAACTAAAGTCCTTTAATTAAAAGTTTCTGTTAAAGGACTTTTAAGGAATTCGAGAATGCTTTGTAATTTAATGGGACAAAATTGTTGTAATACATTGATGGTGTATTTTCTGTAGATTGTAGCTAAAGCGCATATTTATTATTGAAGTTATTTCTGATTATGGATATTATGTTATGAGTTCACACCAACACTATGATGGGGGAGTGACATTAAAAAAGAATCTTTTTGTATTAAAATTAATTGTTAATATAAATTGTTTTCAATCAAAAATAAATTAACTTCTAAATAGAATTTAGTTCCTAAATCACATCATTCAATGAAATGTCGGCCAAACTAAGCCAAAAGTCATTTTATATCCAAGTAAATTGCATTAAAAAATTAAGCACAAGTTTTTTTATTTCATTCGTGAATAAAACTGGCTTTTTCATTTCAGTAGCTTGAATTCTGCGTTGCAATTGCACTTCAATTTGTGAACTGAAATAAAATAAATGGAAATCCATTGAGTATTGAGGGGAAAATCAAATTAAAATTCAATTAATTCATGCAAATGCATGTTATATTTTTTCTCGATTTCCATCGTGTTATTTCAATAAATGAAATTGTTCACACCCCTATTAACACTATAATCTCTTGTGAATGACAGAAGCAAGAAAGAAAATAAAGAGCTGTAATTCATTTTATTGCATTTCATGTCAGCTCTTTTACGAATCAAATTAAAAGCTAATAAAAGTACGTAAAAATCTATGGGTAGGATATGGATTGAAATTTTTATAGTTTTTGTGAGTTAACAAACAAGTATGCCTCGTTAAGTTCACTTGATTAATATAATTGCTAAATATCCACCGGTTTTTGAGAAGAGCTACATAAAATTTCGTTCAAAAAATTCTTAAATGATTACATTCCTCGGAAGAAGTCATTAAGGAAAATATTTTTAGATGCAAAGCTACTAAAATATACATCAGTTATTTTTTATCCAGCTTATTCGCATAGCAGTCGTTTGGTTCATTTTATAAGCAGCTTTTTTCAAGTAATTTCTGTTTCATTCTCATTTTCCATATGAATAAATGAACAAAAAAATGTATATTTGTTATAAAGATGGGGAGAGAGAAGATATAATAGCTCCGAAAATGTAAATGCATAAAAATTCATTTGGAAAATTATAATCATTGAACTGAGAAATCGGATAAATGGTATTCATGTTATTTCTTTTTTTCATTCGGTAAATTAAAGAAGCTTTTTTCATCAATGAGCTTTTATATAACAAGTGATGTAAGAACATAGACGAGGATCTATAAAAAGAATATGACAAAAAAAATTCTCTAGGTGGATGATAACGACGTTTAAGTCTAACTGTAAGCACAGGCTTTCTTGTTAAATAAAGCAGAACAAAGATGCATTCTGAATTTGCTTAGCAACATAAATTGAATGAACAGATTTCGTAGATAATTCGGATGATTCTAAAATTAGAATTAGGTATTTCAATTTATATTTTTATCATAAAATGAAAAAAGTTTCTAAAAGAATGCAAATTTGGTAAAATTTAAGTGGAATTGAGTGGCTTTCTCAATTAATATGGGAGCTTGAATAACGGACATTTTCATTTCAAAAATTTAAATTTTTTACTGAACAATTTTTCTACAGAACACACTTTTAAATTTTTTTTGTGTGAATAAAGAACAATTAGGTAAGTATTTATAAAATTTGCATATTTAAAATACTCTTTTCTTTATTTTAGACTTGCATTATTATCACCTAATCGTGATCAAATGAAAACAATTAAAAAACTTTGTAAAATTGCCTATATTTTAGGGGAAACATTGCAAAAATTGCTAAATTCATTTATTGTTAAAAAATTAGTCTGTTATAGCTACACATGATGCCACTTATCATAAATTTAGCAAACTAACAAGGCACGTTAACGTAGAGAGAAGAGCCTCTTAACGTAAACGCAGAGGAAGAGTGAAAAGAAAAGAAAGATAAACAAACATAACAAATGATCAAATACTCGACAGAAGTAAGAAAAGAAAGAAAGGCGAAGAGATCTCGCGAGTTTTGTTAAAAGCCTCAAGAATAATTCTCTCATCTGCGTGTTGCCTCGCATATTCACATATGTATCTTCAATGAACACTTTTTTTTCTTCATGGGTAAAAAAGTTATTTGTTATTCTCTCCAGTGCGTTAGTCCATGATGAGAATCGAAAGAAGCAACAAGTAAATGGAAGATTGCATGGAAGAAAATATAGCTGACTTTTTTTAAAAATAAACCAGCGGTTATAGAGTGAAGAAGCATAGAGAAGAACATAAAAGAGAGTCAAAAGAACCATTTCCATAATTAATAGCTGACACCAAATAAATGCATATTGTTGGTGTGATAAGTGAATTAATTACAAATTTTAATAAGAAGAAGTGATTTGTGCAATTTAGTGAAAACAAGAAGAGAATAGACGAGTTTATAATAAATACAAAATTTATAATTATGCTTTATAATACCGTTATTTTCTTCAATTTACTTTGATTGTGAAGCGCACACACAGTATGTGTTTTGTGTATAATCTAAAGTGCTTTGTGTGAATCCATTCAAAGAATTGAAGAACGAAGATTAAATTGTGCAATATATATTGGAATATTACAAAGTATTACACAATACATATTTTTTGATGATGGTCGTGTTCTCATTTCTCATATTCAATAACGATGTGGAATAGAAGTGAATGAATAGAAAGACACGACAGAAGAAGAAAAATAAAAGTTAGAAGAAGTAACTTTTGAAGAAAAGTTTTTGTTAATTCATGTGTTAATCAACATTAAACCGTTATATTTAAATTGTTAAGCCACACACAAGCGGGTGAAATTGTGTGCGAGAAAAAAAAACAAAGTTTGAAGGAAATTTAATAATAGTTGTCGATCAAAAATGAATGTGCTTTATGTGAAGAAAATTGTGATTTGCTTTTATGTTTTATTCGTGCAATTTTGTTGCTCAACTCCGTATAAAAATTATAGCAATAATAACAAAAATAATAATGGAAACGATATTGCCGTTGCTGTGCAGAACAAGAATACTGGTAATATGATATTGCGATTATCGCAGATTAAGTTGAAATCAAAAAGAAAGAAAGAAAAGAAAAATGCGAATGAAAGAAGTTAAATTGAAGGTACGCGTGCTGTGTGACGGAAGCGCATTAAGGTGGCTAATTTTCTTATATGGAGTAACATAAGTGGCACTGTTATTTGCTGATGGATATGTGACTGGCGCCAGCATAGATTCACAGTGGCAATTTTCTCCATCGTCATGACAAGCCGATATTCTTTGTATTCGCATGTTGTTCGGACCAAAAAAGGGAAAACGATAACTGATACCCGATCAGCACATGTTGAAGTGTTGACAATATAACGGCCTAGTGGATAGTATAGACTATAGATACCAAAACAACTGGTTAAGTGCACCCACTTGTAAATTTTATCAGCAAGCCTGCCAGCCAAATCTACCCAAGCAACCCCTTACTTCTCAAAAAAACATACACAAAACATACAATATCTTTGAACGAACAAGCAAGCTAGCAATCGTGAAGCTTCGAGGAGAAGTCTTAGAAGTTAACAGTTTTATTGACTTTTAACTCTTGCACGAATTCTTGATTGTGCTTGAACGATATAAAGAAGAACAAGAGATTGAAACATAATTCATACAATTCTCGTTTACTTTCTCGGTTCTGATATCTTTGTCGGTATGTTCTCATTTAACATGCCGCTTGCTCTCTTAATTTTACAAATTAGTTTTTCAAATGAGAGAAATTTATCACATGCAAAGTCAATTAATTTTACAAATTATTGTTTTTTGGAAGTAATTTTGCATGAACATAAAATAAATGATGATACTTATCTTCATGCTAAGCGGTTAATACCTTGATTTTAATCGAAATTAGATCAATGAATTATTTTCATTCAATTTTAACGACTCAAATTAAGAATCTGAAATTGGAAAATAAGATTCACATTACGTTTATTAATTAACTTAATAAACCGCTTACTTAGCATAACGGTGGGAAATAATGTTGATTAATTTAAGAACTGGATATTTTTTGCTTTAAGAAAACATACAAAAGATTTATTGCTGAAATTGAATGAGAATTGGGTAATTATTCAATAATTTTTTTTTTGCAGTTCTAGCACCTGTAAAAAAATTATTTCTTGATTTTCTTGTTAGACAAATTAGATTTTGATGATTTCGTGAGTTTTTTTTTGCTGTTTTGATGCCACCATGTACCAGTCAATAAAGTAATTATTGGGAATTCCAACTACTCAGCATCACAGTTCTTACTCTCAAACTGACAGATTCGGCTATGAACACCAGCTTGAGAACCTCGATACGCTAGATTTTACATAGATTTTAATAAGAATTTAGAGAATCTTAGATTTCCCAAACACAAAATTTCAATCATTCTATCCAATTTTAAGGAAATCATTCCACAAAGTTTTTATACTGCAAATTCTTCCATTGAAATTTTTGCTTATAACCAGTTTTATTCATGAACTTCCAATCCTGCAAAATGATTCTGTTTGAAATTTTTCTCTGTCATGCTTTGCGTGACTAAATTAAGCCACAACAAAGGAATCAACCTTCCACCACATGAGATATTCCCAACTGACCTTGAACATGATTTGCATTTTTACCAAAATATTGAAGGATTTAATTTTATTAAGATAAATTAAGATTTTTAATTGAATAACTCATTACATGCCTATATCATTAAATTTCGTTGAATAGCATGTTATTAGATGTTCTAATAGAACTCAATTATTGAGGATTAGATACTTTGTACATCTCAAATTGTGTTGTGCTGTCAATCTTTTTTTGAATTCGAGAACGATTACCTCAGGCGCCAATTTAGAATCGTTAAAACAGAGAATCTGTGCTACGCGACAGTCTTTTCTATCCCAAATAGAAGACATTTGCGTATGTTAACATCCAATGTACAGTTTAACCTAAAAAGATGTCATTAAAAATTTCTTTAGATCACAAAACGAGTCTTTAAAACTAATTAAAATTAAGAGGTACTGGAAACTTATTTAAGTCTTATGAATTCATTTAAAGAAAGACAAACTTTTTCATTTTCACAAATGAGCAACTTCTAGGCATGAAAAAATAGAATGAACAAGATGGAAAAAATTAAATCGAAAATTGCATAATTGCTGAAAAAAACTTTTCAACTCTTCAACGGCATTTCTTATTCATCTGGCGTGTCTTCTTATCCTCTTCAATCCACTTCGCACTCCAAAATTAAGAACAAAAACTTCTCAGACATTTTGGCTAATGACCTATTTTAGCCATTCTTCTTTCTCATATCCACAAAATAACAATTCATCATTTTATGGCACATCGGTATTGTGTATTATTTTTTTTTTCAACTTTTTTTTGTGAATTTCTAGAGAAGTATTATTTTAGCATTAAGGAAAGAAGTCTTAGCGAAGAGAAGAAAATGTGTAATGGAGGAAGACAATTAAATTAATATGAGATATATCTCATTAGATGTAAAGCTTATTAATTAATGCTTTATTATTCACTGTATAATTTGCTATATTACTTCATCTTTCTGTCATTTCGCATTTCTTATTCTCATTTCGAGTTTTGGACATTAAAGAATATGAGAATAAAGAACTAATGGGAGTTTACTGTGAAATTGGTTCACAAAGACGCATTTTTTGGCTGAAATTAAGTAGCATTGAATGAATTGAACCATTACTGAACTGAGTATCACATTTGAACATCATTGACCATCCTAAACCTTAATGGATACAGCAGTCTGAGTGCGATGTGAGCCCTGTCACTCATGTAGTCCAAATGTTGCTTTAGGGTCACTCTCTTGTCGATGAACATTCCCAGATATTTTGCTTCGTTTTCCCACTTGATGTTTTCGTAGATGAATTTGATGTTGCTTCTTGAGAATAGCCTGGAGTACCTATTTGTGATGAATAAGGCTTGAGTCTTCTGTTTGTTCACATTAATCTTCCATTTGTCCATGTATTGTTGAAATCTTCTTCCTATGTGTTGAAGGTATGTCACCACATCTGCTGAATTTTCTGAAGAATGACAATATCTTGACCATCCTAAACCAATTTTAGTCTCAATTTTAAATTCACACCGATTCAAACAAATCTCCCCACTAAATATTAGACGTCATTTGAAAACGATCTTTATATTAAAATAAATCCAATACTATCAAGTAAAAGTGACCACCGATGTGTACTAAGCATTTCAACATAAATCATATAGGGTTCAATATAACACTTCAAAAATTCCAGTCCATATTCATCCAGTCACCAAAACTGTCCACAGCACAATTATCATGTTGCAAAAAGTGTGCAAACAATTCGCATGCCTGTGCGATCGTAAAAACTCTATACTTTTAATTTTTTTCTTCTTCATTTACTTTTATTGATTTTGCCTGTGGCGTTTCAAATTCCATTAAAGTGTTGAGCACAAGAATTTATTTTGACTAATTTTTCTTACATGATACGCACAGAACCATCAAAAATGGGATGTTTGCACAATAATACAATGTTTGCTGACACATCGATTATACCGACTACTGAGCCATGTCTAGTTTGTAAATGTTCAAAGCGCAATTTAGTCTGTGTTCGACGTGTGTGCAAAGATCAGGTAAGTTGAATGAAGTTTAAAGAGTCACGTTGTGGCGAAAGGAAGTGAAAGAATGAGAATAAGTTAAAACGATAAAAAGAGTTGTAAAAAGTATACACATGTGTTGTTCTTATTCTTTTTCCGCTGGTTTACTTATTCAAGAACGAGTTAAGAAGTTCGTGTTTGTAATTTAAACGCTGTTTCTTTGATGATTATTGCTTTTAATTCAGTGAATTTGAATTTCAACGGGTATTTTAAATTAAAATTGAAAAACTCGTAAAAGAGAATTTTTAAAAACAATTTCAATTATGGAAAAAATTAGTAATTTTTTACTAAAATCTTGTTTTCAAAAAATCTAATGAAAATTATTTAAATTTTAATAAAAGTGATTAAATTTAATTATTTTTTATTAAATTTTAATAAAATTTGCGTTGTAAAACTAAATTTAGTAAGAAAATTATTAAAACTTTAACGGTTTTGTGAAATTTTGTAAAACTGAATTTTTTTAATAAATCATATTTGCTCTTATTAAATTTAGTAAAAAGTTACTAAGATGTATTTTTAATAACCTTTATTAAAATTTTTACTTACATTTTTAATAAAAGTTATGATTTTGTTTGCATGAGTGTGCAGTGTTTAAGAAAATACTAAGAAAATTTTCCAACCCAAACTGACCTTAAAAGCATTAAAGCTAATGAATCGAAAGAAAGAACATAATCAAGTAGATGAAACATAAGAAAAGATGTACTTGCGATGTTCTTTGATATTAAAACAATTTTTCTTGAATCTTCCGATAAACACAGCCCTATCCACCGCCGCGAGGCTGTATACTCGTACAAAAGGCATCATCATGCTGTCCATACCTCTCATGCTCAAAATATCACGTCAATTATTATAAAAACTCTGAGAGAAATCATGATGAGAACATAAACAATCATTATCAACAAATCACGCATGAGAAAACACTGGAGAAAAATTTTCGAGCAGATGATGTGGAAGAGATGAATGGAGGTGAGACATATAAAGAAGAAAGGAGTATAAAAGAACGTTTATTAAAAAGAAAAATGAGAGAGAAACGTAAACAAAGCGTGAGCTTTTTGTTGCTCTTGAGATTAAACAAAATATTATGAATGTATGCTCAACTCACGAAATTGTATAATTCTCTTTTTGCAGGCTGCATTGAAAGTGGAAGTCTTTACGCATCAGGTGACTTGACAATAATCGCTGTGAAAATTGGATATCTGGTTTTCTTTTCTTCATTCTTATTGTCGTTTGTTTTTGTCTCTATTTTCTTATTCATGTTGAATTATTTAGGTTCCGCAATGTATCGATCTTCTTCATCTTTCTGCCAATATTGTTACTGCATTAATGGTAAATATCGCTTCATTAATTATTTATAATTAATTCAATTATGTTTTATTAGGTAATTGGAAAATATTTAATTAAATAACGTTGCCGTTAAAGCTAACACTGTGTGTTCTTGACACCTATTGTGCGATAGAAAAGCTTGTTAAACATTTAGGCTGTTTTGATTAAAGTTCTATCGATTATTCTTTAAAAATATATAAATTTAATAACAAAATCTGATTATAAATCAAATTCACTTAAGCAGAATCAATTAAAGTGTTCATTTTCTCTCAGGTCAACAAAAATGTGTGAAGCCTAAATGTATATTAAAGGATACAAGATGTAAAGTAAGTCAATCTATATTAAAATTTATGATAATATATTTTTCAAACTTTTATAATTGAATTTAAAATTAATTTCCAGCCAATTTATTCGAAAGCATCATGCTGTCCAATAAAGTATGATTGTAGCAACAATTCTACAGCCGTAATAAGCAATATCAGACAGGGAAGTGATAACAAAATAGCAAATGTCCATAGAAGAAATAGAAGTAACGGTATGTTGGAATTCTAGTTACATTAAATTAATTTATGTTCATATTCTCACGTTCCGATAGGATGCATGGAGAATGATAGATATTATGAGGAAGGAGAGAAACTTCCAATCGATGAAACACGACCATGTGAGGTATGTTATTGCATTAAAGGAGCACGAAAGTGTACTGTGAAGAAATGTGCTCCGGTTATTCGAGGCTGTATTCCTAAGATACATACGGAAGGTTCGTGCTGTCCAACAAGCTACGATTGTCGTCGATCGATAAAATATAAAAGAGAATCACGACAGAATGAGGATGAAGAAGAGGAAGACAACGACTCAATTGATTTCTTCTCACTTCTTTTTGGCTCCGATGATCCGAAAGAGAACGAAGAAGTCACGGAAACTTCTATTCCAACTTTACCTCCTTTCAAATCATTACCGACATCGTCAGCAACGACGGAAAGCAGTTTCTTTGATCTCATTAGGGCGGGTTTAGAAATTATTGATGCTAATGCTGACAAAATTGATACTAAATTAAATAACATTATATCAACGACTCCAACGATACCAACAACAGCAGAAACACCCAAGAACACTCCTCATTTTATCGACAATACAGACAAAAAAATTCAATTTAATTATTCAGCAAAGATTTTCTCAACAACATCTCTACCGTCAACAATAGAGTCAACAAAAACTGAGAACGACATAAAATCAACTGAGAAAAAAACTTTCCATGCAAGTACAGAAGCAAGTAAAATCAGAACTTCAACGACTTCTAATGTAAATGAAACGAAAAAGCTTCCAACAATAACAGATACTGTTGAAACTTTGCCATTAACATCAACAACTTTATCAATAAAATCTACATCTGATGCTGTAGCAAGTTCAACAAAAATGAGCATAGTTGAGAAAACAACATCTTTACCGACTATAATAAAGTCATCAACTAAAGCGTCAGGTAAGATGAAAAATTAATTTTTCTTCAAAAACCCTTTCGAACTTTCTTTTATCTTCGACTTGTTGGAAACTTTTTACTCCCCTACGTTTTACGAAAACTCGACATCATCTTCATTAAATATTAGATTTTATGAAGTGATTTATAAACAGACTCTTGTTTAATTACATTATGAAACAACATCTTATTTGTTGACTTGCTGAACTAGAACTTTGTAATGCTTCTATCGTGTTTCAAGTACGTCGACCTAAACTAAAAACATTTTAATGGATTATTCGTAGAGATGAAAATACTGATATGCAGGAAATTCTCACCAGCATAAATGAATGTCAGCAATTTTGCTACTGCCTAGCGTTTTAACATGAATATCAATTTAAAATTCCACATTCACAGAGTCAATAAATCTCTCACAGAAAACAGAAAATCAAGACACTTAAATTACACAGCATTTTTCAAAAATAAAAAAAGTCAGTCTCATGCTAAAATGTAACATTCTGTTCTTAATTACAGCAATTAAAGTGACCACAGCTCGTACAACAAAAGCACCAAAAGTTACATCAACTACGACAAAAGTAATTTCAACCGCATCACCTGTGAAAATCAATTCACCAACGACGATATCATCAACTTTAGCAACATCAAAGCGAACAACCACAAAAACAGTACTGCCAACAATAATATCGCCTGCAACTATGAGAACGACGACATCCAAGAAATATATAGTGCCATCATCACTAGAACATCAACTTTTACCAGTTTTGTACACTGCGAACGTACCATCTGACTCTAAATTAATTGTAAATGATGAAAATGAGGCAGATGCATTGCCAAATTTAGAAATTATACCATTTGTTGCGCATGATGCCATAAAAACGGATAAGTATGAACTACCGTACCGTCAATCATCGTATGATAACCTAGAAAAGGATTATTTCGCAAATGATAAGGAGAAGCCGTTCCGATACAATAATAAATTCATTCATCATAATTACGATGAAACGTTCGATTACGTCAACCCAAATGAACGAATTGATACCGGTCCATTTTACTACGAGAATAATGAGAGTCAATTTGATTCATTCTCACCGCCCAACGAGCAAGACTTTTTGGGTAAGCGATCTAAATTAAACAGTATATAGTCACTTCTCTTCCCCATTCCAAAAACTCGATTGTCGCCTTTTTATTATCGATGAGTAAATGCCAATAATATATTGAACATAATCTCCTCATGATTGCAATTGATCACATTTTTGTGTGGTCAATTTTTCTTCCTTTATTTTCGAATCTTTTCTCGTCATTTTTTTACACAATACTGCTTATTAAGCTTCTTTCTATTCTTCTTCATTTCTCTTTTATAGGAGGATTCAGTCCGAAAGATAGCATTTATGATGAAGTGTCCACAAGTGCCAAATATGAATTGCCACTGAAGCATAATGATTACATTCAAAAGCCACTTGACAGTAAGATTCATTCTTTTTATATTTTTCTTTCCGCAGTTTCGTTCTTTCTCGGTCAATTCACATATGGATAATTTTTGCTGCAATCATCGTTTTTCAATAGACATATAAAGGATTCTTTTTCCTTTGATATGTGTGATTTCTGGTTTGGAACAATTTTGATGCAGAAGAATGGTCAATTTGTACGAATTCATCATCAGTTTTGTGGGCAACAATATGAATCATTAAATTTTCTACTTTTTTAATAGAAAAGGTCAGGAAAGTATTCAGTGATTTTTTTGAGCTGCATCATTTTTTTGTGTAGACGAAATAGTTTTTGAATGACCCCTCCCCAAGGGTGTATCCAGAAATTTTTCGAAGGAGGGGTTTTGGGTAAATTGAAGAAATTTTTACGAAAAGGGGGGGGGGTTGACCCCCAAAACCCTCCCTGAATACGCCCCTGCCCCTCCAAAATTGAGGAAAAAAATGATCCTCGAGGTGGCATCAATAATTTGTCCCTGGTAAAGGTCACTAATTTGATATAAGCCGGACTAGATGTATGTACTTGAACTAAATCCAAAACACCACCGGTAGACAAAAAGCAGTAACCGTTACCATTTATCTATATCTATCTTAAGTTGTATAAAAATTTCCATCTTACTTTTTTTATACTGACTATTATCCAGCATTAAGTGGCTTTAAGATACATTACCGTTGGATACATAATTTGTTTTAGGATATCTCTAAAACATAACGCTTATACTAAGAATAATGCAGAATATGTAAGTCTTATAAGATGAAAATTGGCTTAGAGAAACATCCTTTAGCTGGACTGACCATCTGGTTGGATTTTCTAAAGACTACTCTATTTTTCGATCTCCTTCAATTTATTGAGCTAAATATCAGCCTGTTTCGTTCAAAAACGGTAAATGATTCTATATTTATCTGAAAAATATCTGGCCAACCTACAAATATGCTGCTGTATGTGCAAGATACTAGAAACTCCATTTGCTCAGGCTTAATAACATACCATCTTTAATAATTATAAATTTATGAAATTTTCTAATCGTCAAAATTCTAGCTTATTCATTGATTTCACTGTATTTAATTAAATTGATATTCAGCTCACTGAAATGTCATTCACCCTTCCATTTAGTCAACTTCCCTGAGAAACAACATGACAAAAAGAAAATTTGATATACATTAGATCACGACAGTGTTCATTGAGCTTTTCCACTTCTTTAGTCACACATTTCCATTTTAATTCATTAATGGAATTAATTCTATCGATTTTTCATGCATATTTCACACAGACTCCACTTCTATAATGCTACGAGTCGTTCATACAAATTTAAAACAGATCAAATTTTATATTCTGATATGGTACATAACAAATGCCTTGCAATATTATAGAAATCTCCGAGTGTTCATAAAATCATTCAGTTGTGTCTGAAAATTCTTATGGATAACATCTGCTCAAGTCTCAAGACAGCATAAATGAGATCAAAGGTTAACTCGGGTCAATCGATGAACATGAAATATAAATTTTTGAAATGACATGGTTCGAGGAAAGTTGTTGTCCATGACTTGTGACGCGTATTGAATGAAAAATTTCAGAATTGAGGACTTCTTGAATTTGAGGGATTTTGTAAGTGTTTGAAAGATATATGGCGCATTCAAGGATCTTTTGTGACTTCAAAGCAGGATTTAATTAAAAGTAGAGTCCTACGACGTGTACCTAGGTTAATGTCTAACTAGGGATGTATCCGTTGTTTTTTTAAAAAAAAATTAAGATATTCCCAAGAATATTCCTCAAAATTGACAATTCCTACAAGATACATGCACCATAATCCTGATCATGACACTGACACAAACTGCAAAAGAACCAAAACTCTTTATTTAGAGAAAATAAGTTTCTAGCAGTAGAATAAACACAGAGAAGAATGAAATCTCAAAAAGCATAAGCTTATTCAAGTTGCACTCAATATATTGAGAAGAAAAAATGTTATAAAAATATTTTCCTCATCGAATCCCTCAAGTGAAAGAACAGCAAAAGTTATTTTATTGAGAATCGACGCGAAAAAAGACGAGAAATTCATTTTCCATTTCCTTGTTTCTGTTATCATGCTGTATATCTATTTTTTATTCTCATCCTTTTCTTTTTCTTTCATTTTTCAATTCATCCACGCTACATGAAACAAAACTGAAGCTTCAACAATTCATGAGCATAAATCATATTTGACTTCAACCGAGAAAACACCAACTTTGGCAATAAATCAAACGAATGATACGAGAGAAAATCAACAAAAGGAGAAACATAAAACAACAATATCCGGTTTCAAAAAGATATCATCGAATCTCACAAGCTTTATAGATGATTTGTTGCATGCGAATGCGTTAGAAGAAACGAAAGTGCCACTCATCACAACGACGACAACGGCAACTCATTCATCATCAACAAGTGCTCCTATCAAATCGATAATCAACGATGACGATTTCATTATTAAACATTTAAAAGTGTCATCAACAAGTTCAACGACAACAATGAAAAATGCTCCGGGCATGATGGAAATATTTTCGAAACCAACAAATCCGACAATGAATGGTTTATTAAAGCTTGCCGGATGTAATATATATGGTCAGATGTATGATGTGGGTCATGTCATAGATGAACTATCAAATCCATGTTTAGAATGTAAATGTTTACCCGACATTGGTGTGGGCTGTGTGCCGCTTAAATGTTAAAATTTTACTCGACAATCGATTTTGTATTCTTCCTGCTGGGCTTGTTCGGTTATGATATCGTATATGGTAGAGCTTTTGCCCCTATTAAACCTTGTATGATGCATTTGTGTTAAATCGTTTGGAAATGGAAGCAGATTTCCGTTTGGATTGAAATTTTAGAATCTTATGCTGCTTATTATGAGTTAATATAGTAATTTTTGGGGTGATTAATTAAGTATCCTGACTACTTAAGTTGGGGGGTCGTCATTTTTGACACCTCCTCCCTCTCCGTAACAAATTTCTTTAAAAAATCTGATATGAAATGTAACCTCGAATGTAACAAATGTCAGAGACCCCTCCCTTCCCCATTCAGCGTTATGTAATATCCGAACGACCCCATTGAATCCTTCAAATCTATCAAAAGCTGCTTTTGTTTGCAAATATGGATACACCTAGGAAAATTACACATACATGAGTAAATAAACTATATGAAAGAGGAGTTAGCATATATAGGTAATACTCAAGGACATCCATTTGCCAAGTGTGTTTAAAACATTTGCAAATATTGGTGATGAAATTTAGAAATAATCAGACCAAGAAATAGTCATAATCTGGGAATTGAGTTATTACGTTTGCAGTTTAGGGGACCATCTACTTGGTTTTTCAAAGGTCCTCTACTTGTGATTTGTGTTGAAATGTCCTTTTTGAGTTGGACTCATAAATCGAACCCCAATAACTTTGGTAAAAATTGTAATTTGAATCCATTTGAACATAGAAAATGGCATGACAGGGAATAAATTGCTGGCAACTGCTCTGTCAGACATCATTACTGAACGACCCCTAACTTCAGACATTCCATTTACTTTGTCGAGCATTTTAAGCAAATTTATTTTTTCATTTTAGTTAAGGAATGAATGGAAATACTCAAGAATTTTTTTATTGTACTTTGTAATGAAATTTTTTAGACTGTCACTTTTAATGTTTAAGGATCTTTAAGAATATGTAGGTATTTACTTTATGCTATGAAAATCAATTTGAACTAAACGAATGAAAAGCATGTTAGTGTCAGAAATCTTGACTTTTTTATGTGACACATAACATGAACAAATAAATTAAGAGTGAAAAACATTCTGTTCACATAAAAATACTTTTTTGCCTTTTAACTTATTTTATTCACCTTCTAAGCATGCGATAGCTTAGACGATAAACTTAAGGTTTGCTGAAAAACATTTCCGAGAAGAGAATGTGCTAAACAATTTCACAGAAATTATTACTTCTGCATGTGTTAACTAACGAGGTAAAGGGTTCTCCGTATAATATTTACAGCATTTGAATACATGATACGGAATGTTGGATTAATGCAAGCTTTTTCTGAGGTAAGCAAATTATTATATTCATTTTTTAGTGCGGAAAAAATCTGAATCATGGGTGATTTTGAGGACTTTGAACTTCTGAATTAATTAGATGATTTAGGATCATGATTTTGGAATAAAATATTCAGAAATTTGTTTTTCAAATATTTAGGTATAAAGCTGCAATTAGAGGTTTACCAGAGGCGGAAGTTTTATGAACCTTTAGCAATTCTGTATTGAAGTGTATGCATGAGAAAGAATAATTATATGAAAAGACTAGTCTAATGTCAATATTAGAATTATTCATGATTCTCTTGCAGTCGACGGAAAAAATATTTAATTTTTCCCAGTCAGTACAATTTTAAAAATGTTTTCCAGATGACGGTTCACTGCAATAAGAAATAAACGGAACTGAAAATTTTTAGTACAAAAATATTTTTAAGCTTTTTCTGTTTAAAAACACATATTTAACCACTTTTTATCTTTTGATGTGTTATCAACAGTAAATCATCATAAAAGTTGCTAAATTTTGTAATGAAAATATTGAATATATTTTGAAAAAAATCAGTTATATTGCAACCGAGTCACATAGTTGATTATGAACATATCTTGTTAGTTTTTCATGAAAAATTCAGAAATTTGAAGATTTATTTGGAAAATTCGAGCAAGCATAGGCTCAAATATAATAACTTCAGTAGTTTACAAAAATGTTAGTTAAGCTTTGAGCCTATTTTAATAGTATACATTTTTTTTTGAAATTTAACGGTTTTTTTGAACGTATTGGTACATATATAAATATTGGATTTAATAATACTTGAAGATTTTGAGAATTATTTAGAAAAAATCAAATTTTGTGAGATTTGTTCACTCATGGAATTACTTACAAGTTGTAAGTTACAACTATCCTCTATTTATGATTATTTTAGTTAAAATATCTTCTACTTCCCAGAATTAAATTGCTTTACACTAGGTAAGGTAGCATGGGCGTAACCAGGGGGGGTCCGATGGGGTCTTGACCCCCCCCCCCCCAACCCCTCGAAATTTTTTTTGCATGGAAAAATTTTACAAAATTTTCTAACACTTTTCCGAAGCTCATTTCTGGTCACTCTACCTTAATGTTCTGTATTTTTGTGTTGATACAAAATTTGGGTTAGATTTGAGGTTAAATTTGTGAGTCTAAAATTTAGACTCTAAATACAAGAAATTTTTCTGTATGTAAAATTTGTGACAAGGTCGAAAAAGTAGATTTTTTGCGTGACGTAATCTACAAATGGTCCCATATCGATGATTATTATTTAATAAGCTACAATTTCGCCACTAAATCTCAACAAATGATTCACATCAACTGCCAAAAACATCAAAATTTGACTTGATAATGCGACAGAATACAATTTATTAGTCATAAAGTTGCTTATGAAAATTATATTCTAATACAACATAACAAACATCAACTGTTGAATATTTATATTTCAAATTATACCCCGTAGGTACAATAATTTATGCATTTCCTCGAAATATGCCACGCGAGATTAAAACTTTCAATCAAACTTAGGTCCTATCAGAAGTGCCAGTCAAAAACAATGCCGCATTTGTTTTCATATAAAAGTGCACTGCACAAAACTAGCAAAATATAAAAGCAATCAAGGATATTCAAGTTGAAGTGACAGAAACTTTAATTTCCTCGGAGAGAGTGTCAGAGAAGGCATAGAAGCAATCCGGAAAGTGTCAGTGTGATGAAAAGCATAAATGATTACCTAGTTTTGCTTTTTCCATTGGGGTCGTTCATAAATGACGTACAATTTGTAGGGAGGAAGGATGGTCTGATGCTGTGTGACGCTTCCATTCAGAAGAGAAAATTTTGTGACAGACGGGGGTCTAAAAAATCTCGTTTTTTTTCGTGACGTCATTTATCAAAGTCCCCATTCATATACATTTTTTATTTTGTGAATTTGTCATGATGATAATAAAATGGAAAATATATGTGTGTGGTAATTGAGCAAGAAAAATGCTTTGTCATGATGTGCACACATAAAATTATGAGGGCATGAATTTTAAAATCAATGATTTGTCATAATCGTTATCATGTAAAAGTTTCTGGAGCAACTTTAAGCAAAAAGGAAGTGAGAAAAATAATTTATGCATTTTTGATTTTATTTTCATAAATTTCCCCCTAAAGCAGCATTCTTTAAATATCCATAAAGAGAATCTGTACCTTTCTCCTTGAAAGGGACTACATAAAATTTTATGTCATAAATAATGAATACAGCAGTGATTGCCAAACTGTTTTACATGGCACATACTTTTGAGTTGGAAAATTGGTGAGTTTTATAGATCATTCAATATTGGGTCATGAACTTCCTACTCCAAAGTTATGCGTCATTCAAAGGACCAAACTTTTTACAGTCAAGTCGAAGAAAAGCTACCGTCACGTCTTTTTTATGTTTTATAATGTCATTCTAACGGTGCTTTAGCGACTACGTTGTACTCAAGGGCTGGTATAGGGGATCAAACCCCCTATACAAAAAAATTCAATACCCCTCCTCGAAAAACATCTAGATACACCCCTGGTTGTGTCACTAGGGATATTGACGCTGGACCAAAACAAAAAGTCAGTAACCCCAGTAATAAATACAGAACAAATACGTGGTTCTCAAAAACTAAGTTAATTCTAGGCATAATAACCATTTCGAGGAATGCATCCTTATGCTTTTACCGACAGAAAGAACCCCAAGAACTCCTTACGTCACACAGTTTAGCAGACACTGATAAACAAGGAACGAATATACATCAAAGTTTGTTTACGACCAGAACTTCATCACGACAGTAATGATGAAAGAAATGAGAAAATAATTATGCGAATATAATAATAAAAAACACGATGTATAGATCACACCACAAACTTCCACGTGGCGAGCTACGCTCGCCAACGGCAATAACCTATCCAAAGGCGAGCTACGCTCGCCGGTTGATATCGATCCAAAGGCGAGCTACGCTCGCCAGTTGATACCGATCCAAAGGCGAGCTACGCTCGCCAGTTGATATAGATCCCAAGGCGAGCCGTAGTTTATGACACAAAGTATTCTATAAATTTTTTATCACTTCACCGTAAATTATTCCCGTACTGTACATACGGCTTGGGAAAATTTTCACGCCTTCACTCCGCTTCGCTACGTTCAGGACGTAAAAATTTGTGAGCTTCGCTCAACCTAGTCCGAACTGCGTTCGAACTATTTATATTCGAGCTTCGCTCGAATTTTTGTGATTAAACTCTAGTTTTTTTGTATATTCGAAGTCTCGTTCGAACTCCGCTAGTATGATTGTTTATAGATCACAGGGGTTGTCGGATCTCGCTTCGCTCGTCCGACTGTTTATAGATTACAGTATAAAAAAATAAAATTTTCTCACATATCCTCAGTCTTCTAAGGGCTTGGGAAAAATTTTTTTTTTCGGACTTCGTCCGAACTATTACATTCGAGCTCCGTTCGAATTTTTTATTCGTCCGACTGTTTATAGATCACAGGGGTTGTCGAATCTCGCTCCGCTCGTTCGACTGTTTATAGATCACAGGGGTTGTCGAATCTCGCTCCGCTCGTTCGACTGTTTATAGATCACAGGGGTTGTCGAATCTCGCTCCGCTCGTTCGACTGTTTATAGATCACAGGGGTTGTCGAATCTCGCTCCGCTCGTTCGACTGTTTATAGATCACAGGGGTTGTCGAATCTCGCTCCGCTCGTTCGACTGTTTATAGATCATAGGGGTTGTCGAATCTCGCTCCGCTCGTTCGACTGTTTATAGATCACAGGGGTTGTCGAATCTCGCTCCGCTCGTTCGACTGTTTATAGATCACAGGGGTTGTCGAATATCGCTCTGCTCGTTCGACTGTTTATAGATCACAGGGGTTGTCGAATCTCGCTCCGCTCGTTCGACTGTTTATAGATCACAGGGGTTGTCGAATCTCGCATAATTTTCATATACCAGGGGGGGGGGGGGATTTTCCAATTTTTAGTGCATTTTCCCAAAGGGAAAAGACACTATTGTCCGCGTTTTGTCCGTCCGTCAGTCCGTCCGTCCGTCCGTCCGTCCGTCCGTCCGTCCGTCCGTCCGTCCGTCCGTCTGCCGCTCCACACCGCCTCCAGTTTAAGCTTTTTCGACGCGGTTTTTTGCTTAAAATGTGTGGACTAGGTCTGAGGCAAGAATGACGAGAGATTTTTTTGATCGGTGTAGTAGAAGTTAATTAAATTAACTTTTTTTCAAAAAATTGCTTACGTTTTACGTACGTATTTTTTACGTAGCCCTTAAAAACATGACTTTTCTTACAATCTTCCGGCCAGGGTTCGAGCCCCACTCCGAGCAACTTTTTTTTTGTACTTTTTTACACTTTTTTGATATTTCATGATGTGTTATGATAAAATTTTCCATTTTCATATTTTTCCTCACATTTTCCGAACTTTTCACGTAGTTAAATTAACTAAAGCTTATGATACGTAAAAATACGTACGTAAAATTACGTAACATGTAAATTTACATTACGTAAACCTTTCTTGGTGTGAATTGAAGGGGGAGGAGGGGGAGTTGAACAAGGGGGTGTATATGAAGGTGGGGGGGGGGGAAGTAAAACAGGGGGGGGGCATTATTTTTCAAATACTTTTTGACCGTTATTTTTAAAATATTTTTTGACCGTTATTTTTTCAAATATTTTTTGACAGTTATTTTTTCAAATATTTTTTGACCGTTATTTTTTCAAATACTTTTTGACCGTTATTTTTTCAAATATTTTTTGACCGTTATTTTCTCAAATATTATTTGACCGTTATTTTTTTCAAATATTTTTTGACCGTTTTTTTCAAATAGTTTTTGACCGTTATTTTTCCAAAAAAGACATTAGGGGTCGTTCGCAAATTACGTCACGCAAAAAAAAGACTTTTTCGATATTTTTATTAATATTTTTGACTAATTTTTTGCGTCAGTGTTTCGTGCATTAGTTTTCTTTTTCATTACTAATTTTTTATACATTTAAATTTCTGGGCACAGTAGTTTAAGAAAATGCACTTCCGTCCGCAGCCCGTGGACGCATTACTAGTTTGAATTTTTTTCAGTCGAAATTTTCAAAAATCATAGCAACCTTTGAATTTCACATTTTGTATGGAAAAGAAGGTTTTTTGCTTTTTCAGAAGCAACGGCTATACCTACCATGCCCAAAATCTAATCAGTTCTTCTGTAGGGCGGCACGGATCGATTGCAAAAAAACTAGAAGTTTCAACGATGTCTCGTTTTGGATATTTCTTGCTGATTAACTTGTTTGCTTGTTTGCTTGCTTACAGAAAGTGTATTTTGCGATTTTCTCGACAATGCCTCAACTAATTTCAATTCCGTTTTTTGAACATGATGTAGAATTTCAGGCACAAACTTTTCTGCATAGAACATTTTTGGCTGTTTTACCTCTCTTTCTCACAAAATACGAAAAACTGATTTCTTAATCTGAGCAAAATTATTAATTATTAATTTACGTGGGAGCTTAAAATAAAGATCTTATTATGATAGATTTTATGTCAAAAACTTAATTTAACTTGATTAAATCCTTATATGGAAATTTAATTTTGAAATTAGCTCAAAAATGACATTTTTTCGAATTTTCAACTTTGGGACCCCCATAGACCCCCTTCAAGTCAACTAAAAAATTCCAGCCAATTCCAGATTTTCCAAATCTCAAAGTGTAATGTCGCATTTTTTCTCATTTTAAATCATAGTAGCATACAGTGTATACGGCTTGGGAAAATTTTCACGCCTTCACTCCGCTTCGCTACGTTCAGGACGTAAAAATTTGTGAGCTTCGCTCAACCTAGTTCGGACTACGTCCGAACTATTTCTTACTTACATGGATCACAGTAGAGTCGAGCTTGAGCTACGCTCGCTCGACTTGTTTAGAATTACAGTTTTTAAATAGATCACAGTAGAGTCGAGCTTGAGCTACGCTCGCTCGACTTGTTAAGAATTACAGTTTTTATACGGATCACAGTAGAGTCGAGATTGAGCTAGGCTCGCTCGACTTGTTTAGAATCACAGTTTTACATGGATCACAGTAGAGTCGAGCTTGAGCTACGCTCGCTCGACTTGTTAAGATTTACAGTTTTTACATGGATCACAGTAGAGTCGAGCTTGAGCTACGCTCGCTCGACTTGTTAAGGATTACAGTTTTTATACGGATCACAGTAGAGTCGAGCTTGAGCTACGCTCGCTCGACTTGTTAAGAATTACAGTTTTTACACGGATCACAGTAGAGTCGAGCTTGAGCTACGCTCGCTCGACTTGTTAAGGATTACAGTTTTTATACGGATCAGAGTAGAGTCGAGCTTGAGCTACGCTCGCTCGACTTGTTTAGAATCACAGTTTTACATGGATCACAGTAGAGTCGAGCTTGAGCTACGCTCGCTCGACTTGTTTAGAATCACAGTTTTACATGGATCACAGTAGAGTCGAGCTTGAGCTACGCTCGCTCGACTTGTTAAGATTTACAGTTTTTACATGGATCAGAGTAGAGTCGAGCTTGAGCTACGCTCGCTCGACTTGTTAAGAATTACAGTTTTTACATGGATCACAGTAGAGTCGAGCTTGAGCTACGCTCGCTGTTAAAATTCAAATTTTCTAACGGTCAAAATATATTTGAAAATTTTCCGTGTTTTTAATGCACTTGAAAATCATTAGTTATAGAATTATTAACAATTTTTGCGGTGAATTTTCATACATTAAAATGGTTTGTCATTTAACGGTTTTTAAAAATTCAAAATTTCTAACGGTCAAAATATTTGAAAATTTTCCCACCAAAATATGTTTCAATCATCTACAGCCTCTAAGTCCAATAAAAACGAGATTCAGTAATGATCTATAGCCTCTATGTCCAGAAAAACAAGATCCAGTAAACATCTACAGCCTTTATGTCTAATTAAACAAGATCCAGTAAACATTTACAGCCTCTATGACCAATAAAATATGATCCAGTAAACATCTAAAGCCTCTATGTCCAGTAAAAATATGATCCAGTAAACATCTACAGCCTCTAAGTCCAATAAAAATATGATCCAGTAAACATCTACAGCCTTTATTTCTAATAAAAATAAGATCCAATAAACATCTACAGCCTCTATGTCCAATAAAAATAAGATCCAGTAATGATCTACAGCCTCTATGACCAATTAAACAAGATCCAGTAAACATCTACAGTCTTTATGTCCAATAAAAATAAGATCCAGTGATGATCTACAGCCTCTATGTCCAGTAAAACGAGATCCAGTAAACATCTACAGCCTTTATGTCTAATTAAACAAGATCCAGTAAACATCTACAGTCTTTATGTCCAATAAAAATAAGATCCAGTGATGATCTACAGCCTCTATGTCCAGTAAAACGAGATCCAGTAAACATCTACAGCCTCTATGTCCAGTAAAAATATGATCCAGTAAACATCTACAGCCTCAATGTCCAGTAAAAATATGATCCAGTAAACATCTACAGCCTCCATGTTCAATAAAATAAGATCCAGTAATGATCTACAGCCTCTATGTCCAATAAAAATAAGATCCAGTAATGATCTACAGCCTCTATGTCCAATTAAACAAGATCCAGTAAACATCTACAGCCTATATGTCCAGTAAAACGAGATCCAGTAAACATTTACAGCCTCTATGACCAATAAAATATGATCCAGTAAACATCTACAGCCTCTATGTCCAGTAAAAATATGATCCAGTAAACATCTACAGCCTCAATGTCCAGTAAAAATATGATCCAGTAAACATCTACAACCTCTATGTTCAATAAAATAAGATCCAGTCATGATCTACAGCCTCTATGTCCAATAAAAATAAGATCCAGTAATGATCTACAGCCTCTATGTCCAATTAAACAAGATCCAGTAAACATCTACAGCCTCTATGTCCATTCAAATATTTTTAAGTGAAATTCACGTTACGTAATTTTACGTAACGTAAGGATTTTACGTAACGTAAACAAAAGTGTTATAATTTTTATAACAATCTTTTTCATGCTGTAACTTTTTACAGGAACCTCTAAAGTACCAACATAGCGGATATTAAATGTAGATCCTGATTTGATCTTTCATTTTATGCCTATTTCAAGGCTTGAAATGTTAATTCCAGTGCGGAATCAAAAAAGACGCAACTGTCATAAAAAATCATGTTTTTTGCATTTTTCGGTCACTAAATGGACATAAAGTTCGGATATTATTTAGCACAAAATGGTTTTAAGGTACGGCCTATCGTATCAGATACAAGAAATTGTATGAAAGTCACCGCATAAAAAATTTTCCATACAAATTTTTGGTTTTTAACGGTTTTTTGCGTCTAGTTCCAACGCAACGGAACTGACTGGAACCAAACATACCTCAGGTAATAGATATTTTCAATACCTGTCATATGAGACCAAAAACGTAAAGATTCATGCTTCCGTTGACTCAAAAAATCAAAATTAGTGAAAATCTCAAAAAAAGTGAATACAATAACTTGCACGCAATGCGTGGAAGTTAAAACGTGAGACGTGCAATGGGGGGATGTGAGAGTAAGAAAATTGAATCATTAGATGAATAATTTATTATCATTAACAAACGACCAGCAACAGATTCTGTAAAAATAAACTGAAAATGTCTCTAAACGAAATTGTGGAAGATAAAAAAGAGTTTCAAGGAAGGTCGTGTATTGAATTGAAAGATTGAATTGTTTTTTTGTATGAACGGAGTTTTTGGGGCTTATCACTTATTACGTTACGCAAAAAAACGAAATTTTATTTTGATATCTCTAGTAATAAGTGAACGGCTCTTAGCTTACATATTAAAATTCGTAAATAACGCAACATCAGGAGAATCGACGTTACAACATAAATTTTGTGCTTATGTTAGAGTTTTAAAACTCTCTTGTGAACCAAAACAACTGCAGGGCAAGATGTCTTCAAAAACACAAAAAATTTCGTACAAAAATAAGAAAAATAAAACCCGAAGCCATTAAGGAAGAAAAATTCAATCTTTATTGAAGTATTTCGATATTTAATTAAAATTCAAACTTCTATCTATGTATAAAACGGAAAGCAGATAGATGAAGGAAGTAACAGTTAGGAACAATATAGTATGGGTATGTATAGAACTTTATATATTATTTATATGTAAGGAAAAAATTTAATTAAGTTTCAACAAGAACGAGAAAAATTAGTGACAAAAATACGATTTAAAATTCGATAAATTTTCATTTTTCGTGGTCCAATTCGGCAATAATCCCTCTCTCAAGCGCTTCCATTGCACATAATATTCATTCTTTGGTAAAGTTTTTATGTCCTTATAACATAAATCATCAAAATTAATGGCATTTGAGTATAAATGTGATTTTAATTCGCTAAACTCGCTCAAGATGTTCATGTACTCAGTGAATAATTCAATTTTGGATATCTTTAAATGCGCTTTACGTGATAGTAAATGCTTCTTAGTGACGCCTTGTCGCTTACCGCCCACGCTTACTTCGATGGGTCTGTAATGAAAAATAGAAAAAGATACAAAAAGAAGAAAGTTATGATGGTTTGAGGCTACATCAAATTAGTAATAAATGTGGTTGTTCATGACCGACGAAAGCGCATATCTCTTACATAGTGAAGGTATAAACCCATATGGGGTCAAAAGCAGTGACTAAAACAAATTTGAAAACTCCTTTAAACTAGTAATGTTATGGTCATTCGTAATAAATAACGGTCAGAATGTATTTGACCCCTCCCCCACCTTCCTTCAACCTCCCACACCCTTCATACCCCCTAATAATACGTAGCATAAAGCCAGACAAACAAACTTCGAGCCACTTTGCTCCTTAAAACTAAAAATATGCTAAAAATGTATTTAACTTTTATGCTTACTTCATCTTCTCCGGTAATTGACTGTAGATGATAGAATTTGACGATGGATTTATTCGTTCCTTATCGTTTCGAGCAAATTTGAATTTCATTTTATTATTTGCAATGAGAATTTTTGGTTTGTTTAACTTGAATGGGAATTCGAGGAACTTTTCAGCATCAACAAATCTCCTCCATGATGCTCGTTCCATTGCATTTTGATTGTATGGAGTTCCATCAGCCAGAATAATAGTTTCGATATAAATTGGATTGATTAAGGATGATAACATACATCCTTGAATTCCAACTAAATTCCAACGTGCAATTTTATCGCTGCACGATAATGACATGGTACGGTCGCCTTTTCCTGGTTTTATACGAATCTTTCCTTCCGTCTGCTCCATTGGATCTTCCACATCCTCATCAAACATTAACTTTGCCCCAGTAAATCCATCTGGTAATGTGTCATTTAATTTTACACGTTTCGTATCCGGTTCATCTTGATTGTCATTTGTAGCATAAATACTGGAATCACCGCACGGAGTCGATGTCGTAAACATGTGAAACTTTACATTTTCCATTAACTTGAAACGCTTGTTTTTCTCATCGAGTTGGAAAATCGATTTCACATCACTATTATTATCCTTTACACAGCTAATCTGATGCAATAGGAAGCGTATGAATGCACGACGTGCTAGAACTTCAGCATGAGAGTCGTTCAATATGTCACCATTAGCTGTCAACAAATTAGCTCCAATACATTTCGTTCCCGTTCCCATGCTTACTATTTCAAACTTGTCTGTGTCACGTTGCATGCATATTGCCGAGAGAATTGTCCATTCCGATGCTTTATACTTGTTTCCATTCGGTAGTTTATTATAAAAATTGAGGCACAATTCAGAAATCTTATTTGCTAAATCACTTTGTTCCATCACCATAATAAAATAATTTTTCTTTTTTTTTCGTCTTAAAGCAGATAAAGTCCTTAACTCCTACTTGATTATTAATTCAATCTCATTAAAAAAATGTATATTTAAAAAAAAACTCTTAAAAGTGAACGAGAAATAAAAAAAAAAGATGTAAAAAAGGAAGACAAAACTTTTATGCAACTACAGTCGGATCCCACGCAAATTTCTGTTTGACCTTCAAGTCACTTAATGTTTTCATGTCTTCATCTGGAATCACGAAATCCAAATCGATATTTTCCTCGATGTGTGCACGACTCGATGCCTTTGGCAATATTCCAATATTCTGCTGATATGCCCACCGCAATAATACTTGAGTTAGAGTTTTTCCCAATTTTTGAGCAATTTGACGAACTGTTGGATCTTCACGAAGAGATGATGAGCCTGATGTTCCGAGAGAACTGTATGCCTGCAGAAAAATGCCCTTTTCACGGCAGTAATCGAGAAGTGTTGAATTATGATTCCGTGGGTGCCACTCGACCTAAATTTTAATGATATTATAAAGTAATATTAGTCAATTAGTAAATTAAGCCATGTCGTGATTGCTAAGCGCTTTCTTCTTGACTGTATATTATGAATTGATTAATCAATTTTTATGGGAATATGTAGATAAGGGTAAATGGAAAATCAGGAATGATGGTTTTTGTTTTGAAAAGAAATCGATATTTGCTTCAAGGATTTATGTGTTTAAAGAACTCTGTGTGGGAATTTAATGTGTGCCGTGTATGCATTTTCATTATTTGGGTTAGAATTTTTAAGGCATACTCATGGATTTAATTTAAATCTAGGATTAAAAAATAAATCCTAAGGATTAAAATTAAATCCTAAGGATTAAAATTAAATCGTGAGATTAAAAAATAAATCCTTAGGATTAAAATTAAATCTGGGATTAAAAATAAATCCTTAGGATTAAAATAATGGATTACTTGATTAACAGCAGGTGATTCGTATTCAGGATCGTCGACCAACTCCTCCAAATGCTTAACAAGGTAATTAGAGACACCAGTAGACCTCAAATGACCTTCTTTCTTGAGCTTTGTCAAAATCTTCCAAGTTAAAAGTCTTTGCTTCTTGTTTTTCGGATCTCCTGGTTGCAATCCAGACGCGCCTGGCCAATGAATCAAAAACCTATAATTTAGAACAAATAGCGGGAAGAAAAAAAGGAAGGAAGCATTTTTCATAAGCATTAAATTAATTAATTCCACACACAACTCACAAGTCAAGATAATTTGTTTGGAAATTCCTTAACGAATCCTTTACCAAATTTTCAACGTCCTGCTCTGAATGTTTCGATGAAGGTACTAAACGAAAAGGAAACAAGAGAACAGAAAATGAAGTCAAAAAATGAAAAGCACGTTTACAGCAAAGCGAACGAAAAATTCAATATACAAAGTTTAAGAATATGATGGAGAAGGAGAAAGGGAAAGCATGGTGGGAAAATTTCAGGTTTATAGCATGGGATGCGTTCATAAATTGAGGAACATTCTTGAATAATATTTTTGATTATTTAACGGTAAATCCAATTTTAAAAATTTAACGTATTTTTGCTTTTTGAATTTATTTTAGTGGTTTTATATTCAAAATTTTTCATTTAAATACGTTAGATTTACTGGATCCAACTGTATCTTTAATGTCACTTGAATTAAAATGAATCAAGCAACTATATCTTCTTTATCTCAAAACCGGTCGAATGCCAAGCAAGCACATAAATCATCAATTTAATTGCAATTTATAATCTATGACTATGCACAAACACAAGTCCAAAGTGACATCATCGACTTGATGAACCAGTTTTGCGAGATATCCGCATAACAAACAAGAAAAGAAAAATGGCAACAACATGCATTCATTCGACAAGGACACAAAGAGAATGAAAAAGAGCTTCGAGCTTACCAATTTTGGATGTAATAAAAATATCTTCTCGTTTTAAGTTATACTTTGGCAACAAAGTTTTTAGAGCATTGCCGATTTCAGCTTCGTTTCTGTATACAATCGCAGAATCTGTGGATGTAAAAAAGAAGTCATAAAATAAGTTTTAATCCAAATTTAAGCTTCAAATAAAGGAGAATTTTTATATAACAATTATTATCCTTACCAATGTGTCTGTATCCAGCATTCAATGCATAATCGAGTACATTATAGATCTTCTCAGGGCCCGTTATTTGATAAGTTCCGACTGTTTAATTAATACTGATTTATTGACTGTTTAAATAATAATATAATCTATAAGCATTTCAACTCACAACCCAAGATAGGAATTAAATAGCCGGTATTTAACAGAAAAACAGCGTTCATGACACTAAATTGCTTTTATTTTGGATCAAATTAAGTAAATTAAAATAATTAAGTATACAAATCGCCAATAATCTTTAATATTCACTCGTTATGTCTTTTTATAGACTTTGTAAGCAACTCGAAGGGGACGTTGCTATATAATTTTGTTCTTTGTGAATTAATTTAACTTTTCACCTTATCAGTCTTACTGATTATCTTCACACAAGTGCTTAATTTATTTAATAAAAATAACACAAAAATATTTTTTTATTATCGATTGTGATGAGTGACGTCGAATCACTTTGAAAATCCATGAAAAAAATTATGAATCAAAAGTGCGGGAAATTTCAAATTTTTACATTCAGTTATTTAATTCCATCCAATTTTTGTGGAATTCTTTCATTCTGCTGCAAAGTGTTTCATTAAATGTAATGAATAATATAATAATAGATCCCCTAAAGTGCCAATTGTTAAATTATTAACTCTTATCTACAAACCACAACGAAAGCATGAAAAGCTACTCAATATTATACAGACACCTAATTTCCGTCATTGTGCAGAAGCAACTAGAGCTTAAATAACTTCATTTCCCCTTTAATGAAAGGAAATCCCAGTGACATTCATTTATCATTTTATAATTAAATGAACATTATTTTTATCTTTAGCACTATTCGTGTTGCCCGGTGACACTATAAGCAAATTAAAATTTCATAACACAATAAAACATTAATACAATAAATTCATAAACAGAGAAACGGCAATGCGGATTTTTTTTTTTTCATATCAATTTGCTTTATCAGAACAGAGAAGCGTAGCCAGAGTGGGGGTGGGGGGGCGGTAGGTTAAAAAATTGTTTTTCCCAAAAACCCCTATTAGTAGGCTGACCATCTGCTTGGTTTTTCAGAGGACTGTCCTCTATTTTCTTCATTTTTAAAAAATAAAAAGATTTGTAGTGGGCAAGATCAGAAAAAAAGGGAAAAAATTTTCAAATGCACATATCTCTGCTTTGCAGCATTCAATTGACATGATTCTTTCGCAGGCTGATAGCTTAGTTCAGAAAGTTAGTTCTAATGTTACATTTTGCAAAATGGCGATCTGATAAGTTAACATAATTAATGAAACTATATTTCAAATCAATTTTTCTTTATGAAGGAAGCAAGAAAAATAGTCAAAATCTTTGCAAAAGTTGTAAATTTTGCTATTTTCTTTCATATGAACTGACTATTACCATCAAAAATTGGTTATATTTAACTAAATTAACCAAAAACTAAATAACTTGCGAAATTCCTTAATTCGTCAAAAATGTCAACTTTCTTCACAGCAATATAGCTACAAAGTGATTTAAAAGCCTTTTGTTATTGTTTTGTATCAAAATAAGCCTTTAAAATGAGTTAATTTAACTAAAAAAATATTGAAATTTACAATGAGCAACAAAATTTGCTTAGTTTCTGCTCAAAAGTTTAAATTTTTTGTAACCGTTACAAAATTTTTGGCTGGTTATTTTCATTTAATTAACTTTTTTAGCTCTATCCTTAAGATTCACTACTTTTTCTTTTGTAATATGATACATATGATTCAAAGCTATTGTTTCAGATCAAAAAATCATAACAAAAATGAGTAATCAATGAGTTATTACAAATTTTACAAATTTCATCATAACTTGGTTAATTATAGTAGAATTTGAAATTTTCTTTGTTAATCTTGAAGATAATCAGGTTAGCTATCTTTTTTGTAAATAAAGCAAGTTCCTAAATCATTTCCTTCACATAAAATTTTTAATCTGAAAATTTCAAATGTTAATTAAATTAAGTTAAAAAGTCGCCATTTTGAAATTTTTTTACTTAGAACTTACTATTTAAGGTGATCAATTAGCTAATGAAAGAATTATGTTAATTGGTAAATAGGTTGCAGAGATATTGCGTTTGCAATAAAGTGCAAACTCACATTTCCCTAAAATTGTTCGTGACGCTAGGCACTTTTAATTAACTTTTAGTTCCAACGGTAAAGCCTAGTGCTATATGTTATACACCAAAATGTAGGTCTCGGCGAGTGCTATAAGAAAAATATAAGACTTTATTACTTTATCTGCACCAATACCTAAAAAAATCCAAATAACTGCTCAGCGTCACGAACAATTCATTTTTGATCTTGCCCTAGTGTTTTAATTCGTCTAGAAAACGAATAAAACTAGTCGACATGGGAGATGTCCTCTATTTTTCTTGACAATGTCTGGTAACCCTACCTATTAGGGGTCATTCACTTATGACGTCCATCCAAAAATGGGATTTTTAGAACCCCTTCCCCCCTTGTCACAAAAGTATGAATTTTTTGTATGAAGGTGTCCCAAAATCTCAGACCCCCCTCCCCCTTTAAATGTTGGACGTCATAAATGAATGACCCATAACTAATTGAAGAAAATTTTCTGTCTAGGGAGATTAGGTTATCAACGCCTATCCCCTAGATACCCCCTGGATAGAGCAACAAAAACGAGAGAAATAAAAACAAGAAAGATTCATAAAATAAAATTTAAACAACAAAGGGTGAATGAGAAATATGAATATGTGGCAGTTAACCACCACTTTGCGGACACTGATGCTATGAACACAGAAAAAATAAATTAATATGATAAAATGCAAAAATTCGCAGTTTTATTTTGTTGATTTCCTCTCTAGACTATGGATTGGTATGAATATCGTCAGCAAATATTGCGATCTGGTTCTTATTTCAAGGCTGCCTTAATTTTGACATGTCAGCTTACTAGTGGTTGAGATCATAACACATGTATTTTTCGAAATTTTGTTGGAATTAATTTTAAATTAATAAAAATAAATTTAAAATTATTAACCTCAAATTAAAAAATTCAAAACTAATATGAAAAACAATTTTGAGGTTATTTTATTATTATATATATATTTTATTATCTGGTCATAATTTTAAATTTACTAGTTAACTCTTTTCAAAATAAGTTTCACAATTTTAAAAATAAACACCTCAAAAGCACTCCAATGCTCAGTTTTTACTGAATATCACGAACTAAACACGAATTTCAAGTAAAAGTTTATCTCCACTCTACAATTTATTATAACAGCTGTGTTAAAAATAAACACGAAAAGGATATGAAAAAGTTTTTTTCTCTTTCGCAGCGTTTTTGTCTTTCCCCGTTTTCCATTCATCACTACTGCACCATTTTTGAATAAACTTTTGTTTTTGAGCATGAGAAAATGGATGAGAGTGAATATTGTCATGCTAGAAAAGTTTTAATATATTTTAAAATAATAATAATAATAATAATGAAAACTAGGTGGGAATACGTTTTGCTCATAAAATTCTGTTCCTAGTTTTTTTTTCGCCACTTCAAACTTTATAATAATCATAAAATTTAATTGAATAATAGAGAATTGTGTTAAAAAAGCAGTTTTTATGACTTTATTTATCTTTATTTTGAGATTTGAATTCATTTTTTATTATTCGTGCTTTTAGAAAGGACATGTCATAAAAAAAGTGATTATGACTATAACAATCTAAGAATTATCTCGAATTATCTAAAAATATTTCTATATCCTAGCTAGCAAAACAGATATTTAGAAATATTATATCCCAGAGGGTAGTAAGTATGAAGAGGTTAGTGTGTTGGCCTAATACACCAGCAATCCTGGGTTCGATCCTAGGGAATGTCTAGTCGAAACTGGGTGCCTATTTGCTATTCTATCCCTATAACTCGGTTTGTTTAATTTAGAAACACACCAATTGTGGTTAGGTACATTTGTATTAATATACCCTGGGTCATGCAATGTATAGAGTTGCGAAGCAAACGGTTCTGAAGCAAGAAAATATATTCTAACGTATTCTAACCATTAAAAATCAAATTTAGAGGTTAAATTTTTCAATGAATGTCATCAAATAACAGAGGCCTGTAACCAATTATGATCAATACTCCGAGTAGGTATGCAATACAGGTTATTCACTTATTACGTAACGCAAAAAACCAAATTATCAGACCCCCTCCCCCCTTTGTCACAAAATTTTCATGAAGAAAAATTTCCTTTGTTTGAACTGTCACAAAACCTCAGACCCCCCCTCCCCCCTAAAAGCGTTTGACGCTTTGGTACAGGGGGGTAGGTAGCCAGAGGGATTAAATATCCGCTTCGACAATTTATTTTTTATTCAAATTGAATAATCATTTTTTGGCATTTTTTTTTAAAAAATTTGACATTTCGCCTCCTAACTTGCTCTTTAGCACCAAAATTTTTGAAAATCCCCACCCCCCTACCCCTCCTTTCCCCAAATCTATGAGCAATCAAAAATCTCAATCAAAACAAGCACATTAGTTAATTTATTTCGCATAAAAATCATGGTCCTGTAATTTTTACAGCAGCTTAATGAAAATAAATCGAGAATGAACGGAACGACGAAAAGAGAAAGGGACGAGAAAGATTAAACAGTGACAAAGTTTTTCGTATTTTAAAAAAATAAAAGCTCAAAAGAATAAAAAAGAAAATTCTTAATGCCTTGCGTAAAATGGACATTATCATAAGTTTTCCATCATTAATCTTCATCTTAATGATAAAATTCACAGAAAGAGGAAGGAAATTAAAGAGTATTATAGAGGAAAAAAATGGGCACGTAATCAAGCAGCACTAGATGAGTTATTCATTTTTCTTCGTCCTCCTTTTTTGCTCCTCACATTTCAGCATTGTCGCCTCATTGTGATTTTGTGTCGGCAATAATGAAGACATAAATTAATGAGTCAAAATTAATTTGGCGCCTGATGTTACTTCTTGATGATACCATAAGCTATTGAAATGTTGGAAGACACTTTCCTCATTACCTTTATCATTTTTTAAAACTTACATAATTAAATACCGTTAAATTTTCATTATGGGGTGCTTATATTAATATCCCTCACAAAATTTATTAACTTTTAACTGCTGTCAAAAGTTTTACGTGGTCTTTATCTTATGAGGATGGAAAATTCGTTAGTTTCTTGCTAATTTGTTCTGTTGCCTCTTAATCTTTGTTGCAGTCATCAATACTTTTCCAAATAGCTATGCTTTTGTCACTTATGGATAAGGTTCCGATATATCAAGCTCAATAGAGTCCTATGATACAGTCTCTAATGAAAATGTTGCCTTTGATATCTTAATTTATAGATCAACATTGCTATCCCCAAAAATTTCAAACCTATCCGCTACGGCTATCTTTGATCTTTGTAAACTGCAATATAAATCATATAGGAGCATTACGTCCTCTTTGAAATAAATTTAGAGGCCCCCTCCCATACCAGCATTCATCCAGAAAATCGATTGATATAGATTTTGGAAAATCATTTCCTTTTTACGTACGAAAAACATCCTGCATATCTCTTTTGCTCTATCTGCATCCCCAATTAAGCTTATAATGAAATCGTCTCTTCAATATGGCAGACAGCTCCTATTTCACAATTTCACACCAGCATGATATTCAATCTTTAAATGATCCAGCGCAAAAAATTGATTGGAATTTCAGTCATACTAATTTATTGATTTACATTATTTTCCTCAATGTATACATCAAATATCTCATTCATTGATAGCTTTTTATGATAGCAAAATACCAATAAGCACCATGAAAATAAATAAAATGAAAAATCTCGTGTTCATTTCCCTTTTAGATACGGAAAATATTTTATGTATGGATTGTAAAAATTATAGATTGAAATGTAAATTTAGGGTATGCTAGTCGATGATGAGTATCTATGTGGAAGGATGTTCACTTTTTTGTTGTTGTTGATGATTTTTTACCACTCCTGGTTGGTTATTGTTGTCGTATGTTGTGCTACTACATGATATAGAATATTTATAGTCATTTATCATCCTGCTTGGTCTGTGTGGAATAATTTTCTATGTATAAAAACAAGATGATTTGTCAAAAAATAAATTTCCCTCTTAATTTTCGATGAATACATAAAGAACAACATTAAATGGCTCACTTTTTTGCTTGAATAATAAACATCGTGACTTTTTTTGATCATTAAAACCTATTTTGGTTAAGGGCCGTTCACAAAATTGACGTCCATCAAGAAATGGAATTCTTAGACCACCCTCAACCCGCTTGTCTCAAAATAGACCCCCTTTCCCCATAAATTTTGGAAGCAAAAAGTAAACGACCATTTTAATTTTTGAAATTTTGCTGCAAAAAACTTTCAAGTTCAAATTTTGAACTTCTTTCTTTCAAATTTTAATTTTCCGTTATGATTTGAATTTATTATTTCCGTTAATTTTCTGTCTTAATTCTCAACTTTAAACACTTCTTTAATTATTCACAAATAACCACAAATGAAGTGTTAATTGAAAATTTTATCATTCAATAATTACAGTAGGATAACTTAATTATTATTCTCGATATTGGAAGTTCATAAATTAAGATTTATTGATAGACTTCCCCATACCAACATCATTAAAATGTCAATCTATAAATTATTTCTATTATCTAATTTTCAATTCTGCGATGATTTTCAATAGACTGTAAATTTAGATATTTAATTGATAATTTTTGATTTTCCGTTAATTAACGACTGATTCAATGTCATTGCAAATAGCCAATTTGCTTATCTAAATTATCAATTTATTGATAACTAGGTTAACAGTCTATCAGCATTGTTAAAACTTTTTCCGTTTAATTCACCTTTATCAACTTTCCTTTACAAAATAATTGATTTACTGAACAATTAATTACTATTCTGCGATTTCGACCTTTTAATTTTCCACCTCCTTCTCTCGTCCATTTCCACACCTTTTAAAAGCACAAATTTTCATTTAAACTTTTTTATTTAGTCTATTATTACGTTTAATAGAATAAAAGTTGTTAACCTATTAAAAGAGACCGAAACATGAAAGCATAGAAAGTCATTAAAATAACTTAAATTACTTTTATTGCTAACAATATAATAAAGGTAGCAGTCAATGGAAGTAAGTTGAGCTGTAATTAAATTTTCAAACAAAAGACCTGACAAAAGGCTTTTAATGGTTTTGGAAATTGCTACTATATTTACTTGAAAATCAAAAAAAATTATAACGGCTTTTTGAATTTTAAAATTTCCATTCTGTAACGGACATTATAATTTTGAATTTAGTTAAAAACTCCTTTGAAAAATTTCTTTGCGTGTTTGTGTAAATTTTGATAAGATTTGTAAAAATTAATTAAATTGACAGAATATGTCTTCAAACTTCCCAAAAATACCAAATGTAGTCGGCAAGAACATCGTAATTGGCGAAGATTTCGATGTGATGAAGAAGAACTCAATGGAAAAGTATAGTGAAGTGAGCAATAGAGAAAACCGCAAAATCACGTTCATTCATAAAAATCTTTCTAATTAATTTACTTTCTTAACAGCATGTTTACAAGTTTCCGCATGACAGATACATCCCATCAAAACGTGTTAATTCCGAATTTCTTCAAGAAAGCAAAGAAGAGGATTTTGATATCTCTTTATCCGAGAATAATTTGAGGACGATGAAAAAAGTTCAGTACCAAAATACATTAAAATTGATGTTTTATGATCAACAAAAAGCGAATGGAAGCCATGAAAGCAATAAAAAGAGAAATGATCAAAGAAATAAATCATTAATTCATCTCGACTGGGAGTGTAAGCTTACAAATATTCGTGAAAAATTCTTACCTGATTTTGAAACACTCGAAAAGAAGTCATTTCATCGAATCCGTAAGTCAATAGCATTTTATCTCGTATTCGTGTCCTTACTTATTGATTTAGGAATGTTATTATGCTTGTTGATGAAACTTTAATGGTAGATTTAACTAAAGCTTTTGATTTAAATTATTAAAGGTGCTTAGATCCAGAACTGGATGTTTTACGTAAAAAAATATAGTTCTGTACACAACTCCCTCATATCCATTAAAATGTATCATTAACTGATTCCAATCTCTTCCAGATAAATATGTATGGTCATCGAAAAACATAATAGCCGCGTCATCGAACCGAAAAGTTTGTTTATATCACCCAACGAATGGATATACTCGTGCTCTTGACATTCACGATAACGTGACAATTTCATTTGCAAATAGCGGTGATTACCTAGCGATGGCCTATCGAAAATCAAAATGTGGATTCTTACAGGATGATATTTATTTGTTTCAAATTGACCACGATGCTTTGTTCAACAGTGAAAGGCTAAAGACTGAGAAAATTCGTACGCCAATTCCATATGATATAACAGCATTGTGCTTTACACAAAATGATTCGTATATAATGTGTGGAACAAATATTGGTAAAATTTATGTACTGGAATGTCAACAATTGGCAGCAAAAAGTAAATATAAATTTGGTGATAGTACAAAACAGAATTGGACGTACGTTACCGTTTTAAATAATCGACATCATCAGGAAATAGTCAAGATATGTTTCTCTGCATCGTCACGTTACATGGCAACACTCGATGTAAAAGGAGAATTTAAAATATGGAACGGTGGATCATGGACTTACATTTTCAGCTATCAACACGAAAATTCACGTTTATATAAACACTTTGAGTGGCATCCGTACGTTGAAAATGAATTAATAATTGGTAGAGTATATTTACCAGCGATTTATTTATTTAATGTTACTGAGAGGAAGGTCGTTGCAAGCTATACCAAAACGAAGAATAATTGGTGGCTTACCAGTATTGCCTTCAATCCTGTTACAGCGCAGCTTGCTGTTTGCTTTTATAATGGAGGTGAGTGGATATCTGAAAATGATAATTGATATGCTTGAAATGTAACTTATCAAATCAATTACAAATGTATTTCAAATGAAATTTACATACTTTGAGTATTGCATTACCAGCCATTACCAAAAAAACCATTAAAATCTGTTAGTAACACAGCATACCATTCCATTATTGTAGATGAGTACATCAATCGAGTTTGCTTGCTGGCATCGATGAGCCAAGTCATAAGTTCATTTGATTTCGATTACATTGAAGGAGGAATGAAGCTTTTTTGGAACTCTAACGGCTTGATGTTGGGAGCTGGTGCTGAATCATTCAGGTTTGCATTTTGGAGCTTTTATAAAAATCATGATTTTCACGTCCAGATGTCAAAAGCGAGTAATACGAAAAATTCAGAGAAATTGCTTACACTTAGTGACTCGAAGCTCCTTAATATTCGATAAGAGCTTTGCGATTGCATACTGCTGGAAAAAGCTAATTTATAATTATTTTTGTCAAGTTAAATGTTATTATTTAAGTTTAAGATTTTTTTTTTGTATTTTCAAATCTATAAATCGACACAATTTTGGTTTAAACAAAACTGTGCAATAATCGAGTGGAAAATATGGAACAATAACCTTTTTGTTTATTTTACTCACCACTATACTGCCGAGGAAAAAAAAACACTGTATGTTTTTATTGAAAACATTCAAGAAAACCTTATTAACATTTATTATGTCTAAAAATGTTCATCCAAAGAGTTTCCGCAATAACCGCACATTTTCAACAGATTTCTGTGGTGATATTCAGCGAAAATCCTCTCTCTTTTTGCAAAACATAATATTTTCCAATGCCACAACTTTATATGTAGTTTAAGGGTTTGTTGGAATTTCAATAACAGTAACCGCGAGCGACATGCAAATGAAAGTAACGATCGGCTCAGAGTAACTATAAATAGAGAGGCATTAAATTTTAATGCTTTCATTCTCATATTAACGCTCATTCAATCAATGATTGGACTGACTTTGGTAGTAAAAAAATAAAATTAAGTGAAACGTCACATCCAATGGAATGGACAGTAGAAGATGACGCATTCTATCTAAATATTGCTAAGGGGTCGTTCAATCATTGGAAAAAATTTGTAACTAGCGGATAGATCTAAATACAGAAGCAAAACGCTAATTAGCAGCACAGCGTAGGAATCAGAGGGTTGTCTCCCTCAATTGCTTGCTGCTAACGTAATGAGCTTTAAATTCTCATTTTGTGAGTTTCTTAAAGTTTCACGAAGGACTAGAGCCATAATATTAAAACTTTAGTATCCATGAGGTTCATAAACCAAAAAAGTCAACATTCAACTTCAAATATACTTTTCCGAAACATAAAGCATCGACTGAGAGGTAAATAAAAATTTCAGCACTAGAATTCAATTATACTCGTCATAAAACCATCCAAAGTGAGAAAAAATGTGAATTTACCTAAAGCAAAATAAGCTAAAAATTCGAATTTTCTCTATCTCATATGCCGTCAGCAAAATTTGCATATCTACAAAATGCTGCTGCGTTGGTTGCTTAAATGATTACATTGTTCTACCTTCCTCAATAGAATAGCGATTGTACAGACACAAAAAAAAAGAATTTGAATTGCAAAGAGGGATGTGATTTTATTATTTTCATTCATATGCGCGATATAGCTATGATAAATTGATGGGAATTGCAACAAAAAAGGATATAAAATTACGAATGAATGAAAAGAGACACAAAAATGTTAATTGAATTGCAATAAAAAGTGTAAATTTTCCATTTAAACGAGTAAATTGAAAATAGCATTTGTTTATTGCTGGAATTAATTAAATTTTAATTCAATTTTTTTACCATTCATTCAATCGACTTCAATGTATGTTTACCTGATTCTGCTAGCGGTATAAATGCAGATAAATGGTGGATTTTTTCAACTCTATTTTTGGCATCAGTAATTAATTTTAGCACTTTTGATAATATCTTTTGTTAATGAAGAATAATTAAATTAAAATGTTGATTGAATTGTATTAAGTGAAGAGTTATCTTTGTTCGACCGTAATTCATGTCGTTCTGATATGTTCTTAAGTGTATTAGCGGTGCGGCACATCCAGCTGAGAGATTATTGTACCGTACTATGTGATGATGATGTCCTTTTACTCCACTTTAAAGTGTAGAACGATACTTGAATCTATGACGATTGCTAGTTAAAGTTACAAGCTCATTGGGTCGCTTCTTTACGGATAGACGATTGGCAAGTGGTAGTACAAAATCTACCATGTTTACCCGGCACATTCCAAAACAGCCCCATTTTCTTTTGCCAATATCATCGGAAATGTGCTCCTGTTTCGTCAAATTATAAAGTCCAACATTGCTAATTCCCGTCCTAATAGTTTTCTTCTGTGCTATGCTGGGGGGAGGGAGGTAGGTCTATGGTTGTTACCCGATCTTACAAGACGAAATGTACAACGATATGTAAAATACCGGTAGAAATTCTTTAAAAATGGATATCCGCATCCACTCAATTTGTGAGTAACAACCTTTAGAAAATTCACCAAAAAATGTCAGCCACAAGTCTCGAATCTTCTAAAAATGTTCACAATACCTCCAAGATGTTTGCATCATCTTTTATTTGAATGCCATTTGTTGTAATGACCTTTAAGAAGGCACATGTTGAGGGAGATAAATATCCCAAAGGAAAATTAAGTTAGATGTTTTTCACGTTCAATAAATAAAAAGAAGAAAGCCACGAGCTTTTTACTGAAATAAGCAAGATTTGAGAAAAATGAAAGTTTTTGATGTTGCAGACAGAAAATGCTGAAGTGATGCTATCTTTTCACCCACGTTGCTTTTCGGAACATCGCTGTTAATATGAATTAGTTAAGCTAGCTGTATTGTGAAAAAACAATATTAGTCTAAAAATTGCATGTCAAAAATCCAAAAATGATTGAAACTAATTAGAATTTCAAACCAAGCAGATGAATAACGTCAACATAATTAATTTAATTAATTTATTTCATAATGGGAACCAAATTATCTCATTAAACATCAAAAACATGAAATTAAATGACAAATGAAGCCATTATACAGCATAATGTCATCGATTATTAAGTGTGTATACAACACCGACAAGTCGAGTGTCAGACAATCATGTGCAAATGTCTTCATTTAAATGCGATTTAAATTCCAAAATAATAATTTAAATTTAATAGATAATGTTTCTGTAATGAGCCAGATGAGACAACAAATGTAGACACGTCATGATTTATTCGACACCACCACCTTGTGTGCTTTGAATTTACATAGAAACAGTGACAGTAATTTATAAATTAATTAGTACCTCATTACAGTCACACATGTATCACGGAGTAAGGTGAGGCATAAAGTTAAATCTTACGATGAAATTACAATTGAATGTCTAAAAGTGATCACAATTTATATTCAGTGAGCATATAATCACGCCAAAAGATGACAATGGTTATGTATAATAATAATAATAATTTTATGGTGCGAAATTCAGGTCACGATTTATGTTGTTATCACAGTGTTATGCTACGGAATATTAAAATGCGTTTTCACAAAAATACTTTCCTGTCTGCTATAAAATTTTTCATTTCGATATTTTACTGTGAACAAAAAATATTTTTATTTCCGTAATGTTTGAATAAAATGACATGCATAGTATTTCTTGTAATGTATGATATTATTTTGGTTGGCCAATAGATTTATTTCTAAATCCTGAATTGCGTACAGGCAACTTAATTAAAGACTGACTAAATCAATCAATGTCGTCAATTTTTGACAAAAAGGAAGATATATCACTATATTCGTATAAGCAGCGGTGTATTCATTTTAATCTTTCGGTTTGAATAATTTTCCTAAGAAAAGGGGGTGAATCCTAGGCTGTGTCAGGTAACGACTAGACCTAAATCACAAATTTGGTGTGCATCACAGAATACGATCATTTACGATAAATGATAATTGTCGTAGTAACATTTTTTAATGCGAGATATATTTAATTTATATGGGGCCGTTCACTTATTACATAACGCTTTTAGGGGGAAGGGGTGGGGGGGGGGGGGGTGTCTGAGATTTTGTGACAGTTCAAACAAAGGAAATTTTCCTTCACGGGAAATTTGTGACAAAGGGGGAAGGGGGGTCTGAAAAGTCGTTTTTTGAGTTACGTAATAAGCATATTTATTTTAATTATTTTTAAAAAAAACCTGACAAAAAAAATGTTGGGAATCTCATCGAAAATAAATGCTTATGTTAATTTAGAGGTATCACCAACATAATCAAGTCAATAAAGCAGCAGACAGTTTAAAATCTGTTAAAATACAATTTTCATTTCTAAACAGTACAAAAAAACAGTCAAAGTGTGAGTGGTCAGTAAAAAAAATATCCATATTTATCAATTACTAGGCGATTAGCTAGGAGGAGAAGGGGTGAATTGGTGGGAAAAATCATAAAAATCCCCTTTTCCGTTTAAAATTCTTTCAAATCTTTTTTCGAAAAATTGTAACGTATAAAAAAATTCAAACTTTTTCCAGAAAAAATTTCTAAATCAAAAAGTTTCAAATCGAATTTTTACGTACTATCCCTAGCTCCTAGATATTTACCATACTTCAAAACATCCTTAACCATTGACTCACAACGAATCTATTTACAAAATTGAAAATTTAATGCTTGAAGGCTAAATGAAAATGAAATTATGACTCATAATAGACATAAATTGTATTTTGATGAGGAAAGTTTGTTTATGAGAACGAAAATGAACGTACAATTTTGTTGCTGCGTCAATATAAAATGCACGATATACATATATTTTTTTATGATCAAAATTAAATCAATTTGCTCAATTTTTTTTTACAGCTGCTTTGAGGATGCTGATAATGAAAAAAACCAGAGTGAAATTTAAAGCGAATCCAAACTTATTAAAAACAATTTGAAACTTTCCTCTCAACTTGTTCTAAATTGAAGAATAATTGCTCAATTTTCAATGGAGAAAATTTTGTAATGAATTAAAAAACTTCGAGCACAATTAATGAGAAAATTAAACTATTATATTTATTTATATAAAACTAAAATTAAAAAATTTCCAACCACTCAACAAACTTCATCATCCACTTTTCCTATTCAATTGTAAACGAATACAAGAGCAGAAAACATAGTTACTGAATAGACAAGAGAGAGAAAAATTATGTCAAGTGTACTCATCTCACAGTCTGAAATAATTTATTCAGGTGTTCGTGAACTCATCATAACAGACGGTTTTGTGCTACAAATATGAACATTCTCGTAGATAATTCAAGATTAGTAATAAATGGTTGTCGGTGAGATGGAAGGAAGCGCTTTTTTGATCACTTTACTATGCTGAAAACTAGATATTGTCTGAGGTTTCTTGGTTAGATCTGTCCGTTAGGGAGGAGGGAGGGAGGGGGTTGCTTGAAGAATGTTTTTCATAGAAAATTCGTGACAAAGGATATTAGGGATGGTTCGAAAAAGTTGTTGGTTCTTTGCGTGACGTAATTTGCGAACGACCCCAAAGTACAATTTCTGGAGTTTAATTTAAAAAATCGACTACAAAGTGTGCTCCTGTTCGCACCATACCTACTAGCTCATTGTCAGAATAAGAGCAAGCACGCTTTTGAACACGAATGACTAAAATAACGCTAAAAAGAGATGTAACAACACACCATAGTTAGTTTAAGATGAACATTTTTATAGTAAATTTTATTTTATTTTTTCTAACTGCGATTAAATGCCAACAAGGAGAATATTTCTCATCACTTGTACAACTGGAAAAGCTGGCAATAATAGAAAGTGAGTTTATTACAAAGTTAAAAGCAATTGCTGATGAAGTGTCTGATGATGATTATGTGAGAAAGTAAGTAAAACATTGAAGTGCTAGTAAAGCAACTGAACGAAAATTCTTAACACTTTAATTTAATAACCTTGTTAGGAAATTGGATTATTGGAAAAGTGAGCATAGAGTGTTGGAACAAGATGCTTCAAATTACATAGCAAATCCTTTAAATGCATTTGGTATGATTAAACGTGCAACAGCAGATATATCTCTACTTATGAAGCGCATACCATCATCGATGGCAAATGAACTTGCACGTTACCGTATTAAAGATTCTACATTGACACATGCTGTGAGAAGTCTTTTGCTCGTGCAACGCATTTATAAACTATCAACAAATGATATTGCACGCGGATACCTAAAAAGTCGTCATGTTGGATTTAGAATGACGCCATATGACTTGTATATTGTGGGAAATGTTGCATTTAACATCACAAATGAAGAGTATTTGGCTAAAAAGTATCTCGAACTAGCATACGAAAAATTTAAAGAAGGCCATGATAGCAGAAATGAAATTGATGAGAAAGAACTGTTGATGAAAATTGCCAATTTGTGTGAGCGTATGAATGATTATAAATGCTCTGCGTTCTACATAAAGCAAATTCTATTAAAGGATCCAGATAACTCTGAAGCTACTGAATATGCAATGAAGATTGTCAAATTGTTTAAGGAACACGGAACAAGCAAAATCTCATTTGACCATCCATACAATGTGAATTTCGAAAAGAATGGTAAATATAGTCGTAGAAAAGAATTCGAATTAGTAAGTGATGTATGTCGTGGAAAATTGACAAAAAGTGTCATGGAAATGTCGAGGATTTATTGTCGATACGTTTCATCTACTCCATTTACAATGCTTGCGCCATTCAAAGTGGAAGAGGTCAATATAGATCCCTACGTTGTCATATACCTTAATGTTCTATCGAATAATGAGATTCAATCATTGAGAAACGTTACGATGCGAGAAACTCACCGAAATAGCAACAAAGATGCTGATGAAAAATCGATTTTTGATGTCATACGAATGGTATCGCTTTATGATAACAACAATGAGCTTGCTGCTCGCATTTCACGTCGAATCGAAGTAAATGAACTGAATAAGTAAATGAGAATTAAATTGATTAATGAAATGACGAACTTTGTTTTTATATTCCTTTCATAGGATATGACGGGATTATCAGTTGATCCGATGGAGCCATTAAATGTTGAGAACTTTGGCGTCGGTGGACCTGTTTGGAGGCATGAGAAACAACAAAAAAGCAATAAAATGGCCATGATTCTATTTTATGTTCGTATACATACATTTCAAATTATTCATTTTGTTTTAACGAAAGATAAAAAAGGGAATTTGTTACCACAATCATTGAACGGACTTGAAGATGAAGAAAAAAAATTTATGTTTTAATGAAAATTTCAATTTTTTTTCTTTACTTCATAATATCTCGACATAAAACAATTTTAACCCTCTCATAAAAAATGATAAAAGAGAAATATTCTTTTTTTGTTGTAGATGAATGATGACCACATGGATGGTTACACAGCATTACCCTATCTAAAATCCAGAATCATCCCACGAGAGGGATCAGCATTATTTTGGTTTACCTTAAAAAAGTCTGGTCAAAGTGAATATGGAACAAGATTTACACAATGTCCTGTGCTATATAAAAGTAAATGGATAGCTTATAAATATATTTATGAACATGGGCAAGAATTTAATCGACCGTGTCCTTCGAGAATGGAATTTGTACCAACAAATATCAACGAATATGACAATGAATTTTTCTAAAATTGAAATAAAATTAATTTAAAGCTTAACTCAGCAATGCTGAAACATTTACAAGCTTTATTTACTTTAAGCTATTGGAGATACAATGTCATTCATCTTTTTCTCTTACAAAACAAATTTTGAATTCATCCCCCAGTGTGACTATAAATCATGAGACTTCTGATGTTGATTATCGAATATCATCAGCTTTTGGGGAATGTAATGCACTGAATGATAACAAACGATAATGTTTCAATTAACTTGATAAATTATTCAGTAGGAAGCTTCTCTCGACTTCTCAATAAAATATTGATTCCATACTCCCATGGCAAAATGTGCAGCATGTTTCATTTTTTTCATATCCTTTTCATTCGTGTCTCTTGAATCACAAATTGTACATGTTGTAATTTTACTCGAAGAAGAAACATGAGACGCTATGAAATGGGATGCTTCTTATAAATGCCATGAAATGTAAGAAAAGAGTTCTTCATTGAAAGGATTGCTTACTGCTGACGATGTACATAAGATTAAGGTCTCACGAGAGCTGTATGTGCTATGAAGTAAAATTAAAATTCACAGTTGTTTATAAATTTCAATGGGAATTTATTTTAATTCTAGCAATTTTATTATTGAATTAATTTCTATTTTGAAACTAAATGAAAGAATATGAGAAGATTTTGTGGTATTATATGCAGTAAATTAATATTATTATGTAGACTAGACAGAAAAATGTGCATTAAGAGACATGAGAAGTTCAAAGTTACATGTTAATATACAATTAATCAGACTTAATCTCTTAGGTATATTAAAGTTAATCAGTTGAACCTAAAAAAGATTCATTTTGGGATTTTTCCGAGAATATGTAGCTTATCATGATTCCTTAAATAAAATTAAGTTGCTTGTAATGTCCAATTAATGTTATGTTCAAACATTTTAATTCAAATTCAAGCTACCTTCAAAACCTACATGATTAATTTAAATTTTTATAAATAATTAATTCTTCGTATTTTTTGCCGAGTCTTTGACATTGAATGCAGGCACACGATCCTTTTTTCCAAGAATTTTCGATGAAGGCTCCACAAATTGTACGTTATTCATCATTTGAACAATTTTACGATCAATAATTCCAAGAAAGAGCTTTGCGTTGTTGAGTGAAACCTTTTTCTCCTTCCCCAATAGGTAGAGAATTGGTGCTTCATCGCATTTGAGAAGTCTGCAATGGAAGAGATTAGAAAAAAATTTTTTTTAAAGACATGAAGATTGACGCAAACAAATGACAAATTAATTTCCATTTCATTTAACATGTGACAAGTGAAATTGTGTGTGCGAAAGTATATAACTGAAGCGGAAAGTTAACAGTCCATGAAATGAAAATCCTAAAATTACAAATACAGAATTTTTGTCTATTAAATTACTTGTAAAGTCTCTCCACGGCCCTCAATATTTCCTGTAATCTTGCCTCACACTCATTTTTGTAGTTGTTAGCATCGTCAGCAGATCTCTTTTGTTTCAATAGCTCGTCTTTTAACACATCTATGTTATCATCTTGCGAATGCTTTTTCATCTCTTGCAAATCTTTCTGTTCGTCTATAGACATGTGAGGGTGAGACAAAAAGGAATTTAGAAAATTGAATTGAAATTGTTGATAAATTTTTTTTTTTGGGAATTGAATTAGAAAAGCACTGGGACAGTTCGAAAAACGTAGAAATGTTGACTAATTGATGAAAGCTTTTAATTAATTGAATTTAATTACCGATGCTATCTTGCAACTGTTGCACAGTCTCATTCAATTGCTCGATTTCGTGACTCAATTCATTGACATAATTGAACAATGCATAATTCTCCTCTTCTTCCTTAATGAACTTTGAAATGATTTTATCTACGTCTTTCTCGCCAGATAGGAGCTATGTGCGCGTGTAAGTAGAAATAAGAAAAAAGAACATTAATTCAATCTAATATGTTCCTTCAATTAAGCCAGAATAAAGAAATGTCGGATAGAATTACTCACAATAATTCGTTGAAATATTTTATCGTACTCGTTAAATTGCCTTTCCATTTCCTCAATTCGCTTTTTCTTCTTCTCAGCTTCACGTTCCTCTTGTTCCGTATTCAATCGTTGTTGCCCTTTCACTGCCAAAAATTCCTGCAATTTTGCGTCGTGATCTAATTTTCGTTGTAATTCTCTCATCTCTTGGACGTGATTAGAACGATCATTTTGTCCACGTTCCTTGAGAATCTGAAGCTTTGTACATAATTCTTCACGTTGGTCAAAAGCATTTGTTGCCTGCTCAACGAGCTCCATTATGTGACGTTTACCATAATTCAATTTATTAATCATCTTCTGCCACATGATATTGAAATTTGATCTAGAAGTTTTCAACACAATTCCTCATAAATGAATTAAATAATGAATGTGTGAGGATGAATAATAAATAAAGGAATGGTCAAACAATACAACAATTGAAATGCCATTCATTCATTTATACCTTTCCTGCAGCATATGATCAATAATTTCTCTCAACTTTGCATTCTCTGCCATCACACTTCCGGAACGTTTCGTTATAACTTCTAGTCGATTTTCCAATTTGAAAACGCTCTTACGGCTCTCACAAATTGTTTCCTTATATAAGCTCTCGGTAATTTCATTATCTCTTACTGATGAGATCTCCTTATATAACTGTAGATACACAATATAAACGAATATGTGATTTTCGTATATTGAAAAAGATACAAAGTATCGATACAAATTGGATGAAATAAATGAAATGAGTAAAGTTTTCGGTGCAGGAAATCGACAAATAGAAATGTTCAATATTACGGAAGAGCTATGCTATTATGCAAGATGCTTTTTGATTGTTTTGATGTTCTTGTTGATTCTTGTTAATGAGGATGGAATTATTGAATATAAGTTTGTCTGAATATTTAATATTAAATTCTCAATTTCATCACAGGCAGGGGCGTAGCTAGGGGGTGGTCCTTAGGTGCCCAGGCACCCTTCCTCGGGATCGAAATTCAATACAAATTTTTAAATTTTGTTTTATTTTTAAAATCAAAAAAATTAATTTTTTACAGAAAAATGTTGAAGACTACTCGCAAAATCAATCTTAATGCCTAAAAAAGTATAAAAATTTATTATAAAGGTAATATTACAGTGATTTTTCCACAAATAAAAAATTAGGCATCCCCCATCAAAAATTCTGGCTACGCCCCTGGTCACAGGATACAACAAATTGCCAAACATTCAATGGATTGGTGTTAATAGCCATCAGACTATCCCTACGCTACTGCTGCTATTTTACGGTTAAAGATTGGTTCATTAAGAAACATTGTAACATAGCAAGGAGGTAAAATTGTTGCAGGGTCCAAAATCCAATTTTTGACAGATTTCGTTATAAAATATAGGAAAATACTTCCCATTTTGATTGAACTATAAAACTAATATTTATCTTGACCTAATTCCTTTACTCTAACAATATGTTCAAAATTTTCAAAATAACAACTTTTTAAACATATAGAAAATAACTCTTATAAAACACATTTCAATGATGTACATCATCATAGACAAGTAAATGGATGAAAAATATGAGTATGTGAGAGATAAGAAGGATAAAGGATGCTGATGTGTATGAGATTAAGAGATAAAAAGAAAATGAACTCAAGAAGCTCAAATTTTTACATCATTGAAGATTTTTGTTCCCTTTTAACTTCTTTTGAACTATTATACAAGAAGAATAAGAAACTTTGTTCTGTACATTGCAAGACGAAAGGAAACCGCTGAGGAAAAAAAACTATTTCCAGCATCACATTCTCATAATAAACATTTGAAGAAGGAAAAAAGAAAATTACGAACCTTTTGATACCGAGCTTCCAATTCCATTAAAGCGTTTTTCTTCTTCGAAAGCGCCTGAGCTGTCTTTTCCTTTTTGTCCATTAAATTTAATATTTTTATTTGTGCCTGCAATAGAGGAAAGGAAGAAAATAGTGTAGCTCGTGTATATATAAGAAAGGCTATTGAATTTGAACGTAAAAAATAAGATGAAGCAATAAAGGAAAGTCCATTTAGAGGATTTCTTTCTGTGTTTTTCTTTTGCCATATAAGCGTAAAGATTTTCGTTTCTTCTTACGATTGTATTTAATAATATTGATAGAATGTCTCAACGGCGAGACATGACAGCGCATTTTTTAAATCTGTTTCATGTTTTATATTATTTTGGGACCTTAATCTCTCTTTTAAATATTAAATCTTTGGGCATGAAAAAGGTTGTTTATACGAGTACTTATTAAAGGTTTAGAATTAAGTATTTTTATATTCAACGATGTCAATGCCCAATGAATTCAATTCACGATCTTTCTTCTAAATTGACTATCAGATCTGGCCTTTTATTATTATTTTTACCCTTCTTATAACACTAAAATTTTAAATTTTTTGACGTGAAAAATTTCGATACCTTATTATGAGTCACTTATCATTAAACGTCTAAAACTAGATTTTTATCCCAAATTTGTCGTAGAGAAAAAGAATTGTTTGATTAGACCAACATAACCTGAGACCCCTTCTCCTAAAATTCCTGGGGAAAATGGGGGGGGGGGTCGTCTAAAATTAATTTATCTCCTCATTAATTATCTTAGATTATAAACTTTATCAATAAACAATTATTTTTTCATTAAAAATTTTTTTCCATGAGCTTTTGATTTTTATGTTCACTAGCACCCAAGATCCCCTCCCACTCCTAGCTAGGTCCCTGATGCAGCATGTTCAGAATTGTCTGAACAGGGATGTACCCAGAAGCTTTTCAACTGAAGGGTAGCTCAGTTGTATATAAAAGGGTACAAGGCTTTTGTAATTCGATTTAAAAAGCATAAAATAAACGAAAGTCAAAAACTCATTATCTTTGGTCGATCAACCTTAATAAACTTCCCACAGACAAAATAAATACAAATTCACCTCTTTTTGATCTCATAAACCTACAAAAATGAACTTACTAAGGCTGTCTGTATTATCGTTATTGAGCGTAGTAACATACACAAAAAGTATACAAGTCAACCAAGAAAGAATAACAATAGAACATACATCGGAATCTCGACGAGCATGAATGCCTTTTTGTTCGCTATCAAGTTTATACTGTAAATCGCTTTTCTCTTTATCCAATATATTCAACACTTTATTGTATTTCCTTGCCGATTTCTTTCGTAATTCAATAAAATTTAATCGTTCTGCTTCAATTGTTCGGTACTGAAAGGAAAGAAAGAAAATAAAAATTGAAAAGAAAATTAAATCTATTTTGATGAAATTTCGTAGAAGTACAAAGAGAAAATAATTCTGATGCTGAGAGGTGCTAAAATAGAATTAAATCCTTAAATGACTTTGTTCAAAAATTTAAACATTTCAAATTGAATGAGTTTTCGGAGAAATCTCATTTTAAATTAATTAATGTTCAATTTGCATAAATTGAAATTCGCGCTGCTATCATTTTCGTAAAATGTTCACCTGCTTCAAAAGCTTTTCAACTTCCACTTCTGCTAGTGCTTCGACATCAAATTGATCTCCTCCCAATGGATCTGCCATGTTTTATGGCTTTCAATTAACTGTTAATTATGAGAAAAAAGTTTAAAATTAAAGTTAAATTGCTTTGTAAAAGAGCGAAAAAATATGTAGAATATTATTTACGTTGCCACAACGTTGTCATGGGAGTCAATCATGTGAATGTTTGTTGCTAGCCTTTAAACGTGTGCATAAATGTTTTGCCAGAAAAGTCAAAATAATTTTAAGGTTGCTGTGCAAAATATTTCTATGGAAATTATTTCATTCGTTATCAAGACATGCACACCATTTCACCCCGGGCAACGGAGATCCTTGTTATGCCACTGTTGCTCCTTGTTTAACATAAATGAGGAACAATTTTTTTTTAGAAAACTTGCAAAAAATAGATTTTTTGAAAAGGGATCGCTCATAAATGACGTCTGAAAAATGTAGCAATAACAATAACTTTAATTGTGGAGTGTATTTTATTATTTAATGACAATTTCTTTAGAGAATAATTTCTCAATAATTAAAAATTTCAACAATTATTCAACAATAATTTCAAGGAATCTCAATGATTACTTTGATCATAAATAAATCTTAAGAAATGTTGTGATTTGATTCAACAACGTCCAATTTTTGAGCGAGGGGGTCTAATGCTGTGTGATACTTCCATACAAAAGAAAAAATTTTGTGACAGAGAAGGTGGGTCTTAAAATCTAGTTTTTTTGTGTGACGTCAATCATGAACGGCTCATAGCTTAAATGTCATTCTGATATTACTAAACACTTTCATCTGGTTTTGTTACGCTTCATATTAAATTTTTTTGATTTTCTAACAAAACTTGTGTACAGTAGGGGGAAGGGGTCAAAAATGGTCATTTTTAGCGTTACGTAATATCCGAACGACCCCTTAAATCATTTTAAATTTTTCATCAAACTGCTATTCAGTCATAACATATTAAGAATACTTTAATCCGTATAAATCCATTCAAAAAACCTCAATCACATGTCAAATTTATAATATTTTCGGATCAGGTTTTATCTTCATCGGTGCGTGCAAACAGCCGCTCTAGTTCTTCTTTTGCATTTTGTGTTTTCTTGTTTTTGAAACATATTAACCTTGTAAATTCTTATTAAGTTCCTTTGCCCTAAAATAAATTGAGCTAAATTCAACAAATTTCATCGGAAAAACCCAAAACAGAATAAATTTTGTGAAAGTCATTTAAAAATTAATTTTCTGCAATAATTTACCCAAAAGTCCAACAGCCTGTAAAACAATAATAAATAGAGATATTTTCAAAGGTATTTTCTTTTCCTTAAACATCATTCTCTCATTGCTTCATAAGGATTTCTGTTTATTTGCTACACAATGGAAACAGCTGATTAGTAAATCGACGATTTGTGTGTAAGGAAGAATTTTCCCACAGTTAACGAGAGAGAAAAAGAAAAAAAAAATTAGACGATTTTATACATTTTCTCTCGTAGCCGAAACCTTCCAATATAATCATGAATTCCATGACTGGAATTGGAGGAATATGAGATACACAAGATTCGTGTGATGTGCATTTCATCTCGACATTTTCCAGTAGTGAACTAGATTCTATTAAGATCGGTAGGATATTCGAGAGTCTCGGATGTGAAATTTGTTATCATAAAACTTAATAGTAAAAGGATTTCTATCGGTCACTTGTTAAAGGAATATTTCATGTGACGTAAAAGGTGTTTACTCGAGAAAAATAGGAATTAAAAGGATCTCAACAAAGAGTAATTGTGTACATACATAAAGTGATTTATGTCAGATAATATTATACGTGTATATCGTAAATATATTGTGGATACTTTATATGTGGATTAAACGTAATTTTCATGAAGTGTACGTATGGCAAATATATGAAAATTTTCAACTTAATGAATTACAAACAACTGCATTGTTAGCATAAATATCGTCTCATATTCATACGTGTATGATCGTAAAACATTAATTTTCTTAATTGTAAGGAAAATTTTTTTTCTTTCTCACATTATTTGCTAAGGAAATATTTAGTGCTTTCTACTGATGATAATTATAATGGAGTGTGGGTGAAAATTAATTTGTTTAACTCAAGTTGTGGATGCGGTAAATGGAATCTTAATGAATATAGACTTTGCACGTAAGATAAGAATGTTTGAGAATATTATCAAAATCATTACGAATTTCTTGAGAAAAATGTTTTGGAAAAATATGCTGCTACATAGCAGAAAGTATTGTAGCGTATGCATTCAAATGACCTTTAGTGAAAATCAGCCTAACGGTGACAAATTGGTAAAAATATTTCATAAGGTTTGCACCATATTTTATTCAATTTTGAGATGAGATTTTTTTGTTTGTTTTTCATATGACTTCATTCATTTTACTCAACTTAATGATATCAAAATTATATGAAAAATGAATGAAATTTGTTTTAAAAAATTCAACAGACCTTTTTCTAAAACAATTTTTTTGACTCGTCTGGATGTTTTATTATCAATTTTTCCTCTCGTTGACAAAATTTGTTAAATTAAAATAAAAAATCCTTAATTAGAAACAAATCTTTAATTCATTTTATAAGAAAACAATTTTTTTGAAAAACCTTATTATAATTTAAAAATTCATCAAAAATCCTTTGAAGATTTTCATTTTTTGATATTTGTAGACTCATTACCCTGAGGCGAGAATGGTCCATTTGTTCCACAAATATCAAAAAATTTGAAAATTAACAAATTTCTGTTAAAATCAAAAAATTATATTTTCCGAATTATACAATTCTCGAATTCTATTTTAAATTAAACCAGAAATTGTGAAATTTACCACAAGTATTCCATTATTAAATCGTTTAATTTTCATGCTTTAAAAAAGTGTTGTCCAAACTTTTTTGACCCTCGACACACTATGACTGTAGCAAAAAATTTTTGGGACACCATTTCTAAACAAATATATTTTACGGCACATCAATTAAGCAAATATGCTCAAAATTACATTGAACTAAAATAAAATACTAGCATTAGTCTAAAATACTAAAAATAAAGCTTCAATTTTTGAGATTCGGACGCTTTAGTTGAGCTTTCTTAGTAAAAATCTGTAATTTTTTAGAAAACACACATTTTTGGAATTTATTAAAAAAAAATTCGTGGCACACAGTTTGGACAACACTGCTTTAAATAATTAATAAATTAACTTTAATTGTAAAATATTTAAAAAATGCCACCAAATCCATAAATTCAAAATTCAACTTTAATAAAAATGCAGACAGCGAATAAGACCCTTTTATATCTCAATCATTTCCTTAAAAGCTAGAAACAAATGTAATACCAACAATTGATGACTCTTATTCTTGACATAATCAATGACACATCAATCTTTCTTACATTCAATGTGTTGTATGCTTTCGTCTGCCTCCCACTTTTATTTCTGTGCCTCTGTCTTGATCGTTATTGCTGACATGAAAATTTCATTTTGAGATTAATCTTCATCCATACAATGGGAAATAATTAAATTTACATTAAACTTGATGTCAAAGAAAAAAATTCTCACTGATGTTTTATTTTGATGTTTTTGATGTTCTTTTGATTAAATTAATGCGATATTCTGATTTTTTATCTGGAAATTTTATTATTTACCTAAATTTTATTATACGCTTCTTTTGTGAGCTTCGAATTTTAGACTTTTTTACGGATGAAAAATTGAAAATAAAAAATTACGCATAATTTTCATTGTTTTAAAAGATTAGAAATAAAAATAATGTAGCTTTATAATGATATTATTAACAGCATTTCATGGACGCTTTTTGATGCCTAACAAATTGAAATTTGAATTTTCTTTAACATTTACAATGAATTTTGACCAATAAAGAAGCCAAAAGTATTATTTCAATATATTTGGTCTTTCCATTTGAACTTTATGAAAAATTATTGACTGTAAATGATTCACCGGTCAATTTTATTTGACCCTGAATTTTGAATGTTTATTTTGTTCCTTTTTGAATGCTAATTAAAAATTGCTTGATATTTCGAAGAGTTTTGATAAAGGTAGACATTTGAGGTTCAAGTTCATGCTTGATTATCACAGCTGTATGAATTTTTTGATTTAACATTTACAGAGATTTATTATTTGTTATTTTGGGTTGAATTTTGCAAAGATAACTTTGATTGGAACATTTCCATACTGACGAAATAATTTAAATATTTGGTCAGAATTGCAACGAAATGTTGAAATCAATAAGAGTTTTTGTCAAATGCTTTTATTCATACAAGCTTATTTACTGCTACAACGTTCCTATGTGGAAGGTTACAACAAAAGGGTTTCTATTTTATTTATCTTGATAATCATATTAATCTTTGATTTGATATTATATAAAACCAAAATTTGACCCGTTGGAACATTCTGTAGACAGACTGACCATCTGCTTGGTTTTCAGAGAAATGTCCTTAATTTTTGAAATTTGTCCTTAATTTTTGTAAGATCAATTTACATGCCGAACCATGAAGGAAACGTTGAGTTGACGTCAGTGGCGTAACAAGGGAGGACATTTGCCAGTGGCGCCCAATTCAATAAATTTTCAAACAAAAGCTAAAAAGTAACACAAAATGCAACTTATTTTTAATACTTTTTGCTTCAATTCCTAAACAATTTGTCCCCAGATTGTCAAAAATTTTCGCTTTATTAAAAATTCAAAATGAAATTTGATTAAAGGGCGCTTTTCTAGCATTTTGTACAGGGCGCCAGGACCCTTGACATTAGAATTTACTAAAAAAGGGAATAGGAAATTTTTTTTGTCTGCTAAAAAATGAATTTTACGACCTTATTTAGAGTAAATCTGAAAAACTGGTCATTACTGACCTTTTTGGAAAAATCTCACAACACATATTACTAGAATGAACTGCCATAAATCAACAAAAATGTAATCTCAAGTAACGATTTGCTCCTCATGAGCAATATAAGAAAAAGCTATTAAAATTCACCGCTTACAGCAATTTCATCAATTACTTCCTATAAGTAAATAATCAATTGCTCATTATATTTGCTGTGTGCGTGGATGAAAAATCTGTAAATTTGTTTACATAACAGCTCTAATTTGAAGCATGACTCCCACATCTAACAAAAATTCATGAATTTTATCTCTCATCTGAAACAACATTGCTAAATTAGGCATATTTGATTAGCTTTAGAATGTGTTGTGTAAATAAAAAAAAACATTCCTAGACATAATGCTAATTTTTTTGTTTTACATAATTTTCCACCCTTGTTTTCTTCGAAAAAAAAACGTTTATTTATATTTCAAAGGCGTTAGTAGCTAATTTGCATAAGATCATTTAAACCAACTAAAAAAAATCACGACGTACAGATCACGCCAGAAACTTCCACGCTCTCTTGTGTTAGTTTTGAGTATAAACAAATATTACAATTAACACTGTCTTGATTTAGATTAAATATGATATTTGTATTTAGTTAGAAAAAAGAATTTGAAAAACCACAGTTTTTGGAAAATTATTTCTAAAATATTTTAAAACTTCAATAATTCTTTAATTAAAGCTTCATTTTAACTAAATTAAGTACAGAATGATAGCTGCTGACTTATTTTATACATCAAATAACACAGCGAATGTAAATATCAAATAGTTTTGAAGAATTTTATGAAAAAGTAAATCTACTGGAAAAAATCTTTCGTGGATTTACCCTTATAGATCTTTTAGTTGCAACAATTTCTAATATTATACCATAAAGTTTGTTTTGTACATCCACATTCTTCACTCCTATTCACTCCATTCAGGATGTAAAAATTTGCGCAACCTAATCTGGTTTTCGTCCAAACTAATTATTATCAATAAGTTGTAGAAGTATGCGGCCGAGGTAACGAGGCCGCGAAAAATTTTTGGACCCCAAAATACTCGTTTTTTGAAGTTTTGAACCCTTAGATGATACTTAATCCAAAAAATTTATAAACAGAAAAATGCAGACTTGCGATACACAACTTTGGCATCATTAGATTTTTTTTAAAACAGAAGCATTAATACTGTATTAAAGTAAATTCAACTATTTATATCTTACGTATATCTATAGGCCGTAAGTTTTGTTTGTGCGACTGCAAACTTATACTCATAGAAATAATTTTACCTAACTTTAACTATTTGTATGCAAATTTTAGCCAAAAAATCGATAAAATAGCGTTTATAACATATTTGGTTAAAATTAAGATTTCTGGTTAACTTAATTAATTTTTAGGATAATAGTTATGATCCGAAAAATATTAATTTAACTTTTGTTAAAAAATAACTAAATAATTGGTAAAATTAACAAATTTTATGGTAATGATTTTAACCAAAAATTAATATTGATCAATATTTTTTTATGCCCAAATTTGCACTCAAAAAGTATTAATAGTTCAAAATGTTCAATAAAAATGAGATCCAGTAATCATGCAGAGCCTCCATGTCTAATAAATAAGATCCAGTAACATCCAGAACACCTCTTTCCAATTATATATGATCCAGTAAACATCCAGAGCCTCTTTGTCCAATAAAAATAAGATCCAGTAATCATCCAGAGCCTCTATGTCCATAAAAGAAAGATCCAGTTATCACCCAGAGCCTCTTTATCCAATAAAAATAAGATCCAGTTACCATCCAGAGCCTCTATGTCCATAAAAATGAGAACCTGCAATCATCTAGAGCCTCTATGTCCAATAAAAATAAGATCCAGTTATCACCCAGAGCCTCTATATCCGATAAAAATAAGATCCAGTTACCACCCAGAGCCCCTATGTCCATAAAAGTAAGATCCAGTTATCACCCAGAGCTTCTATATCCAATAAAATAAGATCCAGTTACCATCCAGAGCCCCTATGTCCATAAAAGAAATATCCAGTTATCACCCAGAGCCTCTATGTCCATAAAAATAAGATCCAGTTATCATCCAGAGCCTCTTTATCCAATAAAAATAAGATCCAGTTACCATCCAGAGCCTCTATGTCCATAAAAATAAGATCCAGTTATCACCCAGAGCCTCTTTATCCGATAAAAATAAGATCCAGTTATCACCCAGAGCCTCTTTATCCAATAAAAATAAGATCCAGTTACCATCCAGAGCCTCTATGTCCATAAAAATAAGATTCAGTTACCATCCAGAGCCTCTATGTCTATAAAAATAAGGTCCAGTTATCACCCAGAGCCTCTATATCCGATAAAAATAAGATCCAGTTACCACCCAGAGCCCCTATGTCCATAAAAATAAGATCCAGCAATCATCCAGAGCCTCTATGTCCATAAAAATAAGATCCAGTTATCGTCCAGAGCTTCTATATCCAATAAAAATAAGATCCAGTTAACATCCAGAGCCTCTATGTCCATAAAAATAAGATCCAGTAATCATCTAGAGCCTTTATGATAATTCAATTTTTTTTAAAAAAAATCAATTTTTTTCGATTTTCAAAGTGCTGTAGAATCTCAGGATTAAGTCCAAACATAGTCATGTGGGGTATTTTTGTAAACGTCATGGAAAGGACTATACGACTAGATACAAAGTTATATCCAGTTTGAAAAAAACCCTGGGTCGTCAGGCGTTTGAAGAAAAGTGTCATTTTTTCTAGATTTGTCAACTTTGACAGCCTTAAAATCACTGAAAATTTCAAAATTTTCTAAAATGACTTTCCATTCCCCTAATTGCTTGATATGTGTGACCAAATGGCAAAAAAACCAAATTTCCATATGCACATGGCTCGGCTGTGACCCTGATCACCAAATTTGTGGACAAAAAAGACGCCAAAAAAACACGTTTTTCAAGGTTTTGGAACTAAAGATGATGCTTAGTGTAAAAAGTTTATATACAGAAAAATGCAGCCTCGCGAGGGCAAACTTTTAGCATCATTAGAATTTTTTTAAAGATAGAAGTCTTAATACCGTAGTAAAAAAATGTGTTTTGACCGAAACTAAATAACTTACACGCTTTTGCGTGGAAGTTAATTCATAATTTTATAAAGTCAAATTTTTACAAATTCTAAGAACATAAAGAATTTCAAAAAGGGTGAAAGAATTATTTTTAAAAGACCAAACATTTCGCTTTAAATAAACAACACAGTTTCCTCCTTCGTCTAATACCAAATTAACTTCAAAGGAATTCAAATTTTCCTCCCCACAATTTCCTTTTACTATTCAGTCTCTCGTCTCTGTTTGCCAAGTTTGTTTCTTTGAAAATTAAATTCTCCTTTTCTCTTTCATTCAAAATTTTCTTGGAAGACATTTTTTCGGAAATGATATTCAGCTTTCAGTTGTTTGCTTGGGTAGTAAATAAAAGTTTTATATTGTACAATTAAAATGCCTAGTTTTGATGAGACTTTTCAATAAAATGAGAAGAAAAGTTTTTGAATTGAAAGAGTTTCGGAAAAATTTTAATGTCTCTAAACCATAAAATGAGCATAGCATATTAATTTGCTTTTGAAAGGATCGAGACAAAGAAAGACCCAGAATTTTTAAGGCGGGTAACTTAAATAACTTGAAGCTCTAAATTGGAATATTTTATAGAGTTTTTTCAAATTGACAAAGGCTGAAGGTTTTATTGAAAATGATTCAGAAATATTTGCTCAAACTTTGGAAGGACAATTAAATGATTTCAATTTCGAGAATTAATAATTTATTGTGAGAAATTATGAAGAATATATTTCAATTTTTCTGATATTAGGAGTGTAGGAGGCTTTTTTTCAATTTTGTTTTTGACAATATTCAGTTGCAAAAGTTCACTTATTACGTAACTTTAAAAAATTAATTTTTAGACCCCCTCTCTTGCTACAAATTTTATTTATTTGTTTAACCTGCTACAAAATCTCAGATACCCCCTCATCCATAAATTAGTTAGCTATTGATCCTTTTATTATTAGGGGTTTTTATTTTTCGATAGTTTTCATCTTATTGACAAGTGCTTCAACATACATCCAGGAGCATAGCCACGAGGTGGTTCCAGACACCCCCTAGAGATCAAAATTCAATACAAATTTTTAATTTTAAACCAAAAAATAATTTTTTTTACAAAAGAAAGAATCAATATTAATGCCTATAGAAGTATAAAAATTTAATACAAACTTTATAATTCAAGATTTTTTCAAAATAAAAAAATTGGACTTCACTCTTGTATATAACTTACTGATTTAATTTCCTCATCACTAAAATAGACTAAAACAATACAAAAACCACAATAAAAGAAGAAAATACTACTTCAAATTAATATTTGTAATATGTGCACTTACACAAAACTTGAGAATTCTCTCTTGAGAATATTCATGATAAATGATCAGAATTAATGCCTTTTGTTCGGAGAGCTCGTTTCCGAGAACTCATTAAAATGCTAAATACGTTTTGAGCTCATAACGAAATGTGCATCTGTGGAACGTTGTATTAATGGGAATTTCTGAAAGTTAAAGCATTTTTCAAATATACAATTAAAAAATTTGTTCTCTTAGGAATTTTTGCTTTTTATTATTTTATGAATTGGAATTTTTTAAAAGGAAATTTTTTTATAAGAACAATAATCCAACGGTTAGGTATTCGTTTTATTGAAGAAAATCCCAATATGTATGATGAGCCAAATTTCAATACCATCTAAATTATACTTCTTAGAGATAATTTTATAGATCTATTTTGAAACTTTTTGACCTAAAAATATTTAAATTTCATTGAACAAAACTGCTGTATTAAACATTATTAATTGGAACAATCTACCTTATACACTGGTGGAAATTGAAATACGACACTTTAGGAAAATTTTGTAATAATTTCTTTAATTTTGATTCTATCTTAATGTGATGTATCATAACTTGTAAATTTAAGTATTCTGGACATTCCTAGAGCATTTTTAAAAATTTTAGAACTTCCTGTTGACTTTTGTGTCCAAAATAATATAGCAAAAGCTAAAAAATTGTTTTTATCGAATATTTTTTTAAATAACTGTTTTTTATAACCAAATGAAAGCTGAATACATAGATTTTTGAATGATTATTTAAATACTCTGCAAATATTTAGCTAGAAATGAGTAGAAATAATTAAAATTCATCAAAATATTTCTTATAAACAAGCATGGTGATGAAAAATTCATCTTTTCTCTAATTTTTAATTAAAGATAAAATCTGAAATTTTTAGGACATATTCTGCATTGCTTTCCCCAGACATTTTCATATAAATATATTTTTTACCTCCATCCATAATCGCTAGGATCATAATTTAATTCATATATTGAAATTTTTTTCGCATCATTTGAGTTTTTGCATCAAATGATGCGAAATAATTTTGATCATGAATTAAAGTATGATCCTAGCGATTATGGATGGAGGTAAAAAATATATTTATATGAAAATGTCTGGGGAAAGCAATGCAGAATATGTCCTAAAAATTTCAGATTTTATCTTTAATTAAAAATTAGAGAAAAGATGAATTTTTCATCACCATGCTTGTTTATAAGAAATATTTTGATGAATTTTAATTATTTCTACTCATTTCTAGCTAAATATTTGCAGAGTATTTAAATAATCATTCAAAAATCTATGTATTCAGCTTTCATTTGGTTATAAAAAACAGTTATTTAAAAAAATATTCGATAAAAACAATTTTTTAGCTTTTGCTATATTATTTTGGACACAAAAGTCAACAGGAAGTTCTAAAATTTTTAAAAATGCTCTAGGAATGTCCAGAATACTTAAATTTACAAGTTATGATACATCACATTAAGATAGAATCAAAATTAAAGAAATTATTACAAAATTTTCCTAAAGTGTCGTATTTCAATTTCCACCCAAAAAACACATTTTTGAAAATAACTTGGAACTGCTGCATTTTTAGTCAATAAGTTGTTCGTGGACCTTATCTAATTTTTCAAGACCTTTCTAATGATATATAACATGTAATAGTTTATGATCATTTAATAGCTATTTCTTTAAAAATATAGGGGTGTCGTATTTCAATTTCCACCAGTGTAGCTGTTTCCTGGATTCCTGCATTATTCATATAGATGTTATTCGTCGATCCCAACGTCCAAACAGTTGATTAATCAGGCTTAATTAAATATATTTTGTATTCGCGTAATTTTAATTGTAAACAAAAACTGAACTTAAACATTTAAAACTTTTGAACTGAACATTCTCTCAAGTCAACACGATCATTTTCAAATTTCAAAAAACCGCTATATTATGTATGTTATATTTATACATGTTTGAGATCTTAAATGCTCTGAATGAGCGCTGAATCTCATATAAATTCAATTCCAAGTATTAATTGTCCTATTATGTATACATATTTGATCAAACAATAAATAATAATAATAATAATAATTTTATATTCTTAATCTCAGTTTTGAAAAAATTTATTAATTCTTAAATTGTTCTAAGAGAGAATTTTGATCGGTTTTAGATCCCAATTTGACGTATTTTAGAAACTCGAGGAATTTTTACTCAAAATATTCGAAATACGAAAGTAAAACTCTTAAAAATTTATTTTAAATTGAAATAATAATTTTTCTAACTTCCACGCATATTTAAATTTTTAATTTTCAAAAAACACGTTTAATGTTTCTCTTTTCATGAACAATATTTGAACAGCAATAGACAATCATTAAACATCATGAGCATACAGGAAAACATTTTTTTCTTCAAAACACTCAAAATTGCATGTATGTACATGAATAGACAAAGAACAATATACATTTATTTTAACGCAACTCGTTCATGAGATTCAATGAGTTTGAATGAGTTTTTTTTTGTTCTAAAGTACACAACTTTTCACATAAACTTTTTCCATTCCGTACGCCTTAAAACTCTTGAAAAAAATTTAAATATGTTTCAAGTATCGTAATAAAATTACATGAAAATTTCATACATTGAAGCATATCCTGTTTTTTGTCTTCATCTTGTTAAGTCAAACAAGAAAAGACGAGAGGAAAAAAAGAAACATTTTCGTTGACAACTTTGACTGATTATTTTCAGTAAACTCGGTGAAATAAATGTCAAAAAAAGAGAACAAAATGAGATAAATTTATAAAATTAACTCTTTCGGTATACTGACGTGTAATATGATACAGTTGAAGGTCACTTCCTCCGGTGACATGCACGTCATATTAATATTCACGTGAGAAAATTGTCAGGTTAGGAAGAAGACAAAAAAAATTTCTGTTAAATTTATAATAACATTTTTTTGTTTGTTTAATGAGTACATGAAAAATTTATCTACCTTCCAGGCTTCGTTTATTACAATACGGCATATACAAATTTTGAGATAATTGAGAGACAATTTGGAGAGATTTGGTATTCTTTGCGTAATTATCTTAATGATGACAATAGTGTTCATCTTAATTAATTGACGTAGAGAGGCTAGTATTTGCTATCCATCGACTCTTGACAGAAAAATGGGATATGTTTCCCAAAACGTGGGTAAGGTTGAAATTTATAGTATTTTTTTAAAAAAAATTAACAGCTTTTGTCGCTGCTTTAAAAAAGGTCATGAAGTTTTTGCAAAAATGGGACATTTGGATCTAAAGCGGGACTGTCCCGTCAAAAAATGAGCAGATTGACAGTCCAGGCTAGTGTCTTGCTGTTAATTTTAAGTGCTTAAGCCAACGCTGTAGCGTTTTGTATGGAAAAATTTTATTCCATCCATTTTAAGTTTTTTCTTAAAAAGTCTATCAAATTGAGGAATTTTTGGGTGAAAGGAGGGTGACAAATCCCCAAATCCCCCCTCTAGCTACGCGCCTGTTTTAAGGTTTTAAGCTGCAGTTTCCTTCTGTGTGCAGAAACCAGAAACTAAAACTTAGACAACGTGTGATGAGAAAAGGGACCAGATATTAGGTAGATATAATAAGAAGGACACGAGAACTGTAAATTAAAACGTGAAGGGCTTTTATTGGAATGGAACTGGTTGAAACCTATAAACACTGAACCTAAGATCTACTGAACATTTTGAACCTAATGACAGCATTTGATTTTTAAGAAGAAAGATAAATAAATTGAAATTAAAGTTAACCTTGGTACGATTCATGACATCTATTTCATACTGCAACACTCCAACTGACATCTGTTCTTTCTATCCTACATTCAGATTTCCATTCCTAAGTTTTCAAAATTACTCAAAAATGATTTTTTTAACGAAAATCTATTGCAAAATCCTATGTCTCTATGTTCTTTATCATAAGGCATATTGTATGAGAATCACATTCGTTCTATCTCCCCATACATTCAAGCTCATACATATATAAAGATACCTCAACTTTCTTCATATTCATTTTCTCATTTTCCTTTTTATTATCTTTTCAACATGAGCATGGATGTTTTTAAGTTGAATGTGATAAAGTCTGATGCTGTATAAGCGAGACGATGAGGAAAAAGCAATTTAATAATGATTATATGGGATTAAAATGGAAAGAATGAAGAACGTCTATGATCGATAAGAATAATAATTTAATTTTAAATGTGTCTGAAAGGTTTGAGCATACAAATTTGTTAAAATGATGATTTATAGGTTGTCATCATTGGATGTCTCCTAAGGATAATGAAAAATTATTGACGAAATTTTTCTTAAAGATGGAAGAATGTTGACTTATTTAATTGTTGAAGGAAATTTTGCTGTTTTAGACAAAAGATTTAAAACTTTTCATTCTTAGTAGAGCTGTTTACTTCAGAAGTTCAACATTTAAGAGATTAGAGGTTATGACACTTCACATTATTCCACTTAATTCCCATCTAAATATCACAATCCATTAAAAATCTATAAAACCACACAAATAAAAAAATTTGTCCTAATTTTCAGCTTTTGCAATAAATCTTTTAACAAGCTTCTTATTAACAAAATATCTAGATCGTAAAAAATATTAAATTATGTCGACTGTAAAGTGGACACAAGCAGCGATGACTTGCTGTGGAAATTGCTCAATTCACCACAGAGTTGTCGTAAATCTTGTCCTTATTGAAGTCGTAATAAATAAATATAAATATAAAGTTTTTTCCCGAGAAGTTTATGATTTTAAAATTAACTTCCTTTTTATTGCTATTTACAATCTTTTCATTCAAAAAGTTGAATAGTTTTAAAAGAAAATTAATTTTTACATTCATTAAATTTTTCATTCAGAAATTCTGAATTAAAAAAAATTGAAGAAAATAATTAAAAGAAATTCTTTGAAAAAAAAATTTATTTTGCTGCTTATTCGACTTAACAAGAAAGAAAAAAGTTAAAAATATTCCCTAGACATAGAAACTTCTTTTAATTAGACTATTAATTACTTCAAGCCTTAAAGTAAACATCCGTCTTAATTTCCAATCTTTCTAGAGATTAATTTTTCTTGTTCTTTATCAGCTTTGAAGGCTCTTTTACTTTCCATTCTTTATATCATGATGAAGATGATGAAAATATACTGGCATGATAGTTGAAGCTTAATAAATAAAAGAAGAATTAATTAATTTTCTTCATCTATTTGAGATTATGGATTTTATTATTGATGAGAGTTTAATCTTTCTCCAAGTAATTGTTATAATTGTTATGTTCCATTATCCGTTGTGAGATCTTAGTTTATCCTTCCATATTGTGATTATTTTAAATGAGATTTCTTTCATTTTTTATAGAAGGTCAGAAACAGACCTTGAAGTGAACTTTTTATGGAAAAACTTGTTGGCGTACAAAATTCGAGCTCTGGCTTAAAATTACATTAGAACAATTTGAAAAATTCAACAAAATTTTAAAAACTATACAGAAGATCCAAATTTTTCAAAAAAAAAGTTCTAAAATTCTCTTCAAATTCCTACAAAATTCTGGAAAAGTTTATTTAATATTTCATACAGTGATTTAAAATTTTACACCTTTTATTAAAGAATTTTTAAGTAAATAACAAAAATTGTTTTAAAAATTCCTGCAAAATTGCCGCAAGTCCACGACCATTAATTTAACGATTAAAATGAGCAGTTTATCTAAGAATTCTTCCACGTTTAATGAGTTCATCACATTTTCCATTCATTTAAACAAAACAGCCTTGAAAAATGAAGGTTGTTGAAGTGCTGTTTCCCTCAACAATTTTATTCACAACAAAATGAGGACCTTTAAAAGTTTACAATGAGCTTCCCATTAAGGCTGTTAAAGGAAGGTTAAGAGAGTTTTAACTTGAATGGCTCATTCTTCATTGTTTGCATGAATGGTACTTTGGAAGTAAATTGAAGTCAGAGTACGAGCTAAAGAACAAACTGTAACAGTTTTGCGATTTTCTGATTCGTTCAGCGTGAAAAATTCAATTTATTTTAAATTTGAATATATTCGAGCAACATCATATGGTAAATTGTTTCGCTTTTAAAACAACCACAATTTCCATCAAATCAACGGTGTCTTACAAAACCTCATTGTAAAAAAATTCCATTCCTTCAGCAAATAAGCCTTTTGCTCTTTCTAAGAAATGCCAACCCTATTTATAAATTCAAACCATATTCTTAAAAAAAATAAACATTAAAGACCTTTGAGTGTGGCTTTAACTTGAAACTTTATGATCATCTCACAAAAACACCGCAAACATTTTAGTAGACATCCCTGTAGACGTTTAATCGTGATGTGAAAAGGATATTATTTCCATAAACCACAAAATTTTGAATGTTAATACTGGTTAATACTGTAACTAGTTGAGATTAAAGATAAATTTGAAGGGCTTTTTACCGTCGTCATGGCAGTTTGATAACAAAATTGCTTGCTTTTAGTAATGAACTTGAATTTTTGAAGCCAAAAATGATTGCGAGTCTTTAAATATTTAAAGATTTAACTCTCAAATGGCAGCGTATTTTAATACAAACAAAATTTTATGAATAATTTAGAAAATCGTTCAATAAAAAATATTCTCAGAACATTCAAAGCTTTAAGCAATATTTTTTGTTGAATGAATGTAGGCTGACAAAAAAAACCTTATTTGCATTTCTTTTTCCTGCAATTCGATATGACTTATATTACTCAAATATTTAATTTTAAAATTTTTTAAAATTTGAGAAAAAGAAAATTTTTTTGTTCGTAAATATTTTGAAAGTTCCATCCTTTTTTAGTAAAAACTCACTCAGAAACTATTTTAAATTTCAATAATTTCTTAATTGAAGCAGTATAAAAATAATGTCTCATATGAATGAGGAGTATCAAATTTGAAATTAGAGAAAGATTAACAATTATTCAGAATTAATTAGCAAATTTTTACATCGTGTTATTATTGATTTTACTGGAATTAGAAAATTTACATTAATTAATTAGAAAAAGTTTATAGATTTATAAATTTAAAACTAAAAGGAAATTTTCAACCTTCATGTACATAAAGTAGTCACTTTAAATTATATTTAAGATCAATTTTAAATGAGGCATCTAATTTGTAACTTCTGGAAGCACTGTTGAAAATTACTCCAAACTCACAATGCCTAGAAGTCAATTACAATTTTAAAATAATTTCAAACATCCAACTTTATAATCCATTTTGATTAAACTCGAGATTTATAAAATTAATCCAACCCATAAAATTTCCAACAACTCTTAAATAAACAAAAAGAAAATTTCCTCGAGGATGAAAATCTTCTTTCGTACCGTCTTTCAAGCTCATCGATGTAATAACTCTCATTTACAGACTTGGGCTTCTTTGCTTTACACAACAAAATGAGCGACAAGCTCAAAAGTTTTCCACACAGCTTTAAAACTTTCTCAATTTAATTAAAATGCCTGTCAGTACGGAATTTTGTTGTTCCTTTGTATCGTGTTCATTCTGTCGCTTAAATTCCAACTTTTCCTTTTCTTTTCTTTTATTTATTTTTGTTCTTATAAATTTTCTTCATCCATATTAATTTTAGCTAATTTTTTGGAATGAAGCTTTTTGAGAAACTTATTGTTGGTATTATTGCTAAACTGGAAATAACTTTTTATTCAAGTTTAGGAAAATAAACAAATTATTGGGGGCAGGTGCGTAGATTGGAGAAGTTACTCCCTTTCACACAAAAATTCTTCAACTTGCTAGGGTTTTTGAGAGAAAACCTGAAAATACTCTCTAAAAACTTTTTCATACAAAAAATTTGAAAATCCCCCTTGAAAAAATTTGGCTAAGCCAATTGGGGGCACTTATTGAAATGTAAATAAAATCTTGTAGCTTGAAGCTTGAAAAGTATAATTTCGAAAATTGTTTAATTTAAACCGACGATCTTCAAAAAAGCATTAAAGATTTGATTCATGCATCATGTAAATTACTCTACAGATTACTTAACTGCTTATCGAAGAAATGCGCTTTAAGTCTGCATGAATATAAAAAGTAACAAACTTGATTTTATGTAATTCCATTCATTCGATTATCGTCACGCGTCAGTGGAAAAAAGAAATAGTTCGAAAGCTTTCCTCCCATTTTAATTTTCCGCTTCTCTTTTCGCAAAAAAATGATAAAAAATAAATTGTAAAATGAGAATTCAGGCAATATAAAAAGAAAATTCAGCTTAATTACAAATTATTTGATGATTGAAGTACAAAAAAAAATTCACAAACGTAAAAAAAAACACTCAAAGAGATGGAAAAAGAGTATTTGAAATACAAATAGAGTAATTATCCTGACTATGAAAGCATTAAATTAATTTTATAAGATGAAATTTTACGCTTTTGCACGGAAGATGAAAGGAATGAGATTAAAAAGAGTTTTTTTGTTCGTTTTTAAAATAAAATGATGAAATATAATACAGAAAAATGCTCACAAAGTCGAATTTTCTCTTTCTGGTGGAATTTTAATTTCCATTTGCGACTCGATGAGTTTTTAAGATAAATGAGGACATTTTGTCTTTAAAGTAAAATATGTTCACAAGTAGTAAGAATTCAGAAATTTTTTAGAAAAGGTTTAGTACGAAAAGCTTATCAGAAATTCTAAAAAAAAGTCTAAAAATTAATAATAATCAGAGTTGGTGTCTAGGTACCAAGACTAAACGCTTGACCTAAATTTAGCATTAATATTGCCCTGAACTGGACAAATCGTATCCAACCGAGCGACAAATTTGCTGCGAATCTCACTTTTGGCCGTCCAAAAGGTTGAAAAGCATTCAGACCCCCGTTAGTGCACCCCTACATCCTTATGATGCTTTGGAGTTAACACGACCCAGACAGGGTGCCCTGACGACTATGTTGTCCTGCTTGAGCAACTCAAATACTTTTGCCATGGCCTAGGTTAAATCTAGTTCAAAATGTCTGTGACTAGTTATTCGCTTAATTACAGACAAACTTTAGAAACCAACTTTGTTATAAAAAACTAAACTATATTCTCTTACGACCCAATTTTCTCGCATCGCACTTAAATGAATTTTTGTTTTATTGCTCAGAAAAAATGGTATTTCTATAAAATGTAGTCCCATTCATCATATATTTCATATTCACAGTATTAGCATTAAAAATTGCTGGAGAATAAAATACAAAAAAGGCATGAGATAGAAATGGAAAAAAGGATAGGGAGGAAGTGAAGATGAAAATCGGAGGAAAATCTCTAGCACATTTCAGCCATCATCCATATAATAAAAGAGCAGTGAAAGAGTTATAAGCTCATAACATAAGTTTTCCCACTCATAAAAGGGATTTTCAACAGAAAAGCATAACTCAGAAAAAGCCATTTTCAGCTTTTGTAAAGGCAAAGCTTTGCACATCGTTCAAGTCCAAATAACAACTTTTCTGCAACGTTTATGCCTTTTCTCTTTACCATAAAATGTAATTCACCTCATTCACGTTGAAAGCATTTGTTTATAATGCATTTTCAGGGAGCTTAAATGGACAATTGTAGCTTTCTCTCAAGAATTATTGCGTCTGTTAGATGCTCTACTTTTTAAACACTCGTATGACTGATGTAATTGACTTTACATGTGGTCTGTTAGCTTCTACATATATCCATAGTATAAGGATTTATAGGATGAATGATTTTTAAACAATTTTGTATTTTAAAACCGCTAGATTTTAATTTTACTTCTGATATTCTGGGTGAAGTAGGACTAGGGTGACCATCCATCAGGTTCAAGTCATTTCAGGTCCCATTTTTTCACAAAAAATTCCTTTAGTTTAATATTATTATTAAAAATAGATATCAGTTAGGCTGGAGGAGGAAGTATAGTGATCTAGGACATGAGGTGAAAAATAGTGTCCCCAGGCTGGCGCAAATTCTAGGTCGTATTTAATGGCATGATTACTATTGATAAATTTAGGAATTTTATAGTATTTTATACAAATGAGCACTATTTAGTTTTAAGTCCATATTTTGGCCATATTAACGACGTTATGTGGACAACATTGGAAAGTGTGCTGATCGGAAAATTTATTCTATAAACCATGAATCTCATTCGTCACAGAATAACTAATATCAATTTATCATTTGTCGAAATAATCAAGCAAATCCTGAAATTTAAAAAAAATAATAATGCAAATTTTTATTCAAAAATAAATTATATGTAGGAGTTCAAAGAGATAAAGCTACAATTTATTAGATTTAATATTTCCCCCTCAAAAATTTTATTTATATTCCAAAAATATGCACCTTTATCATCTCTTCACAGTGAATTTTTTTGGTTGCTAATCTCTTCTTCTCCATGCATTTTATTCTGTCTGTATGGAAAACTTTTCCACTTGACCTCCTACCCCTCACTAATGATATATAACTTATAGTATTAATGAAACTTTTATCCCCTCTATTCTATTTGATCCCTTAGTTTTTTTTGTGAATTGCTATTTCGACTTATATTGTTATTTTTATGAGATTTAATAAATTGTATACGATACATACGGATACATACCTAAAATAGTTTCAACACAGCTTAACGACTTTTATCCAATTGTTAATGCAATAACGCGCTGGGTGCTTTGCAAAATTGCTTCTTTTTGTTGGATGTTGAACAAATGTTATATTTTGCTAGACTGTAGAATTGTGCGAGGGGAGAATTTCATGATTCGTTCAATTAACTTTTTTTGTCTAGTGATTGTGTATTAGATCCCTTGTGGAGAACATTCATTGCCGATGCGATAAAAAATTTAATGTGTTGATTAGAAAAAAGAAGTCCTCATATCGAGGGAATCAAGCGTGTTTTCATCGTACAGATCAGTAAATATCCTTGCGTTTTTGGGGTCGTTCATAAATGACGTTGTGTGACATTTTTGTACAAAACAAATTTTTTTTGAAAATTTATTGACAAAGGGGCTCGTTTTTAGCGTGACGTCATTTATTCAATTGAAAATAGTAGGACCTAAAATCAGTGAAAAAGCAGCTGTAGCGTAGTTGTGATTAATTGTTTCTAAGGAAAATGTGCCAAAAATATTCATTACAGACATTTTCTCTTCGAATATCTCCCAAAATAGCCACAAGGACAATCAAATTAACGAAAATCTCACGATTCTCTTAAATGACATTACATAATCTTATATTCTATTACACACCATCCACATAATGACCAATCCATAACACCCGTTAAAGAATGATTATGATGGAACGAGAAATCTGTGCTATCGCATGAAATGGATGATAATAATAATGACACATCAAGGTGGTATATAATATACATAATGTATAAAGTGTGTAACCTTATGATTTCACATCCACAGCAACCTATTAAGTATGTTTTATTAACAGCTATTATTCAAAAGTCCTTAAGAGCTTCATGTGTCTTTCATCATGTACACATACAGAGTTAGTAGATTGGGGGTTGGGAATTGTTAACTTTTTATGGAATTTGCTTCCAGAACAGTTCGTTGAGGGTTTCAATTTGGGTTTTCAGTTCTGGTACTAAAATGTATGCAGTACTGGTTTTCAGAACTAGTGCTGGTTAAATTTTAGTCCTGGTACCAAAATTCCAACTTTCAACTTTCCAACTTTTTTTTTCTCATCGCCGTATTCACCGAATTTCTACGCTTTACTATATCCTGAAAACCAGCCTATAAAATATAATAATGTCGCCAGAAAAATTATTTCCACCCCTTGCTTACTACCCACAGCCCTAAATTTACTTAGAAATGAAAAAAGAAATATCATCACACGAAATCACTCCACAGTCATGCTTTACAGACAGAGCAAGAGACACACACACATGAATTAAAAGAAGAAGAAAGAAAAGCACGATGAAAGTCTCAAAATGTATGAATGAATGAGCGAACAACATAAAATGAGAATGGGAAACGACATTAAATTGAGGTCGTTTTTTATAATACAAGAAAGCTCATTCCTTTTTATTACCAGTAGAAAGCACAAGTGCAAAACAGGCATCAGCAGTAATATACATTGAATGTTGAGTATGTGCGAGTATATACAGTTCAGCATACATGAAAAATAAATATTTTTTAGCGTATTTTTTATGAAGAAAGAACGTTTATTTTGGCAGCTGGGACATGAGAATAGATTGCATGAATATCCGATAACCGTGTGATGTTTTAGATTGTTTTAAAATTCATCATAACAGACACATGCTTCATGCAGAGCTAAATCCTTTTAAAAAATTGATCTTGTGTACAGCCTTTAAAATAATCTAATGCCTTGCTGTTACTTACTTAGCAACGTTGATAAAGTTGAGTCTTATTACACAGTTGGAATTATTCTATTTTGGAGATAAAACATTCAGTATCGTCAGCCCTTGCCCTTGGGTATTTTTATATGAAATATTTTACATAAATTAAATTTATAGGCACTGAGTGTGTCGCCTAGCAAAACATAAAAAATATAATTTTTTGAATTTTTCACTCAAAATTTATGACGAAAAAAGATTATAATAAAGACAGCAATATTAGAATGTTACTTACTATTTGCTTTCATTTCATAATGTGTCGCCTACCAAAATGTTTGAAAACCACACGACATTTGCTGCATTTTTAAAACTTAAAATGAAGTCGAAACCACTAGATTTGAAACACACGTTCAAACAGCGTAACAATGGTGGCGAAAGTGGAGAACTCTCCTGAAAAGCTTCATATTAGGAGGCGCAAAATTCAATAAATTCTAACCAAAAAGGTGGAAATGGGGCGCATTTTCAACATTTTTCAAGAGGCGCCATGGATCTTCGTTACGTTCTTACGTCCAAAATCCTAGTTGACTCAGAGTTCTGCTAAAAACTCCTGATAAATTGCCAGCTTTGCACTATAATGACAATATTTTTTTTAAACAGAAATTAAATGCACTTTATTCTCAATCAAATCTAACCTCATTTTCAACTTTTTTCTTTCTTTTTTTCCCTTAACACAACAGAGAGTCGAGGCAGGAAAAATGAAAGACGACGAAAGGAAGAATAAAAGTGAATAAATGATTGTACAATAATTTATGTGGACTTTACATTTTCAACATAAATATAACTAGCTGTAAAAGCAATGCTGATAACATCAACAGTTGGAAGCATCAGTTAAAGGAACAACGTACACAAGTGTGTTATAATACTATACATAATACAATAAAGAGTTCGAGTGAGAACGGATGGGTGGATGTTAAGCATATCCGCATGAGTTTTCCCCTCTACAAGTCATTGTAATGAACTAGATTTTGAAGTGAAAAAAGAGTACTGAAAAAGTACTGAAATAATCTTGAAAGCTTGTTGGCTTGGAATCAGGGAAAATAAGCCAGAAAAGAACTCTTTTCACATCTACTCATTTTGTATGTACACACGTCACATTTAGTGTTTAGTCCTTTAGCTCTATGGAATAAAAACGAGTCTCATACTGTAATATGTGTGTGCATATATCTTGAACAGGCAGTAAAAATTGTTGTAAGTGACGTATATAATGAAAATAAAATGGAAGTGATTTATAATGGAAAAAAGAGCATCAGAAGCAGCAAAAAATAAAAGTAGAGACTAAAAATATTCCGCAAACGCAAGTCCAATGAAAAATAAAGGGAAAATAAAAATAAATGTGTAGTGAGTGTGCGACCTTTTGTGTGTTGTGCGCAAATGAAATGAATACGCTTTATGAATAAGAAAAGCAGAAAATTGTGTTACAAGACAGTCATTTATATATACAATTTATTCATTCCATCTAGACTACGTACAATTTCATATGGTAATAAACTAGCATTACGTAAAGTATGATGATGATGGATTTCTATTTGCGAAAATTTATTTTAAAGGCTTTGAAATTTTATTTTTAAATCTTTTGAAAATTTGGTTCTTCAAAGTATTATTTTTCCTAAATCTTTCAAAATTTATATTCTTAAAAATTATTTTTTGAACTTTGAAAAATTCACTTTTTTTAATTTTGAAATTTTAATTGTTCTAAATTTTATTTTAAATTTTGAAAATTTATTTATTTTAAATTTTGAAAATTTATTTATTTTAAATTTTGAAAATTTATTTATTTTAAATTTTGAAAATTTATTTATTTTAAATTTTGAAAATTTATTTATTTTAAATTTTAAAAATTTATTTATTTTAAATTTTGAAAATTTATTTATTTTAAATTTCGAAAATTTTTGAAAATAAAATTTAAGAATTTTCTAAAACATTTTTAAATATTTAAATTTAGAAACTTGAATTAAGCACACCAAGTCAAAAATTCTGCATTAACTAAAAAATGTTGAACAAACTTACAATTAACATTATAAAGCTAACATACCAGTGAAAATTGCGGATACAATGCATAATACACTAAGTGGAGTTTGTGATTAATGAAAACGACATAAAAAGTTGCATGCAGATGCAATTTTAACCAACATGATGGATTATTTTGTAAATGATGAATATAAATTGTGAGAATTTTATTACACTAGTTGGATGGAATATGTGATAATCTACATAACATTACAAGTAGTGAGCATCAGACTTTCAGCATACACGAGAATAAATATAAGGATATCAGAATATAAAGCAAAAAACTTCCAGTGAAAAAAGCTTCATAATTTTCTTCCATTATTATGATAATCAAAAGCAGTGAATCGAATTCACATTACCTGCTCATAAAATGCTTGCTGGTTATTATGCTCATAGAGTATTCAAATGGAGGAAGTGGTAAATGACATTAACATCCAATATTTATGTCTTTATATTTTACTTTCTCTTCTTCTCTTTTACAATTCCCTGCAATTTGCACATTCAAAAGTTTATTGTTTACCATTTTTATTTTCTATCTATGAAATACATTTTGTGCTCTTAAAAGTTAGTTCCAATTACAAAGAATTGCTATAGGGATTCATTTATTGTGCATAATGTTCAAGATTAAAATATTTTTAAATTTATGGTTGAGTAAGTCACGTGTCAATTTAATTCTAACCACATTTTCTATAATTTTAAATTTGTAATTAATTTTGTTAAGAAGCAATATGTCAAATAAATCGAAAACAAGAAATATTTTTGTTTAAAGTTAAATAAGAGTTTCTCAGAAATATTTTTATTATATTTTCATTCAACAATTTATTTTATTAGAATTTAGTGTAAATAATACCCGAACGGCACAAAACGGATAATCGAGAGGAAAGTCGGCCCAGGGCTGGCGTGACTCTGGCATGGAGCTGGATTCAAATCAAATCCAGCTCCATGCCAGAGTCACGCCAGCCCTGGGCCGACTTTCCTCTCGATTATCCGTTTTGTGCCGTTCGGGATACTTTATTTTGATAATTTTATACATTTTTTTAAAACAAAATAATAATTTTTTTCTTATTTTTTTATTTACTGTTGACTTTACATGAACGCACTTCAGCAGACAACCAGTAAACTCAATAACTTACTGAATTAATATTTAACGTGCGAACAACATATATTGTATTGGTTTTTAATTTAATTAATTTATTTTTTGATCAATTTTAATTATCAGACATGATTGGGAATTCCTGCATGAAGAAATAAATAAATATTTGCTTTTGGGTTTTCATTATTTTAATTAAAGTTTTGAGTACTACTTAATTATATTGTTATGAGTGAATCGAGAGAAAAACGAGTAAACGTGATGAAACTTTTGAGGTAAAAGATTAAATTATATCGATGAAATCAATTTTAACTATTTTTGGATTTTAAATACCATCTTCTGTAAATTTGGATATAATTTTTAAAACTTACTGTTAGAGGCGGAGCCAGGATGATTTTGGGGGATCTAATAATTTTAATTAAATTTAATGTAATTTCTCTGAAAATTCAAATAAAATCCTTTTAACTCATTTGAATATTAGGCAAATGAATATTGAAAATATGAAATAGGAATTGATTAATAATAAATACGACATAAATCTCACAAATCTCAAATGAATATAAATCAAAATATTCTTAATGTTAAGCATGAATAAATTCAATTAGGAGCTCAAAAGTTTCATTTTGATTTATGAATGAAAGCGACATATCAAAAAACAATAATCTTCTAACTCAGTGGTTCTCAAACTGTGTGTCACGGCACAATAATTTGCTTTTATATAATTACCTCAAGTTTTCCAGTCTAAGTTTAAAAATGTTTTAGTTACAATATTCTACATGACACAACTTCCCCCCACACCTCAACCACTTGACCAGCTTAAATTGAGTTTAAGCATTATTTTTATGAGAATCTAGTGTTCCGCGAACCGAAAAAACTTGAGAAACCCTGATTCTAACCTTAAAGCCTCATAAGAGGCTTATATCTTAATTGAAGTTTATAATTAATAATTTCTGCTGAAGAAATCAATTTTTACGCTTGACTTGAGTCAATGCGAAGAATATTAAGCGAGAAGCACAATAATTATTATTATTTTATACTTTTTTTTTGTTCATTTTTTCTTCATCATAATGATGATAAAATAATTTTTAAAAAAATTCGAATGTGCAATGAAGTAAAACGTTGAAAAAGGGAAAGAAGAAGAAAGAAATGGGAGATGAAACTTTTCATCCGATATTAATGCTTAATCAATCATTTTTCTTTTCCTTTCTTTGTTGCTCCATTTTGACATTATTAAATCAACCATTATGCTTATCACCACAAAAAAATAACTCTGCTCCACTAGGCTTCTTAATTATCCCAAAAAGGGTCGAGCAAAATCAGACGCGCATATTTGATAGAGATAAATTAACATCAACATCGTCCAGTGGAAATTTTTCAGTGCCAAATTCCATAAGTGATTCTAGTAAAAATTTAAATTCATTAAAAAATGTTAAGCATACGATTAGTGGTAGTAGTTTAAGTGATGGAATTAAATCAAATAATTTAACAAGTAATAATAATAACAACAACAATAATAATAGCGCTAGTCAAAATCAATCAATTAATGAGACAAGTATTGAAACGTCCTTTAGCACGTCGAATTTTACAAATATCACTGCACAAGTGGGATCAATCGTCGAGCTCCCGTGTACAGTACACAATCTTGGAGACGGAACGGTGAGTTGACTTTCTTAATAAATTATTATCTAGGGGGACATTTAGTTGGCTAAAAGATTTTGGTTCTTTGTCTCATTTCTCATTAGAGGACATTCGAAAATTACGTTACGCTATGAATGAAAGGGGTTTGAAGAATTTGTGACAATTCAAATAAAATAACTCTTTCTGTGGAAATTTTGTAACAAGGTTGAGAAGGGGGTTCAAAATTAAGAAAAACGTGGTAAAAATAGCTTTTTGGGTTACGTAATTAACGAATGACTAACAAAAATTTGGTGACCACTTATATTTAATTTTGCATTTTTTATTTGAAATTTGTTGTCTCCGTTTGTTATACTATTGACAGATATAACATACCATTCGGGGGTACATCCAAAAATAAAGAAATTCTCCAGTGTGTGCCTAAGGATATATTAGATAATTTTTTATAATTTTTAAAATCTGGAAGTACCATGAGCTATCGATTCAAAATTCAAAAACAAAATTTAACGAGATGTCTTAATCTTAGACATCAGGAATTTTCAATCCTTTAATTTCGATATTAGGGGTCGTTCGCAAATTACGTCACGCTTTTAGGGGGGAGGAAGAATTTGTGACAGTCCATACAAAAGATTTTTTTTTCTTTGAAAATTTGTGACAAGGGGGGAGGGGGTCGAAAAAGTCGTTTTTTAGCGTGACGTAATTTGCGAACGACCCCTTATCAAGTAGCTTAATTTTGATGATACGATGAAAAACCATTGATGCATATGCTCACAACTAACTCCAATATTAAATTTACAAAATTATCACGTAATTTTAGCTCATTACATCCAATAAAAGTTTCCATCCCCCTTGACGTCAGCAAAATTTATTACACTTAACCTACTTTAACATTCCAATCATTTCACCTTCCGCTCTTATGCAAGAGGACATACAATCTATCATGCCACATAATAAACTTTTAAAACTGTTTAAATTATGCCTAAAGCCAATGATGATGATGATGGAGATGTTGTAGAATAACGTTGACGATGGATAATTGGAGTGAGATGGGAATAGTGGACGAAAAATGTAAATGTACTGAGGGGATTGTGGTTGGTAAAGAAGTTCAACAAGTTGTATTTGAAAATTTCTTACATCTTACTATGAACATGAACATAAAGACTTACTGCATAATATACAACATAGAAGGTTGTAACAGCAGCCAGTTCAGGCTAGTGCTCTTAAATTCCACAGTGGTAAAAAAGGAATGGGATGAAGTGGATTTATGACCATTTGCCCAATGGACTTGAGCATTATTTATTGATATCAGGAATTTACACAAACGACCTAAGGAACTTTTGAGTGAACTGTAATATATATTATGGCATTTTTTTCTCTCCTTTTCATGCTGCTGCCAATGGTCTTCCTCTACAAAAAAAAGAAAAACGTCTACAGTAAACATTCAGAGGCGACCAGAAGTCATTAGAAATTGAATGTGATTAGAGAGGAAATATTGATTCCAATTGAAATGAAATGGAAAACGTTAGAAGAAAATCAATTTCCGGGGATGAAAATCGTTGGCGGATAAATGATATTTTCTTCTGCATCATTGTGTGTTTTTGTGTGTGTGATTTAAGGCTTTGTGTGTCTGATTCTTTGCTATTTTTTTTGAGGGGAACGGAAATTTAATACGAAAAGAAAACAGTAAAAAAAGAGAGCATCCGAATGATTTCTGTGATATATAAAATAAATATTTATCAGAGGGTGGATGAATGAAAAATTAGCATAATGTCGATGATGGATTTTCGTTTGGATAAATTAAGTGATGACTTTTTAATGGTTTGGTGAATGCTTAAAGTTTTGGTCTTTTTTAAGAAATAAAAAGCGTTGAATTTATGGTATATTGTTTGCTTTTTATCTGTTGTCGATGCAGTGGCGTATTCAGGGTTTGTTTTCAAATGGATCCTCTACTGAAGGGTTATGGGGTCCGGACTCCCCCCCTCAAATAATTTTTTATAAAAAAATTAAAATATTTTCTGAGTACGCCCCTGTATAGTGTCGTTCACTTATAACGTTACAAATTGGGGGTGGTGGTTCTGAAGCTGGATGGCCATTAAACCCAAGAAAAATGTTTTACCGCTTTGTGAAAAGAAGGAAGAGTGTCAAAAACTTTTGATGGCCACCAAAAGTAAACAACTCACAAAGTTTTGGTTTTTTATTCAGAAAAATAAAATTTGTTGAAAGGAAAATTCATCGCCCCTGACAATTTCAGAAACAAAAACATCAAGCTGATTTTAAGTACTCAGTAATAAAATACAAGCATTTTGGATCACTAATTGGCTTGTTTGTACATAAAAACACAAAACTCCCAAAAGTAAATACGCCAAAATTCGGTACGCAAAATTATAACGAAAGCTTATTAAAAATATTTCCGCATTCAATTATTTTTACATTCGCCCACAACTATTCAGGAATCACAATTTATTTCGTGAATTCCAATATAGATATAAAGTCCCAATTTGATTTTGGATTTTGTTTGCAATCTTGTTTAATACAAGGGAAATTTTTTTCTCCAATTTATGAATTTTTGTTTGCTTACATTGAAAAATATGAATCATATTAACTTGTTGCTAATCAAAAATAATGTTCCAATTTGAAATTTTTCCGAAAATATATTTTTTGTAATTCAAAGAATGTTGTCATACAAATTGGAAACTGATTTACTTTTTCCCACATATAAATGAAGATTGAATGTATTCATATATCTGATCGATTCAATGCTCAAATGATGCAAATTTGTACTGAAATTCAATTACGATTCATACTTTCAAAATACCAATGTTATTTCACATATTATGTTTACCTTTTTTCACCTGAAGGAATTTCATTGTTACGATAACAACATGATACTTTTTAAAAAATAGGGTGTCATCTGTCTTGTTGGGAAAATCCGGAAAAGGATGTCTTAGTTATTGAGAAATTGTGGGGAAAATTCGAAGGAATGGGAAAAATATTTTCACAGAATTTTTTCTCATTCTTAAATTTTCATTTTTTTCTCTTGATTTATTTGAAAAGGCTCAATTTTTATTTGTCAATAAAATTCTCAGTAGGATAGGTTGAGAAAATAGGATAATAAAGCTACATAAATTCTAGGATTTTCAAGAGTTTGGAAAGAGTTTCTTGATATGAGGATTGTAAAACGGCATTTGAATAAGTCCGATAGCAACTTGCTGACGTCAATATCAACTCAATCTGGTGCTCTTCGACAGTTTGTAAAGCAAATTATTAATGAAACTACCTTTTTTTTAAATTATTAAAATTTTATTTATTAACACCTGCAATCGGACTAAAATTCCTAATTTTCAAGTTCTCGTTAATATTCAGCAGCCTTTACTATTTATCGGTACCAGCATACTCTGTTAAGAATGATTAACATCATAAATATCTCTACAATTATACCTTTTACCAGAGCATGAAGTCAAGTCAACTTGACTCGACTACATACAAGATTCGTGTCGATTTCGAGCTCTGCTGTTTATTCATTCTACAAAAACCTTCTACACCTGAATGCCCTACCAGCAACATCTTACACAAAATATACATTACATATAAAATATTTATAATCTTTTTCTTCTAATTTCCCAGAATGTAAATAAAGTCATATAATATTATTGGAATTGTCACATGAGAATTTATTGAACCGATTAAATATCGTTCCTTCCTCTGTCTAGATTGTTTACTTGACAAATGTTGTTAAAGTTCAAAGCAATAAACGAATTATGGATGAATAAAAAATATACAAAAATCGATTTTGCGGATTTCGTTTTCTTTTGCCGACAGTTTTTTGTGCGTTTTATGTTATTTTGTTAAATTGAGCTGGCTTTATGAGCAAAAAAACTTGAATAATGATCCATTTAAGATAAATTTATGAGCTTTAAATGAATATCTAGTGGGTGCCAAAAATATTATGCGAACGTAGGCTTAAAAAGTTTTTGAAATTTCCGCCATTTTTTTTAAATTAAGAAAAACACTTTTAGGTCCTAGCTTGATACTTTGTGATGCTCACAGAAAGTTTATTATTATTATTTATTTATTATTTTATTATTCAGCCTTTTTCTTAAATTGTGCGACAATGTTTCATATAAACCTTAAAGAGTTACAATTTTAACTTAACTTAACTTTCACTTAAGTTTATGAATAAGAGTCGACAAAATTGCATTTTAGCAATCAAATGGAGCTAAAATTCAAGATCAAAACATTCAAGTGATAACTCACATTTTCCCGCCAAAACATAAAATTGCAACCAACTTTTAATATCCAATAGGAAGCCAGAATCTCTCCTTGTCTTCATTAAATGAATCCTAACAAAGACTTCCCATTGAATGAACCAAAATAGACGGAAATTTTATGCTAATTAATCATACGGATGTAGAGCAGTAAGGGACTGAAATTTATTTAGAGAATAATAATCATTTTATGGAACGTAGACTCAAGGTTATTCAACTCACAATGACAATTGCTGGGGAAAATTTTCGTTACATAATTTATTAAGTGAATGTGATGAAAAACAGAAAATTTTAATGAAAGCTTTTTTTATGATTAAGTTTTTTAGAAAGTTTATGACTGCCTTCTGTCTCGTATTTTGAATCAGTAGAACTGCTTCTGATGATTATAATGGAAGAATTTAGTAGAATTAAATTTAAATTATTCTTTTATGCGGGTGTTTAGTGAGAGAATGTTATTATTAAAAATATTGTCTATGTTGATATTTAGTCATCTCATTTCTATGGTGTATGTACTTTGATAAAGAAACGTAGTCTAGGGAATTTTAATAAAAATATAAACTGAGTGAGTAGAAATTTCTAGGAACTGAAAAAAGATATTTTCATTCAAAAATGATGGAAATTTAAAAATAATTGTTAACGCGACAAAAAAGTCTCAAGTGTCACATAGCATCAGACAATGCCTTCTTTCAATTCATAAAAGTCATAAGTGAACGATGCCTTCCAATTTGTTTTGAATAGGTTCACTCGATGTTTGTAAGTGGGATGTAAACAAGAATTTTATATAAAAAAATATCAAAATTGATTGAAGACTTTCAAATTCTCAGAAGAACACTCCTCGGGAAAAAGTCGATTCCTTTCTTGAATTTTATTTGCTCAGCACAAACAGTTAAAAAGAAGAAGAAGTATGAAGAAGAAAAGTGAAATTAAATTTAGTTTCAATTTTTTCTTTCATCACTTCAACTGATTAAAATTCATATATTGTGCATGCATACATGATATGAAATTTATTTCAATCTACACGACATAAGGATTTTTTTGAGAAAGAGGAAAGAATCTCGTAAAAAAATCCCATCAAAGAATCACATTATGTTTTTTGCTCTATCCGACACTCAATAAATGACTCATCATTTTCATCCAATCCCTCATTCCATTCCGTAATGGGGTAAAACAAGTCAAATCCATCCTAAATCTCAAAAAATGTTTTCATTTTGAGGACAAAAAAAATTCTTTACAAGATTTAAAATTCTTTTAAAAGTCACAAGTTCACGTGCTGCCTGTACAGATTCTTTTCATTTCCTTCAAGAATTTTTTGTTTCTTTTTCTCCCTTTTCGTCTCCTTTCCTCTCCATGACATAACAACTTTTTGTTATTATGTGACACATTCATGAATAAATTTCATATAAACTCACTATGTCCTCAATTTCATCACAATTATTATAGTCATGCTGACATGTAGACGCTAAGGGAAAAGAAAAAAAGGGCATACATCAAAGCCTAAATCAAGTGACTGTAAATTTTTATTCAAATCGATTGGTTGAGCAATACTTGATAGAGCTTTTTTTAACAAAAAAAGAAAGGCACAGGAAATTAAGGTAGATGTGAAGGGTTTAGTAAATAGTTTTGAAAGTTGTAATGAATTCAGGATTTGAAGTTTAGAAGCGCTTTTATGGATTTTCAATTTTATTGGGTCTAAGTATTGTTAAACTGAAGTGTTATCCTAAGAACAGTGGCTCGTAGCCAGTAGATTCCCCTCTTTGGCGAAAAAAATATTAGGGTTTTTAATAAAGTATAAACCAGCATAAGCATTATTATACTAAGTGATCAATTCTAAGAAAATATATCCTTAGTTCCTCCAATCTATCAATTTTCGTACACAAAGTCCATAAAGCAGAAACAACAAGAAAATCAGGAAATTGAGAAAAGAATTGCGAAAAGCTTTTTAAGTCTTTATGGATTTCCAATAGAAATAGAATAACAAAAAAGAAAGGCGAGTGCACTCACATGTACCTAAATAGACATTTACTATGATTAAATAGTCGTGTTTATCATTCTGTCTCACTCCATTATCCAGCATCAAAACTAAATTTGTACACAGAAAAAACTGAAGTCGACACACACAAAAAAAGAGACAAAATCAATGAATTAATGAATTTCTTTCGTCTGCCAACAATGTCCCTCCTTTTTTATTTTTATGTCTCATCTTTTTTATGATCTACCCATTATATGTCACAATGTTGTATAACAGCAAAAAAAAGAGAATGAAAGAAAATTGCTGTAATTTTCAGGCAGCTGAGAATCAACACATAAAAAATGGATATACACATTTATATTATATTATCCCAACTTATCATCTCTATTTCTCTTTCTCTTTTTTCATATCTGTTCAAAGACCATCTCATGGATTCGAAGAAAGGACTATCACCTATTGACAGTTGGGTTAACAACATACAGCAGTGATGAAAGGTTTAGTGCTTTGCATTTAGAAGATTCTGAGGTAATTTTAATTTCCTATCAGGTATTCTCATTTTAATAATATCAATAATAATAAGAATAAAATTATCAACAGCTTTAGGATATTTATGAGAAGGTAGCAACAAAATTATCCAAAATACGGTTTCATACAATAAAATTACAATTTTTTTCATCTCAATTTTTTTGGGGTCGATGTTTGTGAAAGAATTGTTCTTAGTAGCTCATTTTGGCTTGTTGACTAGGTACCATCTCCATTAGAATATAGATGAAAACAAAGCTCACAACTTCAGAATGCTCAACTGCCTAAATTCAAAATTTAAAAAAAATTTAAAATTAAAATGACCGTTAAATTTGAACACTTATTAATCCCTCAAAAATTTTCCATTAAATTAACTTATCAAATCATACAAAATGCTTTCAATTCGCCCAATTAAGCACTAACTTGTATATTAATTTCACCAAAAAAAGGAAAATGATCCCAAACACCTTTCCTTTTTTCATTCTGACTAAAAAAGGGTTTAAATGAGGGTGCAAGAACGCTAATAATTTATTTCAATCCTCCTCCTCTTTTATTACGCATTAAGGAGATTTCTTCAGGATTTTCAATTTCCTTTTTTCTATTCAATACCGATGAAAATTCCTAGGCTTCCTCGACGAAGATTTTTTTTTTCATTCGTTGAACACTCTTATTTAACTTTGAACATTAATGGGTCTTGTGTTGACTTTGGACAGAATTTTCAATGTAAACTTTTTTTGAGTACCTTTCGAGACTGAAGCTTGAGGAAAATTTTAATACTAAAACTTGGATAATTAATTACATACCTTTTTACCATTAATCCTTTTGTCTTAATCTTTTATTTGAGTAAAACCGCGAACAAAAGCTTACTTAAAATTGTTTTCGGTCATCAAACTTTTCCCTGATTGCATTTTATTGAACTTGATAGACAAAAAGGAGAAATTTTCTCTTCTTCATCGTCTGTAAAGTTATCGACGGATATTTGATGAATTGAAAGGAAAATTTATTGATAAAAGAACTGAATTAATAAAATAATTCAAGAAATTGTACAAAAATTTAGAGAATGTGAACTTAAAGAGTTTACAAATTTTAAGTTCATGAAAAGAATACTTAAGGATTCGATAACTTATACTGCAATAGTTTTATTGAAGCTTGTTTGAGTACTTGGAAATTGTAATGCTAAAAGATAAAAGCTTTTAAGCTTTGGCTTAAAAGGTTCGAGTCTCGGCAAGGTCACTTAACTCTCTTCCAAATCATATGTATTTTACATGAGCTATGAGTGATAAGGTTGTTGATATCCATACTTATTATTGCCAAACGCTAGACAAGAAGCTATGGATCCTTGCGATCTGAAAAATAATTTTTTTGTAGCTTTTAGCTATGTGCTTAACATAATTATGTGACTGATTTAGTACGAACTTGTATTTTGAATTATTTTCTTTAGAAATTTTAAGATGAAATAATCTATTTTTAAGATAGATCAGACGTTGTGATAAAAATTAGAATTAGTACAATATTTTCAAAAAAAAAATCTTTTTTTGAAATAAAAGTAAAAATGTTAACCAGGTACAGAAATGAATGTTTAAGTTATTATGTTAACTATGAATTTCTAAAGCAGGGTCTGGACCCTCCTGGCTACGCCCCTGATTTGTACTATAAAATAGTAATTACGTAACACTTAGGTGACCGAATTCGAATTTGAGGTTGCCACACTCTGATTAAATTATTCCGATTTTCTCAGAAAATTTGTTACAGAGAGGGAGGGAGGGGTCAAAAATGGCCATCTTTAGTATTACCGTAATATCCAAATGACCCTGAAGCTCTTTATCTAAGGATTAAAGCATTTTTACACCGATAAATATTTATGTAGGAAATTACAACTAAAGCTGTTGAGTTATGTTTTTAATTTCGTCGATTATTTTGAATTTTTCTCTGAAAAGCTCTTTAATTATTCATTAAAAATATCTTTAATAAGAGCGTGTCTTTAAATCATTTTCTTTCTAAACGGTTCTTGTTCAATGAAATTTTACGACCCTTTATTTCTCGATCGAAAATTTTTATATGAAAGAAAAATCTATTGAAAACTAAATAAGAGAGTGTCGGAGAAAAATTCAATTAATATTTGAAAAATCCAATCGAGCTTAAGTCTTTATTTTATGTATTAAAAATCCAATATATTGGAAATATTTTTATGTCACATCTCACCTGCATTCTATTACAGGATTGGCCATTAAAAATAAAATATGTTCAGCTTAGAGATGCTGGATTATATGAGTGTGTGGTTAGTATCGTCCAATATGTGTCTGCATCTAATTTTTGAGCAAATTAAATTCTCTAATTGAATTTTTCCTTCTTTCAATTTCTACTCAATGTGTAGGTGACGAAACATCCATCAATATCCATTTTTATACAGCTCAACGTTGTTGGTGAGTCACGCTTGTAGCAAATTCTTTTATTTTTCTCCTATTCTGCTCAAATCCAATTTTGTCCATCTTTTATTTTCCTCAGTACATGCTAACCTTTTTTACAGTTGACTAATTTGAATTTTTTCCTCATTCTTTTCATTTCCTTTATTCCATGTATGACATCCGAACTTTTAAAACGTATAACGTGAAAAAAAAATTCATGCCACCATCAAACGCATTTATTTACAGAGGCCCGTGCGGAAATCAGTGGACCGTCGGAAAAATATCTAAAGCCTGGATCCGTACTACGATTGACATGTCGAGTGGTCGAAAATATCGAGAATCCATTATATATTTTCTGGTATCACAATAATCGAATGATAAATTACGATACACATCGTGGCGTAAACGTATCGACGGAATCAGGTATGTCATGCATTATGATTGACACTCGTTTGAGGAAATTTTGAATTTGAATCGCAATTTTTGGCTTCATTAACTTGGATGAATTTTCATTTGAATAGTTTTGTTACCGAATGGATTTTGTGGAATTTTTATTACAAATTTTTCTGAATGTAGCAAAAAAAAATTTTTCACAGTATTGCTTCAAAGCCATACAAAAATACCTAAATTTTTTTAAAATTCCTAAATGCTCATTTAATTAACACTTTTAATGTTCATCCATACAGACAACAGATATTCAGAGCTACAAATATCACAGACAACAACTAGTCATTCTGGGAATTATTCATGTGTTACTAACAATGCCGTCTCATCTAGTACATTGGTGCATATTTTCAATGGTAAGTCTTGTCTATCATCTGAATACTTTTTCATTGCTGAAAAATGAATGTGAGAATGAGGCAATGAAATTCGATAGCAATTTTTTATGCAAATGCTAGACTCATCAGAATTTGATTTACATCATTGAAACAGAGTGAATTGATTTGGAATGAAAGATGTTACAAATTGTAGTAATCAAAAGGAATTTCAATAGTTTGTAATTTTTTGCATTTGAAGGCACAAAGCTTCGCTTCAATGGTGTCCAAATAGAGTGGAATCTGAGATATCGAACAATATGTTAGACAATCTGTCAGTACAAGATTAAAGCCTTTGTAACCGAGTAGCTAGACAATAAACTGGATATCTGTTTCACTCTTTTTGTGAGTACGTGGGTTTGATTCTTACCAGAAGCCGATTTCTCAACCATTACATATGGAGTGTTGCTGTCCGTACAATGCTCACGACATTACAGATTTACACGATTGAAATTGATTCTTGATCGAAAAAACTTTTAACTTTTGAAGTTTCACATGGAATTTTTTTTATTATTTCAATAAATTCATGAACAAAAGCTCCCTTGTCGCATCCATCAAATGATATTTTTTCTCACACTGCACTGGCTTATGATTAATCATAAATGATTGTACAGCAACACCCATGCTGTGTAAAATTAATTTCCAATCTATCAATAAACGACCAATAATATCAAATTAATTGCATTAACTTTATTGCCTCATTCATCGCACCATATTTTTTTTGTACATGTCTGCTTATTGTTCCAATCAATTTAATTTCATTTTACTTATTTTTTCTATTGTTTCATGCTCTTCCTCAACTAGGTGAAAATCCTGCTGAGTTATTGCGAGATTATGGAATAGCTATAAGCCCATCAACAACATTAATGTTATCTTTATTGTTAACTATAGTGACATATCAAATCTTTTGTTTATGTTCTTTGTAAAAGATGTGGAACGTCCTGCCATATACAATATAATACCCATATACATCCTTATAGACATGAGCACTCATCAAATTCGCATATGATAGGAACTGAAAAGCGAATAGAGTGAAACAAAAAAGGACGAAAAAACCGAGAACGAGATGTAAAGGAAACGATGGAGAATGTATTTTAGTATGGGAGATAGATAGATCTACTGAAAGTCCCCAATCATTAAATAATTTATTACTTTGTTTTGAGTGGCACATAAAAGGAATGGATTGTGTTAAATGGCCAGTGAATTGCTTTCGGTGGATATGGCGCATTTTTGTGAACTTTTTGATTATTCTTGGCGCTTTTCTAAAAGATGAAAGGTTAAGGCTTATAAATTTTAAGATCATAATAGTTATTTCCGCCATTTTTAAGTTTTTTTTAAGTTCTCTGAAACAGATTTTAAGTCGTATGTAAAATTTCAAGAGACCTCATCCATGAGACCTCGGGTCGAATTGTTTTCAGTGTAAAATCAACTCTTCAATCAATTTATCAATCCCTTTTTATATGCAATATCAATCTAAATGAAAACCAAACTCATTCAAAAGTTTCACAAAGTACATTCTAATTTCAACCAACACAACTGATCTCGTCAGCCATATAACCACCCATTCTGCACATTCTCAAGCTTCCTTTAAAAATCATCACCATTAAAGAAAGGAACGGAGAGGAAAAAGGCGACATTGGCATCATTGAACACGACACTAAATTGTTATGTATGAGATACCCATTGTGAGGTGATGGAAAGATTGAGAGACTAAATGTACAGTTATTGTGGTGCTTTCATGCTCTTTTGCCAATGATATAGACATTTATAGGCGATTATATTGAGTCTTTCGTAAACGTAAATGTGCAATTTCCTGAAACAAAATGCCTTTTTATATTTATTGTTTATGGAGCAGACATCAACGGCTAGTATAATACGATATGAGCACCTCTGAATTGGTTTCGGGTGATTATGTTGAAATTTTATATCATTGCTGTTTTTGCGATGCTAATTTTTATGATTTATTGACACTTTATGGGATTGAAGAGGAAACATTCAATGATTTTTATGGCAGCCTTAAAGTAGCAGCTTTAATGATCGAAAAAATAAAGAATCCTCAAAACTCAATTTTCCTCTCAACATGACCATCATTAACCCATTTATTCATGACAATATGTCCTTAACCCTCATAACGCAGTGTACTCTCTAAACAGCAGTAAGGACATGACAAACAAATATTTAATTTTCTCCATACAATACCAAAAATATGCCATTAATCATACATAAAAAAACAAAATATGATCATTGACATAGAAGCACAAGAAGATTGTCGCTGGAGCATCTAAAAGGCCAATACATGTTGCTCATTAAAAGCATATGTCAAGCCACAGACCAATACATGTTGCACAAAATAAGCCAAATTTAATAGTCTAATTGAATTGAGAGAAAAACAATACAAATAAAGGAAACGGAAGTATTTTTTAAGTGAGGCAGATTGTTTCAGCTGTTGGTGGTTGAGTTGGTTAAAGGAATTGAATTTATGTTCCTTCTAATTGACTGGTAGAGATGCGAGAAGTTAATTAGCTTGAACAAAGGATTTAATTTTCAGAAATTTCATATTTTTATGAATTTAAAATTTCATATTTTTGTGAATTTAAAATTTCATATTTTTGTGAATTTAAAATTTCATATTTTTGTGAATTTAAAATTTCATATTTTTGTGAATTTAAAATTTCATGTTTTTGTGAATTTAAAATTTTAAATTTTTGTGAATTTAAATTTTTTCTTCTATTTTTGCGAATTTAAATTTTTTTTCTATTTTTGTGAATTTAAATTTTCAAAATAATTGATTTGAAATTGATTTTAAAACTTCAAAAATAATAACAAATAGCGTCTTTTATTTATAATGTAGTCCTTTATGTGCCAATCCAACAAATAAATTATATTTTTTAACTCTCAAAAAAAATGTATCAAAAATTTCAACCGCAAAATTATAAAGAACATGACAAAGTGACGATGATAAATTATTTGCACAGAAACTACAGTTAAACATAAAAAATTCATGTTTGTATCATAGTAGTAAATAATAATTCAGAGATTATTCATATACAATTTGTGAAGTTGAATATGCAAAGCTTATGATTGAACATTATTCAATTTTAAACTTTTGATAAGCTTCTTGGATTTTAAGCATATGGAATATGTTGGTAATTAAAATATGACAACAAAAGAGTTTTTAAACTTGTCAATGAAAGTTTTTTAATTTTTTTTTGTGGAATGGAATGACATTTTAGAAGATTGACACTTTTTAATTAAATTTAATGTAAAAGTAAATTTGATGTTAATTTGTTTAGTTTCGGAACTTTTGTGTTTTTAATGGGAAAATAAAATTTTGCATGTTTGATTGAAGCTAAATAATGTAAAATTCACATGGAATTTTTGAGAAAATAATTAATTCACTTATTTATTTAACTTTTATCAAAGATGCTTATTTAAAAAAGTTTTCATACCAAAAAAATAAAAAAGTTCTCAAATTTAATTTTTACATACATTGGCAAAAGAATAACGGAAAACTATAATGAATTACGTTATAGTTTTCAGTTATTCTTCTTCCAATATATGTTAATATTCAGAGTCCTTCCAAATGTGCATTAGTTGTTTTTAGTCTAACACAAATTACAATGTAAATTTATTCACAAAATTTTCAAGTTCTGAAAAGGACATCAAAGAATAAACAACAAAATTACATTTTACTCTATCAGAAGCATTTGCTTCGAGTAAAAAATCCACCAACAATAACTACAAAAAAATCTAAAAAGAAGCTTAAAATATTCAACTTCACAAATAAGCAGAAAAATAAAACTTTACGATATGAAATAAAATAAAATTAATATTTTAACATCATAAAGTCCTTTTTTGTTACCAAAAAAATGAAATTAAATTAATAAAAAAATGTAAAACCCTTAAAAACAGAATTTTTGTAAATAATATGTCGAGATATTAAGAAAAATTAGGTTATTGTAATAAAAAATGGAAATAAGAAAAATTGGACAAAAAACCATTTTTGTTTTATTTAATTTTGGTGATATTTTTTTGTAAATAAAAGGATTTTTTGGGCTGGCAATTTAATCATGTTATCAATCACAAATTATAAAAGGATCGAAAAATATTTATTCATCGCATCATTATCAATAACATATTGGAACTTCCAAGCGATGATAAGTTGTCTCCATCTCGAGGCGTATTTACGCCCCTGACTGAAGGATTCTAACCTCAAAATCTTGTACATATCTCTGATTCTGAAGAGTTCAGTGCAAATCAGAAATTTAGCAAAGCTATGCTTTAATTTTCATTCTCAAAAAATCATTCCATATGATCACCCCTTTGCAATATAAATCTATCTTTAAAACACATCGAGCATATTATGCTCCATCAATTGAAAACCATCGTCATCATCATCCTCATCACCATCAATATTTTCCCTCTAATTTCACATACACAATTATGTATATATAATCTTATGTATGTTAAATGGCATTTCTGTCGATCTGAGACGAGAATGGAAAGACGAAGGGGATTCTAGATGGATGGCAAAATTTATTATTTCACATCTTCATGACTGTGCGGTAGATGAATTTTTTTTTGTTCATGTTTGCTTTTCTCGCTCAACGAATTTTCCATTTTGCGATGGATATGAAATGGTTGAGTTATGAGATAAATTGCTGAGTGGACTGTGGCGCATTTTTGGTGGTTCAAATTAAAATTTAGGATCTTAAGTGGACATTTGAAATGAGATCAAATTAAGTGAGTTTTTTAATAACTTTTCCAATGAATGGTTCATAATTTCTCATTTTCAAAACAAACAAAAATTATTTTGTTTTATTTATTTCAAAATCTTAGATTTAAAATCCGAACATAATAAGTGAATAATCTTTTATGAATTTTCAGATTTTTTTAACACCTTTATTTTCCATCTAGTGTAATTTGATCAGATGTCAGATTCAGATTATTAACAAGGCCTTGTTTAATTGTGTTTAGGTAGCTGTGGCAAATATACCAGAGATGTTGCCTGGTTTCAGCTAGAATTACAGACACAGGCAGCTTTTCTTGTTCGATGCACCCAAGGACTATAATCTAGGGTGTATACCCAAGGGTATACCTGGGATTCACTCTGACTTAAATTTTGTCAGATTACAGTTTTATCACTGATATCAAACCTACTGAATACCATTAAATGGATTTTTATTTTGAATACACCCATCCTTATGGAATAAGACAAAGGTCATCAAGAACACCTACTCATCAGCATCCATTCATTTTAAAAAAGGTGCTAAAAAATCTTTTCTCGTTACATTTTTCGTCTCTATTTTTATTTCATTCTTCTGACTCCACACAACCAGTTATGGCAAAGAAATTAAATACATATTTACTGTAAAAAAATCTCTACCTATTTTGAAAGCAACAGAAGCTGATGCAAACACAGAGAATAAGAGAGAAAGAAAGAAGCGAGTGGTAGAAAAATTGTTGAAAATGTGGGAAAGTGGAAAATTGCGGTACATACAACCCAAAATAATAAAGAAGAAGGGAAAAATAGGAAAAAATGTAATTTTTCCGTTTACTTCCCTTTTTAACATCCTCAATTCGAGCGAAAATTCTAAATTGTTGAGTCGTTTCACTCTTTCTAGCGCAAAATTTTATTTTTTTTATGAAAAAAATGAACCTATTTTCACATTTGCCAACTGTTATTGGCTTTTTGTTATCAGTGATTATTTGTGATAAACAACCTCCTCCAAAAATTCTCGCTACTTTTTGGAAGCGAAGAAAAAAGTTTTTGGCTTTCGACTTGAGTTTAAAATTTTCTGGGTGTGGTAAATTTTATAAATTTTCTGAGATTTTGAAGAAAAAAATTTTGAATTTTTTTTATATATTTTTGCAGATTTTAGCAACATTATGTAGAATGACCAGCTAATTTACATGAAAAAATGGAAAATTTTCAAAATTTTGTCATACTCCAGAAGCCTTGTCCTGATTATTTATTAATACAACTTACTCGCACCTGCTAATGACATCACCAATAATAACACTGATGTATGTGATAACACTGATGACAATAATATAACTGACGTAAAATAGCACACATTAGTAGAATGACTGCTCACATTTGATTCAAAAAAAAAGTTCCAACTGAGTTTGCACCCATGGCGAAAATAACACAAATTTATCCATAACTCAACCCAAAGTTACAGTCTCTTGGTGAGTGGGAAAATATTATGGTTAGAGAAATCTTTAAAAATAGAAGAAGAAAAAGAAGAAAAATGAATTTAAGGCATAGCTAAAAGAATATAAAGAGTAGAATAAGAAAAGATGAGAATTCTCTTCAGAGAAAACATCCGTAATTTTCCCTAAAGATGCCCTGGGTTGAATGGCAAATATAACCAGCAAGAAAGAAGAAAGAAATGAAAAACGTGAGCAACAGAAGATGGAGAAGGAATGGAAAAAATATGTATAAAATGTAAATTGTTCACATGATTTATTATTTCCTTTCCATTGCTTACCACCATTGGCTTTTTCATCTACCTATGTATTGAATTGATAGCATATTTTGCTCTAGAAATTCAATATTATACATTTATGGTGTACATACCATAATGGCTTTGAAAAAGAATGTTCTTCTTCAATTTTATGGCAGTTTTAGAGCGGTATATCGTCGATTGTTGGTTTCACTATCTGCTTTAACATAATAATTTATCAAATAATTTGAAATTTTCGTCATGAATAAAATTAGAACAATAAAAGAAAATAATATAAATTCACATTTTTTACAATCTGCAGCTTCACTTTTGGCATTTTCACTTCTCAATATTCAGCATGAAGGTGTTGTTGCTATTACTGCTTTGTTATTGAAGAGGCTTAACTCACAGCGATAATGGTACACTCATTGTTAACAACATTTGATTTTTTTTTATTATTGAATGTTGCAACTCACTATAGGAAATGTTTTAAAATAAAAGAAACGAAATAACAATGAAAGTTTTTTATTTTTTTGTAATGTGAAATATGCGATTACGGGTTGAATAAAGAAAGCATCTAAAAGAGGAATAGTTTATAAATGACGTCAATCTAAAAACTGGATTATCAGAGTCCTCTAATACTCAGTAATCAAGATTTCAAATTGCTAAAATCGCTGGTTAGACCATGAAATCCACTCATCAATGAATGACTTTATAATTGTTTATAAAAATCACGAATCCAGTTTATGACTGCATCTGCATTATTAGTTGACATTTTATTTATTTCCACGTTGAACAATGTCATTGTCTCACTTAAAATGGTATTTTTTTATACAATATGTTGTTGACATATTTTAATGTAATTCACAGTGGTGCAATAGAACCATACAAAAAATTTGAAACTTCTCCCCTCAAAAAATTTCTGGCTACGCCGCTGAATAAAACTTTTAAAATTATCCTTAAGAGTCCACTTGCAAGCATAAAATAATGCATGTATTGCGCATGCATTTGAATGGCATTTAGAAAAATATGAATACCCACTTAAAAAGTGTTCACATTTCAACTCGAGGGCTTTTTAAACCTTGAAATTTATGAATATGATTATGGGGATTTTCAAAATTTTTGCATGGAAAATTATATAGGGTGATTTTCTGGATTCTTTTCTTAGAATTTACTAAAATGTCTAGTACTGGGAGTGATGAAATCTCATTAAATTTTGATTGTAGTATGCTTTTTCTGTGTTATTAATCCAAATTAAAATTTTAATCAAATTTTAAAATTTTATGGTCAAATCAACAAACATACATATGAACCGTAGCTAAATTCTTCCTTGTTCTCTGCAACTTTCAATCTTTTCCACAACTATACACAGTCAATACAAAAAATAGAATCAAAAATACCACATCTAGTTTGTAATACAGTAAAAACCACAAATCATAACAAGTTTCGAGACAGTCTTGTTAAAAGAGTAAATAATAGCAAACAACACTTCTGTAAGTATAAACCGTACAGGAGCTAGCTCCACTTTTACTCCTCCCTATTTTACAAGAACATGTTCAAGGGTTCATTATTTCAGAAAATAGAGAATGGAAGAATGAATGGAGAAATTCTCTGTGTTATCATCGTTTGCTATTTGTATGATATTTGAACGTGAAGAATAATTGAACTGAAAAAAAGATTCTCAAAGGTACTCGAGTTCTGTCGAGTGAATAAGAACGAGTTGAGGATAAAAAAGGTCAACTGACAAGATTGTGAATTGTTGTGGTTCGAGGTGATATACTCTTCAATTGCAGATCAAACACTTTTCACTCTTGAAAGGAGTTGATGAAGAAGAAGTTGATGATTTGGTTTTCTGCTTTGCTTTAATTTTGAATGCAATTTCTATTTGAATTTGGTTTAGCTCATTAAGACAAGTGATAAAATTCGTTGATATTATTGTTTATATAAACTGATTGTACATCGTCAATGTAACTGATGAGTTGGATCATTAAGTATATTAAAGAGTAACTATTCAAATGAGAAATTGTTTTCAATTTCATATCACTGAATTTTACTGATCCACTTAAAAAGACTTTAATCTTTAGTTTAGGTTCACAAACATTATGAGTAATATTTCAAACTTTTGTGAAAAGAAAATATTCTCACCAAAATAAAAATTCTGATAAAAATCCAATTCCGATAAAAGTTGATTGATCATGTTAATGTTATTATCAATGTTTTAAAAAAGGCAGAACTTGCTGGTGTCATCAATATTCTTGTCAAATTTCTGTGTCAGTTCGTTCGTGTCTTTTGAGTGTTTAGGATCTAAAAAAATAAAGTTTAAGAAAAAATGAAATTGATACAAATTTTATTCATTTTTGCTGCTGTTGGAGGTGATTTAAAAATAAAATTTAAATTATGAACCGAAAAAGTTACGTTTGAAAATTTTACAGTGTCATTTCAACAATCAAATCGATGCTTTTCCTGCACAAACTGTGGGCCAACTTCAGAATGGACTAGAAGAGACTGCCGATCAGGAGAAGATGATGATGAAAATGTTGGTCCACCAACACCTCCCACTTCTCCATTAGGATTTTCTGCCAAAAATGTGTCAATTGATGGATTCTTTCCAATTACTCCGATGAATAATACAAACATCAATAACACAGGAACTACACCAATAGTTGAAAATACACAAGCTCAATTTTCATGCTTTACAACAATTCTTGATGGTAAGAATTTTGAAATTTCTTCCAAGTCTGTGTTAATAATTTTTAATACTGTAGTGTAAAATGTTATTATATTTTCAAAGTTGTCTAAAATTTTGTTCTTGGCTATAATCATACGTGTATCCAAAAAGTGTTTTGGGGACCCAAACATTTTTTTTGCATTGGTTCGGAAATTTTTGGAAAAATTTCGTATTATTTTCATATGGGTGCATAAGAATAGATCTAGAAAAAATCGAGCAATATGTCATCCTGATTAGCTTGGCCTGACTTGACCATCCATGTTTGACTGAAATTTGAGACTTATTTCTGCTATAGATTTCTAGTGCCTTGACTAAAAATATTGACTCGACAGATCGACTGCTTTAAACTACTTGAAACCCATTGTTTCATTTGGTGCCCAAAACTAGCATTTTTTCTTCATGTGTATAAGCTTTCTTAACGTTCATAACACAACTTTAGATTAAAAATAATTCAGTAATTCACATTTTTTTTTGTCTTTTTAAATTTAGTTGCTGGAAGTTTGCGAACAGATCGTGGCTGTATTGCCAGAGGGGAAACAACATGTATTACAGTCAGTGGAAACAATAGGATTGCGAATTGCTTCATATGTGATTCTGATTTTTGCAACAGTGGAAGTGGTCAATTAGTGTACTCGTTAATCCTCGTTGCTGCTTTTTATGTAGTTTGGAATATTTTATCGTAATTAGTGAACAGTTTTTAAAATACCAAAAAAAAAGCTTGTAAATTGTTTTTAAACATTAATCGGATTTTGTGGATTTATTTGTGGCTATTCAACAGTATTACTAGAAAATAGTTTACATAAAATTAAGCCAACATCAATCAACTGTATTTATAAAATAATGTTATGTGATACTGATATAATTTGAAATTTTATTCATGTGCACTATTACGATAATAAATAATAATTTCAAATGAATTGAACAAAAATAATTTTTTTCTATACTTTCAATACACGAAAATGAACATTGAGTATGCATTGAAAAAAATGTTGATAGAGACTTTTCGGAGATATGATGGATGGGTTTGAAATGTTATCGATAAAATGTATCGTATTTTAAATTAAATTGAGCATTGGATTTGATTTATTTTCGTAGTTATTTATATGTTTTTGAAGCAACAAAATTTAGCAAGAAGCAATTAGTTGCTGTTCAGCTTTGATTGAGAGTTTTTTTTTGATTTTATGGAAAAATTGTGAATATGAACAATCACGAATGAATAAATAAGAGAATTAAAAATATATGTAGATTTTTAGCGCATTTTTGAAACTTGTTTTAAAAAGGTAGCTTAATAATGCACTTTGTCTGGTCGGTCGGTCGGTCGGTCGGTCGGTCGGAGCACATTAAAAACTTTTTATCTAGACATCGTAGAGAGCTCTAGTTTTTTGCATTAGCTCCGTGCCATCGAGTTATTGGCCCCCCGGACAGTTAAAAATCTCAAAACCAACGCTAAATACTATAATTAATGATTTTTTGTTTTTATTACGGTGTAACCTGTCAAAATTTGATTTTACCTCTATAATTTCACCATTACCTCTATAATTTCAAATTTTTTTTAGCCGTTAGAAAATTTGAAATTCCAAAAACCGTTAAATGACCAACCATTTTAATATATGAAATTTCACCGCAAAATTGTTAATTACACTATAATTAATGGTTTTCAAGTGCATTTACGCGAGAAATTTTCAAATATATTTTGACCGTTAGAAAATTTGAATTTTAAAAAACCGTTAAATAACAAACCATTTTAATATATGAAAAATCTCCACAAAATTATTAATTATACTATAATTAATGATTTGTAAGCGTAATAAAAACGCGGGAAATTTTCAAATATAGTTTGGCAGTTAAAATTTGAATTCCAAAAACCGTTAAATGACCAACCATTTTAATATATGAAATTTCACCACAAAATTGTTAATTACACTATAATTAATGGTTTTCAAGTGCATTTACGCGGGAAATTTTCAAATATATTTTGATCGTTAGAAAATTTGAATGTCAAAAAACCGTTATAAAGCCGTCGAATTTATTTAAGTCACAAAATATTCATGATTGACTTATTTAATATGCAGTACTTTGCTAATCAAATACTGATCGCTAACACAAAAATGCGCTGAAGTCCCTCGATCTATAACACGAGGACTTTCTTTAAATTTTTTTGTTTAATTATTAATAAATTTTATTTTTAGTTGGACACGGATATACTTTGTAAAGTTTCAAATTTACATTGTTGCTTGTGTTGCACCATAAATTTTATTTTAGGTTGAATATGGACCTGGGGGAAATTTTCTATTCATGAGTTTTGGAATAGTTTTTGCTGGTAAAATTGATACAGCGTAGGCAAAATGAGGATTAAATTTTTTTGTCTAAATTTTGAGAGTTTTTTTCTCAAAAGATCCTAGAAAATTAAATAAAATGTTATCAAAGATTCTCAAACTCTTCTTCTTACTTGTGATGAATTTCTCGAACCTTTTGCATTACCGATAAATTTTCATAGTCAATTTCAGTATCCAAAATTACAAAACTACTTTCATATCTCAATTTGTGTTTGTCTAACTCAAATACAATGCTCAGGGGCATACCCAAGATTTTTTCGAGAAGGGATTTTCAGATTTTTTGTATGAAAAAAATTAAACCAGAATTTTTTTTGAATTCCCCCCCCCCCTCCCAAAGGCCCTAGCAAATTGAAAACTTTTTTGCTGAGGAGGGAGATTTGTCCCCCTCATCCCCCCTGGCTACGCGCTTGTCAATACTACATTACATGTTATCAATTTTAAAACTGTCAATCACCAACTAATGATAAAATTTACTAAAGGCATCAATCACCTATCTTAATTCGTAACAAATATTTTAATGTAAACACGTAAATTCTGTAGAATTAATTTTTTTTGTTGAGTTAGGAATGTAAATGATTCAATGTTTCGTGCGAAAACTATTCATCATACAAATTAGATAAGATTAGGAAATATAAATTTATTAGTTGACGAAAATGTCAAGGTAAACGGAAGCGCGTGAGGTGAAACGTAATTGAATTCTGAAAATGTCAAAATTGTTTAAATTATTGAAAAATCGATTTATTGGTTATCAATTTTTTTATTCAAAATAGATTATGTTTTTAAATTTTTAAATAAAAAGACGAGACTAAAGTACGGGATCTATCCGTTCGTCTGTTTGGTATCCGTTGGGGTCAGTTGGTGTGTGAACAGTGATTAAATAATTTTTACATAAAGCATTTTAATTTGATATTGATTTTAATACGACTCATTGTAGCAGAAATGTTAAAAACAAATCAGACAATAAAATTTCTCAACAGCATCATAAAAGTTTAAACAAAACTTAGTTAGTAAAACTTCCAAACTTCTCTGTAGTTTATTGAATAACATAAACATTAATAAAAGTAAACTGATAAAAAGCAAGCGGAGAGATAATTAATTGTGTGTAATTATTTACATAACGACATTTAATGACGACAATTTATGCTGCTGAAATTTTCTTTTGTGATTTCAATTCAGAAAGTTTACTGTTGTTATGAACTTGCTTGCTTAAAATATAAGAGTTGAAACTATTATCTGGTTTTTCATGTTTTTCAACCTTTTCGTATTCACTCCGTATTTAAAAAATTCAAATTTTTGACAAGGGTGCAGGAATGATCAAAAGTCCCCAAAAGTCAATTGACGCACCCTCGATTTTTTACTATAATACAGTCATAACTGCTCAGATGTATGGACCATCACAGATCAGAGATTTTTGAGAAGAACTGACGGTATCTCACCCAGACGAAGGAGGAGGGTGTTTAGGAGCTTAGGTCAGTCTAGGAAAAATCAAGAGTCTGTCTGAAAGTGTCCAGCAGGCGCGTAGCCAGGAGGCTCTTGTCCCCCTACGAAAAAATTTGAATCGCAGCGAGAGCACGGCTAAAATTTTTTCGAAGGGGGACAACACCCTCCTGGCTACGCCACTGGTGTCCAGATTACATAACGTCGTAGTCAAGGCATCATCGCTTACCTTATCTAGACAAACACACGAGTATCATGTATGATCATCTTAAATACTATTAAATTCACGGTGTGGATAGATGATTAAAAGTCTTCGAAACTTTACAATAAATTTTTTCTTCCCATTACTACACAAACTTCTCTTATTATACTATAATTAACTTTTTCTTTCTTCGAGAACTGAACAAATTACAAAGTTACAGTTTTTCTCTTCCATTTCTTTATAAATTTTTTAATTCGCGGGGCTGTTTTGCAATTTTTTTTATGCACAACAATTCTTACTTGACGTAAACTTTTAATTAATTTTTTTCTGTTCCCTTCTCCTCCTTCTTTTTGGTTGAGCTGCAAACTTTCTCTCTGTATGAAATGAATTTTTCATGCAAATATGAATTCTGAACCTGAATTGAGTTTATATTTTGCTCTTAGTCTTGCTGGTTTCTTATTGTTTTTGTGCTCCCTTGTAAACTTGAATTAATTAGAGATTGTTGCTGCGAGTAATTTGAACTTTTTTCATCTCTACTAATAATAATCTCTTTTACAATTTCAGCTTTTTTTCCTTTTGCCTTTGTTTATAGGAAATGAATAAAAATAGTAAGTGACAATTTCTTTTGAAAAGTTCAATAAAGGCGCATTGAGCGCATTGCGTTCATGTTGTAGGATTTTTTATTTGAGAATCATCAAGTTTTGAGGATTACTTGTCACCTCTAGCCAGTCATTATTAGTGGAAGATATCCTTATTTTTCAAGTAATGTTATATATAATTGCCTTGGAAGTCTCAGACTAATTAGATTTAATTGACTAATTTGTTGAGAAAACTCGAAGGGACAGCAGTCATTTCTAGGGCTACCGGAGTATCCCACCTACCCTACTCACTTAACCTAGGGTATCCTAGTGTATGATAGGTGGGGTATTTTAGGGTAGAGTAGATGTGATACTGGAAGAATAGCCCTAGAAACCGGCTCCAGACGTCTGCAGACTCTACGTCAAAATATGAATTAATCACTCGGCCATGGATGACTGTTTCCTACATTGACTTGAAATCCTAGATCCTCAATTTAAATTACTATTACTCTATTTTTAAAAAAATTGATTCGAGTTTCAAATTGCGGTTAGTATAACGTAGATAATGCTTATCATAATAAATCCACAGCTTAAATCCAAAAAACCTGTTTCTGTGGCAAATCCAAAAAACCACAAATCACAATCCTGATAATTGAATAATTTTTGTGGACATTTTGATCCCACGCTTGGACAAACCAAATCTAGGAAAATTTATTTTCATTTTTTCTTCCTCAGATTGCATTAAAAGTCTTGTTCTTATTCACTGTTTCTCTTCCTCTCCATTCAGCTTTCCTGAAGTGTTTGTTTATGGTTCAAAAGTATTTTTCCTTAAAGCAAACTTTCTTCTTTCCACTTTATATCTTGCTCTCAAATTGCTATCTTAAAGACGAATACTTTCATTTTGCTTTATTTAATGATCTCCTTTTGCTGTATATTTACCATGCAGAAAAAGGAAAATTCATTGTTGGAAAAATATGAATATAAACAAAAGATAAAAAAAAATCTTCAAGTTGCTGTTTTTTTGTCTCATCCTACTTAATTGAATATGTATTCTTATTCACAAAACTCTCAAGTGTTTGAATTAATGTGGAATAAAATTAGCTACAGTTGAAAAGTAGTTTGTTGGTAAGCGTTGCATTTGTTTATTATTTCTCGGTTAGTTGAACTCTTCTGAAGCTCAAAGGTATGCTTTGATATGGTCGTAAAATGCAACCGTGATTTTAGCTTTTTTTACCTTTTTTCTTTTTTTAATTGAGTAATTAACGTTTGTGTAATGATTAATTTGATGTTAAATTTTTAGGTAAATTATCATAATTGGGTTATTCATGGTGGAACACAGAGGCGTTTATTATTTTCTTTTTAGTTAAGATTGACTGAAGTTTGCTACCTCAGTGGCGTAGCAAGGGTGAAGCAACCAGGACTTTGGTCTCGTGTGCCGTTTGAATAAATCAAGAAAAGGGCACAATTTTTTCATGGGGTACCAAATTACACTCCTGGCACCCCTTAATCACGCTCCCCTGGTTACACTTCTGTTGAAACATCAAGCAGTTCCTTTGATCGTTTCAAGTAGTTTCAAGAACAAATGTATACTGTTTCAACTAAATTGTTGACATTGCTGTCAAAGTAACTTTGTAATTAGAGTGCATTCGCAACATAATACTAGAAAAAAGAGACCCATCACGAGCAATATTTTTTTAAAGTACTAGTAACGCAAATATTGAATTAGCATCTAAAAGTCCTAATTAAATATTGAATTTCATTTTTTTTTTCAAAGTTATCATAAATTCTACAAATACTTTAATATTGCCATTAGCTTTTGTGCCTTGTAAAATTATATTTGCGAATTGCTTGCGATTAAAGGAAGTCGTAAAAGAAATCTGCGAAAATCTGTTGAATAAGCAAAAATTTCTTTGAATGGACTGTGGTAAATAAATTGATTCAATTTGTGAAAAAATTGAGGTCAAGGAAAAATTTGTTGCCCATGACGAGGATAAGCAAAAAACAAAATTAAAAAGAGCAAAATTTGTCAAAATAAATCAGTTTACCACCTCACAAATGCTCTACATTAAAACTTATTTAAGTTATTAATATTTTTAATGAATTATTTTTTTCACGTGTGAACTTCAATATTTAGAGACACCCCATGCTGTTTAGCTCAGTGACACATTTAAATTGTTTAAAGCGTTTAATTAACGCTTTAAATTAACGGACATTTATCAACTTTCAGAAAATAAATACAAAGTTTCTGAATTTAAAACGTGCTAACAACAACGTGACCTTGTTGTATAAACCTCCTACTCGTTATTATCAAATAGTTTTGAGGAAGAAAACTACCTCATTTCTATGCGGGACCCAAAAATATTGATGCTATGTTATGTGGGTGAATGGTGAAGTTATGTAAAATGTCTACAAAATCATTACATGTCATGTCGATAACTAACTTTGAACTTTTTTCTTACCCTCTTTCGATGATAAAAAGTTTTTGAAAATGGCACATCTGAAATATTTTGTAGCAAAAAAATCTGGTCTTTAAAAATAATTTGTTTAAGTTTTTCTCTCTGCGATGTGTAAAAAAAGTTTTATGGACGAACTTTGACGGAAAATTTTCACAACATTTTGTATTACACAGATTTTTGTAATATTGATTTTATGTTTCTTTTTTTCTATAGTTTGAAAAATTAAATTAAATTTCAGACAAGTTGATGCTAAGCTGTTGAAAAAAAAATTGTTTTTAAGTGTTTTTGATGTATTTGAAAATACACAATTTGATACTGATGGGATCTATTGGAAAGTTTGATGTAATTTACGTATAAATTTATTAAAATATTAAACCAATTTTTTGGAAAACTTACAAAATTTATTCTGACTTTTCTATAAAGCATCACTCAGCTTTTGAACCTCCTGAATGATGGGAGTCATAAGGGATCGTTCAATAAATACGTTCATCAAAAAGTGGGATTTCGACCTCCTTAATTCAATTGTGAATTAAAAATAATTTCGAGATACCCTGACTTAAACCCTTAATCTAAAAAAATCATAAGAAAGTCGATTTGAACTTATTATCACTAATTTAAAATTAAAATCTCTGCACGAGTTTTTTTTGATAAATCCCAAAAAGATCAAAGAACTTTACATTTTGTGCAGAAATACAAAAAAAATGAATTTGAAAGTAAAATAATGTATATAAATATGAAATGTGAAAAAAGTAATGAAATATTCTTTTCCTTCAGCATAAGTCAAACATTCAGGAAGGGATGAAAAAAAATATTTTTTCTTCCTCACACAGAAAAATTTGTTCATTCACATTTTTATACATATTAGATTGCTTTTATAAACTGTTACATTCTTTATGCTGTTTTAAAGCATCTGTTAGATGTAACCATGCATGAAATTAAATTTTTATGATGTATACCTTCAACATCACGTCTTACGTTTGTTACTTCATTTTCGTCATTATTCCACTTCCGAAATAAATGTGCAAAAAAAATTTTTTTTTCTTCCCTTCTTTTTTGCTTCTTGCAAAAAACTTGTTTTCTGGGTTTGTGTGGGGAGTTTTTTTTTTTGAGATTCGGAGAGCAAAAGATTTAATCATTTTTTCTTTACCAAATTTTTTGTGAATATATCATGTTTTTTCCTTAATTTTCGTTTAAAATTAGAAAATCAAAGTCGATTCATTCATACAAAACAAATTTGAATTAAAATGCACTTAAAATTTTGCTTTAAGTTAACGGATTTTTAATTTTTAAAAAAAATCCCGCATAATTTTTCTCAAGAAAAAAATTTTTTTAGAATTTTTTTTTTGAATTTTTCGGAAACCAACGGAACTGTTCTTGTTCGCCACCCCTGGATACATACATAAAGTTTAGATGCCCTACAGGATACCCTAGGATATAATCTAAACCTAGGGATACTTCATTACAAATTTAGGGATCATAGTAATACTTTCATACAATTTAAACACTTAGAGATAATATCCCATAGTTTTTGAGCCTGGCCATAATGAGAGGACACAGAGTTTCTCAGGAGGACACAGAGTTGTATTATAAATCTCTTCAACCTTCTTTCTCTTTAATATCCACATTTTTGTGCTTTATCCGTGCCCAAACTTCTTTTTAGGTTTAAGTTATATTTTCTTGAGGAAATTTTAATTTTTCTGAAATTTTGGTATCCCAACTTCAATTCCCTAAAATTGCTCCCCCCCAAAAATGCGCGAACTACATCAATAAAAATGTACATCTACCCCACTTTGTCTAGATTACTGTTGTTGCTGCTGATGTTAGCAAAAAATTGAGTTTATCAGCAGAATAAAGAAAGGAGAAGACGGAGCATGAAAATTGTAAGGAAATGGAGATAGAGAAAGTAAAAAGCAATGAGAACGAAGGGAAGCAGGAATGCTTTTGAGAAAATGAAAATTATTATGAAGAATGTCATCCTATCATCATCATAGCTTATAAAATGAAGAAAGAATGGCAAAGAAAAAAAGAGGGGATGATTTGATTATGATCTTTAATATACTTTTTCCTCATTCCTTACAGCGTAAGAATAAAGTCGTAATCGTCGAGTAATTGGAAGCATTAAGTAGCTTTTAATTTTCTACCTGAGCATACGAACTATCAAATCTGCTTAATTACAAGACTTAATGCAAGAAGAAATGGAAATTGAGAGCAGTTTAGTGGAAAATTGTAGAGAAAAACGTCTTGACAGCGATGTTAATTGCTGGGATACAGAAAACCTGTGATATTAAATTTTATTTCTATCATATCATTATGCCGTGTATAATTAACTCTAAATTTCTATCTAGATCTAATGTCAAGATCTTTCTATTAACTTTGATGTGAACTTCTTCATAACTCGTTTACACGGATCATAGCTGATGCACAAAAGATGAAAGTAGATCAATTTTCAAATTGACTTGAGCTATGAGTATCGATACTTGTCTAAATATAGAAACTCTCAATCAATATTCATCTTCTGTTTGATTGCATTCTATGAAGAACCTTTTACAGCGCAAAGTTCACTAGAAAATATATTAGAAATTTAGGTCAAGCTACAAAAATTGTTTAGATACTATGAAGGAAACCGAAATGCTCTAGTAATATGTTCCTAACTAATCACATGAATCACATCCAAGAGATGAGAAATTTACAGCAAAATTTCAGGAATTTTTGGCAGTGAAAGGGCAACAACGATTGAATACGGAACAACAGGAACGTGAAGCTGAGAAGAAGAAAAAGCGAATTGAGGAAATGGAAAGGCAATTTAACGAGTACGATAAAATATTTCAACGAATTATTGTGATTAATTCTATCCGACATTTCTTTATTCTGGCTTAATTGAAGGAACATATTAGATTGAATTAATGTTCTTTTTTCTTATTTCTACTTACACGCGCACCTAGCTTCTATCTGGCGAGAAAGACGTAGATAAAATCATTTCAAAGTTCATTAAGGAAGAAGAGGAGAATTATGCATTGTTCAATTATGTCAATGAATTGAGTCACGAAATCGAGCAATTGAATGAGACTGTGCAACAGTTGCAAGATAGCATCGGTAATTAAATTCAATTAATTAAAAGTCTTCATCAATTAGTCAACTTCTTTACATTTTTTCAAACTGTTCCAGATTTTTTCTAATTAATGCAGAAAAAAAATTTTATCAGAGAATTCAATTTTCTAAACTTTTGTCGATGATAATATTTTTACACCTCCATATATATGTGTGCTTACAACCCCGATCGGCACACATGAAACGTTGAAAAAACGGCAGCCAAGCGTACAGTATACTTAGAACCATGTGAGTGTTTGTCGTGTGGTCAACATTTCAATCTATGCTGATGTAAGGAGTTCTTCAAACATCTTTCGGAGCTAGGGACTCTAGAAAATGTAGTAAAGTACAAAGTGTTAAGAGTTTTGCAAAGTGCACATAAGTGTCGTGATTGTGTAGTAAAGTACGCTAAGTGTAAGTAAATCAGTTCCTCGTCTTCTTTTCAACATTCAGATAGTTTTCAAAAAAATTAAGGAAATACTGTTAGGAGCCGTTCACTTATTAAGTAACGCTTTTAGGGGGGAGGGGGTCTGAGACTTTTTGACAATTTTAACAAAGAAAGTTTTTCTTCATGGAAATTTTGTGACAAATGGGGGAAGGGGGTCTGAAAAGTTGTTGTTTTTGCGTTACGTAATAAGTAAACTACCCCTAAGGGTCTAAAAACTGACCTTTTAGAAGGCCTCCCCACCCCTCTTTGTCACAAATTTTAAATGAATTTTTTTTTTATTTGAATTGTCATAAAATCTCAGACCCCTCCTCCCCCATAAAAGCGTTACGTAATAAGTGAATGGACCCTTAGGAACAAAAGTATTTCCAAAATACTGCTTTAAACATCTAAAAGTGACCAAACACTTTTCCATCTAATTTTCAATCAAAATTTTCCTGCTCGGGTTAAAACAAGGAAGAAAAAAAAATCAATTTTCAAATCCGATAACGTCAATATATTCAGAATAAAAAGAGGATTCAAAAGTGAAAACATGAGAAACTTTGCTGACAATGCAAACGACTGTAAAAAAGGGAAAAATTCTAAATGTGAAGAAGTCAAGATTACAGGAAATATTGAAATCAGTCGACAGAATAAATTGCTTTGTCGAAAAAAATATGTATCAATATGTTGTGTGAGTTTTCAAAAACTTCCCATTCATTTCATTGACTGCTAACTTCTTCTTGTTTTCTCATGTAAACTTTCACACAATTTCACTTGTCACATGTTAAATGAAATGGAATTTAATTTGTCATTCGTATGGTTTTGTCACATTGCCTTTTTTTCTTTTTCACACTGTGTTTCATCCTCAAGCCGAGTAAGTGAAGGAAAAAAGAAGAATCTCTCTAATCTTTCATTTTTCAAGCAGCACAAGTTATTCAATCAACCATATACGGTTGGATCGAATTGTTGGGTTTTATGAGAAACTTACATGAAAATTGATTTACTGTTTTTTATTCATCATTTTTGGCATCAGCTTCTGAAGAACTGAGAATGAAAGCATCTAACACTTGCTTTTTTTGAAAAGAGAAAATTGCAATTATTTTGTTCAACTGAGTGGAAAATACTCGAGTTGATTTTTTCTCCTATTTTTTGGATAGGAAATGATGGGAGTTTTTTGATTGGATATTTTCAGGTTTCGGTATTGTTTTAAAATAGAAAAGTTTTCGATTATTTTTTTGTTGGTTTGAGCATTTCTTTGATTTCACAACACATTATTTGTTTTCAGAAAGTTAAATTGTTGATTAGATAAAAATATGGGTAGGACCAGAAGCCCTAGGGTGTATTAAGAAAATAAATTTAGATAGGTTCAAAATAAATTTTCAAGGAAAAATTTGTCACTGTTCTAAAGTAGTAAGTAACGAAAAATTATTATTATGGCTTGATTGGAGCCGAGCATTTGATTTTTAGTTAGGGGACTGAAGCCCTAAAAATCACATTTCCTGGAGTTTGAAAAAATTCCTTTTATAAAAAGTTCATAAAAAATTTAAAACTTGACAATAACAATTTAAATGTCAATTAAAAAATGATAAATGACGAAAACTTTACATTCAATTTCAATCGATTGACTGTAACAAAATGCGTTTTGTTTTCTGTCTACAATAATTTATTATCTTATTCAAAACATCCGTCAACGCTCATGCGAGAAAATAATATTGTGAGGAAAGATTAAATGAAAATTGATTTCAATTTTATTTTCTAGAAAACAATTTCTGTTCCATCATATTTATATTAGGTTTATTTTTGCTATGTTGTTGTATTGTTATATGAATATTGTGCATACCGTGAAAGCACATAGTCAAAAAGGCAATTTTTCTTCATGATTTATGATTTTTTATTTGCCTCCTTTTCCGGCATTTGATTGCATCATGATTTCAAAATTTACTTTAATATGCTCGAATGAAAAGGAAGCGCCTTGTCTTGACGACCTGTGGCAGAGATGCGAAAAGAAAGAGAATGTGGGATGTTGTTGTTTGAAATGTGTTGATAGTGGGTAGATAAAGCGCAATTTTTATGATTTAAGAAATGTAGCTTATTCTGAATTTCAGTTTTTAAGGCTTAAAACCAAAGCTTCATAATCATAAGCTACAAATTCACCTCTTTTGAAAATGATGGACGTTATACATAAATAACCTCTTTGTTAAATACAGCGTAACATCTTAAATCATTTCACGGATGAACACGTAATGCATTAATCCCCGATTCATTCTACTAAGACTCCATATTGCCCTCAATTCAACAAGCCTCGCATCTCTCTACGCCATCCAATAAGCCAGCTGCCAAGAATAAACCAATCTTCGAAAAATATGGGTAAAAATAGACTTGAAATGAAGGAAAATGTGAAGCAGCATCAATATCGTAATTTTAGCTTCATCTCATTTTTATTTATGGCACATTTCTCTTATCTGACATCTTTATTTTCCATTTCTTTAATTTATTTTCGTGTTTTCTTCTCTTTTTCCACTCTTTTTTTGGCAAAAATGTGACACGGAACTGAATTCTGTTTCCGTTTTTTTTCATCGTGTTCAAAATGGTAACAAAAAACCCTTTTTTCTGGATTTTGTGATTTTTTTCTTCTTTTTTGCCCTTTCAATTTGTGGCAAAAATGTTTATTTCCGAATCTTCCTTCCATCTTTTTATGTGTGTATGTATGCTACTGAATACACATTAATTTAATTGACAAATTAATTCTCTTAAAGTAGATGTTTTGGTACGGTTCGAAATAAAAAGGGATATAAAGAGTCGTGTCTTGAATGAGGATTATTTTTGGACTTTCTTCTTTCTTTCATTCTTGAATAAATTTAGCAATTTGATATCATCGAATAGTAAGGATGACTGCTTTCGAAGGAAGTTTTGATGACTGTTTTAGAATAAATTGGTTTTGGATAGAAAGTTTGCTTATCAGCTTCTGAAAGTTTTTCTTCTGATTCTGATAGAAGTCAACTTTTAGAGAAGTTGTTGAATATTTGCTTGATTAGGACGAGCACCCTATGATCTACATATGTATATATATTAATTTTTAAATAAATGTGACCCCAAAAGTCTTAAAATTATAAACATTCTTATTCAAGTATCAATTATGTGTTGCTTGACCAACCTCTACTTAGCTATTCCTAACTGTGATAACTTTGTAAAATTATGAACTTTTCAAATTTAATTCAATGCCTAAAGTTGCAAATCTTATCATCAAAATGACGAAATCACTGATAAATTATTCATCCCTTGACTTGATTCAAAACTCCTCCACAATCAACATACAATTTTAAACTTTTTTTCTCAGGATTCAGACATGTGCCGTAACGTTTGGTATTTTATTAAATGAACATACACAATAATGAGTACACGGAAAATTTAACAAGGAAAATAAAATAATCAAGAAAAAACTTTTATCCTTAAGATTTTCAATTCCATTCTCTCAGATTTTCAAGAATATCAGAATTCCCATTAAAAGTACTATTTCCCACAAACGCAGATCCAACACCATAAGGAATTTAAATTATTTAACATATCATTCTTTTCAGACAGAAATTACTTATGTAACTATCATAAGCAATTACATTCCGCATCTTGCATCTCAATGACTTTAGAAGTTGAGAATAAATAGGAATTTTTCCTCTTCTTGAGGATTTTATGCTTAACACTTCTACATCTTATTGCATTGCCTCACATATTGATTAAAATTCATGTTGTGTATTCAACTATTTTCATTTTATCTTCTTTTATTTATTCTTATGATGATATTCCCACAAGATTTAAACTTGTGTGGAGATAGTTTGAAGTTCTTTTTCGGTTGTTTTTGTGGTTATGATGGTTGATTATCTGCTGGATTTAGAGGCATAAGGAGGTTCCTCTGGCTCAGGGGCGTAGCCAAGAGGGTCCGGGCACCCCACCAAAAGTTTTGAACCGCAGCGAGAGCACATTTGCATTGAAACACAGACAGTTTCAAAATATCCATCAACATCATTTATTCATTCAATGTTCAATGCACAGCAGCCAAATCTCAGCAGTTCAACAAAAGTCAAAACAACTTCAAATCAGTCACCAGACGACTATAAAGGGTATTTTTCATCATCTTCACATAGACACAATAAATGTAACGAAAAAGGAAGGAGGATGTTGATTGATAGCTCAAAACATGATAATAAATTTGATAAATTGTTAATAAAGTCAAAATCTGAGTTCTGCTGTTGATGTTCCAGTTCCTACGATTTGTTTGTGTCTACATATGAGGTAAATTTTGTTTTTGGTTGAATTTTCTTGTTGAAGGATGTGGATGTTGTGGAATATTGTTCAATTCATGATGCATCACTTCTTTGGATGATTACTGGCTTCAATTCATTGTAATTTTACAGAGCAGAGTTGCTAGAAGTTTTTAACAATTGGAATCTTTAGTTCCTTGACTTTTTTGCTCATCAAATTAATTCCTAACAATAATTTAAAGTTCCAATTTTCTAAGCAATTAGACAAAGTTCAAACTTCATTGAAAAGATAAAAATTCTCGCTCAATAAGTCAACGTTCCACTTGACCCCCTCTGTCGACCTTCCGCAAAGGTGCTCTAGCATGAATACAAAACATTTGTGATAATTACATAGCTAGTTGACAACCAAGAATGCTCTTTGTTTCATCCATCAAGTTCTTTATGACTTTTTTCATTCACTCGGTGTTGCTTTTTCATTATTTTGTAAAAGAGAAAATGACAAAAAAGAAGCAATGAATGAAAAAAGATAGAAAAATTTTTTCCTCATGTTTCGAGAGAACAATATGAATGGCAATCTTTCTCTCACTTAATTTCCTCTTCCAACGAGCAAACACACAAGAAAATAACAAGGAAGAGGAAAAGGAAAAAAAGTTGTATACGAATTGAAGATGAGGGTTGAATGAAAATAGCAAATAATATGAGGCAAGTGGCTTTCTACTATTCTCGTACCTCTCACTTCTCTGCATTATGAAGAATAGTCTTTGAACGTGATCTCATTCAGCATACATGTTTGTTTGAATTCATGAATACATCGTTGCAGATTTTTATATTTATTAAGCATTTGATTTGAAAGTAATCAAATAAAATGTCAGAATTAATAACCGTCAATAGTGATATGAACAAGGTCTTACCTTGGCAGGCATGAATGATTGAAGACGGTATGAAGTTTATTTTCGGAATATTTCGTGTTTTAGGGCATTACAGGAAACGAATATAAAAATATTTTGATAGTTTACATTTATGTTATGGAAGCTTTTGAAAGAATCAGTCTAAAATCATTTAGATGGATGCTCGAAGCATGAACTATGAACTTATGAGTGAACTTTGATATTTACTGATACTTCTTGCGGTTTAATTGGATTTCAATGTTAAATAAATGGCAATAAATAGATTCAATCTTCCGTTTAAAGTTACTAAAATAGTATTTATTCAAGTATGACTAGGGTGACCATTTGCTTGGTTCTTCAGAGGACTGTCCTTTAATTTTGAAATTTGTTCTCTGTCCTCTAAAAGGTTCAGTTTATCCTTTATTTTCATAAATTGTTAAAATGTCTTTACACTTAGATGGACTTAAGGGCCGAACAAAAAAAACTGTCATAAAAAATTGATCCCAAAAGTACAAAGTATGAAAACCGAGGGGAAAACAACTCGATGGAATAAAGTTCGATGAATAATCCGTATAAAATCCATCAATATTTTGATAGGAAATGGTGAGAAATTTCCCACCGTGATGAATTTCTCATCGAACTTTTTTCCTCATAGTTGTTTTCCCCTCGAAACTTTATGTTCTATACGTTACTAAAGAATATTTGGTCACTCTAAGCATGAAAGTCTAAACAACATTGGTTTTCTAAAACTTACTTGATACGTTCCTGTTCGTTCCAGTTTCACATATTCTAAAGAACAAAACCGACAACATTTTGTTTAAAAATCACTGGATTTAGATTTTGTACATTGGTATCTTGAATGATTATTCAGTTTTATTATAAATTTAAGCTTTTATATAAAAGGATTCTTTAAGGCAAAATTCCTCTCTTTGGCATTTTATCATTAACAATTTATTCCTTTAATAATCAGGTCCAACATTTCTAATGAAAAAGATTTCTTTTCTCACTCGCTTACAAAAAAGTGTCCGAAAATTCTTCCGAAAATAAATGAAAATGTGTGTTAAAGGTAACAATTTACGTTCTTATTCAGCTATTGTCACCAAGAAGCATGAATAGAAGTGACGATTGATTTATAAATTATGAAAGTGTCTATTAGTCCTACGAAAAAAGGAAAAGAAAAGGTGAAAAATGATGTTTGAGGCATAAAAAGGTCACTTAATTCTCAAACATGAAAGAAAATTCAAATTATTGTCGCTTACGAAACATCTTAACAAGTTTTTTGGAAGAATCCGGATGGTTTGCTATGAATAGATACAAAGAAAGGTTTCTTGATATTCCATTAAATAAGGTTTGTTAGGAATCGTCCACTTATTCCATGTCCATTATATTTTTTTTTGCTACGTAGGAGGTGAATGTCTACTTATATATATTGTTTTGATGGTTGTTGATAAAAGCTGACAATTTATTTGAAAGATGATGGTTATTAATAGAATTAATTAAGTTTTCAGTCTTTGATGGGCCTCAGAGAATTCTGTTTTTATTACATTTTGAGTGGGTTTACAATGATTGATGTTGAAAACTTAAGGATTAAAAAGAAATTTGTGGACAATCTTTATGACTTTGCAGGGGTGTAACAGAGGGAAGATTGCAGGATTTGCGCCTTCATTTCACTCGAAAATTCTTCAATTTGCAAGGGTTTCTGAACAAAAAAAATGAAAATCCCACGCTCTAAAATTTTACCATACAAAAAATTTGAAATTCCTGTCCTCGAAAAATTTCTGGCTACCCCGCTGTGGCTTTGTTTCATTTTAATTTTGTAATTGATATTTTGCTTCATTTAAGAGATTTTGAGTAGTTTAATTAGTTAAAAGTTAAGCATATCCTCTAATTTTATCAAATAATTTCCGTATGAGTTGATAATCATCCAGCATGAAGCAACTTAATATTGATCAAAACTATAACTTGTGGGAGAAAAAAATAACAACAATTCGTGTACCTTTGATGAAATTTTCTTTTTCTCTCAGAAGGAAACCTCAATTTCTTCATCCATTCATAATATTGAAGAAATCTTGCTAGAAAAGGTCCGAATTACCACAAAATATCCTTGAGCGCTTCCAATATGAAAAAGTGCTGCTTCAGAAAAGGAATATAAAAGATTGTACTCGTGTAGGAAGAAAGTTTAAGTTATTTTTTTTTTCTAAAAAAAGATGATAAATCGCATTAAATTCTCGAATTTATTTTCAATATAACACAGGGATGAATTTGGTCTTGGTCTGCAGAGATTATGAATCAAAAATATTTTCTTGATTTAAATCCAAAATAATTTTTTGGAAAATTTAATTGCGTGTAAATTTAAAATTTTGAAGAAAAATTAATATAAAGCTACAACACCTGGAGCAGGCAGCCAGAAAGCAATAATAGCAGTGCGTTACTCTTCTTTATTCAAATGACAAATTGTTCCCTTATGCTTTATAACTTTTGGCATATATTATTATTTTTTATATCCCCTTTTGTGTTCTTTATGTCTCGTCTCATTTTGCTTATTTTCTTCACTTTCTATTTATCATCTCTTTAGGCAAAAACTGTAAAATTGAATGAAATTAATTTGAAACCCTGAAATTTTCCTTTTAAAAAACAGAGCACAAGAAAAGGCACTATGAATTGGATGGAACAATGAAAATAAATCTAGAGCTGCTCTCTTCTTGTATAAAGTCCTTTTGGGATTAACAATAGCAATAGAATTATACAATTTTGTATCCAACATGAGCAATCTAACGCCTTCTTTTGTTATTCTTCACCACAAACATATCGCAATACTTGTGTTTTGATACTTCTTTGCATGTCTTTTCATTCCATAAATGCCACAGACGAAAAATAAAAAAATATGAAATTCTTTTGCTTTGTCTGATTTGTGGAGCTAAATGTTAATGATTGTGGTCGAATTACTATGAAATTTTAAAGGTGATTCAATCATTTAACTAGCAATTGAAAGTATTAACATACCGGGACATACCTTTATTGGATATGTAAAATCATCAAATTAATCAACCTAGTTTTTAAAAAGACTAAGTTTAATTGAAATTTTTGCATTTTTTCAAAATATAATAAGATTTTTTTGTTCTCAACCTTCAATGCATTACATTGAAGAATGTTAAACAATAACTAATTTAATTTTTGGAAACTTTCTGAGTGAGTTAATTATTTTGTCAAAAATTACTTGTGAAATAATAAACTTCACATTATTTAGTTTCAATCAAATTTACAAACAATTTTAAAAAGGCAAAAGTTCGAAACTAAAGTAATTAACATTAAAATTTCTCGTATATTCTATTTAATTGAAAAATGTCAATCAAATTTAAGCAAGGCTTCAAATTTAATTTTAAATTGAAAAACTTTCATTGACATTTTTAAAAACTCTTTTATTTTAGAGGAGGGAAGATCTGGAGCTGTGCAACACTTCATATGATTTCGTATGAAGATTTTGTAGCAAGACGGGGAGGGGATGTCTTAGTAATGTTATCATATCCATATTTTATAGCTTTTCTGTCCAAATCATATGCTCAGATAACGAATCACAGTAAATTCATTTCCTTGGCTGCTTAAGTTCTAATCCAAGATACCAAATAACAACCACAGACTCTAAATCTGCATAAATTATATAAAAAGTTCATTCCAAAAGAGCAGTAGACTGAAAATGCGCCTAGCTCATTAAAAACTTTAAATTTTTAATCAAACAAACTTCAAACTTATTTATCGTTTATATCGTACATCTTTGTAGATTATATTTTTTGCATAGGAATTTATACTTAAGTATAAAGTCAAACATTCTCATTGTACGTATGTATGTATTTACACATTCAGAGAATGAACATACAGACTATCGTTAGATGTCGGTAAGCCATTGTATGGTAGCATAGCTATGATATGGTATGTTTTCCTTTTAATGATGCGACTCTTTGAAGCATACCATACAAAAGAAACTTTCTAATCTGCATCATCATTTCTGTTGAAAATCGAGATGAGAAGTGAATGAAGGATTTTAATGAGAGTTGTGTGGTTCATCATGGTTATATATAAAAAAAAATTTCACTCATTCCATCTTTATATTTCATTCCAGATGATATTATTATAATGCAAACTATCTAGTCATACAGACATGCAGATATGTTCAGACAATAGATGTGGAAAGAAAATTAGTTAGAAAGGCATTGTTTAGAGGTTGAATGAGATGCATTTTTTGGTTTTTTAAACAGCAATGAATGGAAATAAGCTCTAATCTCATTATATTGCATAATTGTGTAGATAAAACTTTTTAAAATTAATTAAAAGTTAACAAAAGAGAATTATCATTCATAGAAGAAAATTAACGGAAAATTTAAATTTGAATTTTATAAAATTTGATTTCATCATCTTAGTGACAATAATCTCAGTCACCTCGGAAATTTGGTGAGTTTTCAAAACAATTCAAATTTAATTACTTTAAGATACTTTTTAGCTAGAACTTTGTAACAGCAGTAAGTGTTTTCAATATTTTATTAAAAATTCTATCAACAAACATCAAACACCCAAAACATATAGCCAAAATAATCTTAAACATCCAAATCAGTCACAAAATTGCACGAAAAAAAAATTTCATTACTAAACTTAACTCATCTTCATTCTTCTTCATTGTCATTTGATTAATTATGGAATCATGTTCAGAATGTTTTTTTTGCGCTTCCTAAAAGCTTCGTCTTCAGTTTCTATATGCTCCATATAATAAAATATGTGTGAGTATGTAAAATATTTGTGCGTTCTTTCTTCGTTCTGTGGTTGAACAAAGAAAATTAATGACAACGATTGCTTAATGTCTTGTAATACGGGTAACTTTCAAACACTTTTCGCTCAGATGTTTCCGTTCCCATTGAATTACACGTGAAAAATTTTTTGTAATAACTTTTACTTCTAATTATTATTGTCATTAATTCTTTCCTTTTTTGTTTTTGGTTTCCTTTGTGCAGTGCTGTGGAAAGAACAATACCAGTGTTCATTTTCTTCATTTCAAAGATGTTGGCGTGCAAATAAATGAGCTAAATTTTTACTTAAAGGCGTAAAAATTTTTTAATAGCTTTTATTTTGCTCAAAATACGTTTTTAATTATATTCCTTTGATGCTATTTTGTCAATTTGAAAGTATTTTTGTGGCAGGAGTGTAGCAAGGGATACCCTTGGATCTTTTTAAATTTTTGTTATTTGGTATCAGGGGCCGGTTGCTCGGTATACCCTAGGGATGGAAGAATTGTCAATTATTATTAATTCTGTACTCATTTATATGATTATTAAATTATACTTTAGACGATTTTGTAGAAAATCGTGGTTTCAGCCCGTTTCTGTAGTAATTAAGTACTTACAAAATTTATTGAAATGTAAGTAAACACTCATAAAAGTTCAAGTATATTTTAATTGACAAATTCTAAGAAAATTAGGAATCCTTAAAGGGAAATTAAATATTTATTCATTTATTGTACCATTTAAATTATTTTCGAGAATTTAATTAATTGAAGTATTTTTATCAAGTCTGATTCTACATCATATTATTAAATTGTCGATTTTATTAGGAAATTGAAAGTGCTAATTCAACCATAAAAAAAGATTAATCCAAAAAAAATCTATTAAAATTCATAATTTAAATTAATTTTCTTAGGATTCCCAAACTTTTATCATTATTTATGGGTCACAGCACAAATTAGTGCTTTTACAGTTTGTGCCTCTTTCTTATCTCTAATCATAACCCGCACTTCAATACCGAGAAGGCTTTTCAATTATTTAATCAATCTTGGTCCTGCTTGTTTTGGAAATTTGCGGTCGATAAACTTATTTTTCAATAAAGTTCAAAGTTACTGTTATATTTTATTCTGATAATGATATGCACTTATTTTTTCTGCAAAAACATTCATCTCAGAAACTTATTCTTAAACTTAACAACTTCTCTTCCTTAATATTACCGTTCTCAATGAAATAAATCCCAAGGAGACAAACATTTATCTCCCATGTGGTTGTGGTGACTTAGAATCTTATTTTCTGCTGAATGAAAATTTCCTCACCTTATCCTCTTAACTTCTTTCCTGCTTCCTACAATTTCCTTCTAATCTCAAAGTCTCGCTTGTTTCACTTTGCCTTTTTTTCTCATTAAAATGACATGAAGTGTTTATCTTGAATATTCACTGTAACCGGTCCCATCCTCCATCCTGTCTCCCCTAGTTATTATACATAATGAAAGAAGAGATGAAACAAAGAGGTAAAAAAATTGTGTTTGTATAGTAATGATAAAGCAGGCAGGGCGGAAGGAACATGTCATAATTTATGAAGAACCACTTCACAGATGCCTTTTCATGCCAACAGGCGACAGAAATTTTCCTTTTTATAACTCAAGTAGATATGATATAATAATAACATAATTACAATGCTAAAAGGTGGCTGTTGTTGTTAGATGTAAATGGTTAAAGATCTGGTTGACGGTACTTAACTCATGTCACGCCCTCCCACTCATTTTTTGCACACCTTTAGTGTAATTTAGCAAATTAATATAATTTTTTACAATCTCATTTTACTTTTCTTCAATTGTGTAACAAGCAATGAGATGAGGAGATGAGTGGAGGCAGAAAAAGTTGGCAGTTTATTTGGTGATAGGAATTAAACGCATTTGCATTGATTGAGTTAATTTCAAGATGTAGATTGCACTTGCAGGAAATTTTGAGTGGGTATCTCGACGCAGTTACTTGTTTTAACTGCTCTGGTGTGATGTAAAGTTGAATTTGTTTGTAAAAAACATATGGTGCATTTCTCATATGCGAGGACATGGCTTCAAATCCTACCAAAGACTATCTTCTTATTAAGTTACTTTTTCGGTGCTTTTTTATATAAAAATCATTTATTACAATGAATTTTTCATGAATAATTTATTTAGAACGCCTAATTCATTTAAATTTTATATTATTCCGTCTAATCCACTACCCTCTGATTTCTAAAATCCCTACAACAATCTGTTCACAAAATAACAAGCTCCATAAAATGCTCTATAATTATTTTTTACTACATAGCTTTACATTTTGTGTGGATGAAACAATTCTCAAAAGAGCACATTAAAGCCCAGTAAGTCCATTAAAATTACTTGCTAGACAGTCGTAAAACGAGATAATAAATCAACATAATCTTGGATTTTTGGAGATTTTCGAATGGAACAAAAGCAGAAGGACAAGATCATCCTACACTTGTTCAATAACTGTGCCTACACAAAAGGATATCCTTTATACAAATTAAAAAAATGTACAGATTAATACCCGAATGCTTTAAAAATAATGAAATTTTCATGGTGAAATGACAATCAACAAAATTGTGTAAAATGTGCATTAACAGTCAAAACATTATGGAGCAGATGTGATTGTTTTAATGTCGATAAAAGTGGCTGAAAAAACTTTTTGCATTTGAATATGTCTGTCTGTTATAAGGAAAAAATATGTTTTAAGCGTGGGAAAAATGTTTATCGAGAGAAAGGTCACAAGAGGGAATGGCTTATGCTCGGTTTATGAACAAGAAGAGAGAGAGAGAAAAAAATGTAGCAATTCAAATCGATTTATAGATACATAGATATAGGGGGAAAGTAGCTAAAATGAAATTTTAGAATACTTTTGTGATTCATGTTCTCTTTAAGCATTTAGTAAAAAAGGATTAAACAAATGATAGACCATCTATCTGCGGTCTATCTGCCTCTAGAATAGTTATGCCTTTTAAAAATCAAAATACCACACAAAAAATGCAAGATTTTTTAAGATGTACTGAAATCCACCAAAAATCAGAACTTAACTAAAATTCAATGAATTTGCATTAAAAATATTATGTTGATCATTAGTCAGCCTATCAAATGACTAATGTACGTCCAACACTTCCTCCCACATTTCGAAGAATTGTCTGATGCAACCTTCCGCTTCGCTCGCAGTAACTTTATACTTGTATACATGAAAGAATTCAAGGGAGGGTTTTTGGGGTCAAAACCCCCCTTTTTGAAAAATCAAAAACAAAAAGTCATATTTTGAAAAACCCCTGCCAAAAAGCATCCTAGATACGTCTCTGGTCTGTCACTAACTGCAAATTTACCATAGAGTCACTTTAAAGGCTTCGTCAAATAAACACATCAATAATTTGTGGATGATTTATTATAAAATTTCTCAAAATTTCTGCTTTCATCTCAAACCATAAGTAAATCCTTTCTAATCATAATAAATTCCAATTCGATGATTTCCCCCTTGGCTATGTGCAGATATAAAACGAAAAATACACCACATCATCATCATCAACATTATCATGAAATAGACATTGTTAAAATAAAATAATACAGCAATTTGAATGATTATTAAGAGATGGGTGGTAGGAGGAGGAGTGGAAACGATAAACATGCATTATTGTGTATGAATTGCCATCATCATTGTCCCGTTATGACAACAAACGATAGAAGCAATGACATTTTTTAGAATAATTAAGGTGCATCCGTTTTGGGAGCAATTAACAAACATCAATTATTTTTAATGACATTTTATGTTCTGCCTTTTTTGAATGAATTTCCATTTTTACGTATTTTTTTCAGTTTTCCCTTTTGGGCTCTGTCTGTATGTCTCTATCTCTTAAATGTTATCAGTCTACTGTCTTTTATATACTGACGCACATATACACATTTTCATATCATGCACATCATGATGTATACATATTTCTAGTGGGTAATCTTTTTCACATCAATTTCCATATTCATTGCAAAATATTTTCTATTCTCCCATCCCACTCTTTTACTTTAGCATAATTTTCCCTACATAATGAATGTCATTTTGATTGTCGACATTTTTATTATCGAATAAGAATTTTTTGTTGATGGAGATGCTTGAAAGTTATTAAGATTTATTCAGTTTACTTTCAGTTTGACATTTTATGAGCTGGTTTTCTACAAAATTTAGCGGTCATGGCAGAAAAGTTATGATATTCAAATTGTATCCAGATGAGAATTAAAACTTATTTGCTCGGAGGAACGGTTCAATAAATCTTCCACTAAATTTGAACCGCTTTGAGTCTTGTTTGTCTTCATCTCATAACCTTTGAAAGCTCCAAGAAAGCCCAAAAGGTTGTCAATATGATTACTTCCGATTACTTCTTAGTATTAAAGATTGTGGAGACCAAATGAGGATCCAATGACACTAGTCATGTATTATAGACCAGTCATGTGATAACGGTGCTAGAACCAGATAACTTTCAGTTGTATTTCCAAATTGGGGATGAAAAGACAGAGGCGTAGCCAAAAAATTTTTTGAAAACGGAGTTGGTTTTTTTTAGGATGGAATAATTTAGAAAGCGACAATTTAAGTTAACAAATTAAAGAAATTTTCCGTAGACGTAGGTCAAAAGTAGATTTAACACCATAGTCCCCCTGGTTATGCTCCTGGAAGAAGGTCACCCAAAAATAGTTGAAATTTAAAAGGTTTCACCTAAATTAGTTCATTTTTGATCCATATCTCTTAGTTGACGTCTTTACCTCACTCTATACGCTTTACAGTGTCGTCCAACCCATTCTAAATTATTCTACAAACCTCCATTCAAAAAAATTTAAGTAAAATGCACATTGATCATCAAACAGCAATAATTCTCTTACCAGCATCGAACCTTCATATGTTACAAACATTTTAGAAGATAGCTTTTATGTTACACATAACTTTGCTCTAGCATAAAAATTTTTTTCATTCCATACCCCATTCTACATCAATTTTCGATGTTGCACAACAGAGTTGGGAGCGTCCTATTTTAGCGTCGGAAGCTACCAGCGTCGGACGCTACTAGCGTCGGACGCTCAAAAAAAAATTAGCGTCCGACGCTGGTAGCGTCCGACGGTGGTAGCGTCCGACGCTGTGAGCGTCCGACGCTGTGAGCGTCCGACGCTAGGACGCTGAGCGTCCGACGCTAGTACAAATTTTCGAAAAAAAATTAATGTTTGTAATTTTTTTTTGGAAATGGATGAAATTGATGGAAAATGGTGAAAAATTATGGAAATTGTTGGAAAATGATGAAAATGGTGGAAATTTATGGAAAATGGTAAAAAATGGTGAAAATTGTTGGAAAATTGTGTATATGATAGAAAATGATTGGAAATTGTTGGAAAATGATGAAAAAGGTGGTAATTGATGGAAAATGGTGAAAAACGATGGAAATTGTTGGAAAATGATGAAAATGGTGAAAATTGATGGAAAATCGTGAGAAATGATAAAAATGGTGAAAATTGTTGGAATATTGTGTATATGATAGAAAATGGTTGGAAATTGTTGAAAAATGGTGAAAATTTACGGAAAATGGTGAAAATTGTTGGAAAATTGTGTATATTGATAGAAAATGACTGGAAAATGATAAAAATTGTGGATATGATAGAAAATGGTGAAAATGATAGAAATTTATGGAAAATGATGAAAAAGTTGGAAATTGATGAAAAATGGTAAAGAAACGATGGAAATTGTTGGAAAATGATGAAAATGGTAGAAATTAATGGAAAATGATGAAAATTGATGGAAAATGGTTAAAAATGGTGAAAATTGTTGGAAAATGATGAAAAAGGTGGTAATTGATAGAAAATGGTGAAAAACGATGGAAATTGTTGGAAAATGATGAAAATGGTGGAAATTGATGGAAAATCGTGAAAAATGATAAAAATGGTGAAAATTGTTGGAATATTGTGTATATGAAAATGGTGAAAATTGATGGAAAATGATAAAAATGGTGAAAATTATTGGAAAATTGTGTAGATGATAGAAAATGGTTGAAAATTGATGGAAAATGATGAAAATTGATGGAGATTGATGGAAAATGGTAAAAATGATGAAAATTGTTGAAAAATGATGAAAAATTATAAAAAATAGTGAAAAATTATAAAAAATAGTGAAAGTTGATGGAAAATGGTAAAAAATGATGAAAATTGTTGGAAAATGTTGAAAATGGTGGTCTACAATTTTGCATCATTTTTAACCATTTTCATCATTTTCCAATAATTACCATCGTTTCTTTACCAATTTCCACCATTTTCATCATTTTCCAATCATTTTCTATCATATCCAACAATTTTCACCATTTTTATCATTTTTCACGATTTTCCATTAATTTCCACCATTTCATCATTTTCCAACAATTTCCATCGTTTTTCACCATTTTCTATCAATTACCACCTTTTTCATCATTTTCCAACAATTTTCACCATTTTTAACCATTTTCCATCAATTTTCATCATTTTCCATTAATTTCTACCATTTTCATCATTTTCCAACAATTTCCATCGTTTCTTTACCATTTTTCATCAATTTCCAACTTTTTCATCATTTTCCATAAATTTCTATCATTTTCACCATTTTCTATCATATCCACAATTTTTATCATTTTCCAGTCATTTTCCAGTCATTTTCTATCAATATAAACAATTTTCCAACAATTTTCACCATTTTTCGTAAATTTTCACCATTTTTCAACAATTTCCAACCATTTTCTATCATATACACAATATTCCAACAATTTTCACCATTTTTATCATTTTTCACGATTTTCCATCAATTTCCACCATTTTCATCATTTTCCAACAATTTCCAATCATTTTCTATCATATCCAACAATTTCCATCAATTTTTCATCATTTTCCAACAATTTCCAATCATTTTCTATCATATACACAATTTTCCAACAATTTTCACCATTTTTTACCATTTTCCATAAATTTCCACCATTTTCATCATTTTCCAACAATTTCCACCATTTTCCATCAATTTCCTCCATTTCCAAAAAAAAATTACAAACATTAATTTTTTTTTCGAAAATTTGTACTAGCGTCGGACGCTCAGCGTCCTAGCGTCGGACGCTCACAGCGTCGGACGCTCACAGCGTCGGACGCTACCAGCGTCGGACGCTCAAAAAAAAAGTAGCGTCCGACGCTACTTAGCGTCCGACGTTTTTGGGTTTTCAGCGTCCGACGCTCAGCGTCCTGCCAACTCTGTTGCACAATATATACAAACTACTTCCTACCGTCATTAAAATACAGCCTGCAGAACGACAAAATATATGAATTTAAAATATACAGAGAAGTATGTATATATATAAAGTATTTTAAAATTTATTTTTCATTGTAAAACTTGTTTGACAAAATTCTAATTTAAATACTCCATACGACTCTGATTTAATGTTGTACATCGCACAGGAGTTTAATTTATTTGCATATTACAAAATATAACTATCTAAATGGTATGAGATGGCATACACGATTCAACTGAACGAGATCCTTGCGCAAGAATATGTAAGAAACTTTGTTCGGTTAGAGAATACTTTGAAATTTTGCATATATTAAGGTAGCGAATTATCCTCGATAGTTGTTGGAGGGGAGTTGCAGAAAAGTACAACAAGAAGAAGCATATGGTCGTGAAGAGAAAGAAAAAAATAAAGAAAAACTAGTTTAAAAGTCATGTGATTATAGAGAGAATAAAGCGTATCATTTTTGGGTTTGGAATCCAAAATAGGAAGTTGTAAGTATTTCTAGGAAGCAAATAGAATGTTAAACACAATATCTACAATTTGAGCAACACAAAAAGTCAATCGTAGTAGTCATTGTTTTCTTCAATTATTTTAGTACAAATTCACATCTTAAACAATTAACACGAATTAATTCTTTTGTCGTCAATAAAATACAGTCTACTCTAAACCAGAACCATCGCATGTATTATTGTTGTACGCAACATAGCATATTAACTGCAACTATAGCAGTTAAGTTGGAAAGTATTCCATAATAAAATTATTAATTTCTGAGCAAATATTTTTAAAAATAGCTTATTAGGAATCAATCCTTTCTTGTAAGGTAAGCCTTGCAATGGCTATCCACTAAACATGCAAATTCTAACGCTATGAAAAAATGGTTCGACGGAATTCGACTTTTATTAAAGTAGTCAAAAATGGATATTATGACGTTACATAAAATCCAAACTAATCTTTTAGATGTCAACTATATGCTCAGATGGACTCAAAATTTTTTTTTGTTTTTCAAAAAGCTGTATCTAGTTAAAGGAAATTTATTTCTCGTCCCTCAAGCCATATCCTGACACAAACCCAGAGGGGGGTCCGAGTTTGACTTAGTTTAGTTAGACTTATAGTTAATTGGGTGTAGTCAATTTGAAGAAACCATTAGTTTTTCCTAGTTCTCCTTAGTTGGATTCATCATGTCGCTGATTCCATTTTGCATTATTATTAATATCAACAGAATGAGCTGAACAAACTGACAACATCAAAAACTCTCCCATCAATCAAAAAATCACGCTCAAATGACAAATATAAATGAAGCATAAGAGAGAGAGCAAAATTTTTCGCAACATCCGATCTTTAACTCTATACATGAATGGGGTAAAAATATGTACATGTACGTAGAACTTTACTCATATCTTAAATTTACATAATTAAATTTGAAATGAACGAGTGAATGAGTTGTGTGAGAAGAAGGAAAAAAAACTTTTTTCATTTCCATAAACATGACATGATACAATCATATAGAGTGAATAAAGAGAGCATCATAAAATACAAAGACATACTTATGTGAATGCAGATGAAATATAAAAGCTTAATTGAACTAAGGAAGTTTTTTTTTCAACTCATAATTGAAGAATAGAAGGAAATTTTCTCATTAAATTTTTCCTCTTCCATATAATTGTGGCTTTACTGTACTTATTATTTTATAGCTTGCAGCAAGAACATCAAGTAGATGAAAAGTTTTGAGTTTTTTTTGAAAAAGAAAATTATTTCACTGTTGTGAATGAGATATGGTTGTAGGTTTTATTAATTTTTCCTATTCATTTATGTTTCTTCTTTATTGAATGCAGTTAATGGAGTTTTTTAATTAACAACCATGGATTGCTATGATATCCATTATGAAATGTTAAGAAGCGGAAATAAAACTTGGGAGAAATTTTTTTTTGAATGGGAAATTTAATGAAAGCAAAGTTATGTTCTGCAAATGGCTTTTGTGGTTGGCAGCATTCAGTATCTGGAGTATGTTAGTAGGCTTTTGTGATCGAGAATGAATGCTGAATTGTTGGAAACTTATAATCAATAAAAAGGACATCAAACGGAGTTTAAATCTCAATGAAGAAGTAAATCTCATTCAAATTTTAAAGCATTGCTTTATATTTGATCTTCGAAAAGTCGTCACTTTTAATTTGATCTTTGAAAAGTCGTCGCTTTAAATTTGATCTTCGATAAAATCGTCGCTTTAATTTTGATGTTCGATAAAATCGTCGCTTTAATTTTGATGTTCGACAAAATCGTCGCTCTAAATTTAATCTTTGAAAATACGTCGCTTAAGCATCATTCTCACAAATTCGCTTAATAAACTGAAGATAGTAAGTAATATCTAATATAATCATAATCATCAAAATCAACGTCTCGCGTAATAAATACCAATAAAGCGAAAATCATGTGAACTTATTCAATAATAAAGTATTCAATAGAGGGTTCATTGACTGTTGTGAATTTATAGACATTCAGTCACTTAACCAGACAGACTCAATAAATAATAATAATAAACTGATTGAGTTGTTAATTTTATATGTATTACAATATTTATGAAACAATCAGTCTAGCGATGATTTATTTCAGACTGAAAATAAATTTAATCGATGCGGAGATTAATGGAACTGTCTCAAAATTTACTTTTCTTGTGTATTTGCCATGAAATTATGAATTCATTATGGATGCTATATAAAAATATTTTTTATTAAATTTATTTCTTGCTTGTCATTTTTTGCTTGTCTTTTTTATGCATGAATTTCCACATAATTTGCTTCATTCTGAATGATAAATGGATTTTACTGTTGGATTGTCTTGTTGGGTATTCTTGAATGTATAAGTATTAGATGAGCTTTTTCGAACAGTTTATAGTTTATTCATATTTCATAATTGATTCTACTAAACCGATTTGCTTGTAATAAATAACAACATGATTCTGTGGGTATGTTGAGTACCAATTGATGTGAGGTTAATCATTTATGAATTTTCAACACATTTCAATGGATCTATTGAGCTTGTGAAACCAATTGTGCATTTCTTGCTAAAAGCAAATTATTTGAATAAAATTAGAATTATTATGTAAATTTAATAGAATCATTAACGTTAATGCTTGGAAATATCCAGTCGATTAAATCGTTTATCATAATTTGATGTGAAAATTGGGTCCTTTAATTCAATTTTCTGCAGATACACACTTTTAAAAAACTTGGTAATTTTCAAAATAAATTAATTTGGATTGAAGAGTTTGTTGCAAGACCAACAAAAGTAGCCAACCACAGAGAGGCAAGAGCTCTGTTTTTGCACACAGTCGACACAATATTTCAATTACATTTTTGCATTGTGTAATTCGCGAATGAACCTTGCATTAAATATTCAGTTTTCTGTCCTAATTTTCTCTTATTATTCGCGAAAATTAAAAAATCCTTCACTTCCTTACTTAATTCATATCATTAATCTTTGCTATTTCTCTATTTTGAAATAAAAAAATGCGCGATTCCAATGCAACTTCCGCGACAATTTCTCTTACAAGCTTTTGTCTTAACGAAAATAAAATAAACTATTTAGCAAGAAGAATGAGAACAGAAATAAATGAGAAATAATAAGAGCATAGCAACGTCAGAAAACAAAGCACAAAAAAAATTTAAATAAAAATAAAAATTCATAAAGAACAATGTTCTAGTGCTGATAAAAAGGAGCAAGTGACACACAACTTGACTCATCTCATTGAGCATTCAAGAATAAATAAATAAAAATAAAGCAAGCTAGCAAGTCAGAAGAAAGAAAAACAACTAGCAACAGCAGCGACATAAAGAGTAAGAAGAAGCAACAAAAAGAGTTGAATGCAGTAAAATTAAATTAGAGATGATAAAAAGGAATTGTCATTAATTTAGTTGACTTGACACATGAATTGTTTTTATTGTTATTGCATTGCCTAGCAGTCGTTGTCCAACTATCACCCGTTGGGATAATACACCATCCTCATCCTATACTGAACTTTTTTCTCTCTCTACTTCACCTCATTGTTCAACTATGCGAGATATGAGTAGAAAAATGAGCTTAAATTTATTGGATGTGATTTAAGATAGCGCGATTATCTCGCTAGAAAAATTATCACTAAATATCTCGCTAAGGGTTCGTTCATAAATGACGTATCATGGGGGAGGGGTGAAGAAATATAAAACAATAGAGTTTCTTAGAATTTTATTGTCAATTAAAAAAGTTTGTTATTTCCAGACGTCATTTATAAAGGACCCTTAAGTGCTTCTCCTTTTTACCAACTATGCTTAACTCATCATTTTTGTAGGCTCATATCCAAAAAAAATTAAAAGGGGGGGAAAGGGGTGTTCAATAGTTTTGGTGCGAAAGTCGATGGTGATGATAATTTTTTTAGTAAGGACAAGTAGTTAAGTTCGCAATTGTGTACCTCTGCCTGACTGCTTTGATACAAACTGTCGATAGCCACAAGAACCCTAGCATTATAAAACAGAGTTTGACCTTTAAAAAAATCACTTCATATAAACACACTTGCTAACATAGCTCTAGACTCTAGAGAGTTTCTCGAGCCATGAAGTCTTGCAAAACTGACCTATAAAAAACAAATATCTACAAATGCGAAATGCGACCTAAAAATGGATCGAGAGAAAAATATCATGAGCCATACTATAGTCGATAAAATATTATTTTTATATTCTTTTATGTCATAAACATTGCTCAATTCGACTATTTTTTATTTATATTTTTTGTAGATTAAAATAAAAAACAATTGCACATACTGTCTGTGGATAATCAATGACATATGAATCGTATTATGACAAAATTAAATAAATTTTACTTTATCTGTCTGTACAGACATTGTTTTGTTGTCTCTACAAGGAAGTAAAAATAACAATTCTGTTTATGAACTAGAATAATAATAATGGCATTAATCCATATAGTAAAAAATAATACGAGCATATTACTAATATGAAATAATAGAGATTTGCTGTGGGATGATATTGATGTGTTAAGGATTCTTATTGCATGTGGGTTGAAATGTGAAATTTGAGAAAATTAATTCTTAAAAATTGGATTATTAAGGACATTTAATCAATTTGACAATATTGATCCAATTAGAACTTTCCAATGTATTTTACAAGTATTTTATTATATAAAGTAATAATACATTAAAATACATCACGAACCCTTTAAAATATCTTATCTTTTAGTTACAAGATTCTGTCTAGTTTGTCGAAAAATAAATTTAATAAATTAAATTCTGTATTATTGCTTGTATCGAAGAATCAAGAACAAAAGACCAAATAAAGAATTCTTTATTGCATTACTGTAAGTACTCAAGTTCATAATACATTAAAGTCATGATTCAAGTGATTCATGATTATTGCCAAAAACTCTCTCCTTCTAATTGAGAATTTGTGATTTAAAGTTGACTCTTGTGGGGATTTTTAGAGAAAATTTATTGAGGGATTTTGTCTTTTGTTTATTGAGCAAGCTTGAGCTTTTTGTGGAATGTTAAGAAGCATTTGAAATTTACTATTGTACCAAGGATTATGGATGGTGATTGAAAATTTATCGAAATCGTTAAAATTAAAATTTGTTTGACGAGTGATTTAGACCGGAGTCTGTGCTAGAATTCTAGGATCAGCAATTAGTTGCAGGTACCATGGGAGGGCGGTATACAAATTTCAATCTCGAAGGGGGTCTAGACTCCCTTGGATATATCCTTGCCCTGCCAGACACCTAGCCATAATGTTAATGATTGAATTGTATTATATAGTTTTTTATATACTCTTGTTTTTTACAAATAAATCAGAACACATAAAAAGCTTAGAAACCCACATTAAAGCAACAAAAAATTCTCTTTGATCAATTAATGTCATAATACTGAAAAAATTCTCATATCTTCAACAATTCTGCTTTAAAATAAATTCCATTAAAAAAATTTTGCAACAACTGTTTGAATCTCATAGTGAAATACTCGTATTTCTAATTTCATAGCGGCAAAGATTTCCTCGCATGGAAAATATTTCTGACATCGTATATATACCCTAACAGGCAATGATCGTGATCACGTGGCGCGATCGTGATAGTGATTGCAATCACTAGCATCATCACAAGTGATTTTTCATGATCACAACTTGTGATCATGATCACTATCATGATCAGAGCATGATCACTTCTGAAAAAATGCATAATCACTGATCATGTTCACTGATCATAATCACTGAACGTAATCAGATGTGGTATGAACATGATCATTTCGAAAAAATTTCATAATCACTTGATCGTGCTCACTGATCATGATCAGTGAGCGTAATCAGATGTGGTCTGAACATGATCACTTCGAAAAATTTTCATAATCACTTGATCATGTTCACTGATTACGATCACTGAACATGATCAGAAGTGATTTGATTATAATCACTCCAAAAAACTTGCACGTTCACTGATCATAATCACTGATCGTGATCACTGAGCATGATCAGATAAGGTCTGAGCATGATCACTTCGAAAAATTTTCATAATCACTTGACCATGTTCACTGATCATAATCACTGAGCATGATCAGATGTGGTCTGAACATGATCACTCTAAAAAATTATCGTAATCAGTTGATCATACTCACTGATCGTGGTCACTGAGCGTAATTAGATGAGGTCTGAGCATGATCACTTTGAAAAATTTTCATAATCACTTGACCATGGTCACTGATCATAATCACTGAACGTGATCAGAAGTAATTTGAACATGATCACTCCGAAAATTTTCATAATCACTTGACCATGTTCACTGATCATAATCACTGAACGTGATCAAATGTGCTATGAACATGATCACTCCGAAAATTTTCATAATCAGTTGACCATGTTCACTGATCATAATCACTGAGCATGATCAGATGTGGTCTGAACATGATCACTCTAAAGAATTATCGTAATCAGTTGATCATACTCACTGATCGTGGTCACTGAGCGTAATTAGATGAGGTCTGAGCATGATCACTTCGAAAAATTTTCATAATCACTTGACCATGGTCACTGATCACGATCACTGAGTGTGATCAGAAGTAATTTGAGCATGATCTCTAAAAATTTCCAAAAAATACTTTTTTGTTTGATCACGATCATGTTTGATCATGATCACTGAGCGTGATCAGTAGCCAAAAAAATTTCATAATCACATGATCATAATCACTGATCACGATCACTGAGTACGATCATGATCAAACTCAGAGATTTTTAAGCAAAAAAAGTTAATTAAGTTAATTAATGAATTATTGGATGTATTTTAAACGTTGAAGAACCGTTATTCCTTGAAATTAGCATGTTTAAAAATATAATAATTTAAATATGTCTTTTGCCATATTTATATTATTATATATTTACAGATGGTGACTTCAAGGAAAAATGCGAGATCTCGAAAGTTAAGCAACGCAAGGACGAATTCAAACAAAGATGGGTGACCGGAAAAATTTCTAAGTATCAAATTTTAATAAAATTTAATTCTACTAATACAAATTCTAAAAATACTTTAAAAAATTTCTGGTCAACTCAAAAAAATACCCAAAAAATTGGTTAACTTAATTAATTTTTTTTGTTTTTTCATGATCACTAAATCACAAGTGATCACGATCACTGATTACGATCAGTGATTATGATCAGTGATCATGATCACTATGATTATACTCACTGATCATGATCAGTGATTATGCAAGTGAAAAAATTGTATGCAAGTTTGCAACTTGTATACAAGTTGTGATCGTAATCAGACGCGATCGTGATCATGATCAGTGATCACGATCACAAAAGCGCGATCGCGTCGGTACCGTACCGACATCACTGAAATGTATGGAGTGATCATGAAAAATTATCATGATCACAACCTCGTTTCATGATCACAAAAATACGATCTGATCGTGATCATTGCCTGTTAGGGATATTGAATAGAAATGTTTTAGAGATGATTGGAATTCCTCCAAAAAAAAATGCAGAGAGACAAAGAGACACAAAAGCTGCTTAAGTAGCAATTTAAATAATGATTTCATTTAAAGTAGCACACTTGAGTCATTTATTGTAATGTATATGTTCCAGTTTTCAATTTCAAAATGTTTACATTCCTTGTGGAGATTTTTGGTGATTTTTTTACAAGTATCAAGAATTTTGACTAGCAATCTGGTGAACAAAATTGTCTTCGTGCTTAGCTTCGCATTCAATAATCTATTGATTGGCTCTTTCCCGTTCAGTCAACACTGCCAATGACCTCCATACATGTTCTTGACTCTACTCTACCTGACAACTGCATGACCAACTAAACATGATACAAATATACCCAGTCGTTATTTAAATTGTTATAAATATGTAACCACATAAAATTCCATGGGATCGAACCCAAGCTGCTAGCACAGAAGATATGTTAATACAGATAGTGAATACTCTGCAACTGTGACGTTGATATAAGTAACTGATGTCCTGATCCTCAAACTATAATTCCAACTAATAAGATTCTCACAAAACATCCCAAGGGAATCAAGCACAGAATCTCAATTCTCTAGCAGAAATTCTTCCCCATTTAATTCCGTAAAGTAGTCGATGGAATCAAACTTTATGACAAAAATCATTATGCTTAAAATAACAAACATTTAACACTCATTTTACTGGATGTGCTTTAGATTGTAAAATATGCATATTTTTCATATAACAACTCTCTTCCTTATTGAATTTGCTCTGGATGTTGTTATTAGCAGCTGATTATTGGCAGCAATAAGCAATTTAATTTTTTCCGCTTTTGATTACAATTTCCTTTTCTCTTTCTCTTTCTCTATCTCTGTGAACTGTTAGTTATGCAATAATAACTGTAAGAATGGATGCTGTAGACTTCGTCTGGCATGGAATGTTGGATGCTGTGAGGAAAGAATGAGTAAAGAAGAATTTTTATTAAAAACGAACTGGATTTAAATTGAAAATTAAAATACAAAACAAAAAGAATTGTTCGATTGAATTAAGGATAGATGAGAGCAGGGGTGTATCCAAGAGAAAATTTTCTTTAATTTGCTATGAAAATTCAGTATAAATTCACATGAAAAATGTGTTTATTAACCTACAATAATCTCAATCATTATGACAACATAAGTTCTTTACTCCCAATCCTGAACAATTGAAATTACTTGCACAGATGAAGTACTTACACAGTTAAGGTACAATTACCGGAATAAAAGAGAACCATAGCCATAAACGTTAACCATTTTGACCCTAAAAGACGATTTAAACGAAATGAATTCAGCTCAAAATTCAAGTCATAAAAATTCGCTAAAAATGTAACCAAAAGTATTCCCCCCTTACATCCCCAAATGAAGAATGAAATGAGAAGAAAAAAAGTTATTTTTTTCTGTCCTTCGAATGCCGATGTTAATGCCAAACAATAAAATTTAATATATACGTCCTAGTGGGAAAGCTGTTATTCTTATGCTTTTCACCGAATGCCGTATTTCTCTTCTTTCTTTCTATTCTTTTCCTCCTGCTTATGTTTGCCGCTAGAGCCATGTTTTATGTGTCATTCGCAAAAATTATTTTCTCTTTTGACCCAGAAGTGTTTTCAATGCTTCCTTTTTACTTCAGCTGATGCTTGATTATCTGGCTTTTATATTTTTTTATAGCTATTTCAAATTGAGGGCAATTTTCTCACTGTGGAATCATAACTTTTTCCCTTTCTTCTTCTTATCTAAATAGCATTTTATGTTACATTAATAATTTTATGCTTCTTATCAGTGTCGCTTTAACTGGATGTTTATGCAAATGCAGGCGTTAAATTTATTTGCAATTCTATAAAAAAAAATTTCCTATCACATAAAATCGTTTTATATACAAGAGTTTAGTTGACTGTCTGTAAGAAGCAAAATGCTTCTGGTACTGCTTTTCGTATTTCCCATTCTTTATCGTGTTCTACGGTTTTTTCCGGGAGAGTGATTTCTTATAAGGCCTTTGCATCTTTTTGCCATATACATAACCATATATACATTGTATAATTCTTCTTTTTGTAGACTTTCAGTTAGTAATAGGAAAACTTTTGCAATACAAAAGTGGGTTAATGGGATCATTTTGTCTACGATTGGAATGACGATATTTTTGGTTTTGATTTGAAATTTCCTCATATGGCATGAATGTGTGCATGTAACATATATATGAGAGTTTTCGATAAACTGTTGGAATTTTTAATCTACAATTTTCCTTTGAATTTATGTTTGTGCTACATGAGCAATTTTGATGGGAAATTGAGAGGTTTTTCGCTAAGCTTCAGAGAAAATTTCGTTCACAAAAATAGTTTTTCAAATCTCTCTTTTTTTCTTGATAAACAAAATTTTCATTTTATTATTCTTTGATGTTTTGATGTTTTACATCTTTCAATTGCTTTTGATACTTCTTTTCTGCCCTTCCTCTTAAATTCTGGTGAACGAATTACATCAGATCAGTGTTTCTCAAATTTTTTCGACATTGTCAGGATTTGGCGACACAAAAAAATTGAGTTTTGAATTCTTTTTTGTTTAGGAAGTAGCTTAAGTATGTCTGGTATAATTTAAAAATTCAACGGTTATCTTTAAAAAAATTGGATAAAATTGTACTATGTAAAATTCTCACAGCACACCTGCAAAGCTTGGAACTGGAAAATATCGACATATATATTAGTAATAGCGAAGAAAAAGAGTTTAAAAAGTTGTATTCATATGTCGCAAAGCTAATCTGCAAGACTCAAAAAAGGATTAGAATTACTGATGTCATAAGTTTTAAGATGACTCTTTAACTTCATGATGAGTTCAGTAAGTTCAGTTTCTTTAAGTTCAGTAACAAAATGAAGAAAATCTAATATGGTCCTAGATACAGTCATAGAATATGTTGGATTATAGAAAAGCCTTACAAATGTAAACCTCTAATATTTAAATAATTTCCAAGAATACCCAATAATAAACCTAAAACCTTTCGATAGAAAATTTTGTAGAAGCCATCAAATACAGATCTCATATTTTCTGAGAAATTCAATTCACATTTCAAAAATCCATTTTACAAGATTAACAGCGGGAACAAAAAGCCTCCAGAGAAATATCCTTGTGACTTTTCAACTTGATGCTTCTTATTGTTGTACGATTATGTATGGCTTCTGTTATACTATATTTTAAGAAAAAGACATAAAAGAAAAGAGCATACAATGGTGAATGTAGAAAAGGAGAAAGAGGCAAAGGAGACAGAGACAGAAGACATTTAAATGCTATTTTATGGTAATTTTATAGCAAAAGATGCATAATAAATATTTTTATGGTACATTCTCTAAGGTTACCATTTCTCTCTCCTCAATCTTTTGTCTTTTCTTTTTCATCGATTTCAATTTAATTCTGCAGTATTTTGATAAAGAAGCATTTCCGTAAATAAAGTGGAAATAAAATATGTTCATACAATTCACTTCACGAGATCATTTCAATGGTTTTATTTGCAATCTCTCTCTCTCTTGCCATGGAGAGTAATAAATTTAATTAACATTTACGACTGATCATGATTTAAATTATTGGGGGTTCAATGTACAGTCACACTTTTCATTACGGACCATAAAATCCATAATGATGAAATTTTATCACATTTTTGATAGTCATTCCCAAAGCAGACAGTAGGTAGTCCTCTCTCCTACTCCCAACTTACTTATTTCAATTGTCAATGTGATTTATCACTTTTTATGTGATGACGATCTGGTCATGAAATGAATTTTCTCATCTGCCTTTTTGGCTCTATCATAATATATTTATGTTAAATAATATTTTGATATGCAATATGGAGATGGCAATATGGAAAAATATCAAATTCATTCAGCTATAAATTTATAATACAAAATGAAAATTCACATGGAATGAGGAAATTGTGAAAAAAGGGACAGAATGAGTGTCCTTGAATCCAATGGCCTTCCTTTCTGTCACTTGAAACTTTTATGAGAATTTTCTTGGGAATTCCATTGTTAACTCGGTACTATATTGAAATTTTGCCTTTTGATTTGATGTGTTGTAAAAAAAGTATTGAAAAGGAATTTCTAGTAGATTCATATTTGTGTAGGACTTTCATGTATGCATTGCGGCTCTTCATTGGAAGCAATAAATTTAGCATGCAGGGGCATAGCCAGGGGGTGGTACTTAGGTGTCCAGACAACCCCCTCGTGATCAAAATTCAATACAAATTTTTACTTTTTTTTAAACCGAAAAACAATTTTTTACAAAAAATGTTGAAGACTACTCACAAAATCGTCTAAAAAGTATAAAAATTTAACACAAAGGTTATATTTCAATGATTTTTTTAAAAATAAAAAATTGATCACTCCCCCCCCCCTTCAATGCCTGCGCCCCTACAAACATGAAATGCTATCTCTTAAATCTATCAGAATATCTCAATGGTTAACAAAGGGATGGAATTTACTTGAGTGGATTTAATTTTAAATAGAAATGGCAGCAAGCTTGTGCGGTAGAAAAAGCATTTTAAAGCTATGACGTCATTACATCATCCTAGCGAATGATCTTTTACCAAATTCACAGTTTATGCGATCTAAAATTGATTGTTAGACTCTATGACGGCATCGTTATGGTAAAATCTATTAAAAGCACTTTTTTGACAGGGCTTAGGTGCCACTTATAATGTTTGAATCATATTCTGGTTCCTAAAAACTTGACATTCTACAACTATATCATTATATATCTAAACTATCTTATTTTCCTATCCAAATTTGTTAATTAACAAATAAATAATTTCCCAGATAGGAATATTTAGATCTAAATGTCGTAAGAAGTGCTAAAATAAGATGAATGGATTCACATTTTCGGTCGTTGCCAAATTAAATTCTTTGAATGCACAACACCATTAAGAAAATTACTCAAATTCTGCATTTCCTTTTCCACATATAAAGTTTTTCACCACATGTAAGCATATAGGTGCATTTCTCATATCTATAATATTTTCATTCATAATTCTTGATTCATTTACAGAGAATTTAAGTTCTACGAAGTGAATTATCATGCATGCAGCTACTATATTCAGTATGTGAAAAGAGGATTTTGCTTAGATATTTGAGATAACTTATCTAACCCATATACGCTTTGGTTTTCCTTTATATGAATTATATTTCATGAAAATTATAACCAGAAACTGAGAGAAAATTCTTTTGCATATTGGAATTTCCATTAGAGTTGGATCATACTCGCTCTTTCAAATTTTACTGTGCTAAGTGGTTAATCTAGTAAAATTTCAAATATATGCGAAAATTTCTTTTAATTAACTTTAAAAATATTCTTCTTTTTTCTTTTGGAAACTTGTGTGAAAATCTATGTTGAATTTGTTATAAAGCGCATTTTTTTGCTTTTTGACATTTTTTATATTTGACTAAGTTGATGGTCGTTGGAAATAAAAATATGGGAATATTCAACAAGACTGAACCTCACGTCTATCTGTAAGCGACTAATAAGTATGTATTTCTGTATATCCAGAACTTGTAATAATACAGCCATCGATTCAGTTAGTCTAAATTGAGCATCTAAGAAACACCGCAGCTAAAATTGTTCAAAAAGATCCACAAAAACAAAACACATATTTTCCCATATTTTTCTAAAATAAAAATTATGAAAAAACGAGCAAATTTGCTTATGCATTTTATGTCATAAAATAAGGATATTTATCCTTCCTTCCATCAAACTTTAGATTTTTCTTCCTTCAAACATTCAATGTTGAGAGTGGGAAGCATCTTTCGAACATAAGCGCAACATAGAGCACATTGCAAACAAGTTTAAGCATGGCGAACGCAAAGTGGAAAACTTTTTTCTTTTGTTATCGTAAATTAAATTTACATTTCTGCTTAATTTTAAATTATTCTCTCGTACTGGAAAAATTTGTAGTAAAAGAGAAAGGCATAGAAATGGAGATGATGAGCATGGCATTATATGATGGAGTTGGGAGTAATGTTTCGAGTTTGAAATAGAGACGCATTTAAGGGGCCGTTCACTTATTACGTAACGCAAAAGATCGACTTTTTAGACCCCGTCCCCCCTTTGTACGTAACACATTATATTATTTATAAGTTAAAAATTCGAACGAATTTTTTTTAAAACCCTCAAGCTTTCGTGCCTTCAAAATTTGAAAGAAAATAAGTTTTTTAATGTATTTTAACCAAAAAATACGAATTTATTATTATGCAATCATATTTTGATGGATTATGGCTATATTTTATCGAAAATTTCAAAAAAAATAATTCATTAATTGAAAAAGTAACAAAGTCTAGAATTACAAGGATTGAATATGGGATGCCTTAATGAAAGATTTCCAGAACATGCTAGGATTAGTGGCAAAAAATTAATGAACAACTGGTTACAAATGACAAATTCCATTCGATTTCTGCTTGTTACGAATTTCTTTCATAGATAAGAAGCTTAATAATGCCTCCTTTCAGCAGTCGGTAGTTCAATAACCATTACATTCGATTACTATTACAACAGCATCCACAGCTATAGATAAAGTGCAATCTACAGTAAGTGGCAGCACATGCCATAATAAAACAAACCCATAAACACAATTCATAAATGAACCATCCTCCTAACGGTTCCTATTACATCCGAAAAACTCAATTTTCCAGAAAATTTCGCTAAAAAATAAAAAGAATAGAAAATGTATATAAAGATATTAAAATAATATGTCTTATATATCTGAATAGCTGTATGAAGAGCTATACAAAAAGCACAGATCATAATCTTTAATGCAAACATTTCATCTTTCATTTACCCTCTACTTCCTCTTTCTTCCCTTTTCTCTTTTTCTTTTTTTTACAGACTAAAAAAATTTCCTTTGCATATTTTTGTGCCGTAAGAAAAATATGAAAGGCTTTTTTTCGGTAAATCAAATTTTCTCTTCTGACAACTTTCTTCCTTTTTAGCGCATTTTCCCACTGGAATTTTGCTGCTTTTTGTTCACTTTGGTTTGGTGGATATGGGGGTTGAGGAAGTGAATTTTTGGATTAAGAGGTGACATGACTTAATGCTCCGTGACTTTTGTTTATTTTTTAATAAAAATTCGAGGAGAAAGAACTGGTGGAAAAGCTAAATCGTTTAGGAAGTCGTTCATAAATAATGCTCATCAAAATTATAATTTTAGACTGTACATGACCATCATAAAAGAACGACTTTTTAAAGCACATTATAAATATAAATTTTCTATAATCAAATCATCAGTTTAGCGTAAAAAAGAGATGCGATCGGGGTTGTGACTCATAACATATAGGAATCAGACATTTATAAACTATCTTAGAGGTGCAAATTTTAAAATTTGGCTGCTAAGCACTGAACTCTCAAAATCACTTGTCATGCCACTGCATATAATAACTGAGAAATCAGTCTCTAGCGAATATTGATTTTAAAAGAAGAATTTATAGATTTTTGGTCTATCGCCTAACCATAGAGCCCATTTATTGGTGATTTGTTCTCATGTGGCTTAGAAATAACCAAGAAATGATTGTCTGTAAGGTTTATATGTACTCAGACATGACATTTCAATGTAAATTCATTCAGCACAAAATGCGCTGCAACATTTTAATCAATCATATCATCAGCTATTTACACTCTAGTTTGTGTATTATCGTTGCTCTTTTTTTTCTATTCCCATCCCTTCTATTCATATCATATGTGTAGCTAATACAATGCTGAGAGAGAAAAAAAATTCTGAAATGAAGAGTTTTTTTTATGAGAAGAAAAAAAATTACAAAACAAAAAGAATGAGAACTTAAATCTGTAGACGATAAGACCTTATGCAAATTTTATTCCTTGTTTGCCTTTAACATACGGCAACATCTTTTTTTCCTCCGTCTTCCACTTCCTTACATTCTAGATAAGGAGAAAAAATTACATACAATTGTGAGGTAAATAAAACAATGTGTATATCCATATTCTGCATGTTAAACGAACAACAGAAATGAAGACGAAGATGGAAAGATCACGAGGGAATGTTTATAAAAATTTTACATTTGACTGCATTATGTTCTTATGCTGTTATCTACAATGTCTACGCATAAATTTTAATTGATATTGTGCAAAATTGCGGAAGAGATTCTCATTTCACTTCATGTCTTTCCATTGTTTCCTATGTCAGTTGTTGACTTCTGTTTTTGGGTATGGTATAAGGTCGTTTTGTGGTTTATGCTCGCTGAGTTTATGTGAATAAAGAATTATGTTGTGCTATGGAACTGAAGAATTGGATTTTAGAATGTTTGAAATTTTTGTAAGGATTTTTTAAATTTTTTTGAGGAGATTCTAAAAAGAAGCAGATAGCGGTATAGTGGCTAGGCGCATATGACTAAGTAATTAGTCCAGAGGCGGAGTCAATGGAGGCTTGACTGAAGATTGTAGGAATAAGGCAGGAATTGCTTCGAAAATTATGAAAAATATTTTCATAGCCCCAAAAATCTCCAAAAGTGTCAAATTTTTTAAAGTCATTAAATCCATCTTCATAAAATGAAGGCAGCGAAATCTCAAAGCAAATCATCGAAATATCTGCATATTATCCATCCTCCTCCTGATTCAAGAAGGAAAAACCACTCAAATTTTTACGACATGAAGTTCATAATTTTAATTCCTTCAAGACATATTTGAGTACTTTTTTACGATTTCTTAAAGTTCATGATATGAATGAATCCTCATAAAATTACAAGCACGCTCTAGTCATCCCCTTTTCTCATTGACTTTATACTCTTTTTTTAACTTAATGTCGTTTGAAAATTTGCTTAAAAAGTTTTCTTAACGAACCTTTCTAGTCATTGCATCTATCTTTTATGAAAATCTTATTCTTAGTCAATTTTTCTGTTTATGTAAATAATTAATTATAAATATCTCAATCTCATCTTTTTTTAAGGATACTAAAATTTTTTTTCGTCCCTTGTCTTCCTCTTGTTCTACATTTACATGGAAGTTATAGAATATAAAACATGAAATTTACAGAAAACGAGCTTGGGATATCATTAACAAGGAGTTAGAGAATAGAAGAACAAAAAACCCTTTTAAAAACTCAATTTATTTTTTTAGCGAAATATCTAATGAAATGGGATGTTGAGGACAATTTGGCTGCGTTAAGTTTATAGTGGAATTGACATTTTGATGATAATATTGATAGGTCAAGAAACTACTCTTTTAATGACTGGGACTTCGTACCGAATTTGGTCATTTTTGGTACGAAGTCGCGTTAATACCATCCTGGAGTCACATTTTTGGTATAACGTACATTATTGTGGTATACTCTAGAATATACTTTAAGGAATATTCCTTAGACCTTAAAATGTATGTTTCTTTCTAGTATATGATTTAGTGGCATAACCAGGGGGGATCAGAACAAGGGGCCTTCTGAAAATCTCAAAAAATCCCATTCTGGCCCTGGGCGACAGAAACCCTTGTTGGCACCTTAAATATAATCAAATCCAGCATGTTTAATGTAGAGCAATTAATGTTTTATGATTTCGATCAACGCCTTACCTTAAGCAAGCTTTAGTAACCACCTAAAAGGCAAATGGTTATCAGAAATAATTATAGTCAAATACAGCATTAATATTTTTTTCAAATCCTATTCTTCAATGCGCTCTTTTCATTTCCATCCTTGACCAGTACACAAATATTTTTCCTTTCTCCACTTTCATTCAACAAAAGTGTCTATAATCTTTTGTAATCCCCTTATTTCTCACATAATGCACACAACTGTGAATAAACTACAACAACTTTTCAACATTCTCTGACTAACTGCCTCCTTTTTTCACATAACAATTTTAATTTCTGAATTGCAGTGGAATTAAAGAAGAGAAAGAAAACGAAGAAAAATTTTGCTGTGCTTTTTCAGATAGATGAAAAGAGAAAGATTTTTATCAGTCTAGAATCATTTGATGCTGTAAGGCAAAGGGGTGGATATATTGGGTTCTGAATGATGATTATCAATAATCCGTATTGAATGGTTGAACAACCCGAGGTGCTTTTAATGGAAATTGTTACATTTTTGGCATATCTAATGAATTTACTCTAGGCATGCACAAAAATTTATTAACAACCCATAGTACATTTCACCATAAAATTTAACATATTTGCTGAGTGAGCTGAACTAAAAATAGTTAAATCTCGTCAGTTTTCAACTCTCTGTAGAATTAGAAATGAACAAAAACCACCAATATTCAGGGGACAAATTCCATCTCGTAATGTACACGCCTTGTTCATCGCAATATAGCCAGCACAATGAAAGACATAAGGGATGGTATGGGTAATGAATGATGCATGAAAGCATTTTTAGTGACTAAAAATAGAATGACAATATAAAGCACGTTTTTAATGTTCATTTCAGAGTGCCATAAAGAATTTTCTTTATCTATGCTTGTACTCGTTAGTCGTTCAAGTCATATGACAAATAATTACAGCACAAGATTTTTTTTCCTTTTTTGTGTGTACGTGTTTGTAAACGCGATTGCATTGGAACTCGGAATTATTGCTTTTGAACTTAGAAAAAAGGAGAAAAGAAGTAGCATTTAGGCATTCTTGGCACGTAATAAGGGAGGCTGAGAATTTTCATTACATACAACAATCGAAATAGATTTGTGAGTAAATTGAAAATTTCTTCATCATGTATTTCCATTAAGTAAGTTTTGTCAGAAATATTTGTGTATTTTTAGGAATTGGTAAGGACTGTAAGTGATGATTTCAAGTGGAACAGTGTGCTGAATTGGCACTTTATTGATCGAAGGAATAAGGCTGACTTTGAATTAAGTGATTTGTTGTCATCACTAGATAATGGTGCTTAGGCAGAAATTACAAAAAATGCAGGAGGGGGGTTGTCAATTGTGCGTTAAAAAGTATCAAAATTAATATTTCAGACACTCCATTCTCCCTGTAAAATAACTTCCATTCTGTTTTATTCCTGCTCAATTAATTCCAAAACAAAGTAGATTGTTGTACAATTTTTCCTCTCCATAAGTTGCATTTGAAGTCCTTTCACAAAGCCCTTAGATTATAAATCCACAGAAAAACTTTTCTTCCAGCTTCAAACCAAAAGCTCTCAAATATTATACAGGTTCCATATTCAGTAAACGATTTACTCTTCCTACCAAGTTTTCAGCAACAAATACATGTCGATTCGTTCTATTTAACCCAATTCTGAAAACTTTTTCTATCAACAGAATAGAAAATTTTTAAACAAAATAATCACAGGGGTTCTGTCCTTATATTCTACAGAAATTTTTTCTCATATCTTCTTTATGTCTATGTAAGAGAGCAAAAAACTGAAAAAAGTTAAAGTTTAATTTAGCATGATCTTCTTTTGTTGGATATCCTGTTTATGAATTCTCATGATATATTTTCATATATTTTATATCCTATTTCATACAACTACAAAAACACATTTGTATCTGAAGCATTAATTTATTGTCTTGAGAGAAGAATCAATAGTTTATGTATTCAATTCAAGATAGTTCAGAGATTATGCAGACATTGTGATTTATTGTTCAACTTCATTTTTGACATTCGATTTAAATGAAACATTTTTCTTTTGGTCCTTTCGGTTTCTACTTGAGATGAATTTATGGACTTTGTGAATCATATTTCTGAAAAATAATTTCAGGGGCATAACCTTTCCTGGACTATGGGGTTAAGAACCCTTCGACTTTTTGGAATTTCTCGTAGGAAAACTCATGGATGACGCAAAATTAATAATAAAATCATAGACAACCTACTGAAGCATTCCCTATTTGCATATGTCCGTGGTTCTTAAACTGTGTGCCGCGACACACTTCTGTACCGTGAGCGTTTCACAGATGTGCCACGAAATATTCAGGAATTAGAAATTTTCCTCGATTTTTCACGAAATTTTCTTCTACCTTTTCAATCCAAGATCTGTGACTCTAGTGTACCGAAAAAGTTTAAGAAATACTGCTTATGTACATATATTTAAATATTTACATGAAACAATCCATAAAAAATCACGACGTACAGATCACGCCAGAAACTTCCACGCTCTCTTATATTAGATTTGAGTATAAACAAATATTACAATCCACACTGTCTTGTTTTAGATTAAAAAGAATTTAAGTTAGAAAAAAGAATTTGAAAAACCACAGTTTTTGGAAAATTATACCTAAAATATTTTAAAACTTCAATAATTCTTTAATTAAAGCTTCATTTTATACATAAAATAACAAAACGAATGTAAATATCAAATAGTTTTAAAGAATTTTATGAAAAAGTAAATCTACTGGAAAAAATCTTTCGTGGATTTACCCTTATAGATCTTTTAATTTTAACAATATCTAATATTATACCATAAAGTTTGTTTTGTACATCCACATTCTTCCTAATTCGGTTTTCGTCCAAACTAATTATTATCAATAAGTAAAAAAAGTATGCGGCCGAGGTAACGAGGCCGCGAAAAATTTTTGGACCACAAAATACTCGTTTTTTGAAGTTTTGAACCCTTAGATGATACTTAATCCAAAATATTTAAAAAACAGAAAAATGCAGACTTCCGATACACAACTTTGGTATCATTAGATTTTTTAAAACAGAAGTATTAATACCGTATTATAGTAAATTCAACTATTTATATCTTACTTATATCTATAGGCCGTAAGTTTCGTTTGCGCGACTGCAAACTTATACTCATAGAAATAATTTTACCAAACTTTAACTATTTGTATGTTTAACGTTTACAACATATTTGGTTAAAATTAACATTTTTGGTTAACTCAAACGACTATTAATTTTTAGGATAATAGATGATCCGAAAAATATTAATTTAACTTTTGTTAAAAAATAACTAAATAATTGGTAAAATTAACAAATTTTATGGTAATGATTTTAACCAATAATTAATATTGATGCACAGTGGATCAATATTTTTTTATGCCCAAATTTGCACTCAAAAAGTATTAATAGTTCAATAAAAATGAGATCCAGTAATCATGCAGAGCCTCTAGTCTAATAAATAAGATCCAGTAATCATCCAAAGCCTCTATTTCCGTTTATGTAAGATCCAGTAAACATCCATGTCCAATAAAACAAGATCCAGTTATTATCCAGAGCCTCTATGTCCAATATAATAAGATCCAGTTACCATCCAGAACCTCTATGTCCATAAAAATAAGGTCCAGTCATCACCCAGAGCCTCTATATCCGATAAAAATAAGATCCAGTTACAATCCAGAGCCTCTTTGTCCAATAAAATAAGATCCAGTTACAATCCAGAACCTCTATGTCCATAAAAATAAGGTCCAGTTATCACCCAGAGCCTCTATATCCGATAAAAATAAGATCCAGTTACCATCCAGAGCCCCTATGTCCATAAAAATAAGGTCCAGTCATCACCCAGAGCCTCTATGTCCATAAAATTAAGATCCAGTTACCATCCAGAGCCCCTATGTCCATAAAAATAAGATCCAGTTATCATCCAGAGCCTCTATGTCCATAAAAATAAGATCCAGTAATCATCCAGAGTCTCTATGTCCAATAAAAATGAGATCCAGTAATCATTCAGAGCCTCTATGATAATTCAATTTTTTTAAAAAAAAATCCATTTTTTTCGATTTTCAAAGTGCTGTAGAATCTCAAGATTAAGTCCAAACATAGTCATGTGGGGTATTTTTGTAAACGTCATAAAGAGTACTATAAGATAGGATACAAAGTTATATCCAGTTTGAAAAAAACCCTGGGTCGTCAGGCGTTTGAAGAAAAGTGTAATTTTTCCTAGGTTTGCCAACTTTGACAGCCTTAAAATCACTGAAAATTTCAAAATTTCCTAAAATGACTTTCCATTCCCCTGGTCGCTTGATATATGTGACCAAATGGCAAAAAAACCAAATTTCCATATGCACATGGCTCGGCTGTGACCCTGATTACCAAATTTGTGGACCCTAAAAAACACGTTTTTCGAGGTTTTGGACCCTTAGATGATACTTAGTGAAAAAAATTTATATACAGAAAAATGCAGCCTCGCGATACACAACTTTTGGCATCATTAGAATTTTTTTAATAAGAAGTCTTAATACCGTAATAAAAAAAGTGTGTTTTTCGTGAAACTAAATAACTTACACGCTTTTGCGTGGAAGTTAATTTGTCATTGGAGGAAAATAATCAGCACGTGTATTCAGTGAACGTTACAATGTTCAGACAGATGCTCAGCCGAAGAATTCGGGTACTTTTGAATGTATTTACAATCTTTAGTAATGAAATTCTGCTGAAACTTAATTCTCGTTAATATTAGCAGACATTCTTACTGACAAAGCAGTCAAAAAAATTTTTTTTATATATTTTTCGACTCTCGTTACAATTTTATTTAATAATGAATTTTCTAAATAAATGTCATTCCATAATATTTGATAATTTCATTTTGCAATCTCTACAACAAGTTCTTGCTTGCGTTTAATAAAGATGATTGCATCATGATTGAGCCAATTTATCCAGCAACTGAGTACAAGCAAAAAAATTATTTTTTCATCTTAGAGAGTTGACATTTTTATCAGGGTTTTTGAACCATGCACATTACGCTGGCACAGAGTCTTAAGATGTATCAATACTTGTTTATATTCAGTATCAAAACAATTTCAAGAACTCTGACATCCAATCAGGCAAGTACCGAGGGGGGGATTAAGAGATTTGTTCCCCTTTGACCGGAAAATTCTTCAATTTGCTAGGGTTTTTAATAAAAATCTCAAAAAGTTACTGGCTACGCCAACAATATCATTATGTTTTCATCTATTGCACGTGAATCCTTTTCAATGAAATCATTTAGTTGGTGTATGGGGTAAATAAACTGTGTACATAAAAAGTAATCACCACACATTGGTGTACACAACATATGTGCATGACTGAGAAAAATGTCAATGCATAAGCTAAATCTCATTATCCATGTTATTATCGTACAAAGTTAGTTTATTTTTTATTACATACAAGGAAATTTCGCAGAATTGTTGGCAGACGAACTGAAATAATTTAATCGTCCCAGACATTGACACTGTGGAAAAGGAAGACATAAAAATTATGGAAACTTTTGTCACTAACATTGTCAAAAAAAGCCAATTTTAATGTAAATGTGACCACTTTATACCCGAAGGTTATTAATTATGTAGACTTCGTTTAAAATTTATAAACAATTAACGTACAGACGGGCTATAGAAGAGAACTGTTGAGTTGTGGGTAGAAAAGGTATGCAAAAAAATCTGTGTGGATAAAACAAGCGCATTAAATTGAATAAACAGGTTATTGTTAGGTAACTCAGGTACGGCATATAATAGAGAAGGTGTAGGAGTCTAAGGCTACTCAAAAAGTTAGGTTTTTATTTATTTTCAAGCCCTTCTTCACAAAAAAGCATCACTAATTGACTTATAGCTCCAGATAATCCCCAGAGCAGTCGTTAAGATACCACAAAACAAACATAAAAAATACTTTGGGTATCCTGACTGCGTCGTGTTGGTTGTTTTTGTCCATCTTGAAGGTAAAGTGTGCAATTAACCGCACCATGCTGCTCGGATCCCTTTCCCTCCTCAATATTAGTTAATAAATGCTATATAAAGCGTTAAATATATTTATGAATATTTAATATAGCAGAGCGTTGAGGAGTTTAAATTTAGATGCACCTAAATTTTCACAATTAATTGCTAATAGTCAAATGCCTCAAAACAAACTTTCTCCCAAATATCGAGCCCATAAACCCTATTCCTCATACAATTCTTGTAAAAATGCTAAAATCTACTTAGTGAATCATTTATTCATTAGTACGAAGGAATAATTGTGAGAGGAAAAAATGTATGAGGAATAATGAAGAGCCATCGACCAACTGTACATCCTTAATTTATTTTTTTTCCCTCTTTCGATCCATTTATTGCCCTTTTTCCTTCATTAGATATTCCTGACCGGGGCAATTCCATGAGTGAAGGGAACTGGCGAAAATCAAGTTGTAATATTTTTTTACTTGTTTCAGTTCAAATTTCTGAAAACCGTTAAAAAATTTCTTCAATTAATGAATAAATAATTTTCCTAAATAATTAGTGGAGTTACAGCAACATTAATCAATGAAGTTTTAATCTATCAATATTTTAAAATTAATTCAGCATCTTAATAAGCCTTAATAATATTAATGTGTCGAATCAATGCTGTAAGATTTAACAGATTTCAAAAATTTGAAAGTTTTTGTGTTTTGCAATAATCGGTTGGTTGTTAACATAGTGACACATTTTTTGCGATTTTACGCTTAATTACAGTATGAAAGTAGTAATAAACTACTTAATGTAATGTAATTTATACTTTTAAACATATATCATGTGTTTTTTGGCAATTAAATAGCGTATTTAGTGAAATTTTTGGAAAATTTGAAAAGTATTTTTTGTAGTGTTAACATAGTGACAACACATTTATTAAAATATCTTGGAACAGGCATGTTTAAATCAGATAGCTAATATCTAGGAATATAGATATTTTAATTTTACATAAGCTAAATGTGTGAGATTAAGCTTATCTATATGATTTTAGAAGATATTAACTAAAGTTCAATTTTCGAAGCGTTTTTTCACTCATGGAATTACCCACCGTTTGATTGTGTTGTCCGTCCATGGCGAGAATAATTTCATATTTTTTTCTCTTCTCTCCTTTGAACCATTAATTGGACAAAAGGATAAGTCTGTTGATGTGCTTTGAATAAAATAGTCATGAAAATGTGATGTACACAAAAAAAGGAAGCTAAATAATAAGAAAAAAATGCTTGCTTGTACCATAAAGCCATCTATAAAAGAAAAGCTGATTGCAACAAATGGCAAATATGGTTGCTGAATAAACAAATGAGAATACAAAGGCACAAGTAAATGCATCAAATGCCAATGCGAAGCATGTCATCAAGAAAGTTTCATTTATTATCTGTTTTTCTAAGTGAAAATTTCATTTGGAAGTGTGGAAATATTTTGATCACATTGTGTGAGTTCAGCACAGCTCTGACTAAATTCAGCACATATTCGACAGATTTTATCATAATTATACTTTAGTTCAACTCCGTTTAGCTATAATCCAAAGGATCTGACAGAATGCGTTTTCAAACTTGCCCTCAACAGAAGCAACTTATCAACAGCATCAAATTCTTTTTCATTCATTTAATGAAACTGCCATAGCAAATAGAGAAGATGATAAATTTTCATTTGACACAAAAGATTATTGTCAACAATGCAAAGCAGTGAGAGAAAGATGGAGACGAAAAAGGATCATGATATCAAGCGACATTCTGATTTATTGCATCAGATAAAAAAAGGAATGAAAGAAACTATTGCTACAGCATGAAATAAGAAGGAATGAAAAAATGTATCTTGTGCGGCATTAGTTGTAAGACATCGGAATTTCTATTTCTGTGGTCAGCTAAAAATGAATGACGGTGGAATGAGGACGGGAAAAATATGTGTACATGATACACATGGATACAATTGAAATTCATAACATTCCACAATACCGAATAATGTGGCCTTTCTAAGTAGTCTCGCCATTTGAAATGTGAAAATGAGAAAAAGAATTATTGGACACAAAAAGGAGCGTAAGGATGGCAATAATAAAAATGGAGAAAAAAAAATCATTACGGTAAATAAATTACGGCCATTTGGTGCTATCACTGGTTTTCTTGAGCAAGTAGTGGACGTTTTATTCTGTATGGGGTTAAAAGTTTAAGCAGTAGAGAGTAAAAATTGAATTTTTTATTTATTTTGCATCAGTTTAGCACAACTTGCGACAATTCTGAACAATCTACCTCAATTCAGCACAATTTCATCACTTTGGGTAACTGGAATTTGTTTCTGTACTTATCAACAAGACATGGATTATTTGCGACAAATCCCATCAAAATATAAATGCTTCCAGATGTGGAACTCTCTTAATTCCACTCAAATCAAAACTTCCCCTTACATCTACATGTCTCCACACCTTGAACAAATGGGAATGAACAAGAATAAGATTTTACCCGCAACTCGTAATGAAAAAGATAAGTGGCATAAACTGATTTATTTCAATAAATATTTTCCGGCAGTCGAGAAGAAAAATCATTTAAAATTACATACATTTCATTCATACTTTTCTCACATTGCTGTTATAAATTTCCATAATTTTCAATAAGTCTTAAAAAAATGTGAGGCCATTTTTACGCACATTTCCGCTTTTTGCAATAGCAATATTTTGGAATTAGGGAGAGAAAATGTTGAAAGTTTTCAAGAGGATGTCATTTGACATTTTAAATGATGGGACGCATTTTTTAATGGAACGGCAATTTTCATTCGTTGGGAAGGGGTGGAAATTTCTAAAATATTTAAATAAAAATGTTATAAAATAATTTAACGGCCTGATAAGAGCAGGCATGAGGAGGTAAACGAAATCAATCTTCAGTTGACAACAGAAAATTATTTTCATATCTTCAGTTACCAAAACAACATGTTTTGAGTCCAAAAACACCATTGCGTCATCAAATTTCATACAACAATCACATTGCATGTTTTGCCATAAGAAAAAAGTCTAAAAATAAGAACCCTTATATAATTAATTACATCTCTCAACAGAATCTTGATATTCAATTCATTATTGTCCATAAAAAAATTTATGGGAAAGATAGGAAGTGGAAGGAGACAACCTGAATGTAATGTATAGCATGAATGTTAAAAATACAAGCTAAGATGATAGATGAAATTATTCTGTATTCAATATTTATCATATTTCTTTCTCAAAGCTATAAACGTATTTCCTTCAATAATTTTTTCCTTCTTACTGATTATGATATGATTGCTACCAGTGCTCATGGATGGGGGATTAATTTTGATGATTTTTTTTTGTGATGAGATTAGGGAAAAGTTTTCAGATGAAACGAGCAGTTTTGTTCAATTAAATTGGATCGTATGTAATTTGAGAACATTCAACAGGCTTGAAATTTTTTTGGGAATTCAACAAGTTTAACAAGCTTAGAATTTTAAGTAATGAAGCACTTTTGTTATTAATAATTATGTAATCAAAATCCACGGCTTCCTAGAAATATTAAGTTACAATCGCACCTTTACAAAATCTAGACTTGATCCTTGCAAAAATGCAAAAATTGTGAACCCATACATATCTTAGCGTTAAGCTGATCAGCAAAAATAATAATTTTACACCAAATTTAAAAAATAGATAGCACGAACTTTTTTGGAGTTGGTGCAGGGCCAAATTGTGTCTAGTCAAGCACCAACAGACGCATAGCTAGAGACAGCAGCGAAGCCAGGAATTTTTCGAGGGGGGATTTTCAAATTTGTTGTATGCAAAAATTTTAGGGGGGGATTTTCAGGGTTTTTTCTCAAATACCCTAGTAAATTGAAGAATTTTTGGGTGAAAGGGGGGACAAATCCCCCCCTCTGGCTACGCGCCTGGCTAGAGAGGGATTTGTTCACCCTCTCTTCACCGGAAAATTCTTCAATTTGCTAGGATTTTTGAGAAAAAACATGAAAATCCCCCACTAAAATTTTTCCATAAAAAAATTTGAAAATACCCCTCGCTGAGCATCAACAAGTAAGAGGAAAGTGACCGAAGCCGTAGTCTAATTTATACTAAATGTGCAGCGTAAAAATAATAAAATAGCTTTTTGCTTCTAGTTTAAGACAATCCAATGAATAAGTGTAGTTCCTCAAGTTTATCTTTTTCAAAAGTTTTTGAACGTTTTCATCAATTTGAATGATAGTTTATGCTGAAAATACCAAAAAGTGATCTTGATGTACGTATATTTTTCTCGTTTAAAAGCTCTTAGACTTTTATTGACAATACTTCATACATGATTACTTAAACTATACGTTTTACAATAAATGTGAGGATTTAAATGTATAAAAATTGAGTTCCTAGATTGTTGTGTGAGGAAAATTTTTTAACGAAATTTTGATATTCAAAAGTTTAACGTATTAATAAGATTCGAAAAAAATATATAGTTCCAATTTCCCCACAATAAAGTCTCAACAAAAACCGAATGATTTCATTCAATATTTTCTTCCTAACTTCCTCAATCTATCATGATTTGCAGATTCAATAAGAACTTCTTGCCAAAAAAATAAATAACGTCAATCGAGAAGATTCAATACTGCATATAGCAACAACATAATAAGAAAAAGGAATTAATAGAGATTATTTGTGGTAAAATATCGAATTATCATTCATTAAATCAAAGATGTAAGAAATAACAGAAGCAAGAAGAAAAACATAAGTAATGACCATCTCGAATAAACTTCTCCCTCAGATGGAAACAACATCTTTATTTTCCATCTCCAAGGATGATAAACGATAAAATAGAATTTCTATGAAGATTAATGCAATAAAATTTTATTTGAGGTCCAAAGTCAAAAAATGCATTACTCATCAAGTCAATCACTTTCGGTCATTAATTTTGACCATAAAACGTTTTTTCTCCTCTGGTTTTTCCACGAATAAACAAATCGAATTGATTTTCTATTTTTTTGACACTCCAAAAATACCCTTGACAATAAAACAGGATTCAAATGAACGAGAATAAAAATTTGTGGGGAAATTTTCTCAGTTTAATGAATTCGATAAAGAGATGAGTATGCACATAAACATGAGAAGAAGAAGAAGAATGAATGAGACTAGATACTTGATTTCTTAATGAAATTACATTCTACAGAACTGGTACATTATCATGATTATATTCTTTGTTTTGGTGGTTGGGGAAATATTTTGTCATAAAAATATTTATTCAGGATCGTTTTGTCGTTTGGATTTTCCCATGATTTTCTTTCGAATATTTAGCAAAATGTGGATTTTAATATTCTATATGATGTAACACATTACATAAGAAATTGTATGATGGCATGGCGACAATTTCATAGAAAAGAAATTTTAATTTTGTATAATGGAGAAATATTGACTAAAATACTAGTCAAGAAACTCCTCAGTTTAGCTCATAAAGAGAACATAAACTGCAATAGACAAGACATGATGGACATCAGTAACATTATCAGAAAATTAGAAATTGGAAAAGTGGTAGTCTGTAAACCAGCTTCGAAGCCAGAAAGCCATTTCGAGGGGGGGGGGGGGTTAATTTTCAAATTTTTAGTATGGAAAAATTTTAACGGTAGGTACTTTCAGACTTTTTTTGAATTGAAGAATTTTTGTGTTAAACTGGAGGAGACATATCTCTTAATCCACCCCTTTGGGTATACGCCTCCTGTACACAATCTCCCCTTTCTGAAACTTGAGTCAATTTTAATTTATTATTAAATATATCAATTTATTTTAATTAAAATAAGGCTTTGCTGAAATTTTTTGTCTGAACAGTGGTGAGTGGGCAGACACAAAATACAAATATTTTGAAATAAATTGATTTATACAAATGCGTAGCCTGAAATTTTTCGAAAGTGGGAGTGGGTCTGACTTATCAAAGTGGGGGGGGGGAGGGGTGACCGGATTTTTTTTCTGATACATATCTAATTTTTAGGAGGGGTCCACAAAATTAATCATACAAATTTAAATCTCGAAGGGTATCCGGATCATCTTGGACCTCTTGCTGGCTACGCATCTGGCATAAAGCAGTATCAAAAATAATACATTTTACATAAAATTATGCAAACAGAAGCGTTTGTGATTTTAGTACGATAGGAAAATTCTGAGATCAAGCAATTGTTTGACTTTATCAAACAAAATCATTAAGTAAAAAATAGAATTTTCTGAAAGCCTTGAAGCCAAAGCTTTGTAAGATTCCTTCTAGTGTCATTTTCATTCAGTTCCATTACTTTGATAATTGATTTCAAATGTTGATCTTTTACAAAAATCATTCAAGTGCAATTTCATCCAACAGCACAATTTTGATAATTAAGTAATGTCATCCAGATAATGCTGTTTGTCAAACGAAAACACCAATAGCAATAATTATTATGTTCAATATCCAGCATTTTCTCATGGGTATAGGATGAAAGGATTAATGAGGATAGAATAAGCATAAACCCCTCCTAAAAACACAAGAATTATGTTCATTGTTGTAGAAATCAAAACAACTTTATCATTTCCACTTGGAATAAAATAAATAAACAATTTAATGTACATTCATACAGAAAAAATTCTCGTTTCCTTATTTTTACCATTTTCGTGACCTGAAATAAGAAGTTTCTTTATCTATAAAGAGCAGCATTTAATAGAGAAACAGAAAATTGCATTGAGATTACGGTCGCATTAGGATCACGAAAATCCGATGAATGTCAACCGAGTTTTGTGTATAAACTTTTGCATTTTATAAACCAACCTAATAGTATCAACTTCATTTTGCTTTTTTATTATGATTATGGTTGTGTTTATTATAGCCCAGTGAGAAAATTGCTTCTTGATGATTATGAGAATTTAAGTGGTGGAGTATCTCACGGTAAACGGTACGAAATATGCTTCTCTGTACTTAATACAATGAACTGTACTGATTGTAGTATTGGGTATGCTGAGTTAAGATTATTATGAAGTTGAATGCACGAAGAATGTTCTCAAATATGGTAAATATGCTGAATTGTACTGAATTAGTTGAAAAGTTAAAGTTAGTAGTCAATTAATTAATTTGACAATTAATTGAAAAATAACGGTATTTTGGAATTTGAATTTTAACGTACCTTTTGAATTTGAATATTTTTTGATCTACTAAAAGTAGAACTTTTATTAATTGTTGAATTAATTGATAAAACTGGACTAGGTTTAATTAGCTGAATAGTGCTGAATAACCTGCACTGTTAATAAACATTGGTACTGCTTAATAAACAGATTTGTATTTTGAAAACAAATAGTGAAAGCTTGTTAAAAACTATATTTCTAGAAACACTACTAACAAAAAGCTCTACAAACTCAAACTAAGCAGTTCCTTATCCATTCAATAAATAATTCTAATTCTAAAACTGTAAACTTTTTCATTGGATTAAATTAATCTTCAAACTTTATCCAACTCTTTAAAGTCTTCCGTTTCTATTCTCCATAAGTACATAATTAAAAATGCAGTTATCATCTCCTTATGGCTATATTCTTCATTCACAAGCACAACTATCCGCTTTTAATTCTAAATGTCACCAAAAAAAAATAATCCTCATATAGAATTGAAACTGCTAGGACGATAAGTAGATGAGTGAAATTAGGATGAAGAAGCATACAGGAAGAACTTTATTATTTATGACAATAACGACACAAAAAAGCTATTTCTTCCTTCCGTTCATGAAAAAAGATATGAAGTAAGAGATTTTGGGAGTAAAAATTGTAATCTGTTCTTTTTGCTTCGTTTCATGCACAAAAGAAAGAAGTTTTTTGGATTTTTTTGCTCTTGGAAATAAAAAAGAGAAAAGTTTTTTTTTCTTTACAAAGTTTCTACTTTTTTGAGCCTTAAAATGGTAGAATATGAGGAATTATGATGATAGTTATGTCTATTTATCTTTATTATTTTGAAATTCAGGAACCATTGTCTTGTATTAAAAACTAAGACGACACACCAATTTTATACGGGGTAAGTGGTTTTGTGTGTCACAATCGAAGCACTGATCTAGAAACCACCAAAATTCACAAAATGATGTCGAACCTAACCTCAAAAATGCGCAATATTCCCACAACAACTAGCAAAATTCCAAACAATCTTTATTCTCTCAAAACTTTTGTATAAAAATGTCGTCAGGAAGTTTACTCCCCTGCCGTTTGTTCCGGTAGGTTATGGGATAAAGTTTCATTTCGTGCTACTATTATTATTATTTTTATTATTACTATTATATTTATTCCTTTATAGAAGGGAAGGTGGAGGTTGCACAAGCTTTTATTTCAGATTATGAATTTTTTATTGTTGAGTAAAAAAAATTTTAGAGAAAAAAAAGTTTTATGCATTTTTCGTGATATAAAAAACGATGAGGAAAGAGTTGAGATATTGCAGTGCAAAATGTTGCAGACTTAGTTAAGAAAGTTTCCATTCATATCGCCTACATATGTTGTATTCAATTGCTTCTTTCCTTTTCATTTTCATATGCTTTTTATGTATTTTTTTCTTGTACACATTATTGATATTTAAATTCGCATTTTTCATAACTCGAATTCAATTTTCTCGTTCTGAGAATGAAATGTGAATTGGAAACGAGTAAGGAATGTTTTTTTATTTTAAAAATGTGCATGTAAATAGGATTTGTGTACTGTTTATGACAAAAATTGATTCATGGGCGTACCCAGAGGGGGTCTGGATTTTAAAACTCACATTTGAAAAACTAATAATACCTTCAAATTAACTACACCTAATTAACTATAAATCAAACAAAACTTTGAAAAAAGTTGATACCATCTTATTGTAAAAAGGGTTTGAAAACTCCGAAAGCCCCCCCCCCCCCCTCTTTGGGTACGCCCATGAATTGACAAGTCGCAATTAAGAAATACAATGGCATAGCTAAGCTAGCTTTTGTAATTAAAATTTTATTCAGGACTTTTGATAAATCAACTTTATAAGGTTATATGTACAATGTGTCTCGAAAAGAGGTTTTGAACATAACTTTCTGTTCAGCCAGCATAACATCAAAGAAAATTAAATTTTAATCAATTTTCAGATTCTTTGTCTAAAATTAAATGGCCCTCGTTTCTCAGAACTTCTAATCTTAGCAATTTCTAGCCTACAGAAATACAGACGAGACATTCATTTATAGCGTAGGAAAAATTTATATTAAATTTGCTGGAATTTTCAACGTAATTGGTATTGCCTTGACTTAACTCAATTTTGATGATGTTTTTCAATTTAAAGCACGTACTTAATGATTGGTTCTTCTTCAAGAAAGCCTACATTTTGTATTTGAGAATGAGTTGCTAGGATACAGTTCAATCAAGGCAGTTGCAAGTAAATTAGCAAAAATTTCACAGAGATCAGTAAAAAAAGGAACAACAGACAAAACGCTCGAGACATCTTAATCAGCCACTCAAAATCAGCACTCAATAAAAAATGATTTTTTAAAAGCTCTTTTGTCATGAGCGCAAAGAATGAGATTGCAAAGGCGTAGCGAGATGGAGTAAAATCATAAATCTGCAGATTAGTTCCAATTGAATGAAGGAATGAAGGCAAAAGAATGAGAAAAAACATGACACGAACACTTCTCTCCCACATAGCATATTGATGATTAATTGCTATCAGTTGTTAGCCCACAAACTTCAACATCAAATTTTGCGATTTCTCTTTTCGTTTCTGCTTATTTCATTAAACTTTCATTGTTTCGAGCTTTTCGTACTTATCTGGAAAGATGAAAAAGAAGAAAGTTTGAAAAGCTCTTAATATTTTTTTCCACTTTTCTTGCCTTGTTCTTCCTTTCATTCATTCATTCATTGTTTACCGTTTCTTTTTCACTCATATTTTATTGACGAAACGAAAATATTTGAAGATTAAAACTTTCGCTGTCGCGCACAGAACGGAAAATTTGGGGCCGTTCACTTATTACGTTACGCAGAAACGAACGAGTTTTTAGACCCCATTTGTCACAGATTTTCCATATAGAAAAGAATTGTTTTAACTGTCACAAAATCTCAGACCAACCTTCCTTCTGTAATGCGTTACGTAATAAGTGAATGGCCCCTTTTGAGACAAGAAGAAATTTTGAAAGTTTGTTGTGGAAATTTGTTTCCAATAAATTCGGAAGTATTGATTTTGAGTTAGAAGTTTAGAGAATTTATGCGGTAGGACTATAAAAAAACTTTTCATGAGTCACAGTCGGTTTTTGGAAAAAAAACAAATTAATTTCAATAAACGTTGAATTAATATGAATATATTTTTGGAAGTCAAAATAGGGTTCCTTTACAAATGACGATAATGAAATGCGTAGAAATGGTGTGATTGGAATCAAGTTGGAAAAAATATTAAATGAAAAAATCCGTTCCCTTCATAATTTGGGCTACACCACTGAGGTCGTCAATCAAAAACTAGAATTTTCATTTTTTTCCATAGAACATCACATACTACTCACAATACCAATCTTCACATCTAAACTTAATGTTAGACATCATAATATAGATTACAATATAGATACACTCTGAAGGCACTGCGTCTCCAGTCGATCCGGAATCTATTGTACCAATCAGACGTCATAAGTGAATGACCTCTTACATATTTCCGGTCAATTGCTGTTGGAGCTTCCAAAGTCGGATCACCATAAGTTGGCATTCTGCCAAGATATTAAGTAGCCTTTGATAGATCACTGGGAGGAGCATGAGACCGGAAATCATCGTACGTAAATTCGAGTGCATTTGGAGTCTATTTACTACTCAAATTAAAGCTTCTATCCTCAAGTATCAATATCAGTATCCACCATCTTACATACCATCAAATATGTATCAATAAAAATACCATCAATCACTGCTATATAAAATTGTTCGAAAAATATCGACGATTTTCAAATTTTGGGTAAAGAATAGAATTTAGTACATGCAAAAGCTCCATTTCCTTGCTTCCATAAAAACAATAATTTTAAAATCTCTCTTTATTTAATGAAATGAGCTTCTCGGTTATGTAATGAAAGAAAATCTTTTTTTCGTTCCACATTTTTCAAATATATCAAGATTTTCTTTAAAGGTGAATGGTTCTCCTGTAAATACTGTACTAAGGTAAATACTGCCAGAAAAACATGAATTTTTCTTTTGAAAAATGTTCAATGTGTTTTGTGGTTTCTTAATGCAATTTATTCCAATCGACATGTTACTTTGTAAGCATGCACTTTTCTTGTTGTTGGACGATATTTTGTTGTACAAATTTCTGTAATTGACGATGTTTATGGATAAACATGTTGTTTATTTTTGAACTTTAAGTGCAATTTGTTTTGTGAGAGATTTTATGGTTGTCATTTTGGGGATATGCTGAAGACATTTGTGAGAATTTCATGGAAGGGAATGGATTGTTGTTGGATAGTTTTTATGAGATGTAGCACATAGAAGGATTATTGTGTGATACCTGAATATTCTGTCATATATTTGTTAAGTGCAGCACAAAGCAAATGAGTTGTAGATTCCAAATTGATGTATTATGAAGTGTTTTATAGATTGTTGAGTTGTTAAGGTATTGAAGCAAGAAATGTTAGTTCCAATAATTCAAAAATATGTCCAAAAATGATTGAAAGAAAACAAAATTTGCATAAAAAAGATGTTATTGATATTTTCGAAGCTAACGATGCATAACTGAATAATCTCAAAATTTGTTTCAATTTTCCTCAAAATATACATCATAAAAAAGAATTTTCATATTAAGACGAAAATATTTTTCTCACAGAAAATGGCCTGGAAATAAGTAGTTTTCATTGCTAAGCTCTTCTCATAGCCTTCGAGTCCAATCTCATCTGAATGATAAGAACTCTTCAAATTGGATCTCATCCCAGCACATAACAATGTACAGCCTCCTTAATTTCATTATCACACTCAACCGAAATAAGCCAATTATTCAAGAAAATTTCTCTTCATTTTCATTAAAGATTTTGATCGTCTCAAGACTGCTTAAGTATGCATGTTAAAGTTCCTCAGAGAGAATAAAGTAAGCATGAACTCTCAAGATTCTAACGTGCCATAATAAAAACAACCGAAGAAATATTCACAAAGATTAAAGGAAAAGAACTTCAACACAATAATTATTGTACAGCTATCGTTCAGCACAAACACATTCACCCATGAGGCTTTATCTCTTCATGCTCTCCAAACGCATAACTACCTCCATCCGAAAATAAAGTAGGAAGAAAAGTTTTATTTTTTTTCTCATCGCCTTGCTACCTTCAGGAGAAATGAAGCTCATACATTCATTTTAGGATCCTAATGAAGTTATATACTTTATCGTATATCGTACTGCTGCGGTATGAAGCTGGAATGAATGAAGGAAAACTATTTTCGTAAAGTAAATTTATATCAATTTGGTACAAAGAGAAGAAGAAATTTTTATATGGAATAAGTATAAACTTGTTATGTATATCCTTGTGGACGGACAAGCATAAAAATGTAAGATTGTTCTCGATTATTTGTGGAACTACTAGAAGGCTCTTAAAATAATTTTGAAAAAATATTCAATAGTTCCTTTAACTGATTCACGGAACAATGGTTAGCTTCTTGGAATTCCAATATGTGATTTGATACAAAGTTTGATAAGTTCTACTTTTATGAGTCTCATTTGACCACAAAGAGCCTCATTTTATAATAAAAAGTCAGAAACGACAATAAAAAGTCTGTTTTGACCCCAACGAGTTTGGTTCAACCTTACTGAGTCTGATTTGGTCATAACGAGTCTGACTCAACTTTAAAAAGTCTCATTCCACTTTAATGAGTTTCATCCTACCCTAAAGACTCTCATTAATCCCCAAAAACCATTAAAATGCGCTTAATGCATTCACAAAAATTCTAAGTCACTTCCTCGTTCTATTGTTTCTATCATCCACTTTCATCTAACGCAATGATGTGTAAGAAATATTAGGTGTTTGCAAAAGTGCTTTTCCTTCTTATTTTCTCTTTCTACCATCTACCTCTTTCATCATGTGTGTATATAACTTAGTATCTGTAAGAAAGATAAGCTCTCAGATCGTAAAGTTTCTGTACATACGACCTTCCATATCACACAAATACATTTGGTTAGGCTTTTAGCCTTAAAAAAGAATAATGGAGCAAACATAATATAATTAAATAAAACCCGTAGCGATCAAGAAAGAGGAAATGGAATAAGATTGAGGATGGAGAGATGAAAAGGAAAGAAAATTTGATTTGAACTTTTCCTCTTCCAATTTTTTCCAGGAAGAGAAAAAAAAGTTTTTTTCTTCCTTTTCTAAAACAAACTACAGAATTAACCTTGTCGGTAGCAAACGTTAAGGAACGAAAAAGTTTCCGACTTCAATATACTTTCATTGTATTAATGGATAAGTTGGATTAGTGGAATTGGAGCGCATTATTTAGGTCATTCGTAGTTGATTATTGTTATTGGCCTAAATGTGAGATAGTTTGGTGTTAGTTGTTGCTGAAATTCTGCGTTCAAGTAGCCAGGACGAATCCAGATAAGGAGTTTGAGGTCGAAATCCCACATTCCTTAATTAGGATTTTCTTGAAAATGTCTAAATTTCTTTTTTGAAATCTGCAGTCAAAGAGAAAATAAGGAATCAGATTTTGCAAACCCACCCAGAGCATAATAAGTAAAAACCGGAAGGAAAGTTTTAATTTTTATAACTTTAAATGTTACAACTGCCATATCATTTCATTCAGAAGTCAAGCTTATTATGTTAACAACAGAAAGGAAGGTAAAAAGTTTTTAGAATAAGAATCATCTCTAAACGTTGCCCATTTCATTTGCTGATGAAATAATCTTCTGAAAAATTTATCTTATTGATTTTTTTTCAATTTTATTATTGACAAATTCTATTATATTTTCTTAAGTAGGAGAGCAAAATCACAACACTGAAGTGCGAAGAAGCAGAGAATTAAATTTTAAAATTACATTTACAACATAAGGACTTTATCAACACCTGATCCTATTAAATGTTTGTATTATAAACATTTTTAGTATAAGTGAAAATAAATTTTTTCCATTTATTTATTTTTTTTTCTCTTCCGGCACTTTTTCTCTCTTATTGAATTCTAAAGATGCGGGGGATGAGAGAGAAGATAAAGGCGATTGTGAATAAATGATTGTACTATGAATAAATGAACGAACAAGTTTCCTCAAAATCTTTTCTTCCGAGAATCAACATCATTTTAGGATTCTTCCTAAAGCCGAGAAGTACATGTTAAGCAATGAAATTAGTTTGGACTTATTGGAAGCCTGACTTCTAAAATAAAAAATACAGCCATGTTTCAAACCTTGGCCTGTAAAATAAAGCCTCGCTTCAAAGTTTGACCTGTAAAATAAAGCATTGCTTCAAAGCTAGGTCTGTAAAATAAAGCCTCACTTCAAAGCTTGATCTCTAAAATAAAGCATTGCTTCAAAATTTGACCTAAAAATAAAGCCTCACTTTAAAGATTGGCCTCTAAAATAAAGCACTGCTTCAAAGTTTGAACTATAAAATAAAGTCTAACTGAAGGAAATCCCGATTAACTTCACAAGTTCGGGTTTCTAATAAAACTTCTTTTCTTCTGCCTCTTTTGCACAACACTTTCAAATGTAATCTTATTTCTTGTGCTTGAGAAAAGCTTCTTTTTTATTGGGTTCGATAGGCAATCGACATCAAACGATTGGAGAGAAAAACGTAATAAATAAGAGAAGAATAAGAGAGAAAAAGTCCTTTTAGAATTCGTAATCGGAAATAATAATAAGAAAAAATGTAATTTTATCAAGAAGTTTCTGTCTATAGACGAAAAGCTTATTGAAAATAGTTGCATACTTATTTGAGCTTAGGGGACAAAAAACAAATGAAAAATATATTAAGGAATCTCTCAATTTGTTTGTTTTTGAAAGCACACAATAAAAGTTCCACAATCATTTTTTTATGCATGCCTCTCGTTTTTTACTTAATTAAAATTATTTTGTTTACAAAAGGAAAGTCTCGTCTTATTACTTTTTATAAGGAAAATAACAAATGTTTTCAGAGCTCGTGAGCATATGGTCAAGATGGGAACGAATTCTGAAAATTGTAATCAAACTTTTTGATGAACTCAACTTGTTATTGTGATAATGATGGAAAAAAATTAAATGAATTTCAGACATTCCCAAGTGGCAATTTGGTCTAAGTTGAAGTGATGATAGCGAGATGCCAGTCTGTTGCTGCTTTTATTCACTTGCATAGGTGCCTTCTAATTGCTATTATCGCCAAGTGGCCTTGACGACGATGACATGGCACCTTCTTACCTCCACGACAATTTGGCAGTCAATGTCACTAGGGATTATAAAGCAGTGTTTAACTGTTTGTTCACAATTGGTGTTTCATGGGCGTACCCAGAGGGGGATCTAAAGTTATCAAACCCTTTTTACAAGAAGATTGTATCAACTTTTTTTAAAGTTTTGTTTGATTTATAGTTAATTAGGTGTAGTCAATTTGAAGGTATCATTAGATTTTCAAATGGGTTTCATTTATACTGAGTTTTAAAATCCAGACCCCCTCTATGTACGCCCATGTGGTGTTCCAAGAAAAATTCAAGGTGTGCTCACTCAACCTACATAAATAACCATCAGCATCGTTTTTACTAGGTCAGATGAGTTATTAAGTTTATTTATTCGCATCCAATTAAATTTCCTGAATAAGTAAAGAAATTATGCCAATTTTATTTAAGTAAAATTAAATAATTTCCAGAAATTCCAATGAGTAAAAACTTATAAAATTCGATGAAAATGATTCAACATCAAGAAGAAAAGTTGATAGCACATCAAAAAGAAAAAGAACCAAGCAATTAGCTTATAAATCAATAAGCAAAATTAATAATGTTTGTTCAAAATTTCCATTAATTTGCTTAAAAGTTCAGTAAACCGTAAAACACAAAATTATCCAAACTTTATGCTTTTGAAATAAGATACAAAAGTTTTCTTTCTTTTGATGATTTTATCAGAAGAAAAAAACATCTTCGAATGAAAAAAATATGCCGCGTACTGCAGAGTTTTTATCTTATTCTTTCGCACCCAAATCATTGTGGCAACTGTCAAAATATATTTTCCTGTCACACATACATCAATGATTTTTTTTCCATGAACCTTTATTGACATCTTTTTTTGCTTAATTCTTGTTGTGCCTTTGTTGGATTTGATTGATATTAAAGGATGAAGAGACAAAATTTAGTGAAATTTGCTAAAACTATATTTCATAGTGTAAGGGTTTTTTTGGGGTCAAGATCTCCTTGCTTGAATTATTTGAGGGAACCTAAGTCTTAAATTTTATCCAAAATTTCACAAATTTTAACACAGCCATCCGGACTTCATATTTACCCATCAATCGCTTAGCTGTTTCCATCTCGCCTTAATGTTTTTAACCCACAACAAAACATATGTCACATGCACTATGATGAACGAAAATTCACATATACATGATGATCGAGTCTGGGTCAGTGAAAATATTTACGAGTAAATTGAAATGTTCAATGAACTGTTCTTGGTGTGGCGAATATGAGCTAATGTATCCTCAAATATTTAACTTATAAATATTGAAGGATGAATGTTATTTGAATAGAGAGAAAATATTAGTACTCAAACTATTTGCTATGCATAATGTAAGTGAATTTTGTGTATGCATGGAACTTTTTGTGTAAATATTTGTAGATGAAGTGGAGAAGATGTGTTTTTGAGAATGTTTCAATTTTCAATAAAAGTTGTGAAGATTTTAAATAAATTATTTTTATATGTTCTCCAAAATTAATGGTTCTAAAACTTTTTGAAGCACAACACTCAAAACCAGTGAATCACTTTTAGTTAGTGTAGTTAAGCCTATCTACAAGACATGTGTGAATATATCGGCGTCGACTTTCACTTGATACAGTCTAGACACTAGTTTGGTTCAGCACTTATTCTTCTAAACTACTGCATTTGGACGCGTGAAAATATAATTTACAGTCCATTATTAAATACTTTCTACCAAGAGCCAGACATTCTAAAGGATTGTACAATTCTTTCAAGGTCAAGGATTGTAAGTATTTTACAATTATTTTGGAGTGTCTGATCCTTACTTTATATGGAAAAAAATTAAAAAACGATGTTCCAAAACGTTATTTATCATTCAACTCAAGACGAAATTTTTTTATGCACGGAAATTCCTCTGAACTGCTACATCAAAAGAGATTTACAGGAAAATCCGAAATGACTTAAGGGATTTAGTTGAGCTTTTCCTTTGTTTTCAGTTTTTACTTCAGTAATTCGTTGTGGTCACGTCACGGAAGCATTGTGGTTATTTACTGAATAATTTACCTAATGATAATGCATCTTTTGCAAAGTAGGTTTAATATTTTAAAGAAGAAAATTGTTTTTTAATTAAGTGACTAACTGGATTATATCAGGTATGATGAGTTAATTTGTTAATTTTCTACAAAAACAACTATGATGTCCAATGTCATCAAACAATTTCTCGTCATTATATTTATTCTTAAAGGCACATACCAATATTTAGATATGTTGTAAAGCAATGGATGACAGCCGGGTGATTTTTTCCACTAAAATTAGTCATTTTGTATCTGCTAATATTATTAACTAACCATTAAATAACTTATTTATTAAGATATTTCGATTCTTTGGTCAATTGCTCCGTGACCAAAAATGGAATTTTATCAAATCATTAAACTTTAAAAGATATCGTAAAAAATAATTTCATGATTCAAACATTATTTACATTGGATCATAAAAGCTCAATTTTCAAAATTCCATCGATCTGGAGAATCGCCCAGCAGTAGTATTAACCGTTATTTTTCAGAAATTCAAAACTGCTTCAAAAATATTTTGAAGTGTTAAAATTTTTAAATTTTTAAAAACCGTTAAATTTATTTAAGAAAATTTGTAACTGTCATATTTTTTGAAAAAAGTTGTATCTTCGAAGTTTTGATATCGAAGAATAAGAACTGTTGTCGCCCATTGGGTTGTAAAATAGCTCAAAACTGGTCTAAACATGACGATTTTTTTTTGAAAATTAATTTTGTTAATATATTTTTGGCTTTTCGTATTTTTACATATATGAATATTGGCACATACATTTGAGAACTACTGCATTAGACAAATATCATCATATTCCACATCTGTATTGTATCTAAATCACTCAAAACCAAATCCCATAAAGACTCTTTAATATTTTAATGACAAAACTTAGACAGAAAACTTTTCCTCTCTCGATATTATTCCCGTACATTTAGCAGAAAATTTTGAACAATTTATTATTATTTTATTATGTAGAAATAATACAGATATAATAATGCATCATGAGATGCTTACTGAATACATCATTATGTAATGCAATTTTGCAATAAAAACCACTGAAACCACTCCAACCATTTAAGAACAAAAAAGGAAAGAAAAAAAATGTTTGTTTGAAAACTTTTCATCGATTTTTATGAGCTTGAAAGAATTTTTTATGAGACTAGTAGTATACCTGACAGCTTTAAGGGACTTTTATGCAAATTAGTTTTTACCTGAGGCCACCTGCAGGTGCCAGGTGTGGGTAATTAATTTAATGATTTATGACATGCAGGTGGTGTGGCGGTAAAGATCAAAGGCCTTTGGGGTAAAAAAAGGTAGGGTCCTTAAATACCCCCCATCAATCAAAGTGGTAATTAATGTCAATAAAAAGGATCATGTATCGAAAATTTGATTGTTGTCTTTGATCACGTTTGAACATGATTTTTTTTTCATGAGGCGAGTGTATCCGTGAGAACTTTTGGCAGGTGTATTAAATTTCACAATTTTCCGAAATATTTAAAAAAAAAAAAATTATTACTTCAAAACCGCGATTATTTCACAATTTTTCGAAATATTTAAAAATTATTACTTCAAACCGCGATTTTTTCTACAATTTTTCGAAATATTTAAAAATTATTACTTCAAACCGCGATTTTTACTACAATCCGCGATTTTTTTCGCGGTTTATGCAAATTATATTTTTGGGTGATTTATGACGTTTGTACGTGACAAGTGGAGATATTCAGACATGCAATTGAATTTCACAATATTTTTGAAATATTTATCAACTTTCGTAATGTGAAGGGGCCTGGAATATGGAGTCTGTAGACTAGAGTAGCCCGCTCAAACATGTAACAGCATGTATAGAAATCAAGACATTATGGGTGTGTCTTTAGAATGAATGACTGACAGGTGTGCATTGCTAGGGCAGAATGGAAAAAGATCAATGAAATTGTTGGAGTTAACTTTAGAATGTGTCTGTGATCAGCAATATTTTTTTTGGAGTTCGATGTAGCCAAAAAGTGTTAGAAATGGAGTAAAAATAATATTCTCATGTAAGAATATTCTCAAATCACTACCCTTTTAGGGGCTAAATGAGTTGTTTTAATTTCACAATTTTTGAAATATTTCGCTACTATGTAATATATTACTATTACTATTAGAACCTGTATAGAATGGTAATCTTCAAGACATTTTGTGTGATGGTGTGACTGTGTACCTATGAAGGTGTGACCGTGTTGGTGTGACTGTGTACCTGTGAGTGAGTGGGATGTGTGTGTGTATGTGAGGTCACTTAGCAGAGATGGGAGTGTGGATGTGTAATAGTGCAGGTGCCAGGTGTGGGTAATTAATTAATTATTTATGACATGTAAGTGTGATTTATGACATGTAGATATTGTAGCGGTAAAGATCAAAGGTCTTTGGGGTAAAAAAGGTAGGGTCATTAAATACCCTCATCAATCAAAAGTGTTAATTAATGTCAATAAAAGGATCATGTGTCGAAATTTTGATTGTTGTCTTTGATCATGTTTGGACATGATTTTTTTTTCATGGGATACATAACGGCTATTTCCCAAGAATTCAGGAGCCAGCTGGGATATCTTGGGTGTGTGTGTGTGTGTGTAAGTTGGCAGGTGGAGATATTCAGACATGCAATTGAATTTCACAATATTTTGAAATATTTCTCAAGGTAATATTATTATTATTACTACAATTTTTACAAAGATTCTTTTGCAATTACCTTTTAGCTGTTTAAATGCTATAAAAAAAAATACTTATTTATTTCAATTTAATCTGGGGGATTAGGGTTATTTTATACAAGAAACTTGCAAACAAATTTTAAGAGGATCAATAAGATCGACAGGTAGCTTGGCTAAATTTTAAACCAGGATATAATGTGTCTAGGCTAAGGTTAAGTCTAGGCTAAGAGGGGTATCTGTACAGTGGAACTTTTTAAACGTTTTTAAAATCGTTAAATCCTTTTATAAATCAATTTCACTTTTTCAAAAATTTAAAATTCTAGAAATAAAAATTTAAAATAAAAAATATTTTCAAGAGTTTTTTTTTAATTTTTTAATTACAAAAAAAGTTTTTTCAATTTCACTTTTTCAAAAATTTTAAAATTCTAGAAATAAAAATTTAAATTAAAAAATATTTTCAAGAGTTTTTTTTTTAATTTTTTAATTACAAAAAAGTTTTTTCAATTTCACTTTTTCAAAAATTTTAAAATTCTAGAAATAAAAATTTAAATTAAAAAATATTTTCACTTTTTCAAAAATTTAAAATGCTAGAAATAAAAATTTAAATTAAAAAATATTTTCACTTTTTCAAAAATTTAAAATGCTAGAAATAAAAATTTAAATTAAAAAATATTTTCAAGAGTTTTTAATTTTTTAATTACAAAAAAGTTTTTTCAATTTCACTTTTTCAAAAATTTTAAAATTCTAGAAATAAAAATAAATTAAAAAGTATTTTCAAGAGTTTTAATTTTTAATTACAAAAAAGGTTTTCAATTTCACTTTTTCAAAATTTAAAAATTCTAGAAATAAAAATTTAAATTAAAAAAAATATTTTCAAGAGTTTTAATTTTTAATTACAAAAATGTTTTTTCAATTAGATGAAAAGAAAATGCAAAGAACAAGAAAAAGGCAAAAATTTTAAAAAAATTTTCACTTTTCAAAAATTTTAAAATTCTAGAAATAAAAATTTAAATTAAAAAATATTTTCAAGAGTTTTTAATTTTTTAATTACAAAAAAAGTTTTTTCAATTTCACTTTTTCAAAAATTTTAAAATTCTAGAAATAAAAAAAAATTTATTTAAATTTATTTATTATTTTATTGTTTATTGGCAAGTCAAGAAATTCATTTTAGTACATAAGTCACAAACTATTATGAGACACAAAAAGAATAAATATATTTGAAATGCTACAGATTTTTTAATTCTTAAAATTGATTAATGCGAACAGAATATCATATTTGTATAGCTATTAATGTGTAACGTTGCAGAATTGTAGTTTAGTTTTTTGGCGCCTCAAAAGATTTTTTTTTATTACAGTTTGTTACTAGGAACTTAACCGAATGGTAAAACCCCTTTAACGTGTAATTTCGCCTTTTGAACACAAAAATACAATCTGAAATTTTTTATTATACTTTGAAAAGAATAAAATAAGGTGAGATTTTGAAAACATACATCAAGTACGGTGGCATAAAAAAGGTCAGAGATGATCATTTTTAGGGAACTGCAATAAAGAAGCTTAGGTAAACACTGCTCTTTATGCATACGCAAGATGAGAGACATTTAAATTTCTAAACAATGTGAAAAGGAGGAGAGATCATTTTATGGTAGAAGAAATATTTATCAACATCGTAACATGCAAGTATACAAACCAGAAAAATTCAAAGTTAAAGGTCATTTTTAAATTTTTCGACCTGGAGACAATTGCAAACTTCAAAACATTATGGGTCATTAGTCAAAAAAGAAAAATATAATTTAAAAAAAATTCATTTACTAAGTTTGAGAATGAAGAAGAATTTTGATAGATCAGACAATGAAGATAAGAAAAAAGGACAAAGCTACGAATAATGATAGTGCACTTTAAAATATAAAAATCGTGATAAAGAAATTTTGACTTAAAGTATTTTTACAATTTTTATAGAACAAGATTTAAAGCCTATCTGAAAAGTCTTAATATTTTTACACAAATATCATGCCAATTCATCAAACATTATCTTAAGCCCCTTTAAATTAAACAAGATCTGAGGCTTTAAAATTAAGCAATTAAACTTTATTAAGGAATTTAATTTTTAACCGCGTTAGATTTTAATTCAAATTTTTAAGAAATTGATATCAAAGGGTGCAAAAATTCAACAAAATAAATCAAGTCAAACATAATTTTGTAGCTAATTTGTTCTTTCCTGAAATTTTATGAAATATAAACATATTTGATTTGCATAAAACTATAAAATCTATTAATGCTATATTATATCAGTGTATGTTTCATTGAAAATTTAAAAACGTTAAATATTAAATATTTAAATAAGCACAAATAAGTATGTATCCTGTAGAATCAATTTTGAATATTATCAAAACCAAATTAAAATCAATTTTTTTTAAATTTAAAATCCATAATATGGCAATCAAAATTTTTATTTTTGAAGCATTAAACTTATAAATTATAAATATTATTTTTTGAAATATGTTGAAATTATAATGAGTTTAAAAATTTCATTTTTTTTAAAAAACTTACAATTTTGTAATTTTAAATTAATATTTTGAATAAGATTAAAAACTTACAAATTGTAGAAAATTATTTTTAAAAAAGTTTTTAAAATTTTATTTTTAGAAAGTTACATTTTTGAAAAATTATTATGTTTTGTAATTTTAAATTAAAATTTTGATTTAAGTTTAAAAAATGTGAACAATTTTGAAGTCTTGCTCACACATATGAATGTTTTTTTTTCAAGTTATCCCATTCTTCATATGTGCTTCTATATAGAAATGAAGCACGATAATAACGGAGACTTCTACCATAAACCGTTAAGTATTGTTTTCCACCATTCCACACTTCCTGATTTTGTCTATCAACACCCAATAAGAGTGTTTGAATAATTTCTGATCGCAAGGGAATATCCAAGGCAAAAGTCCCCAATGCAAATTTTAACAGCCGAAATCCAAAATATCCAGGTCCACTGATTTTAAAAGTTCTTTCATTCCACTTAATTCCTGTTCTCCAAGCATCAATCATGTCACTATAGTTTTTTGATTCAAGGATCTTCTTCACTGCCATTTTTGCATAATAAGGTTCTCTTTGGAGCTGGCTTAAGAAGCGTTCATGATTCATCTCTGACCTTTTAGTGTTGCCTAAGCGAATTGCGTCCATTTGAGTCTTTCTAGACATGTCAAGGTCATATTGTTTTTGGAAGAAAATTCGGACGTAGGACTTGACATCCTCAACAGCTTCCTCGTAATTCTTCAAGTCAATAATCTTCATGGTATTATTCTCTATGTCACATCTTTCCTTTTTGGTTGTATAAACTAAAGCTTGAAAGACATTCAGGAACATAAAGTTATCATAACTGTAGTTGATGTCAAGTGCCTTTAGGAATGAATTTGAATCTAAAATTGGAACGTTTTTGACATTCTCCAGTCGTCCATTAATAACCGCCTCCAAAAAGTCTGGAATTAGTGCAACTATGTTCAGATGCTTAAGATCGTCGGTCAGTTCCTGTACATAATTTGAGTTTATTTTAAACTCATCATAAAATGCTATTGGCATTAGAGGTGGTTCCTCAACATTAATTTTGTGTTTCTCAATATCGATTTCAAGTAATTTTATCATCATCGCCTTGATTATTTCTTTACAGCATTCCATTCTTTTGTAATTTCGTCGAATATGTAACCAGACTTCGTAGTTGTAAATCGATCGAAGCATTGCTGGTAATTCATTAATAATTTCTGTTTTATTTTGTCGCAGAACTCGAATAAATGGAACAAGCATCTCAGAAATACCACTGTTGTTTAAGAAATAGCCATACTTTCCGTGCCTTTGTGGTATTAAAAGTTCATCAACTTCAAATCTGCCAGCAAAGTTTTCTACAGCTGTAACCATATTTTTGAAAATTTCTAGATTCTTCGTTGCTTTATCCTTACTAATCAAGTTAATCATACAACGGACACCAGCAATCATCGTGTAATCAACAGTTTTTGGAACAGCAGCAATCATTTGACGCATCCCAATTGAGAATGTAAATTCTAACAAGGATCGACCATAGCGCTTTAAGAAGCTTCCAATTCGTGGATTATCAAAATAGGGAATTGAATTGGTGATTTCTTCGTCATATGCAGGAACTAGAAGTTTATTGTGTTCAGATTGGTTGAGAACAGAAAGGATATCACCAACACTGACCAAACAACTCGGATAGACTTTGTCAATAATCCAGGTTGATGCATCTGGGTAATTTCCAACTGGACCATTGCAAGCCACACCAACGATATTCAATACTTCTAGAATCTCAAGAACTGATGCAGTGCTAAAAGCTTTATCCTTTGTGAATTCAATTAGGGTTTTAATTCCTTCAAATGTTGTAGCTTGAGAGTAGAATGAAATTTCATGTTCTGAGTCGTCGATATCCGCAATTTCATGAAAATGTTCAGCAATTTTAAGGGCTTCCTTCCTTGCAATTTCATCAAAATCGAGATCCCCTGTGCATTTTGTGGATCGTCTGGCTAAACTTTTACTATCCCTTGATATCATAGTTTGCCTCAAGTAAGCAGCTTTTTGTGCTGCATTCAAGTTATGGACCATATTGTCATTTGCAATTTCTTCCAAAATAGTTGAAATTTTCTGATTGACTAATCTAAACTTGATCAACTTGATGCGATTTTTTAAATTTTTTCCAGCATTTGTTAGATCCATAGGGGGCTCGGGTACTTCATCCTCAATTTTCTTAAAGTATTCGAGAATTTTTTGAATGGTTTCTGATGTCTTAGTTGACTTGACAATTTTCAAAATTTTCATCTGACTACTGATGCTGTCAACCTTATCCCCAAGTAAATCTTGAAGGTGATGATACGAAATAGAGTCATAAATTTCAACTTCAACCGAACGTTCTTCAATCTTTAAATTTTCGGGAATATCCTTGGACCACAATATGTTCTTACCAGGAACCAATAGATGTGAATTTGAAGGCTTTGATTCCCACGGATATTTAAGAAATACTGGAGATTTGCAGACCAAATGAGCTACATTAAACATTCCATCAGCTTCAAACATCGCAGCCCAAGCTGATGCAGCTTCTTCAAAACTTACATCGGATCTTATGTCTAACATTTTTGAATCTTGATTATTATTCAGCTGCATCAAACAGCATAAGGCAGTTGTATCTGGTTCACATGAGCTTGTAAACCATCTGACAGTCTTTGAACTGATTGCAATTTCATAGTCATGTAAGAACTCGACAACTTTCTCCGCCTCTTTAAGGGTTTTTTCTCGATCAAACACTTCACCATCTGATATTGTCAAAATGCGGAGAAATTTTGTTCCATTGATAGCAAGTTTTTTCACAATTTCATGAAAAGTCTGAATCCCTACACTCATGCAAGTTCCTCCTCTTGCATTAAATCCTTGAAGCTTTGACAAAGCATTTATTTCCAGATATCTGTATTCAGAAACATCATCAAACGTTATCAAGTGAATTTTTTCGTTGAACGCATAATTCAATTTTTGAAAAAAGTGGGGTAGAATTTTAGTTCCAATTCTTGTCACAGATTGTCCCATAGAGCCTGACCTGTCAAGAAGCACAACAGTCTCGATATTCTGACATAAAGTATTTCTGTCTATAGGTTGATAGTCAATTGTTGTTATGTAGTCCCCCGCCAATGGATAGAAACTTATCTTGTGAGTTATATCCATCGCGTCATTCATATTTTGTGAGTTCTGCAAAAACACTCGATGTTACCTCTATATATATTAAAATGTTGCTTAGCTATTTCTCTAGTATCTCGATTTCAATAATTGAAAATAGTTCTTTTCAAAACGTTGCTATGTTTTTTAATATTAGTCTTTAAAATACCACATGGACTTTTTTGCCAAGGTTTTTTTTAATTTTTTTCACTTCCTATTTTGTAAATTTCTACATTTCAATATTTTATACACGGGTTGTTAACTTGAAAACTTCTACGAAACTGCACAAAAAACTAACTCGGCCATACGAGGACATTACCTTATATAATTTTCTTAGCTACAATCTATGATCATCTGTCTCTACATTTCTTCAACTATTAAATTTGGATCATCCAATGAACATTCAGTTCAATGTTTTAAACATTTGAAAATACTCATCCCCACCCCAAAAAAAGATCTATATGAGTTCTTGTCCTCTTCTGATCAGTCACCAACAACTTCATATTTCCGGTCGATCGATTCTTCTTTTCATTTTGATCCTGTTACTATTTTAATGAACAAAGCTGAACATGTATGAACATGAAGATTTTGTACATTTACAAAATGTTACGAAATTTTAGAAGATTATTCTTGACTACCGTTTTAGATATTTTACCTTTTTAGTTTTTAAAATTTACAAAAATAATAATGTTTACATTTCTAACATAAATCAAATCAACTTTTAAAAATGAAATTTTTAAAATTATTATAATTTTAACATATTTCAAAAATAATTTTTTATAATTTATAAGTTTATTGTTTCAAAAATAAATTTGATTGCCATATTATGGTTTTTAAATTTAAAAAAAAGATTTTTATTTGGTTTTGATAATATTCGAGCTTGATTCTACTGGATACATACTTATTTGTGCTTATTTAAATATTTAATATTTAACGTTTTTAAATTTTCAATGAAACATACACTGATATAATATAGCATTAATAGATTTTATAGTTTTATGCAAATCAAATATGTTTATATTTCATAAAATTTCAGGAAAGAACAAATTAGCTACAAAATTATGTTTGACTTGATTTATTTTGTTGAATTTTTGCACCCTTTGATATCAATTTCTTAAAAATTTGAATTAAAATCTAACGCGGTTAAAAATTAAATTCCTTAATAAAGTTTAATTGCTTAATTTTAAAGCCTCAGATCTTGTTTAATTTAAAGGGGCTTAAGATAATGTTTGATGAATTGGCATGATATTTGTGTAAAAATATTAAGACTTTTCAGATAGGCTTTAAATCTTGTTCTATAAAAATTGTAAAAATACTTTAAGTCAAAATTTCTTTATCACGATTTTTATATTTTAAAGTGCACTATCATTATTCGTAGCTTTGTCCTTTTTTCTTATCTTCATTGTCTGATCTATCAAAATTCTTCTTCATTCTCAAACTTAGTAAATGAATTTTTTTTAAATTATATTTTTCTTTTTTGACTAATGACCCATAATGTTTTGAAGTTTGCAATTGTCTCCAGGTCGAAAAATTTAAAAATGACCTTTAACTTTGAATTTTTCTGGTTTGTATACTTGCATGTTACGATGTTGATAAATATTTCTTCTACCATAAAATGATCTCTCCTCCTTTTCACATTGTTTAGAAATTTAAATGTCTCTCATCTTGCGTATGCATAAAGAGCAGTGTTTACCTAAGCTTCTTTATTGCAGTTCCCTAAAAATGATCATCTCTGACCTTTTTTATGCCACCGTACTTGATGTATGTTTTCAAAATCTCACCTTATTTTATTCTTTTCAAAGTATAATAAAAAATTTCAGATTGTATTTTTGTGTTCAAAAGGCGAAATTACACGTTAAAGGGGTTTTACCATTCGGTTAAGTTCCTAGTAACAAACTGTAATAAAAAAAAATCTTTTGAGGCGCCAAAAAACTAAACTACAATTCTGCAACGTTACACATTAATAGCTATACAAATATGATATTCTGTTCGCATTAATCAATTTTAAGAATTAAAAAATCTGTAGCATTTCAAATATATTTATTCTTTTTGTGTCTCATAATAGTTTGTGACTTATGTACTAAAATGAATTTCTTGACTTGCCAATAAACAATAAAATAATAAATAAATTTAAATAAATTTTTTTTTATTTCTAGAATTTTAAAATTTTTGAAAAAGTGAAATTGAAAAAACTTTTTTTGTAATTAAAAAATTAAAAACTCTTGAAAATATTTTTTAATTTAAATTTTTATTTCTAGAATTTTAAAATTTTTGAAAAGTGAAAATTTTTTTAAAATTTTTGCCTTTTTCTTGTTCTTTGCATTTTCTTTTCATCTAATTGAAAAAACATTTTTGTAATTAAAAATTAAAACTCTTGAAAATATTTTTTTTAATTTAAATTTTTATTTCTAGAATTTTTAAATTTTGAAAAAGTGAAATTGAAAACCTTTTTTGTAATTAAAAATTAAAACTCTTGAAAATACTTTTTAATTTATTTTTATTTCTAGAATTTTAAAATTTTTGAAAAAGTGAAATTGAAAAAACTTTTTTGTAATTAAAAAATTAAAAACTCTTGAAAATATTTTTTAATTTAAATTTTTATTTCTAGCATTTTAAATTTTTGAAAAAGTGAAAATATTTTTTAATTTAAATTTTTATTTCTAGCATTTTAAATTTTTGAAAAAGTGAAAATATTTTTTAATTTAAATTTTTATTTCTAGAATTTTAAAATTTTTGAAAAAGTGAAATTGAAAAAACTTTTTTGTAATTAAAAAATTAAAAAAAAAACTCTTGAAAATATTTTTTAATTTAAATTTTTATTTCTAGAATTTTAAAATTTTTGAAAAAGTGAAATTGAAAAAACTTTTTTTGTAATTAAAAAATTAAAAAAAAACTCTTGAAAATATTTTTTATTTTAAATTTTTATTTCTAGAATTTTAAATTTTTGAAAAAGTGAAATTGATTTATAAAAGGATTTAACGATTTTAAAAACGTTTAAAAAGTTCCACTGTACAGATACCCCTCTTAGCCTAGACTTAACCTTAGCCTAGACACATTATATCCTGGTTTAAAATTTAGCCAAGCTACCTGTCGATCTTATTGATCCTCTTAAAATTTGTTTGCAAGTTTCTTGTATAAAATAACCCTAATCCCCCAGATTAAATTGAAATAAATAAGTATTTTTTTTTATAGCATTTAAACAGCTAAAAGGTAATTGCAAAAGAATCTTTGTAAAAATTGTAGTAATAATAATAATATTACCTTGAGAAATATTTCAAAATATTGTGAAATTCAATTGCATGTCTGAATATCTCCACCTGCCAACTTACACACACACACACACACACCCAAGATATCCCAGCTGGCTCCTGAATTCTTGGGAAATAGCCGTTATGTATCCCATGAAAAAAAAATCATGTCCAAACATGATCAAAGACAACAATCAAAATTTCGACACATGATCCTTTTATTGACATTAATTAACACTTTTGATTGATGAGGGTATTTAATGACCCTACCTTTTTTACCCCAAAGACCTTTGATCTTTACCGCTACAATATCTACATGTCATAAATCACACTTACATGTCATAAATAATTAATTAATTACCCACACCTGGCACCTGCACTATTACACATCCACACTCCCATCTCTGCTAAGTGACCTCACATACACACACACATCCCACTCACTCACAGGTACACAGTCACACCAACACGGTCACACCTTCATAGGTACACAGTCACACCATCACACAAAATGTCTTGAAGATTACCATTCTATACAGGTTCTAATAGTAATAGTAATATATTACATAGTAGCGAAATATTTCAAAAATTGTGAAATTAAAACAACTCATTTAGCCCCTAAAAGGGTAGTGATTTGAGAATATTCTTACATGAGAATATTATTTTTACTCCATTTCTAACACTTTTTGGCTACATCGAACTCCAAAAAAAATATTGCTGATCACAGACACATTCTAAAGTTAACTCCAACAATTTCATTGATCTTTTTCCATTCTGCCCTAGCAATGCACACCTGTCAGTCATTCATTCTAAAGACACACCCATAATGTCTTGATTTCTATACATGCTGTTACATGTTTGAGCGGGCTACTCTAGTCTACAGACTCCATATTCCAGGCCCCTTCACATTACGAAAGTTGATAAATATTTCAAAAATATTGTGAAATTCAATTGCATGTCTGAATATCTCCACTTGTCACGTACAAACGTCATAAATCACCCAAAAATATAATTTGCATAAACCGCGAAAAAAATCGCGGATTGTAGTAAAAATCGCGGTTTGAAGTAATAATTTTTAAATATTTCGAAAAATTGTAGAAAAAATCGCGGTTTGAAGTAATAATTTTTAAATATTTCGAAAAATTGTGAAATAATCGCGGTTTTGAAGTAATAATTTTTTTTTTTTTTAAATATTTCGGAAAATTGTGAAATTTAATACACCTGCCAAAAGTTCTCACGGATACACTCGCCTCATGAAAAAAAAATCATGTTCAAACGTGATCAAAGACAACAATCAAATTTTCGATACATGATCCTTTTTATTGACATTAATTACCACTTTGATTGATGGGGGGTATTTAAGGACCCTACCTTTTTTTACCCCAAAGGCCTTTGATCTTTACCGCCACACCACCTGCATGTCATAAATCATTAAATTAATTACCCACACCTGGCACCTGCAGGTGGCCTCAGGTAAAAACTAATTTGCATAAAAGTCCCTTAAAGCTGTCAGGTATACTACTGAGACTCATAATTTCTCATTTCGACCGACTTTTCGAAACCAAATCAAGAAACTTTTTAGAAATAATTTGGGATTTTCTTGTAAATTAATTAATGCTTTTATGAGTTATCAGTATGATGTGATGATGATGATTATGTTTATGAGCATTTTCATTACATTGGCTTAATTTTTCATAGCTCTAGTTATGATGATGAGTTAATAAATTCTAGGCTTTTGAGCACATTTATTAAATTAAAATATTATTTTATTCCTTATTCCTTATTTGTTGATTTCTAGAGCGTTTGGGTGGAAATTATTGCTTAGATTGTTTGGGATTTGGAATGATAATGTGAAAAGTTTTAATGGAATTATAGTTTATACTCAATTTAATTATTAGTGTTATTCATTTGGATGGGATTCTTTGATTTTGAAATTATGAAACCAGTGGCGCAGCAAGTTATTTTGGTGACCCAAATCACACTGAAAATTTGCGATGCTTTAATTTAAGGGGGGTGTGGGTTTTTTGTTTAAAAACCCTAGCAAATTTAAAATTTCCAAAAAAGGGAAGTTTGGGGGTCTATGATACGCCCATGCGCCCATGTATCTGCCTTCATCACTGTATGCGCTGAAATGTGCTTTAAAAAATCATAAAATATTTAAAATATTAAAAAAATGAGGAGAGTTGTCGATCAGGTATGTAAAATTACAAATTCCAGGTTTTGCAACTCGGCTGAGTTTCGTGGACATAAAGAGGATGAAAAAAAATCACAGGAAAATTTAGTATATTACAATTTTATTTATTTCAAAGTAAATTTTTGAAAATTTTATTAAAAACGTGATTTAATCAGAGTTTTTATTCAAGACTTAAAACTCAGGGGTATAATTACAATTTTTAGGGTTTGATTTATATCTTTTCTTAAAGGACGAAAACTGTTTTAGTGTGAATTTTAAGTTAAAAAGTTTCTTGCTCTTTGCCAAGAGTTCATATTTCTCAACTATATTACACAACAAAATTAAAATAAAAATCAATTTCAACACAGTAATCCAGTCAGTCAACCAAAAATAAATAGCTTAATGCACAGTTTCATGATTGGAAATTTAATCACGATATAAATAAGCCATTTAATTTTCTGACTTTCTTTTGAAAATTGCAATAAAGTTTTCAAAGAAAGAATCGATTGAGTCTGTGTGTTCATTGCAGCTTCAATACACAAAAAAATCGTTTTCAATGAAATCAGTAAAGTCTATAAAATAATGCTCGTTCAACCTTTTTATTTTCCAAATAGCCAATTTAGTCGACTTCATTTCGTGGAAAACAGATTGAGGTTAATCGTACATTTTATTTTCACAGTAATTTCTGTATTGAATTTTTTTTCACCTGGTGAATTAAATTCATTTTACAGAGTTTGTTGCTGTAGCATTTGAATCCCTTTTACATTTCAAAACAAAATTGAGCGTAAAATTAATGCTGATTTTGTGTGGTTTATGTTCAATTAAATAAATGAATGTGTTTTGTGCAATTTAATTAAATACTGGTGAATAAAGGTTTTAAATATTTAATTACAGATTCTATACTTTTTTCTGAGGTAAAAAGTTGAAATTTCGAATTTTTAATACATTAATGGAAAATATTACAAGCTTTATGTTGCATAAATGTAACCACATGCTTGTAGATTTAAAATGTTACTGAATTATTTTATCTGATTATCTGAATATTCTGGTTCTTTTATATTTTGTAACAACTCAAACAAAATATTTTTTTCTTTGTGAAAAATTTGTAATAAGAATTCTGGAGGGTCAAAAACTAGATTTTTTTATGGAATTTTACATTGGAGGTAGTTCGCAAATTACGTCATGCTTTAGGGGGGAGGGAGGTAGAATAATTTGTGACAGTCTAAACACAAAATTTTTCTTTCTTTGGAAAATTTGTGACAAGGGAGTTGAGGGGGGTCAAAAAAGTCATTTTATTGCGTAACGTAATTTGCGAATGACCCCTTGCTAATTTCTTTACACTTTTTAGAAAAGTTTTGAGATCATTTATAAGAAAAACTAGTTCACAAGTTAGGTACAAGATACTTGTTGGCTAAAATAGTCTGACTAACTAGGGGTCGTTGAGATATTACGTAACGCTTAGAGGGTATGGACGTCTCCAGTAGCATAGCAAGGTATGGCAACCGAGGCCACGATGCCGGCCGTCATCTGAAAAATTCAAAAAAACCCATTTAGGACGCAAAAAACTTTTCAAGTGCGCTAAAATTTATTTACAGGGTCGCAACTTTTAGATTTGTCTCCAGACTACGCCATTAGTGGTCTCTGATTTGTTACACTTTATATTAAATTTTGCCGAATTTATAACGAAATTTGTTATAAATTATAAAAAATATAAAATTGGCTATTTGAGAGGGGTCAAAAATGTGTGTCCTGATATTTTTGTCTATTAAGTGTTAATCTAAATCCGACGCCCCTAACTTATCATTATAATGAGCAGTAAAATTAAACTTAGTTTGAAACAGACTTTAAATTATTCTCAATTTGAGTCACAACCATTAATATCAAAAATTATTTTACCCTGTTGAATAGTAAGGACATAAGCATCTTAATTTTATAATCAAAACTTAGAAAGTTATTTTTGTGAAAAAATCTAAAAAAAATCCTTTTGATTTCTTAAAAATTAAATTCAATCCTCTTAAGTCTTTCCAAAAAAAATCTTTTTCTCATTCTTCATCGTTATCACAACATATTCAAGCATAACCTAAAATTATAATACTTTCAAAACTCATTTTTAATATTCTCGGAAGGTTCTCGTTAGAATTCTTTAAAGTAAAATTACAGAAATAAATTGAGCAAATGCCTTTATTCACAAAATAAATTTTCGGTTGAAAGAATTTCCTTCAGACCAACAGCATGGATTGTTATAAGAAGAAAATATTCTGTGTTCATTTTCCGTCTTCTTGAAGCTTTTATTCTTACCGTTCAAAGGAAACTTTTGTTGTTGTTATAAAAAGGGTCTCTCACTCCTTTACTGCTGCAAAAGAGCTTTTATATACAAAAGCATTGTAATAGTGTCATGTTTGTGAGCCAAACTTTGGAAATGTTATAACCTTCACTTACAAGTGCCGCTCGGGATATTTCATCATAAATTTGATGCCTTTTTCACCCAAACATTTGTAGTTTTCAGTAAAGAAAAAAAACTTTCAAAATGTTTCAACTTTTGATCCCCTTTCAGCTCTTTTTCGATTATGAGAAAACTTTTTTATTACAGTTTTTTTGTGTGTGCCCTAACTCACTTCTTGTGCTGTTCAATCCGATACTGAAAATGATGACGATATGAATTGGAGGAGAAGAAAAAAAGGAAATGATAATCAGTGGGGAGCGATTCGAGTTGATAAAAAATGTAAAACATTCTGAATAGATTGTACGCACTCTACGAAATTAAATTTAGAAAGTTTTGTGGGTAAAAAAAGGGAAGAGAGATATCAATTTAAGCTTTTTATTTCAGATTTATTCATAGAATTTTCATTGGTGGTCGTTTACATTGAGATGTTGTGGAATTGATATTCTAGTTTTGATTTTTTTGGGGGTTGGGGGTTGACAAGTTTATTTAACCGAGTTACGGCAAGGGCAGGCGTTTGGAATCTATAATAGATTACATGTAGCTTGCATATGGAGCCATGTGTGGATGGGGTTAATTTTGGTTTATTTTGCAGATTTAATTACTTAATTACGTTATAACAAGTGTTGAACGAGATTTCTTTGATAAAGTATAAGCACTGGTTAACCACCCAACCTTGACGGAATAATTTACTAGTTGATGAATATTTCAATAATTTTCATTTTCATTTCCAATAGCAGACCAAACAAAGTTGTTAAAAAGTTACAATCAAAAGAAGTTTATAAGATTTTAATAATTAGAAGATATTGGATTATAAAAAAAACTGTCTCGGTGACGAGGGATTAGAACGAGCGAATAAAAAATTAAATTAGTTTTCGAAAGGATGGAGACGAGTACATAAAAGATTAAAATGATTAAGTTGATATAATTTCGTTTATTTTTTAACTTAAAAACTTTTTTTCTTGTTTGTGTAAGAAAATTATAATGAAAATTACGTAGCATCTTCCATATCCTTATATAAAGAAACGAGGATAAAAATGTGAGAATTTTTTTTCTCATCATCATCATTTGTCTTGAATAAAAAATCTTCAGACGTGTTTTAAAATTTTAAATTTTAAAAAGGCTTGTGATGGTTTTTGTTGTATATTCTCAACGTTGAGGGTTGTTTCTCAATTTTCTCATGATATCTTCATGAAAATTTGAATACAAAATCAAAATTAAATAAGGATAAATGAAGGAAAAACCCCAAAGATGTCTTAAGTATCAGATTTCGAGTATCTTGTTAAGAAATCTCTTAAATTTCTCCTCAAAAACTCTAGAGAGCATAAATTAACTGGAAAATGGGATGTTCTTAAAAGGTTCAAACCTTCAGGATATTTATTTATTTTTTTCATAAAATTTTCATGAATCGTTTGAATCTTTAAATTGAGCAAAAGTTATTTAAATTTTTAATCAGAATTTTATGCTGTCAATGATTAAAGTTTGAAGCTGCATTTAATATTATATCATTAAAAATTATGTAAATCCTTGCATGTCTGAGGAAACAATGTCAATTCGCACTTTTTGACATGTATAGTAATAAAGGTAATAAAGTCAGTAATTATACAATAAACGAAATAATTACTATCGGCAATAATTGCATTTTATGGCCTCTTCATATTCAATTAAGTCATTTAAATTATAAATGCTGATGCTTTTTTTTCTGAAACATTTTATTGTTGGAAATTAAGTAATATGCATGAACTAATTGTACATTTGGGTGTCAGATATTTTTTTTGCAATTATAAAATCGTTAGCTCAGATTAACGAGGATATGTTGCTGTGCTAATGTACAGGTAATGGGTAGTTATAGTTTAATTAGTACGAGTTCCTAAAGTCACGTCCTAAAGTACTTCGTTGACGTCACTTCAGTCTATACACAAGAAGGTTGTAAAGTAACTAGCTATATCTGCTTGGTCTTTCGAGCTGCCATAGGGCTACACACGGAGGCAGATTCTACCACTCCGTATCGGAGATTTGACGGATTCGTAGCGGCGACTTCCTCATTTGTATCACTTGGGTCTCAGATTTATGATTTTTGTGCCGATGTGACAAAGTATTGTGTTACTGTACCAAAGAATCATTTCATCTCACATCTGTTATATTTAGAATGATACCAAAAAATGGGGCTGTGACTCGTTAATATCCATTAATTTAACGGTGTGAATATCTCAGATCTACAAAGAAAAAAAAATTTAAAATTCATCTCTTCTAAGAAGAAAAAAAATATTTAGCGAATAAGAAAGGAAAAGTAAACGTCAAAAGATCAACTTTAGATGAAAACATGATTTAGCGAAAATTTTGGCAAGAAGTTTTCATTCCACATTTTCTTTTCCTCTTCACTTCCTCATCGTTTATTCACGCATATGCTAAAGAACTTTCTCTTTCACTTTATGTTCTAGTGACTAAAGAGATACAGTTATAAATTTATTAAAGCAATTTTACCATTGGGAATAAACGGGGAAAACATGAAGAAAAAGAGGAGAATTTATGTGAGAAAAATATTTTTTTTTTGTTGAGTTCTATTCATATAAAGCACTCAGAAAAGTTTTCATGTTGTAGTTTTTATAGCGTCAAAAGAGTTTGTGACTTTATTTTGTCTGTGTGACTTTGATGCTTATGAATAATAATAGGATAGGATACCATAAAGTGGGGCTATATTCATGTTGCGCGTTTATGGTGAGAAATAGAGAAAGCTTAGCTGCCTACTATAATTTTGGTAGTAAATATCTATAATGGTACTTTATTCTTAGAAAAGCTTTATTTTGAGATGATATCCTTTACAGTGCCATAGTTGCTATGACGAGGTTGTAATGACTGATTTCAGACTACCTAAAAATGATAAATCGGCACACATTTGAGGCTGGATGGTTCCTTGACATAATCGAAAAATGTCGTTTCATGCATATATTCTATTTCTGGGGTATTTCAGGAAAACATCCATAAAAAAGGATACAAAAAATGTTTTAAAACATTCAACTTACAAAAACATCAAAAACTTTTTAACTAGCTTTACATAAAATAAACCTTTCGTCTTCATTTTCCCCATCCAAGACTTCACCATCCAAGAATCACTTCAAATGAGCTGAAGCTGTGCTACCGAGGCAGAGCAAAAAAAATTAAATCATTTGACAAAAGTGAGGTTAAAACCAGGGAGGGGGATAACACAAAATTTAACAGTCAAATTTTCGAAACATGTTAACTGAGATGTAATTTTTCAAGTACTCCAAGTGAAAATTAAAAATTTCAATTTTCTCGGAATTTATCCAGCCAAATTCAATTTTTTAACTGAACATGAAGTAATTCACATTTTTGATTACCTCCGTTGATTCTTTTAAACTAAAACTGCAGAAGTTGTGCACAATTTTCTTTTTTTGACAATTTTTTTGCAAAACAAATTGGAGTACTTGAAAAATTGCATCTTAGTAAACATGTTAACGAAATTTGACCATTAAATTTTGCGTTGTCTCCCCCCTGGTTAAAACACAAAAAAAAAACTTTTATATTAAATAAGAAAATATTTACAACTCTTAAAAACTGCTTATAATTCATAACTCATTCTAGAGCAGATGATGACACCTTTACTGTTTGGCATACTAGATTTTTTTCTACCAAGAGTGTCAAAATCGAAAGTCACCTCAGTCAGCAACTTTAGCTGACCTTCAAGTATATTTAAGGGAAAATATGAAGAATTAATAAAACTTTCACTTTCATCCTCAATTTCCTTCTTCTTTCTACCATAAAAGTGTGAAAGGTTTTTGTACAGCGCGTTGCTTCAGTCTTTCTTCATCCCAAGGCCATGCACATAAAGTTTGAAGACTCTTTTGGATCTATTTGATGATCGAAAGACTTTTAGCCTTGAAAGTTTCATGAATGAAAAGCTTTGTGAGCTCGTTTTGGTCTATTTATAATGGTCTGTTTCCATAGACATCAAGAAATGTTTTGTAATATTATTTAAGAGATTTTATTCATCCGTAAGCTATACAAAAATTTATTATGATTACTCTATTTGCATTGTAAATATTGCTCATTCAACTTTTGATGTTCAAAAGAAATTTTGCATAATAGACCTTAACCAGTAGAGTACGTTGAAAAGTTGAATACTGGTGCTGAAAGCTCACTTTTGCAGTAGGAAGAACCTATTACATCTTGATAGGTATTTGTTTTTCTAAAGGTCATTTATTTGAAATCTCAAAAGTGGAAAATGTATACTAAATGGCTCCAAATTGACTTTTCATGACCTTTTTTTTGGTTGTAAGACTCACCTTTTCCAAGGGGGAGGGGCTGGTTTCGCACATTTTCGGTGAAAACCCCTAGCAAAATGAAGAATTTTTTTTCAGAGGAGGGGGGGGGGGGGGGGGGGTTTGACCTCGAAACTGACTGATAAATTTTTTGAATTGAATTTGAAAATACCGTAAAAAAAGTTCCACTTATTCTTATTTATAGACTATTTCGTCACTTGAAAAACATGATTCATTGATTTCTTTTAGTTACAGATAGCAACTTTGCAAGCTTTACCCATATTTAATTAAAATAAGCCAAAAAATTTGTTTTGATTTACAACGGTTTTAAAATTTAAAAAAAAAACAAAATTTTTGAAATTTTGTCTTCGAAAAATAAGAACCATTTTCGAATAATAAGAACTGTTTGCAACCAATGGCTATACATTTGCTAATACAAATGCATGGGCCTTAAAAGTTATTCGAACTTTAACACCAATATCCGAGCACGACATTGGGACCAAAAATTACAGAGCTCCAAGCCCAAGCACGGCTATTAGAAATTCTAACTGGAACCAGTTCTTAATTAACACATCTTAATATGAAGAAATAATCTAATTATAAAAGGTAATCATATTTATTGATCCTTTTAGGTAATATTATGCTGCAATCTTCATCTTACTTAATCTACCTGCCAACAAGACCATCTTACATCCAATTCATTTATGTATTAATTATATTCCATTACAATAATAATATTTAATGAATATTCATTGCAATAAGAATATTTTGCCCAAAAATCCTCTTGAGCTCTAATAACACGCCTTCTTGAGCCTTTTAATTACTTAGTACGCTTCAAAGATCTTGAATAAGAAAAGCCCACGAAGCTCTGAATAAGAGCCTCTGATTTTAACCCTTCTTACTTTCGTCTTATGGAATTAAATTTTGTATTAGTTATATCATGAGATAATGTCCGATGAGAACAAAGTTAAGGAAGCTTTGTATTATTTCAAAGGAGTTTGATATTCTAATTAATATTTTGTCTGAAGACTAGCAAATGCAGAAAACAGAAAATGTACTTTTGGGACATATTAAATATATAGATATAGATATTAAATAAACAAAATAGAATGCTGACCTTATACTATTGTACCTAAACCAAGGCATTTTTCTTTTCGAAGGTCCAATAACTCATTATAGCTTAAAATAAAATGTTCACTCTTTCCATCAATTGCCATTCACCACATGCTGCTGAGTACTTCTCATCATGAAAAATCATTATCACCGTACCGGAAGTAAAAGAAATAAATGAATTCCATCTTCAGTGATGAATAGAAGGAAAGGAAAAGAAGCAAACTGATGATTGTGAGTTCAACAAAAAAAAAGCGATAACTTAATAAATCATTGAAGATCAATATGTAAGAAACATAAGGCCTTCACGTCTCTTTCATGAAAAATTCATCATTATTTTCCATTTCTATTTTTTTCCTTTTATCGTTTTCGGATACAAATTATTTTGATAGAGTAAAAGGTTTGTTACTTTTTCTGTCGATATGTCTAGAGACTTTTGTTGATTCAAGGCAATTTTAGATGTAACATAATATTGGGTAGTCTAAGGATACTTGATACAAGTCTAGGGATATTTTAGGGAAACTTGGGGACAGTGATAAAGGTGGCAGCCAAGGGTAACGCTGCTGCTTGAGGATATGTTCAAGAGTTTTCATACCTGGTTGTAATAATAATAAGACCCTTTAGACCTATAGTTTATAGTGGGATCCGAACCACTTGTAAGCTCTGTACATTGCAAGGACACGAGTACGTCATAAGAGACCTGATATACCATGCAATGTACCTATTTACCTGGTTGTAACTTGAGAATATGTTTTTAGTGAATAATTAATTGATCATTCATGGCATGTTAATGAAAACCAAATCAAAGACCGGATAGTTACAATTTTTAAGATAGTGTCAGACCTTTGAAAATAATATAATTCATATTAAGGAAGCTAGGTAGTTAGTAAAATTGCAAAACTCCATGTTCAAAATTTTGCGCTTTAATTACAATCACCAAAATATTTTCTCATTCAACATATTTTTCTCCTTGTTATTCTTACTACTCATCTTCTTCTCTTTTTTCTTACTCATTCATTCATTTAAAAGTATCCTATACATAATGTACACACCTACATATCAGGATATCCGTCATTAAATCGAAAAATCTTTGATGAAAAATCAATCGAATATTAAAAAGGAAACTTTTTCAGTCATCCATATAGTCATCCCAAATAAAAACAAACATGCTTGCTTCATCAATCACAAAATACGAGGAAAAATATGTTATATGCCGTGTATAATAAATTGTGTTTTGATTGAAATGGACGTGAGGATGGGGAATTATTCATATATCAGAGAGGGAGATTGAGAGTGTGGTCGGGATGGGAGAGAAAAATATTGTAATGCAATAAGATGAATTTTTTGATTAAATTTTTTTCTTCTGTACTCAAACACCACCCGGATATAAAATGAAATGAAAGGAAGTAAGTAATGAAATTTTATGGATAGAATAGCGTCTTAAAATAATAATTCATAATAAAAATGCTGTAAAAAATTAAATTAGCCTAAAGTTGTTTGAATGAATCAATTTTTTTTAGATTTTCTGTAAATTTCCTTTTGGACTCATGGACGTCATAATTGATATTAAATTCTAATGAGGTATGAACTGGCAAGGGGTCCTTAAATTTTTTTTAAAAAAAATATTTCTAGCCTGCTGTTTCTTTAAATTTTATATTTTCAAAAAATTGTTCTCTACTTCTTAGAAAAATGTCTCGACAGTCACTGTAAATTAAGTTGCATGTATTTAAAGAAAACGAATTAATTAATTTTAATGTTCACACACATATCCAAAACTTATCTTAAGTATAAAACAGCAGTAATGCTAGTATATTGTAATAAATCAACTAAAATAAAAAAAACAATATTCTCTGAAATGAAGAATAATTTGTTTTTGAAAAGCTAGTGGAGAAATATTTGGAGATTTAAAGGCAAGGGGTTCGAAAATCAATTTTTGGGGTGTAATTTAGATTTGAATCTTCAAAATTATTATCTCTATCGGTTGAGTATAATCTTCATGTCTTCAATCTATATTTCTAAAAGCTATGAATTAACTTTGCTTTGTGATTCGAGCCTAAGAATTTGTGATGTCAAATTTCAAAATTCTGAATCCTCTGAGCGTTAACCTTGACATTAACTTATTGTACAACAACAACATCCCAATCAACATTCTATCATTTATCAAACTGCAAAATCTCTGTCATAATTTTATCAAGAAAATCTGCTAAAAATTATTCGTCAGCTGGTAAAATGAAATAAATTCATTTCATATTTTTCCATTTTTTTCTCTGCGAATTTCGAATTTCTATATTTCTTTATTTATTTGTTGTTTGACATTTTAATCTACATAAAAAGCAGAAAGCCTCAGAGGGACGGAAAAGCAAAGCAAAGAAGAAGAGAAGAAACGCTTCGGAAGCTCATGAGAGATTAATTATGTAGATTGAGGCATCAAGAATAATAGAGGGGGGGTCAGTGGATGGAAACAAAAGTAAAAGAAGTACAATAAAAAATATTTTTTGGGTTCGGTATCATCAGAATTGTTTACGTAATTACTTAAAGTTTAGCTTCCATCCGTTTTCCTCTCTCTAATTTTTTAAAATATGTAATTTGTAATTTAATCTTTATTACATACTAAATTACATGAGTTTCATACGGAATGAGTGTTATATTTACATAATCATATGCAGAACAACAAACTTTTCTCCTATTCTTGCCTCATTTTCATTTCACTAATTACATTCGTAGTCTTTTAGTCTTTCGTCTTACTATTCACATTAATCTATGATTATTTACCAGTCGAGATGTATATTTTAAGGGATTTACTTCGAATTTTAATTAAACTAAATGTTTTAGCTGGATTTTCTGCAATGTGGTATTGTGTTTTTTGTTGGATTACGGTTCAGGCTGACTGTAAGTTGAAACATTATCCGACTCTAATGGAAATTGAACCCATGTCCTCACAAAAGAGAGGATTACACCTTGCGGTCTACTAAATAGCCACTCAGTTATGTAGGCCTCGCATTGGCAGGGTCCGATACACCAGATTTCACTCTAACCAAAGTCAGAATTGTTCAACAGTCTGTTGGTCAGTTCACCACCCTTGACCCCAGTAACCAATTGGATTTTTGAATCATGTTTCGCGAACCTCTAAGTCTAGTTTTTTGTACATATTCCAGATGCTTTTTTGATAAAATAAATAATAACTTAGGGTTATATTCTAACATATACCAGGAAACAGCCCCGAAGGATATCTCGATAATTTTCACCACACACCAAACGAATATAATTTTGAATCTCAAAAAATTGTGGCTGCATGATGATATCTTGTAAGTTTTGCAACATGTAGTCTGGATTAATTTACTCATGATTTTTGAGATTTCATTTTGAAGTACGATTTCTGTTGATGCATCTGTATGTTTTATACATAAACTAATAAGCTATGAAATAATCATACCACAAAGTTTTCATTAAAATAATTAAAATTTCCGAGTCAAGTCATTGATCTAAAACAAATTTGGCTTTGATTAAGAAGATTATCCTTAAATAACTATAATATGCTTAGCAAGTATTTAAATATCATGCTACATATAGCCCACATGTTCACAAATGACGTCATGTGAAAAAAAGAGATATTTTTATGAAAGTGCCACACAGCACCAGACCCCCTCTTCCTTAAAAATTGGACATCATTTATGAAAGATCCCATACTCTGTAGGAAGATTCTAGATTTCATTAACCTAATTTCCAACACGTGTCCATAAAAGCACAGCTATTGCATATTATCTTTTCTAAATAAACAATTAATTCTTAATATGTATTTGCATGTGTACAAATAATTCTCCTCTGAGGATTAGTTGCCTATACAACTTCTGTACACATGCAACACAAAAAGGTTGTAAAAGAAATAATTACACAGCATGTATAGCCTTAAACCTTCTTATTCTGTATCTACGTATTAAAAGAAATTCGTCTTTCAAATTCTCATCAATATTAATTAATTATTTGATGTGAGCAATGCATGTTGACATTTAATGGATTTAATTTAATTGGATGATTTTGCACAAAAAAGTTTAAAAGTTTGACTAAGAATAGAATTAAGTTGAGAGTTTGATTGAGATTGAATTTGAATACGCGCATTTTTTGAGATGCTAATGGTTTATGCAATTTTTTAAATGTTTTACAAATGAAGTCAGGAAGGAAGGACCTTACCTCCTCTGATGTATATAAGTTTAATGGTTCATTTTATTTCTAGAGGTTGCCTTTAAATAGGCGCTGACAGGAACATATGCCTGACACCAAAAACACCCCCCTCAACGGAAGTTTTCTTCAATTTGCTAGGGATTTTTAAGAAAAATTCCAAAACAACACTTTTGACCCTGATACATACACATTTATTCGCACAGACTTGGTATGATATGTGTTAGATCCAGATAAAGGACTTAGTCAGAAGCACCTATCCTCCAACTTTGATGTTAATTAAATGCAAAATTGTTCGACAATATAAGTTTAAATCCCAATAGATCTGGAAGACTCAGACATTAATATACATACAAAACAGACAAACTACATCCACAAAAACAAATTTTAGCATGACAAATTGAACACCTTAAAGCATCACAAATAAAGACCATGAAAAAGAAAACGATGGAAACAGGAAAATGCCAGAGAATGAGAACATTACCCAATGACACAGAAAGTTTTTCCAATGGCATGAATTTTCATGATGTTCCACTGTCTGTGACATTTTTATTCGAAATTTTCATGCATGATTTTGCTCTTTTTCTACATCGTGAAAAAAATGAGCGAACAGATCTGAAAGAAAATGAAGAATAATGTGTGAATGACTGATTAATGCTTGAGTCGAGATGGAAATAATTAAATACACACCATACATAGATTAAATGTTCATAAAAATCATAATAAATTGTATGAGATATGTAGATGGAAAAAGGCGAATGAAATGAGACATTAGACGCACGCATTAAAAGCAGCATATATGCTCATAAGCAAAAACAAAAAATGTCTTAACCTTATTTACATAAAAATCCATACACCCACACACCCAAACAAGCACATGAGGATAAAAATCTTTTTTTTTCTTGCGTACATAACAGTTTTAATTAATTGAGCTAGGCGTAATTAAATTAAATCTCGACGCTTCACGACTTTCATAATTCTTTTTTCGCTTCCATCTTCTTTGGATGCTTTTAACATTGTCATAAGCAAGTTGCCACCACTAAGTCTGAAAAATGATATTTGGGTATGAACGGAGATAAAATGAGGTAGTCATGATAGGTAGGTAAAGATGTTTAAAGTCACTCCTACAGTTTGGTTTTACAGTTCTAGTTTTTATGATTTCAAAATATACAACTTGCAATGCTAAGTCTCGAACTTAGGATAACTAAAATGGTGTCATCCATATTGTGGTACCGAATTTTGGATTATTTATGTACCCCAGACAAAATGACTTTACATACGTTAGAAACTAAACAAAAAAAATTTGCTGACTCAACAAAGTTCAAAAAACTCTGAAAAATCAATTAACATCCAACAAACACACATATTCCGTCCATATCCAAACTCCTCCTTACAAGCTAAAAAAAATGAATGAAAAAAATTTTAATGTCAGAAAGATTAACATTTCAAATCATTAAGCACGAAGGCTCTAAATACCAGCACCGTAAATGCATGAAAAATGTGTAAGGTTGACGTCGAAGTAATGTCAACAATAAACAACTGTGTTACAAAACTCATTTTCTATTGTTTAGCTTTTCATGGAAATAAAATTATGAAAGGAAAAAGTTGTCGGTGCTGTTTTCATTTTTTCTAAAGAGCTTAAAGCGGATTAATTTGGAAAATTATTAGTATGATTGTTTTTAGAGTTGCTGGAATAATTCTAAAGCGCTGTTGTGTAACTGGGAAGAGTATAGATGTCAGTGGTGTATGGATGAAAGTGTGACTGATGCTGATTCACCTTGGTATCAATGCTATTTGGAGGTTATATGCAACATGTGTATCTGAAGACACACTATTACATAAAAACTAATAATCCAGCATGATGTCGGTGTGATGTCAGGGTTTACGTTGTATTTTGATTGAATCTGACTTCACGTCAGCCCGGTGCCATATTTGATTCCACTTGTGCTTGTTGGACGCCATAATTGAATGACCCCATAACAAAACATAGAACGGCATTAAAATACAGTTTAAAACTGTAACTAGAGCTTGACCTAAAATAAAAACAAAGTACATCAACCATTATAGTCTCAACAAGCCGACTAAAATGCCATCAAAATATTTTCATTTAATAAGCATTGCCAAAAAATTTGTGATGATAATTTATGTGCTAAAATTATTGTAAATATTTAATATTTGCGTTATGACAATAAAACTTTTGGTTTTCATCAATTTTAAGTAGCTTATTAATGTGGAATAATATGTGTGTATGCTGAAATTATCAAAATTTTCACCATAAACTTCCTACATGATACATTTACAAAAAATGAGCTCAGAGAAAAAATTAAAAAAATTTAAAAAATGTATATTCAAAAGCAGGAAGCATAAACAGTCATAAAACTGCATTATGAATAAATTTTTTATTATATCCATACATTCATGCAAATTAATTCCTTTATGAATGACTTCACAATGCATAAATATTTATGTTTCGATCCAATTACTCGAATTACTTTTTAATATCATCACACGTCATTAATTAATGTGAATGAGAGAAATTTATTCTCGTTTTGTCCGCTGTTGTTGTGCATTTTGTATTTATACATAATTATTTTGTATAATGTGCTAAATAAATGCATGGCGTCATATTGGAATCAAATGCATTTTAATGAGATGTACAGAAAAGGCTTTCTGTGTTAATTTCTATAAATAAATGAATGGATATTTTTGCATTTCGTACTTTAAAAAATTGCAGAGCTGTTGCTTTATTAAATTATAATTGATTAATTAAAAGATACATTGGCATCAGCTTGATCTGAATTTTTTGTTTTTGAACAGTTAAACAGTCAAAAGATGAACCTGAGCCAATTAACATGTTTTACGTTCATTCATCCTTATGTTATGGTTCATCCTGGTAATTTTAAATAATTTTGGATCTTTTTATACATCTAGCCAGAAGTACTCCGTTGAGAGAAGGTAATGGAAATGAGAACAAAATCTCTCATAATCTCAACAGTTCGAATTAAGTTTGAATTTTCGTAAAGATTGTCAAATTTTTCAAAATTTTCAAAATTTTCTAAATAATATGATGCAAGACTGTTGTAGTTGTTGTTAATTTTAACAGTACGCGAATAACTAAACTATAAATTAGAGATTTTAAGGAAAAAAATTAGTGAAATTTTATTTTTCAGAATTTTTTTTCCATGATAATAATTTTTTGAAGAGAGTCCGGACCTCCTTAGGTACTCCATGAAATATAATAAATAGTTAAGATACCAAAAAAAATCAAAATCCTGAAATAAAATATTACCAACTCTGTGATTAAATTACTGACATTAATACGTTTATGAATGAATTATTGCCGAAATATCTTCATTGGTATAAATTAAAAATAAAATATAAAAGTGTATGAGGGATGATACATTTTGTAGTAGGAAGGAATTTAATGATTTATTTTCAGCAAAATATCTCTAATAAATTCAAAACTATTGCTGCTCATCGTCAGGTATGATTGAGAAATTCGTCAAAGGTTGATTTAGTTTGAAAGTTATAATTAATTAAGTAAAATGAATTTCCCTTCAAAATTGAATTTTGATTATGCCACTAGGATTACATGTTTACAACAATCACCTTGAAGATTCCAAATGGTCAAATTCAATAGAAAATTAAGACAAATAATGACCAAGTTACACAACATTCCCTATACCAAACTAGAGTTCATAAATTATATAAATCCCGAAATGTTTTATCTAATTAATTTCCATTTTCAATAACAATGTTCAATGATGCTAGACTTTTATATTTCTATTTATACCAACAATAATACTGGCATCTATTTGAAACTTCCTCATAGCCGTTGCTTAGTTAGGCACGAAGAGCAAAAATAATTTTATAAAGCATTTAAATCACGTAGAATTATTTAAAAATTGACAACAACAATGAAAAATCAATTCAATTTCACTGATTTCCGTTCCTCATATTAAATGTATAGAAGCGGATTCAGTAGCAATAAAAAAATAAAAAAAATTCTGGCTTCCAACCGATGCTGCTTTTTTTTTGTTGATTTACGTTCAACACAGACATTGTTATTGCAAAAGTAGAGGAGGGGAAATTTTGTGGCTTTTCTATAAAAAAAATCGAGAGCAGGCAACAAAAAAAAAGTTGAAGTAGAAATAAAAAAAGTTTCTGTGATGCTGCTGCTCAACCACTAGAATATGAATTATTTCAAAAAATTTGCCGGTCTATTCTGGCCGATATACTTCTCTCTTTTCCGTATCTCCTTTATTATTCCTTTCAATTCTTATTGCTTCTTTTCATGATTTCTTTTCTTTTTTGAATTCAATCTTCTTTTCTTTTGGCTTTGAGTGGAAAACTCTGCTACCCAAAAATTTGAAGGAGAAAAGTAAATTAATTTTTAGATTAATGGTTTGGCATTGACGGATAGTTGACATCTTGTCCCTTGTCTGTCTTTATCTCATCTTCAAATGATCTTAGGTAAGACTGTATTAGGGACGTTTTGGGTTTTTTAAATTTAAGATATTCATACAAATTAAAAGAAATTTTTCATGTTTAGCCTTAATTCAGGGACGTAACTACTGGGTGTCGCTTTTGTCTGGGCAATAAAACTTAAACTTTAACTTCCTATTGCCACAATTTTAAATGTTGCAACCACGGTGACCATTTGGGAACTATAACGTTTATGAAATCGACCTAGCGTTTTTTTGCTTAAGTTTTATTGAAGCAGAAGTTTAAGTTTAAGTTTTAAGTTTCCTGAATTTTACTTAAAATGAATGGAGATCATACGGTGAAAATAAATCCAGAAAGTTTCAAAATAACTAAATGTCTACAATTTTGTTAAAAGTCAGTGATCAAAATCGACTTTAGTTGACTCGACCTAGAGTTGACTCGACTTAACTTTGAGCTCTAGTTATAAGTCTACTACCTAATCTGCAGCCCTTCTACTGATAATACAGCTTTGTGGTAGGTATTATAGTTAATGGTCATTTTTTCCCGCTACAATAGTCATTTTTAGAACTAGAATGCGCTTTAAAATCCCATTTTTTGATTCATCGTCGGCTTAAATTTTAAAGAACATTTTTCCACTCTTAAAAGCAGCATTAAGAAGAAAGAAAAAAATTAAAAGAATAAAAAGAAAACAAAAGCACAACGGTAAAGAGACAGAGATAGAGCAGAATCGAGAGAGAAATTGGGAAATGAAAAATACTCAGGCCATTAAATGAAATTTATTATCCGAGCAAAATCCTTTTTCATAGCAATGTGAAAACATGGGAGATGGAAGGGAAATTGCGTGAAATAAATAACTCAAAAATTGTTATAAAACAGCAGCAAGCAATAGTAGGAACACACACATAAAATTTCTTTTTTGTTAAATTTTAAAGAAAAAAAATATAAAAGACGAAGTGTGTACAAGGCAGATTAGAATTATTGCCATGACAATGACGTCTTTCAACTGTAGTGTGAAAAGTTGTGTACGCATCATAAAAATAGCACTTAATGGCCTCAACTCGACTATGAAAATGGCTTTGTCGCAAGAGAAATATTAATTTTCGCACAAGCAATACTTAAAAGTTATGGAGCAAGAAAAAAATTAAATTTTTAGTCCTTTTAGTGCTTAAAATATTCAATGCTCGTTGATTCTTAAATGTTGATCATTATAGCTCAAAAAATCATTCAAAATTGCTGTCAGGATGTTCAGAAATATAATTTATAACAATTTATTATACGGAATGAAATAGATATATTTTTTTGAAAATAATGATCTAAGTTTCTATGACGCAAATCGCCTTATCATTTTCTTATTGAATAATTTCTTCTTAGTTTGAGCTTCTGCTGTCAGGCAACGGAGAGTTTTGAATTATCGATTGTTATTTAATCTAAGGCAGACATTTTTAGAAGAATTGAACAACATTTGGAAAATCTCATAGATATGCATAAAAAAGATAAGAGATCAATTTTTTGTTATACCGTTAATTCAACCTAGTGTATATTATGATCCACATATCAACTAAAAAACATTGCATGTCCCTAGAAAAAATTCGATTGCTGTTTAGATCGAGAAGAGTAAGAGTTTAATGAATAAGGACTCGTAAAAGCTTCCGCGCTTAAAAACCTAGACGTACAGTTTAAATTGGGATCCAAGCCACTTCATTGATGACATTTCTGTCTATAATCAATAATGCAAGGCTGTGAGCTTTGTTTTCAGTTCATATAATATATTATTTAATATTTATTACTAGCTCACCCTAGCTCACCAGTCTAATTCCAAAATATTCTTTATATTAAATATAGCAATGAGCAAGTAATTAGTGGCCAAATATACTAATAGATAAATGTTCCAAACCTGTTTGGGACTTACTTAGCATATTTTTTACACAAATTTACCTACAATTTATTGAATTCTAATTTTAAAAATTCCTCAAAAATATCGCATCCATCAATAGTTATCCAAAAATGAATGTTCAATTCAACTTAAAATTTCCATAAATAATTCATTTAAAAATTATTCAAAACTTCCAATTTCCTAGATTTATGAAAACTATGTCAAGTGGTAAATCATTATTAAACCTGTAAGAGCTATTCCATTTGCAAGCTCTAGTCTATGTATAGTACTCATCTTCCAATAGCCAATTTTTCACTAGAAAACTTCCGAAATCGTAAATCATCTCTCAGATACTTCAAATGAATAAATCATGAAACTCACCGAGAAGAAAGAAATGTTTAACCAGCAAAAAAATAATCAGGAAGCAAAAGTGCCTTGAGAAAGGTTCCCTCCCTATTTTTTTGGATATATGGAATAAAAGTATGGGTCGAGATTAAATGGTGAAATTACTATTCATTGCTATCGTGAGTAAAATTCTTTTCACTTTCGATAGAAGTCATTGCTGTAGTTGTAGCAGCAGTAAAACTGTCATCTTTCTTCTTATCGATTGTAATAAAATTCATGAGTCTTTGCGATTTGTCAATACGAATGTAAGTTCTATTCGCAAACGATATGAATTGGATGGGCCAATTGAAAATTTATAGTGATTGGAATGTAAAGTGAAGTGTATTTTGAAGTGGATAGAATGTATATTGATTGTATAACGGAAGAAGTATTTCATCTTTTGATGGATACCGTTTGAATTATTTGATGAATAAATTAACCAAAACTAGCATAAAAGTATGCATATAAAATTTATTGATGAATGAATTTTTGGAGATCATGTGAAATAAGAATAAGCAAAATGATTTTGTGTGAAGAAAATACAATTTGCACATGCTTACCAAATATTTTGATCGTTATATCTGTGGGGTCATTCATAAATGACGATCAATGTTTAGGGGGGGAGGGGGTCTTACGCTGTGTAATACTTCCATACAAAAGAAATTTTGTATGATAATTTTGTGACAAAGGGGCGGAGAGAGTTTAAAATCTCGTTTTTTTGCATGACGTCATTTATAAATGGCCCCTATGAAAGTAATTTAATAATATTAAAATTAAGGTAATATCAGTTAGAGCAATGTTCCTCACACTTTACAGAGCGCGACACACTAAAACAGAACCTCCAATTTCATCCTTTTTACACGTTTGCGCGTCGTTTTTGTGTGACAAAGCGACACAGTAGTCACAGCGCGATGCAGTTGATACAGTTAAAATTAGGTCAATTTACGTCCTTTTTCCACACAATGTGATAACTGATTTACCAATCTGGACAAAAAAATTGACAAAAATAATACATTCACACGTGAATATGGCATATTTGTAAAACCATAATCGTATTACATGAGTTTGACACATATTCTGATGGTTTTCTTTATACTTGTCAGTAAAATAATTCCATTGCCACTTCAATTCACGCAACGCACATAATATACACAACTTAAAACTCCATGAAACATCTGCTAAAGGAATACAATTTTTAACCGTTCACGTCTTAAAATTGTTCACTTTATGACCTAACCAGAAAGCATATTCCAATTAGTTTTATAAGCCTATAAAAAATTCCCCATCCCCAATACCCATAAATTGCATCCCATCGATAAATAAATCGACATAATTTTATTCGTCATACAAAAACATTTTCTTTCCTTTTTTATGTTAAGGCAATAAATTCTCATATATTTAAATAAATCTCAAAGAAACTGTTATTTCCGATCAAACGTGTCCTAATAACCCTTTGAGGATATTTCTCTTACATCTGTGAAAAGAGAACACACAAGTACACAATTTTATTAACCCCATTTTCATTTCCACATTCAGGACTCGGAAGGAATAATAATTCAATACGCCATGATTTGTAAATAAACCAAACAAAAAAGGCTAAAGAAGGAAAAAAATCTTCACATTTAAAATGAGATTTCCTTAAGACGATAATCGCTTTTATTATGCTCAAACAAGCATCATATTCAAGTCAACTCATACTACGAAAATAAAATATCAATGAAAATAAGAAGAAGAAAAATCGCATAAGAGAAAGGAAAATACAATCAAGTGAAATGGATCCGAGAGTCAATATTTCGCATTGAAATAAAGAGAAAAGTAAAGAAGAATGAAAGAAATGGAAATATCATATGCATAAACGTTCAATGTTCAATATGTGAACACTATAAATACATGAATGTGGATGAGAATAAGATTGACTTTTTCTTACTAGTTTTGCTCTTGAAACGCATTTTTCGCGGTTTTTGTTTTCACAAGAGATTTGAATTGGAATCGAGAGCCAATCTGAGAGATGCCTTGATAGGTCAGTTGGTAAGGTGCTGGTCATAAAAGTTCATATTGAATTTGAACTACATGTGTTTGAATCCCACCATGTTAGTGGCGTAACAAGGGGGGGGTGAGGCGACCGGGGCATTGGTCATGGGCGCCAGTTAAAAGAGGTAAAAAAATCTCATACAAAGAAGCGCAAAAATTTTTTAAAGGGCGCCATACTTAATTCACGGGGACGCAAATAATTGATCATTTCACAACTCTGAAGATAACCTTAAAGAACCTAGGCAGTCATAACTTCCTCACTAACTCACAGTTCCAAAAAAAAACAAAAATATTGCTAAAAAGAAAGCGGTAAAAAGGAAATCATATCAAATATATATGGATATGTATAAAGTCTACAAATATGAAAATATATGGAATATAGCAAGTGAAGTGTAGTGAAGTGAGTTGAAATAAAGAAGGAGAAAGAGAGAGAGAGAATATTAGGAAGCGGAATGAAAAGGGAGAGAATGATATAAAATAAAAAAGCAATGTCGATTTGCAATAATACTGAGCAAGAAAAGAAGAAATTGAAGGAAAAATGTCGTAATTCTTTATAGCAATGATATGTGAATAAAATTTCATAAATTCGAAATCAGACTCAATCTACAGGCTGTCTCGTTTCAATTTGCTTTTGTTTCATTAAGTAGATTGAAATATTTGTATTTGGAATTGAAATAACTATCCTGATTGGTTGGACGCATTTTTCGCTTACATCACGGTATTTCCGGATGATTTCATGCGGACTATTCAACTGAAATTGATTGTTCATATTCATTCGAGAGGAGGAACTTGATTGACTGATGACAAGAAATTTATTTGGTTTTCATTTCTGCTCATTTTAAAAGCGTCTCTAGAAAACTGCTTGAATTTGCAGAAAAAATGAGCTATCACAATTTTAGAAAGATCTGCGATAGTTTTGTTGATACATCCTTTTTTTTTGGCATGAAGTAGTTGTTACTAGATTCTGAATTTTTTGCTTTATTTTTTTAAAAATCACATCTATGGCATCAAAACTGTTGACAAAACACTCAACGAAAATTGAATCAATTCACATCAATGTCAGAGCAACAGACTCAAATCCGGTCAAACCATCCTTAAGCTTTTTCTCAAACAAGCAGAAATTGCAGCTAAACTTAATAAACTACAGTCATAAATTTAAATTGTCTCACAAATGAATTTAAATCGATTAATTTTCGTACAAATGTCCATAAATAATTCACAATAGTCATCATATTAGACATTAGAATGTACATCAACATGACTATGATCATGTATGAAAATGGAAAATATTTGCAAATTTATGTCCATGTTCGCATTAAAGAAAATTTAAATGCAAAGGATTGCTGCTCCACATCCCATCGTATTTTTGAAATGACATCGTAATTTTATTTAATATAAAATCATGTCAATGGATGCGCTCATTGAGTCAAACAATGCAGCAGTGATTTCATTTTTAAATTCTTTCATGTGGATGAAAAATTTATTTCATTAGAATGAGCTTTTTAAAACAAGTACAATATATTGTTCTTTTTTGTGATTCATAAATGATGTTTGTCAAAAGGTGGTGATTTTAGAATTTTGGGAGCTACTGATCTTTAAAATTATTAATAAATAATTTTTATTTCAGTTTATTAGAAAAAAAGTTAACATTCAATGATTTGTATGAAGAACATTTAATGTTTAATTTTCCTTTAACATAAATTTGTTAGAATCTAACATAAAAATGTTAAATTTAAATTCAAATAATTTCAAACCGTTATTAAACGAGAAATCTAACATTTAAATATAATATTAAAATGATAGATTTAAAAAAATTATTTTTTGTTAATTAAATTAACTAAAAGCTTTGAAAAAAGAAAAGCTTTGTTAACTAAGTTAACATAAGAAAACTAGAAAGGAAAAAAACTTCTAAATTTAAGCTCAAAAGAAGCTTAAATACTTTTCAGAGACATGCTCATCGGTCGACATCTCATTTAATAATGAATATCATAAAGAAATTGCAGTACTATTTATACTAAGTATTAAATTTTCCTTTTTTTCTAAAAGCAAACAAAGATTAACAACCAATATTAAAATCTAATAAATTTTTATTAAATTTCTGATCAAATTTATCAAACTAATATTAAATTTATGTTTAATAAAAATCTAACATAGATTTATTAAATTTTTTCTATGAGTGTAGATTCTGGATTTGACCGATTATTAGATTAATACTAAAATACTATAACTTTGAACTATGATTTCTTAAAAAATATCTAGCTATTAAAATTTAAGAATCCGAGTTATACCGTCGACGTGTCACTTAATTTGTGTGCAAAAAATGTCTTTCGAGTGTCTAGATCCTGTTTTCTACAAAGTCACAGGATCAAAAAGAGAGGTAATGTACACTTCAATTCAAACTGTGGTGCATTACAAACTCATCAACCATTAGTCTCAAAAGAAACACTCATGGTGCCATCAGTGCGAGTTCAACAATTTCTTTTAGCTTTAAAATAAAATATGCCTTAATGCTTCAGTTCTTATAAAATCATAAAGTGTAAATAAGATCAGTTCTCGATTCAGTTATGTATTTTTGCTTTACTAGTTTATAGATGAATTAATTAACGAAGAAACACGAACGATTATGTAACTCAAAAAATCATTATTCATAATTATTTATTCGTTCTGTTGAAAATTCTAGCTCTCGTTTCCATTTAAAATTCTTCTTCTACATAATAAAAGCTTAGATGATGCTTTAAATATCATAATAAAATATAAAACTTTATTGTGAATCGCATTCATAAATCTAGGAAGCTTAAGGCGTTTATATTCAATCTTGATAACTGAGGCGTGCATATTTGAAAATGTTTGGAACGACTTAGAATATTTATGGATTTGATTTGCATTTGTGAAGGCTTTAAAGTTTGAAATTTAAGGTGGTGAGTAATTAAGGTAAAAATTTGTTGAATTTGTGACAAAATTTGCATAAAAATCGGTGACACTATTTGAAAAAAATTAAGTTTTTTAAAGTTTTCAGGATCAATATTCAAAAATTTATGAAAACCTTTCTGCAGCTACTGCAGAAAACATTAAGGAATCTGAATAATATAATCATTTGTTTGCATATTTTTCAAATAAAACCCAAGAATCAAAAATCGAGATAATTTTATGCACAAACTAATTACCATAAGGCTATCTACAGCTGAACAACTTCAAGCTTTATTCCATTGCTAAATAAAAGTTTCTCAATCTGTGTTTTTTAAAATATTTATTCAATCAATTTAAGTTATAAAAGCCATCGACTTTCAACATTAGCTTTTATTTTATGCTGCACATGCACATCAACTTTAATTGAATTTCTGCAATATTTTTCTCATTTCATGTTAATGGATAAAGCATATAAAATATTCTATCAGAAATGCTAAAAGCGTGAATGCTTATAAAAAAGATTAACACCTGCCGTAGAAGTTTTTTAATAAAAATTCATATTTTTTCATCTCTTTTCATTTCCTGCTACTCAGGTGAATGGACTTGATATATACGCTCATACATTGTACTTAGAAAAACTTATGTATTCTTCTGTCCTGAAAGCAGAATGCTTCTGAAATTGATGGAATAAATCACAGAGAAATTTTTGATTAATAAATTCATATTAAATCATTTCAGGATATACCAGTGATAAATTTAAATTTAGTCAACAAACTATTTGGTTTAATTAGAGATCATAGTAACTTTACCTTTCCAATTTGCCCCATGACAGTAGATACTCGATTTCAGGCAACAGCTGTAAAAGAGTTTGAGTAGCCTTTTTTTAGTAGCACTATTCGAAAAACTATCTCAAATTTCTATGTAAGACTTATTCAAAAAATAATTCAAAATTTGTCGTAGGGGATACAAGCGCATAACTAAGAGAAATTAAGAGGACAAATCCCGTTTGTTACAAAAAAATAGAGAATTCTTTAGCTTTTATTGTTTCATTAAATGAAAGTTTTATTATTCAATTTTTCAAATTTGTGTAAATTTGTAAAAGTAAACAGAATTTTTTTCTAAATAAGTCTTTCTCTCTCAAAAATTAAGGCTGTATGTAGAGTTTCCGAAGCCGTTAACAGTAACGGGGAAACGGTAAATTTTCAGAAACTCTGACTGTATGTTTACAATATAAATACGCAGTCTCATGTGATGAATTATAGAAAATTTAAAACATTTTCATCCATGCATCATCATCATAGCATAACATCATAGCATAAATAATGTATGTTTTAAAATATCATTAAAAATTATCATGAAATAATTTCTCTGAATAGAATTTACCACGTATGGTATTGTAGAGTAATTATAATAATTATATAAAAAACAAGTTTAAGGAGGAAAAGTTGAAACACATTAGAATTTGTGTACTTTAGTATTTACTATTTATCAAAAAGTTACTGACATTTTATGAATACGACTGGACCTCAAATTTATTTTGATCAGGGGTCGTTCGCAAATTACGTCACGCTTTAGGGGGGAGGGGGGGTAGGAGAATCTGTGATACTCCAAATACAAAATTTTTCTTTCTTTGGAAAATTTGTGACAAGGGGGGGAGGGGGATTTCGAAAAAGTCGTAATTTGCGAACGAACCCTCATTTCATTTTTTAAAAAATACAGGATAATAAAGAGAAATTTTAAAATTTATAGAAACTTTAGTGAAAAATACAGAATATGGAACAAAATTTTCAAATTTGTACAAGACATTGCTGAAAAATACAGGAGTGTTAAAAAACAAGACGCAGATGGTTACCTAAATCAAATTGAATCAACTGAAAGTCGACCCTATGGAAAAAGACAAACAACTTCTTAGAATTGAAATTTATCTTAGATAGAAATACCAACTTTTCCAGAGAAAAATAAAATCCTTGAAAAATAACATCTGCTAACATTGAAAACACAGAATTTTTCATATTAATATGTTTTTCCTCTTTGAAGCCAATAAAAAACGAACTTTTATGAATTTTCATCTACTCGAGTGCCCAAGAATAATGAATTTTTTTATGCGCTTATTATTAATAATTTTCATGCTGAAATCATTCCATTAAATTATTATTATTTTCAATTAAACGATGATAAAAGTCTTTATATGCTGAGTCAGTCATGAGACTTAATGTGATGATTCAACTAGAATTTAAAAACATGAAACATGAGAGGCAAAATGGATATCATTTGTGAACAGTTCTGATATAAAATAAAAATTTGATACAAAATGTGAATTTTTATTATTTGAAAAATCTGAAAAATATTGAAATTAATTAAACTTATTTTTATTCCTCGTCTTTTTGTATTCAAAGATTCAAATTATTCTTTCTTACATGATTTAACAAATGGACCAATAAATCCCTTTTGACTTTCATATATTTTCCACACAAATCACATTGTAATAATTCTTTTGGATGAACAGACTTGATGTGTTGCCACAAAAACTGCTTATTTTAACACAAACTTGGGCATTTTTCACATTTTATTGGATTTTTCATCGCTGCAAATTTTTTATTTTGACGATTGTGAAATTTTTGATGGGCTACGAAACCATATTTTTGATCAGATGCATAGCTGCATCGTTGACAATTGAAACATTTTAAACGATTTTTATCGTGAGTTTTTTGATGCATTATTAAATGACATTATCTATTGAGTTTTTTATCACAATTATATCATGTGAAATGATTTTTCAATTATCTCTTGACTGGAAACATTTTTTTTTTGCAAATTTGGCACTCAAACTTCTTATTATGATTTCTTTTATGAATTTTTAACTTAAAATTTTAACTTAAATGTGTAACTCATAATTACTTTGAATATGGAGTTTATTGTCAAATTGCATCAGCATCCACAAAGTAAATAAAGTCCCTCAAATCATTTACACAATAGCATTTCCTTGACACGAACATGTTTTAATAAATTGAGACACGATGTCAACTTTGCAAACTTAAGTCAACAACCAATAAAAATTAAAGCACTTGAAGATATATCTTCAATTAAACTTATTATTTTAAATTAGCAAATTAATTAAATTGCAGGTTAGTAACTTCAAAATAGCATTCGTCAGACAGGAAATCTCATTATCGACTTCTGCACACAAACAGCAGACATTATAATTATGAAAATTCATACTAATTATTAGAAATTGGAAAGATATGAATGCATTAATGAATAAGTTAATTTATCGGTCAAACTTCCCAAGTCTCTTGATACTCATAATAGTCTTATGATTAGTATATTCAGTTACATATTATGATAGATCCTGACTCGATAGAGAAAGAAACCAAAGTAGTTTCTAACTTAACTTAAAATAATTTGTAGGTATTTTATTAAATTCTTATACAATTGCTCTTGGATATGACTAAAATTGATAAACCATGAATATCAAATTTCCATCAAAATTTTCACAGAAAAATATTTTCACCAAATTTTCAGACTGGAAAATTGAGGAGATATGCTTTTATGAAATAAGTTGTTGTCAGTGAATTTTTAATGGCTTTTAGCAATTATTTGATATCATGTTCTGCTTATTCATGGCTAACGTCGTCAGCTTCATGTAATTCTCAATGTCATTTGACTTCATTTTCCACAAAATTCTATTTTCAGTTCAAATAAATCATTTTTAGGATGATCATTTCTGAAATTTTCTTGGGTAATATCGAGAGAACTGAAATATGCATTTCTTAGGACAACATAAAAATTATGTAGGTACAATATATTCATAAAAATTTTAGCAGTGCTTTAAAATTCCAACAGATGGAAATCCTACAAAATGAAAAAAATTAATAACATTGAAATTGTATTCAGAAGTCAACGGTGCTCATCATATTGAGCTTCCTCTTCTACCTACAATTTCCTTTTTAGCCTCATCATTAAAAATTAAATTTTGCATATTGGAACGTATGTAGGCAGTGATTGTTGATAAATTTTTAAAGACAACCAATTTGAATGGATGGTTTTTCCTGGGTTTTTCATAGTTTTTCAAAAAAAAGTAAATCATCATAAATTTTGACCACGAAACCCTGGATACGCCCGTGATCTTAACCTCCCTAGATGAAAATATTAAGTCTTTTAATAAGGTCAAAAAATATTTTTAAAACTTATTCAAAATATTGACTATGTTACTGTATCAACTTGTATGTCACGTAATCAAAACACGTTTTCGGTTTCTAATTTTAACATCCATCATCTGCTACATTCTGCAACAATATTGTTAATGTAAATTCACAAAAAAAACAGTGAATATGTATTGTGAAACAAAAGAAAGTTCACGAACTTGTTATCAACGCAGAGCTTTTTAGTTCATATGAAGCAAACAAAAACGAGAGGGAGAAAAAAAATTAAAGATAATTTCATTAGATGAACGTGCGAAAAGAAAAGTTCTTCACTCTTCTTTTTTATCTCATAAAGAAAGAAATAATTTTCAACAAAAAAAAAAACTCAGCTTTTTTCCCTTCAATCATCGCACATATCGTCATCATCATCATCATCATCGTCGTCAATGCTATTTCAGAAAAAAATCATTGTTGTCGCCATATGGAAGGGAAGTGAAAGCGTGAGGCCATGTCAAACTGCTGACACGCGTCATGACAGATTTTTATTCAGTATCATAGAGAGACAGAGAATGAGGATATAAAGCATGATGATGATGATGATAGAAAGTGTATAATGAATGAGGAGTGTGGGGATAAAGTTGTGAATGACTGTGGTTTTGTATTTTTAAAATAAGGGAAATAAAAAGAGTGAGTGATGTTATGTTGATGCGATGAATTTGTGTGGAATATCAAAGGGTATTGAGTTATGATGTTGTGGTCTTGTACTTGGGTAAGTGGAAAATGTAACGTACACATAGTTATTATTGGATTGATTCTGGATACCACAACTAAAGCATTTTGAATCTTAGGTCAAACTTTTAACATGTGCTCTACTGAACCCATTTTTATCAATAATTTTACTGAATTTCATACAAGGATCACCTCAAATGAGTTGACACAATAAAGTGAGAAAATGAAAATTCACAGAGGAAATTTATATAAAAGCATGACATTAATGAACTATGTTTCTGGTTACTGTTTAATAAAAAGCATTTTCAGCATTATAAAATTACTAGTGTCAGATTTTTTTAAATGTTCAATGACAAGAACCAAGTCATAGAAAATTGTATTAAATCAAATTTTTATCGGATGTGATAAAAAAGTAAAGTTTTTATTGTCAAAAATATCTTAATGCACACAAAGCCCTGTTATACTTTAGCAAATCATCAAAAATCGCTTTAGGCTATGAAGACTTTTCTCATCTCGTTTTTTTTTTCTATGCGTAAATTAGAGGGATTTACTTTACATTAACTTTTTTATGTTAAAGACACTTTATTTCGCATAAAACAAGTGAAGATTCTGATTTTCATCCATTTTTTTCCTGTTCCTACTCGTTGTTCTCTATTTTTTTGGTATAAAAAGGGGGTATAGCGAAATAATTTAATCAAGATCTAAGCATATCATTATGTCTTTTTTATGACTCTCCATCTCTTCTACAATTTTTTTAGAATTTTTTTTCTTCTTCTTTGCTCTCCTCGTCGTTGTCTTCGCGATGATAAATGAATTTGTTTTTGAATTCTACAATAATACACACGCTTTTCTCAATCACGTCTATTATTCTTCTTATTATTACCTACTTCCTTTAAATCTCTCCTCCATCTCACTCTCTCGCACACTTCCGATGCTCATTTTGGCAATCTTAAATTTCGCTTTTATTCGTTGCTTCTTCTTCTTTCATTCATACGCATACATGAGAATAAAATGCGTGAGGAACAAGATAAATTCTTTTTGTGGCAGGAAAAAGAGATTTTAAACTGAAATTTTGGTAGCGCATTTTCCCATTAAAGATGTTGTTGGGTGTGCGTGAGAATTTTCAGGCTTAAAGTTGATTAATTGAATAATTAATCGTATGATCCTTTTAAAAAATTCATAAGGGCATACGCATTTTCAAATAATTAATGTTGTCTTTAATATTTTCTATCCCATCCAGAATCATCTGTATTTCGTTAATTAAGGAGATCTTCTTTGTTACGTAAGCAGTTCCTAATATTCATCTAAAAATATATAGACCAGGGTACAGCACCTACCGTACTTGTACCTTCCAACTAGCGTACCCTAGGCTATAACTTACCTATCCTAGATAGGTAACCCTAGAAACGGACCTTAGACTCTCCTGCCATAATCAGAACATTCCCAGACTTTGTGAAATAAAAACTGTGACAAACTTGAACACAATAAAAAGCAGATACCCCAAAAATGCTATCAATAAACTCATTTCCTCCACAATAAAATTGTAAATTGAAAAAATGTACGATGAAACAAGTAAATTTGCAATTCAATTCCGTTTCCTTGACTTGATTTTTTATGCTTCATGTAAATTTTTTTTGTTCACACTGCCAATATTAACAAAAGTTTCATCCGTAACGAGATTATTCCAGAAAAGCGATCGAAAAGCTATCAAAAATTTAAATTTCAAATGATGAAAAATTATATTTTGGAAATGAATTTTATTTATTTCCACATATTTGGATAATATACTATTGTAGTTGAGAGCTTTTTTGATGGGTTTGTTAATTTGTGAAATGTTGTGGACCAATTAGCGAGCTTGTTTGCGTTGTTTATTTTAAATGATTGATGTTTTAATCCTGAAATAATTTATTTGATATTTTGATATATTTATTTATGGTAAAATAGATTAATGAAATATTTGCATATGGATTTTATCATGCAATTTGAATAAATTATTTATGGTATATAAAACTATAATTTTAAAGCTTAGATAGTTTGAGAAAAAATTTACTAAAATTTTAAATCAACTTTTAATAATTTTTGCTTTAAAATAAAATTTCAGCATCATACAAAAAAGCTCTATAAAATATTAAACAAAATCATCAACAGTATTTCATTCTCAATAATCTTTTTTAGTCAATAGACATTCTATATTCAAATTTGATCATAAAATTTCAAGCATGACTTCATTGTTTATTTCCACGCTATTAAATGGCACACACGCCACAGAAATATCGAAAATTATCGTCAATTTATTTTTTATGAGAAAATCTTTTTATCAAGCATAAATCTATTCAATTTAATGCCTCAAAATTTTTAAATCACACGCTTCAAAATTTCATAATCAATTTTGAGCCACGTGTGAGCTGAAAATCGAATTAACATAAAAAAAAGTTTTTAAGAAGCGATTTGTGAGCAATAAAGCTTTTATTTCCGATTCTAAAAATGAGGATTTTATTTGCCGAGGTTTTAAGGCATTTTTTGTGGATTTCTAGGATTTTTTTTGATGATTTAGCTCAAAAGTATTTTTGATTTATCTTTAGAATCGATGAGATTTTTATGAGAAAAAATAAATCTTAAACACGTGGAATTTTAATTTCTCAACGGAATTAAAATGCCTTTCTTTAAATCCAAAAGTTGACCTTTAAAATTCCATTCAATTTCATCTTTCCAAAAAAAATCTATATCAAATGTAAATTTAATGGATTCAAACGAAAAGAGAAATCTTGACAGTTGATTTGGGATTGACAATAAATCCCCCTCAAAAAATGGAAATCTGTCTCAATTTCATTACGACCATTATCATTTTTTTAGGAACCACAGTCTCACAACAACAACAAAAAAAAATTATACCGAAACTAACAGACAAACTTTCCATCAGGGAAAAAATACGAAATACGAAAAAAACACTGTAAAAAAACTGCCATGGAAAGAGTATAAAAAAGTTTACTATCGCTTTAACGCTTAAAGTCCTCTTGAGAGAAGAAAAACTTTGTCCATAAAATGACGTCGCAAATCTCTTTTTACCATCGATCTATTCTCATGAACGCCCTTCTACTTTTTTCCTTTCCTCCAATTTTTTGTTTTTTTTATATATATTTTTTGCTGTGTCCATTACAAACAACCCGATACTTTCAAGAATGATCATACTATTTGAAAATGTTTTTCAAACTGGAAAAAAATGCATGATTTGGTTTTGCGATGAGATATGTTAATTGTGAGCTACTGAATCGTTCAGATTTCATCTGAAAGGACGATCCATAAAAGCGCTTTAATGTTTGCGTATCTTAATACTTTTCAACTCATTTATTTCTCCTTTCGTTATACGAATTTGCCCTATTTTGATTTTTTTCTGATTCTTTCTGTTACTGAATGTCTTGAAAGAAAGACGCGTTGGCGACAATTTGTAAGCTTTCGATTTATTCATATTTAGATAAATTTATTAATTAAATTAATCCACTTCCAGGATTAAAATCATTCAGATTAATTTCTCATAATTTACAATAAATTTAATAACATTTATGAACGTGTTTCATACGATTTAAACACTGCATTTTTTATTATATGAGAATATTCAACGCACTGGAACGCGTGTGAATCGCAAAGGATTTTTAACTTTTGTTTCAAGCCAAGAATAAGGTTTCGGTTGAGCCTTAGCGTCGCAACTCAACAGTTAATGAATATTGGTTTCATCTAGTATTGTCTAGCCTCAATGATGTAGTTGGGGGAAGGAAGGTGTTTTGAGTGTCAAAACACTCTTTTCGATAGAAATTTTCTTCAATTTGTTAGAAGTTTTGAGAAAAAAAATCCCAAAACATCCTAAATTTCTGTTTCTATACAAAACACACCTCTCAAAAATTTTTAGGCTACACCCCTGTTTGGCTCAGAGAAAAAATTAAAAGAAGGTTTTTGACAAAAAAATCAATTTTCGAAAAGTTCGAAAATAATATTGAAAAAAGTTGAAAATTCAAATATTTTTCAGTTTCACGGAAGACAGCTCTATTCAAAATCTTTGAATTAAACCCTTCCAAAATTCAAATTCAACTCAATTTATAAAGTGGATTATCCTCGATTTTGGAGTTTGAAAAATGCGTCATTAAATCAACAAAAGTTTTACTTGGCAGCTTTCTAAATTAAAGCCAATCTCTTAACTTAAAGCAAATAAAATAAAGCAAAAAACTCAGAATAAGCAACAAACACAAAATTATGGTAAAAGACAATTCTTTAAAAGAAAATTTATCAGGAATGAGGAGAGCAATCGAAACCAGTTTGACAATCCCATTATTTTAAGACTGTGGAAGAGCTTTTTACGATTTTTATCGTTGAGGAAGCGAAGAAAAGGAAAAAATAAGTCTCAAAGGAGAATAAAACAAAAACGGAGGAGGAAATGGGAGAAAATTAACTAAATTGAAAGCGACATAAAGTGATGGTTGCCTCGCAGGCCGCCAAATACTCACCAAACGCATTAATATTATTGTCCTATCTCCATCTCACTCTATTCACGATTTATTCCCCTACTTAATTCACATATATCTTGGTAATTCTGGACAGAAAGTAGGAAGAGGGATAATGAAAAAAATTGTTAAGATTTATGAAATGGAAAACTCAGTCGTGTGGAATGCGAAAAAGGAACAAATGACAGTAAGTAAAAATTAAAGTGAACATTTATTACAAAAAAATATATTGTGACTTATTTTAAAGGTTACACGTAAAAATTAATTAAGTGAATTGATAATTACAAATTTGGCAAGTTGAAAAAGTAAACCGTGTCGAAAACATTTTTCATTTTTGTTTGTCTTTGTGGGCAATTAAATGTAAAAGCTTTTTAAGTTTTGTGGAACTTTAATGGTGGAACAGCGTTGTTAATTTATTTCAATTATTTCAAAAAGTTTTTAAATTTCCAATTTTTTTGAAAAGCTCAAAAAAAATTTTCAAAAAAGTTTAGTATTTTGAATTACAAAAGCTTTGAGTTTCAAAATTCTTAAAATTTGAAAAAGCTTGATTTTTCAAAAAAAAAAAGCTCTCATTTTTACAGAAAATAAAAGCAAGCTCTTTCTATAAAAATTCAAAAACTAAAATAAAAGCTTTTTCAATTTACGAACTATAATAATCTCTAATTTAATCTTAAAGTTTTCCACCTCAAAGTCCAATATTTTCAATTTAAAACTCGTGAATTTTCTTCTTTATCTCCCTAGGAATCAAAGAGATTTCCTTAAATCTCTGCCATAGAAGAGAAGGTCAACTTAAACAAGTAGATTCAGATTGGACATCAGACTTTAATTAATGACAAAACGAAAAGCCACAGCAAGAACGTAGAAAAACACACAACAGAGAGCGAAAAAAAATTAAAAGCAAGAAGGATAAAGCATACAGATTATATTTATTGTTATTTTATTTCAGATGGAATCTCAGTGAATAAAAAACAATGAAAACCGTCTTTTCCATCTCCTCCCTTGAAACATTTTCTCTCTTTCTGAACGTCCATTTCCAATCTGAAAAATATTTTCTATCTGCTTTCCTTTTCGCTTTCTCGCTCGACTGTCGTTTCCGTAAATCGGAAGAATTTGTTATTTGTCTCATACATAGATCTATAGACATAAGAAATTAAGGACTTTTTCTCGTCTCATCTTTGGTTTGGTGTGGTGAGGAAAAAAAAATAATTTGATTGAAAAGCACTGCAGTGATATTAGGAGTTGTAGCGCATTTATTTGTATAATATGAGGATTACCTGAAGGTTTTGGCCACATACTAGTGCATCACAGAGTACAGTTTGAGTAGGACAGCAATACAATTATAAGAAGTATCCACAATTTAACAGATACTTATCAAATTAAGATTATAAATCTACCTCCACACTAAATTAATCTAATTTATAAAAATCTATATTAAATTTCATTAGTTATGATTTTTAGTATTTATTGGTATTTATTTATAATCAAATTCAATTAATTATTACGATATTATGATGTCAACGCTCTGCTAAATAATCAAAATAATATTTTCATCACAACCCACAGTTAATTCTTCATTCCAAAGAATGACTACAATTATTTTTTAAAAATGTAATTATATTTTTCCAAAATAGCTTGAAGCATTTTCATTGAATCTAATAAATTGCCACCTACACTAGATTACCGACCATCAATTTGATTCTTCTCCAAAAAAAGTCAATGAACCTCCAAAAATAACTCATTTTCCTACGAAAATCGGCTAAGAAAAAAATAACAAGAATTAGGAAAGGCCAAAAAAGACCACAAAACTAGTGACAAGAAAGATGAAATGAGAAGAGACAGAGAAGCGTTGACGAAGAAAAAAAGAACAAGCTGACATAGATAAAAGCACAATTTATTTTTATATCCAAGTTTGTGTCTCTGCTGTCCGACATTCACTTTTATAGGCTTGATAACTTAAGCGTCATGTACATACGTACGCATTTATATCGAATAGAGGATGATGAGAAAAAAAAACATCGAGGAAGATGGGGAAAAATGCAGATGAGATGGGTGGAGGCATGAACGTTCTATACACATAATGTTTGCGGGTTATCGGTAATTAATTGTTATCAAGATGCTCGTTTCTGAAGTTTCTCTTCTTTCCATTTTCCTCATTCTACGTATATTCTGTATAAGTATGAGAATCATGAATATGTTGCCGTATGATTTCCATTTACTGCCGTATTTTTCCTATATACTGACCTTATATTAGGTAATAGTTTGCGGTTGATTAGTGGCTAGGGATGAATATGTTATTAGTTTCACAAGAAAAGATTCAATTAACTTCCACTTAAGCTTGTGAATTTCCTTTTACACTGCTAATAATGAGCAAAAATTTATTTTAATTTAATCTAAATTTTCCCATTGAGAATTCTCAACTTAGTTTTATTTTTTCGGAGGGGAGTAGGAGATGCTAAAAAGTTTTAAGACGATAACTTATCATCATTTTCTTAAATGATCATCCTCTGAGATTGTAAATGTCACTTTCAAACACCAACAAGGAGAAAAAGTTAAGTCACAAGTATGGAAGAGAAACACAAAACTTTTCATTCTAAGCTTTTTGTAACCGTGAATTTATCTCATTTTCTCATACTGTATAATGCCTTGTTCCTTGTGGTGAGATTCAGCGGAAATTGAGGATCAAATATTTTTAAGCACGCTCTACTTTTTTGAAAAATTTGTTCAAGATTGTAAAATGGCATTTATTGATCGGAAGAGATTGTTTGCCAATTAGATTCAGTGCTGGATGCTATATCAAATTGGACAATTTTCAGCCCATAATTTCCTCAAAGTCATGTTTCATCATTTTTAACTTTTTTCTCACAAAAATAACTTCTTGGTTTCAAATGTGCTTTAGAAAAAATTCCATCAGCAATTTATTAAGCTTTTTCAAACAAAATCTTTCTCATGTTGTTTATTTCCTTTCCATTTTGATGCCCCAATCAAAAAAATTTTTAATTCTATTTGCATTTAATCAAGAAAATTCAGCTGAATGCTACACATTTTAATCTAAACTTTGATAAAGTCTCATTCAATCTCAATTTTTCCTACCGAATTCTGATAAAATTGCCGGCAGCGCTTTTATGTCTTCTCACACTTTTTTGTATATCGTGAGATGAACTTTAAATTAACAAACAACAAACTTTTTGATTTACCCGAAAAAGTAGAAGAATTGAAAGTTTGTCGTTTGTAGCTTGAAGCCTTATCGCGATTCACCCTCTTTCATTGAAGACTTTTGTACACGAATCCACTCATGCACATCTACATGCTTAGGCTTTGGCAAAACACGTGTGTAGATATAAGATTGTAAATAATGACAAACTTACTTGTCGTCACCCAGAAAAAGCCGTCAGAAATAGGAAAGAGATGATTCTATCAATCAAAAAGCAGTAAGGATGAGATATTTTGATACTTTTTAGCATAACGGTGAAAATGATATCAACTTCAATGTCAAGTGAAGGAAGGAATTCCTTCGAAGGTGTGTAAAGTTCAAAAATGTTGACTGGTATTTAAACTTTCTGTATAAATTAAGAGTAGGCGAATCTGCCAGCGCAAGAGTAAAGCCTTTTTGTTCGAGTGGTTAGGCAACAAACCGGAAATTTGAAATTCTTCCTTTGTTGAACGTTGGTTCGAGACCTACAAGAAATCGATTTCTCATAAGATGATAAGACAATAATCAAGACATTATTGGTTGTGACTTAATTTTTAAATTAACTCTGCACTTTTCGCAACTTTTCCAAAATTTAAAATAAAAATCATTTTTTCCTGGAGTTTACTGATTTTGAAAATGATATAGCCAATACTTTATTTAGCATCTCATCCCTCCAGTTCCGGTTCCTCTTCCTCTAAGCAAAATGTTATCCACAAAAACAACAAAAGAAATGAAAAATAAAGCAACAGCGAAATAAGATAAATTTCCGTTGACACCAATGTAATAACACCTAAATTCCCTAACGCACTGAGCATGTAAACATCAACAGTCATATAATATAAAAAGCTCCCGGAAAGAAAATATAATCTCATTAAATTCAATTCCAAAGAAATTTGTAAAGACATTCCCACGTCAAAGTGAATTTTCTTTGAGAATGTCTTCTTCCCACAAAATAAAAACAATTTTTTTTACTCTCGAATCAGGAAAAAGCCGACGTCGCGAAAATAGAAATGATATTTAACCTCCGTATATGGCACGATATATTTTATGATGTTGTTGATATATGATACTAACGTAGCTTCTACATCGATAACGCTCAACAGCTCCAGCATCTCCGTGCGAGTAAAGAAATAATAACGTATATGTATGAAGGTATTAAAGTCATAAAAATTTATGATTTCCCTTCCAACTATAAAATATTTTCTTCTTTTTCAAAGGCTCACACATGTCGGTGCCCTTACAGCCGAAGGGGGTTATGTGAAAAGGATACGATAGAATGTAACGAAAATAAAGCCATTAAATCATTTATCACTCAGTCATCTGATGCATTCTCGTTGATAAATAGATGTTTTATTGACACCCATGCTCTAAAAAAATTTTTTGTTCCTTTTTTATTTTTGTCGACCCTTCAATCAAAATTTTCAATCAATGTTGTTGAAGTAATCACAAGATTTTCTTGCTCTAAAATAGCATAGAAAATGTCGATCATAAATTTTTTTCTTGTGCAGTAAAAAATGTTTTTGAGTTAACGATAAAAGTTCACATCCGGTGAAAATATGTGGAAAATTTTCATAAATATCTAAAGATTGGAATACACGAAGAAAATACGAGAATAAGTAAATTTTAATAGACAATGTTCTTTTGAGTAAACGAAATCAAAGTTCTGCAAAAAAAAACTTTAGTATGAATTTTTTTAATTTTTTTTCTAATCCAATGTCAGTGATGTTGGTTTAATGAAATTTTTTAGACACTTTTACGATTGAATCATCAAACACTAGTGGATAAACAATCATAAATTATATTCTGTTACTTCAATTTAATTTAGCTTAAAAAATATCATTAAAACATTTGTAATTTTTTCACGGACTTCCCACTTCAAATTTTCAGACACTAATTTCTTTAAGTAGACTCATTCTAAAGGCTCAATTCCTTCAAACATGTTCAGCAGTAGTCGAAAATTTCATCAAGAACTTTTAACCTACAAATTCATAAAAGCTCCACAAAAGCTTCCAAAAAAATTAAACACGGAAGACTTTGCACCTGCAAATTCAAACCATATGCTTCGAAAATTTATTCTCTTTTTGCATAACATCGCAAATTTCTTCGTCTATGAAAATCTTATATATATATAACTTTTGGAACCTTGCATCAGATGCATAAATATTTGCTGTATAATAATAAAATAAATTTGTATCTATTTGTTATGCATGTATACAGAAACTCATTGAATGTTTGTAGATGATAAAAGTATGCAACAAAAGGAAATAAGGAATTTCTGTCAGAATATTGTACGTCCTAAAGCTTGTACTGTTTAAACTCTCATGAATTTAAAAGAAAGCTTAAAAGTGATCCTTTAATGATATACAAAATACTTTTAACATCTTCACTAAATTGCGTTGATAATGAAAAAATTTCCTTTTTTACGGAAAATTTACCAACGTGCTTCTAACGTCGATGTTGTTAGGATGAGGTAAAATCTCATATAATAAAAGGGCAGAAGGAAGATGCAAAATGTCTTCTAATAAACTACGTGCTTGAGAGAAAAAAAGTGCCGTCAATATGATAAACGTGGCAAATGAAAGTTTTTCCCTTTGTCTTGTTCATTCTCTTCCTTCTCATCATGCATATATGAACACATAGTGAGATTGTAAGTAGGAGAGGTACTCATTATGATTGATGGATAAAGCATACTGTGAGGAATGCCAATGAACATGGACGTGTCACAAGAAGTGTGAAAATTACCATTGTCTTTATACTTTGCTGTATTTTTTTGGAAATTGAATGTGTGACATTCTTACGGTGGGTAATCTGTGGTAAATGATGCGTGGTTTAGAAGATTCTTCTCTGTGTGCAAGGTTAAATAGGCCAAGTAGACATGAAAGTGTACATGGGAACAAATATAACATACTACAAGTATGGTATCGTACCATTAGTAATGCTAGTTATTCTTGAACCATTTCGAACCAAAACTGCAGAAAGCATGCTCTTAATTTTTGGAGATCCTAACATAACCTAACCTAAAGGTTGACATGCTGTCACAAATTTTAAAACCATTTTGTCAGGAGGGAAAGGGAGTAGTTTACAATCAAATAACTACACCTGCTTGGTACGCAACCACAAGGCAACCACCTACATAATAATTTTTTTAGCACTGCATGAAGCATATTCAAACCATGTACTTTTCGATGTTCAGACGTGCCATCAGTCTTCGTAACACGTTCAGTCAAACAACCATATCTAATTCCCATCTTCCCACTAAAACCAGCTAAACACAGGAAGAAAACGAAGATGAGAATTGTGTGAAGCGAGTGGAAATGTAAAAAAGGAAGAGACATAGATGAAAATGAAGGAGTAGAGGTTTGTTATCAAAATGATGAACATGCACATATATAAATTTCTGTGTCTGAAAGATTGAAGGAGAATTGGATGGAAAGGAAGGCAAAAAACGAGAAGTTTTATTTGCATCGCGCATAACATGTCATGAATATGAATCAACTTCGCCCTTACATATCTTCCGTATTTCTGTATTTCTTTTTCCTTCCTAAATTTTTTTGTTATGTTAGCTGTGGCAATCTTTAGTTAAATTGAATATTTGCAATTTCTATCGCGTATCATGGCTTATCTTCTTGTTTGCTACGTGTCCTACGTTCATAAAACAGATGTATTACCTTTTTTCATACGTAAAGTTGCTGTTGTTGTCTTTTTGTCGCTCATCTTACCTCTTAACACAGTTCCTTGTGATTTATGTCTTAATTATTCCATATGACATCGTAAGAGACAATTTATTTCTATTCTAATTTTATTTCATAGCATTTAGGAAGGTTTTATGTAATATTAAAATATTTATATATACAGACTTTAAAATATTATGCTTGATAATTCACAATTTTCAACGTGCATTCTCTGTAGACTCAATTCTATAAAGATTCATGTGTCTCGTCACCTGTCTCGTTTTACGTTGCGAAATGTTAAAAAATAGCTTATATTAAAGAATTTTCTTGATATTTTCTGCTTATCTTCTGGGATCTTCATATTTTCTGATTATGTTAAACAAAATCTTATTTGTCCTTCTTAGAAGTTATATAAATTAATAATTTCGAATATCCAGTTAATACATAAACGTAAGGACATATGAAATGTTACACATCCCAAAAATACATCTGTTGTGATTCTATAATTATTAATCAAAAATTATATCTAGTGATTATTTGTCGAATAATATTTACATGATACAAATATTTAAAATAGATCTCATTTATAAGCTTATATTCAGATCTCATTCAGTGGCTTAGTTGGTGCAAAATTTAATACATTTTCAAACAAAAGATAGAAAGTAGCACAAAATACAACTGGTATTTAAAATTTCTTACTTAAAAGCCCTAAAGAACATGTCCTGAGTGCCAAAAATTTGAACGAAAACTTTTTTAGCATTCCGAAATTCGTGGAAGAATAGATTACTTTTTACTCTAAAATAATCTGAAAGTTGGACATCAAGTTAGTCAAATGAAAATTAAACTCTCAACATAATCCATATCGTTATGCCAATGAAAGCGTTTCCATAGAGAAAACATGATAAAAGCAGAATTATAATCGCTCAGAATGTTAAATAAATCCTTGATTCAAAATAACTCGTGCAGCTACTTTTCAAATATACACTTCAATTAAAATTTTATTAATCACTCAAAAACAAAAGGCTGAATGTTAATGAGTAAACTTTTAAATCTCTTTCACATGTAAGCATCAAATAATAACTATGGCTTTTGAAAAAGTTGCAATTTTCATTATAATACATGTGAAGTTGATATTTTTGAGTAGTTTTCGTAATTTTAATACTCAGAATAATGATTCAAAATGAAAAAGTTTTTCAAAGCTCATTCAACTGATTCAAAAGCTCTCAATTACAATTATTAATTCCAGACGTAATACATTGTAACCTTAATGATATAATTTCCATTGAAAACATAAAATGTATAATAAACTATCAAAAAAGCAATAAAATTTCAAACTTAAAACATAACTTCCAATAAACCATAAAAAATTCTCGTCAAATAAGAAAAAATATTTTTCCAAAAATTAAATTTCAAAATACTAAAGTCAATAAAACATAAATCCAATAAATGTTAATTAATTAAACTGATAACTTTATGTAATTTCCCACTTTTTATGGCTTGCTATCATCCCTTTCCAATCAAACAATTCAGTGTATAAAAAGCAGCATTAAGTCATAAAAAAGAAACCAAAAATAAACGATGACGAAGAAAAATTTATCACTAATGATTGTAACTCAAAAAACGCTTATTTGTCATTTCCAAATCGTATTTTTTTAAATACTTTATTTTCACATCGAAATGAACAGCCATCGTTGAGGGGAAAGACAAAAAAACATTTTCAATTCGAAAGCAGAGAATTTTTTTTGGGTTCAAATTAAATTAATTATCGACATTAAATTGGTTTTATGAGATTTTTATTGTCAATTAAGGGAGCAATTTAAAATGTTAAAGCGTAAAAAATTATTTTTCTCGTCTCTTTCTTGATCGGTTTGTTAGCGTGATTTTTAAGGTAACAATTTATTAGTTTTTGTGGCTTTTTGTCTCGATGCTGATGCAGTGAATAAAAATGTTAAGAACCACTGCTCTTGAGTGGCGTAGCCAGGGGGTAAATGGGTGGAACTTCACCCTCGATTCTTTGAAAAAATAGGCAAAACTGAAAAAAAATTTTAAAATTGCTAGGGTTGCCCTCACTCTCTAAAATTTTTGCCAACGCCGCTGAAATAATGAGAAAAGTCACAAATTTACAAGGATGAAATTGATTTTTTTTTTTGCCTAAGCAACTTTAGGCTATTTTTGCTCTGCATGACTACAGAGAGAATAGAATACAATAATGGGTTTGCTAAAGGCAAAAAGGCACTGCGATCGATGATCTGTTGTACCATCCCAAGTCTCTACGATAAAATCCTTATATCCTTGATAAATCCAATAATGTCCGAATAGCGCTGCTTCCGTATATCCTCAATAATAGCAACATCCTTATTAAAGTGCTTAAGACGCTGCCCACATAATGACCTACAGCTACAGAGAATATGAATGATAGTTTCTTCATTCGTATTACAAAACCTGCAAAATTTATTATTAGTCAAATTCATCTTAAAAAGTAAACTATTGATACTCATATGTCCTGTCAAAGCACCAACTAAGATGCTAAGATCTCTCCTTGATAATTCCAAAGCGTCCGACAATTTATTCCTATTTTTAGGACCAATGAGACATTTGGCCGTCAAAGCTCCTTCGTCCAAATTCCATACACGAAGATGCTCCCTATCCATCCATTCACGAATCTCCAATTTTATCATACCAAATCCATAATACGAAGACTTGTCATAATTTTCTTTCCTTACCGCTTCTTTAGCTAATTGATCTGCTTCCTCATTTCCTTCAATGCCACTATGCCCAGGTATCCATTTTAGAATGACCTCATTTTCTTGACCTAAAGCTGTTAAAGCATAAATACAATCTAGAACCGTTAAAGATCTGACAACACAACTGTTTAAAGCTAGCAACGCCGATCTACTGTCTGTTAAGAAACAAACTTTACTGCCTTTCAAACTTATATCTAGACATTGATTTGCGCCCATACAAATAGCTTGAACTTCTGCCTGAAAGACAGAAGCATGATCCTGCAGTTTGTACGACGACTTCAACTTCAATTTATTACTAAACAAACCGATACCAACACCAGAATCTGATTTTGATGCATCCGTATAGACACTTATATACTCCTTATTTACCACATCAAAAGAAGTTGTATCATCTTCTTCTGACAATACCACATTAAATGACTTGTCAAAAACATGTTTTGACACTAAGTGATCAGTTTCTGAGGTGTATAGTAAAATACCTCTCAAAAACCTGTTTAGTTCCATGTGACCTGAAAAAATCCAATCATAAACCCACAACTTATTTACCGATAACTTACATGCACTTGTTCGAGCCACCGCTTCAGTTCTGATTCGAATTGGTGGAAGTTCAAGAAGTCTATCCAGAGCCAATTTAGGAGTAGTTTTCCAAGCACCGCAAATTGCATGACTACAAGTCTAGTTCACGTTCTAACTCAATATGTCTGGTAGATAGTCGAAGACAGACGAGTATCAGTGGAGTGAGGTCGATTTAAATATGTTTTGACATAAAATTTTAATTCTATCAGCAAAATCATGCTGTGAATTTATCCAATAAACTCCAAACTTAAATTAAAATAAAATGCGTCAAAAATCTTAATTCACCCATGTTTTCATTCATTCATCCTTTCTTCTGTTAAGCATAAAAAATGGGAAGAGAAAATATTTGTTGTTTGTTCAATCAACCATTATTTTTTACTCGCTTACATGGATGAGATGATTGCTTAGTTCCATAAAAAATAACATTGAACCTTCCAAAAAATCATCTCCTTCCTTTTTTATTCTACACAGGAAAACTGTCATAAGTATTAAAAACATGTGTTTTTTTTATTACACACACAAAAAAATTTTCAACTTTATTTTCTTGAAACTCATAAACCGATGTTGGTCCATGAACATCCACACATGTGTATAAGTTGAAAAAGGAGTCAAAATGCCCTCGAAGCATAATAAAAGAAAATTTTTATTGTGTGTATATCCTTTATTGATTTTGTAATGATATATTCAGCACATAACCTATCTGGTAAGATGGAAGGAAAGGCTGAGAATGATCAGAGAAGGACATGTTCCTGAGATCGGAATCCTGGTGTGTGTCATAAAGCGCATTAATCAGTTGATTAGGTTTTGATTGATTTGTTATAACCTCCTCTGATTCCAAATCAAATTTGTCACAAAAAATAGTAAATTTACTATTTTAAATTATATCATATTATGACAGTTTTATTTAAGTCTTTATCCCGATCAACCACAAAACATCACCCCAAAATGCCAATATCCTCAAAAATTTCTATTCTAAAATCTTTCTCGTTTAAGAATTATGAGGAAAAAAAGAGCAAAGAAAAGTTTTTCAAAAGTTTTCTTTTCTTGACCCTTTTTTCGATTTTTTTTTCTCAAAGAGTTTTCCTCATTCGAAAAGCATAAAACAGCAAGCTTTGTTTATTTCATGACATTTTTTTATATTCTCTATCGAGAGTATATACGGGGGGTAAAAGTGAAAATATTGTTCAAAGATTTCATTCTATAAACTCGCACATATTGGAAGAACATTTAGTGTGTCTACATGCTTTAAAGAAAGTCGAAAGATCTTGAGATAGAATCAAACAAAGACAAATTTAAGAGAATGCGAAAGAAGGCTTAATCTAAAATTATACTTAGGTGGTAGCTCGTTGAGGATTTAAAGCGCATTTGCTGACAAAATTTTGATCATGCTTAGCAGAGCTTTCTAAATCTAGCTAAACCCTTTTAGCTAGTAATTGCAAGTAATTACATAATCAAGGATTAAATCATGACCTCTTTTGGATATCTTTCCAAATCATGACTTTTTTGGTTAATGGTTAGTATTGGCTTTTTTATTTATTTTTTGATTAAAAAAATTGATTTTGACAACCGACCTCCCTCCCCATGGATTCGCTCCAGCTGCTTATAAAGGTAGATTGACCAGTAATTCACTGGCATCAAAAACTATAAGTATTCTGTCTCCAGGTACAAAGTAATAAATTTTACTTTACCTAGAAATTCGCTTAACCCATTCTTAACCTAGTTACAGTCAACCCCCTACCAAATATCTTTTATAATAAGTTATCCTACGAAATGTATCAAACCATGACATTTTTAAGGCTCAAGCGTCTTTAAACGACTGAAATCAGTCTTTCATCACCTTCTCAAAACACTTAATATCTCAAGTAACGTGCTATTAACACCTACTCGACTAAAAAAAATCAAGAGCACATTTTTTCTCACGAAAGATACAAATAAAAGGGAAAGAGGCATTTCTTTCAAATGTTTACATAGTAAGAAGAACTAGAAGAGAAAGAAATGAAGAAAAGGAAGATTTTTCTGTGGCGAAAAAGGAGAGAATAAAAAATGTAAGCGATTACAATCACGTACCCACGTTTTCTGTCAAATATTTACAGGAACTTTTATTGTAATCATATAACCACAAAACCAGCAGCAATAGAGAAATGGCAGCAACAACATAAAAGGAAATTTCATATAATAGAGAATACAGCGGAAAATTGAGAGCAGACATTCATGCACATACAGACATGGACAGATAAAAATGAAGTTGTTATCATTTTTCACAGTTTTTTCCTCGCATTTTTCTCATTCACCTTCCACTGCATGCTATTTGAGGTCGTGTAAGGTAACTCTGACAAAAACATGTGGAATAAGCTTTGATAATTTTCATTTTAAGTCTGATTTTTGACTTTTTTAAGGGATACAAAAATTCTGAAAATTGTTCCAATTTTTCATGAAATTCACTTTCTAACTTAACTCTTAAACTTATTCTACCTGCTCTGCTTGGCTTCAAACTTATTCAGTTTAAATTAGAAATAAAAATATAACAAAATGTTCACATGTTCATAACGATGGGAGAGAGAGTAAGAAGGAAATAAGTTGTACCATCGCCATTATATGAGACATGAATGTTTATAAACATCCATGTGCGGTTACACCTTGCCATTATTAGCGAGTTTGCTTAAAAGGTTTGCATTTTGTGTTGTACACTTTGTTATGAATTGAATTTGGTTGATTTTTAAAATTATTTTTTTATTATCGTGTATTAATAAAAATAACGGGGACAGGAACAGGATAGGTGGATGGAGTTTTAGTATCCTAGTCAGAAACACGACCCACCATTAAGGCATTTTTATTAATTTTTTATAAGTTTTACAAAATTTTGAAAACAGTTTTAAAATAAAAAATGTGAAAAAATTCAGACTTTAAGCAAAATTTCAAGCTCAGAAATTATTCGCAAAACTTGGTTTTTTAAAGTTCCGATTTAAAAAAAATTAATTAATTCAACTAAAATCTTTTTTGGCTACGCCCCTGATACAAAGAGTTGTTAATACAAAATAAATAATACCTAAGCCCTGACCTAAGCATATTCGCTTTAATATCCTCCAAAAGTTTCAAACTTATTCATATGCTCTTATTAAAACAACCATGCATATTACCCATCAATTCATAATGATTTCATTACTTACTTCCTATATTACTCCTCGGTTCATTTTTTTTGCTTCGAAAAATATAAAATTTTAATACAGTTTTGCCTAGATTCTTTTTCCTATCTATGTATGTAACATACACATGGAAGAAGAATAAAAAAAGTAGGTCTTATAGTCAAATGAGAAATGACATGCTCATGGTAATTTTTGTGTATTGTGAATATCATGCACGCCAACCATGGAAGCTTCTTTTATCATATCTCGTTCATTCATTTCGTAGTACTTTCATCCTTTCCCTTCAATTCCTTCACTTACTCCCTTTACCCACAAATGTGTGTTTGAATATGCCATGGAAGTGATAACAAAAAAAAATTGATGCTTGCTTCCTTGCTGTGAAATTCTTTTCCCACCTCAACAATTTTTTTCTCTCACTTATTTCCCATGGCACGTTGAGTGTGTATTGAGAATTCTGATGGTGAATGTTAATCCGTGAACAATGAAATTATAATTTGCGGTATTTTAAATTCATCAATTTTACAATCATGTGGTTGGAATTTCGATATGAATTTGGAATTGCTAGAGATTTTAAATGTAAAATTTTAGTAATGAAGCTTAGAGGTAGTTTTTTATTTTGACGACAACGGCCGTAAAACCTATCAAAAAAACCGACCGTTCGAATAATTTGTAGAATATCCCATATTTTCATGAAAATGTCATCCTAATATTAAATTTGCACTAGAACTGTCGATGTTTAATTAAAGGCATTTGAAAAAATGATGTTTAAAAATTGAAAATGAGATGATTCATTGAAAAAATGGAAGCGACATCTATTGAGAAGTAGCAGAACTTCTTTTTTTTAAAAAAAAAAGTTCGATCTTTTTCTACAGTTATGAAATTTTGAAGTAACATTTTTGAATTTTAATTATTAAGTAGACATTCAACCGGTAAATTATACGATCCTCAAAATACACCATAATTTTTTCTACATAAAAATTTTTAAAATCAATTTTTAAACTCAATTACAATTTGGATCTGGATAATATTGCTTGAAATTTTCTTCCTCAGACAATCCACATTGATGACATTTTAAATAAACATGCAGCAATAATCTAGGAAATTTTCTCATCCAAAATTCAGTATATTCATCTGGTAATGATCCTAAAGTTTTTTTGGCTGAATCAGTCATTTCATCATAGTGGATTCTGTTATTTCTGATACTTCTAATGAGGTTTTCAATATAAAATCCTTCATAATTCGTTTGATTTCTGTTCATCAACGATTGTTGAACGTTTATTTCTAGCACATCCATCCATGAACCTTGAATGACATTTTCACAATGTTTTTGAATGGCTTCAGATGTTCTGATTGCTAAGGGATCTTTTATTTCAAGACGACTTGAAACATTGACTAAAAAGTCTAGAATTTTCTGACAATTCCAGAAGTATGGATGATAGCACAAACAGTTCATTGACGGACGATCTTCAAAATTTTCTTTTGTCATGTTCAAAACAAGATTCTTAATCAAAATATCATCGCATTTTTCATCCAAATAAAATTTCCATACGAATTTGAAGTCTGGCGAAATATTTCCATTTTTGTAGATGTAATAAATTAATCCACCTGTCATGAATACGTCCGATTTGGTGTTCTATGTTGGAAAAAAGAATGGAATTAAGTTTAGCTCAAAATTACACCAGGAAAACAACCTTAACGGCTAAAATCTAGATAGTTCTACTTACAAACTTTCCAGCTTTTGCTTCTAATGGTAAAAAGAAAGTCGACCCTACTGATTGCATAGACATTTGTGAGTCACTAGTTCCTATATCTTTTGAATATCCAAAATCAGAAATTTTCACTTCATAGACTGACTGTCCCAATTCTTGTAATAAAATATTTGATGGCTTGATGTCTCTGTGAACTAATGGAAAAGTAAAAGTTTGTTAACAGCACTTAATGACCTAAAAGGGAGGTTCAAGTCGACTCAAAGTCAATAGACTTGATTTAGCTTCAACTGACTTACTTCGAGCTCTGACCTCTGAAACATAACTCACCAATTCCAATCTCATGCAAGCTTTTCATTCCTTGAAATATTTTCCAAATTAATTCTTTTTGTGGCAAGAATGTCTGTAGATCATTTCTTTTCACGTAATCCACAAGCGTAAACTGACATTTTTCTAACGCAATATAATAATGGAATGGATCTTCTGCGTACATGAAATATCTCACAATATTGGGATGGTTGTCGCATTTTATCAAGATATCAACTTCACGTTCAATTAATTTAGATTTGTCTATTGTGACTCTTTTCACAGCAACATCTCGATTTTGAAACTTTCCGGCAAAAACTGTCGCTGTTGAACCATAGCCGAGGGCGTCATTTTCGTCGTAGGTAATTTCAGAAATTGTATACATAATTTTGAAGTCGAAAAACTTTTATTGATGAGAATTAAAATGAAATTTTATTTTTGTGATTGAATGATTGGCATGCTTTGATCAGATTTTTTTGAGAATTGAAAATGAATTGAAATTTCTTTGAAATTTTCCCTTTCGTTTTGTGGATTTCATAATCAAGGAAGTTCCAGAATTATCATTCTGGAGTTTCAATGTACTCGAATGTTTATAAACATGACTGAACAATCTTAAACAAAACATCATTCTAGATTCCCAATCGCAAAAATTTGTTCAACATTTCAAAAATTTATTACTTTTAGTTAACTTATGCATAAAAAATCACATTCGTTTGTCATTTCCTATAAATTGCATGCCTTATCAGTAAAAGTATATATAAAAATTGCATATGTCATGTATCATCACGTGCTATACAAATTATTATTATTTATTGGCAATTCAATCGTTAAATAGTACATAGATTAGGTATTTCATTATTAAATAATCAACAAGTTAGCATATTAAGTCACAAAATTTTACAAAATACTTTATTTGTCTTAAATTAGTCTCAAATTTTAACAAAATATTAAAAATACAGCAAAGAAGCTTAATCTTCTTGAAATGCATTGTTTGTAAAAGTCTTTTTTGTATCCTCGATTGGAATTCCATTCTCAGCTTCATCAATCTTCGAACTATCTACATATTTGTACCGCATTGCAAGAAATGCAAAAATGCCCATATCTATAAACATCATCACAGCAAATAAGAAAAATTCGTAGGCTTGTGAGTCGAAAAACTTGGCTTTCGCAATAATCACAACAATGACATTTCCAAGAGCCACAGTCAAAAGCCATGATGCTTGAAGTAACGATTTCATGTTCACCGGTGCCTGAGAGTATGCAAACTCGAGTCCAGTGACAGAGAACATGACTTCACCCGCTGTCATAACTATGTATTGTGGGACTAGCCAGAGCATGTGAACAGTATTTGGTGTTGTAATTTCATGGAGTTTAAGTTCCACACTTCCACTGGATGAATTGCTTAGAACAACTGTATAGACACCGCCAAGAAAAACTTCAATATTTGAAATTTTGATGTCATCAGCGAATATTGTGTATTCCTCAGGTACAACTTCAAATTGCTCTATTGAATCATTTGGAACTGATTTTGCGGTTTCGCCATTTTTTAATACAAATCGAATCTCATTGACTGAATTTAAATTTGATAAGACACGGACGAATGGATTTCCACTTTTTGACTTGTCAATTTTATCCTCAAAACTTTTAATGTTCGGTTGATTTTTATCTCCATAAATAAAGAAACTGTCTGAATGTCCAGCTGTGATGTTGAGATCTGTGCTGTAAGATTGACAGTTGAGGGTTGATGTTGAAAGAACTGCCAATTTTGGGGAACCGAGACTGGTATCTTGTGAGTATTTAATTAGTCCTAAATTATTTAATTGATTTTGTTCAACAGTGCCAGTAAAGTTCTGTAGCTCATAAGTACATGGAATTCCATTAAATATTCTTATTTGTGATTCATTTGCATCCGGAAAAACTGGATATGTCTTTTGAAGTTGTAACTCAACAAATCCGGACATCAAAAATGCAATTCCAGCAAGAATTCCGCCAGCTGCAAGTTTCTGTAATGGTCTTTTTAGTCCAATAACTGACAGTACTGGATAAATAGCAACATCAAAAAGTGGAATAAACACAAGAATCAGCAATGGATTAATAAGCTGCATTTGGTCTGGTTTAATTTCTGTAAATCCAATATCTCCATTCATTCGTGTTGCTTGGAATGTCCATCTGGATCCCTGCTGATCAAATAATGCCCAAAATAACGGAAGAGGCACGAAAAGAAGGAGAATTTTCAACACAGACTTTATGTCACTAATCATTTGTTTCGTGTATTTTGGCTCTGCATAGTCTAGCCAGTGTGAGATGTCTCGCTGTGTTTGTTTGGACTTTTCGGATATTGCGTGCTGTGCGATTTGATTGGGGTGAGAAAATTAGAATTAGTGAAAACATGTTTAGGGAAGAAAGTAAAGGAACTTACGATTATACATTTTGTGACTTCTACGATGACATTCCCAGTTGGTTTCTTAACAATGTACTTTGGTTTTCCAGCCACGAAGATCATAATTGAAACAACCATTAAAACCCCAGGGACACCAAATGCTAACGAAAAGCAACTAAGCTCACCAAAGCAATGAACATCATTTCGAAGTACAGGCATTAAGTAAGTTGATATCAACGACCCGGCATTAATGGCAAAATAAAAGAGCGAGAAAAATGTTGCAAGTTGTTTTGCTTGTTCTGGAATCTTAAACTGATCGCCTCCAAAGGCTGCGACACAAGGTTTAATCCCACCACTGCCGATACCAATCAATAAAAGTCCAATAACTGTCATTGACTGTGCGGGTAAATTTAATGTTGGTATTGCACCGACTGCTATCATACAGCTTCCGATTGCGTAAACACACGACAGGTACAAAATTGTTCTGTAAAAATTCAAGGCGTTAATATTTTGGTTTTTGGTGATTTCCTTGTGGGTAATTGATCATAAACCTCAAAACCTAAATAGTCGACAAGAATTAAATATCCAAAAATATGATCACTTACCGAAACTTTCCCAAATAGCTGTCGGCAATGATTGCACCCATAATCGGAAAGAAATAAACCAGACTTGTGAAGATGTGAAAAAGAACAGTTGCAGTGTTGTCATTGTAGCCAAGTTTAATTGTCATATAGAGCACAAGAATTGCTGAATATAAATTAAGACATAAATTTTGTGAATGTACTTGTTTATTAATGAGTACCAAATTTTACTCACTTCGCATTCCATAATAGTTGAATCTCTCGCAAAACTCATTGCTGATAATAAAAGCAATTGATTTTGGATATTTTAGTGGCTGAATACGCATTTAAAAAAAATAAAATTGATAATTATTGTATGACTATATGTATTGACTGGTAAACGGATTTATAAGTAATATTGAATCCTGGCTGCGTAATTTATGTGAAGAATCATTAGAAACTTTATTTGCGATATTATTTATTTGTTTAAGAGAAAGTTTGATTACATGTAAATCAGGTAGTTAAGTTATTGATGCTTATTTATTTAAATAAATTGGAATCTTGGCATGAGTAATAATTAATTAATTACAAATTGCCAGCACAATCAAATGAGAAAATAGCTGGTTTTAATATGTCATTTCAGGTAAAGAACGAGTTTTGAATAATCCAGCTAGGAACAGAAGTGAAGATGGCATGTACGTAAATTCTAAACGTTTGTTTCAGGGAAGATCTAAACACGTGCATTATTTTATTATAAAAATATATTCACACACAGTTAAAAATGGTTTGAATATGATTGTCTTTAAAATCATAATGCATATAGTTGCAGTCACCAATGGTAAAAATTAAATTTCAAAGTATTCAAGTCTGTTATTTTTTCAGCTTAAACATGTTACAATCAGACTGTTAATATTTACATAACGCCATCAAAAAATATACAAATTAAATCCATGTCAATTTTACTAATAACATTAACTACAACAAATTCACATGATTCACATGACTCTCTTGCTTCCAAAAATTTATAAGCTATAAAAAATTTAATTTTTTTCTCTCTCAATGCCAATAATTTTTTGTTATATAATGCAATTACTAATAACTTGGATAGAGTGAAAATAAAATGTCAATGAATCGTGATCAGATTGGCAAAAACTTCACATCAGCCTTCGAAATGTTTAGTATAAAATTTTCATTTTTGTGCATCTCTGATAATAAATCTTTATTTATAGGCAGTGTCAATTACGCATATTTCCATATTTGTATTTGACATTTTTTGTCTCTTTGTTAATCGCTAATTATTTATCAAGATTACAGGTGATGAGAGGTGTTGATGCAGGTCATGGTGAAATATTTAATGGAATCTGAATTATGTCTTTGAATTTAAAGCCTAATTTAAAGGATTTATGAAGGGGTTGTTTATACATGAGATCTGTTTTTAGACCCCTTCTCCCTCTGTCACACATAAAGTTTATTTTTCAGTTAACCAAAAATGGTAAAACCCCGGTTTTCACAAACCCTAGACTCACATAGCTTCAAACTAACTCTTCTAAATGTTGGACGTCATTACTCAAGCAGCGCAACACAGCAATTTTGAAGATTATTTGCCGGTCATAACAAAAATAAATAAATTAACCAAAATTAAAACAAATTACTAAAACTATCACAACAAAGCTAAATTTATTTTCGTCTACAAATATCATCACACGCTTACAAATGTAAATTTAATCCCACAAATTCAATTCATCACTAACCAAATAACCCAAACAAAGCTACACATTTAAAATGCAAACAATTTCATCACTAATCGTATCATTCAAATCAATATTATGTCTGGCTATTGCATCATTCTCAACCTGCTCAGTGAAAGACGTAAACTTTCACCAAAAAGTCAACTCAATTCATGTCTGATTTTATGGTACGAACAATAAAAATTATGATAATGAGTAACCGTGGTCGATCATACCTAGGAATTAAAAAATATAAAAGCCAAAAGCAATTTGGTCGTAATTGAGCTGCCGAATTCAATAACTTTATATCGACCCATTTATTGATACAAATTCAACACCGCTTAACATGTCATTGACTTATTATTATCGGAATTTTCTTATAGTTTGTGACCATAATGGTTCAATTTGTTGACTTACTCTGCTTGTAAATATTTGTTTCTTGATAAATTCGTGTTTGAAATTGTCGGAACGAATAATTTTTGAGTGAATATGTAGAATGAAGCAAGAAGTTGATGTTCCAAAGTGTTAAAACTTGTATTTTTTTATAGAACGGATATAATTGTGCAATATTTTTGTTGCTTGATTATTTCAGAGAATCTGATATTTTGTTTCAATGCTAAATGGTTGTTAAAGATATTTTTAAAAATATTGACTAGTTTATGACATTTTGATAGCATTATTTTCAAATGACATCTATCAAAAAATAACTCAAATCTCATTTATGAACGTCATAAGTGAATGAGAAACCAGAGCCATTTGTGGAGTAAAAATTTTGCATTTTAAATTTTTTTTTGTCCATTCATTCAAACTTTATCAAACCATCTCTAGTATGTTATTTTAAGATGTCAATAACATTTGAATGTCGACAGTATGTCTATGACTTTTACACAGCTGATCCAAAATTTATGCAGAAAATTTGAAATGGTAAATATAAATAAAACTTTTATCGAGATACGCGTATAATATTGACTAGGTAACCTTGTATCACTTAAGATTAAAAATCAAATGGAATTTAGATTGATATTTCGCGTGAGTTTAATGGGTTTAAATACCTTCGAAGAAGCACACAATTAACCTTCTTTTGAATTAGACGAAAATAACTTTCATTTTAATTTGCATATTAGCTAGTCTTGTCTTTAGTATTTTAGAATTTTTTTAAAACACTAAATTTCTAGGAAGAAAATTTATAGTATTTGATTAGGGATCGTTCGTAAATTACTTCACTCACAAAAAACGACATTTGACCCTTAATTTTCCCCTCCCCTGTTTTTTCGTTATAAGCTACTACCTTTTACTAAACTACTAGCTTAGTAGTGTTTTTTTGGATAAACTGTTTTGGAAACTATCAATTTTGTTCCAAAAAATAGTTTAACTAATATTTTCCTACTTTCTAAGCACCTACTTTCCTACTTTCTAAGCAAGAATGAAATGAAATTAAGAAACAGTCTGACATTTCATTAATTAATTAAAATTTTGATTTTAGAACAGGTTTTTAACTAAGCTACTATTCGTTACTAAGCTAGCCAAAAAATTAACTTTTTATTCTACTAAGCTACTAGCTTATAAAGAAAAAACAGGGTAGTCACAAATTTTTGATATAAAAAAATTTCTTGTGTTTCTTGACTGACACAAATTTCTCAATAGTATTATTTAAAAGCCATTTAAGAATTAGAGTTACAGGAGAGAGGTGTAGAACTGTGGTAAATTCCTCGCAAGCAAAAATTTTTATGTAAAAATTTATTATTAGAAGTCAGGAGCTATTTACGGAATGTAAACTTTTATATAACACTTTTGAAGTAATTCTTAAAAACTGCAAATATTGTAAATTTTCGAAGAGCCCCAAAAGATGTCTTTCTGTGTGCTTCACCTGTTTTTTTAAAATTTTCATAATATACAGTTTTTTAAGCATTTCAAGATTACAATCTTTTAGGGATTTACCACATTGCGTAAGAATTTTCAAAAGTTAATTAATGCATAATATTAATAAGTCTAAAGTTACTTTAAACAAAATAGTATGAATCAATATGTTTGCTTGTTGATCATCAATCTAATTATTGACAAAACATGTCAACTTGAAAATGATATTAAACTTTATTAGTATTTACCCGTATTTCTTTATAATATAATTAAAATATTAACAAAGTTAATCAAGGTATTTAAGATATTGCACGAGGTAAACAAGACAGAGAAAATCACATGATGTATTAAAAAATATATACATGTAATTGTAAAATTTGAAATAAATGAAGTGAAAAATATTTTCATCTGGGGTAATTCCCAAAGAATTCCTTATAAACTTGGAAATTTTATTTAAATAATTTATCGTAAGTTCATATTTAAATCCACAAAAATATTTATTTTCCGTAGAAACAGATTAAATCAATTTCAAACTCCCCATCATTATCAAATCATAAAGTAAATTCCTTTCATTTGTATCATTAATTAGAATTATCTGTGTATCATCAAATTTAAATATTTATTCGGAAACAGAAGTGATGCAATGTGGAATAAAGAATTTAATTCATGTAAAACTAACATTTTCTGAGTCATCTACATTCTTATAGAAACAATTCATTAACAATTAGTAAAAACTAGTTGGGAATTTCTGGAAATTGTAAAAAGAAACCCCCCGAAACAAACAAAGTTATTTTTAAAATCCACAGAAATGCATCTGTCGAGACACTGATCAATATTGTGTCTAGACAACGAAAGCTACCAAAAATATTATCAACAACTAATGACCAAAAAAAGTTTGTTGTTTATTTTGCATGTCGCAATTTGTCACAATGATTTGCACTTGAGTGTTAAGCTCATAAAAAATTAAACACTGTATTTGTTTACTTCTGTTATTTGCTCAACAATTGCTCTTTTAATACTTTTGTTGCTTCTATTCATCAGAAAATAATTGTTTTTGTGTTAACACGAACAACAACAACAAAAAACTTTCATTAAATCTGTAGCTGTAAAATTACGCAGTAATTAGATATTAATAAAAAAATCAAGTACAACATCAAAGATCGAATGAATCTTCCGCACGATGCAACAGCAGTTATTTTTTCCAATTTCTTTTTTGCTGCATTTTTCATCAGAAAAATGTTTTCTCATTGACCAATTTTAGCAAACATTCACCTCAATTGAGCCACCTTTTCCGTTTCGATCTTGCATTTTCTCTTATTTGTTATTTTTGTCACTTGTTGACTTTTACACTGGCAAAATAAATTTATTTAATTATTCAGAAATTAACCGCGAAAAAAACGTCGTGACTTATTGGCAATTGTGTCTTATTAAATTTTTATTTGTTTCCTCAAAACCCAACCGACAACACTTGCAACTGATCGAGGACTGAGCTAGCTGAATAGATTCGGTAGAGTCAACAATAATATTTACAAAAAAAATAGAGGAGAAAAAAATTGAGAGCGATCGGTACGTTGAGTTTGATAACTCTGAGAGTAGCTCTCATCAGCATGCTGGCATATAATCAATGAACTCACTAAATTAATACGTATTTTTCATTAATATGTAGTCAGGCACCAGCATATCGGAATGAGAGAGAAATTTGTTATTGAATGAAGCCCTGACGACTGTTTTGTGGGAATTTTCTGGTGCTCTTATTGAAATTTTAAAAATATTTTGAGATAATAAATTCAATTTTTTTAAAATTTTAACGGCTATAAATTGAATGATTTTTAATTTAACGAATTTTTCAGAAGTTTATCTCAATACTTAACCTTCGGGTTTTGGAGGTTCAAAGTACCTCTTAATAAAATTTATTATTTATTTTGCTAGAATTTCATAGCCAGGGAGGGGTACAAATGGGTCTGGACCCCTCTTTGAGATTGAAATTTGAATGGTTAAAAAATTTACGAAATTAAAAATGTACAATATAAAAATTTCGGATCTTTCTTCATGTTCTAGATACAAAATTCCATCCGGATGCCAAAAACACCTCTGCCCCACCCTGTCTTATTAAAAATTTCTAACTACACCTCTGCAAGGGATTGCCATTACAAAAATCGTGAAAATCATTGTATTAGCATGTGCATTAATTGTATTTGATCCAATTCATCAAATGAAAAAAAAAAACTAGAGCTGAAAAATATTGTTTAAATGCATGAAAACTATACAACATCATTAGTTGCCCATATTTTGCGATGATGAGCAAGTAATGAACGCGAGTGTAAATGTATATCACTGTGTTCTTTATTTAAATCACAACGGAAGCGCTAAACATTAAAATAATGTCATTTTTGAGATGTGAAATTGTCGATAAGCGTAAAATGACTATTTTGCTCTTTCCAGAGAGAAATTTTTAATTGGGTCAGAATTTGCGCAATTACTACGAATGTGTCTACAATAAACAAAATTTATTTTATGTTTTAGATTGTAATAAATCAGAATAATTTCAATTAAACTTTTTTTAAAAAAATATTTTACAAATTTGAATGCTGAGAATTGACTAAATTTACATCACAAAATCTGTTCTGATTTTTTTTCAACAACTAGCTTAACAAAAATTAATTAAATCCCATAAATCATCAATTAATTTATATTCATACTAAAAATCTAATTTTATCAATTCGGTGATTTTTTATTTCCAAATAACCTCACGTTAACGATGATGCGCTGCTCTGTTAGAGCATTGAAGTCTTTTACGTTTCTGTTTGTTATTAACATGCAAAAATACATTGATTTAGGAGAAAAATAATTACGAAATTTTGCCTGCAAACATTTATTCAGCTTTTAGCGGTGCCCATACCGTCTCATCATTTAAAACACAGGTGAATTACTGAATGTGTGTTTAAGTATAAATGAAAATAAAACTTGTGATCGGAATTTAAATAATTTTGTCATCATTGCTGTTGTAAGCTTGTGCATGTGTTAGGTGACTTAATGAGCTAATAAGTATAATTGAATCAATCCATATGAAAATGCAATAACTCCATAAGTTACTTTTAATTATTTTTCTCGGGAACTACGTTAGGAACTATAACATATTTGGTATCATTGGAAAGCTTAGATCAAGGGCTAGCTACAAACACAAAAATTTTTGGATTTGGACTTAAGCGGTTCCTCCCAGGGCACCTCAAAGGTCGAAAAAATGAGGTATTTTCAAATAAAAATTTTTTATGCCCACTATGCACAAATTTTTAATTTCTCTATTGTATTATGTAGTACTAAGTAAGAACTAAAACCCGCCATCTCAAACAATAAATTTGAATGAGATGCCGTCGAGATATGAATTTTTAAAAATTTCGATTTTTGCAAATTTTTTAATATTTTTTGATGAAAATTTACAAAAATAACTATAATTTCACTAAAACTAGATATTTTCCGATAATTTAAACAAATATGGAAGGATTACCACAAGATCTATTAGTTTTGTGTGACATTATGGAGTTTCAGTACTTTTGTCAATTAAGGCTAAATTTCTTCTTTGACTTTTACTAAAAAACTGACTTTTTGAATATTTGCATAAAAAATAGCATATGTCTGTACTGGAAATATTTCCAAAAGATGTGAAATTGATAGTTGCTGTACTAATCATTAATTATCCGTTTAAATTTTCAGAAAATATCCAGATTTAGTAAAATTATAGCTGTTTTTATGAAAAATATAGGTAAAAATTTTGCAAAAATCGGAAAATTCAAAAAATCATATCTCGACGGCATCTTATTCAAATTTATGGTTTGAGGTGGCGGGTTTTAGTTCTTACTTAGTACTACATAATACAACAAAGAAATTAAAAATTTGTGCATAGTGGGGATACAAAATTTTTATTTGAAAATACCTCATTTTTTCGACCTTTGAGGCGCTCTTGGAGGAACTGCTTAAGTCCAAATCAAAAAATATTCACGTTTTTAGCTAGCCCTTGATCTAAGCTTTCCAACGATACCAAATATGCTATAGTTCATAACGTAGTTCCAGAGAAAAATAATTAAAAGTAACTTATGGAGTTATTGCATTTTCATATGGATTGATTCAATTTAGAGTTAGCATGTTTGAATACAATTTGGACTATATGACATAAAAATTATATGTATCGTAATTTTAATCAAATTGTGGAATATATGGGCACATGACACAAGTTCACGAGATAACTATTGTAAAACCTTAATTATGCCACTTTAAGTACTGTGGTGTAGGAAGAGTTTTTGATGCATGGACTTGATAATATGGGATTTTTGCCTTATTTACATAAAACGGATGGGACTATGACATCAGTCTTCCCCCTGCTACAACACAGTCACCTTAGTTAACTTAAGATTAGTTAACATTTTGAGTCAACAGATCCGATAAAAGTTACACAGCTATTTTATTTATCAAATTAACACCTTTTGCAAGTCAACAATTGGAAATGCGCCCAATTCATTATTCAAATCGCACATTTCATTTGTTTATTTTGATAATCACGTTCACTTATATGACTATAGCACTTCCATTTAACTGGTAAGCAAATTAATGAAGTAGAGAATGAGAGAGGAGATGATTAACACGTGCTCACTGCTAGGCAAACTCATCAAATTTACTTTCATTTTCTCTCATTTTAACTCTTTTGTGACTCGTCAAGCAGCTTCTTCTCTCAAAGCAATTTGTTTTTATTGTTTTGGTATTTTAGTGAAATTCGCCGATGTTCAAAAATTAGGCACTGCAGTCAGTTTATATCTTGACTTCACGCAGAACAAAAGCACGAACAACTTTATTGACAGCTTTAATCATGCTGTTGCGTCATCAACGAATAAAATTACTGATCTTAGCAACAATTATCTTGTTCTGCTATTCACTAAGTGCAATTTTTCAAGAGAAAGTGTTAAGACGACCCTACGGCGAAGGAGAAGGCGAAAGATTCACATTTGCATTTGCATTTACGGCAGTTCAGTGTGTTGTCTATGCAAGTGTGGCAAAAGGTTTGTGATATGATATGCAAATTCCATTCTGAATTCCTTAAGAATTTTATTTATTTCAGCTGTCATAACTGTTCGAGGTGAAAAGAAGAATGAAACACCGCAACGATTTTTCTGCATTATTGGAGTGTTTTATGTTCTGGCAAAGGTTACATCGTATATGTCCCTAAGATATGTTCCATATCCAACATCGGTTGTCGGCAAATGTAAGCAAATTTGTGATAAATTGTAGTTTAGGTCTGAAAAAGAATTTTTCGGGTTTAAAGGCTTAAAATCTGGGAGTATTTAGTTTTCAACATATGCAAATTTAGTTTGAAGATTAACAACAATTTGAATTCAAAGTTTATTCAAAATTTCGCTTAAAAAATCCAGTTTGAATTTGAAAAAAATCTTATTTGATATCACTGACCTTGCTTTAGGATAGTTTTACAAATCTACTATCATATTTGCATTTTAAGTGACCAAAAAATCTATATTTTGATAATAGTTCTTTGTTATCTTTTTTATTAGCTGCAAAACCGATTCCAGTTATGCTTCTTGGTGTGCTGATAGGCAGAAAGACATACACAATGTACAAATACATCTTCGTTTCTATAGTCGTCATTGGTGTTGGTCTCTTCACGTTCAAAGAGAAATACGATAAAAAAGACGGAGAAGATCCGATTCTGGGAATCGTGTTTATTGGCATAAGTCTCTTGATGGATGGATTTTTGGGGGCATTTGAAGATCGAATGAGATCCGTAAAGAAACCAACACCATTAAACTTAATGATGTATATGAACAGCTGGAACACATTGTACTTAACGGCTTATCTCGTCACAACAAGTGAAGGAGTTGAATTTTTCAAATTTTGTTATCGACATCCAGTCGTCGTTCGTGATCTAAGCGTTGTCGTTTTCTTTGGGATTTTTGGACAATTTTGCATAACATCAATGATTGCATACTATGGTGCATTGCCATTAAGCATAACGACAACAATACGTAAATTTGTGACCGTTTTACTTTCTGTTATGATTTTCAATAATGTCTTAAGCGTTCGACAGTGGATTGCTGCATCAATTATATTTATTGCGCTATTTCTTGATGGACAATTTAGTAGAAAAAAGAAGAAAAACAGTAAACCGAAAAACGAAGGAGTAGATGATGGAAAGGAATGTGTAGAAAATCACATTGAGAATGGAGGTGAGATAGTAAAGAGAGAAGAAGATATTGAGAAAGGAGCAATCGAAAATCAAGAAAAGTGTGAGAAAATAAATTCTCTTCAAAATAAACCAACTCGACCTAGAACAATCAGAGTTTCATTTGAAGGTGACATGCTTGATATGTTGGATGAAATAAATTACGGATTTGAAGACAGTGATGAAGATTCATTGGCAAATAAAGATGAGGCTTCTAAGGACCATAAAAGTGATAATCAGGAAATTGGGAAGAATCATGAACCAAACAATGAAGAAAAAGTCTGTAATGATGATAAAGCTCTTGTCGATCCTACGATTTCAACGGCGAAGCTTAATGATTCATCAGAAAGTGGCGACCCAACCAGTAACAATGACAAACTTATTCCAAAAGCGATTGAAGTTCTTAGTCAAGAAAACTCAACACAAAGTGATCAAATCACAAATGGAATTGAAAAATCAAGACTATATCCAGAACTTGAAAAAGAAATTACTGAAACAGACAGCAATAGTCAAACTATTACTAATAAAATGGACATAGATCCAGCAGTGCAAGACAAAATAGATAAAACAGATCTGCACACAGAAAATATTAAAAATAATACTAATGAGATTGTATGTGACTTAAGTGATGATACAAAATTGTGAATATGAATTTTTATGCAAAATAATTAGTATAATAAGCCATAAAATTGTCATTGAAAAATATTCTACAAAGTTAGGAATTGTTTATATTTATTTTTGTAAGAAAAATGTTGTTGACTTTAATTTATAAATATAGGTTGAATTGCTACGAAAAAAAGAGCGATTAAACATGAGTAAAATTGAGAGAGTTATTCCACTGCGACGCCAAATGAAGAAGAAGCACGTTATTTAATTTCACCACAGACAAAGCATGGTTTTAAAATTTTATATTTTTTGTGAAATAAATGAGCATAGCGTGAAATTTTTATGGTGAATTTTTTCATAATTCTATTTTTTAAAAAAAAATTGTTGTTTTACATCTGGGAATGGTATCGACAAGAGAGTGGTCTTACAGCAGCATGCAGACTACGTGAGTGACAGAGCTCACACCTCACTCAGACTGCTGTATCCTCTTATCATTCGACGTTCGAAACAAACTTCTCATCAACAAGATCATGTTGCTTTCGATCTTTATATTGCTTTAAAAAAATTAAAATTTTTCTGATGTAGAGAGAGTAAGAAAATCGAGAAATTGCCTTGGCTGCTATTTAATTGAAAATTAATCGAAATATATTTGAAAACAAAAATAATTGACATTTAGTTTTGGAGGTGCTTTCCAACAATTTGCTTGAAACACCATGAACTTTCATTAGGTATTTGGATCAAGGCATTAATTGTGTGCCAAAGATTCTTGTTCTTACCAATAGACTATGCTTCCGCTATATTTATTTAACAAAAAATAGGTTTATCTTCCTTATTCCGAAAGCTAATGAAATATTTAAGTAGAGATCAAAGAAAGGCTTAAAACTCCCCTATGATATCTTAATGCTAATAAAATTTTCTAGAAAAAAGTCATAGGAAAATTTACAGCGTACACGTAATTTTCCTTTGTCTGTAAATATTATTTTATCTGATTAATCTAAAAAAAATAAACAGTTTCGTTAACACAGATATGATTCACTAGAAAATAAACAAGGAACATCCACCTGTGAAAATAGGTTTCGTGAAATTTTTAATTTTCATTTTGTAAAAGTTTTGATAAAGATTTTCTATTTACTGCTTGATTGTTGCTTCCTCAAATATTTTCAAGTGTATTATCTATTTCTAGGAATGAAAACTGCAAGGATGTAAATTTTTAAAGAAACTTAGAGATAAAAAACAGCTCACACAGAACTTAAATTCATATTCTCAATTATGACTATTCTCATTTTGAGAAGCGAATAAAAACGAAATAAGATTTAAGTTCGACCTTATTACTCTTATCAGTCATAGAGTAGAATTCGAATGGGACAGAAGCTGAGAAGATTTATTTAAATAATTTAAAACTTGCAACTTCTCAAAAAATTTATAAAAAAATAAAAATGTTAGAATTACACAGAAAAATAAAATTAATAAAAATTTCAGTAGGAATAATTGCATCGCACATAGTTATGGGAATTTTTCAGGAACGAATTATGAAACAGCCGTACATAAATTTCGATGGAATATCTTCACAATTTTCGCTCCCATTTGCGTATGTCGGTGTTCAGTGCTTTGTGTATACATTTATTACAGTAGGTCAGTAGAAAATACAAAGTTGACAATCGCGGTTTAATTAATTTGAAATTGTCGTTTCCTTGTAAACAGGAATTAAGCTTATCTATAATCGTGAGAAAAATGAAACTCCCCAAAAATATTTTGCAGTGCCAGCAATATTTTTTGTTCTTGCACCAGTGTTTTCTAATATGGCCCTTAAATGGGTTTCATATCCAACACAAGTGATTGGAAAAGGTGAGAAAAATTACAAGTGACTTATTATGTGCTGTATACTAATGAAAATGCACGTGCTGCAAATGACTATAAAAATTTCGCCAAAATACGTGACAAAATGTTTTAAAAAAATATTTATAAAAAAAATACTTTTTAAAAAACACACGCTTTATATAGAAGACTAAAAACCTCAAAATTTTATAAAAAGTAAAAAATAAAATGTAAAAAACACGCTTTTCCATAAATTAGAAATTTAATATAATTTTTTTCTTTGAGCAATTAGAGATGTAATCAAAAATTTTTTTCCAAGAAATACAGAGATGTGATCAAAAAATTTTTTTTCAAGAAATACAGAGATGTGATCAAAAAATTAATGACTATAAAAGCGTGGGGCGTAAGTAAAAATTAATTTCGAATTGTTTTGAACGCCCCACGCTTTTATAGTCATTAATTTTTTGATCACATCTCTGTATTTCTTGAAAAAAAATTTTTTGATCACAGCTCTGTATTTCTTGGAAAAAATTTTTTGATTACATCTCTAATTGCTCAAAGAAAAAAATTATATTAAATTTCTAATTTATGGAAAAGCGTGTTTTTTACATTTTATTTTTTACTTTTTATAAAATTTTGAGGTTTTTAGTCTTCTATATAAAGCGTGTGTTTTTTAAAAAGTATTTTTTAACGTATAAATTATTTTCTACTTTTTAGTCCAAGTATTTTAGTACTGAAATCGATTTTTGACCACATCTATATCACGCAAAATACTATACAACCTTTACTGTAATCGATTACAGTAGTGTTGGACTCCACTTCGGTCCGCTTCGTTCGTCCAACTGTTATAGATCACAGTAGTGTTGGACTCCACTTCGCTTCGCTTTGTTCGTCCAACTGTTATAGATCACAGTAGTGCTGGACTCCACTTCGCTACGCTACGTTCGTCCAACTATTATAGATCACAGTAGTGTCGGACTCCACTTCGCTACGCTCCGTTCGTCCGACTATTATGGGTCACAGTAATGTCGGACTCCACTTCGCTTCGCTTCGTTCGTCCGACTGTTATAGATCACAGGGGTTAACTTAAAACTTTCTGACATATCCAGTCTTCTAACGACTTTGGAAAATTTTCACTCCTTCACTCCGCTACGCTACGTTCAGGACGTAAAAATTTGTGAGCTACGCTCAACTTAGTTCGAACTACGGTCGAACTTTTATATTCGAGCTCCGCTCGAACTATTATTACTCAAATCACCAACACTATCTCACATATCCACAGTCTTCTAACAACTTTGGTAAAATTTTCACACCTTCACTCGCTACGCTACGTTCAGGACGTAAAAATTTGTGAACTACGCTCAACTTAGTTCGAACTACGTTCGAACTTTTATATTCGAGCTCCGCTCGAATTATTATTACTCAAATCACCAACACTTTCTCACATATCTGCAGTTTTCTAACAGCAGATCAGGACGTAAAAATTTGTGAGCTACGCTCAACTTAGTTCGAACTACGTTCGAACTTTTTATTCGAATCACCAACACTTTCTCACATATCTGCAGTTTTCTAACGACTTTGGTAAATTTTCACGCCTTCACTCCGCTACGCTACGTTCAGGACGTAAAAATTTGTGAGCTACGCTCAACTTAGTTCGAACTACGTTCGAACTTTTACATTCGAGCTCCGCTCGAACTATTATAACTCAAATTACCAACACTTTCTCACATATCCGCAGTCTTCTAACGACTTTGATAAATTTTTACGTCCTGAACGTAGCGTAGCGGAGTGAACTACGTTCGAACTTTTACATTCGAGCTCCGCTCGAACTATTAAAACTCAAATTACCAACACTTTCTCACATATCCGCAGTCTTCTAACGACTTTGGTAAATTTTCACGCCTTCACTCCGCTACGCTACGTTCAGGACGTAAAAATTTGTGAGCTACGCTCAACTTAGTTCGAACTACGTTCGAACTTTTATATTCGAGCTCCGCTCGAACTATTATTACTCAAATTACCAACACTTTCTCTAATATCCGCAGTCTTCTAACGACTTGTACATAATACTCTTTGTAATGGATTTAAAACCACATTACCACTCAAGCCTGCTTCGTCGGTCCCTGATTACTCAGGTCACAGGTTCAACTACGTGAAAGTGAAACTAGGCACATAGATGCGAGAGGCTTGTTGCAACTGTGTTGCATATATTACGCTTCAGCATCTTTTCTGAACCCTTTGTAGCACTATTGCTTGTGTTTCTTCTAAGTATCAAAGAAACTAGTTTGCAATTGTGCACCTTACTCTATGTCAAAAGTTATGTTTTCACAACATTTACTTTGTACCAATTTCCCGCATCTCAATGACTATCTCGATACAATTCCTTTATGCACACATAATCTGCCTCGACTTCTCACATCCCTACTATTGATTAATATTCAATGCTAATATCAATAAGCGAATGATGACCGGTGAAAAAAGCTATCCAATCAAACTACCTACATAGGAGGAGGTCGATAATTTCTCATTCGTTCCATCTCCGTTAATGCCTCAGTGTTGCAACATCCTCTACCAGTTAGCTTACTGCAATCTAGTTCTTCTATTTGCAGTCCGTCTAATGAGCGTACACGGCTCAATGCAACGTAAGCTTGTCCCTTTGCAAATAGTCCTGGTCCCAAGTAGATTTTTGCATAGTCAACAGTACAACCTTGCATCTTGTGTACTGTTGACGCCCAAGAGAGAATTAGTGGTAGCATTCTTCGTTCGATCAATCCGTCAGCAGCACGTTTCGCGGGGAATTGTAGCGTCTTTGGCTCGATTAAGTGGATTCCGTCTCTACCAAAATCCACTTTAACGGATGGTATATCATGATCATACACTTGAGCTCGTCGGAATAGTGGCCAAACGATCTCAGTGATATGACCAATGTTGCCATTAACGAGACCCTTACCAACGTCAATGTTTGATCGAAGCATCACTTTAGCTCCAGTAAAGATTACTAATTCTCTTGGTAGACCACCTGTCAAACGTATTTCCTTTGGTACCATCTGCGCTAATCTCTCAGCAGTGACGCTTCTAGTACTATCTACCAATTGATCTTGGGCTACAATTTTGGACATTACAACACCATTTACTCTAAATTGTTCAATAACCAGTGCATTGTGCTTATCGACCATTTCATTTGTTGGTTTTATTCGCAATGCCTTTTCAATAGCAAATTCACCAACATCAACATTAGCAACCTTTCCCAACAGTGTTTGAAAGTGCTCTGCTCTCATTTCACCGACTCTTAATGCATTCAACAGGTCAATAAATGTTGTGTCACCTTGTTGACGCATATTCTGTGTCAATTCAACTAGACCAAATACATGCCATAGATGAATTGCTGGTGCTATACACAGATCTTGCTTGAAAATCGGATTACCATTAACTGGTGGTAATTGCATGAGATCGCCAAACACTAGTACATTCAAGCCTCCGAATAAGCTAGTGTTATTCTTCAGCTCCTTCAGTCTAGCATCAATCATACAGAGCACTTTATACGACACCATTGAAATTTCGTCAATGAACAGGAATTTTACATCCTTCCATATTTTTCGCATGTTTGTTAGGTATATTCCAGTAAGTTGACCTAAATTCATGCTCTGACCAGTCTTCTGAATTGGTAGCTTTAATAAGGAGTGTAATGTTGAGCCTCCTACTAAGCGAGCAGCAACACCGGTAAGAGCAGCTATTTTAACACTACTCATTCCGTTTTGATCGCCATAGCAACGACTGACCTGGTTCTTTAAAACATTAAATAAGAATGTTTTACCAGTGCCAGCACCACCAGTTATAAACAGTCGTTCGCGATGTTCACTTCCAGTCATTTGATCCATAATGCTTTGAGTGATTCTGTTAAATAGCTCTCTTTGACCAATGTTCATTGCTTGCTGTGCAGTAATGAATTCGTCATTATTCATGACTTGTTCAGGCATATCCAATTCTTCCTGTTCATTGTCAAATGCTTCTGGTTGCTGAAGAATTTGAAATGCATGCGCTTGATTGAATGCTATTTCTAATTGCCGGTCTCTTTCTCGATATGTGCGCATATGCTCACTCATTGCCAAGAGTTCAACTTCACTAGCCAGAAATGCTTCTCTTGCTGTATCAAAGCCTTGCAAAAGCTCTCTTTCATCTCTAAATGGTCTATATTGCAAGAGAAGACTATAATAGAAGTTTTCTGGATCATTTGCAGCAATAAAGTATGGTACTTTAACAACTGCTGGAGTAGTACGAATTGTCATCTTTGTGTTATTCTGAAGCGTAATTCTCCTTCTTCTTCCTGTACCCTCATCATCATCATCACCATATGCCTCCTGATCCACATTTTCCTCATTGTCATCCTGCCGCTTTGGATAGTATGGCTCAAATAACATAGCAAATTCCAAAAGGCTCATGTTCTCGAATTCGTAACCATATTGTGGCTGTAATGGTCGAATTTGATATCGTTCAATGATATTCTTAAAGAAGCCCATACCTTGATCATCATTGCCGTACTGAATCACATGGTATCTTTGTTCTGGGACTCTTGTGTTTAAGAACATAGTCTTTCGAGAACTGCCTCTCATGGGCAAATGACACAATCGGAAAGCTGCTTCACAGGCCGATATTTGTCGTTCATTTAGTATTTTCATGCAAATCTTGAATAATCTAATCGAGATATTTGACTCCTCTCTTCTGATTTCTCGTATGGTTTGAGCAAAGACAGGATCCATATTGTCGGGTTCGGACTTTGCTAAGTACTTAGCAACATAGTGCGCCACGGATTCGTTCGATCCACATGGCTGGATGTCCATATTACCATCCCAAAGCTTCAATATGGTTGGATTGTAGTTATTAACCCATCTCTCCTGTCTTGTTCGCTTCAATATACAAGTTCGTCCGTTGTTTCTGACGAATTCTTCAGAAGTCGTGGTAATGATTCGAGTAACATTACTTTCACGTCTTGGGAAGCCAAATCTGCACACGACATTCGGATCATTCTTATTGCAAGTGTGTGTGTGGCGATGAATTTGGGACTTTTTCACAAATTCATACAACTCTGACCCCTCTTCTGGCAAGTGACAAGATGCAACTCTGTCAAGCATGGCAATTCCTTCTGGCGTTTCAAAGTCTGGATGATTTTCAATCCAAAACAGCATATGTGCATGCGGACTGCCTCGGTTTTGGAACTCAATACGCCACCAAAAGTCTTTGACCTTTCCTCCAAGAACATCATCATTGCTCTTGATGAATTTCATGAAGGCATTGAGTCTGATCATGAAATGTCTACTCACAATTACTGGATACTTTTCCACTAATAGTTGTGCGTCATTTATTGTTAAAGTACTTGGATCTACGTCTCCTCTACCATCAGCCTTTAACAATGCTGTACGCATATCAGTCCAGTTTAAATCGTTACAACTGAGCGTAATAAAGTAGGTAGGAGGTCCAAGACATCTGATTTGAGCAAGTAAATCAGTAAGAGCACTTCTCCAGTAAGCGGATGATCCTCTGACATTTCTCATGATCAAGTGAAGGTCTTCTATGGCTCCATCATTATTGCGGACTTTCTTGGCACAAGTTGAAATCATTGATTTCACATTACTCAATTCTTTCATTGAAAGAGCATAAAACAGATAATCAGAGGACTGATATCTTGAATCACTCGACAGAATTCGAGACTGAAAGTAGTCTAAAGGAGTAATAGGAACAGCTCTGCTGTCCTCCTTTAGACCATTCTTTCCATACGGAAAGAGATGAAACCAAGCAAATTCCTCATGCTTTGGCTCATGTCTAATATTGACAATATTATTCGTTGTCTTTCTTCTAATCTCATTGAGATTATCCGACACATCCACATAATCCTCCAGCTCAGGTTGAGCTACATCAGTTGGAGCCATCATAGAGGTTTGTATAGGTATACATTGTGACTGCGTGCTTATCGGTGTTGTTACAAACTGCTGGATTGCTAAACCACTCTCAGTCTGCTCCCCCTCAACACCTACATCATCTGACTCCTTTACACAGATGTCAATGTAATCGACTGTATATAGCTCGTTACGTGATGATGTTGCACGTTTACAAACTCTAATCAGCTCTTCGAATGTATGACATTCAATAACACATGCATGACCATTATTACCTTCCTTAATGCATGGAGCACCTTTAGGACCACAATCATGCGAGTCCGTAAAGTAATATTTATCGTCGTGCAATATGATGGAAAAGCACTTGCCCATTGCGATAAATATTCCTGCACTGTGACTTTCGAACAGTTTCTCGAGAGACTCCTTCAAAGAACGCATTCGAGGTGCTTCTACATCTAATGCTTCTCCTTCCGATGACTCGTCAATGTTTAACGAGTCTCGTAAATTTCCATACCATGGAGAGAAGTTAGCACAGTTGAATGAGAACGACTTATCGAACATGACAAAATCATCCTTTATCACTGCAAGATTCCTCACCGACAGGTAACCATCAGCACCAATCCTATCGTCTTCTGGTAATTCGTCATTTGCGTTTGATAAACGAATAACCTGTTGATAGATCTCATCTCCAGAGAACATATTCTCATCAAGCATCATCTTTGTCCATTGTCGTGGCGGGACTATACTTGCTCTGACAATATTAGCAAACGACATGGCACAACATTGTTTTCCTCCTGTTTCAGGGTACAATGTGATATTTCCCTGATGATGCGATGCTTGCAAAATTCTAGAGACGGAATTGCAATGCTTAAATTGGCCTCTTGGTTCCTGTGGCTCTCTTCGAGGTTCTTGAACACGTATAATGTCACTCTGTTCAATTCTTGCATTATAATCAATTACGACATCTTGATAAAGTGGATTATTGTCGATCAGCCAACGCAGAGCTCGAAATATGCGATCTCGAGAGACAGTGAACTCGCGACTACAATCAATGTTCTCAAGATGCTCCGTTACAACAACCATTCCAGACTCCTGTGTCGATATTGGTAACATATTTGGTAATGCCTCTGTTACCTCAAATATATCCTGTGCAAATAGTATAGCTTGACCTTTGAATCCCCATTGACCAAATCGTCCACTCAATTTGACGACTTTTACGAAAGCCTTTATTCTACACAACAAGCGTCTTTCGAATAAAGTGAGGTCTCTTATTTCGTCGGGGATTTCACCAGGATCAAGGCTGTTCCAAAATGCCTTTGGTGGATGAGTTACTTTGTTGCTAGAAATGTGTGTCTTGCAACGAAAGCAAACATCCAAAACACCCTTATCGACTAAGTCATCAGGCAGATAACTCAAAGCTGCATTACTTGGTGTACAGCGAGTTATCTGATTTGGATAACACATTTTGTTGCAAACGTCACATACTTGATCGCAATACGTATTAATAGCAGCTTTAAATGCATCGATACTTGCATTTTGCTGCTCTCTGCGTACCCTTGTCGACTCACGATCTCGTTCGAGTCTAGCAGAACGTTGTTCATCTGTCTCATTCTCTACGTATGCACTAAATCGTTCTCGAGCCTGTTCGAGTCGAGCAGAATACTGTTCTGCTGTCTCGTTTTGTCTAGCTTGAGACTGAGCTAAACTGTTACGTTCACGTCGTTGTGAACGAACTTCCTCTGGCAGATCCTCATTTCGTTTACGTCTTTTAGACAAACGAGTATTTTTAGCAACAGCAGTTTCATTGGCTCTTTTTTCTCTGTACGTCTGCCTAGCCTTCTCTAATCTTCGTTTTCGCTGTGTTGCTGTTTCTCTACCCCCACCTGTTAAAAGGAAAGAAACTTTCCGCGCATTGCGCTTCGTCAGTTTATTAAAAACAGTATTAATTTGAAAACTCATTTTTGTTCCCACGCATACCGCGGCAAATAACGGTCCATCCCCCCAGAGGCCCGGAATAGAGGGATAAGGCACTTATACAACAGGGTGTGCCTGGTGCCCTGAGGTGTTCGCTAAAGGCATGACATTTTTAACATCCACCTTCATACCATTCAGCCTTCGTCACGGTACTATATATTGGCTTAGGTGGCTGTACGTTAGCGACATGAACCCCATGCCATTCAGTCATCAGCACGTACCCACCTTGACTTGGTAACATAACCTAATCTTAGTCAGCTTCTGATATACATCTTACTAACGGGATCCACCACTGGAAGGTCCAGATTAGGTACTTGAATGAGAGAGGCTAAGAGCAATAAGTAATTGCTTGTATTACGCTTCACATTCTTATGGAACCCAAAAATGTCGTTGAATCCTATCTTACCTTGCTTAGACTAATTATGATTTGGTCAGTAATGTGATCAAGGAGATAGTTCAATCTGACGTGAATCAGAGATATAATCCATTGCTCAAACACTACTTATTAAATCAAGTCTAGACTTCACAAGGTTTGACAAAATTCATCGAAAAATTTTAACGCAAAATGGTGGATGTCACGTGCCTCTAACAGAGGGCTAGCCATAACATCCGCCTTTTGGTTTACAAATAAATTTCACATCATTTGTGTAAGCTTGCAACGTCTCCCCAATATCTTTTATCAAATGGTCAATTTCTCATGATTAATGTTTGTCCGTAAAATTAACCTCCAAAATGTCCTACATTATAGAACCAGATTAATAGTAGATATATTAACCAGAACTATAAGGTGATAAAAGATGTATAGAAATTTCGCAGTCATAAAATAGTTATTCACTAAAGAATTATCATTTCAATGACACTATCGCCTTAAAAAGGACATATAGTTGAAATTCCTATTGTACGGTTCATAAACTCCTATTATCCCTCTATCTTTTATCAAATGGTTATTTCTCATGATTAATGTATGTCCGTAGAATTAACCTCCAAAATGTCCTACATTATAGAACCCAGATTAATAGTAGATATATTAACCAGAACTATAAGGTGATAAGATAGATTAACCGTAAATTCCTTTAATACAAGAATCACAACAATGATTTTAAAAAATGTTTACCTAGACGAAAGTCTTTATAAACCAACAAAATGATGGTTAAACATCAAATTGCTAATCTAGTACCTAGGGTTTACGCCCCACTTATGAAAACAATCCCAATAGTACTGCTCTCAACCCTATTACTCGTATTTGTTTATCAGCAACCTTCATTAAACCGAAACTTATATTCAATTTTAGATTTTATTGCTTACAATACTACAGTTATATTGTCCGTAGCATAGCCGTAGTAAGGCAACAAGATTAGAGTAACACCTAACATACCTCTGATATGGTCACTCAAATATACCTTAACTCGTATAGCGCTAACCATTTTATTGATTCCACTACTCTATAAACCGTTTAACTCATACTTGTTGATCAACAATATGTTCACAAAACCGATATCTACATTCGATTTTAAATTTTATTGCTTACAATACTACAGTTATATTGTCCGTAGCATAGCCGTAGTAAGGCAACAAGATTAGAGTAACTCTAATCAACAAGATTAGACCTATATATCAGAGGTTCACTCAGATATACCTTAACTCGTCTAGCGCTAACCACTTTATTGATTCCACTAACTCCTACTCTATAAACCCTTTAACTCATACTTGTTGATCAACAATTGTTCACAAAACCGATATCTACATTAGATTTTAGATTTTATTGCTTACAATACTACAGTTATGTACGGACCCATAACCGTAGTAAGGCAACAAGATTAGAGTTACATCTATATATCAGAGGTTCACTCAGATATACCTTCACTCGTCTAGCGCTAACCATTTTATTGATTCCACTAACTCCTACTCTATAAACCCTTTAACTCATACTTGTTGATCAACAATTGTTCACAAAACCGATATCTACATTCGATTTTAGATTTTATTGCTTACAATACTACAGTTATGTACGGACCCATAACCGTAGTAAGGCAACAAGATTAGAGTTACATCTATATATCAGAGGTTCACTCAGATATACCTTCACTCGTATAGCGCTAACCATTTTATTGATTCCACTAACTCCTACTCTATAACCCTTTAACTCATACTTGTTGATCAACAATGTTCACAAAACCAATATCTACATTCGATTTTAGATTTTATTGCTTACAATACTACAGTTATGTACGGACCCATAACCGTAGTAAGGCAACAAGATTAGAGTTACATCTATATATCAGAGGTTTACTTTGATAATCTCTATATTAACCTCATAACTGTGTGTACGCTACTATTACCCTTTCCAATATAATATTAAACCTTAACTATCGCCACATAACCGTTAGCGAGACACTACTTTCTCTGTTCACTCAACTATACTTCGAAAGTGTGCAAAACCCCAAAAATTTTTTTCGCACACTCTCATCACAGCTGGCCTACAAACTTTCTGTTGTTTCCATAGGACTAAAAAAATTGGGTATTTACTTTCAATTTTTCCTTCCAATTTACCAACTTTTTTCACTCCTCTCTTCTTTCACGGTTTCTGTAAACCAAAATTCATTCACTTATATCCACTCAACCATCGTCTCACAAAGCTAGCATGTATTTACATGCCACTTTGAACATGAAACGATAAATTTGTATGAATATATGGCTAATGTACGTATATATATGTATAGAGAAAGAATATTGCTCTTGTGAAGTATAGTGACATTTCATACAAAAAATCAAAAAAATCAAAATGTACTCTTTTTTACACTTTTTTGCTGTTTTATGGCATAAAATAATATAATTAAGCATAAAGAATTCATGAAACATTATAAAACATCAAAAAAGTACAAAAAAAGGGTAAAAAAGTAAATAAAAAAATTTTTTGTCATTGGTGAGACTTGAACCCAGGAATGTTCGGAAATTTCAAAATTTTCAAGAATATCCATGAGAAAATGACATCACTGATATTGGATTATTTTCTCATATAAAAAAATCATTAAGTCAATTGTACTATAATTAAGCATTTTTAAGACTCGAAAATGCTGAAAGATTGTATTGTCATCCAAAATACGTGTGCATGAAAAATTTCAGCTCGATTGGAGAAGTAGAAGTGGTCGAAAAATCGATTACAAGATTTGATCATGACAAAGAGACAGAGTGAGTCAATATAAAGCGTGTAAAAAGATTATAAAATTTTAAGAAAAAGTGTAAATAAAGATTAGATACTAACACGTCTTAGTGGTAATCGTGCGTGTATCCAGGGGAATTAGGAAGACAAACCCTCCCCCCCTCGAAATTTTTTTACATAGAATTAACAAAAAGTACAAATATATGAGTACAAGAACTAAAAAACTTTTTGGACCCCATAAAAAAATTTCTGGTTACGCTCCTGAAACCTTCTCTAGATGGAATTTCTTTTTCAATTTGTTAGGGTTTTTAACAAAAATTCTGAAATTCTCTCCTAAATTTTTGCATGTAAAAAATTTGAAAATTTCTCCTCGAACAATTTTGGCTATGTTTCTGGTGCTGACAAATTGCTTCCTTAAAATGGAACCAAATTATTTAAACCAAAAAGGAACTAAAGTTGCTAGAGTTAAATAAAAAATATTAGTCAGCTCCCAAAAAATCATGGATATCCTAATTATGCATAAGGTCTCTCATTGAGAATACCATGAAATTTTAATGTTAATAGCTTTTAAAGTCAGCCTTATCGGATAAGTTCTAAGTTCTTATAAAAAACTTGCGAAGTGTATTTAAAAAATGATTAGTGCTTAATTTTTTTGCAACCCTAAGCGATACAAAGGCAACGTGAGAAAGCTATATAGAGTTCAGAACAGTGGCGTAACAAGAGTATTCGTCGCCCGGGGCCAAATCAGCCGGGCCCCTTTATATGGAATTTTTCAAGTTTTTCAGAGCTACAGGTTCAAAAGCCTGGTAATCTGTGTTCATTTCATAAGATTGATTTTTTGCTTTGTTTCGCTCGTGAGTTAACACTTTCTATTAGCACATCCAAAAGTAATCTGTAAATCTTAAAAATCTGCATAATTAGCATGCATGGGTTTTAACCATATATCAAACTAAGTCGAATGTTATTTTAAAACGTCAAAACAAAGAAAATATAAATTAGCTAAAGTTTTTGAAAAATTTGCAATAATGCATAAAAAATCTCGTATGTATCTCATTTAAAGCTCATTAAAATTATGTGTCTGATTCTTTATTTTAAAAAGTTAATTAAATCTTTAATTTGTTCCATTTAGCATCAAAACCAATCATCGTAATGATCCTTGGTGTCCTGATTGGACGAAAATCATATCGAGCACAAAAATATGTATCTGTTGTATTCATCATTTTTGGTGTCATCATGTTCTCATTCAAACCTAACTATCAGGAATTAGAAAGTGAAAATTTACTCTATGGCAATTCCCTCATTGGATTAAGCTTGCTTATGGACGGATTATTAGGTGCTTTACAAGATCGAATGCGATCAATTTCAAAGCCAACGACATTGAATCTCATGTTGTTCATGAACGCGTGGAGTTCTCTCTATCTCGTATTCCCCCTTATCATCACAAGTGAGGGAATTGACTTCATTTATTTCTGTCTCACACATCCCAAAATAATAATCGATTTATCAGTTATTGTGACTGTCGGTACGATTGGACAGTTCTTTATAGCACAAATGATATCAAATTTTGGCTCGCTGCCGCTCAGTCTCGTGATGACCGTGAGAAAATTTTTGACTGTATTTTTATCAGTAATAATATTTGGAAATGAATTAAGTATTATTCAATGGATAGCAACAGGCATAGTTTTCATTGCTTTGGTCGGTGATTCATTATTTCGTGGAAAGTCGTCAGAATTAAATGAAAGCTCGCAGGAAACTTTAGAAACCGACAACGATGACGACACAAATAAATCAAATTTAAAATCTGTGATAATTCACAATCATGATCTAATTGAGTCAACAAAAATTGACGACGCAGTTAAAAATACAGTTCCAATGAATTCACATTGTAGTTTGTGTAATGATTCTACTAGGAAATATTAAAATGATTAGAAATAATTGCGAGCTTTTTGCAAATTTTATAGACTGACTTATTCAGGCGGTGAACAAGCTCTGTTCTCAATTAAAATAAAATATTTTAAATTGTAAACTGATGATCTGCTACTTTATTTAAATAAATCAAAATAAATTAATAATTTTATTGACAGCTTTGCTTACTATGAAGATTAATTTGATATCTGTGATCAGTTTTTCATTTCAGTGTTCATTACATGTGATCAGGACACGTCGAAAGTTAATGTGCTCATGTCCCGATCGGCTCACATTGAATTTATTAATGACTCCATAAATATTTTTATGTTTTCATAAAACTCTTGAAAAATAATACAAAAAGTTCCTCAACCTCTTCGGATATATCAAATATAAATCTTTAAACATACAAACTTTTATTATCGTTATCACTGTGTACACATGTTGCGGATATAATCGGTCTATCAAAACTTGATAATTAATAGACTGCCATAAAACGATTAGAAAAAGATTTTTCTACATTGTTGACAGTAATATTGATAAGATAAAGGAAGGATAGACTATCGTACTCGTATTTTGAAAGCAGACAATCGCACTGCTTGATAAGATAGCGAACAGGTGAGAATTGAATAATTTTCCGGGTTTGTTTTTATTTTCATTCTTTTGCGAGTGATGAATAGACTTTTTAGCGCACACTTATTTTTGCAAGTGCTTCATTTGGAATTTTTGATGTTCATTGCGCTTGCAAAGTTTGATAAAGAAAATTTTACACTCATGAATAATTTTTGACACTACACGTGCTGGTTGAAATATAAAAAAGTTCTGATTCATCGTTTGACGAAAAGTACTGAAATTCAGAGCTTTTAGTGGAATCAGACATTTTGAGTCGTAGAGTCTCTCATGTCATCAATGAGGTTCTTCATTTTTTCAATTAAGGCAAGTATGGATCAGTATGGATATAAATATATTAGGTGCTTTATATTTTATGGAAAATAAATATTTGCAAAATTTTAAGTTTATAAAAACACAGGCTCAATTTTAATGCTGCGATAGTTCTGAGAGAAATTTACCTTTTCTCACTAAAAACTAAAATGAGCAGAGAATGCCAGTGGCGTATCCAGAAATTTTTCGAGGGAGGAATTTTCAAAATTTTTGTATGGAAAATATTTACAGGGGAATATTTTCAGTTTTTTTTTTCAAAAACCATAGCAAATTGAAGAATTTTTCAATAAAAGGGGGAACAAGTCTTCCATTCCCATCCCTGGCTACGCGCAAAATGAACGCAGCAAAAATTTACGGTGACAAAAAAATGTTCACCATCTCACACGAGCATACTTGAGAGAATTTTTTGGAAATACGTCAAAAATATTGAGTAAATAAGAAAATTGAGAAATAATTAATAGAGTACCTTAAAGATTATTTTCCATTGTTAACAACGATGTCGATAAGATAATGGGAAGCAAGATTATTGATAATTCGCAATTACACAATGCTAGTAAACGATAAGATAAACTAGAGTTGAGAAAATTATAGTCCAATTTTCATTGGCGTCAAGTGTGTGTATTTTGAATGACGAGTGAGAATTGATGTCCTTCCTTAAAATTTTATGGCAGCTTTCAACATGAGAGATTTACTTTGAATTGAATAAAAAGAAAGCAAAAATATTAACGGTTGGAATTAAATCTCTTAAGCCAATTGCAGTGCTTAAATTTGAGCATATAAAATGAATTGCCAATCTTTAGCTCTAAATTACCCTCCCTTCAGTGGAAAACGCCTGCCCTTAGTCGCGACGCATATAAGAAATTATTTTAAAGCTTCGATCAATCAAAAATTCTTAATCTTCTTTGATGACAAATTAATATATTTAGTGTACAGGCTCATTGCCTCAAAATTTCCTCAGTTAATATAAATGTACGTGAATTTTTCCATTACTTCTTCAGTCTAGTTTTATTTTGTGGCCAGGTTAGACTGGGAGTGAAAGAAGAAAAGTGTAGTGCTAATTAGTGAATGAAATTTAGTGCATAAAAATGTCAGAAACAGAAGCAAAGAAAGATGAAAGTAAGGATGATGGTTTAAAAAGTGAAGTTATCCAGTTGAAATTGACAAAAATATAAAAAAAAATTCTTGGAATAATCAGAAAATTCTTCAAGAATCTTTACACAGCAATTAAAATTCATCGAATCTTAGAAGCAATGATGGTCATTTACAAATGATTTTCAATAAAGTTTTGAATTTTTTAGAACTAACTGCCCCTGTATGCCTGTATTTAAAGTTTTAAGTGAAAGTTATTGTGAAAATTTTCTCAATTGTTAAAAATAAGACTTCAAAAAAATATTTTACAGATCAAACGGAAACTGCAGAAAATCCAGAGCCTGTCCAACCGAAATTGAAATATCCTCGTTCAATTCCTTTCATCGTTGCAAATGAGTTCTGTGAACGATTCAACTTCTATGGTATGAAAGCCATTTTGGTCCTCTTTCTGACCAGAAAATTGATGTACGATGATGATACCTCAACTATGATCTATCACGTTTTCAACATGTTGGTTTATTTCACATGTATTTTTGGTGCTATTATTGCTGACAGTTGGTGAGTTTTGACTATTTATTCAAGAATTAGTAAAACAAATTACGATCCATAGTCTGTATTTTATTCAAAATATTAAATAATTGGTTATATCCAATTCATTCTAGTACTTTAGCCCCTAAAGCTTTCGTCGCATTATTTATTCCCATATCTTTTGTCTAGAGCAATTAATAATACATTTTTGAAAGATTGATTACATAAATCCTCTTATATATGATATAATGATACGCTTATCAACATTAATCAATCAACAATGCCTTACAGGTGGGGTAAGTTCAACACAATTGTCTGGCTTTCACTTGTTTATGTTGCTGGAAGTATCACAATGGCCTTCAGTGCAATTGACCCTTGGTTGGAACTAGATGCAGCAAGAGGATTGACTATTCTTGGTTTATGCCTGATTGCCCTTGGCAGTGGTGGTATTAAGCCTTGTGTTGCTGCTTTTGGTGGTGAACAATTCAAAATGCCAGAACAAGCCAAGCAGATTGCTACTTTCTTCTCATTGTTCTACTTTTCAATTAATGCCGGTTCATTGCTTTCAACATCTATCACACCAATTTTAAGAGAAGATGTTCAATGCTTCGGAATGGATGATTGTTTCCCATTGGCTTTTGGTGTACCTGCAATTCTTATGATTGTTGCTGTTTTGCTCTTTATTGCTGGAAAATTCTTGTACATAATTTTGCCAAATCAAGGTAATTAATTGATAATATTACTTTTGTTCTTATTTTAAAATTTATGTCCTTAAAATCTTAGGAAACATGGTCGTCAAAGTATCCAAATGTATCTCAGTAAGGAGCTAATTCTTCAAATCGTTAAACAATTTAACAAATACATTAATTTTCATTTCTAGAACGCAATCAAAGTAAGGAAGACAGAAAAGAAAACAAATCCAAAAGAGCACTGGCTTGATTACGGTGAAGCAAAGTATGGTCGTAAGCTTGTCCTCGAGACAAAGATTCTTCTCAATGTCCTAGTCCTCTACCTTCCACTACCATTATTCTGGGCACTTTTTGATCAACAAGGTTCACGATGGACTTTCCAAGCTACACGTATGGATGGTGATATGGGATTCTACGTTCTTAAGCCTGATCAAATGCAGGTCATCAATCCATTACTCATTCTAGTTTTTATTCCACTTTATGAAGTAGCATTTTATCCACTTCTCAATCTTATCGGTGTCCGTCGACCACTTCAAAAATTGACACTTGGAGGAATTTTTGCTGGATTCGCCTTCATAATGTCTGCGGTGGTTGAGATTAATCTAGAACCAACTTATGCTGTTTTACCACAATGGGGAAGTTCACAGTTACGTCTTTATAATGGAAGAAATTGTGATTATGTCCTCAACACAAACATTGTTGAACATCCTGTAATTGAATTGAAATCGATGGAAATGTTTCAAGATTTATACATTCCTGTCAGTCATGGACTTCAAAGTTACAATTATACAATCACATCTTCAAACTGTCCAAATGATGAAAGTTCTGGAATAATTCCTTTACATGAGAGAACAGCCACGAGCTTCTTCCTTACTGGAATAGACGCTTTGGAAATAGAAATGTTTGAGGATAGTCCAGCTAAATCACGTCGTGGATGGCCATTCATAACAGTTTTAGCAAACTTACGATCAGCAACATCAAGAGTTAGATTCGTTGAAAATGGAAATGAACGATACAATGAATTAGGCAACTTTACAGAACAGGTTGATATTCCGGCTGGCTGGTACAATGTTTTTGTAGATGATGTTGTACTTGAGTCGAACAAGGAACTTAGACTTGGAGGTGTTTACACCGTTATCGTTTCACAATCAGCAGCAACACCTCAGTCAAAACTATTTATTATTACTCAACCAAATTCCGTTAATATGCTTTGGCTACTCCCACAGTACATAACGATGACGCTGGGTGAGGTAAGCTATATTTATATAGGCTAGTGAGGCATTAGCACTTAAAGCACTCTAAGTCTTCTTTCCATGACATTTTGGATCTCCCAAGAAATCCATGAAACTTTTGAGATAAAGTCTTAGAATTTTGGACATTTTTCGAGATTAATCCCGAGTGTAAAAGCCTTGCAAGCAAGATATTTTGACTGACTTTTGTCAATTGTTTATATTTGTAAATATTTCCTTTCTAGGTTATGTTCTCTGTTACCGGCTTAGAATTCTCATTCACTCAAGCGCCAGTTAGTATGAAAAGTGTCATTCAAGGTTGCTGGTTGTTGACAGTTGCCTTTGGAAACTTGATTGTCGTCATTATCACAGGTTAAATTAAGAAAATATCTAAAACATTTTTCAGAATTAAAAATTTTTTAATTTTTTAAAAAAGGCGCGAGATTCTTTGAATCACAGACGTATGAGTTCTTGCTATTTGCTGGCTTAATGTTCTTGGATATGATGGTGTTTACATGGCTTGCTATTCGATACAAAGAGATTCCTTTGGACCTATTAAAGGATATTGATGATGAAGGAAATGCTGAAGAGAAGCCATCAGCTTTAGAATTTAAACAAGGAGATAAGGATGAATAATTGTTAGGAAGTAATTGCAAATTTAAATGAAAATAAATAAACTTAATCTTCAATTGATAAAATAAATTCAAAAATTTTCCTCTTTTTCCCTCAGAGAGTATCAACCCTTAAATAAATTGTTTTGAATTCCAGTCAGAATCTCATGAGAAATTTTACGTTTTTCTCAAATGTTTCATCATTTTGACTCTCATTCTCTCAATGATAGTGCACATGATAGTAAAGCAATAACTTTTTATCACCTTCTTTCATGACTTATTTTTTATTTTACTCGTGATGAATAACGCAGTTGTTCATTGGGTGTCGTAGGCACCCGTTCCTCCACCTCATGTCAGCAATATCATAATGATAAGCGAGAAATCAAATATTCCCGGTTTTTTGTAACTTAAGGCACAATAACAAAAAGAATTCGAATCACCCACTTTACAATTTTATTACACTACTTGAATGATATCAAGAATTTATTTCAACTGTCGATTGTTGAGTATGAATTCACATGCTTGAGTGATAAGATAACAAAAACGCAAAAAAACTCACAAAAAATTAAATGAATTCATCCTGAGAGAGTCAATGTATACCCACAAAATTTGATGAACAATTTAGTGTGGTTTGGACGCTTATACTAATCGGACTTAAAAGCTAAAGTCTTAAAGTGTTTAAACATGGCTGATGATACAAATGGAAAAGGTATTAATAAAAAAAAATTAAAATAGAATTTTTGGGACTTAGAAAAATTTCAAGCATGTGACAAGAAATAAGAAGTGATCTGAAGAAAAAACTTAACTTAACAGATGGTGAACTTTTGTGTTGATTCAACTAAAGAAAGATTTTTATATTAAATTTATCGATCAAAATTTTGCATTGATCACATGACTGGATCATGTAAAATCTTTACAAAAAAAAATAAATTTTCGGCATAACTTTTGAAAATACTTTTGGAACTTACAGTGTTTCAAAGAGTTACAAGTCTCGCCAAAACTCGAAAATAATCAAAAGTAAAAGTTTGGAAAATAATGGTCAAAAAAATTTTTTTTAAAAAAAAAAGTCTCAGTCTGTCTGAATCAAAATTTAAATTTTTTTTAAAAAAATCTGAAAAATTCGTCCAAAACTACATATTAGTGACATTTTAAATATATGAGTGTGAATTATAGTGAAAAGTTTATTCAAGCGTCAGACATTATCGTAAAAATCACAATTTTTCCAATTTTTAAAAAATTAATAATCATCCTGATTCAGAATTAGTTAGAAATTCTGAAATAAATTACTTCTGAGGATTTTTGACAACAATTTCAATTTCATTTTTGAACTAATCAAACAATTTGTCTGATTGGTCCAAGAAAATAGAATGTGAGGAAGCACCATTTGCTTATTTTCAGCTATAAAGTAATTTTTTTAAAAAAAAATTTGTTATTTAAATATTGATTTTCAAACAAATCAGAGTTCATAATGTCAAAATTTAAATAAATTTTGAAAATTTGAAGAAATTTTTAATGGATAAATATTTTTTTTAATTTTTTTTTGATGAAATTGTTAGAAACTTCTATTAAAATCATGCTAATATGGACATAAATTTAAATTTTAAGAAAAACATTAAATTGAATAGCAGAACTTTAAATGGAATAAAAATTATTAAAATTATTTTTAGTTAATTAATTTAATCCTACTTAATCTACTATTATTAAAATAAATCTCGACAATCCGTCAGATTTTCAAAGTCACCATAATCTCGTAGCTTAAGTCATTCATTTTACTTCATTACTTATCAATATAACCCTTCATAGTATAGTGATTTATTATAAATGGATGATTAAGAGCCAAAGTCAAACAAACGAGTTAATATAAGTCGCTTATATTTATCCGAATTCAATAGCCGATAAGATAAAAAAAAAGTTATTTACAGGTTCAATTGGTCTGGTTATATTTCCTAGTACCATTGTTCGAAAGAATATCTTTAATTCAAGTACATTGTTAAGAAACTCGTAAGCCAAACAATTGAGTGTTAAGCGTTATCAAAGAATATTTTTATATGAATTATTGAGACAGCGTTTCAAGTCACAATTATTATTAAGATAAGATTTTTAAATGATTGATTAAGTTTTGTGAATTTTTTAGATGTTGTCGCCGAAGGAAGTGGCGAAATTGAAGGAGTTGAAAAGAAATTAAAATACCCATACTCAGTATTCTTCATCATCAGTAATGAATTTTGCGAGAGATTCAATTATTATGGAATGAGAAGTAAGGTCATCTAACTTTCAAAAAAAAGCTACTAATAATAAATTTTACTTTCCAGCAATTCTCGCTCTATATTTAACACGAAAACTTTTATTCTCCGATGATGTTGCAACTATTTTGTATCATTCCTTCACAACCCTTGTATACTTTATATGTATCTTTGGTGCTATTATTGCTGACAGTTGGTAAATTGATTTGCTAGATGCTTCTTATTCAAAACACTAATTTTAATTAAATTTAAAGGTGGGGAAAATTCAACACAATTTTATGGCTTTCACTTGTTTACGTTTCTGGAAGTACAGTCCTTACACTTGGCTCTATTGAAAGTTGGAATATGCCTGCTAAGTAAGCAGATTAATTGAAGCTAACTTAATTTATTAAATTATTCCTAACTTCTTTTGCAGAACATTTACATTTATTGGTTTAGCACTGATTGCTATTGGTAGTGGTGGTATTAAGCCATGCGTTGCTGCTTTCGGTGGTGAACAATTCAAAATGCCAGAACAAGCCAAACAACTTGCACTTTTCTTCTCCATGTTCTACTTCTCAATTAATCTTGGTTCCTTCATTTCAACATTGGTCACTCCAATCCTTAGAGAAGATGTACACTGTATGGGACAACAGGATTGTTTCCCATTCGGTTTTGGATTACCAGCTGTATTGATGGCTGTTTCTATTGTTATCTTCGTTTTCGGTAAATTCATGTACAGAATTTTGCCAATTCAAGGCAACATGTTGGTTAAAGTCTTCAAGTGCATTAGCGTAAGTCTAAAGTTTTTTAATTAATTAAGACTTTACAATTTTTTTAAAAAAAATTACAGGAAGCAATCAGCACAAAGAAGAAGGAAAAGGCTACAAATCCAAGAGAACACTGGCTTGAATATGCAGAACCAAGATTTGGAAAGAAACTTGTTATGGAAACAAAAATCCTCCTCAATGTCCTCGTTCTTTACATTCCACTTCCAATCTTCTGGGCTCTTTTCGATCAACAAGGATCACGTTGGACATTCCAAGCCACTCGTATGGATGGTGATTTAGGATGGTTCACAATCAAACCCGATCAAATGCAGGTCATCAACCCTCTGCTTATCCTCACATTCATTCCACTTTATGAGCTAATATTCTATCCACTTCTATCACTTATTGGGATACGACGACCACTTCAAAAAATTACTCTAGGTGGAATTTTTGCTGGAGTTGCATTCATCTGCTCAATGGTTGTTGAAATTACAATTGAACCAACTTATCCTGTACTTACTAAAGCTGGATGGTCGCAATTTAGAATGTATAATGCTAGAAGCTGTGATTATCATCTTTCAGTTAATCTTGATATTGAAACCAAAAACTTTAACCTGTCTTCAAACACATATGTAAGTGACCTTTGGGTTCCAATCAAAGGAGATTCGCAAGATTTTGAATTCTCATTGACGTCATCAACACAAGGTTGTAATCCATTCATTTCAAATGGTAAATTAGAAAGTGGAAAAGCAAACAGTTTCTTATTGACTGGTAGTGGAGCCACACCAACTGTAGCATTGTTTGAAGACGATGCTGACAAATCTCGACAAGGAAAACCAATAGTCAGAGTCTTAGCCAATGTTGGTGCAGATACTAAAATTTCTTTGCGTAATAAGGACGGTATAGAATATGAAGATACAAGAGATAATTTAAATCGTACTGATGTTTCAATCGGTGATTATGATATATTGATTGGTGGAACAGTTGTGTCATCTGGACATTCTTTTAAGACTGGTGGTGTATTTGCTATTTTAGCATATGAAAAATCAGCAAATAGTTATGTAAGTCTTGACATTTTATTATCTTTTAAAACTATAAAGTGGAAACAAAAAATTCTGAATTTTTTTTAAAAAATCAGTTTTTACAAGCTGGTTCTTCAGCATTAGGAGATATTGATAAACTTTAAAGAAATGAAATGAACAGAAGTTAAAATAATTAAAAGAGTATAAAAGTTGCAAAATAAAAACCAAAATTTGAATATGAACGTTCCCTAGCACAGGTGTATAAATAATACTAAGTGTTATATACCAATGGATAGGTAATTATTCAAGGAACATTTCAATCCTTCATAGTTTTTCAATATCTCTTATTGCTGAAGCACCAGCTTCTAAAAATGCCCATATTGTGTAATTTAATTTATAATTTCTTTTCAGGAGGCAAATGTTGTTGTAATTACTGAAGCCAATTCTGTTAACATGCTCTGGCTAGTCCCACAATACGTTTTAATGACGCTGGGTGAGGTAAGCTATACTGCTTTACAATATTAAGGATTAAACAAATATTATCTTTTGAATTGTCAAAAAAAAATTAAAAAAGTTTAAAAATCGTAATTTTTCACACATTTTTTTAAAATTTTGTTACATTAAGAAACAGAAAATATTTTTTTTAATACTTTTTAAGTATTGTAGTACTAATATTTAATAATTAAAAAGTATTTGAAAAAAATTTGGTTGAGTTATTGACGATTGAGAACACATTGATGAATCATAGTCTGATCCCAAAATTACGTTATTTGAGCAATAAGCACAAATTATTTTTCTATATTTGTCCACTTAGCCATAAAAAATTGATAAAAAAATCTATTTCTAGGTTATGTACTCAGTAACAGGTCTACAATTTTCATATACACAAGCCCCAGAAAGTATGAAGAGTGTCGTTCAAGGTTGTTGGTTGTTGACAGTAGCCGTTGGAAATTTGATTGTCACAGTTATTGTCGGTAAGTATCAGAATAAGCTTTATATAAAGGATAACAACATTAATCTGATTATTTCTCCAGGTGCTCAATTCTTCAGTTCACAAACATACGAGTTCCTTCTCTTTGCATGCCTTATGTTCCTAGATATGATCGTATTTTCATGGCTTGGTATTCGTTACAAACCTATTTCACTTGAATTGATTAAGAAGGCTGAAGAAGAAGAGAAAGCTTTAAAAGATGGAAAAGGCAGTGATCCATTAGAATTCAGAGAAAATAATTAATAAATCGATTGAATTTTTTAATTTTCTAAAAGTTTTGGCGTTTTTAAATATTTTCATATTTCTTCTTGCAGAAAGTAATTTTTAAGTTCGTCGTTTTGCTATGAATTTTAATATGTTTATTTGTTCAAAATGTTAAAAGTGTACCGTGGCTCAAAAAAGCTTGAACAACACTGAAATACATTAACGTTGCAGCCATAAATGAGTTCAGCGTAGTTGCATGCCCCACAAAATCTAATATGGTGTCGGTTCCATATTCAGGTACAGGTAAGGAACCTACATACAAAATTTTAAATTATTCAAAATAAATCAAAATTGCAGCTTTGTTTCTAATTCAATTGACATTGTAAAATAATTTCTGTTAAATGAAATTATTTATATTGAATTTAAATTAAACTAGATCGAAAATCTTTCTAAATAATGAATTAATCTAGTAAATAATTGATAATAAGTCAAATCATATTAAATTAAACAATTTTAAGGTCAAGAAAGTTTGTAACGTACAGAAAATATTCAAATTGCGAAAACCTTTCTAAGAGAGTTCAGTAAAAAACCTTTCTAAGTGAGTTCAGTAAAAACATTAAATCCGTGAGGAAGCAAAAATATCAAAAAATTTAATTAAAGTGATAAAGAGTAAGATTCTATAGTTTTAAATAGTTTATTCGTAACTAACATTCTAAATTATAGAATTAAAATCTGAAATCTTTCCCAGATCATCAAAAAATCAAGAAAAAAGACGAAAAACAGAAAAAGAAAAATTTCACCATGTGTTTCTTCGACGATTGTTCATTAATTAAAAAACTGTTTAGCATTTTCTTGCGTGATTTCATCAACTACATAAAGATTTCAGTGTAAAACATCATTTGTAGCATCAAGTAAGTCATTTGAACATAAAAATTGCTACAAAACCTCAAAGATCTTGGATAATCAGATTTAAATCACGAAAGTATGCAATTTATTTAAACTAACAAATTTAAAAACATTTCATTGTCCTCAAGTAACATTACATTTTAAGCTCTTATATTGAGATTCAGTCCAATCTCTCTATTTGAGTTACAGTATATAAAGAGCAAAATAAATTATTTTTGATCATTACCATTTTAGAATTCACCTATTCGATTTTTTGATGTTATCATGAGCGATATTAATATGATTGATTTGACTGTTGATTCTGATGACAAGGAGTAATCATTAAATAAACGTGCGTTGAATAATGCAAGTGAAGACGATGAACCACATGCTAAGAAAGGTTGCAAATAATTTTTTTAATAAATTGTATCAATATTCTAATGGTCGTAATTTCTTTCAATTCAGTCAAAACAAATGGAATGGACGATGATGGAGGTGAATCTTCAAGTGCTCTCACACCACAATATAGCAGAGACATTTATGATGGTAAAAAAAGAAATAAAAATTTTTTTCATTAAATTCTCACATGATCTTAGATCCCCTCCTGAATTAAAATATGACTAACAATTTTGTATAATTTTTTATTTGTAAAATAGATACCGGTGTCAAGATTACTGTATTTCCAAACTTGAAGAAACTTTTACAGAGATTGGAAGAAAATTATAAGAACTGGCATGTAGTGAGTGGATTGCGACGCACGATGGATGATAATGATGAAAACTCGAAGGAACCACGCATTTGCCTCATAAATGGATGTGATGCTATTGGATCGTTTGATGCACAACGGTGCTCAAAGCATCACTTTTTTATTAAGGAAATGAAAAGTTTATGCTCAATTGAAGATCAGAAGCCTCCTGAGTATCAGAGCTACAGCATTGCTGATAAGAAGGAAATTGCTATGAAGAAGCTACGAGCTAAATTGAAAGATAGAACCACAGGCGTTTATGTTGGCATTACTTCTAATTTAACTGATCGACTCCATGCACACAAGGAAAAGAACTTTACGGGAAAAAAAGTATTATTGGAATCCATTAATATGAAAGAGGCATCACAACTGGAATTCGAGATCCTTGTGCAATTGGAGACAGAAATTAGCAAGCAACGCATTTATAACCAGTGTGCTGGTGGAAGCTACAGGCCATAACAAGGCTTATACATGTGTTTATGCTTTGTACTTCAAAGACTTCATCAGACTGCAAAAGAATACAATAAACTACAAGGACAGAAAGTTTCTAGATGCATCAGTAAAGAATGAATTTCGAAGGCTGGATTATTTGGATTGTCAAGTGCCAAAAATTAGGACTAAACTTAGCGGATCGTCAGTTCTGAAATTACTCGGATTTGAACGCAAAGGAGCTAAGGAAAGAAAGGATGTTGTGGTCTGTCCTATATGAGGGAAAAATATTGGAGCAACAAACATTTGGCAGCACAATAAGAATCATCAAGACAAAACATTTGCATGTCCAGAAGCTGATTGTGATAAGGCTTATAAATCCGAAATGGCCTTACACCTCCATCATAATAAGATTCATTTCAAGCCACTGAAGACTCAATTGTCGATTGCAAAGGAAATGGATAAATGTATTAACAGCCGCGCCTGTCCATGCTGCACAGTTGTGTGCAAAGCTCCTGGCGATCTCACTGTTCATCTGCAGTCACACAAGGATAAGGATTTTAAGGGAAAATTAGTTTGTGATGGTTGTAAGAAGATCTTTGTGTCCCACGTAAGCTTGCATTTCCACAAAGCAACATGCAATGGATTATAATTTTGCAGAGCTCGAAATTACATTTGTACTACGCTTTAAAATCTTAATACATTTTAATCAAAGAATATAATAAAGCAATAAGGAGTTTACATTGTAAATTTTAAAAATATATTAATTAACCTTCCATCGGTTCTTCGTCACTAATTTCGACTATTTCGTTCTCGACCAACATTGATATCATCTTAATCATATTGCTTGTATCCCCGCTGAATTTATTATCGCCAGAGAAATTCAGGTTGAAGCTGAAAATAACAAAATTAATTGAATGAGTTTAAGTTTCTAATCCAGTGAGATAACGGATTAATTTTTTTTAATCGTCGGATTAATTTTTTAATCCTTGGATTAAATCCAAATTTTAACTGCTAAAACCATACAAATGTTTTAGAAATATAAAAGGAATTGTACGGTTTTAAATTTAAAATTTCCGTTATTGATGTAATGCAGATTTAGTTCCAGAACTTTGCTTACCTCTTCAAATCACTATCGTTATTGACATCTAGAATGTCAATTTCGTGCTTAATTTTGTTCATTCGCAAGTGGAAGTCTAATAATTTTGCGATTGTTGCTTTAGATGCCTCCTTCATTTCATCTATGGATGTGTCGTTGTCGTCAATAGAATTAGACAAAATATCTCTTTTGAACTGGATGTACTTTACTTCTGCTATTATTTGTCGAATGTATGATGAGATTCCTTTGCTTAATTTCTTGTTCTTCAGATCGTAGAATAGCTTAACTCTAGCTTCTAAATTCTTTTTCATCCAGCTTTTATCATCATCAGCATCAAACGGAAGGAAAATGTAATTAAAGAAGAATCGATAACGATCCAAATGGTCTGCAGTTGCTTCAACATTTAGGCAGTCATTTTCCTGATATATCGTTGGATAAACATCTTCAATTGGAACTTGACTGGAATTTCTGGTAATTGGATGTTATCGTCTTGAACTTGCTCAATCAGGAAATCAACAGAAAGGTCCTCAAAATCTGTATTCTTGACTTCGCCGAAAACTTCAGCTGGAAATGAAATATTGAGCATTTCGCACATTCCCTTTGAGATTTTCCATACTGCTTTATAGCCTGCTCCTTCACTAAATGAGAACAAATATGTTACTGGATCTCATTTATTAAATTAATTGCGAAAAAAACTTACATGCATGTTTCAAGAAAGTCTTTCCATTGATCCTTGATTGATCCACACACAGATTCATTTAGAACGAGTGAAAATTCTTCTAATCTTTGTTGAAATGACTTGTCAAACGTGTAAATCTTCATCTTTCCACTCTAATTAACAATTTTTGCTGGATGTTTTGATTATCGTCTTTTTTAAAAATTCAAATTTTAACCGTTGAAAGAGTTTGTTCAGTGGAAAAGTTTTCAAAAAATTATATGATATTTACTTACTTCTTTGATTTGAATTAAATTGATATGTCATTTTTTTTTTTTTGAAATGTGAATGTCAAGAAAATGACAGAACAAAAAGTTATGAAGAACAAAAACTTATATTATTTGATTTTGATTATTTTATATTTCTATGCAAATATTTGATTTTTTTATATTTCTGGTGGTTCTAAATGGTGGTTCTATGGTTCTAAATTCATCAAAAAATTGTACAGTTCTAAGGTCTATTTTAGAAATTAAAGGGATTTATAGCTTGAAAAGAATTTTTTAAATATGACATAAATTTAATTATCACATAAAGAAGACCAGATCACAAAATAACCATTCAATTGACACTTCTACGTACCTGTTGAGTCGACTATTGTAACAGTTATTGTCGGTAAGTATCAAGATAACTTTTATATAAAGGATAACAACATTAGTCTGATTATTTCTCCAGGTGCTCAATTCTTCAGCTCACAAACATACGAGTTCCTTCTCTTTGCATGCCTGATGTTCCTAGATATGATCATGATCTCTTGGTTTGGTATTCGCTACAAGCCTAATCCACTTGATACGATTAAGAAGGCTGAAGAAGAAGAGAAGCCTTTAAAGGATGGAAAAGGCAGTGATCCATTAGAATTCAGAGAAAATAATTAATAAATCGATTGAATTTTTTAATTTTCTAAAAGTTTTGGCGTTTTTAAATATTTTCATATTTCTTCTTGCAGAAAGTAATTTTTAAAGCAATTTAAGTTCGTCGTTTTGCTATGAATTGTTATCAGTCTGACTTTGTTTTCATTAGCAGTGCTTTAGATAGTAGAAAATAATTTCATTTATCTTAATTATTGAAGTTCTCGTTCTCAAATAGCTCATTTAGCACGTTACTCATTAAATGTATTTTTTCATATTTATAGGCTCTGATTAGTTTTACAACAGAAACTAAAACCTTATTTCTACTATTTTATGTCGCTTGATTACAGCTACTGTCAATAGTCTAATTATTGTATTCTATTAACAGATAAGATAACGAAATGCAAAAATAAAATAGAAAGTACTTATTCGTCGACCACGAGAATCAACAAGATTAGTAGCTTTTGATGAGCCATTCAGTATGATTTTATCGTTTGTGATAATCAGACTAGTAAAAGTTGATAATTGTGGATAAAAAAATGGGCATCGTTGAGAAAGGTATAATGTAATAAAAATTTATTCTAATTTGGAAATGAGTTTTAAATAAAAATGCAATTAAAGTATTATCAACGATGCGATGAGACCAAAAATGTTGAGTAGAAAATAAATTTAAATGCAATTACTAAATTTTTGTTATGTCAGTTTTTAAAGTAACCCTCAAAAGCTTGTTTAGTCGTGAAAAATTAAAAGAAACGAGTTGAGACAAACTGTTGAAAAGTGAAATTTTATGTAAACTTTTTATTTTTAAATCCTTAAGTATTGAAATTAAGTTACGAAAATAATTCAAAGTAACCAAAACCATTAAAATGTTTGATAAATAGGAAAAAATAATTCGCCAAGCAAGTTTTTGGAAAATTTCGATTCAATTTTCGAAACTTCAGTCATATCTAGGGTCAGGGGTGTATCCAGGAGGGGGCACTTGGGCCCGGGCCCCAAAAAGATAAGAATTCTTTTTAAAAATTTTATGAAAATTTTCTGTGGATTCTCTTGGCCCCCAATATTTATTTACAGAAAATACGGGAATGTCTTCATAAAAAACTCATAATATGTGGTACTTTAATGACTCAGACAAAAAAATCTGACCGTTATATATTGGTTCAATATTCAATAAATTGTCAAGTTCGATTAATTCATTTAGCGATAAGATAATATTGTATTAAATGTTTTATAATTTATAATCAATTTAATTCAGATTAAAGCATGTACATATAATACTTTGGGTATGGGGCATGTTCAAAATAGATTTATAAACACTTAATTTGTATGACTTAAAAATAGTTCAATTATTGACACTTGAGTTCCATGAATCAAAATGATTATTTATAACTTGTAGATTCTTCCAAAAAGAATGACGAACTTAATGAAGTTGAAGGAATCACCAAGAAACCAAAATATCCATTCTCAGTGTTTTTCATTGTCAGCAATGAGTTTTGTGAGAGATTCAATTACTATGGAATGAGAAGTATGATAATTATTTTATTATATCTACATCAAGTGCTCAACATTTTTTCTATTTCTTATCAGCAATACTAGCAATTTACTTAACCCAAAAATTGTTATACTCCGATGATATTGCTACTATATTATATCATTCATTCACAACGCTTGTGTACTTCTTTTGTGTTTTTGGTGCTATCATTGCTGATAGCTGGTGAGTGAGTAAATTTTGATTATTTTCAAAATTATAAATAAAATTTTCATCAAGGTGGGGAAAATTCAACACAATCGTTTGGTTGTCGGTAGTTTATGTGGCTGGAAGTTCCGTCCTCACACTTGGTGCTGTTGAACCATGGAACATGCCTGCTAAGTAAATAGTTGCATTGTAAAAATCAATTTTAGTTAATAATTTTTGTTCGATTGAAGAACTTTGACATTTGTAGGGTTAGCACTGATTGCCGTTGGAAGTGGTGGCATTAAACCCTGCGTAGCTGCTTTCGGTGGCGAACAATTCAAAATGCCAGAACAAGCCAAACAACTTGCAATGTTTTTCTCACTTTTCTACTTCTCAATCAACTTTGGATCTTTCATTTCAACACTGGTCACTCCAATCCTTAGAGAAGATGTAAAGTGTATGGGAATGGATGACTGCTTTCCATTCGGTTTTGGATTACCAGCTATATTGATGGCTGTTTCAATTGTTATATTCATGTCAGGAAAGTTTATGTATAGGATCTTGCCCATCCAAGGCAACATGTTTGTGAAGATTCTAAAATGCATCGGGGTAAAAATCTTCAAATTTCTATAAAACTAATGTAATTTCTCAATATTCCAATACTTATTCAGAATGCAATCAGTACAACAAATAAGGAAAAGACCACAAACCCAAGAGGTCATTGGCTTGACTATGCAGAACCGAAGTTTGGGAAGAAACTTGTCATAGAAACAAAAATCCTCCTCAACGTCCTCGTGCTTTACATTCCACTTCCAATTTTCTGGGCTCTTTTTGATCAACAAGGATCACGATGGACATTTCAAGCCACTCGTATGGATGGTGATTTAGGATGGTTCACAATAAAACCCGATCAAATGCAGGTCGTCAATCCATTGCTTATCCTCACATTCATTCCACTTTATGAGCTTTTATTCTATCCACTTCTATCGTTTATTGGAATACGACGACCACTTCAAAAAATGGCTCTTGGAGGTGTTTTTGCTGGAATTGCTTTTCTTTGCTCTATGCTCGTAGAAATCACCATTGAACCAACATATCCAGTTCTTCCAAAGCCTGGCTATTCACAATTTCGAATGTACAATGCAAAAAATTGTATATACGATGTGACAACAAGTCTTGAAGCTTCAAAAAATTTCAGTCTTGGACCTAATGAATTTTTTCATAATCTTTGGGTTCCAATCAATGAGAATTCTCAAAACTTCAATTACACATTAACCAGTAAGACACTTGGTTGTGAAAAATATCAAGGAGAAGGAAAATTAATTTCTGGAACCGCTAATAGTTTTTTCATAACTGGTACTGCAAGTGAACCAATCATTCATGAATTTGAAGACAATCCAGACAAATCTCGACAAGGAAAGCCAGTCATTCGAATTTTAGCAAATATCAATCCAGTCAGTCATATTGAGCTCCATAATAAGGACGAAATTCAATACAGTCATAACGCAAGCTTTTCTAACCGTTGGGATGTACCTGATGGCTTTTATGATATATCAATTGATAGCAAAATAATCAAATCTGGGATTAAATTGAAGCATGGAGGAGTTTATGCTGTAATTATTCACGAAAAAGCTTTAGATAGTTCTGACTATGTAAATTTTAATAACACCAACTTTACAGGGTTTTAGTATTAATCATTTCATTTTCAGGTTTTGAGTATTTTGACAGTAACTAATCCTAATTCTGTAAACATGCTTTGGCTTCTGCCACAATTTATATTAATGACACTAGGGGAGGTATGTTAAATTTGAGCATATGATGATGAAGATGTTTTTAATTAGACATTTGTGTTACAGGTGATGTTTTCAGTAACAGGTCTTCAATTTTCATACACGCAAGCTCCCGATAGCATGAAAAGTGTCATTCAAGGTTGCTGGCAATTAACAGTTGCCGTAGGAAATATTATTGTCACAATTGTTGTTGGTATGGAAATAATATTTGCCTTATTATAAGTTTTTATTCAGTTTGATTATTTCGCAGGTGCAAAGTTCTTTGATTCACAAACATACGAGTTTCTTCTTTTTGCGTGCCTGATGTTTGTAGACATGATCATATTTGCATGGCTTGGATACCGTTACAAGGGAATTCCACTTGATGAGATTAAGAAGGCTGAAGAAGAAGAGAAAGCTTTAAAGGACGGAAAGTGGACTAATAGCTTAGAATTCAAATAAAATGAACAATCAATTTTGTATATGTAAAGTTTCAAAATTTGTGTTTTAACCTGACTTTTCACTTCTTCTTTCATGCATTTTGGACGTCATGAGTAAATGACCATTTCAGTGATTTTAATTTTTTAAATAAATACCCAAAAGATAGTCCTTGTTTTATATACATTCGTATTTTTGAATGTAAATTACGATTCATTTTTAGATAACTCATTTGTAGGATGATTCACCAGAATAAAGGAAATTGCTCATCCAGTTGATGAATTTTATACTGACTAATAGTACTACATATATGATAAATGTTCAGTCGTATTTCATAACTCGTACTAGAAGCATCATTAAATTAAGATAATTTTGTATTAAAATGGATAATGCAGATAGTGATACGGAAAAGCTCATTCCAAAGCCAAAATATCCATACACAGTATTTTGCATCTTCAGTAATGAATTCTGTGAGAGGTTCAATTACTATGGAATGCGAAGTATGAAAATAATTTGGTTTCAAGACAAAAGTTCTCAGTAATTTTTTCTTATTAGCAATTCTGGTGATATATTTGACGCAAAAACTAGGATATACCGATGATGACGCAACTATTATCTTTCATTCGTTTACAACACTAGTTTACTTGTTTTGTATTTTTGGAGCTATTCTCGCTGATAGCTGGTATCAGAGGAAAAATTTTATTATATTTAAAATATTCAGCTATTCTTAATTTAAGGTGGGGAAAATTCAACACCATTGTATGGCTATCGTTCGTTTATGTAACTGGAAGCTTTGTTCTTACTCTTGGCTCAATAGAATCTTGCCACATGCCACCAAAGTAAAGATCATATATTTTAAATCCATATTTTTATTACAAAATTTATTTTTAGGGAACTAACTTTTATCGGTTTGATATTAATTGCCATCGGAAGTGGTGGGATTAAGCCTTGCGTAGCTGCTTTTGGTGGTGAACAATTTAAAATGCCAGAACAAGCCAAACAACTTGCCACATTTTTTTCGTTGTTCTATTTCTCAATTAATGCCGGTTCATTACTATCAACATTTTTGACTCCAATTTTGAGAGATGTAAAATGTATGCAAATGGATTCTTGTTTTCCTTTGGGTTTTGGATTTCCAGTCATTTTAATGACATTGTCTATTATTCTGTTCCTTTCGGGAAAATACAGAACATTACCAGCTCAAGGCAATATGTTTGTAAAGATCATTAAATGTATTTGTGTAAGTAAAATTAAAATTTGCAAGTTAAAAGACATTTATGAATGTTTTATTGACAGAATGCAATAAGCACAAAACGAATTGAGAGAAGGATCAACCCAAGAAGTCATTGGCTTGAATATGCAGAACCTAAATATGGAAAGAAACTTGTCATGGAGACAAAAATCCTTCTCAATGTCCTCGTTCTTTATATTCCACTTCCAATTTTCTGGGCACTTTTCGATCAACAAGGATCACGATGGACTTTCCAAGCAACTCGTATGGATGGCGATATTGGTGTTTATACTATCAAACCAGATCAAATGCAGGTCATCAACCCTCTGCTTATCCTTACATTAATTCCACTATATGAGCTAATATTCTATCCACTTCTATCACTTATTGGGATACGACGACCACTTCAGAAAATGACTCTTGGTGGAATTTTTGCTGGAATTGCTTTTCTTTGTTCAATGTTTTTAGAAACAAAATTAGAACCAACCTATCCAGTTCTTCCAAAGCCTGGATTTTCACAATTTCGAATATACAATGCCGAGAATTATGAATTTAATGTAACAACAACTCTTAAAGGAAATTCCAGTAGCTTCAACATTGAACCCAACGGATATTTTCAAGATCTTTGGATACCAATTAATGGAACTACTCAATATTTCAAGTATAATTTGACTAGTCAAGGTCCAAATTGTGGAGCATATCAAGGAACAGGAAAATTAAATTCTGGAATTGCTAATAGTTTCATCATAACTGGCAATGCAAGTGAACCAATCATTCGTGAATTTGAGGACAATCCAGACAAATCTCGACAAGGAAAACCTGTTGTTCGAGTGCTAGCAAATATTAGTCCAACAAGTCACGTTATATTACAAAATGAAGATGGAGTACAGTTCAACCATAACTCAAGCTTTGTTGATCAGTTAGATATACCAGATGGTGTATACGATATTTTAATTGGTAACAGAACAATTAGAAATGAAACCAGCCTAAAGCATGGAGGAGTTTATGCTATAATTATTCATGAAAATAAGGATGATGATTATGTGAGTTTTTTTGAATGAATAGCTTTATAAAGCTAACATAACAATTCTTTCAGGCTACAAACATATTGATCATAACTGAACCTAATTCTGTGAATATGCTTTGGTTACTGCCGCAATTTATCGTAATGACACTTGCAGAGGTAAGTAAAGCATTATAAAATTTCAGAATAATTTCTAATTTTATATATTAGGTGATGTTCTCAGTAACAGGACTTCAATTCGCATACACACAAGCTCCAGAAAGTATGAAAAGTGTCATTCAGGGTTTCTGGCTGTTTACTGTTTCTATCGGAGATATTATTGTTACAATTGTTGTTGGTATGAAAATTGAAAAACTATTTTTATTCTTTTAAATTTTTCTTTTATTTTTTTATAGGTGCAAATTTCTTTGATTCTCAAGTAAACGAGTTTCTGCTATTCGCTTGTTTGATGTTTGTCGATATGGCATTATTTGCATGGTTAGGAATCTGCTATAAGCCTATTTCACTCGAAGAAATAAAAAAAATTGAAGAGACAAATGAGGAGTAATTATACAAAAATTATCACTAGAATCATCCGGCCGATTTCACTAAAGTGGATTATCCTCGATTTCGGATTATCCACTTCAGTTTTTTGTAAATATCTTGAATATTTTTAGACTTGCAATATTTCCGATTTTGGTTTATAGTTGTGTGGACTATGTGTGAAATTTCTATATAGCTAAGCTTCTGGTAATTCTTTCAGAAGTATGTATTATTTAACTTTTTTGTCAAATCCAGAGGATTAAATACAATTTTTATTATAACTTTCCAACTAGTGAGGAGAAAAATATTCTTAATATATGGAAATTTTACACTTATCCTGCACTATTATAAACCAAAATCAGAAATATTGCAAATCCCAAAATATTCAAGATATTTCAAAAATACTGAAGTGGATAATCCGAAATCGAGGATAATCCACTTTAGTGAAATCGGCCGATCAAGTTTATAAAAAAAATATTTAAAAAAATTACTCATAGTAATATCTTCCTTTATTAAATGAATTTCATTTTTAAGCAAAAAACAAGTTCTTAAAAATGCGATAAAAATATTGTAAAATTTATTTTTTTATTTTTCACTTTATTAACCATTTTAGTTGGTCATAACATGTAAACGTATTGTGATGCGTCAAAGATATTAAAATATTTTAATAAATGTGTCATAACGTTCATTTGAGATTTAAATAATATTTATTGTAACATAGTTGTTTACCCCTTTTCATGTAAATATTTAGTCTGTTCGTGAACTCCGTACAATAAACATCGTATCATACAAATCCGTAAGGAATAATAGTTTTATTCCAAATTCATTTAATTTCAATTATAAAAAAATGATTTCAATAACTAAAACTTTGTTACAGAAATTTTATTGAATAATTTTTATAGAATTAGATTAGTGGAATATATTTAAGGACCACAGGAGAACATAGCCAACTACAAGAACGAAAAGTTCTTAGATGCATCAGCAAAGAATAAATATCGATAGATGGACTATTTGAATTGTTAAGTGCCAAAAATAACGACAACTAAGTGGATCATCAGTATTAAAATTACTCGGATTTAAACGCAACACAGTTAAAGAAAGAAAGGATGTTGTGTTGTGTCCTATATGCGGGAGAAATATTGGCGTAAATAAAATAAATAAAATGTACGCACAGGACCAGATTGTGATAAGGAATACAAATCTGAAAAAGCCTTACACCTTCATCACAATAAAATTCATTTCAAGTCACTAAAGACTCAATTGTCAATTGCAAAGGAAATGGATAAAGATGATAACTGTTGTGCTTGTCATGCTGCTCAAATGTCTATAAAGCTCCTGTGGATCTCATATTTCATCTACAGTCACACAAGAATGAGGAATTAATATGTGATAATTACGTTTGTATTTCCACAAAGCAAAATGTAAAGATGAAAATAATAAAATTAAGTGAATGAGTTTGGTTTAAAAATTTTTATATTACCTCTATAATTTCAAATTTCTGAACCCCGTTAGAAAATTTGAATTTGAAAAACCGTTAAATGGGAAAAAATTTTATTATCTGAAAGTTAATTATATTAATTGTTTAATAAACTATAATTAATGATTTTCAAGAACATAATAACTAGGTTTTAATATAAAACATTATTTAAAATTACACGTTATGCGTTAAAAATATCAAAACTAATTTGCGGTTTTCCATTTAAAAAAAAAATCCCCAAATATGTCACCATTCGTGATTCATGGCGAAAGAGAAAATTTATGCAATTAAAAAAATATTATGCTTCTCAGTATGTTTCAAACGCTTGTACTTATTCCAACTGAAATATTTAAGGATTGTGCGAAATTACCAAAATGAATGAGAATCATCAACGTGAGTTTAGCTTTTGTCAAATAAGTAGCAATAAATACTTACTAAATTTTAATATCAGTAAAACAACAAAGCGTTACTTCAAAATTATTGAAATCACTAAAATTGTCACTAAAACTTTGTACATTTTCACTGTAATTTACAATCTTTTAGCATCTGAAGCACAAAGCAATGGAAGTGATGAAACTGAGGTCCTTATTAAGAAGCCAAAATATCCACTTTCTGTGTTTTTCATTATAAGCACTGAGTTCTGTGAGCGATTCAATTACTACGGAATGAGGAGTAAGTAAATTACCTTAACTAACAAAGAGCTAGATCTGTTCTAGATATATGACCAATTATCAAACTCTAATCTAGATCTTTGTGGATTAGGGTTATGGAACATTGACCTTAGATTATTGAATACATAATGCAATTTGCATTTTTTCTAGCAATTCTTTCAATTTATCTAACTCAAAAACTGTTATACTCTGATGATACTGCAACTGTGCTGTATCATTCGTTTGCAGCGCTTGTTTATTCCTTTTGCATTGTTGGTGCTGTTATTGCTGATAGCTGGTAAGTAAATCAATTTAAAAAACTTAAAGAACTTTTACCTTTATTTTATTTAAGGTTGGGTAAATTCAACACAATTGTGTGTCTTTCATTAGTTTATATAACGGGAAGCTCGATTCTTACACTTGGAACAATTGAGGCATGGCATATGCCGACTAAGTAAGTAATTCAACACCTCATTTACAATTAATTCAAAATATATTTTCAAGAACATTAACATTCATCGGCTTAATATTAATTGCCATCGGAAGTGGTGGCATTAAGCCATGTATTGCAACTTTTGGTGGTGAACAATTCAAATTGCCAGAGCAGGCAAAACAACTTTCCCAATTCTTTTCGATATTCTTCTTCTCGATTAATTTTGGATCCTTCATTTCAACCTTGGTCACTCCAATTTTGAGAGAAGATGTAAAATGTATGCAAATGGATACATGCTTTCCATTCGGTTTTGGATTACCCGCTATTTTGATGGTTGTGTCTATTATTGTCTTCATATCTGGAAAGTTTATGTATAAAATCATGCCGGTTCATGGAAATATGTTTGTGAAGATTATAAGATGCATCGTGGTAAGAAACTGACATTATACTTTAAATTAACACTTAATAATTTTCATTTCTTCAGAACGCAATAAGTACAAAGATGAAGGAAAAGGCTACGAACCCAAGAAGTCATTGGCTTGAATATTCAGAACAGAAATACGGAAAGAAACTTGTACTCGAAACAAAGATTCTTCTCAATGTTCTAGTTCTTTTTCTTCCAATTCCGATCTTTTGGGCACTTTTTGATCAGATTGGATCACGGTGGACATTCCAAGCAACTCGTATGGATGGTGATATTGGTTTTTATACTATCAAACCAGATCAAATTCAAGTCATAAATCCAATTCTCTTCTTAACTTTAATTCCATTATCTGAATTTTTGATTAATCCATTTTTATCAGTCTTTGGAATACGAAGACCATTGCAAAAACTGACACTTGGTGGAATTTTAGCAGGAATTGCTTTTTTGTGTTCGATGTATGTAGAAATTATGATTGAACCAACTTATCCAGTACTTCCAAAGCCTGGATTTTCACAATTTCGAATGTACAATGCCGAGAATTGTGAATTTAATGTAACAACAACTCTTAAAGGAAATTCCAGTAGCTTCAACATTGAACCCAACGGATATTTTCAAGATCTTTGGATTCCAATTAATGGAACTACTCAAGATTTCAAGTACAATTTGACTAGTCAAGCTCCAAATTGTGGATCATATCAAGGAACAGGAAAATTAAATTCTGGAATTGCTAATAGTTTTATCATAACTGGCAATGCAAGTGAACCAATCATTCGTGAATTTGAGGATAATCCAGACAAATCTCGACAAGGAAAGCCAGTCATTCGAGTTTTAGCAAATATCTATCCCGCAAGTCACGTTATATTACAAAATGAAGATGGAGTACAATTCAACCATAACTCAAGCTTTGATGATCGTTTGGATGTACCAGATGGTGTATACGAAATTTTAATTGATAGAACAATTAAATCGGAAAATAAATTTAAACGCGGAGGAGTTTATGCTGTAATTATTTGTGAAAAAGGAACAAATGACTATGTAAGTAAGGTTTGAACCTTCTTTTTAGTTTTTGAGGAAAGAATCCAAGTCAATGAATGAAAGTTGATTTATTTAATTTTTTAGGCTGTAAATGTATTAATAGTGACACAACCAAATTCCATCAGCATTCTATGGCTAATTCCACAATATGTTTTTGTGACTATTGCAGAGGTAAATCGCACGAATCAAGTTAATTTTGTGTTTAAAAATTGTTGTATTTATTCTAGGTTTTCTACTCAATAACAGGCCTTCAGTTCTCATACACGCAAGCTCCAGAAAGCATGAAAAGTGTCATTCGAGGCTGCTGGTTGTTAACAGTTGCCGTAGGAAATATTATTGTAACAATTGTCGTTGGTATAAAAATGAAATTTTAATTTTATTATTTTAAAAAAACAATTTTAAAATTTAATTTTTAGGCACAAACCTTTTTGATTCACAAATTTACGAGTTCCTATTTTTTGCGTGTTTAATATTCGTTGACATGGGTTGTTTTGTATGGCTTGGAATCCGCTATAAACCAATTTCCCTTGATGAAATTAAAAAGTTAGAATCCGAGGGAAATTTCTAGAGAATCAAATTCGGATATGGTTACTTGAATTGAGCGACCCTTTAGCAGAATACTGATTAGATTTCTCAAAATTTTAAATATATATCAATTTTACCTGAATAAAGTCATAATTTTTAAATTTCTCAAAAAAGTCTTTTTAATTGGTCCTGATCTTGGACACTAGCTATTCTATAGAAAGTGATGTTAATGATCTAAATTGAACCTTATAAAAGATGAAATTATTAAAATTACCTTAAAGGTCCTTATACCTATGGTACAATAGATTTCTATAATCGCAGTGCCTCCAGCTCATAAGGCTAGGCCCTTCAGGCATTATTATTATTAACCTTATACCTAAAAACATTTCAACAGAAAAAGATTTCGTGACTTACTAAAGAATTAATAGAAAATTTGCGAAACACCTAAATCACGATTAAATTTGCTAGTTGTCCATAAAAAGTTGAATTAAATAAGTAAATTAAAAAAATTTATAGGAACAAGTATTTAGTTTGTCACGAATTTTTCGCAACACATAATGTGCAGTGATTTTGAAACAATACTTCACGAAGCACAATAACTTAGTCAATTATCACGATCAACATTAGGGGACGAGGTAGCCATGTGGTACTTCAAAAAACAAAGAAAATTTAAAGGTGGGAAATAAAAATCCTATTTTTAATCGACGTCATAAGGAAATAGCGTCATTGGAGATTTTGTGTGTTGCAATAGATCTCAACTCAGTATCATTACCTAAGAGATATTACTTATAGGGTAGCACGATGCCACCTTTATACCTCTAATCCCAGACATTGATTAATTAAGAATAGAATATCCTAAGAAATAATTAATTATCTATATCATGACACGATCAAAAACGATTTCAACAGCACGAAGGTTCAATAAAAAATGGGGAATTACAAAACACGAAAATTTCTATTTTGAACATTTAGGTATTGATGAAATCACAACTTACGTTTTAATTCCTGATCAAAACAATATTTTTTTGCAATATAACAACAGTAACAATGTTTACAGTGGAAAAACATCGAAAATGATATCAATAGTACCTGCTGCTCATGTTAATGACTCAATTATTGTTTAATATTCCCCAAATAATAAATTTGAAATTAAATTTGAAATTGAAATTTTATTGATAAAATTTATAAATTTGTGGCCAAATTGACCCATAAACAAGTTTATAGTAAATTAAATGTTATACTAGAGCACTTTGACTATAGAATTTTTTTCGCGGCACACTAAACAAGTAAATATGCTCAAAATTATATTGAATTAGAATAAAATTCTAGCACTAGTCCAAAATACTAAAAATAAAGCTCTAGTTTTTGAGTTTTGGATGCTTTAGTTGAGGTTTTTCAGTAAAAATCTAAAATTTTCTGAAAAACACATATTTTTAGAATTTTTAAAATATTTTCGCGGCACACCTGAGCATGTTCTATGGAACACTAGTGTGCCGCGGCACACAGTTTAAGAATCACTGTAATATAGATATAATCGGGCACTGCTTCTCAAGAATACATTTGTTATTTTTAGGATTACGAACATAGCCAGGCTTACAGAAACATCCGTCCATGCATCGGAAACACATAATTTGAGGTTCATTACATACTTTGTCAGCACATCCACATGTGTAGACCTCGTTCTGTCCAGTACAGATGCCTTGAGAATGAAGAATATAATAAATTTGCAATAATTTTAAGGAATTTAATTTTCTTACGTTTACAACAGCAACCTTGGGAGTTTTTATCAATAATGTGCATACTTGGACACATTGGCTTCTGTTGTGGACATTTTTGGCGAGTTGGACAGATTGATTTTACTAGAAACCCAAACCCTTCTATAAATTCAGCAACAAATATTGATGATTTTGTAGATCAAGAATATTTCTTAATTATTAATTCTTACCTGTCTCAAAAACAGCGACCATCAAAAATATTGCAATTATGACTTTCATTGCTATCTGACTGAATGAATAAAACTAAATGTACAGCTTACTAGTTTTGTTCTGAAAATTTATATACGCTGTGAAAACAGCCAACGATGAGCATTACGCAAACATACAGGGTGACCAAAAACATCAAAAGCTCTTGAATGAAATTTTCTTTTTCAAAGCTTAGTAAAAATTCAATTCCAGTTATCTTTTTTTAAAATAATAGTCAGAAAAGTGATTCACTGAAGATGAATTGAATGGATTGAAATAAGTATTGAAAATAATCCGAATTAAATTGAGGATAAATTTCTCATTAAAAATTTTGCTTTAAAAAGCTCAATAATTGAAATTTTCAATCTTAATCGAATTGATTTTATGCTTTAATTTTTCAATTCCGTATTATCTCCTCTTGCATGAATTGAAATCTTTAATTTATTGATATCGAGTTTCTCACTTCACGTTCAAATGCAGTTTTCAATATACTTAGTTCCTTAAAAAATTTGTTCATTCATTCTTGAATAGATTCTTTAATTCAAGAACTATTAAAATTTAGAGCATTGTATTATATGTGGGTTATTGCATTGACCATTTAAGTTTAATGAAATGTATCCGTTAGGGGTCGTTCGCAAATTACGTCACGCAAAAAAACGACTTTTTCGAAAACCTCCTCCTCTCTTGTCACAAATTTTACAAAGAAAGAAAAATTTTGTATTTGGACTGTCAAAAATTCTTCTACCCATCCCCCTCCTCCCCCCCTAAGACGTGACGTAATTTGCGAACGACCCCTTAAATTATTGAAATCTTATTATGCTCTTTAAATGCGACTATGTTCATGCATACCTGGGAATTTAAATATGGTACCGAATTGCTTTTCACTCACAAAGAAGAGGATATAACATCAAAATTGAATTAAAAGTTGAAACTTTTTCTTGTTAAAATTATTTAAGAAGAGGGAATTTATTGAGAGAAATATTTGCACAAACATAGAATAACTACACATTTTAAATTAGCAGAAAACTTTAGAGTTGATTTTCAAAAAAAATCGACTATCCAGAATAAAAAAGATTTTAAAAGCTCTAACCAATTTTTGAAATTTTAACGACCATTCAAAATTTAAACGAAAAACATTTGTATGGTTTTTCTGGACTGTTGTATGGTTTTGTAACATTACAAATTTTAAACGACAGTTAGTTCTTGCATTTCTTAAATGTTTTAAATTTGAACACCACATAACACCTTCTGCGAAATTCTAACTGTACTACATAATAAAGAAATTCTTCTCGGAAGTTCTTTAAAAACAAAATTGTAAGTTAATGTTTGTATTTCCAATAAGTAAACTAGTAATGAAATAACAAAGATTGAAACTACTTAGAAGGTCCAAATCACTCCCACAGAATGAATTCTTTGTTTCAAAATAATTTTCTTCCAAGTTTTACGGTTATTTTAAAATAAAATGCAAATTGAATCTCAAGTTTCTCTCTTGAGGAGAAATGCTCAATGTTATCGCAGTAGAATATCGAGTGTATACGTCCTTAGCATTAAACAGCACAAAGATTAAGATTAAGAATCGACTCTTAATGAAAAATCTTCTTGAGTTACGAAAAGGATTAAAATTTCATTTGCAGAAAGAAGAGCATCAGTTGAAAATGTCTGGAAAATTCATTCATGACCTGAATTAAAGACTTAAGGTATAATTTTATATTTCAAACAGTAAAAATTATTATTTTATTAGCTTAAAAATTAAAGAGAAAAAGGAGCTTATTCATCATCGACACTAACTTGATTACGTGCAATACGGAATGCAGCAACAAGAGCTGAGGTTTGAATTTTTTCTGTACATCCTTGAGCAAGACGTTCCTCAATATTACCCATTTTGATGATTAATTGGGAAATTACTCTTGGTGGAAGTTCAATTCGCTGGATGAAGAGATGAACTTGTGTCAAAATATCTTCGAGTGCCAATCCTTTATCAAGTTTCAATTTATTGATTTTCTGGTACGTTTCCTTAAAGCTTTCGTCGTTGAGTAGCCAATAGACGATGTTATCGATGTCTTTTTTCAATGGATGTCCAACACACGTATAAACATTATCTTCAGTGACATTTTTAAATGCCATATATGTACTTTGAAGAACATTCAATACTTTTCTCATATCACCGCCAGACAAGTCCATCAGTGCCTTCTTTCCGTCCTCAGTTACAGTCAAATTTTCCTTCTCAACTACATGATTCAATCGAGGTAAAATCTGGTCTGGAGAAAGTGGTGCAAAACGAAATCTTGTGCAACGAGATTGAAGTGCTGGAATAATCTTACTCAAATAGTTACAGATGATGCAGAAACGAACATTGTCTGTGTATTTCTCAATAATTCGACGGAGTGCATTTTGTGCATCATTTGTCATGGCATCAGCTTCATCGAGTATAATTAGCTTATATCCACCACTAAAGATTGTTCTTGTCGATGCAAAATTTAAGACTTGTCCACGAACAATTCCAATTCCTCGATCATCAGATGCATTTAGTTCCAAAACCATCGATTGAAATTGTACTGGTGTATAAAGTTGTTTAGCGCATGCAAGAATAGTTGAAGTCTTTCCGGTTCCAGCAGGTCCATAGAATAGTAAATGAGGCATCTGATTCTGATCAATAAACTTCCGAATCGTAGAAATTATGTCTTCATGTGAGATTAAATCATTTAATGTTGCTGGTCGATATTTTTCTACCCTGAAAGGCAATAAATTAATTAAACTCCATTCTTCACTTAAAGATTGTCAACTTACCATGGCAGATTACATGTATTTTGCTGACTTTGTACCATATTTATTAGACTTTTAATTAAATTTACAAAAAATCTTTAAAAACAATCAAAATTTAAAAGTTGTGTACCCCTTCCCGCGCAAAAAATTCAAATATTTTTTGACCGTTAATTTCTCATCAAATTTTTTAGGAACAAAATCGTTTTTATCGTCAATCCTCTATAAAAGAAGGATGTTATCACATAAAATTGAATCAAATTCATCAATGAAAACTTTGAAATTACATTTTTGGCGGTCCATTAAACTTCTCTCCGTATTTATAAATATACTGATGTGCATTGTCGAATTCTGGATTGAAAAAGGCTTTTGTGTCCTGCAACCATCTGCTCACTTTTGGAAACTTTTCATCATCTATAGTAAATAACCGCAAACCAACAACTTGCATGAGCGCACATGCAGCAATAATTTCAGCATAAGTCGGTTCATCGTCAACGAGAAATTTTGTATTTTCAAGCCATACATTTTCGAGCATACTTAATGAATTCTGAATGTCGACAAAATTTTTGGGATCTCTTACATTATTCATCATCCCATGCTCTGTTCCACTAATGTCCTTGAAAGGCTTTAACCACGCTTCATAAAATATTGATCCAGTTGTGAGAAGCAAGCTGTTATGATTCCATTGAAGGAATTCATCAATTTTCGCTAATTTTCTAACATCAGTCGGATACCATCGCTCTGAGATAATACCCTTCCTACCTAAATAATGATAAATCGCTACTGTTTCTGCCAATTTGAATCCATCATTATCGTGTATCACAGGCACTTTATGATGTCTATTCACTTTCTCCCCATATTCTTTGCTTAAATGCTCCCCTGACATGAACCATCAAAAAACATGAACTTTGGACTACATTTTAATAAATTATCTAATATTTTATTTACCTTTTCTTAACGCCACCGACGCCTTCTCATACACAACATTGTTATGCTCCAGTAGAATAATGATGGAACGTGAGAGCGGCGAAAAATAGTCGTAAAATAATTTAAACGAACTTGACATAATTGCAAGCAGAAAGGTACAGATTTTTTTAAATGAAAATATTTATGTGGGTGGATACGTCAGTGATGACTATGGAATTTTAAAATTTTTTAAAATAATTTTTTTGGTGATTTTTTGAGCATGAATCCCACTAATCAATGTTATTCATAAAATTTAATAAAATATAACGGTTTTTTTAAAAAAAATTTAAATTTTTCTTATTTAGTTTTTTCAAATTTTAAAGTCTGGATAAAAAATAACGGATATATTTTAGATTTGAAAAAAAATACTCAAAAAATCCTTGACCATCCCAACATCCACCATTAAATATTAAATTCTATTAAATAAGTAATAACTTTTTATGTTTCCGTCATAAACATTTTGTTTCCTTTATAAATTTTACTCTATACGAAAGAAAAACATTTTGTATACACAATATTCTCTTATCATCTCACATACTTTTTCATCTACCGTTCTATGCTGTGTATATATAAATTTTCATGTCCATTGCAAAAGAATTTTTTTTATGAAATGAGAGTGAAAAGGAAAGAGAATTACTTAATTTGGGAGGATTTTTCCAACATGTAGTCTTAAAAATGAGATAATTTGTAATAAAATGTGAGATTTTTCTCGTGCTTAATGTTCCAGTTCATAATCATATTTTTCTTTTGTCAAAAACCTTCCTTTTACACTTTCTCTTCTTCGTCTTTTAGATCTCTTGATCCTTCGATTTATGGGAGCTTTTGATGGTCGAATATAGCGAAGATGCTGTACTAATACTTGAGTGATGGAATAGAAAAGAGTCAAGTAAGCTAAAATGCTTGGTCGTGTATTCATGGATGATTAGAGCGTCCTTTTATTTTGATCAAAATTATCACTTGATTTTTTAACTGAATTTATGCACAGAATTTTGCATCAGAAGTGAGTTCAGGGGCTGGTTTCAAGGGTTACCTGGGGCATGGTCCCTACCCCTTCTAGGGTAGGGTACCCCTAGAGTAGGGAAGAGTAGGATACTCCAGGTGGTCCTAGAAACCGACCCCAGTACAAAATTCTTCGTATTTCAAGCTTTTAATGGCTTTAAAAATCAGTATAAATAAAAATGATACAGCAGCAGTCTATCAGAAACTTAATGCTAGTTTAATACATCATTACCACAACTAATCCCTTAGAGCTCTAGTCAATATCTCTAATAAATTTTCAGTACAAAAAAATGTCACCTTTTGTACAAAAAGAAACTGACAATCTACCTTGATCCATAAAACGATTAGACGTAGTAACACACATCATAGACACCATTGCTGAGATAAATGTAGCACATCTTAAAGACGGTCGTTAAGTTAAATATTCGACATTATCGTTGAAAGTAATCAGCATACAGTCTTGTGTTCTAGGCTACATTAAACAAAAGTTGGAATTGATTTTCTTTATTAAGAAGAACGACCCTTAATGATAAGAACAATTTCTTTTTTGTTGGGAAACTTTTCCCTGTTAAACTTTTTGTTTAGAACTTTTTCTCCATGTTCCATAGAATTGGGGTTTTATGGCGGCAAATCTCAAGTTTTCATATCACACTGCAGCCACAATTTGCCTCCAAGATTTGTTGTTTTATTATTATAATTCTGTATTGCGAACATCTCGAAGATTTATGCACGGAATAAAATCTTGTTTTCTTATTTGACTGAGGCAATGTTTCAGTAATTTTTCATGGCTTATTCCAAAATTGAATGTATACATCAGTGGATATATTTTTCACTCCGTTCTTTTTTTATGGACTTAAGAATGTAAAAAGTTTATCCGAATATTTTCTTTGTGATCTTCTTTTTTTGGACCTTTAATGCAACTCAGTGCAAGATGTGGTCATCACATAAAGTCATGATTTTTAAGATAGTATCTGAGTCAGACAGTCTGACCCTTGGATGTGGTGATTTGTAATTGAGCTGGGTCAAATTTATTTAAATTAATTTTTAAATGATCTTAAGCTCAGTTCCTCATCCTTAATTTGATCAATAAAATAATTTAAACTAAAATAGTTGTTCCCAACCACTTAGTTGGGTTTATCGATCACATTTTGTGCAATAACTTTGAATGGAAAATGGGTCGTTCACTTATTATTTTCGCTTTTTAGGGGGCCCCTCCCCCCTGTCTGAGATTTTGTAACAGGCGAAACAAAGAAAAAAATATTTTCTTGGAAAATTTGTAACAAGGGGGGAGAAGGTTCTAAGATTTTGTTTTTTTGCGTAACGTAATAAGTGAACGACCCCAAAGGTGTCAGAAGATCCTATATTATAGTTCTGTTCAAGATAGTATCAAAAGTTTAAGTTTAGATGTCTTCTAGAAAATTTCCACCAGGCCCGGTTGAAATTTTTTCCTACAAGTAGTTTTCCCCCTGAGTCATTGACAAGGACGTCAACTTTAAAAGGGGACGAGTGTCTAGAATTGCATATATGACTCACACGAAAAAGTTTTTAAAAGTAAAAAAAATCAGGAAAGCAGTTTGAAAATCTAATGAGTGCGAAATGATCTAGTCCAGCAAGGTTAGAGTATAGCCTAGTCTAGAGTCTAATCTAGCCATTCAGACACCTTGGTATGTGTCTCATTTTTTAATTGAGTATCTAAATTACTTTATTACACAGGCTGGCACAAGCTTTCTAACTGAAAATTTAGTTGACCTAAATACAAAATGGATTTTCCACAAAATATATTATATTGAGATTCACCCCCCGATAAACAGCATTAAGCACCGTGAATTATTTCGATTTATTGCACATCTTCAGTCGTATAATAGTATAAACTCGTAAAAGCCTTCAGAGCCTCATCAAAAATATTCTCACGAAGTAAAAGCTCCATTTTTGTGAAAGAATAAACATCAAATTTTGAGACATTTTATGCAAGTGTCTTCTAGTCGGATAGTGATTACATGATTAGAATTCTTAATGAAATTTAAAATCAATTTTTTACGCCTAAGCAACCTGACTGAACTCTTCTTATAAACTTCCCTAAAACTTTTCTAACGGAAAAAAATAAATAAATTCTCATTTCCAACCTCAGTAACAGAATTTATTATTCAAATGTCTTTTACAGAATTGGTGTAAATTTTCTCTTTTCTTCTTGTATAAAATTAAAATATAAAAGAAAGAATATCTTGTTGCGGTGAACATAATACAGTTCTTCAAGCCAACTTTTGTTGAATTTTCTTTGTTTTATCTGTTTCGTAACATCACAAAACCCCTCTCCTAATATATGAGATGATAATAATATTAAAAACGTGGTAAAAATGTATGGTAAGTACCATAAAAATAATGATTTTATTCAACTAAGAAGAAATTCAATTTTCTTCGTTCTTTCCACTTTTTTGGGCATAATGGGATTTTTTGGAGCTTTGATGTGGTGTTTGGAAGTTATCTGGCATTCAGATAAAATTTCACAAAGGGAAGTTTAAAGAATTTTTATGGTAAATTAATTTTAAAAATTATGCTGACTTTAAGCACAAAATATTTGACTATAATATCAAAATCGAATGGGACATGATGTAGAAAACGGTGAAAAATAACGACACTAAGTTGGAGTGAAGCTAGCATGAAGCTGGATTCTCGTCAACCGTCATTTTTCACAGAAATTCCAAGCTCAATATCCTAATAATTAGATGTCATTTATGAACAACCCCTTTCCAGAAAATTCTCCAAAAAATGCCTCTCTATACATGATTATTTATTCTGAAGATGACGTCAAATGTCTTTTAATGTGAAGCATATGAAAATTTTTTATGTTCCTCTCAGGGTTCCTCAAAACTTTATAATATGCTCATCTTGAACAAATACTTTAAAGCTTCTGGAAGGAATTAAAAAGCTTCGCAATTAATGAGTTCATTATTTTCTACTATATCTCAAAAGTACTTGGCTGTTAAAAGGAAGCTTTTGTATTTTAGAATGAAATGAGGAAGTAAATTTCAAGTGTTGGCATACCCTGTTTTTCGTTATAAGCTACTACCCTTTACTAAGCTACTAGCTTAGTAGAGTTTTTTTGGAACCAAATTTTTTTGGAAATCATTACTAAGCTTTTATCAATTTTGTTCCAAAAAATAGTTTAACTAATATTTTACTACTTTCTAAGCACTGATTTAAATGAAATATGACATTATTACATTTCATTAATTAATTAAAATTTTGATTTTAGTACAGGTTTTTAACTAAGCTACTATTCGTTACTAAGCTAGTAGCTGAGCCAAAAAATTAACTTTTTATTCTACTAAGCTACTAGCTTATAAGAAAAAAACAGTGTAATTAGAAAACTCGCAGGTCCTTGACATTTTAAAATGTTAAGCTTTGATAATTCTTTATCATCCAATACCATCATTGAATCTTCTGGATCAGAGCTCGAAGTTGACTCTGATTTTGTATAGAAAATGTTGACTCCACTCCATAGAAAATCAGAGTCGACTTCGTGCTCTGTTCTAGATTATAATAGAATAATTTGTTAGAGATGACAAAAAACTTTTCACTTTACATAATAGGTACGATTTACTCGTAGCTTTAGACTCAAACAAGAAAAGTTTCGTGCAGTCATGATGTTTTACATTTAAGGAAAAGAAAACTTTCTGAAGCTGTATAAGTATATTGTAAGAGAGATTAAAGACATTATGGATAAAAGTCAATTTGTGATTGACGCCTTATTAAAGTCTTAGAATAGAATAGAATACAATAATGGGTTTGCTAAAGGCAAAAAGACACTGCGATCGATGAATTAAAGTCTTACTTACGTTTTTAAAAAACATTCATACTTGAACGCTAAAATAATTCTTAGAAATGGGTGCGTCCCGTCCTTAACATCCCACTTGGTCACAATATCAAAACAATGTTCGAATGTCATCGGAAAGCCGCTTCAGGGTATGAATGTTTACTTAGAATGTAGGTTGGAATAAATTTTCTACTTTTTCTTTTACATCATGATGTTTCTTCATTGACCATTATCATTCATCAACAGTTTATACAATTTATAAATTTCTTCATTCTTCGATTTTAATGCTTGACCTTTGTAATGATGTGGGATCCGAGGGGGGGGGGGGGGCGTAAAGACTTTCTTGACAAGTAAATAATTAAATTATTCTTGTAAATACGAATTCGATATGAAAAATTTTGCCTATGAGCCTGAATTATGATGGTATTCACATTGACATACTAAATATTTAATTAAATCGTTTTTAATTTAAATATATTATCATAAAATTGATTGATTTACTCAAAAACTGTCAACCTTTATTTTTACGTTTTATTTTATTTTACGTTGTAAATATCCAAAAAGGTAAAACATTTTTTTGCTGCTCTATTAATTAAAATTTTAATTTTTTGCGGTCTGTTTATTCTACACACAATGTTTAGGCATATCCTTTAACCTACGGAAAATAAATTACACAAAACCCACAAATTTATTATGATAAATTTAAAAAATTATCTTTTGGAACAATCTACTGTAAATTTATAAATGAATTGTAATGTACAGGGCCCTTCAGGCAGCATAAAATTGAGTGGGTATAAAAAGAGTCAAAATGAAGGAAATCTTAAGACTTACAAATCACCTTCAGGCTAATTATCAAATTACAATACATATTTACACTAAAATTTAAACTCCTATAATTTACTTTGTATCTAAGTTGGTTTGTTAACCTCAGTAAGTAAGTAGAACCAGCAATAGAGGCCAACTGCATATTAAAGCCATTCGGCAGGATTTTGTCTTCATGCATGCCAACACTGGTTGCCATTAGCTTAAAAGCGTTGTATTATAACCTCAACAAGTGAAACTTCCTTGTTCTCCAGGAATAAATTAAAGTTCTCATTTGTCTTCTTATCTTTTTACTAACAATGAACAATGAACTTTTTGTCTTGAAGATCTCTTTTCTTCTCAATCTAACACCTTTTTTATATTTGCTTCCTTTGTTGATAAGGACAGCTACAGAAACATCCTCGGAGGCAAATTAAAGTTAAATACTTGATAAAACTTTTCTTTTTTATCTCTCGATCATAAACTGGGAAGAAGCCGGAAGACGATGATAATCTAAATAAAAGAAAACATGGAAAAGGACATTGAATCTATAAGAGTTAAGACGTTTTAAAAAAATCTCTGGAATATTGTTTTGATTTCATTTCAGGTTACTGGTGTCTAGGAACATCTGGGCCTGGTTTTTAGGGCTACCTAGGGTATCCCACCTACCCTTGGGTACTCTAGCTGGAGAAAGGGTATACTCTAGCTACCATAGGGCAGGGTAGGATACTCTAGGGTATCCAACTTACTCAGGGTAACTCGAGTAACCACAGAAACTGACCCCTATAAGAAAGTCTATTCTAATTTAAACAGATCAATTAAAACAAGCTTTTATAAGTCAAAGACAGTCAGAAAGTCAAAAGAAAGATTTATTAAATTTACAAAGTTGCTATTTTTATTTAAGCTTCTCATTAAAATCAGAAATAACATCTCAAAACACGAATAAGATTTATTTTAATTAGATTATTACTAACTTTTTATACCAAAAGAAGAAATAAATGGGAATTTAACAAAAGTTTTAAATTTATTCACCTAAATTAATTATTAAAATAAAAATTATTAAAACAAAGTTTTTAACAACAGAAGTAACCAGAATAATTGTATTCAATTTAAAATGAATAGCTGAGTGAACGTTGAAATGAGAACATTTATTGTTATGTTCTTAAGTACCGACCTGAGTGTCATTAAAGTTAATAATTGTGTCATTAAATCTCATCAACCGAGTGTTAAAGTTATTAAAGCACTCGTTATAGCGCTCACAAATTCAATTAAGGAATAAAAATAAATAAAATTGCAGTTCAGCTTGTTGAGTTGGTAATTAACTGTGCATGCTACGACAATAATGGCACGCTACGGAAAGCTTTAAAAAGTGTTTCATTTTTTGTGGTCAAAATTTATTTCTTTCGTGAGATTTTATGGCAACATCATCAAGTTTTTGATACTTTATACTCTGAAAAATGAGGAGGAAATTGACACAAATATTGCGTATTATGTTCAGAAATTGGCATTTTATTTGAAAATTATTAATGACGCCAATTAGTGACAAATTCACAGACAATTTCCTGCAACAACCTTTTCTAATGTTCTGTCCGAGATCAATATTCAAGGGTCGTCTATAAATATTTATGAAACGAGAGAAAGGTCGTCGTTACTTTAAAAGTGTTGATTTGTCAGTTCTCATTTTCAATTTAACTGCTCTAGAATTAAAATCATGTTAGCAATATTAAATTAATGACAACAGCACAGAACAGCCTTACTGTGACAAAAATTTTATAATCTCCTTATTTTCTAGCATTAGAACTTTCTACAGTCTGTAATGTTGAAGCGATGATGTAAAATTTTTATCAAGAGGCTCTAATCTTTAGCACAAACTGAGCGTTTTATGACTTGAAGCTGTTTAGAGAATCGACCTCTTTCTGTTGTTTTGAACAATCTGACATTTAATTTCAGCAGGTTATCAAAACATTTTTATTTACTTCATAAAAAATTGTTTTCTTATTTGCTTCTACGTTTCTGTTCCTTTGCTGATATTGTATGGATATAAAAAGAACAAAAAGCAGTTTTCTTTTTCACTTGTGTCCCTTTTTTGATGTTTAATCTTCTTTCCTTATTGACAAACTTTTGAAATGGTTATTAAATAAATCTCTGGCGTCTAGGCTTCATGACCTTTTTTGGGGCAGTTCAAAGGTCCAAAATAATTGAGTTTCTATTAATATTTTTCGGTCAAACGATGATCAACCTACTTCTTACTTCCGTAGCTACATATTTTCTAGAATGAAAAATCGATAAGCCGGTGTGGTGTCAGCTTAGTGCTTCTAGCTCCAAGCTGTCATCACAGAAATATCATTGTTGAGGTATGAGACAGTACGTAGAAAGATATTTTCAAATTAAGAGGAGAAGGTGTATAAATCTGTATAAATTTTATTATGTTTTAAAAAAATTCAATACTTCAACTTTCACTTATTATGTTACCAGGGGTGTTGATCCCTGAAACCCCCTCCCCTCTTTGAGATTTTTTTTTAATTTTCTAGGGTTTTTCACGAAAAAAATGCCGAAACACACCCAAAATTTTCCCGTCCATATAAAAAATTTTTAAAACTTATCCCTTAAAAAATTTCTGGATACGCCCCTGTATGTTACGCAGAATAGCAACTTTTATAGCAACTGTTTACTTTAGCTTGTTACCAAATCTCAAACCCCTGTCCCCTAAAAAACGAACGTAATAAGTGAACAACCCCATACGTGTTTTAAACCCAAAGAAGATGTACAGACTTTACATTTAGTACTAATTTCCGAATTTTAGGCTCAGATGCTAATAACTTTATTGGCTTTATTGTCCATAGACACATTCTTGGTTTAAATTGTAATCATTCATAATTATGTCGCGGATGGTTACCATTTGTATCTCGACAGTTTCATAAACTAATAAGAAAAAATCTTTAGCTATTTAGATCAAAATGTGGTCCAGAGAAAATGTGCTAGGTCGTTTCAAAACTTATGATTCAACAATTGACTCAAGTTAGACCTACAGTTTATTGTGGGATCCGAACCACTCTATAAACTGCTCAATTTTATATACTTTATGCATAGAGTGTGAAAAAAATCTAATTTTTCTAACGGAATTCTTAACCTGATGAAAAAAGATTATGGTGCTCTTCATTGCATGACTGTAGACATATTTCCTTTTTATGTAAGTAAAGTTATTTTATGGAATTTAAGTATTTTACGACAACCTTTGTCCTCACATATGTAAGTAATAACTCTGTCTTCAATTTTATTTTTTATCGGATCTTTACGACGTCAAAAAATAGCAGAAGTTCCTTTTTCCATTAAAAACCGGTAGTTGTTTGTAAAGCAACCATAATCTTCTTATTCACAGCATCCTTCCTCAGTTCCGTAGTCTCAGCTCTATTTTTAAACCCACATTATTGGATTATTTTCTAACGTACCTGTGTCTCATTCATGCGACGTGATAGTCTGAAAAACTATTTTAAAAAATTTCAAGTGCTGTGAACAATCCTTAAAATAGTCATCACTACATTACGTGCTTGAGTTTTTATTTTTGAAAGTCCTTGAATACGTTTCTGTATTGCAAAGTCACGACTTTTTTCAGTAATAAACACTGTCTGAAGCATTACAAATTATAAGTTGTTGGAAATGTAAGTAGAAAAATGTTAAATTACAGTGAAATGTAAAAAGTGATATGAGAGTTGTTAAATCTGTTTGTAAATCACAGTATACAGGATAATAAGCGATATCATGAGTAGGGTGGCTATCAAAATTTCATGAAAATTTCGATCAATTCTATAAATTTCATAAAAATCCAGGATATGAAGGACAGTTTGCAAATTAACGTGAATTTTCTCTAATTAAAATCTGAGATGTAGCCGGACGTAGAGCAAAATTTGAAAATATTTCCGGGACAGCTTAAAAATCAGGCACAGTCCTGGTAAATAACGAGCATATGACCAGCCTAATCACGAAACTCTGTGGATAGCATTTTAATTTTTTAAAAAGAATAAAGAGATTAACACATGATATGATGATTGAATGTGATGTAAATCCATGGAAGTGTTTTAAATCCCATGCAGCGCAAAATTTCAAATTGATTATAAATTTTCATGAAACTCCCACAAATATATTTTAATTAATTTTCAGGAAATAATTAACCCACGCTTATTAAATGCCAAATGGTGCTTTTCAATTTTTGATCAGCTTGCAAATATTTTCGTAAATTGATTTGTCCTTCAAATTATTTCATTTAATTGAACTTTGTGAACTTTTCCTTTTGTCACTTCTTAAATCGCAAGAATTTCATATAATCTTAATCAGTATCATCTAAATATAGACAAATCACGTAGCATAAAACCCCTTGTTTAATGTTTATGCCTCTTTATATGGGGTTTTGTGTCTTCTTCTAAAAAAGGATGTAGAAACTGATGACTCCAGCGCAATTTCATAATTTTTTGAATGTTACAAGTTCGCAGCAGGTCAATATGAATAAAATCATGCTGTGAGCTAATCTGAATTTTTCTGTTAATCAAATCTAAAATAAGTTCAGAGCAAATTAGATTAATTGAGAAAAATATCAAAAATAATATCCCTAATTGAACATCTTTGATTAGTATTTCCATAAATCATTTATGTTAATGACCAGAGTCAAATGACTTTCTATTCATAACTGAGAGATTGATTCGAATATAATGAAATATTACAGAATCATGCAGAACTTGCATTATCGTCATTATATTAAGTAATTCATCATATTTGAAAAGAAAAATAAACGAAAGCTCTCAAAACAGCACAGTGAAATATAGTTGATCAAGAATATTACATGAATATCATGCATTAGAAATGGATATTTGAAGTGGTTAAGTCATTAGGCTCGTAATTTCTTTGAATATTCATAGAGTTCATTCAAGAGTAGAGGGATGGATTAATTAGATTACAATATTTGGTCTTATGTTAATAGAATCAACACCACAAATTGTGGTTTCATCAATTGTAAGCTGCTCTTGTATGTTGATAGTCAATTTTTATCAAGGATATGTTTATAGATGACGTTTATCAAGAAATGAGATTTTTTGGCCCTATTCACTCCAAAGTATATTTTATGTTAAGCTGTGTCATAAGCTCTATATCTTTTTCCCAATAAAAAATTTGACGTCATTTATGAACGAGCCGTAACCACATTTCCTTTACCAAAATAAATTATTTACCTCAAATTATTTTTTAAACAAACTTTTTTCTTCTCAACATATTTTGGAATTTATTAAATAAGAAGCAATAAATTTTAAGTGTTTGTGTTTAAGGATGTGGAAAAGAACGCACTAAAACCAAAGCCAGATTTTATTTCTCTAAACCCACAAAATCCCTTTGATTAAAGAAATAAATTTTGCATGTATACACAAAATTGTTAATTTCCCATACGTATGCCTACGATATACATACTAGGTAAGCAGTCTGAAAATAATGTATTTTATTGCCGTAGTTTTTGAAATTAGCTACAGTCATAGGATGTTATTAATTTAGTTCCAAACCTAAACATATGGATGTAAACTTAATTTTTTTTCAACACATTTAACATAATTTTATTTTTTGAATTTCTCAAACTTCAGAAACTGCCAAAATAGAGATAGTTTCTTAACAAAAGTTCATGACACTGATGCAAGTCGTTGCGAACATGATCCAAACTGACGTTCGAAAAGTTTTAGAAGCCATCCAAAGCATATCATTCACAGCTTTTTAAGATAAATTCATGTATTAAAGTAAGAAGATCCACAAACACCAAACCATATACATTTTAATCAACCAAAACTCTCTTGATTTATATATAAAATTCAATGAAGCAAAATGTTCAGTATTTTCAGTTGCATTGATTTTTTTTTTAAAAAAACCAGAATACAAACATTTTTTGTATCTACTTCAACTAGAGAAATTTCATAAATGTAAAATATAAATGCACTATGCTTGTATGAATAAAACTAAATTAAACTGAAAACTTTTCATACTATTAAGTTTGAAAAACTTTCAGAATGATTGACTTCATCATTTCGAAACGGTATGATTTAAAAGATTTAAGTAAAACCTGCACGAGAAATGATGATGTAAGAGACACAATAGTGAATGAAATCCTTAAATGCAATAAAAACTTGTGCTATGTTGAGACACAGGGAAGGATCAAAGCTAGAGTTTTTTGAGAAAAACTCATCGAGAAATTTCTGACTATGCCTCTGTTGAGTCGATATCTCTTTATACCTTCAGTTCACAATTATTTTGAGTAAAACTTCAGCTTATGCAGGATAAAATATTTGTTTGATAAATAAAATCGATTTCTCGTTTTTAAAGGATGGAAAAAAATACTGTGTATGCGCAATTTTACTTATTCCTCATTTATTTGATTGCAGATTTGACTTTTTTTGAGCCAAGAGCCTATAAAGAAATTTTAGAAACACTGTCGTAAAATTTTTATAACATGGAAATTTTAAATTTTTAATTTTTTTTAATGTTTTTATCAGAGTGTGGATATCTCGAAATCGTCAGTTAGACAAAATTTTCAAATAGGTTCAAATATTTTTTATACGTTACAATTTATGAAAAATTATTGATTTAATTAAATTTAGACTGTTTAGAAAATCACAAGTGCTATTCTTTGTCAAATTTAAGCATAAACAGCATAAATTAACAAAGATTTAGCATAAAAATTTAATTTTTTGTCTTGTGAAAAATTTGTTTTTGTTTACATGTTGTTTGTTTACAAAATATGAGAATTTACAAATTTTCACTAAATTTTCCAATTTAAACACCCAAAACTGTATGATTGAGTGTTACAATAGCTGAAAAACATATTGTCTGAGCTATTATAATGAATAATATTAGATTAAAGCCTGTAATTAAGATAAAATTAGACAAAATACAAAAACAGAAGCAAACAGCATAAACAACACAAAATTATTTTTTACCAAAAATTAAAATTAGTTAACAACAAAAACGCAAAATATAATGGTCAAACTTTAGAAAACATGTTAACTGAGATGCATTTTTCAAGTAATTCATAATAATTAATAAATTCATAATTTTACAAAGCAAAATACGGAAAAAAGAAACCTTTTTCATAAACTAAGTAATAAAGAAATTATTTGAATTTCAGTACCTATATCTAAAAAAAATCTTTTCTGTTAGTTCATTTCAAATTTCATTGTTCTGTTTCAATATTTTATAACATTTATATTTATGTTTTACTTATTGCCTGGAAGTTAAATTTAAATTAGATTAAACCACAAGATTAGTTTTTACATAAGATATATATGTATAGATACATACATTATAAATACATTTTTGTTGATAAAATAAAGCAGATATTTTGAGCTTCTTCCAATTTTATATTATAATTATCATGAAGGAACGGGAAGGGACATTCAACTCAACCAAATCTTATCTAAATAAATTGTGCGTTTCGAAGATATTTCTGCTGTACACGAAATAATTTTCTTTTTCTTTGCGTTCTTCCGTTCATAACATGGGGCGAGAAGATTTTTCCACAAGAAGGGACGGAAGAGAAATTACAGCTTTAATTTAATATTTTTATTTAGTATCGCTTAGGTTCTCATTGAAATTTATTGCATGGTAAATATAGCTACAAAATAACATTAATTTCATCAAAGTTAGCAGACATTTGATAATTTAATATTCTGCGAATAAGTTTATTTTAGAAGCTTTTAAAGGAAAAATTAATTGCAGATTCTAAATTCATTTTCTAAATTAGGAAATTAATTTGTAAGTCGATAATTTTGGAAGTTATTTCAAAATGAGAACCTGCTTATCAATGTTTAGCCAAAAAGTTTGTTTTCGTCGAAAAACAAGAAGTTTTCCAGATCTATTTAAACAGTCATAAATATTTTTCAATTCTTTAATACAATACGTTCTAACAAATAAACAAACATAAATATCAAGCAATAATGCAAGATTCTAACCTCAAATACTTAATTGACTATCTTTGTAAGAGAAGCAAAATAAAAAGCTTTTCTCGTTTCACATTTTAAGTAATCAGCAGAAAAAGACTCTTACATCTTCTTTGTGTAATCCTGCGAAAGAAAAAGCTTTTATATTTCATGTAGAAAACAGACTTATTACATTTTTTATACATCTGAATATACTTCCTTTCTAGCAGAAAACAGATCAAAAATGTATTGAATTCAGAAAAATTCTGAGCTTTTTGAATTTTTTTTGTACTTCGATTATTACCTTGCACAAATATATTACAGCTTTAAATGGATTTTTAAGAAATTTAAGATAGAAGTTTTTCACATCCTGTTCGATCCGTAGCTGTGTGATACAGGGGCTAGTTACTCCTGGGGTAGTGTATATCCTAGGGTATAGGATGTATACCGAGCAACCGGCCCCAGCTTCGTAAACAGAATAAATAAGCCTAGCAAATTGAATAGTATTTCGGTGAGGAGAGACAAATCCCCCAATCCCCTCTGGCTAAGCGCCTGGTGTGATACAAGGGAGTAGTCAGAGTCGGACCGACCCCAATCCAAAACGCATACAAAAAAATTGTTTGTCAAATTTTATATTATAAAATTATTTGAGATTAACGAGAAAATAAATTATTTTCAGAAAAAATTTCTAGTTAGAGCTCTTGGTGTGGCACTTAAGAAAAGAATTATTTTGTTGTTGGAGGGCTTATAAATACATTTTTAATAAATGTCATAAGTGCAAGGTTTTATAGAATACATTATTACTTGACATTGCTTGACATAACGTTTGATTGTGTATTTCTAGGTATAAGCAATAAATAATTTTAATTTATTCCTAGCAAACACAAGTTTTAATAATATTTTATTAAAAACTTTATAAGAATGGATAAAAAATATGTTTTGCATCAACAGCAAGAATCATGAAAAGCAGAATGATGAAACAATTTTATAAATGGTAAGCGGAAATGATTTTTCATTAAATTGCAATTCATTCATTCGTTCAAATTGCAAAATGTAATATATTATAATAAATTCAATATTTCATGCAATAAAATACATAGAGCTATAGATTCATGAGGATGATATTTATGAGCTGCTTATAAAAATATTTTTTATGAGACAATTTTATTGCATCCTATTGAGAGAGAGAGTAAAATTAGTGAGATTCTGATCTGAGGAATATTGGATGAATTTTCAATCTGTTGTAAATAAATGTATAATACTAACATAATACTAAATTGTTTTCCTAATTGTTCCCGTTCATACAAGAAAAATCTATAATATTTTGTAGAGCTACACTCCTTGTTCAAATCAAAATCTGCTATCAATCCACTTTTATTATTACTCAATTGAAAAATATGGAAAAAATACATTCGAATAATTATTTTTATTTAAAAATATCAAGGAGAAGAAAATCTGGATTAATTCCGAAAAATCCTTGATATTCTGCTTGCTTGAACATGATATCTAAGAAATCCCTATGAACTAATAATGTGTAGGAACAGCGGTTCATTTGGGAATTTATGTTACAAAAACAGGATGTCTTTTGGACAAGAATTATTAACACTAAGTATTGAAGAATTTTAATTGTTTTGTTTACAAAACCTCAGAGCCGACAACAGCGTGATGATAACAAATATATTCAAAGTGAAATAATTTACATAAATAATGTAAATAAAATTCTGAAAAGTTCATTACATTTTTTGAAATCATTTTATTTATGATAATTATATTTTGATTAAATTGAATCATTGTAATTTTCTGCCCTTTTCATTAGAATTTTAATTAACATTGATGGAAATTTCGTGAAGAAGGCAAAAAATGCGCTAAAAATCACAGATTTTCTGAAATTATTTTTGTTGTGATTTCAGAAAAGCTGAGATTTTTGCTTCTTCATGAACACTGAATTAATTTGATTTAAAAATAAATTTTAAAAGCTTGTATATTTAAATTGGAAAAAATTAGGTTGAAATATTTAAACAAGCTGATGTTTTTTGGGGTCATACACTTAAGTGTCATTCGGATATTAAGTAGCATTGAAAATTTCGTTATAAATTCGGAAAATTTTTGTGTGTTGCCTGGACATACAAATTGTGGTTAGGTACATTCCATTGTTCTATCCTAGACATGGGCGTATTCAGGGGGAGTTAAACCCCCCCCCCCCTTTTTGAGAAATTTTTTCAATTTGCCCGTCCATACAAAAAATTTTAAAACCCCTCCCTCAAAAAATTTCTGGATACGCCGCTGATCCTAGATCCCCCTAAATCATGTAATGTGCAGAATTATAAAACAAACTGCTCTGAAGCGATTATTTCGAGAACCATAACAATTAATTTATAAATAAAGATGTAATAGCTCTGGCTAGATCACTTAATTAAAGCCACAACGACATATGCATCAAAAATAAAGTCAACCGACATTTCTTTTTAAAAAAATCGTAACAAAACTAGAGAAACGCCTCCACTCGGTTCCTTAAACGTTACATACCTGTGAGGAACTCAATAAATTATTTTGTATGAAGAAATGACATTTTTGAATTTTTCATATAAATTTTGCAATTCAGTGAAAGGACATCGAACCGTAAATTATCTGAATTACCTCTTAGCATGTTGGTCATATCTAATTATTTCTTTAATGAATAATTTTTTTTTTTCAAATTTTCGAATTTACAGAATATTTCATGTTTAATGTCTAAAGGTTTTTTTTTTGAAAAATTTCCATAAATTCATGCTTTATGGTTTTAAATCAAGAAGAGAAGAGAGAGAGGAAGTAAATATGCATGACATTATCTCGTCCTTTTAATTACAAACTTTTCATCATAATCGTCTGGCACAGACAGAAAAATTATTCAAATTACGTACCTGAGGGATCATCATAAAGCTTTCATCCATCAAAAAGGAACACAAATATCCTTAAGGGTTGTGTTTGCTTTAAATGTCATTTCCATTGATAATTTTAGTGCCTTTTCACCCGCAAAAGATGTAATCTCAACCAACCATGACATTTGATACAATTTAAATATCAAATGACTTGCTGTTTCAAGGGATAAGATGATTTTTAATTGCCATTACACACTGTATAATTATAGATTATACCACCCGTAATTGAAATTAAAATGTTTTCGTCCAGTAATTAATTTTCATGACACTGTGAATATTATTTGAGGCAATTTGTGGAAACGACCAAAAAATCTGTTATCAAGGACCATAAAATTAATTGATACAGCTCGTTTGAAGAAGCAAGGCCATCATTTTTCATGTCATAGATTTTTATAGCTCAGAGAAGCAAAATAGCTCGTCAGTGTACATAAAGGCGTCTATCATATTGCGGATGAAACTATCCTAAATAATTTTATTTTTTGATGACTCAACTGGTGCATTTGCGTCATTAAAATCCTACAATTTGTGTATTTCTTGATGATAAAGTTTTTGTTGCTCTAGCCTTATTTATTTTTTCGTGTTCATAATGATGTTTATACATATTCAGGTTGTTTGCATTTGATTTCAATGTCAATATCTGTGCCTTAAAAATATATTTGAGTACTCTGAACATTTAGAATTCTCCTCATGCATTCTTTTATGAATTGCTACACAAATTAAGGAATTCCAATTTTCTAAAATGTTCGGCATCATAAAGGAACGGCCAAAATCCATGGGGTACCATGACCCAGGAAGTAAAGAACTTTAAGAAAATTATTTAAGGATGTGCCTTAATTTTTTTGTATGAACAACAAATTTTAGGGTAGGTGGATTTTTTTCTCAAAAACCCCTAAAAATTTGATCTAAATTTCAGTTAAGGGGTTGTGTTTTGACCCCAACTACGCCCTACAATGTCGCGAGCATTGTGTGATTCCTTGTCATATCAACAACACGCTTTGTATTGATTGAGAGATCGGCTTCTGGTGGGAATCGAACCAACGCCCTCTCAAAAGAGGGTTGAAGATATCCTGTCTGTCTGGTTAGACAACCACTCGGCCACAGAGGCCTTACTCTCGATCTGGCAGAATCGCCTACATATTACACTCCGCTCAGACACCATCTGGATAATAAGAATTGTCAGAATTCTAGTTTTCACTTGACCTCTTTTACCCTTTAAAAATTGATTGGCATTTAAGAACTCCCTCTAATGGCTTTTACAAAACGTGATTAAACTTACTACAATATTATTGGGCAAAAGAAATGTATAAATTTCCTGACTTTTACATTAAAATAACTATGAAAAACGCAAATACTTGAAATTATTTAGTTCATCGTTTCGTAGTCGATTAACACTTGCTTTGTAATACTCAATTTGCATATGATAATTTTTTCGTTCTACATGACATCATTTTCATAATCCAACATAAGTACACGTCTGATATGAGGATTATTACTACTTATTATAAACTTTTGAATTATTGAAGTTCATGAGACTGTTCTTCATCTGGTCAATGTTTTTTATGAAATTGATTTGAATGGATTTGAACTTTATTAAACCTTGATGAAAATTTTAATTGGATTCTTGATTTCCTTTTGCTAAAAAACTGAAACAATTTGCAAAAGTAATTTCAATTTCATACAGCATTCACTAACTTTTTCAATCTAAAAAACTATGATGTATTTTCACGGTTTTCCTGTTGAAACAAATGCATTACATAGAGCATTTTTCTCGCTTCAACAATTCCATTTATTCATACGTTTTATGCTCTGACACTTTCTCTTCAGAGCACATTCAGTACTTTAGCACATACTTGTGATGAATATGATGAGAGTGTGAAATCTTCACATTTAGTACTGGAGACATTTTTAATGACTGTATCATATTGATAATTAAATTAATTACTTTTTGGCATGAAATAAGAATTTCTGAAAAATCATTAATTAGAAAAAAATCTAAGCATAAAATTTTTTGTTACCGACGCGGTGCGCATTTAAGATTTGATTATTTACAATTCAAAAAAATGAGAAAATTACAAAACGAGAGCCAAAAATAAGATATAAACACATTCATGTATAAAAATAGCCCTAAAGACATTAATCAAAATAACGAGATATGCACGTATTAAAACATTCCCAATCTAATTGAATCAATTTTTTTTATTAAGATTGCTGATGAGGAAAAAGCTGCTCGTGTTTGGAAAATTCCAAGCATTAGAAAAAAAAAGTTCATTCACATTACAATTTCAATTCTGTTTCTTTCGTGTGCCTGTTTATATAATTGTTTATTTTTCGAGTGTCGGGATGTTTTTGACAATGTTTAAGTGCCTTATTTGATTGTCTTTAATGGTTCCATAGAATTTCTGACTTTAAATTAAAATTTGAATTTTGATGATTAATTTAAATCCGATGGGTTAAAAATATATCCGCTAGATTAAAATTAGATCCGATAGATTTAATCCTAGGATTAAAAATTTGACGCAAACTTGAAAGGCCAATTTTTTAATAACGAAATATCCTTATTCTTCACTAAACAGACTAATTTTCCCATAAAATCTTCTTAAAAGATCTGCATTATAGCCTTAAGCATCAACATAATCCCATGAAAATGGTAATCCCAATGAAAAAAGTAAGAATAACAAGCAATGAACATTCTTCGTGGTTTGTATCAGCATCCGTTTGAAAATAAAAGCATAGCAATAATCATAATGTGGAAATGAGAACAATTTCTTATAATAAAATGTTGCGTTCTTCATTAAAATTCCATCCTTTTATCGCTTACAGTTATAGCTTGAGCCTTTGTGCTCTGCTCGAGTTTGCGGATAAATTCCTCGAAAATCACTGTTGCCTTAAACAATGAAGTTTTTTTGAAGTCCTTAACCCGACTTGCTTTATCCTCTGGTGTCTCAGCAGCATCAGTATTTTTTTGATCAAATGTATCGATTTCTTTAAGAAGCAAATTTACTGTCGAGACTGTTGTTGGGTCGAATTTTGTTACTAAATTTGGATTGAAAGGCACACAAATCTTTCCAGTCTTTGGATGTACACAAAATGGGGCTTTCAATAAATGATTTGTGCCTTTACTGACATTAATATCAAGTCGTGGATATAGCATTGCTAGCTGTACTTCCTCAATAATGTGTCGAAGTTTTGGCTTCAATTGACTCTTTACTCGCATTGACTCAAAATATCCAACAAATGTACTCCAAATGCTTTTCGAGTCGGCAATTGTAGTTGAAAATAAATTTTGCAATTCTTTTCGACAATTTTCATCTGGTACCATTTTTAATAGTCTCTCAGTGCCCGTTGCTGAGCCAAAAGCATTCTGATCATCAATTATGATTTCATTAAATAACGGTTCGATTATGGAACGTGCACGACGAATACTATGATGTTGTTTATCGAAAAGTGTTACTTTTGTGACTGAGTTTTCGCCACCACTTATTGATATTTGTAAATAGTCAGCAATAGCACCACGGCCTTTCGTATCAAGATGTCTTGCTGTTTTATCACACACCCAGCAATGGATTCCACGTCGACCGGAAAACACCCACAGAATGTGCTCAAATCCAAAATCGTCTCTTAATGCAATATCGATAACTTTACATGCAACGGCCATAAATTTCCAACATTTGTTACAGATATTTGCTTCATTACAGCATGTTCGAACATTATCATAATCTGTCAAGTCAATATCAAATACTAATTCACGTTGCATTGGCTTTATATTTGGATTTGATCGATGATTTTTTGGTCGTACGTTGAAGACAGCACCTGATTGAGAACGTGATGAGTAAGTTGATTTTTATGGTAAAATAAACTTATGGATCTTACCAATGTCTATTTTATGAGGAATTTTTGAACAAATTTCTTTTTCCATCTCAGATTGATTCTCGAATGATAAATAACGAATATAAATATCGTCCTGCATAGTAAATGAGAATTCTCTGTGCGTAAAAATCCCATCTTCGGCTAAAATTAAATGATTTAGAAATTAACTTTATTAAGGGAACAAAAATTGGCGCCAAAATTATTACTCACATAAATTATAAGAAAGCCAGCGATAGAACTGTTTATGCGGAAACAAACGCTTATAATAAAGTCTCAGATAATCAGGCAACTGAGTTGCATCATATTCTTCACTATTAACAGCTTCTGGCATCCTTAATTAATTAATTTTAATTTTCTCACTGTTTACTTGACCAAAAAATTTTTTGTTTTAATTAGATGTTGATTTTCAAATTTAAAACGGCCGTTAAAAATATTTCTTATTTGTCTGTCTGTCACTTAATTTTGTTGCCTAATTTTAAGGCGTAATTACAAAACAGTACTTAGTTAATACTTAATAGGGAGTTTCAGTGTATTTTTGTTCAATAATAGCGTTGAAAAGCAAAATTAAGTGCTCCAAAGCCGTACAACAGCTATGCAATTTGTACGGTTTTGAAGAAAAAAATTGTATGGTTTTGTAGAATTCAAAAATTAACGGATTTTCAGTATGATTTGAAATTTTAAATAATTTTATTCCGAAAAAGTAAAATAAATCAGTAAGATACATTACAGCACAATGCTAAATTTACTTTTCAAAGTATCAATTAAACATGAAAGAATTCAAGTAAGCATAAAAATACTTCCAAAAACGTCATTAAAAAGTAAGAAAACATCGAAACATCAATAAGTCATTATACATAATTCGCGCTGATTCTAGATCCAATTTCATATCCATATTCATTAGCCTTAAAATCAATAAAATGTTCTTAAAACATTTACAAAGATTGATATGCTTAATTTAATATTCCAATATAAGAAAAAAATCAATGCGTTCAATAAAATGTACGTGATAAGATAATAAATTTCCATGCTTTTGATATATTGGAAGGCTTTCAATAAGAAAAGGGTCTGATTTCGATAGACGACGGAATGGAATTTCTGCCAGATTTTAATACTTGAATTTCTAAAATGGTTTAAACTTGCAGATTTACATTCTACATACTGGAGAATGCCTTTTTGTAACTACATAAGTTTTTCTATTCGAATAAACATTATTACGATATTATACAGTATTACGGTTATGCACAAGCTGTTACAGCTTATTTACTCAAAGTTTTAATCGAGAATCGATTCATCTGAAATACATTCACACGTGCTTAATTCAATAATTTCTTAGCAACAAAGTATCAGACTCAAAAGACGAATCTAAGCTCTTCTCTAATCTCAAATGAAAATTGTACGATAGATGAAAGTGAATTGTTCCATATAAGCACAAATCTCAATTTAGAATTCATTTCAACTATGCATGCAGCACATAAAAGGAAAATTTGTTAAATAAAAGAAAACTCATTGAATTTTCTTCTTTTTCCTTTCTTCTCTTTAATTTTCCTTCCTTCCTATTGATCAAAATCGGATAGATTGCTGTACATCAATTGCTTTTGCAAAATCAATTTGCCTTCTTGTTCCTTAAAAGGTTTTTTTTGGTATTTTATTTTTCATTGCAATATAGTGGATTGGTTCACTTTGTCTAGTTCAGATACATTGATAAGATTTTCACGGATTTTCACTTCAGGTTTTAATAGAAAGTGAACGTTTACTTTGCTAAAATCCAAAAGCAGAATTAAAAGCATCTGGATTAACTCTGTCTCACTTGGGGTGGTTTTGAGAAGATGTGACAATTAGTTACAAGGGGGGAAGGGGTTCGAGAATTTGTTACGTTTTCAATTAATGAATTATTTTTTTGAAATTTTCGATAAAACATAGCCAAAATCCGTCAAAATATGAGTACATAATAATAAATTCGTATTTTTAAAATTAAAATACATTTAATAAACTTATTATCTTTCAAATTTTGAAGACTTGGAAGCTTGAGGGTTTTAAAAAACATTTTGTTCGAATTTTTAACTTTTTTTTATTGATTTATCAATAATATTTTAATGTGTTACGTAACAAAGGGGGGACGGGGGTCTAAAAAGTAGAATTTTTGCGTTACTTAAAAGTGCGCTCTAGTCATAATTACTGTTTTACTTAAACATCCAAATTTCTTCCTTGCTGCAATTTTCTGTTTGCTTTGCATCTGATTAGAAATATTAAAATGCTAAATTTATGTAGATCTATAGAAATTTTTCTTGTTCTCCGTTCAAACTTTTCATCTTTCCAGCGATAAGATTGAAAGGGATTTAAATAAACAGTTGTATTAATTAAAACTTAATTAAAGCTTTTCACGAGTTTAAATATTTAACAGTCATAAAAAACTTAATCATCATTTTTTTTACTTCTTGAAATTATCATAAATCCCTTTTTTCTTTTTCAACTGCGATAACTTCCTTAGAAAAGTTAATCATCATAAATTGAACTTATTATCCTTCGAGTGAATCTGGAAGTTTGAATTAGGATCATTTTTATAACCTAAAAATGCAAAAATAATAGTTTTCTCACTTTTGCTTTATCTTCTACAGAGATAAAGTTTGAAAAATTTGAAACCTTTATTGAGACATTAAGAGAGAAGCAAAATATCGGATATTTAGCTTTTCAAATATTGAGGATATAAAAGGAATTTTTCATATCATTGGAGGAAATCTAATGTGAAGGAAAATCAATAGGTTGATTCATACTGAAAAGAACTAAATAAAATGGGTTTGAGATATCTGCATATTTGAAAAGTTGAGATAAGGCACAGATGTTTATTAAAAATATGTGTCAAACACATTTCATGCTTGAATGGAACTTGAAAACTTTAGAGAATTTTATGTACATAGTTTAAAATATCCTCTTCCTCACGTTCTATTTATTTTTCCTCTTGAGATCATTCACGAAATAATGCATAAGAAATTTTCAACCCTCAAAAACATACTTCACTCATACTCGACCTGATAGCTGTCAATAGCTGATACAGAATAAATTCTATGCTTTAAAATTCCTTCATTTTCTGCATTTCAAAATTGGAACGACTAAAATTGACGTTAACAAGTCAAAGCAAAGGCAAAACTCAAAATAAATTTACATTGCCTAAAACACGAGCTAAAACTGAATGAAAACATGCTACAGCATAAAAAAATTCCCCTTTAGGCGACACAAGTCACGCATATTTTGGCTCATGATTGTGCTAACAACACAATCTGATGAATGGATTTATGTAACAAAGGTTTTTGAATGTTTTACGACATAATATAGAAAGAGTATAGCAAATAATTAAAGGATGTTGTTTCATGGGTTTGCATGATTAGGTAGCTTTAAGCAGTTACTAGAGAAATAAATATGAATAAAGTTTTGGAATCTAATTTGAGACTTGGATTTTAAGATCTTGATCATAAACTTACTTAAGTACGTTAGAGCAAAACTGGTTCCTAGGTTTTCTTGGTGAATCGTGTTAGCTGCTCTAATATCAACTCTAGTAAGTAAACTCTAGTCAAATAACATAATTTTTGACCATCTTGAGATGCAGTTATTTTCTGATATTTATTAACCTAGTGCCATATTTTACTAAAATTAAAAAAAAATGGCTGGAAATAAAAAAAAATTCTGACTCCCTGTATGCAAACAGGCATTAAATTTTCATTTAACTAGACATACAAATTAAAAACAAAAAATGAATATTCAAAACTTTCCTCAACAGAATCTACGACTGAATTTTATTTACTCTCTTAAAAGTGTTCTTCACACGAACTAGATGATATAATGTTGATCTATATACTCTCGACAGTGGCGTAGCCAATGAAGGGGTGGATTTACACACCCCCTTCTTGGGAAAATTGGTTCAAACAAAAAAATTATTTAAATTTGCTAAGGTTTTTGAACTGAAAAAAATATTTTCCATCCCCTTTAAAAAATTTTGACTACGCCACTGACTCTCGATGATGCAAACTTTATACTTTTTGTGTATATTGATTTAAATGTAATGTGACATTTCATATGATTTAAAATTAAAATAATGAAAGTAGTATTTGTTGAACAAATGTGAAATTTATTTGCTGAGTCGTAAGATTTGAATTTCAAAAGTTTATTGAAGTAGGTACTGTGGGGAGTCAAACAAAAAAAATATATAGTCCAATGGATGACAACAGTAGTATTAACCGTTATTTTTTAGAAATTCAAAACTGTTTCGAAAATATTTCGAAGTGTTAAAATTTTTAAATTTTCAAAAACCGTTAAATTTACTTAGGAAAATTTGTAACGGTCATATATTTTTGAAAAAAATTACATCTTCGAAGTTTCGATTTCGAAGAATAAGAACTGTTGTCGCCCATTGGATTATAATATAAAATTAGTGCCCTGATTTTTTGGAAAGGAACATTACATTAGAACAATAAAAAGAGTGGGAAATCGAATGTCGTCTAATGTTTAGGGAAGAGTCTGTAACCACAGCTTCCTTCCATGAGTTTTTCGGCCACCCACGTGATCAGACAAAGGGGGAGGTGGGTCTAAAAATCACGTTTTTTTCGCTTGAACGGTCCTTTATTAAAAAACTTCGAAGCAGGATATTCTATAAATTATTGTAATGTTGCAAGCATCTGTAATTAAATAAATGTGTTTTAGTACAAGGTAATATGATACTGATTATGACAACAAAATTAAAATTAATAATATATATATAATATAATTTTCGTAATATGGAAATTATGTCATATTTAATGTAAATATCATCACGAAAATGAATCAATATTTTTCCACTTTCATATGTGCTATTTTCATTATTACTAACCAAATTACAGATTACAGATTCAATTATTAGAGCTCATCAACATTGAATAACAATTCATTACAGACAATTTCATTAGGTATAATTAATTTTCGTAATTATTATATATTTCCAGAATATGATGCAATAAAAAGTTGTATCCAAGAGTATTTGATGCTTATAAGCTCTAACATTATTGGATATTTTGTGCTCCATAAGCTTCAGGAAATTGTGTGTGGAAAATTGAAAAGCTTCATATACATTTTCATATTAATATGAAGCTTCGTCAATTGTAAATTTTCTCAGGGATTTCACATTGATAGTTCCATAATGTTCAAAGATCCATGAAATTTAATTTATTAAGGAAATTATGGCAACTTTATTTAATATTAAGTGCATAAAAATGGAAAATTCTTATTTGACTGATAAAAGCTAGCTTTATCGATATTTGGACTGTAAAAACCTATTTGAAAGTACGTAAAGTTTTAAATTAATATGCTATAAAACTGGCTGGGACGTAGCCAGAAAGGAAGGATCGAAAAAAATAAAATTTAATTGAAAAAATATTTGAAGTATTTGTAAAGCTCCAATTTATAGCAGAATCGTTATTATACTTTTAAAACGAATAAAAGGTACGAACAAAGTGTATAGGAACGAAAAAACTTGGACCACCCTTTAATTGTGTAAAAATATCGCTTGACTTTTTAAAACATAAATATATTTTTGCCGTACACACGCTTGTTCGAAGTCCCATTCAACTCTAGACCCCTTTTTTAGACCTTGAAACCTCATGGCTATGCCCCTCTATGTCACTTAGCTTTAGACCACCCACACTCTTAATGTTGGACTTCGTAAGAACCTTCTCTAGTCCCCCAATCTTTCATCCTCCGAAATCCCTGAAAAACAATGCATTTGATTATTTCAAAGTACACAATTTAGAGGCTGCAATTTCAATTTTCCCATGTAGAAGTGGTTAACAATATTGTTTACCGCATTTCGAAATAAAATATGAGTGCAAATGAAATGCTGATGTTTACTTATTTTCAACAACTCTCAAATAAAAGCGTTCAAGTGTTTTGCAGCATATTGTTGTTTTGTCTTAAATATGTAGTCAAAATAGCTAAACCTCCGTAGCATTTTATTAAGAGTGAAAAAAGAAGAAAATTTCATTTCCATGGAAATTTTTCTCATTAAATACACCATGAGTTAGAAAAGTAAAGTATAAAAGCATTTTATGGTATAACCTTGTAACATTTTAAACGGGGAAATTTCAAGGAGTCTCAGAATTTTATTACCGTTTGTAATTAAGGCTCATAATTACTGTTTTTGTTTGTAAATTTTACAATAAATTTGGAAATTTATTTCCATAGGATTTTATTGAACTCGATAATTAAGAATAAAATTGATATTAAGGGAGTCAAGGTAATAAAATTTAATGAAAAATTGGTGATTCTAGAACAATCGTAGGGGTGTAGCCAGAAATTTATCGAGTGATTGATTTTTTATGTAGAGACGGAAAAGTTAAGGGAGGTTTCAGGAACTTTTTCTCAAAAACCCTAGCAAATTAGGAAAATTCTCCATCGGGGTAGGACTTTGACCTCAAAAACCCTCTGGTTCCGCTCCAGAACAATTATAAGGGATTATTTACTTATGATGTCTAAGATTAAAGAGAAAAAGTAGAAAACTGAGTTTGATGTTTTATGTCTGAGAAACTGCTTAGCGGTCGGGTCATTCACTTATTAAGTAACGCTTTTAAAGGGAGATGGGTCTGAGATTTTGTGACAATTCAAACAAAAGAAATTTTTCTTCGTGGAAAATTCAAAGAGGGGAGGGGGTCTAAAAAGTCGTTTTTTTGCATTACGTAATAAGTTAACGTCCCGTCCCATTAGGGGTCATTTTAATATTACGTAACGTTTAGGAGGAAGGTCTCTGGTTTTGTTATGCTTCAAACTAAAACTTTTCAAATTTTGTAACGAAATTTGTTACGGGAAGAGGGGATTAGTCAAAAATGACCATTTTTAGCATTACGTAACATCCGAACGACCCCTTACAGAATAGAATTGGTGTCCAAAACCATAGAATGTAAAAGATTCAATTTATTAAGCTCTTGATAATTTTAACTTGCTAAAATATATCACAATAAAATATATCATATATCATATGCTTAAAATATAATCACTTTTATAGCCTTAATGCTTATTATTATTACTTCCGCAGAGAGCTTTATAAAGGCAAGTGCGAACAAAACAACAAAACTTTTCAACACAGCCTTTCATGATATAACTTCACTCGGCCAACCAATCTATCATAAAATGTATAATTGCGTGCTTTCAATAGCTTACATAAGCTACAAAAGAACATTAACCTGAATATTGCACATAATAAATCCTCAAATCAGCCCTATTTAGAAAACACCAAGCTGAAACTTCTTATCCATCTATGAAAACCTATTAGTAAAACGTGTTGTCCAGGAAAAAAGTAATCAACTTCCCTTTTCTTCTCGTATAACTTCCTTTACAAATGAAAATTGAAAAGAGGATTTAGGATAATGTGGTATTGAATGGTCAATGAATGGACATAGAAAAACTTTAATAGACTACACACAAGCATGGTAGCATATCAAATGGACCACATCATCTAAATATTGTTGTTAAGAATAATAAAAGTAAGTAGAGCATTCCCTATGGCAAAGCTTATTCATGCTGACTAAAATTTCCATACTGATTGAGGAATAAAAAGTTTCTACTTAATACAAAAAAGGAAGTTTGTATAGCATAGTTTTCCTTAAATGAGAAATGAATTAATTTTGCATGAGATTTTTCAATTTTATGATGTAGCATGTCGAGCAGAAAATTGTTACTGTGGACACAATAACTGACCTGTATGAAGATATGAAAGCTTTCAACTTCAGAGATGAATTATTATTTATCTGAGAGAATATGTATGATAACTATAAACTTTGTCTTTAGTGCATTTTATTGGAACAGTAGAACAGGTTGTCCTTAAAAATGAAATATTTAGGATTCAAAAAATTCGACTCACGTAGACTTGGCGTAGATAAAATGCTAAGCCCTTTCAGATTTTTTGGACTAAGTCTAGGTCTAGGTCTCGATATACTTAGAACTAAGTAGCTGCCATATGTCGAAAATACTCAGAATCTTGCTGATGACCGGCTAGATACTCAAACAAATTGTATTGATCTAGATCGTACCCATGAACATCTAGGCCAGTGGTTCTCAAACTGTGTGCCGCGGTACACTAGTGTGCCGTAGAACACGCTCAGATGTGCCACGAAATTATTTTAAAAATGCTAAAAATATGTGTTTTTTTAGAAAATTATAATTTTTTACTGAAAAACCTCAACTAGTATTTTGGACTATGGGGTAGACCGAGAAACCCAGCCCATAAGTGTATGGGTGTCAAAATATTTACATACCAGTCTTATGTTAGGTTTTTGAGTTTAATTTTGTCTTGACCAGTAATACAGCCAGCTTAACAGACTACATACATATAGACATCCTGAAAAATTACAGCTAAAATCACTTTCTTATGAATACATGTGCTAAAAAGGTACTCTGTGGCTTTCATCTTCTTCTACATTCAATAGTTTGTCATATAAAAATAAAAAACTATATTATGCATTAAAATTTAACCATCCAACTGGACAGCTTTTAGCTAAAAAGCCACAGATTATCTCCTGTTGTTGATACTTTATTACAAAATTTACTGACGCACTTTAATCGACATCTCTGTAAAGAGATTTTCAACTGACGTAATACAAAAGAGTGAGTAAATCAAACAAGATCTGAAAAGGTTGCTCATAAAGCTATAATAATATTACGCTTCTAGATATCTGTAGTCCTCTCTTCCGTTAAATAAACTGGAGTATTCGAATTATGATCTTTTTGAGAGATTTTTTACTTAAGGCTTATGTCTCACTTCATCCCTCCATCCTCACACAAGATAAATTTTATGATATGGCTTGCCTTATTGTTTATGAGAAACAATAGAGAATTTTCGAGCTTTCTTTTTTTGTGAAAAGTTGTCATGACCTAAAACACATTGCTTGTGATAGGTTATCTATCTATAAATGCTTAAGCTTTATTCGTAACAACAATTCACACGATGAACTTGAAAGGTCTTTTTATGAGATGAAAATTTACAAGATTATAAAATTTTCTGCTGAAGCTTTTAACACCAACGATTGCTATTTTTGACTCTGATCTGTTATGAATGAAAAATCATACACCCTTGAAATAAACACTGAACAAGTTATTGCGTACTATTAATTTACACTTTGCCTTATTACTACAAATTACAGTCTACTTTGTTTCTCTAACGTACTCTCATTTGCTTGTGTTTACGATAAATTGTAGGAGTTTTGCTGAGATACTGCTAACAGATTTTTCACGTTGATTGTCCATTAACATAAACCATTTTCAACAATATGGACTCTAATTTTTAACTTCATCAACGAAGGTTTGCATCAACCATGCTTCATTCACAATATAAAATTCAACGTGGGTGAAATGTGCGTACAGCATCATTTATGATGATTTATTTCATTTTGAGGTTTTGATATCCTGACGTCATGAATGAGTTTCACCTGGACTATAGATTGTGTACTTAAGCAGAGCTTTTGATATCGCTTCATAATTAAATCAATAGTTGCCCAGACACATCTGGAAATAAAAATAAAATTCAGAACGGATTCATTTATGATAAAAATGATATTTTTGGCTGGAAATTATGGGCGACTGTGGTTTTATTTTTAGTAGGATCGATTGAAAAAATAATAATTTGTATTGCCACAGTTTTTTGGCGGAAAATCACTTGGTGGATCATGTTGCTAGACAGGGGTGTATACAGGGGGAGTTTTTGGGGTCAAACCCCCCCCCCCCCCCTCTTCTGAAAAAAATTCTTCATTTTGCTAGGGGTTTTCACTGAAAATGAACCAAATTAAATTGACTGCTTTAAAATTAATATTCAATCTCTTATGTTTTTATGTTTTAGAAAAAATGAGATTTTTAACAATTTTAATGAATTAAAAGCTAAAAAATGAAACAGAATTTGTTTCCCTTTTGCATTATTGTCACGCAAATAAAAAACTTTTGCAATTTAAAAAAGAATTGAGCATAAAAAGAAACTAAGAGAGCCGTCATCATCTTCAATTTTTTATTTTGCTTTCGTATTAAGGATGCAGACAAGAAAGCAAAAAAAAGTTATAAAAATTTCCTTTCCCTCTTAAGAAACACTATGATAGAAACTTTGTGCTGAAACATTTTATTGAAATTTGCAACTCAAATTAAAGAATATTTAATTTCACATTTAAGTGACAATTTAAAGTTATAAATATAAAATTTCTTCTTAAAAGATTTTAAACTGTCAGACTGATGATTCTAAGATGCTTCGAGTGGCGGGGGCATTCAAGTTTCATAAATCTTTTAAATATATAGAATTAAACGTTATGTTATAAATATAAGCTACTGTCTACACACTGTCTCTGTGTCAATCCATCTGAAGTTTAACTAGAACTTTCCGTTCAAATGTAGTCTCTTAAGCATGGGCGTTCCCAAGAAGGGGGGAGGTCTGAAGGGGTCTGGACTATTCTTTAAAAAAGTTTCTGAAATATAATTTCTTTCTTAAATTTTTTTTTTGAAGAGTTTCCAAAGCTCTAATTTACAAATATTCATTTACGTGCTGTGCAACTAACAACAAGTACAAAACCGAAGAATAAGAAAGAAAAATTTTTTTGGACCCCTATGCTAGGTACGCTTATGCTTTTAAGCAATATTGGCCTTAAAATTCATCAATCTGGATAATCAATCTCTATAAGAAAATTTAATCAATATTTAAACCACAGTAAAAAAATTAACCACTGATTTTTGCCTATTACATATTATTAATGTTTGCATCAAATATTGAGACCTAAAATATTCAATGTGGTTGTAACTCTGATAGCATAAAAGTGACATCAGAAAAAATATCGCTTAAAAATAATCAATTCGAAAGCAATTTTCTCCTCCACCATCGCCTTCATTCTCAAAACATTGTGAATGGAATAAGCCAGGGGCGTAGAAGGACAATTTTTAAATAAGGTATTTTTTAAGATGGTTTGAAGATTTATTTTATAAACCCTAGCAACTTGAAGAAAACTTTCTGTCGAGTGGGATTTCCATTCTTTTCTGTTCCTGACTACGTACCTGTCACAAAGCACAATAAAAAGATATTTAGGCTCGTTCACACACAAATTTTTCATAACTAAATGATTTTGCTTTTCTGTAAATTTTCACGTACATCGCAGAGTGTGGCTGTAAATTCTTTTTCGAGTGTATGGAAAATGCTGATAAATTCATGTGAATGGGAAAATCACGTGTTGATAACAATCGCACTTATTTCCTTTTTTGTGAGCATGAAATTTCATATGTGTCATAAATGGTCTTGTTTTCATGAGAAATTTCCATTTCACTCGTACCAGCTCATTGGAATAATTTTCAGCTAAAAATTGAGAGATATGGAATTTTTGTATCATACAAAATCATGCATTTGAATATAATCTATGCTTTATATGTAATTGTTTCTTTTGTATACTTCCTCAAGCGGTACAGAGAGACAAAAGCAGACATTCATATAGCTTTTTATCCCAGGGGTAATTATCTACAGTTAATCTACCTGTATCATTGCAAGTTGATATGAAAAAACCTGTAAGTATTGTGAAGAATGGTGAACATGTAATTTTCAATCTCCTAAATTTAGATTGATTGAGTTGTTTTCGTGGAAAATGTATGAATATTTAAAACAATTTTTCCCTACAGTATGCTGCTTGCTACACGCAAATAGAGATTAATATTTATTAGTTGTCGAAAGTTCGTTTGAAAATATAGATATATAGAATGTCAAAGACATCATCAAATACTCTCCAAGAATTGGTAAACTTTTAAACCTTAGTCTCTAGTACAATCACAAAATATTCACAATCGAAACACGCTAAAGCATTAAGTTTAAAAAATATATTTAAGCTCATGTTAATTTAACAATGAAGATATTAAGTAAAACTTTTAATTTTGATTATTTTCGCAACGAACAAAAATGGTATTTTAGTGTGTAATTTAGAAAATGAAAAGAATACGGAATTAACTTTTTATGCGAAGAGAAAACGAAGCAAAAAGGTATGAATGTAAAAGCAATGAAGTTAAATTGAAAAATAACTCAAACAATTTTCGTTCATGAAAATGGGTTTTGTTGCAGTAGATAATGATCATGTTGAGGATTCTATCTAAGGATGAAAACTAATTACCGATGAAAATTAAAATTAATTTTATAGGTTTTTGATTAAATGAGTGTTACATGATAATCAGGATGATAATGTTAAGCATTATGTGAGCTTCAATAATATAGATAATCAATTGATTATTTGTTGTTATTCTATCGAATACGTGAGTGACATGAATTTTAACATTTTGAATGTTCGGAACCTCTAGCACAGGGACATAGCCAGGGGGCCACAGGGGGCCCGAGCCCTCAGTCCAGAAATCAAAAATTCTGGCTACCCCACTGCTCTAGCAGCAAGTTTTTCAATTTCCATGAATTATTTTATAATTCACTAGTTTTTTCTATTCTAAATTCAACATTCATAAATAAAAAAGAACTGATTGCTGTTGAGAATGAAATCTCAACCCACATTGCAGCAACTACATAATTCAGTTAGCTTTTCATCAAATAAAATGCAAATCAGCACAATCCTATAATGAAGAATTTTGCTATGAAAAAGATCAGGCTTACAAACTCAACGGTATACTGCCAATTTGTTTGACAAGTACTGACAAATTCATCAAAATACTGTCATGTAAAAAAATACTGTTTCTGATACTGAAGCTTCTAAGCCTAGAATTAAGAAAAATTCTCGTAGCTTCACACCCACTCAAAATTATCTATGAATGAAGAAAAGTCTTTAATTATACATGCTTGATATTTCAATAAATTTTCTTGTTCGACATGAAATTAAATATTTTAAAGACACATGCACAGAACAAATACAAAATGAAAGGCATGAGAATTAAATTATTGTTCTTATGTGAAACCGAAATCACATATTCAATGCAAATTTTTAATATGCTTTGAAATTTGTGCCTGCTTTTCATTTGATTCTGCAAAAAAGCATTTTCGTATAAATAATTCTTGTGTCAAGCTCAAGGGATGTGTTGTGAATATTTTAAGTTCCCATTTAACTAACTGTATTGTTCTGTTTGGATTTGTTTTGTCTAGGGTGACGAATGAAAATTAATTTTAGGTCATTTAAAGCATTCAATTTTTCTTATGATCTATTTTGAACAATAATAAGTTGGTTTGAAACTGTGTGGCATTAAATAATAAGTTATCAGATCCTGGGTTAGTTATACAGCTCAGTCATTGACTGGTCAATTTGCTGTCTGATCTAGGTGAAAAAGATCTGGTTCCAGGTCGGATTTCATGAAATCCCAATTTTTCACCTTTTCTACATCGTGTGTCATTCTTATAAAAAAATTCAATATCCAGTCACGTTAATGATTACGAGAGCTTGTTGAGACTGAGAAATCAAGAAAGCTAAATTTAAACTGAATCTTGCTTATGTACTAAATCTGAAAATCCTAAATGAATCCTATTAGACTGCAATTCTTCAGACATTCAACATAAAATATCTAACTTGTCAACCAAATGCACATTTTGCTCCTGCAAATAATATGAAAAATTCATAAAAAAAATAAATTCTTTTGTGTGGCATAAAATTCTAGTTTAAATTAAATTATGAATGTTTCAGAAAACTCAGCAAATAAATTTTGCTTTTGCAAATATTTATTTCTGTGATGACACTTGCAAATTGAATGATTTCTTGTTTTTCACTGTTTTTTCATCAAAAATTGTTGGGCTGCTAACAAATTATATTTAAAAAAATCTCTGTTATTTCTAATTGATTGATTGTCTCAATAGCCATTGACAGAATGCCAATGTTCGCAAATGGCACGACAAATTCATCCACGAGCTTTTCGCAAAATCTCTTTATTTCCATTCCAAAACACGAATGAGAAGCTTTTTTTATTGACTGCTGTGGGATTAGAATAAAAATGTATATTTTGCCCCATTTGTTGAGTAAAATGAGGAGAAACGAAGGAAAGGAAATAATTTTGTAAGATGTTGGTAACTGCTTAGCAGACGCGTAGCCAGGGGGGATTTGAGGTAAAAATCACCAAAAAAATTCCCCTTGAAATATTTCTTGCTACGCCCCTGCTGCTTAACATATAAAATGTATTGAAATCAAACCGAGTGAATTAATGAATCCAGTAAAATTATTTTTTCCTTTTGTAAATTACGTAAGCTTCTTTTACGTACTGAGAACATCATCTATTTATGCTTCATGAGAGTTCCCACTGTGAAGTACTAACCAAATGTTTTTCGTACTTTTGATGAAGAGAACTAAGTGTAATTGAGGAGAAGATTATTTTTTCCTATTCATGAAGAAGATGAAGGAGTTATTTTAATCATTAAAACTGAATGTCTAGACAAACTTGTGAAACATGCCAACACTTTAAATAAAAAATGTCTGAATTTAGCAAGCATTTTATTGTACTGACGGGTACTGACTTTAAAGTGACGAAGAAATACAGCTATGAATGAACTTTGTTGCTATTTTACAAAACGACATTCTTTTTTGCTGTAAATGAGAATAAGTTCCAAAAGAAAATGCAATAGTTTCCGTTTTTAACAGTTTATTCAGAAAATTTTTATTTTACACTGCGATTTTTACCTCTTTCTTTTTATATAATGATTCCTTAACTGGCTCCAATTTAAAATCAATAAGTGATCATTCGTAAATTATGTGACGCAAAGAAACTACTCTTTTGAACCCCTCTCCATTGTCACAAATTTTCCATAGAAACAATTTCTTGTGTTTGAACAGTCATAAATTCTTCAAATACCTCCCACCTCCTCCTAAAGCATGAAATAATTTGTGAACGACCCCAAATAATATTTTTAGCATATCAAAAGATAGTTTTCCGTCGACAGTCGAAAGGGTTAAGGTTGACTCCGTCCTGAGTTCTGAATATGTCATACATGTACATCTCATCTTGTACACTACCTTTTTGCAGTACCAAATGTCTTATTGTTCTTACTGTTCCAAGATCTAATTTAAAACATTTCTAAAATGCACATGAGAATGTTTTACTTAATACAAAAATTTCAAACGACATTTTCTATTAACAAAACTGTCTAGACTTTTGAGTAGTTATAAACTTTAGATGAATAAACTATTTTAACTTTTAGTAGATTTTGAATGTTGATTCGCATATAACGCAAAGTTTTAGACAACCAATTGTTTTGTATTTGAATGAATAAACTACAAGTTAGAGAATCTGAAAAAAAATTTGAAGAAAATTAATTTTTCAAAATAAATTAAGGGGGTCCGGACCCCCCTGGCTACGTTCAATACTTTAACAATGTTATTTTTTTTAATTCAAATTTTTTGAAATATCGAGGAATCAAATTCCGAATTTAAAGCAACCAAAAAACTTATATATTTTAACTTCAAATACGTGACTAAAAAATATATACAATAAATTTAAATATTAACCAGAGCACATTTAATTCATACTGGCAACACCATGATTATTCCCGAATTTTATTTAATCTCGAAAAACATTTACTCCAATATCAGATTGATAGCAAATGAAGTGTATAAAGTCAGGAATAGAAGCGAGGAAATACTTTAATTGAAAGCAGTAAAGGCATTTTTCTTATATCTTTCATTTCTAACTTTCAATATTAAGTGTTACGTTGAGTTATTACATCCATTAATATAAAATTCAGAGAGCATATTTTATTCCCTTTTATTCCCAAAAATATCTAATAACCGTTTCAGCATGCTCGCTTTATTATCAGCATTTCATTGCTATATTCTTCTGACCTATTTCTTCAGCTATCCAACATCAAAACCCATAATTTACAATTTTAGTCACATTTCATGTTCTCTGTGGTTCTTTTCAGAATAAATAGAATGAGTGAATATAAAAAGGAAAGGAAATTATGGAAATAGTGACAGGCAAATGCCAAGATGAAAATGATAACAAAAGATCGTAAGTTTTTATTTCTCTATAAATCATTTCCTCACAATGACTCTTTAATCTTTTTATCTGAGCATTATAACTCAAACTGAATGAAGTGCTACTGCTTGAATCTATTTAAAAACGATAGACTTTCCAGAATGTTTTAATGTTGAATGCTGAATGTTTTTAACGAAATGCTTTTATTTCTGGAAATTTTAACACTCAACAATCGGGAAAATGAGAGTGAAACCTTAAAATGAGAGCTTCAATTTCATATTCTTATTTCATTGATGATAATTAATTATACGAGGACCTCATTACCGAAAGCATTAATTTAAAATTATAATTTCATTATAAAAGATTATAGGATGTTCTTTTTGGGGGTGTTTAAAAATAAATTGGAGATAAAGAGGCCTTTAAGGCTTCCGGGAATTCTAAAAATGTAGGAAGTTATGATCGTTTTGATGTTACCGTATTTAAATTTTGTGTCGGAAGTAATTAAAATAATAAAATTTATGATTCTTGTTGACATTTTCAACATATTGTGTTCTTCTTTGGTCAACAGCTCTGAATTAATAATTTTATTATACCATTAATATTTGAATAGGCTATCCAGTGACTTTTGACAGAAAAGCTGAACATGTCTCGATTTCAACCTTTAAAAAATGGAACTTGCTGAAATTTATATAGTATTTATTTTTAAAAAAACGATAATAAGTGCGAAGGTGGACAGCCTATATTTGAATTTACAATATTGAAAAAGATTTTCTATTTAAATTGTAAAATTATTCAACTACTATTTTATTACATGATCAGTTTTGATGACAGCCGCACAGTGGGAAAATAACCAACCCTAATCAACAGATTCAGATTTTTTTGTTATTTCATGAATTTTAAAGGGCGATATGGAACCTCAAAAGATGTTTTAAACTGAATGTTCTGACATAATATTGAGGGAAGGAAGTACAAGATGTTTCCTTTATTTTGTCTCAATGCCATTGTCATCATCATTAGTTTAGAGCATATGTCGTCTCATCATTAACTGTAGCTATGAAAATATTTTTTACTCATTTTAAAATTGTTTTTTTTTTCTTGTAACAAAACAGAGGAAGTTGTATCTTTCTTCCGTTTGCAATGAAGCATCTTTAAGTCTGTGATCTTAGGATCTCAATTCAGCCATTATTTTTCTAGGTTTCATATTTTTCTTACCTTTTTTTGCGCACAGACATTGCTATTATTACATACGTGATGTATAATTTTTTATTTTGTCACATGCTGCTCTATATTTCCTGCCTCTCATAAAGTACACAATAATAAAGAAACTTTAATACTTTTTCATCGTTAAAGCATGAAAACTTTGTCTATAGAATGTAATTTTCTTCTTCATTCCTTAATCATCTTTTTTGCAAGCACTATAATTGCAAGAAAACTAGAGCAATTTGTGTCGCGAATAATTTTGCCTCCATTATTGCATATATTGTTGAAAATATATTTTCATTTTGCTCTTTTCATCGTCATTCTGGATATGTAAATCATTTGAAGCATAGCTTTTATGTGTGAGCAGTAAGCACTTCAGAAAAAATGTTACCTTTCATGAATGGTGTTTATAAAATGACTTTTAACTCATTTAATGTTTTGAAACATAGGAATGAGATGAAATGTATACAAGCACTCTTAGTATAGGCGTAGCTACATAAGGCGGATGATTCGATGGAAAATCACATCCTTCTTAAGTTGAAATGAGCAAAAAAATCCTTTAAATATGTTTTTCACTTAACTCTTTAAAAATTAAACTGTAAAATATTATGAACGAATTAAAATTAGCTCTAAATTGTTAAAGTTCTTAAAGAACGCAACATCACCACTAGCCCACTGTTCCCAATGATCTATTGTGCTTTATATTTGTAACAAATGCAACATCTGTAACCTTTTTGAGTCCTTACCTTTAAAGTTAACTGATGTAAAAATATTTAAGTCATCAGAAGGTTCAATGAACTTTTTTAGAAAGAAAATAAATCTTATTCGATCAAAGACATGTCATGTTCTGAGCTGTTGACCAAACCGAATTTAAAATTACAGACAAAGAACGAACTATAGAAAGTTTAGACAAATGGAAAAAAAATCTGAGGGGGTGCGGAATCACTTGACTACACTTGGAGAGTATTACAAAAATTCAATTTGATGATGGACGTCATTCGATAGAGCATGAAAAGAGGAGAATTCTTAGTACAACTTTATGTTATCAATGTTGAAAAATATCTGTAAATGTTTTCTCCATAATGTTCATAAATCATAATAATGTCAGGTTTAAAATGCAGATATTTTCTCAATATTTTCTATTTCTTCTTCGTTCATATTCATAATTATTATGCATACAATTGTATAAACGTGTGTTCAATGCCCATGGCAAATACACATGAAACAAAATAGAATATGAATATGAGGAGCAATATTCATATATGTATTGTTAGAAATATCAGTTAAATTCAAATCTTAAAATCAAATTTATATCTTATGGTTCAGTAAACAATTATCTTCGATAAATAAAATTTCAAAATTTTACTGTTATCAAAAAATCATTCTTATTTGCAGTTACCTATTTGCTCAGCTTAATACTTCAGTGCCTTCCTACACCTTTATTTAAAAAAAAATAAACTCATGTTACACGGAAAATTAATTTCATTCTATTCTTGAATTTCAATTTAAACTTTTCAAATATGTTTTGTAGATTTTGTTGAAGGATTATACTTCATAAATGCTGCATTTCAATTTCATCCAATTTAAATTTTATTTATGGTGAATTGAAATCTGATACTACAAATCAGTTTGGTCAACAGTTTCTTCGTCTGCATTGATTTATCTGTCAAATAAATTTTATGTACTTATATGCATAACTTAGTCTAGGTATAGCCGAAAAGCATTTAAAAATGTGAGTGTTCAAAAAATAATTTTGGAAATTTAAACAAAAATTTATTTTATCAGCTATGGAACAGACAACCAAAAAAGTTTAACAGACAGTAAGATAAAGTAAAAGCAGTTCTACCTTCTAAACTAACAACACAAATAAATTGTTTAAAAATGAAAGAATAACAGTGTTTTGTTTGCTAGGATTTTCTTATTTATCCAAGTGTGAAAGCTTTTTAAACAATGCATATCACATTTAATGGAAAGATGAAACCGAAAAGCTTATTGATCCGAGATGCATTGGAACTGATTAAAAATTTTGATGCATGTGATGAAATTTATAAATAAGTGCAAGAAATTTTAAAAAGTAAAGTGATTTTTCGTATTGTTCACTTCAATTTAAACATTAACAGGCGCGTAGCCGGGGAGGGGGGTTGATTTAGAGAACAAATACCCTCTCGACAAAAACTTCTTAAATTTGACTCCTCGAAAAATTTCTGACTACGCCCCTGTACTTCAATAATTTAGGGGGTCTAGAACTGTGTGGTTCATCATATAATTTTTTTTAATAAATATCCCTGCAAAATTGAGCTAACCTTGAAAAATCTCCAAGCTTTAATTCAATATATGAATCAAGATTATCGAAAAATAAATATAAAAAAGCCTACAAACATGACACAACCCATTTGCGTCATTAATTATTTCCACATAAATTGATCTTATGATTTAAGCTCCGACAAAACTTTTGCTTTCATATCGAGAAATTTGTCTTAAATCAATAGAGTATTTTAAGAATTTGTTCATATTCACTCGTTTTTAAGATAAGAAATGTACAAAATGTAGATTATGCTTTTACAGGGGCATACACACACATTTTTTAAAGGAGGTCTTAAAAGTTTATTTAGTAAGAAATATTTGACTTTTATTCTTCAAAAATTGCTTTTTGTTAGCAATTGATGAAAATTTTCTGTCGATATTTTTGGACCCCTTCTCCCTCTACCTCTACCCCTACCCCTAACGAGAAACCCACAGCTTTTTCGTAATATCCAAAAAAAAGCTTAATTGTGAAAAAACAATAAATTCTAATGATAACTACCTCAGCCATAATGCAATATGTTAGATTGCTCAAGAGAAAATTTTATGAATGAACCTGCAAATGAATAATGTTGCCATAGTGCCGTTTTATGTTGATCCATAAAAATTATTTCTTTCTTCTTTCTGTGTAGAAATAAATAAAGTCATTTGCCTTTTCTTATTGGCAAGATTTACACATGTCAAATAAGGTTAATAGCTTAAAATAAAATTTCTGTTGCTTCAACTGATTCTTATATTTTTCTGGATATTTTCTATACTGATGTGTGGCTTTATGTTAATAACAAAATATTTTTATTTACCTCATCAATTGTTATGCATACGAAAAATATTCATAGTTCAAGTTCATGTAAATATTTGCACACAAAACCTCAAAGAATTTTCCAAAGAGCAACAAAGTCAAAATTAATTTCTTAGTGCAACATTGATCTCATCATGTATTTCATGATCTTATGATGTATTTCGACAAATTAATCCCCAGCAGACGTACATGAGCATAAGTAAATTTTGTTATACACAATATTACATCTTTAATCGAGGTCAGTAATGATTATTGGAGATTAGAGAACTTATTTCAAAGTTGAATGTTCTTAGATTATTTGAGATATTGTTGGCATGATGGACGTTCATATCTCAACTGAATTTGTTTAGGGATTAGTCGAAACTATGTGATCAACCCACCAACCTTTCATCAGCCCCATCCTTCCTGATTGAATTCCTTTCATGCACCCTAAATTCAAGGTTTTAGACGCCAAACAAAGAGACGATACAATTTTTCGAATTCAATACGAACATATTGGAACATAAATGTAAGGAGCAGTTTATAAATGACGTGACGCAAAAAACGAGATTTTTAGATCCCCTCCCCTCTTCTGCCACAAGTTTTAATGCAAAGCTTTTTCTTTTGTATGGAAGTATCACCAGGGGCGTATACAGGAAGGAGTTTTCGGAGTCAAACCATCCCACCCCCCATTTCAAAAAACCAGTACTAATTTAAAACAAAAAGGAAGAGATAAAAAGGTCATGATTTGAAAAAACCATCCCAAAACATATTGGATATGCCCCTGAGTGTCACAAAGTATCAGATCCCTCCCTCCCTAAAAAATTGTACGTCATCAATGAACGACCCCTTACGATTTCTTGGAAAATCCTATCAAAATAATCTAAATGTAAATTTATGGACATTTCAATTTACATTGCAATTGACTAATATGAATATCTGGCCCCATCTGGTTAATTTTTATTAAAAATTCTACGAAATGTTGAAAGGAATTTTGATTGCTACAAATAAAGGTCACTAGAAATAAATAATATACGTATTTGTGTCATTTCAGAAAGTCATGAACTGCAACATCGTACATCATAAAATTCATTTAAAATATTTTTCTATATAAATAATAAACGTCCACAACATGTATACATCTAGGAATTCTCACCACATAAACGGTGATGAATTACTCCCTCTTGTTACAACAATAGTTTATTATTTTATTAAGCCATTGTATGACGTTCAAGGATATATTAAATTAATATTTTTTATTATATTATGAAACATTTCACGTTCATCTGCTTAATGCGATGATTCGTTAATTTTTCAACCACAATTCAGCCTGTTTTGTTCATATTTTATGTCTGCACATAAACAAAAGCATAATTTATTATATTAAATCAGAGTTGTGTCATGCAGTTTTGAAATTGTTTTAAATCCATCTGTCAGAAGGTTCTAGAATCTTCTGCAAAATGAAATATAATTGTTTGACATGAATATTTTGGTATGCGATACTTTTCTGGCTTCTCAATATTAGTAGCAAAGGATGTCTAAAAATGCTGCTATATTTCTTCAAACTTTGATATCGTTCACTTACTACGTTACGCAAAAAAACGAAATTTTAGAATCCCCCCCCCCTACCCCCTTGTAATTTTTGAAGAAAAAATTGTTTTCCCCCAGACCCCCTTAAAAAGCAAACGTAATAAGTGAACAACCCCTTTGATCCAAGAGGTTTTTGATGTAAAAAGCTAGTAAAAAAGTATTTAATGTTTGCAAAATATATGGGGGGTCCTAGTAATTGAAAACTCTATCTCAGTCAGTCAAGAGTACCAAAGCTTATTATTTAAAAAATCTAAGAATTTGTAAAATGCTTTATTTTACTGCCAATTTATGGAATTGAACAGCTAATTTTACAACACTGATTTCAGTGATACAAAGCTTGTATCATTCCTCATTTTCAGATGCCATAAAAAGCTTGTAAGCTTATCTACCGTCAGTTGAAGTAAAAAAAAGGATATAAAATGATTTTTTTGAACACATCTGCTTCCAAAAATCTAGCGAAAAAGTGAAGAAGAATTAAGTAGGTATATGGAAAAAATGTTAAAGATTACAGCTTAATATTGCTGCTTTATTGCTTTGATAAAAAATATTTTCTCAAGACTTTCATGTCTTAATAAAAGAGCTTACGGTAGTAATCGCTCATCTGTTGATATTCGAATCATTTTGTGGAGAAAATAACAGCCTAAATCTTATGAAAAACTTATGCAATAAAAAATATTCGGCTTGAAATCGTTTGTAATGTCACGTCGATATGCAGTAAATCAATCAATTGTACGTGCAAAATGTTACAATAAAGTTCTAAGAAGGTATAAATTGTGCTTTATTTTTGTATATGTGAAAGAAAATCATTTTTATTTTACGCATTTTTGTGGTGAGGATGTATATTTTTTAGTGTATAGCCCATTAGGAACCATTCATAAATAACATCCAATGTTTAAGGCAGTGGTGTCCAACCTTTTTTGAGGCACGGCACACCTTGAGGTTAAACCATGACCAAAACCCCACGCACCATACGGTTCGTGGGATTTCCTAATTTTTTTCGCGGCACACAGGTTGGACATCACTGGTTTAGGGGGTCTGACGCTGTTTCTAAAAATCTCATTTCTCACGTGACGTCATTTATGAATGGCACATAAAAGCTTTATCCTCCCACTGAAAAATTCATATTCAATTCACATTTTCAGAGTACAGTAAGAAAATTCTTTTAAGATTCACTGAACTATAAAATTAAATGTTATATGTACTTTGTATTTCAATTTATACCTCTTAAATTAGAAAGGCATTGACATACATATTTATAATTACATAAAATTTTTCAAAGCTGATCAAATTGGAGCATGAGTAATGAATCGTTCGGATTTTACTTAACGCTTAGGAAGGAATCAAAGTTTGATTACGCTTCATATTAAAATTTTCCAATTTTCTCACAAAATTTGTTACGGGGAGGCGGAGGGGTCAAAAATGGCCATTTTTGGCGTTATGTAATATCCGACTTTGAAACTCAGTATAAATGGAAACCATTAGAAAAACGAATGGTTTCTTCATAATAACTACACCTAATTAACTAAGAATCAAACAAAACCTTAATCTACTTGAAAAAAGTGTTCGAAAAATCCGAACCCCTCTCTGGGTATGCCCAAATATATTTTCTTATTAAGGGGTCGTTCGCAAATTACGTCACGCAAAAAACGACTTTTCCCTTGTCACAAATTTTCTAAAGAAAGAAAAATTTTGTATTTGGACTGTCAAAAATAACTCCCCCCCCCTAAAGCGTGACGTAATTTGCGAATGACCCCTAAGGCTGCTTAATTTTACTTAAATTAAATCCTGAAATCTTTCAATTTGCTAGAATTTTTTAGAAAAAAATCCAAAAAACATCAAATTTCAAGGCTGTAACGGTTCATACAAAAGCTTTCAAAACCCTCTCCAAATAAAAATTTCAGACTATGCCCCTGGCATGATGAAATGTGTGTCATCTTCTAGCTTTTAACCATCAAAATCTTTGACATAAATTAACAACAAGAATTTAAATAAGATAAAGACTTTTTTCCTCATCCTCTAATTTCCTCTTAAATTCATTAAAAAATTCTTTCTTCTCTTTGTCGTCAAAAGTAAGCCCCGAAATTTTATTCATTTTCAAATGAAATATATCTTTTGACATTTACTTTCCTTTCTCTTCTCTTTTGAGACGAGTGTGTTTAATTTCTGACATGAAAGTTTCAAATGAAAAACGAAAGGAGCTCGTGTGAATTTTTTATAATTTTGATTACTGAATGATTTTACAGGGGGATCCTCAATTCGCATCATATAAATCAAGATTTCGTTTGAATATTTTCAAATATATTTTTGAATTTGTTTGAGTTTTCTACAGCTTGTTTAGAAGAAGCGAAGTGAAAATTCTACGTGCTATGGTAATTGAGACGGAAATTGAAGAAAGAAATGTTTTCATTAAGTCAAGCATCAAAATTAGATGTCAAAAATCGTGCTTGTTTTAATTCCAGCAAGTGAATTTAATTACAGTTATGTCACTAATGGCACATTACTAATTACTAAAGATGAGAACTTATAGAAATTTTAAAATAAGACAGTAAAAAATTTCAGCCTTCCTCCTGATTCTCAAAATTTTCATCTTCATGAACAGCAAGCACATTGCCATGATAATATTAAGGTCATTATTCATTTCTAATGGTAAATGTTAAGATATTTATGAAGCAGGAACTTAAAGAAATATTTTCGTTTTATTAAGCATAGACATCCTTATTCAAATTTATTTTTCTACAGCTTGACTACTCATGAATGAGAATGAAATGATTTTAATAGGACTTAGTAGATGAGATGCTTCCTTGGTAAATCTATTGTTCTCATTTTCAATGTCGAAATTTAAATAAAGCTTTATTTCCGATGAGATGTTTCAGTCGAACGACCCCTAAGTTTGGATATTACGTCCATTTGACCATTTTTGAAAATGATAGATCTAAATGCGTACCACATTTGCTACGATTTGGAAGACAAATCCAGCCCCCTTGGCGTAAAGTCCTTCAATTTTGGGTTTTTTAAGAAAAAAATTCAAAGATTGAAAGCATTTTTTTGATACCAAATTTTTCATAATTGTATGCAGTTTATGGCCCCATTAACCCTCCCTAAGCGTTATGTATTATCCAAACGACCCTTTAATAATCTTGTATTTTAAATGGAAGTCAGTTTTTAATAATAATGCCTTACTTACTTATAATTTATTTTTGAAATTTTTAATTTTTTTAAATAAATGCTTTAGTGAGCTTGCTTACAGTTTATTTAATCTCTAAAAGGCCAATAAAAATCAAAGTCACGAAAATGTTTTCTTTTTGGCAATATAAAATGAAAGCTTCACCTTTCACCCAAACAAATTATATATATTTATGAATACTCGTAAATTATAGTGATGATGGATGCTTCTCTCAACTGGCTTGATTCTTATTCTACGAAATTAATCTAAATTTTCACAAGCGAAAGCTTCGTGGCTCTAATGTGGCTTACGGCTAATTCTTTTAAACCTTAAAATGCTTGCTTTGATTAAAAGGTATTTACGTATAGACGGAGCTTTAATGGCTTTTTATGCCTCAAATTATAAAATGATTTAAGCTTTCTGCTGCTATCTGCTGTGTCTGAATCAGAAACACTTGGAAAGATAGATAAGAACTGTTTTCTAAACAGAAAAAGGTCCAATTCCTATGCTTACAATATAAAAGCCTAAAAATCTCAAATTATAAGGGGTCGTTCACTTATTACAGTCGTTTTTTAGGGGGGAGGGGGGTCTGAGATTTCGTAACAGGTCAAACAAAGAAAAAAAAATTTTCTTGGAAAATTTGTAACCAAAGAGGGAGGGGAGGTCTAAAATTTCGTTTTTTTGCGTAACATAATAAGTGGTGAACCTGATATGTTCTGCTTATCTTTCTGTGATTTACTTAACTTTATAAAAATACTAAAAGGATCATTTAAAACAGGGGCGTATCCAGGTTTTTTTTATGAAGAGGGGTTCTGTGAATCATGACCTTTTCTTCAATTTTTCAAAGGGAGCAGAAATTTTTTTGAATTTTTTTCCTCAAAACCCCTAGGGGCCGTTCACTTATTACGTAACGCAAAAAAACGACTTTTCAGACCCCCATCCCCCCTTTGTCACAAAATGTTCATAAAGAAAAATTTTCTTTGTTCGAAAATCTCAGACCCCACTCCCCCTAAAAGCGTTACGTAGAAAGTTAACGGCCCCCAAGCAAATTGAATATTTTTTTGGCGAGGAGGTGGGATTTGTCCCTGAATCCCCCCTGGCTACGCGCCTGTATCTTAGTAAAGTCTAAGAATCTAATTTTTTAATAAATTTTATTTTCACCAAATATTTTTCCAAGATGCTAGGGATCGTTCGCAAATTACGTCACGCTTTAGGGGGGAGGGAGGTAGTAGAATTTGTGAAATATTTCAAAAATACAAAATATTTCATTCTTTGGAAAATTTGTGACAGGAGGGGGGGGGGGTCGAAAAGTCGTTTTTTTGCGTGACGTAATTTGCGAACGACCCCTTATGTTGAGCATTATGCTTTAAGACAGTGTTACTAAACACAAAGTGTTACAATAGAAAACCTGAGAAAATTTAGTGAAAAACCGAGGATTCTTATTCTAAAATGCATAAATTAATGAAAATATCTTTTCTGATTCTCATTCCAAAAAATTTAAAGAAAGTCCTCGTGTTATAGATCGAGGGACTTCAGCGCATTTTTGTGTTAGCGATCAGTATTTGATTAGCAAAGTACTGCGTATTAAATAAGTCAATCATGAATATTTTGTGACTTAAATAAATTCGACGGCTCGATAACGGTTTTTTGGCATTCAAATTTTCTAACGGTCAAAATATATTTGAAAATTTCCCGCGTAAATGCACTTGAAAATCATTAATTATAGTATAAGTAACAATTTGCACTGTGAATTTTCATATTTTAAACTGGTTTGTCATTTAACGGTTTTTTGAAATTCAAATTTTCTAACGGTCAAAATATATTTGAAATTATCCCACTTGAAGTTGGCTCTATTGTATTGAAAACAAAAAATCATTAATTATAGTATTTAGCATTGGTTTTGAGATTTTTAAATGTCCGGGGGGCCAATAACTCGATGGCACGGAGCTAATGCAAAAAACTAGAGCTCTCTACGATGTCTGGGTAAAAAGTTTTTAACGTCAGCCGAACGACCGAACAAAGTGCATTATTAAGCTACCTTTTTGAAACAAGTTTCAAAAATGCGCTAAAAAGTGGGATTAAGGAAAATTCCTAAAAATTACACCCTCCATTTTTTTCATAACAAAATTTTTAAAATTCTTCCGTCGAAGAATGTTTGGATACGCCCTCCTACTACATTAAATTAATTCTGTAGGAACTGTGGGATTTATTTTAATAAATATGAATGTTCTCGAAAATAATGACGAAAATGTTATTCTTAGGTACTAACGCTACGTTACACAGAAAGTCAATTTAATTAATCAAGTATTTTCACAAATAACAATTCAGTTGAATTAAATTAAGTGCATTAAATAACTTTGAGAGCTTTATAGAAATATTATATTATTAATGCACATATCAGACTTTGCTCCAATTTTGTATTCAAGTGTAAATTGTGTAATTACTGCTAATTTGCATGATAATCAAAAGCTTTTAATTACATTGTATTATTAAAAGCGATTTTAATTCATTTTGATAATTTCAATTCAAAATTCTGCTGCCTTTTTGCGTGGGTTTACATCTGTTCCTTCTCACATTTGTTTTGACAACTTCATCATGAACATATATCTGAATTTCAAAGGCTACACAAATGTTTTGTAACTATACAAATGAGAATTTTCATTAATGACCTCTGAGCAATTTTATTTTCAATGGTTTACGTCAACTTCTCATAAATGCTGCCGTTTCTGTCGACGATAAAGTTTTATATTGGTACATTCAGTATTGCTTTGAAAAGATTAATTTCGCTTTGACTACTTGTTAGGGTGAACATCTACTTTTTAGCGCATTTTTGAAACTTGTTTTAAAAAGGTAGCTTAATAATGCACTTTGTCTGGTCGGTCGGTCGGTCGGTCGGAGCACATTAAAAACTTTTTATCTAGACATCGTAGAGAGCTCTAGTTTTTTGCATTAGCTCCGTGCCATCGAGTTATTGGCCCCCCGGACAGTTAAAAATCTCAAAACCAACGCTAAATACTATAATTAATGATTTTTTGTTTTTATTACGGTGTAACCTGTCAAAATTTTATTATACCTCTATAATTTCACCATTACCTCTATAATTTCACCATTACCTCTATAATTTCAAATTTTTTTTAGCCGTTAGAAAGTCAAGTGCATTTACGCGGGAAATTTTCAAATATATTTTGACCGTTAGAAAATTTGAATTTTAAAAAACCGTTAAATAACAAACCATTTTAATATATGAAAATTCTCCGCAAAATTGTTAATTATACTATAATTAATGATTTGTAAGCGTAATAAAAACGCGGGAAATTTTCAAATATAGTTTGGCAGTTAAAATTTGAATTCCAAAAAACCGTTAAATGACAAACCATTTTAAAATATGAAAATTCACCGTGCAAATTGTTAATTATACTATAATTAATGATTTTCAAGTGCATTTACGCGGGAAATTTTCAAATATATTTTGACCGTTAGAAAATTTGAATGCCAAAAAACCGTTATCGAACCGTCGAATTTATTTAAGTCACAAAATATTCATGATTGACTTATTTAATATGCAGTACTTTGCTAATCAAATACTGATCGCTAACACAAAAATGCGCTGAAGTCCCTCGATCTATAACACGAGGACTTTCTTTAAATTTTTTTATAAAAATACAGAATAGAAACGAAAAATTTCGTGAAAAAGAACACAGGACCTGAAACTAGGCTCAGAAACCCAAAACAGAAAATTGTAACTAATTACAATTTAATTAATTAATTAAAATTTTGTTTGAGTGTTTGAGCTTTGACCTGAAGTTGGTTGCTCAGGGTACCCTAGTATACACTAGGGTTACCCTAGACTATACCCCAAGGGTAACCGAGCAGCCGGCCCCTGAAATGCAATTTTCAAATTTATATAGAACAGTGTTGAAAAATACAGGACTGTCCGTTGATAAATCACACAGATGATCACCCTAGCACTTATGAAACTGAATAGTTCATTTTGGTTTTTAGCGCATTTTCCAAACTCAGTTTGAAAGGCGTTATTATCCGAACTTTGTCCGTTATTCCATCTGTTCTAGCAACATGTCTCGCAAAATGCTTGAAATTTGGTACTCTAGTAGCTTTCATATCTAGGACCAGTTCGAAGAAAGGATTTTGGAACTAGTTACATTTTCCCCGACTTATAGCCATTGAAAGTGACTGCTGAACATGCTTTTCATACAAATTTGACTTTTTTGTAGGCTGACCATCTGCTTGGTTTTTCAGAGGACAGTCCTCTATTTTTTTTTTCATTTTTCAAAAATTAAAAAGATTTGTACCCGAGCGGCATTTTGTGGCGATGGCAGCTATGTGACCGCCGCCAGACTGCCTTGCCATGTACAAAGCAGTCACAAGGCACTGCCGTGAACTACATCGCCATTTGGCTGCCATGTGACTGCCACCAAAAAATATTTTTTTTAGAAAATTTCTGCCTTGGTGATGGCAGCCATATGACCGCCTCGTGGCTGCCACCGATTTTCGTGAATTGCGATATACTTCACAAGTGAAAGCAGAAATCACTAATATTGTCTATATACTTCACAAGTGAAAGCAGAAATCACTAATATAAGTCCAAGCTAATTTTTCATATATTGCGTAAGATATTTTAATTAATATCTTATGTGGCATGACACTTTAATTAGTACATGCTTTCTTCAGGACTTAAGTCGAGTTAAGACTTGAACTTTTGCATCACATTTTCTATTAATTATAGTACAATAATAAAATAAACTAACGAACATTTAATATTCAAAAAAATCGTTAATTATGACAGTTTTATAACAGATTTCTGTTGCCTTGACACTGCCTTGTAAGCGCCTCCACGTCACCGCCAAGGCGCCTACAAGGCAAGGCAGTCTGACGGCGATGGCGGTCGTGTGGCAGCCGCTCAAGCGGATAAATCGACATGTGGGACGCGCATGAAGGCGATACGGCGGTCATATGGCGGAAATCGTTCTGCCTTCAGCCAAGGCAGTCGGCAGCTGGCAGCGCCGTATGACTGCCATTTGTTTGCCACAGAGGTGGTTGATGCCGCTCGGGGTAATGTTCTAATTTGTCCAGAAAACGAATAAAACTAGTCGACATGGGGGATGTCCTCTATTTTTCTTGAAAATGTCTAGTAACCCTACTTATTTGTAACTTTTGCATACCTTAACCCTCCTTAACCGATTGAAATGTGGTATGTAGGTTCTTTAGCTGTACTTGAATATGGAACCGACGCCATTTTGGATTTTGAGGGACACGAAGCTATTCCAAACTCATTTTTTGCTGTAACTTTGATATATTTTGATGAAATGAGCCTTAATTTGGTATAAAAAATGCAATAACAATAACAAACAACTTCAATTGTGGACTGTATTTCAAATGACAATTTCTTTAGAGAATAATCTCTCAAAAATAAACAATTTCAACAATAACTTCAAAGAATATCAATGATTACTTTGATCATTAATGATCATTCTAAGAAAGATGTTAATTTTATTCAACAAGGGTTACTTGGCGGTGCCTGAATATGGAACTGCAAATACATTGGATTTCGAATGGCATGCAACTACGCCAAACTAATTTCAGTTCTAACTTTGATGTATTTTGATCAAATGAGCGTAAATTTGTTATGTAGGTTCTAGTAGGTCCCTTAAGTGCCTGAATATGGAACCGATGCCATTTTGGATTTCGAGGGGCATGGAAGTGATGTATTTTATAATCACAAAATGCGCTTCTCTTCCGCATGTATATGGATTTGCGCGATATTTCAATTTTATTTTTAAAAATTGACGTGGGTTTATTTACGCTTTTCAATGTCTGGACTAATTAATTTCCATTTTATATTTTCAACCACTCATGTACTGAGTTTACAGTTACTGGTTTGATTTTAAGTCAAGGCAAAAACTATTTAAATTGCTATGAGACTCAACAAGCATAAACTTTTTTTAAAAAGTGAGAAAAATGTCTGTAACTAAAGCAACGCGGTTTCGTTGCTTGCTTTCTTTTTGAGTAAGAAAAATGCTGCCACTTTGACATTTCCTTAACAAAGCTTTTTCATTTCCACTTGAGTTAAATTTCCATTTTTTTTCATTGTAGCTCAAAAAAGGAGAAGAAGTCGCAAAGGAAAATGTTTCTGATAAAAAACTGATCAAGCAAATCAAGCTTCCAAGAAATGATTCGAGCAGCCTTTTTGAGAATACTTTGCGGTATTTGATGTTCAGCAGGTTTCATGTATCAATTGACTTACGACCTTAACTTTTGATATCAAAGCATTTTTTCATGAAATTTCAAAAGTTTTGATTGAACAAAGGCTTCAAATTTACTTAAAGCAGCATCTGCTTGGTTGTTATTGGAAACTTGAGGTTATTCTATCCACTGTTCACGTATTTTAACTTTTCAATCGATTTTCTAGACATTAAAACCAGAAAAGCTCAGTTTTTTGTGTTAAAAATACTCTTGTGATCCAAAATGCTTGAATTTCAAATTATCATCAGCTTACTGTCGCTCTAAAGCTCACACGTGGAAACTCGAATTTCCATTATTTTTGTCATTGTCCCATCATTCTGCTGAATGTCAAGAAAAAGCTTAGTATTAAAGCTCCCGTGCATGAATTTCAACAACTCAATGTTTCAAATTTAGATTGGACTCTTTTTTTTTATTTCCAATTTGTGACTGCACATTTCACATAGAATTGCGAGGGTAGAGTCAATTTGAGATGTTTCTTAAAAGCTTGTCTTCTTATTTAATGCAAAAGAGGAAGAAACTTTAAGAGCACATTGAAAATAGAATTTTTGCTGAAAAGGAATTGAGTCTTCTTGATGGAAATTAAGGTCAATCTCTTGTGAACAATTATGTGTGAATGGAGTCGACGTATAAGTGGATTTTCTTAAAGTATTAAAGACAAGTCCAGCGAGCCCAAAATTTTTTGAGGGGGAAATGTCAAATTTTTGTATGCATATGATTTTTTTGTCTCAAAAGCTCTAGGGGTCGTTCATAAATGGTGTCATAATTTTTAGGGGAAAGAGGGGTCTGTCGCTGTGACCCCTTCATTCAAAAGAAAATTTTTTGAATGAAAACTTTATGACAGAGATAGGATGGGGGTCTAAAAATCTCGTTTTTTATGTGACATCATTTATGAATGGTCCCCTAGCAAATTGAAGAATTTTCAGTGATGGGGGAGGGGGAAGGTTTCCCTCTGGCTACGCGCCTGAAAAAGAAAGAATCGAGTTATCAAAATTCCAACCTAGAAACGACAGAACTAACAAATAGACAGAAGGATATGTTAGGTGTCGTTGTGGGGGGAGGGGTTAGTAGTTTAGAAGTAAATAGAATTTATCAAAATTCAGGGGCGTATCCAGGAATCCAGAAGGGGGGGGGGTTGTGGAATGTATACTAAGTTGGTCCAAATTGACTTTTCATGACCTTTTTTGGGGTTTTGAGGTTGTTAGAGTTAAATTTCCGAGGGGGGTGGGTCCAAAATTAGATACAAAAGGAACCAATCAGTAACAATTGGATTTAACATTTTACTTAATCAAAAAAGCTATAATTCAAGTCATATCATCCAGCAATCAAGATGTCGATGACTCAGCATTTATCCAATTCCAAATTCCATTTTATTCATGTCTAATCATCTAAAGAGAACGTAATTAGTTCAAAATAAAACAGCAAGAAAACTGACCCAAACAATCCAGTAAGCTGATTTATAGCAATAAATTGAGCAGTAAAACAAAAACAGACCATCTTAATACAATAAAGTTATTTTTGGACAAAAGGGCGCTATTCAAGGAAACCATAAGAAGAAAAGTTTTACTTCTTATTGCAATTGATGCCACGAGTTCATTATGAAAGCATGAAAAGGAAAACTTAAAGAACATTAAATGTTGTGCTTTTTTATTCTTGAGCATTTATTTATGATAATTCTATGTATGTAATACACAATGTTCTTCTTTTGTCTTAAACGTCTACGAGAGTTGTTTTTGAAAGTATGTCTGTGAGTGTTTTCATTGTTTCTTTTTTTTTTGATGAAAAATAGCATAATTTATTGTAATTAAGATTAAAAAGTGAATGTTTCAGAAAGAAAAAAATAAAATAAATTGTTAGCTTAATCATTATCGTGACGTTGTCCAGGCACGCTGAATTCTGGCCTGAAGTTTGAAAAGTTTGCTCCGTTTTCTTCTGTTGAGAAGCCCTCGATTGTTGAATTTTTAAAGCCATTTGGGAAGAGAGCCATTGACGTAACTGTAAATAAATGAATGGGATATAAAAATCTGAATGAAAGTCAAGAATCTTGAATGCTCTTCTTCAAGGTTGTCATGACGAATATCAATGAGTAAGAAAGCATTAAATTCGTGTATTTTGATATCTATGCCTTAATTGGAATCAATACTTGTTCAATTTAAAGTAATTTTTAAAGGAAAAATTGAAACAAATTTAACGATTTTTTTTAAATTTGAATCTTAAAAAACCGTTAAAACTAAATTTAAATTTTGTTAAATAATTAATATTAACAAATCCGTTTTAGGAGAATATAATTTTATGCCATGACAATCTAAAGCATTTAATTCCCTAGAGAAATATAAAAATAAAATGAATAAGCATACCAGCATTATTAGAATTTTTCGGATTTGTTGCAATTCTTGAGAGGATAGACTTTTCGGCTGCCTGAAGACGCTGTGCAACTGGTGGAATATTCGCAAGTGTAGCAGGTAATCTCGACACGTCGCTCTTCATGTCACTCAACAATTCTTCTAGTTGATTCAATACTTTGTGTAGGACTGGATTATTTGCAGCTGTTTTTGTAATCGGTTCAGAATCTTGTTCAGGATCGAAATCTCCTGGATGCTCTATTGTAGCATTTTCCGTATTTGCGCTATTCAAATAAGCAGCACGTCTTAGTTGTTCCTCAATCACAAGTGCCTGTTCAAGCAACTTGAATCGTCTTGCGAGGAATTTATTTCGAATTTCCAGAAAATTACCTTTTCCAGCGTCCATTTTGAATGGTTCATTAACAATAGCAAATCGTTGATCACTCAAAATATCTTGCCAACGAGCATATCCATGAGCAACCGTACCAGCAAGCAGCCAATAATCATGTCGTCTATGCCAAATATTATAAATTCGATTCGGAACGGCAACCTTCTCTTCATTTATCCACAGTGTATGTAATTCAGTAAATCCGCCATCCGAAATATTAAACATGAATTTTCGATCTGCTGGAGATTGCTTTATGGCAATTGCCTTCTTCTTTCCATTATCCTCATCAATACACACAACATCATCGTCGTCATCGTCGCTAACTGTAGTTACGTCCGATTTTTTATTATCATCTTTCTTCGTTGCCTCATCACTCAAGGGATCCTTTTTGTCCTCGTTATCATCACTCTCCTTCTTTATCTCACTATCGGCATCAGGCTTGACATTTTCGATCGATGGCTTTACATCTTTTTCTTCCTTATCATTTACATCCTTCTTTTGTTCATTTGATTCTTCTGATTTCTCGTCCGTTTCGGACTTTTTATCGTCATCCTCACTAGCTTTCGTTTCTGACGTTTTTGATTCTTCCTTGACATCTTGCTTTACATCATCTGATGGTTTTTCATCTTCAACTTTTACATCCTCCTTCAGCTGCTCCGTTTTCTTTACTTTCACTGGCAGAACAGGCCCATTCATAATCTCTGGCATTGAATAGATACCATTGATACTTTCAAATTCCTGTACCTTTTTACGTATCAATGACATGACACCGATACGAGTCAATATGTGTTGACGACTTAAACCTTCACGTGGAACGCCATCAGCAAATGTTTCAGAATTGTCGGCGCCTGGCTCACATAAATGTCGCATAAATAGTGCTATATAAGCTTTAAATTGTCTCTCAGTCTTTGCGCGTAAGTCTCTTATTAACCATTGTCCGTTGAAGGCATCTTGTGGTGGCATTCCATAGCGCATAATTCCATTAAGGAATGCTTTACGTTGTCGTGCATTAAATCCAAGAACTTCAATATTTCCAGCAACTCGAGCCAAAAGTGGCGGTAATGGACGTTCCCTTTCTCTGGCGCGTGCACGAGCCCTTGCTGCAATTTCATCCTCATCCATTCCATCACGGTCTTCGTCACTGCTATAATCACTATATCCACTTCCATCATCTTGCCAATTATCGTCGCGTGGTTCAGCAGTCACAATACCATTGTCCGTGTAATTTACTTGCTTCCTAACTCGTTTTCCCTTTCCTAACGACCTAGCTATATCCTCTTGATGCTGTTCATAGTGATGCCTCAATAATTTCACCCAATAAGCCGGGTCTGAGTTTTCTTCTTTAACAAGAATTTCTCTCTCAACATCATCGTCTTCGTCGTCCTGATCTTTTGTGGCATACGATGCGACTTTGAAACTTGACAAATAGTCATTTGCCCAGTTTTCTTTCTCTTCAACACCCTCATTTGAACGATCTAAAAGCTTTTCAACAGCAGAATCATCATAATGGATAGCTTCATCTTTGCTCGATTCCTCTTTGAATAATTCTTCCGTACCGAAACGCAGAATATCATCAAGTTCTTGCTTTGTGAGATTTGTTGTCTTTCCGCCCATACCTGTACGAATTTATTTCCATTTTAAGGAAGTAAAGGTGAAGAAATGAAAAATGAAAGAGAGAAATGAAATCAACATTTTCTTATTTTCCTACTTGAATAACAAATAAAGGATGAGGGAAATGAAATAAATGAATACGTCTTTTGGTGAGAAAATAAATTATTATTATAAGTATTTTTTGTTGATGTCATACTTTATCATGAGGGTCTTGAGCAAATAAAATCATTCCTTTTCTATATTTTAACGACTTTTTAATCTTTTAAATTTTGAAAACCGTTAAATTTTGAATTTTTGAAAACCGTTTAAATTTGAATTTTTGAAAACCGTTAAAATTTGAATTTTTGAAAATCGTTAAAATTTGAATTTTTAAAAACCGTTAAAATTTGGATTTTTGAAAACCGTTAAAATTTGAATTTTTGAAAACCGTTAAAATTTGAATTTTTGAAAATTTTTAATCTTTTAAACTTTGAAACCAGCTGCAAAATTTGAATTTTTAAAAACCGTTAAAATTTGAATTTTTGAAACCAGCTACAAAATTTGAATTTTTGAAAACCGTTAAAATTTAAATTTTTGAAAACCGTTAAAATTTGAATTTTTGAAACCAGCTACAAAATTTTTGAGAACTGTTTACATATTCCTTGATAATTTGAATTTTCAAGTCATTGCTTATTCATTAGAAATAGATTAACAGATAATAACAATTGAATAAAGTATGCCCAGTCAACAGTCATCACTCTCAGCAAAAGCTTAGTACAGTTAAAAATCAATCAATAATAAAATAATCTGCTAGCATTTACCTGGCCTTACAACAAGATGTGTCAACATCATTTTTCGTTTTGCAACTTGAGTGACTCTCTCCTCGACTGAATTCCTAGTAACGAAGCCTGTATAAGATTGATTAATGTTTTGTTAGAAAGGAATGAGTAAAGAACATGTGATAGACAATTGCTTACGATATATCATGACTTTGTTTGCTTGTCCGATACGATGTGCTCGAGAGAATGCTTGAATATCCTGTATGAAATAAAATATTGGAGAATTAGAGAGAATGTGTATTTATAAAACATAGACAGAAAAGCTTACGTTGTGAGGATTCCAATCTGAATCAAAAATAATGACCGTGTCTGCAGTTGCCAAGTTAATACCGAGACCACCTGCTCGAGTACTCAACAGAAAAGCAAATTGTGGAGCACCAGGAGCATTAAAGCGATCGATAGCATCCTGTCTCAATGTTCCTGTAATTCCGCCATCAATTCTCTCATATTTATATCCAGCACCGTCCAAAAAGTCTTCTAGAATGTCCAACATTTTTGTCATTTGAGAGAAAATTAAAACACGATGTCCTTGACGCTTAAGAACTCTCAACATTTTCTCAAGCAAATCTAATTTCCCGGAGGCTCTTGTCATAGCTTGGAATTCATAAGTTCCGCCAGCACTCAAAGGTGCTTCTTCTTGAGCACTTGGAAACAAGTATGGATGATTACAACATTTTTTCAAATCCATCATGACATTCAACATTGAACATGCATTTCCACCACTTCCAGACTTTGAATTTAAAGCTTCGAAATTCTTTGTCAAAATGAATTTGTAATATTTCTTCTGCATCGGTGAAAGTTCAACACGAACAATGAACTCACTCTTTGTTGGCATATTCTTCAATACGTCTGCCTTTAAACGTCTCAACATGTGCGGTCCCAACATTTCGTGAAGCTTCTTTACTTGATCCTCCTTCGAGATATCAGCGAATTCACTTTGGAAAACCGTCAAGTCATTGAACTTATCACGACATAAGAAATTCAATAGATGATACAATTCTGTTTTTGTGAATGAAGGAAATAGAAGAAAATTTAATGAAATTTTCCCACACAAATACTGAAATTGATTGAACATTATATTGTATTGATGCTTGTACTTTCATATTCATGGCTCTTTACATCACATTCAATCCACTCAAATGCACAACAACTTTGTTTCGCTTCTATTATGCAGAACAGTAATACGCAATCAAAATGTTTGTTTAGAATGAAATGCGGAATAATTAAAATGAAGGCTTTCTTACGTCACACCTTTTTTTGCTCTTTCAGCACTAGAAAGTTAAGTGCTAATAAGATTATTCTTAATATTCAATGAATTCATTTAATCTTTGAATAAAATCAGGAATGTTTTGAAGTCATTAATAATCTGTGTATTAAAAAAAACAGCTTGACTGTTCATCCAGCTGTATCCTTTTGGAAATCATCCTATATTGTACTTATTTTTGAAAGGCTTCAAAAAGCTATGAATGTGAAAAGACAAACTTTTCAGGAAGCCGTTACTTTTTAAAAAGTCAAAATTCTAGCCATTTTCAAAAATTTTTGACCGTTATTTTTCAAAACAGAAATGACCGTTAATTTCTCAACTTTTTTGATCAAAATACCTACATTTTCACATAAGAAGAAACTTTGACAAGTATGCATGTATCCATTATTTTCAAACGTCAATACAATCATCAATGTCTGACAAGTCAATTTCAGTCTTTTCTATTTATAAAGAGCTCTGAATAAAAATAAATAAATTTACCTTCAAGATTGTTCTGTTTAAGAAAGAAAGGAAGTAGAACAAAAATCAATTAATTTGGATAAAAGTCATGACAAATCCAATAAAGCTCAATCTTACCTGTAATGGAGTTCCAGTCAGAAGCAATTTGTAATCAATGTTGTAGCTTGCGAGGAATTTGAAGAACTTTGATTGATTTGATTTCAGACGATGTGCCTCATCAACCACAAGAATTTTCCAGTCGATTGATGATAAGCATGCATTATCAATCGAGACAAGCTCATAACTTGTAATAAGAACATTGAACTTGACATTAGCCGTTCTCAATTTACTTGCACCTTTCGAATTACGCGGTGCTCCTTCCTCGCTGAAGGTCAATTCATTCTCACGTATAGCTGCTCGCGAGTCCTTGTCACCAATGTATGTGACACAATATAAATCCGGTGCCCAAATTTCAAATTCACGCTCCCAATTAATTAACGTCGATAGCGGTACGGAAATCAAAAATGGTCCTTTGCAGTGTCCATCCTTGAATAATGAATACAAAAATGCTGCTGTCTGAATCGTCTTTCCTAAATTTCCATAATAAAAAGTGCGTAAATAGTAAGAAGAATTCAAATTATCACAATGATTACTTACCGAGACCCATTTCATCTGCTAATATAGTGTCAGTGCCATTCACCCACGAGTAACGAAGCCAATTAATACCTTCGATTTGATATGGATGCAATTGCATTCCAGTTTCATCAAAATATTCTGGCTGTTGTTCCCACTTTCGTCTCAAGTCAGTTAATGGACGATCAGGCGGTGGCATAAATTTTCGTTGTCCTGTTCCATCATCAACTTCATCTTTTGTACGACGACGACCTTTCTTCTTCTTTTTGCGGTCATTGGTTTCGAGATTATACGCACGATGGTCTTGATAAAACTCAACTGCATGCTTTAACCCAGGAACTTCATCTTCCTCTTCTTCCCATGTCGACTGTTCATATGGAAGTTCACGCCACTTAACCAGATATAAAGTTCGTCCATCTCTCATCGTACGATGATTAATCACACGATGAATTATCAACCATTCTGGTTTGACACCATATTTGTAATATCTTTCCTCCAAATTACCCTCAATGTTGTTTCTCTCTTCCCTTGAATGTTTTCCCATTCTTTCGATACGCTTGTAGCGATTATCTTGTTCATCTAATTGATCGTCAAAGCGTGGTGGCTCATCCATATCATGTTTACGGATATACGAGCGATACATAATGTTATGATAGACATCCATTTGCATTTCAGACACCCAGTCACAACGCCAATAGCTTTGATTTTGCCATTTTACGAAATATTCACGACGACGAATTGTTTGTGTCTTACTTGTGGATGGTCCTGGAACTTTTATATCCGTCCATCTCCAACTGAGTATTTTAGCGACTTTAAATGGTAGCGGTGTACATGAACAACGTGGACAAGTCCAAGATGTTTCTGGTAATTCACTTAGTGGTGGATCAAGACAATAAGTATGATAAGCCGATGGACACGAGTCACAACATAAAAGTTCACCTCCGTCCTTACAATTTCGACAGAAATCTTGATGTTCATCATCTTCTTCCTCCTCATCAACAGGTGTTTTACCTTCAGCTTCACATTTTGAGCAGCACCATTTGCCTTCCGGTGCTTCTTCGAGTTCCGGATCCAAACAAACAAGATGATAAGCTTTTGGACAAGTATCGCAAAGAATAATCTCTCCTCCTTGTTGACAAACTTCACAATAATCTTGATGTTCGATACTTTCAGCTGCCTTCTTTGACTTCTTCTTCCTGCCACGATTTCCAATCTTAACTTTTGGCTTTCCTTTTGCTATTGTACTCTGTGCACGGCTGTTGCTTGTTTCATCATCCGATGCTTCCGGTGTTTTTAGCAACATTTTCTCAAACTCTGCATCACTATCGCGTTCCTCACTTCCTGCGTTACTGTCCTGTAATGGGAATTAATGAAAATATATATTTTTGACATTCTAATTTGACCGCATAAGTCATGTAAGTAAAAAAGTGAAAACAAACTAGTTTAAAGAGCTCTAAAGCGCATTTTCATAAACTAAACGTTACTTTTGGAAAGGAAGTGATTACAATTTAAAATGTTTTGGGCAGCCATAGAAAAATGCGCCAAAAATGTCATAGAACTTACTTTTTCTTCATCAGAACTGGCGTCTTTCTTTTTGCCAAATCGTATCTTTAATGTTGGAACTTTTTGTTTGCGTCCACGCTTGCTTGTTGTTGCTCGTGCGCTTACACGTTTTTTGCTTGAACGCTTACTATTATCGTCATCATCATCGTCGTCATCGTCCTCATCATCTTGTTGTTGTTGCTGCTTTTCAGCATTTCTGGATGGTCTAGATCTACTTGATTTTGGTTGATATTCTGGCTCATCTGCTGGTTCCTCCTCATCTTCATCTTCCTCATTATCTGATTTTTCAGCTGTTTCTGGTGCCTGTTCTTCCTCATTATCGTCATCCCTTAAGTTTGGATTTTCGAGACAAAATTCACGCCATTTAGCAGCTATTAACATCATTAGTTTACTACTTGGTGCCTTTGGATTTTCTTTTGTTAATATTGGGCGCACAAATTGTGTAAACATTTTATATGTAACAAGGTTTTGATAATGGTTCTCGGTGTACTCAATTGAGACATCCTTCAAGTCCAATTGCTCGCAAACATCCTCAACAGACGGGGCATCATTTTCTGGTTGTTCTTCCGCCTCAACAACTTGATGTCTGGATGCACGAGATGAACGTTCTTCGCGATCACCTCTATCTTTCTTTTTGCGACCTTTTTTACTTGATGTATATTCCTCGGCTGATTCGTTTGGCTGCTCTTCATCATCATCTGATTCATTCTTCTTACGCTTTTTCTTTTTACGATTTTTGGACTTTTCCTCACTACGAACCTTGCGTTTTTTTCCTTTTTTAGATTTCTTCTTACTATCTGCCGTTGGCTCATAATCATCATCGTCGTCCTGTGAGTAAAACACATAAGGCATGAAAAATAGTCTAATAAAATTCTAATGGTAAACAAAAATGTCTAAACTTACATTTAATGGATTTTTTGATCCGTCATCTTGGAATGTGTCTTCATTTCCTGTTGAGAAAAATGGAAAAATTTATAATCACATTAATTGGGTCGAAGCAAGGCGTCCATTTTGGATTTTTTGGGTTCTTATAGCTCCTATGACTCTATACAGAACAAATATCTCGTGCAAAAAATTTAATTTCAAAAATTCTCGAAATTTCATCATTTTTAACTCAATTGATCTTAGACATTGGTTATTATCACTTGTTTTTAATACTTTTATGTTATTTAAATTCCAATTAATGCAGCACATAATTGTAATTAGCACTCAATGAAATGCCGAAAGAAATTTACCGTAATCATCACTCTTTTCCTCCTCGGAACTCATCTTTCTCACTTCACTTTATTCTATTTCTCTTCAATAGACACTATATTATACAAATTATCCTTTTTAACAGCTCAAAATGTTGATATTCTTGATTTAATTAAGATAAATAAATATTCACAAATCTTTCAAATAAATCGAACCGTGAATGTTTTTTTTCGCGGAAACAACAGCGTCTCACTTACACGGATTCTTCACTTGAGTCTCGGTAAACCGTTTGAATTTGAAAAAGCCGTTAACTACAAATTTTTAGATTTTATGTTCTGAGCTCGTTTCAAAGATGAAATTTTCGTGGAAGTGATTATTATAAGAGATTCTTGCCATGCGATCTAGGGGTCATTAGCAAATTACGTCACGCTTTAGGAGGAGGGATGTCGAAGAATTTGTGACATCCATTCAAAAGAAAATTAGGCTATTAAAAATTTGTAATAATAAGTGACCTAATTCACTGATGACCCCTTAACAATAAGTTGTTATAAATAGATGTATGTAAACTGGCGCAAAATATAACAAAGCTACTCTTTTTTTATATGATTTTTTCTAAGAAAGAAGCATGTAGGCGTGAGAAATTTTGAAGAGTTTTATAGTTTCATACCACTACACCCACTGTCTATTCTTTGTCATAAATAATCCATAAAGAAAAAAATTCATTTGCATGAATTGTCATGTCACCCTTCTCTCCTAATCATGGTGAACGATTGCAAAAATTACTATTAATGAATGAAGAAAATGTTTTTTAAACTTTGTTAATTTTACTTAACAAATTGGAATAAATCATTTGTGTCGTTTACAAATGATGTCAAATTTTTCATTCAAAAGAAAAATTTAACATGAAAATAAAAGAAGGTTCTTAAAATCTCATATTTTTAAATGACCCCTTACAAATCTACCTCTACATCTTATAAATTATAATGACGAAATCTAGAGAAGAATGTTCACCATCGTCGACTAAAAGTACACAGCACGCTATAATTATGTAAAACAGGAAACGTAATACGATAAAAGGATATCCCAAAATTATTTTAACTACAATACCCAAACACGTGTATATTAAATAAGGCAAAAGAAAAAGGAAATTATGAATAAATATGTAGGTGCTTATACAAAGAAAGATACATTATTAACTTGCTAATTAGATAACTTTTACGTTCTTTAAAATCTTTAAGTCTTCTGAATAAGTTACAAGAGTTGATCTGCGATAGCACATACAAGTTTCTTTCTTTGAAAAAGTCTTAGGGGCCCGTTCATTTATTATGTAACGCAAAAAAACGAGTTTGTAAACCACCCCCTCCACCCTGTAATGGGTAGGTTATAAATAACATCCAATTTTTAGGGGGACACTTCCATACAAAATAAAATTGGGGGTCTAAAAATCTTGTTTTTACGTGACGTCATTTATGAACGGTCCTAACGCGTTACATAATCAGTGAACGTTCGCTAATGAGTTTGTGCGTGTAATTCAATGAAAGTGACCGTTAAAGTTTCTTAATAAACATCTAAAAATTTCTTATTTGTCTGTCTGCCATACAAAATTCGGAATTTAATACCCCAGTTTCGAAAAGTCGAAAAATAAAAAAAAAACTTGAAAAGAACAGTTTTTATAGGAAATTTCAAGGAAAAAATAATGTAATTAATCATTTGTAGCAATAACAAAGCTAAATGATTTGTTTAATTGATAAAAACATTAAATAAAACGATAAAAAAATCCAACAGTTTTTTGAAATTCAAAATTTTTGACCTGTGTATTTTAACACCCCTAGACTTTCGATAAGTCTGTCGAAATTGAATTACACGCATCGGATAAATTAATTTGAAAAACTCTTAATAGGAGGCTCCTAAACTTCCAATAGACGTAATTTTTGAACGATCCCTATTGGGTTTCCTCCGGTTTCCTATTAGCTATACCTCTCTCATAATGTAATATCCGAACGACTTCATAGATTATAGGAAAAATTTTCATTAAAACTCGTATCTTGTTTACATGATAATTATGAACATCCCTGTAGAAATAATACGTTAATTTAGGAGACTTTGTAATCATGAAGAACTTATCATCCCTCGACTCGTACACAAACAACTTTTTTCTTGAGAAGAAAACTTTTTTTGGAACTTTTTTTCTGAGATAATATTCAGATAGAATCTTGTACCGTCCTTTTCTCTTCTTTCTTGCTTCTTTCATTTTTCAAACAGAAAAGCTTTTCAATGTCAATTCATCATCACTTCATTCTCTATTCATCTTCAAGTTATTATCATGAAGATTGTTTTAGCATTTTTGCGTTAGAAAATTATGTGAGGCATGTATAAAATATGAAGAAGTGAATCAAAGCGGCTGTTCGTCAAATATTTAAGATATACTAAGTATGTAGGGTGACCAATTTGTAAAAATTGGAATTAAATTCGCTAGATGTGATCATATTTGGGTATCTAACACAAGTTTATGAGACATTCTCGCCAAAAATTCAACAGATTGCTACCCAAATAATTTGTTGATGATAAGGAGATCTTCACTGATGACAGTCAATATTAATGGACTGTGGAAGAAGATTCTATAGCTGTGTGACAATTAAAATGAAAGAAATAAGAATTCCAAGTTTGAAAAAATAAATTGTTTACCTTTTAAGGGTGATTTCATGAAATAATTTCAATGTTTACTACATTTCTTCGCCAAAGAATATGAATTAAAAAAATGTAGTAAACATTGAAAAATAAGTTTTCTATATTTTGTTTTGCAGATGATTTTAAGAAGTTTTACTAGACTTAATTAATTGTTTCGAGAAAAATAAGCAATTTAAAAGAGAATAGAATTATTTTTGAGTAAATTACACTTCAGAATTAAAGTTTTCATTTTTAACATTCTGTAGGTTATCGCGGAAATTCTCTCCATATTACTTGGTAACTATACAGATTTAAGACAAATTAAGGCTCAAATTTGATAGATGTTTTCACAATCTATCATTTTGTATAGCTTTTTATTTTGTAAAGTAGCTAAAACCTTGAAGAAAATGAAAATCAAAATTGGGAGAGATGATTTTTTTCCCATTCAGTGTTACCAAGTTAAGAGCAAAGAAACTAAAATATTTCACTAATTAACAACTTTTAGGAAGGTTTTTATATGCAATTAAATAGTTAATGCTCTGTTAAAAGCTTATTTACTGTTATTAAGGCTAAAGATGCGAAAAATCAATTTGGAGACAATTTTGTAGATTCCAGATTAGCCACCCTACTTTCATAAATTGAATTTTTTCTGCATAATTTATTTGGAAAAGAATGCTTATAGTTACAAAAAGAGAAATCTTTTCGTCATTCCTTCTCATTCGTTTTAACCTTGAAATTCATGTCCTTACAACAATATTCTGTACGTTAGTTTCGGAAGAGCTAAGCAAAAATCTAAAAAGGAAGCAGAGATTAAAAATATTTCACATTTTTCGCATTCTTTCATAAACTTAAATAAAAAGCGATCTAAAGAAATATTTTTGTACCTTTGGCATTATTAACAACCGGCTTTTTGTAAGATGACATTCAGTAAGCCGGCTACATATATTATGCATGCTCTTAAACCACCATTTTACAACCAAAAGCTGATTTATTTCATGCCGTATTCAACATATGCTATTGACGTTTGAGACAACCTAAAGGAAACAAATATTAAACTCAGGAAAAACTTTTTATACAGTCAAGATAAAACATTGAAAGCTAGGAGGCTTTTTCGAAGCTTTTTCTTTGAAAAACACAAAAAAAATACAAAAGTTAACTTAATGTCAATATTTGGCAGCCACGAATGATTTACAATAAATATTTCAATGTAACGTATCAAGAGCAATGTTTGTTCCAAATTGTCACACAGAAAATGATTCATGATTTGCATGATTGATGGAATGTCAGATAAAAGATTATTTTGATGATATTTGAGAAACGGTCATTTAATATTTAAATTGTCTTACTACAATTAGTTGAATTCCCCTTTTAAAGTTGTTATCCCCGTTCTTTGTATTATTTAATATTCATAAAGACTTTGAAGAGATATTATTAACTTATTCAAATTGATATTCTGATTGTGTTTTATTAAGATCAATAGTCAAAATCATTTTTCTCATTATTCATTGTGGTTAATTCACTATGCATTCATCAATCATTTGATTAAAAAATAATGAATTCTTTGAGTCAAGCTATGATGTCAAATGTATTTAATTGAATTTTTGAGAAATTAAAGTTTCAGGACTGAAATTTTCGTATCAAAATAAAAAAATTTAAAAAGCACAAAAAAGCTTTTCGTATTCATTGGTTTGAAACTAATTAATTTGAGTTGTAAAAACTTGGTAAAAACAAACAAACGTTGATAAACAAATAAAATGATTTAAACGCATATTTAGTAAACAAAACATTGTGTATGGTTTTTGTTTCTCAGAGAATTTTCCGGTGAAAGGGACCCTCCATGGTTACACGCCTAACCTCAAATTTTCAAATAATATAAACATTTTTATCACATCAAAAATTCTTCACTTGACAGAATGAGAAAAAAAAGTTTGGTTACGAAAAGTTTACGACTGTGTGTGTGGGCGTTAAAAAAGCAACAAGTTAGTATATTTTTATGCTGCTGTCCTAACCAACCGACAGATGAAATACAATCACATAAATCATTAAATGCAAATGCCTATAAGAAATATTCAGAGTGGGTCAATGTGTTTTAGTGCGTAACTTTAATTACAAAAAAATTCTCACTGGTTTCGCATCCCAAACTATGAAAATTTTAAAATTGATTCCAAATTTTTGCTTCAAATAATTTTTTTTATTGGACCATCCTGAATACATAAAATACTTTGACTACATGTTGATAAGACTTACGTCATAATAATCAACCATAAAACAAACTAATTTATCAAAGCTTGCAGAAAATTGTGATTGTCAAAATATAATAAATCACTGGTTTTTGTTGTTTACATTCTAATTTTCATTATTCATCACTGAATTTGACCATTGATCATGAGGAATTTACTGTTTTTGTCTTAAATTCTTATGAAATATAATAAATTTAGCGGAAACACGTTATAAACAAAATTCCTTAAATTTTATTTAAACATTGTTTACTCACGAAAGCTTTCCTTTGAAAAGCTTTCCATTATAAAATATTTAAGGATTCTTTTTTCTCCATTTAAAACACGTGAAACTGCTCTAGTATGATGAAAAACAAATATACAATGCCAACACTTTGAAAAATTATACGCGAATAAAATATTCAGCATGTGTTCTTGGAAAGTTATTTTGCATAAAAGTATGTCCTTGAAGATCAATTTATATTGTTTATGAAGCAGAGTTGCTTCTTAGCTACAATTTTCAATATTTTTCAATGTTGAGGATTGACTTAATTGGTAATTATTAATTAGTCAATTTTTCAAGGGAGATATGCATGAAAATTTTTTTACAGGGGATGGAAGGGGGACATACCCACTGTATACGCGTCTGATCAACTATTACTAAACTAGGTGTCTAAAATTCGTATTAAAGTGAGATTTTGAGAATCTGGAACGAGAATGACTTCCGGTGAAACACACCCCTTAAATATTTTCGAAATTCCAACTCCTTTCAAACTTTTGAGCTGATGAATGCCTGTCTTAAAGTATAAGAATAATAATACATATGTAAAAGTAAGTAAAAGTAATATCATCAATCAAAACAACATCGACCGATTTCACTAAAGTGGATTAACCTCGATTTCGGATTATCCACTTCAGTTTTTTGTAAATATCTTGAATATTTTTGGGTTTGCAATATTTCCGATTTTGGTTTATAATAGTGTGGGCTTGGTGTGAAAATTCTATGTAGATAAGCTTCTGGTAAGTTTTTCAGAAGTATTTATTATTTAACTTTTTTGTCAAATCAAGAAGATTAACTACAATTTTTACTATAACTCTCCCTCTAGTGAGAAAAAAAATATTTTTAATATATGGAATTTTCACACCTATTATGCACTATTATAAACTAAAATCAGAAATATTGCAAATCCCAAAATCTTCAAGATATTTCAAAAAGACTGAAGTGGATAATCCAAAATCGAGGATAATCCACTTTAGTGAAATCGGCCGCATATATTTAGACTCCCCATTTCTTTTGAGTCATGTAATTGTCATGAAAATCAACTATTTCAGTCATCACTTTAGACTTCTCCACCTAATTAATGTTGAATGCTAACTTATAACGTATATAAAGAGTGACAGTTGAGACTTAGTTGACATAGAGTGTTGAGTAAAAAATACAAACATGCTTAATTTATTTTGATTTGAACAGACAAAGCATAAGCACAACTCTGAAAATTATACAAAAATTCTGTAGATGAAATTACTAAACAGAAGTCTCATAAATAAAAACATAAATTTTTCCCAAAATCATCATATTTGTGACATGAATGTGAAGGAACATAAAAATAATCATTGAGTATTCATTGAAATAAGAAAAAAACTTGGTTGCTAATAAGTTAAAGTGTGATTCTGTAAATTATATCCTCGGGACGTTAAAATTCACATGCTGTATAAATACAAGACCATTAATGGGGATTAGAGGTGAATTAGACTCTATGCATGGTAAATTATACATAGGGTTACCAGATATTTTCAGGAAAAATAGAGGACATCCCCCATGTCGACTAGTTTTATTCGATTTCTGGACGAATTAGAACATGAAAAATGAAAAAAATAGAGGACAGTCCTCTGAAAAACCAAGCAGATGGTCAGCCTAATTATACACCATTAACTTAATTTTCTATAAATTCACCCATGAAAACAAAACCCGAAACAATCCCTTGCTAAGAACAGATGAAAAGAAGAAGAAAATTTAATTGTGGTGGGTGCTGTAGCTTTTATTAAGAGACAAATGAGTATTTTTGGGGATAAATTGAATATTTTTAACGGTTTAATTTTTTTGAATTTTAGTTCTTCTTTAGTTTTGTAAAATTTAAATTCTTTATTTTTTAAGATTGAAAAAAAAATTACTTTTTTTGCCGTCAAGGCGAACATAAACGACCGTAACGAAGCCTTCAGCCATTATAACGTCGACGTAGCGGTGCCGCTCGAGTTAAGTTAAAAGAAGTTTTGTCAATATGTATCTACATAGTCTGCCGGTCACCAAACTGAACTGCCAGATAAAAAGCAGTTATCTCACAAAAATATGTTGAAAAGAACAATAATTACTAAATGTTTTTTACTTAACACTTTAATTATTTATTTATAGAACTTTTCTCCCCTTTTTTCGGAGTTTCATATAATTACTTAGTTTGTGAAATATTAATTCCATGCTTATCTTACGCCTGATGGTATGAATTGCTTTATCAGAAAAAGAGGGAGTTAATGCTATATAGAACAAGCAATAAATGGAATGAACTCGTAAAACTTGATGATATTTGTGGAACTTTTCTATCATAACAATTTCGAAGTCTGTAGAAGTAGGTGTTTTTATTTCCGGAAGGGGATTGAAACTTAAACCATATGGGAAAGAATGTATGTTAGTGTAATTTTCATTGATAATTTGATTAACAGTTATTGTGAATATTTCAAAGAGTTTATGTGCAAGCATTTCAGAATTTTCGCATCATACATATTTAATTTATTGATCGTTAGCAAGGAAAATGTAGCACTGGAAGTTGATTTGATTCAGAAGTTTTATTGCGCATATTTGAAATGCACACTTAAATTACATTCATGATCCTGTTTTAGAGTTCGAAGTCGTTACGTTCATTAGAAACTGATACTTTTTTAGACCTTAACCCCACCTTGTAGTATCGTAGATCAAAAATTTCAGCTTAAATGTTGGACATCATAAATGAACAACCGAGAACATCCCTTACAAAATTAGTTTTATTATTGGTAATGAATCTATATTTTTTCTCCACGTGCCAGATGATTTGGCTTCTGCAGATGAGACGAAAGGGTAGAAGGTCATACTTTGATGTTCATTGAATAAGTAAATAATAATTACCCAAATAATTCCTAATAGTAATGAGATAATTATTTAAAAGTCTTAATATGACTTCATATTTGAAATGCTCCTTACCACAACATCATCAAATATAGCAATTATCCTAAGGGGCAGTTCATAAATGACGTCACGCAAAAAAAAACCCCTCATCTATCAAAAAATTTTCATATAAATTTTTTTCTTCTTTTGTATGGAAGTGTCACACAGCATCAGACACCCTTCTCTTCTAAAAATATAACATTATTTATGAACGGCCCTCTAAACCATATGAGCATGTCAGAAAGATAAACCCAATTAATCATCATCACTGCTTTTTGATGTTGCACTGCAAAATGTAATGAGATTGAATAAACAGAAAACCTGATTATTTTCTCGAAATGGAGTAACAATGAAAACATACAAATGACGTTTATGCTATGCTTGAGGCAGTATATTCAGTCAAAGAGAAAGAGAATTGAGTTCAAACCCACCAATTTAATTTTATAACAATGAATAACAAAAGTAATGAATAGCGACCATTAATGAAATTTGGATGTGCTTTGCAAACTAATTTTCATCACAAATCACGAGCATAGACCAATTTAGGTAATTACGCCAACGTTAAATTGCATTTTTTTTGGTGCTTAGAGACTCGCAGTAATGGTATTTCATGGTACATTTTTAATTTAAATTTGAAGCTCATTTCAATTAAATCCTTTTCACTCTCTCCGAAAAATGAGACACTTTCAAAGTAAAAAATAAATTGAGTCTCTGGCGGCGAAAAATACTTCAGTCGCATAATTTAATAAATTCAGTAAAGTGACAATTTCTAACGGCACTTAGGGGACAGTTTTTTTTTCTTTTTCAGACTTTTGTGACTAAAAAGTTTTGCAATATGAAAGCATGTCCAATAGAAAGAGTGTTTATTGCTAAGGAGACACAAAAATATGTGCTTGGGATAATTTATTAGGGATGAACAAACTTCCCGGTTGTTGTTGTTGCCAGAGTTGAGAATCAAAATGGTCTTTGTAATAATTGAGACACAGGGGGAAAACCACTTGGTGGAAAAAATTTCCACCGGGCCTGGTGGAATTTTTTTAGAAACCATCTAGGCTCAAACTTTTGGTCCTATCTTGAGCAGAACAATAATATAAGATATTCTGACACCGTTTCCACCAACCAATATTTAAGGACTCAAAATTATTGTACAAAATGTGGTTGGTGGAAAAAAAATTTTTGCTGGAAAATGACTTATTCCACCAAGTGGTTTTCCCCCTGTTGAGACATCAAAGTCTCTGGTGGGAATCGAACCAACATTCTCACAAAATAGTGTTATAGATATTCAATCTGTTTCTTATCCACACGACCTCAGCGCCTTTTTTTGGCAGCATTGGCAGATTCGCCTACATATGGCTCGATGCCTCAGATTCATCTCCGGTCAAACATCACAAATACGAAGTAAAGATGTCATTGCTATTGTTAGACAATAAATATTTGTGATAAAAATACTTTCGTCCAACACCATAAAAAATTATGTCTGACCTTTACATTTCAGTATATTAGATTAATATCAACTCTGCTGGAGTTTGCGTCTATAAAAAATTCAGGCAGAAATTGGAAGGAGAATGTGGTTTTGAAGTTACTCTGACAGTTAAGGACAGTAAAACATACAATTTCAGTCAAACTTTTCATCCCAAATAATTTTTTTTGTGTTTAAAATTTTCTAAATAGCTTCGAGACATCTCAACATTTTTTTATGCTGTCAAGTTTGTTATTTACACATCTTTGCTGTCGTGACTTCATAAATAATATTAAGGATTACATACATGCCTATAATACAAATCTACTATTCATTCACGTGGAAGTGATTTATTTATTTTTTCCTTAACATATTCGTTCATACATTTTTCTAAAGAATTCACCAGAATTTTTTTTGATGAATAAGAAAATTTTCTTGATATATTTTTATCGAGATTTTCTATACTCTTCAGTAAATGCTTAATCAGCGTTATGTTTCATGTCTATTTTTTTAACTTTAATTTCCTCGAAACCTGAGATATTTTTTTGATATTTAATGGGGGGAGGAAATGTTTATCTCGATTATTGCGGATGTTAAATTTTGTTTACTTTATTTATGCCTGAAATGTAGCAATTAACTCGAATATTAAATCGGATTGTTAAAGCTTAGTAGAAGCTCTTTATTAAAAATTCCATGTCAACATTTCATGATTACAAATAAATCCTAATTAAGTAGTAAATGGCGGAGTTTCTGACACAGCTCATTAGTATGCTCTAAAAAAACTCTAAGAGCTGATTAAGATTTTTTCAAAATATGCAAAATAATAATTTTTTAAGAGTTTTAAGAACATAATTTTTGAATTCGTGTCATTCGTTCCCTACGTAACTGTGTACGTATATTACGTAACCCTGTACATAAAGCTTAGGAAAGAGGAAGTCTTAAGTTTGGTACGCTTCATATTAAATTTTTTCGATTTTCTAACGAAAATTGTTACTACTTTTTGCTTTATATAATATCCGTACGACCCTTTGTATGCTATTGGTTGTATCTCAGGGACATAGTCAGCAAGAAATTTCCTTGAATCCCTCTTAAAAATTAAAAATTAATGAGGAAAAAATTTCAAACCCTTCCTCGAGAAGATGGACCCCCTTTAAATGCATTCTAGTTACGCTCCTGTACTAGAAGACAGAAGATCTAAATTTGTTTGTAAATTTAATTTAAAAAATTGTGATTAGAAGGAAGCAGATCTAATTTAATTTTGATTTACATAATAAGTGAACGACCCCCTAATGAATAAGAAGAACCTTATAAAGGATCCAGAAAGTCTGCTAAAAAGATGCTTTATGCTAAGAATTAACATCCCAATGGGTTTAAAGATCATAATCCAGAAGTTCTCCGTCTTTCCTTCTTCTCAAAAAATCCCTTATTTTACAATATTATAAAATCTCAATTCCCATTTGGGAAATTTTATTTACCTCTTAATAATCCCTCAAACAAATATCAGCATAAATTTTTTAGATTGCTACCGGTGGAACTATCTCAAATGTAATTGTCCTTTTTCTGAGTTATGGAAATAGGAGCTGACTGGAATAATTTGTACTTTCATACTTCGCATATAAATTACGTATTATGTCTCATCAACATTCCCAGTTCTTGTATAACAAGGAATTTTCAGATAATAAACATGCACATGATGTTCATACAGCATTCTTATTAAAATTATTGGATGAAAAGGGGAGCGTAACTGAAATTTATGTAAATTCCCTTCAACATCATGTCAGCAACATGACATTAACTGATGAGTTAAGTAAACTAGGCATACTTGAAGTATGAGGAATAGGAAAAGAACATAATTCACATGAGACAAAATAAAAACAAAAAATATAATTTAAAATAAGACATATTCACAATCCATTTTTCAGCATTTATAGCTTTCTGACATAGAATATATTGGAAGATTTTCATACCTTTGGAAAATTTGAAATTTATGGATCAGTGAATATAAAAATTTATTTGCAGGAAGAGCGAATTTTTTGTTTTTGCATGTCACATTTCAAGCAGTTTTGGTTAACCCCAATGCATAAACAGAAGTGTCACATGGAGAAGGAATACTTTGGGACATAAACAATAAATACTAATTTTGGACTTACGTTCTTATTGGCAAATGAAGAGAAATGGCAGGATTATCAGAAAAATACTCAGAAAATTAATTTTAATTGACACGTGACACCTCACGTATGTAGACATGTTTTGTTCTAGTTATTTTCTTCCAGGAATCATATTACAGCGTAAGCTGTTAATCCTACATATTCAAACTATAATAAAATCCACAAAAACACTTCCAACCCTAGGAATTATCGGAAGGCAGAAAATGAGAAAATATGTGACACCAAATTTCATGTCTAATTTTATTAGTTTTCTAGAAATCAGCAGAAGGAAACAGATGAATGAAAAAATTCAAACCCAGAACAGCAATAGGAAAAAATAGGAAGATTCAATAATGAATGTTCGAAAATGTCACAATGTCAAATTTGATTATCATATAAGCGAAGAAAAAAAAGGTATCTGACGAAACTATCACGATTTTGTTATGGCATGAGCCAGAAATAGCGTGTGTGTTTTTAGAATAATAAGACAGAATTTTTCTCTATGAATAAATAAATTAATAAATTTACTGGGAGAAGAGGAAGTGGTGAAGCAAGACGAGGGCGACAGGGGCTTTGGTTCCGGTCTGCGTCTGAAAACTTCAAATACACAAAAAAGAAACAAAGTTATTTTTAAAGGATGCCAAATTTTACTAACGAGGGGATAAATTTGCCCAGGGCTTACAATAACTTTTGGATTTTGGTGGATGATAGCAGCAATAATTTTCACGTTGAAAGAACAAGAGGGCTTTGGGATAAAAACAAGATTAAATACTGTAGCCATAAATTGATATTTAAAGCGAGGATTTATAATTTCAATTTTTTGTTTTTAAAGCTGTAAAGATAAAGCTTTTGAAAGCAACGAATTGAAGCGTGACTTTTCAAATCAAATTGTTAAAGCTTATCTGCTTCAAAGCAGAGTATAAAGACAAAAGTAACGCTTTAAGGCAGCTTCCTTCAAAACAAAATACTGAAAATAAAAACTTTTCAAAGTTAAACTTTGTGACATGTTCCTTAAAGCCGAACTTCAAATAAAAACTTTTTTGGCTTTTTACACTCTTGGTAAAACTTTGAAAACATAAAGAATCAAAACAAAAATATTGGAGATAAGAATCTTTACATTTTTCGCTGAATAGAAAAAAAACCGTCAGTGACAAGAAATTCCTTTTCCAATTTTTATCTAAGAAAAAATATGAGATAGGTTAAAAAAGCGTTTTCGTAAAGAAATATTTCTTTTGTTAGACAATTTTTATGGGCAAAAAAGCCGTAAAATGAATGAGAAGAAAAAAAATTAAGAAAATGAAATGAAAAAAGTTATAAAAAGGCAATCGATAAAATTTCAGCACCTTTTGTTTAAAAAAAATATTTTTATAGTATTTTCTGTCCTAATTTCTCTAATATTACTAATGCATTTGATTGATTTTCTAAGCTCCAATACCTATAAAGTTGATTAAATAATGGACTCTTTGGAACTTCTATTTTTATCTGACAATATCTTGATCTTGGTCGATAGATTTTCACATTATCATCAAGTCTTATGTTCGAAAATAGTTAGCAATAAAAAGAAAACGTTTTCTTCTTATTTTTCCGGTGCTCACGATTTCTCTATTATTGAAACGTTTACTTCTCACCCTCCTCACCATCCATAGAGCAAAAAACAGGAAAAACTGTATGCTGGTTGTGAAATAGCCCATAAAATGGAAAATATAATAAAAAAAACGAAAAGTGAGAAGAAAAAAACATTTCGTTTTGCGTGTCGTTTACTCCTTAATATTGTATGCATATGCTGTGTATTATAGTCGATTCCCTTCCATCCTATGCTTTATTATGTGTTCCTTACAATCCCTTTTTTATTTACAGGAGTAGAGGCTGTTTTAAAAAATGTTTAAAATTTATAGCCTCATAAAATTGTACTTAGAAGAAACTAAGTAAAAGGAATTTGAATTCCAAACTCTTTTTTGCATCTTTTTCGACTCATTTGATGCACGTTTTGTGTAGACTTGATGAAAAATTGAGGTTCTGATAAAAAGCTCTTTCAATTTCCGAGAAATTTTTTTAAATTCATTTAATGAGGTTCACTTTTCTTACTTACCAAGTTCAACAACATCAAGAAACCATTAAGGGTAGACTGACCATCGGATTGATTTTTAAGAAGACCGTCATCTATTTCTAAGCCCAAAATTATCAAAAATAACCTTTATTTTGCTTGAAAATATCCAAAAATTTTAAATAGTTCTTATTTTTCTTGAAGAATACTTGGTCAACCTATTGTAGGGATTGTTAAGAAATGACGTTCATCAAAAATTTGATTTTTATGTCCCCCTATCAACTGTAATAATATTGTGTTGGAGTATCACTTTCACCCTACCTAAAATTTGAGACATCATAAGTGAATGACCCCCAAGCTCTCTAACTTACATTTATTACCCAATAACAAAGTCCATTTCCCAATTCGATAGAATATTCATACAATTTATAGCTTAGTAGTTTACCTCAATAAAAAATCAACCATCTAAAGATTATCCTAAAACTTATTTCTAAAATAGATTGTATGTAGTCAAATATTTACAGCTGTTTACTTTATAGACTTTACTTTGGTCCTAAAACATGCAAAACCTTCCGAAAGAGTGTGACGTGAAGAATTATGGACAATAAAAAGTAAGATGAGTTCTTACCCCTCAAACATCATTTCATATTTATTATGGAATCAAATAACATATTCAGGACTTTTCCATACTTTCATCAATTGAAATATCAAGGGAGTGTATTGTAATATTTATGATTGTTTTTTATACCGATATGCTTCCTTCTTTTTCTCATATTTTCTCATTTGTTATTTTGGGATTTTAATACTCACCTCTGTTCCTTAATTTTTTCCTTTCGGTTCCTTTTTTGTGGCAAAATACTTTCTTTTTATTCCCTGATAAGAACCTTTACACGAAATGCTTACACAGGTTTGAGTCTATAATGCATATCAGCCGTTTTTCGAAGTGGCATGCTCGAGTTGACCCTCAATGGACGTGTTGTAATGAAATTTTCTCAATTTCCCTTTCTTATTCTTAATTCATTTTAACTGAATAACATTTTTCTTGATTTAAATAAATAATGAAATGAAAATTCCCCATTTACAGAAAACTTTTCGCTTTGTAATTGGATGTAAAGTTGAAACAAAAGGCTTATGGAAAACTTATGCTGTTTTCATTCTAGTTGTAAATGGCTATGTTATCTGATACTATTCAAGCTCTTGCATACTCATTATCCTTCTATTAATCTCTGTCGATTCCTTTTACTACAGCAGATGGAATGAGAAATATTTTTGTGTTATGGTTCTTTCAACATGCTGGTAGATGTTCTTTATGTAGTGCTTTGAAATCAAAAGATTTATTGGGTAGAAATTTATTTGAAAAGTTTTCTTTTGCTATGTTTTTAGAGGTTAGAAAGCTGAGAATAAAGTTTTTAGTGATTTTAGTTCAATGAAATGAGTTTTTGATTTTCAAATGACATTGAACAGATGGAAAGCTTGATGATAGATTGAATAGGAAATTGAGGAGGTTACGTCAGACTCGCATGTAGACAAAATGTCAAGGTTATGACTTCTCCTTACTTCTACCACAGTACATTACTAAATATACAATAATGAGATATGAAGGGTTGTTTCAGCCAATGTTGTAAACATGCTAAAGACGAACACAATTAAAATCGAGCGCTTCTGGAGGTCAAAACCACCCTCGGCAAAAAATTTTCTTTAATTAGCTTGGGGTTTTCGCAAGTTAAAAAAATCTCAAAAACTCATTCAACTTTAGGTGAAATTAGTCTATTGGAACTCTCATAAGGCCGTAGCCAGGGAAGGGTCATTAGGTGCCCGGGCATCCTCTCTCGAGATTAAAATTTAATACAAATTTTTCCTAATGTCCTAAGAACTTTAAAAATTTAATACAAAAGTTATATTTCAATGATTTTTTCAAAAATAAAGAAATTGGGCACCCCTTTAAAAAAAACCTGGCTACGCGTCTGTGCTTTTATGTAGAAATATTATAACGAATATTCAAATGAAATTTGGAGGAAATATAAACAAATTCAACAAGTTTAAACAAAGTTGAAAATTTAAATAAATTTACATAATATAAAATTTTCAAATAAAGTTTAAAATTTGCCTTATTTAAAATTTCCTTTCATCTTCCTTGTTAATTTAATAATATTTTAATGTAATATTATTATAACGCTTAATAAATAATTTGTTAATTAAAAATTCCACGAATTTATCTTTTTAGGATGTTTATGAATTAATTACGTTCCGATTCCCATGTCACTCATTTTCAATTTATTTTCTTTTTTGAATATCGTGCTGTAATGATTGCTAGGACGCAACTTCACTATCTATTCTTAAATACATGCCATGCATTCAATCATATGACAATCATCTCCATGAAAGATCAAAGTCGTGATTCATGCCATCCTTTTGATATTTACACAACTTTTTATTGAAAATTTCCCCTCAGTTTTCCATTTTTAAACTTTGTCATGCCAATGGCACGAAGGAAGAAAAAGCAACTTTGAGGAATGCTTGGGTGAAATTGTTATGTTGGTTTTTCTGAAAATATGAAGAACATTAAAGTCATGCTCTTGCTAAAGTTTTGAATGGGGTGTCTATCAGTAAAGTTTTCGACATGATCAAGTTGTGATAAGATTTCAAAGATAGAACAAAATTTTCAGGAGTAGTAAGAAGAACGAGGTTGCAATAATGTTTATAAATTTCTTAAAGATTTTACTTGTGATTCGAGGAACTGTATTAAAATTTGCAAGACATAAAAATTATGTTATTATAATTGACGAAAAGGTTGTTAAGAGTTTAATGCTAGAAGTAACCTTTTTTCTTGCATCAAAACAGGGCCATATCCAGGGTATTCTATTTTTTTTAAAAAATTAGTATTTCTGCAGCTCTAATTCAGTATTGTACAAACTACGTGCCACAGAATACTATGGTGTATTGATAAGTGTTCAGGTGTTCCATGAAATGTTTTAAGAAATGCCAATTAAAAGCCGTGGCTTAAAAAGGTTTAGACAACACTTCTATAATTTATAATTTAATCTTTAATATACCATTAAAATTACCAAAAGAACTGAACGAAAAAAATATTAGACCCCTAGAAAATTCTGACTTCGGCCCTGCAGAAAACCTTCTATGAAGGTACAAATATTTTTTTTATCAAACATCAACCTTTATAATTTTGATATTGACTTCAAAAAACTTTCTGTTTAATAAACTCATTAAATAAATATTCACTTTAAAAATTGCGTCCCCAACTTCGTAATAAAATTCATAAAAAGCATCCAATAGTCTCATTTTATTCATATCCATGAAATTTCTGCAATAAAAAAAGCTCCAAGAGGTCTCGTTAGGAACATTAAGAAATGAGTATTTGCATAAATGATATGTTGAAGCAAATCACAAGCCATTTTACTCTTTTACTTATTTTATGAAGCTTTTTAAATCAAGAATTCAGTATTTGATGCTACAACAGTAGTATAGATATAAGATCCTATGGGTTGTATGATTTTACAAACATATATAATTTCAAAAGAAGATTTGAAAAGAAATTTTTTGGAAGAAATGTTTTATCTTCTTCATTGCGAATTCCTTTTTTTTCTTCACTTCTACCATATGTTTGCAAAAAAAAATTAAAGAATTTTTCACTATGTTTAATTGAACAGATAGACTCAAAGATTTGTTCTTATTTGTTCTATGTAGTTTTTGAACTTTAATTTAGGCTATTTTCTTTTCGACGAAATTCTTGTCAAGACTAGGAAACTCAGGATTAATCCAAAAAATCTCAATAATGTTTTTTTTAACCATCTCACAAATGTATTTCTAGTCAGATTCATAATCGTAGAAATCTCTAGTCAGATAATCGAAATAAACTCTAGTCGGATTATCGAAAATTTATTAAATCCTTGCCTAGTTGAACTGGTTTATAATTTTTAGACTCTGCTGCTTACAATCTGAAGCTAAGAAATAATAAAAAAAATGAGATAAAGATATATCCCATTTAGTCTTTTTATTTATTCAGAAAAGGTCATTTAAATAAATAAGCATTAAAGCAGATGAATAATTTAATGCTGGATTCACTCAATTCAATTTAGAAAGCAATTTCTTAATGCTACACAGATGTGGAAGATCTGCTAAATTGATTTTTACCATGAAAAAACCAAAGAAAATTGCCTTCCCCTGCTTCTTACAGAATTGCTTTAAGATGTTACAAATGCTTTTTCAATTCTATCAATCTTGTCGAAATTCTTGCTTGCTCATCAATTTCTGTCGACAAATTCTTCTCTTTGACTTTATGTTTTTTTCCCTCATATCACATTTCCTAGAAATGTAGCCAAATGATTATGTAGTCAAGGGTTGTCGTTAACAAGAAGAAAGAATCATGTATGTGGATGCACTAAAGGGATGTATCAACTTTGATGACTGCAGTGCGAATTTTTTCCATACAATTTGATTCATGTTCATCTTCAGATACTTTCCAATTCGTTTGCGAAACTCATCATTTATCTTGCTCCGTCTAAGTTCTCCTCTATCAGATTATATTGTTACATACACATAAAACATCAATTGAAATTCGATACATATCCTAATTTGTTATACGACTGGAAAAAATCAACTCACCATCACACACTTGTTTTCATGCCTCCATGACATTTAGTCTGAGGAATATCTTATTAAAATAAATCAATATAATGTTTTGTATTAAAGGAAAGATCCGGAAAGATGATGATTGTATATCTTCTTACATGTCTAACTTTCCGCATATAGATTGAGGTTTCTGCTGTAAACGATTATTGCTTTGTGTCACATTTCAGAGACGCTTTCCTTTTAACATAATATTTGATTCTTACGCGATGCCTCCACTGAAATTCTGATATTTCATGTTGATATTTAGACAAATTGACTCAATGCTTACTATGCTATAATGTAGAAAGAATACAATGAAGTATAAGTATGGAGAATTTTCTATTGATTAAGTATGTTTCTTTGAAGCCGGGCTGATATACCTGAATAAGAAGCTAGATAAATGCGATAAGAGTCTTCATCGTAGTGGACCTAAATCACAGCGATAAGTCAGTTACCCACAGAGATCACTATGGCGCCTCTAAGAGTAATACAATTGCCTCTTTTGAATCACGTATCATAAAAGCAGTAACCAGATTCTTCCTTCTATCCATCAAAATCCTCCTTCCCTACTCACATTAGTATAAGCAAATCCTCAATCCAGAAATTCTTTCAACAATCTTTTTATGCTGAATCAATTTTCCTTATTGTCTAAAAGAAATAAAATGTGCTGATGCTGTGCATCTTAATATTTCACCAACAATGACTCTTCAACTTTTCACACAGTTGCGTAAACATTCAGCGACACAATATCAAATATTACAATGAAATCACATAAAGAAATCTAAATATTCCTATTACATACATTGATAAAAGCAAAGCGGTTTTAATGTAATTCGTGTATTGTCAATTCCCCTATGGGAACATTCAAATACAAATAGCTTTTCATCCTTCTTCTTACCTACAATTTTATCAATAAAATTCTTTCCTTAACATCTTCAATATTCCTTCATCAAATTAGTTCCTTCGTCTTGCTTTTATTAAATTTTTTTCTGTCATTTTATCAAACGAAGAAGATGCCGTGTCATCATGACTATGGTAAAAACATATACAATAAGGTTGTGATGTGATTGAAAAATATGTTAAACCAGTTTGGTGTGGATGTGATGATGAGAAAGTCTTACAAAGGCTGTAACATGATTTTTGAGATATTCAAGGGTAACATTGATATGGGAAATTAAGGGTGGGATGATGAAGCTTTCATAGAGATTATAATTGTGATAATTTTGAAGGTTTTTCAAGCTTTTATATCTCAAACAATATAACAATCCTTTGTAAATTATCAGATCAATAAGGGTTTTGTATTTAACATAATCGATAATTTTCTTTTAAGTAGGATTTTTTTGTAATGCAAAAAAGGATGTGGAAATTTTTAAAGATTCAAATAGTGTAGGTGGTTTTGACCTTTCCTCAAAAGTATCAGAACCCAAATTGGTGCAAAATTGCGAGAAATTAACTTTTAAAAACATTATTTCAACAAAACAAACAGTTGGGTACAAGAAAAGATTTATTTAGATATCTTTTTAAAATTACATTTTCCCAAGGCTTTCGCAGATTATAATCTTAAAATCCTTTTTATATGGAAGATTATAATCTTTGTATGGGATTATTTGAAGATCATAATCTGCGGGAGCCTTGCATTTTCCATTATTATGAGGGTGTCATCAAATGTTTTCAACCCCACACATCTTCAATCTTAATTATACTGCACCTACAGAACAGTCTATAATAAAAGAAAATTTACCTGAAAGTTAATTAAAATCAATTATCCAATTTTAATGAAACTAATTAATTACCATTTAACAAATTTGTACTTCTTAAGATACATTTATTACTAAAATTAGTTAAATTAATTACAATTCACACTTATCCAAAAACCTTAATCTAAGAAATCAGTAGAAACTCTATCATCATGATTTAGGAATTCATTAAAATTTAATTCTTGAAAATTAAAACTATTTTTAACATCATTCTCGACATCAGGCATTGTATTGCTACTACTTTCATTTTGCATAATAGAATTGACAGTAGCTGCCAATATTTGACACGCCTCGGCACTTCCAGCTGATGTATTTATGCAATATCCACTGACACTAATCCTTCTGTTAGGTTCATGACGAAAGCATCGAAAAAGATTTAGAAATGCTTTACGGAATCCTAGAGACATGAAACAGTACGTGATTGGATTACAACAAGAGGATGAATATGCCAATAACTGCATGAAACTTATGGCCGTGTAACCTAAATGCTGATACACCGCCTTCGGATCAAACAGAGCTATTGTATTGATTATATATAATGGTGTCCAACATATGAAGAATTCAATGACAACAACAAAAAGCATTTTGATAACACGACGCTTATTTAATAGACTCTTCTCAGGATTCGATCTGTAACGAAAGCAGCAAATAAAAAGAAAATTCTTATTAAATAAGGAGGAAGAAAAAAGAGTGAAAGATAGAATTATGAATGAATGTAGGATGATGAAAGTAAATTGTATTAGGTTATTCTATGCCTTTATTTTGGGGTGTTTTGTTATCAAGGAAAGGCAAAATATGAATTTAAATAGAGCATGAAAAATTACGCAAAGAAAATTTTCTAAAATTCAATCAACAAGAATAAATAGATTTACTTATTTAAAGGAAATAAGATAATATCTAGAAGGCGGATGAGTATTAAGTGCTTTTAATCTTATCATATTTTATTTCCTATATGACACTAAGCTATTGGGCCTGATTTATTGTGGGATGATGATGAAGATCTTCCTATAGGTTTTCAATTTAAGAGTTGTTCATAAATTACATTCATCATTAAATATGATTTTTAGATTGAATGCAATTATGTCAGAAGAACAGCTCTTCACAGGAGCGTATCCAGAAATTTTACTAGGTAACTGTTTTCTAATTTTTTATTTTTTTTTGGATTTCCTTCTTCTTTGAATCCAAAAATTGAGAGGGTTGGCTCTTCAGACCCCTCTTTAAGATAAATCGGGACGACATTGGACGTAAGTAGTAGATCATTTTTAATATATAATTTGTTCATAAAAGGTCAGTTCCGAAACGTAAAAGTTTCTATCTATTCCAGCTAAAAAAGTGAAGTACGCGGGAAAAATACCCATATCTTGCATGCGCTATTTCCAGTTCCAGGTGATAGAACGAAAATATTTAAATGTGGGACGTAAATGGACGTAATTCTGACAAAGTTTCAATTCGATTGGAGAACCTGTTCTGACCAACGTCACACACACGATAAGTGTCATTTATGAATAACACCTTAATTAAACTCAACAAGTGGACGACATCTGTGAAGGACACGAACGCAAATCTTTAATATTATATTTAACAAAATTTGAAAACAATTTTGAAAAGATCTTCTTCACTTTTGATAATCATTTTTGAATAATTTGTTTACTTCGTTCAGCAAAAAGAGAAGCAATTTTTAAAGAAAATATTTTTCCATTTTTCTAAACAATTTTTCTTTTTTTTCTTCTTCAGAATTTTTCATCATAATAATAATACTTGTTTGAAACTTTTATGCTTGCTCAAAAACATAACTTTGTGGATTCATTAACGACGATGAGACAACAAGAAGAAGTAAAATGTATACAAATTTTACGTTGTCAACGATCTGTGGGGAAGCTCATTGACTGCTTCAGCATCCCGACAATTGTTTTTAGGTTTATAAATGGATTTAAATATTAATATAATGAAAAATTTTTCATACGAAATTTTATTTTATTTTTTTCGCATTATAAATTTGTGATACTTTACAGACTTTTTGAATTACAACGAGTTTATCATCACAATTGTATACTAAAAATGGATACCCTAAAAGCATCCAAAATCATCAGTTTTCTAGGTAATTAATTAATTAACTAAGCATTAAGAGAACTGTTATCGGCAGATGATTTACTTCACAAGTCTCTAAGCTATTTATAATCCTATAACTTGACATATTCTCCGTCAATGAATAATTCTCAAACAATAAACTTTATGCGTAGTCACTTTGGCACAGAAGAAAATATCAGGAAATGTGGAACATCACGATTATGTTCCGCAAAGGAAATTAAAGCAAGAAAGTTTAAAATTTTCTTCCTCACATTGCCTCAGGACATCATAAAAGTCAACTTAAATATTCTTCTATTTAATTTTATCGTGGTATTTAGGGCGTTTATTGCAGATAAATAATAAAAAGCAGACAATCGAAAAAAGTTATTTAAATTTGCCTTGAAGCGATGGATTTTATTATTAAATGCAAAAAGAAGCAACACTGCGTTTGATCTCAATTTATTCAGTACTAAGAAGACTTTAACTTTCATCCATACACACAACCAGGGAAAGAAGGGAAGGGAAATCTGCTTTTTGGGACCAAAAATTTGTTTTTCACTCATCCTCCTCTTCAAAATTCTAGTCACATGTTCGCCTATAGCACTATTCATATATTAGAAAGTAAAATTTACGAATGGTAAGTTCATTTGACCTGCGGCAGCTCTATGGCTGAATTCCAAAAATCTGGTAGAATGACAATATTGAAATACAGCTGGGTATATACTTCGAAAGAAAAATGCCAAAGAAAATGTCATTGCTGGGATAGAAACAAAAAATTTCCTTCTACCGTTATGAAAAAATTTCGGCTAAATACGTAGAAAGAGAATTTGTAAAAGGCAGCACTAGAATTTGTACCTTCAAGTCAAAATGAACATGTATTGTTAAATATATTTAACACAATTATGCGTTGTTATTTATTATTCATTGTACAAAAATATACAAAAGAAGATCACATTTTTCTAGCTGTGAAATTTGAGCATTTCTTGAGATCAATGCTCCAATTTTTTTTTGGAAAAATATTCTTAAAATAAACCCTTTTATTAAATTTTTATATTTCTTAAGGCATTACGACTGGTTTAACCTTTTTTTTGTAAACAATATAATTATTAAGCTTTGACAATTTGTATTAAATTAGGATTTAAAGTTGAAGGGTAGCCGGGCACCAAACGACCATCCCTGGCTATGCCCCTTTTTGAGATGTATTTATCATTTGAAATAAAGCTCTACCTGATATTATTAATTCAAAATTTGAATTAAATACTTCTAACTTGAAATTGTGCATATTTTCCTCCCAAAATAAAATGTATGTAGGCGTTTGCTATTCAGCTAAATTATTTAAAATTGCTTGGGTTTTTCAACTGAAGAAAAAATCGTCAACCCTCCATAAATTCTGGCTTCTCCGCTGATTCGCTTTGAAAATTTAAACAAAAATTTACTGTCGAAGAATTTTTTTATCAATTTAATTTAAAGATTATGAAATAAATTTGTTTTGTTAAACATCGCAAAAAATTGAAGAAAATTTTCTGTCTCTCCTAATTCCATCTAGCTATGCACCTGAGTAATTTAATAAATTCCATCTTACTTTGACAAATATTTAAACAGATAAGCATAATAATTTAAGGAGAATTTAGGTATTTTTATTGAAAACATCGCAAAACAGAATAATATTTTTTAGATGAAAGGTCAGATCTTTTTATTTTGAGGCCAAAAAAATCAGTATTTACTCTTTTATATCTTATAAGCCGTATTAAATGTTAGTCTTCTTAAATCATTTTGTGAAACTTCTCACCATAAAATTTTAATTTTCTGCTATTTGCGTGGGTTCATATGAATGCAGAAAAAGGTTTCCATAAAAGAAGAAAGCATTGACCTTCAATAAAATTGAACATGAACTTTTCACAGAGAAACTTTGTCGTATTACTCGCAATGTGTGCAATTCAATGAGATTGTAAAAGTGTGTAAGAAGAAAAAAGTAAATATTTTAAATTTATTTGAATTTTCAAGTACAATTCTTCTATTTATTCACAGAAATAAGAATGTATATTTAACACAATTGTGTAGGAATGGTCTTTAATTTAGAATAGATTGTTTTTAGAGGGGTCTTTTGAAATGAAAATTTTAATTCCCTTCTTGTTAGAATTTTCAGTATGTTCATATAATTTTAACAGTTTAATTTTTTAAATATCTTAAATGAATTTTTTGAAAATAATTTTAACTTCTTATAATTCACAATAGTCTCAATATAATGGAATATTCCAATTAGTTGAAAAGACCCCCCTCCCCCTTGTCACAAAATTTTCCCCATCTACAAGAAATGCCTTTAAGTACCCCCTAAGTTTAAAATTTCAGACCCCCCTCCTCCTACAAAGTGAACGTAATAAGTAGATCGAACCTGAAGAAATTAATGATAATGATTTCTCATTTTCATTAATTGATGAGTAAAAGCTCGTTGAAAGTTAACAGATCAGTAATTTTTCCAAGTATCCATTGATAAATATAATCATTTAAGAAATTATATGCCAGCAACAAATGTTGGCAAAGTAAAAGCTATTAAACCTAATTACATACATTGACCTTTAAGGAAATGAATAAAGACGTAATAGCGATAAAATTTGTTTTGGCATGAATTTTACAAAATATGTTTTGAGAATTGTATTCAAAACTATTTATATTTTCGACACATCAAAGATTGAAATTTAATTTTGGTGAATTATTGTTGTAAAAAAATCTTGCCTCAAGAAAGTAAATGCTTTGTACATTATACGGATATCCGAAATCGATATTTTTCGCAAAATTGCCTTTTTAAGGGAAAACCTTTCATGATTCATATCGATTGGCTGACTACTGACTCCAGAATATGTTTTGCAAAAAAAGTAAAAGTTTCTAAATTTCACTTTTTAATTTTTTGTGAATTTTTCAAATTGAGAATTTTTTTTTTAATAAGTTTAGTGATTTTATTACAAAAATAGACAGCCCTTTGATAAAAGATCAAACCCCAACTTTTTAACGAAACATGCTGTAAACTTTGAACATTCGAGAAAAAAAATCTAATTGAATCATTTTGATTTGAGAAGACTGATCAATTAAATTAATTAAATTAAATAAAGTCATTGGAGCTTATTTGAAAAAAATTAAAGCTATCGTAATTAATTATTAACTTTCAGACTAAAAGCTTTGATTATGCTTATTGTGAAATTGAAAACTGATCCGTTATTTTAGAGAAAAATTAATAAAATAATTGCGTTTTGTGTGAATTAGGGATGTCAAACCCAAATAGTGTCTACAGACCCAAATATCAGAAAATTTTCTCACTAAAACCCACTTAGAATTAATTCTAATGATACAAAAATATTCTTTAGTATCAAATAGCTCTAAAAAATATCAACTTTTATTTTTCAATTCGTTTTGAATTGAACTAGAGCAATTAGTTGTTAACTATTTGTTTTAATTAACCAAAAAATTTAATTTAAAAATAAAAGTTAATATTTATTACAACAATTTGATACTAAGAAATAATTCTGTATTATTAGAAATAATTTTAAGTTGGTTTTAGTAAGAAAATTTTCTGCTATTTGGGTCCGTAGACACTATTTGGGTTTGACATCTCTAGTGTGAATGTAAAAATAAAGTACCAAATTTTTTCAAAAAATTTTTGTAACGGAAAAATAATTGTTTTACATTTTAAGACAAAATTTATGAGGAAAAAGCTCACATTCAGATTATTCAACGTCCCTTAGGCAATACATTTACTTCATTAAACCTCTTTACTGTACTTTTTTTATTATTCATCCTTACACGTGTACAATATTGACATTGTAAATCAATTTAAATATTTTAATAACAATTAAATGTCATCTAAAGAATGAAACACTTAAGCAAACACAGAGGTTTTTTCCGCTATCTACTTGATGCAAACTCAAACAAAACTCTCAAAATTAGTTTCAATGGCAGTCTTCAAGCTTAAAAACCGCATCGCTGTAAGCTCATACATTATACTGAAATTATTTGGAAATTAATCAAAGGATTATTATGTGGTCGGGTTTAGATGAGTTTTTTATACATGAGGAAATAATCCTCACTAACTTGTAAACATAGACGTATTCAGAGTGGGAAGTTATTTCCATCGTAACGTCTCATGTCAGTACATAGCTCAAGGATCAGTCCGAGGCTTATGGCCAACAATATACTGATTGTTTTGCAAGCAGCAACCGCTTGCTTGTTTATCATTTTTACAGTTTGATAGAGAGTTCGGATTCTGCCATGAAGTGAGTTTATGACTCAAACACTCGAAATTGTCGAGTTTGACTCATTTGGGGCCATTCACTTATTACGTAAAGCTTTTAAGGGGGGAGTGGGGTCTGAGATTTTATGACAATTCAAACAAAAAATTTTTTCATGGACATTTTGTAAAAAAGGGGGGTCTAAAATTTCGTTTTTTTACGTAACGTAATAAGTGAACAGCCCTTTTAACGTTACAATTCCGTACCTGTGAAAATGTCTAAAAAGCTTCACACTTTGGCTTTGCATCGAAATTTTGTTGAACTTTTCAACCATTTAAAGGGCTTCATTATAAAGCACTAAAAGTGTTAATGCTTTATAAAATTCATTAACATTTTCAACAAATATTTACTTTGAAATGAGAAAATGATATCAGCACCGAGAACTAAGGTAACCATAAATGGTTTTTATTTGAATCCTCTCATGCGAACGTTAGAAAAATAAATAGTAGAATTTTTTTGATGGAAAAAGCGAACGGGAAAAGTTTTATCATTTATGGATTTTTGGGGGAACTTTGTCAGTGCTTTTATGCTCTATGAAATTGTGAACTTTATTGCTTGTTATGTATGGTTGGTTGGAGTAAGTGTTACATGACATACTGTAAAGTTGTTGTGAATGATAAAAATGTGTTTCAGTCGTTTCAAAAAAATCACTTAACTGTAAAATGTTTATGAAAACATTTTTTTATCATTACTTCCTTACCTTCGTATACCTAGCACATGCTTCTTAGATTCTCGTTCCCGATTCAGCAATGTTAGTTCCTGTGACGAATTGCGGAGTTTTTGAAATGAAATTCCATCGTTTATCTTACATCTTTTCCTCGTGGATGAAGAATTTGAATAGACTTTGGGATATTTATTTAATTTTTAAGACATTCCATTTACGTGTAGACATTTTTCAATGTTTATTTTTTTGGTAAAGCGGGTGCAAAAGAAAAAGAAAAATATTTATAAAGTAAAAGATAAACAACGACTGAAAAGTTTTCACTTTACCTGATGATTGCCTTACAATTTCCTTTTCTACATCCATACTTTGCCAAAGGGTACGTGATATTAGTGTATAAGCGGCAGCTAGCATCACCAGTGGAAGTATCAATAATAGAACGTCAAGAAAAAGATTATAAAATTTCTCGTATCGCAATGGTTCTGTTGGCCACACTTCACGACATTTTTTATGTCCTACATAATATGATTGATTTTTTCATTAGTCTCGTTAATGTGACATAGATAATAGTCATACACATACCCTGACTCGTTGGAATGAGTTTACTCAGTGTCGCTATAGGCAGCATAAAAAACAAACTTGCGATCCAAATTAAGATAATGGATTTATATGCGTGATTCAATGTCTGCCATCGTCTAGATCTTAGCGGATGACAAATTGCACAATATCTTTCCACACTGATTGCCACTAAGGTCCACGCGGATACGCTTACTGATGTTGCTGTAATAAAAAGAAGAAATAAAAATGAGAAAATTTTAATGGACATAATGTTCTTTCATTTGAGTGAATTTTATTAGCTTCACGTATACTTCTTTGTTGCCTTTGTTATTTTTACGAAAATTGGTTGATTCTTGAAGTATGTTTTAGAAGAAATTCTATTTATATGTTGTTTTGCTTTTCCGTTTTGATATTATGTTTACCATGATTTTATTAATATTTTTGAGTAAACACAACAACACGAGTTTTGTTATTCTACAAAACAATGGATATGTTCAATAAGGGATCATTCGCAAATTACGTCACGCAAATGGGGTCAACCCCATCCTTGTCACAAATTTTCCAAAAAACAAAAAAAAAATTGTATTTGAAATATCACAAATTCTTTAACCCCCCTCTAAAGCGTGACGTAATTTACGAATGACCCCTAAGCGTTTGTATTATCAGAAATAAATTTCAAAAATTCAAAATACGTTGTTTAGTCATCCACTAATGACGGCCACTCTTTTATGACTACGAAGTAGAATTAAAAGAGGTATGTAAGTGTTTCAAAAATAAGGTACCGGGACGTAGCTAGAGGGTAGGACCCACTCCGCAAATCTAGTGCTCGTACAAAGAAAACTTTAATATAAAAATCGAAAGGGTCAAAAAGTTTCATTTTTTGCGTGAACGGCTCTGTGATCTGCTAAATAAATTAAAAATTAAAAATGAACCACAGCACATGTATTCGCAATATGTGGTTTCAAAAAAATTCTATTCATCAGATTCATTAGGAAGAAAAATTCTTTTATGAAATTAATTTAGAAAGCTGCCAATTTGGTTAGAAGAATTAATTTTTAGCGAAAAAAAGAGTAACAGCATCTGCCTCCTGCAGATATAAAGCAAAATACATTTTGCACGTAGAAAATTCAATTATTCAAAAATAAGAATTAAATTAAGGCAAATGGTGCAATTTGTTCGAGTGCTTTCTTTTTAGTTTTTATTGCGTGGCATAATATAATTTGGTTGCTAGATTTATTCCACTTGAGGATTTGAAAAAAGAAAAGATCTTTAAATATTTGTTAGTAGCTTTTTTCACGAAAGCTTCTCTTAAACTTTTATGAAGCTTCCTATGTGAAATTACTTTTTAAAGGTTATCCCTGCTCATATTTATTTTGATCGGTTCTTTGAAGGGTCATATCAAATAACCATACTTCAATACATCAAAAGAATTTAAGGCCACGTAGGAGTCCTCCACAGACTGACAAATATATGAAATTTATTTAAGATTTTTCTGAACCGTAATCTGACTAAATCAAATAAAATGTCTACATTGCTTTTATTTTCAAACCACAAAGGTCACGAAATTCGCATTCGCACTTTTTCACCTCCAAATAGCATTTCGTTTCCCTTTGGTATGCCTTACAAATAACAAATATCAAGCATGAATTCGTAAAGTCAGTTTTAGTCGCTTCACGTAGGATTCATACAATTTGCCATCATTACATTCGAATAAGATGAAGAGCATAGTTTTTTGTACGATGATGAATCCTTTTTTCATGATGACTTGTGGAGCTTTGGCAAAGCTTTATAATTGAATGTGGTTATTTTCTGTCAGAAAAGCTCTTTTATATTTTCAGCTTTGTAAGCTGATTATATGTGGATAAATGGTTTGCAAAGTGATGAGTATATTTATTTAGAATTACTCATTTGTTTCATGAGTATGAATTGGACATTCATTGTGATGTCGTAGCAAATGGAGAGTTTATCTTGAAGTGCCATATGGGGAGTATTTCCTTTAGATTGGAAAGAAAGGATTTGATAGCGAGTGATTAGATAGCATACCGAATGTTCTGTTTCACATAAAATTGCCATTAACCTAATAAGTTCAGGGATCTCTTTAAGTCCTGCATCTAAGGACTTGAGTACTAAAACTTTCCTCAGATACTGTCTTGCCTGGAATCTTTCTAGCAATGTATAGTCGCAATTTAATTATTATACGCTTCTTTAATGTGAACTCACATCATGGTTAACAATACAAAATACGAATAATTCAATTTTGGCAGAAAATGCTCTCTAACCTTGCCAAAATGAGAATAAGAATAGCATCAAAGCAACATATACCCTCTTCTGTTTTGTATCTTTTTGGCATTATACTTTTCTTTTCTGTATTATTAAACTTAGTTTCAGAAGTTCAAAAAACTTTATTCTCTTTAGATTCATTCCTGTGTCTTCACTCCATTTTAAAAAGCATAACCAAAAATTCTTTGAATTATTCACAACATATTTTTACCACAATAATTTAGAAACGATGTCTCCCACTTTTCATCTACCACGATATTTACACAGTCAACACATAATAGTCGGTTTGATGACTGTGTTACATAATTCATATCCCATCTGGAATACGGGTTTCATGCTATGTTCCTTAAATTATTCATTACAAATATTTATAGATTGTTAAATCACGGAAATCTTATTCAAAATTCTTTAGGGATAAGGAACATTGCTCGATGAACAGGAAAACATTGAATTTAAAATCCTCGTTAGTCGTTCTCGTGTGGATTATGTCACTGCTATATTTTAAATTATCTACATGTTGAAATGCGGTTTAGAATTTAAAATTATAATGAATTTTTTATGGATTTATGTTTCATTGGATATTGAATCAAATGCGGTTTTATCTACATTCATATTATACCACATACGATATTAATCCCACAAAATTTCTGTCTTGAGGAATTTAATTTTCAATATAACATTTTCATAGACCATAATGTGGGTTTTATATGAAAATAATTAAATATCATAATAAATAATTTTCGTCATATTTCTTTTATCAATGTTTACTCAAATATTCAAACATAATCTTATTAAATAAATTGAATGGGTTCACAATTTAAAAACGATGTTTCTTTTAATGACGTACTCCTACACACATTAACAGTTCCCTAGGGAATGTCAATAAAGAATTAAAAACTTTTTTAATGCCTTTTTTATGAAGAAATGCGCAATTTCTCATTCCCTATTAAAAATTTATTTATATAGAATTTTCTACCTTTTTCATGGAAATTGAGTTGTGAAGTTATCAGGTGGTGTAAAGGAATTCGCATAAAAACATATTAGAAGTAAATATTACTTTTTAGGGTTGAGAAAAACATAAACGCATTGAAATTCAGTGAGTAAAAATTCCAAACAATTTTTGGTATGAAATCATCATTTTGAATAACAATATATGAAGAAGCTTCGTCTATCATTCACAAGTTGGTCGTTTACAAATAATGTTCATCATTAAAACCTAATGAATTTCAAAGAACTTTCACTGATCTTGAAGATCTAGAAGATCCATAGATCTATGTCTGTAGCCTACAAAGGAAGGCTGTACACTGACTTTCTAGTGCATATGATTGGAAAAAGAACAATTGAAAAATTTCTCTGGCTGAGTTTTGAACCCATGATCGCTGTGTAATAATTAAGTTCCAGCTTGAGGGGCGTATTCAGGGAGGGGTTTTAGGGGTCAAAGCTCCTACCTTTTTAGAGAAATTTTTCATTTTGCTAGGGTTTTTTAACAAAAAAACCAAACCCCTACCCCCCACCCCCCATACAAATTTTTTTCAAAACCCCTCCCTCAAAGATACATCGACTCATGGTGGTAGCATGATATATCTTGTGATAAAAATCTTTTATTTTGGATGAACGTTATTTGTGAAGAGCACAATACAGCAATTACGAAAATGTTCTGCATTATTTCCGTTTTTTAAAAGAAGCTACAAAAGCTTTTTAAAAATATCTTTATTGTTAAAATTACGGGATAGAATTTTTCTGGAGTGTTCTTTCTTCTTTTTATGAAGCACGCTTTTATGCCTCCGCCTTCTAATTAATAATACAAAAGCTAATCTACATATTATACACAAAAAAGCATTCTCTTAGCAAAATCATTCAAACGAAGGCCATTCAATTTCTCTGGAGTAAATATCTCATCAAAAATTCATGCCTTATCCTGCGAGTGAAACATTCGGGCATTTTTAGAAAAAGTATGCCTCGTGCCGTTTTCTTCATTAATTCATTCTTATATTTCATAACTGTCCATCCGAAAATGAAAGTAAATGATGAGATTTGACAGCTGACACAGTAAAGGTAGGCAAAGGATGTGATGGAATTTTAGCGATTATTAAAAATCATGACAGTATAATAATTAAAGAGTATAAAAAAGGTTTTAGGTGGCTATAGAAACAAATTTATAAATATTGTCAGATAGACGTTATAAAAATTCAAGGTAAGCTTAGAATGGAAATAAAAATTTCAATGTTCTTGGAAAATATTTTTTTATCTTAATTTTATACATTTAAGAGAAAAAGGAAAACAGGTTTTTGGGGTTTGAAATAACACAAATTTAATAGCCATTAAAAATTCCATTTTTTGCGAATACATACTCAGCAAAAAAATTTAGTATCGTCCTCCTTTTTTCTATCCAAAACCACATGTAAACTTTTCCTGATGTCATTAATTAAATAAATACCATAACACACTTGGAAAAGGTCTAGTCCATAAACTCCTTCATTCAATTTTTTGGTTTTTATTTCTAAATCGTTTTAATTTGTAGATCTTTTTTTTTTGCTTTAAAGATTTCTTTTGAGAGTTTAAATCACAATGGAAGTTGGAAATTTATTGTATAATGTTTTGTGGCTGTAAATTGAGACTTAAGGACGCTTTTCATCATTTTGAAACTTTATCTTTAAAATTATAATTGTAGATTTGTCATTGAATTAGGGATCGTTCACTTATTATGTAAAGCAAAAAATAAATAACTTTCAAACCTGCCATAGGGCGTAGTGATACCCAAAATACTTATATTTTTTCAATTTGTTAGAGTTTTTTAAGACAAAAATCCCAAAATACTCCTTACAAAATTTTGGCAACATTTTTCTTATGAAAAAAATTATTTTTGATGAATTATATTTAAGTCACCTGAGCTCCCCCCTAAAAGTGAACGTAATAGATTAATGTTCCCTTATTCAAACCAGAGAATAAAAATTCAAACTTCAAAATTCATTTTAAAAAGTTTTCCTCGTCATTTATTGATGAAATTTAACTTTACTAAAAAGTTTTCTGAAAAACTTGGGAATAAAATCTTAAAGGAAGCGAAGAAAAAAGTTTTACAAAAAGCATTTGTTCAGCATTTGAATAGATTTGATTTTTTTTTCTTTGCAAAAAAAAATTTTTTTTAAATAGAGTTTTAAATCTTTTAAAATGGATAAAATTTAATCAAATTAATTTTAAATTAAATTTCTAAATATAGAACTTGATTTATACAAATTCAAGCCTGGATTAATTTAAACTAAATTTTTTGATTATTTTAAAATATTTTTGTTGCCTGAATCGTTTTGAATTACAACGTATTAATAACTTCATTACTATATGCAAGAAATCAATGAACAATAATAGTCAAAATGACTCATCGTGTATTTTTATATTCGAAAAATGATTCTCCAAAATAGACTGGAAGTGAGATTCTTATTTATAGGAACGTAAGCTTTCATAAAACCATAAATTTCTTTCACATATACACATATACAGCTGAATGTTATATATAATAGCAATCCAATGGAATGGGAAACAAAAGACAGTCGAATAATCCAAAAAGCGTTAATCATACTGCTCCTAGCCATTTCTACATTTGCCCTCCTTGCTGTCTATTGTTTATTTTCCTTTTCAAAGAGAATTTATGTTAACTGCTCTACCGCAATTTCCATTAAGAAGAATTATCAAATTTCCGGGTCATTGACTTAATAGGTCAACGTTAATGTTTTAACTTTCTATCACGAATCTAGAGATTGTTGCACTCACGAAATAGATTTAATAACAATGAGTATCTAAATAAATATTGGATGGATTTCATATAATCTTCGTCGACACTTGTGCTTTATTGTTTCCGTCATTTGACCTTTACGATTATTGATGGAAATAATCTAAAGTGATAGGACTTATGGGGCTCATTGCATGAGTTCATACATATTTGATTAGATTGAAAAGATGCTGGGAATTGTATAAGACTAAGTTGAAGAGACAGTTTTACATTCTAAGTCAGTCAATCAAATTCATTGGGTAATCGTCTGTGATTGTGGAAAATTTCTTATATGAAGGAATTTTCTGTAGATTTCTAGATTTATGTATTTTGTAGATTTATTTAAAATTTAGCTTAAATTTATTAAAGTGACTTGGTAGCGCTGTGGTCTTTTGATTGAAAACAGCTCACAGATTACTGCTAAAACCCAAGGGACTACGTTAAGGTGTCCTGATGTTTGACGAACCCATGCTCTACACTGCCCATTAATACAATATAATTTATGCAACATTTGAATTAGAATTACTTTGTACATAAATGAAATAAATTTGATCACAATGTGGAGGATGCTGTCAAGACTAGAAAAGAAAATCTCATCAGAATTGTAATTGGAAGCCATGCCCGGCAAACAATCGAAAACTCAAACAGAAAATATTCCATTCATCAGAAAAAAGGTTCATTATCATTAGGATTGCAGAAACACGTGTGAGAAAGAAAACAAATGCTTCGAATGCCCTTAAGAGGATACGTCTGTAGATAAAATAGCCGTTACTCTATACAATCCTTCCTAATATTCAATCACTCACCCACACATTTTTCACTCACATTTTCAAACTTTTTTGAAGCTCTCTGCATGACAAGACTTCTTAATGGTGTCAAAGCAGAGTGGCAATGTAGGCGAATCTGCGAATGCAAGAATCAGGTCTCTGTAGGCAAGTGATTAGGCAACAGATCGAAAATCTGTAACCTTCTCTTTTGTGAGGATGTGAATTCAATTCCCACCACAGACCGATCTTTCAATCAATACGTGAAATGTTGTCTCTATAACTTTGATAATTTCTTCTATTTCCATGCAAAGCTTCATAATTTTTTTTTACTTAATTGACATTTTTCCATTTAAGCTTTTCCAAACGATAAAGCATAACAAGAAGTGAAAAAATGGAAATTGCGAAAGTAATTAATCATGATTTCTTTGAAATTTTTACTTAATTATCGCAAATGTATGAATTTATGAAATATCGCGTGATACAGCAATAAATTCTCTTTACATTCATACACGATTCAGACATATCCGAGGATTTGTTTTGAAGGTAAATTCATCGAAGCGAGGGTTGAAAGAAGGAAAATGTTCTACAGGCAAGGTGAAATGCCGTAGGGGAAAATTATGAACAAAATGAGCAATTTTTATGAATGTTCTGTCTTGACTTATCGTGACATAATGATCATAAATTTTTCATATACATGCTTAAGTGAATTTTTAGGGGTAAAGTCATTTATGCTCATATGTGATAATTTAGAAATAATATAAGATTGTATGGATGAAAGTTTTTTGGGGCTAACTATTGCCATAATGTTTTTTGCTAATAGATAAAATTTTATTTTCAATCATAAAAATTATTATACATACATCTTGGGGTCGTTCAGCAAATTATGTCACGCAAAAAATGACCCTTCTTGTCATCAAATAATTTTAAATATAAATTTGTTTATTTGGACTGTCACAAATTCTTCAAGCACAAACAACACCTATTGAAAATTGAATTATGGATGATGGAAGCACTTTTTCTTCGAATGCTCTTCACAAATTTTATACATGATGTGTGGTGAATTATATAGCAGTGGATGATACATCCGCAATACTTTAATTTTGTTAAGGGTTCCAGACACTCTCCCCACTACATAGAGTATTGACGATATGACAAGGTTTCGCAAAATTCTCACGACGTTACAATATTAATGGTAATTTGTGGCTGTCTCCCATTTGATAGTTTCCAAAACATAAATACAACAATAATTCATAGCTACCACAAAATTAATTGAAATTTTTATATTCTTTGACTTCATAAAATTTGACTAAGAATCAGTTGATGTCTTAATTCCATTTAGATAGGCTTCAAATTTTAATAAAAATTTACCAGACAGCTGAGATAGAAAATATGTTTTGACACAAGTTAATTCCGAGATCACAACAATGCCTTTAATAAAAATAAATTTATGATATAAGAAAACATCAGCCATGTCTAATATATTCAATCCAAAAGATCAAATAACAACAATATTTTAATTAATTTCTCTCTTAATATTAATTGCAGACATCTTATGATCTTAATTAGATGTGAAGGATCAAAAATTCAATTTCTCAAGATGAAAGGAAGTTAACACTAAGCATCGTAAACAGCTTATCGTAAAAAATTTGAAACAAGGCACACGATTTTACTGAATAACAAAAATATTTAATCAAAATGATGTGAATAAAAAAATGAATGTTTTCAAGCACATGTCACTCGAAGCTTTCAATAAAAATGATGAATTGCATATTGAAATTGACGTGCTTCATGAATTTTTAATGTATTTGCTTTATTTTAAGAATTTCGATTTAATATTGAAAATTTTATTATGTTTTTTGATTATTGTAATTTTTTGTCATCAAATGTAAATTTTTATATTTTTTTGTTTCATGTCATTAACATGTGCGTCTCCTGAACATTTACCTCCCACCCTCTCTCTTGAATTTCTTTTGTTTCAATTTTTTTAAATAAAATGCCAGGGGGAAAACCACTTGGTGGAAAAAATTTTCACTGGGCATTGAAATTTTCTACAAGATATCTACACTATAATTTTTGGTGCTGTCTTGAGCAGAACCATAATATAAGAATGTGGTCGGTGGAAAAAAATTCTAGTGGAAAATGACTTTTTCCACCAAGTGGTTCTCCTCCTGTAAAAAATCACAACATTTTGTGAAATTACCGTAGAAAGTATCAGCTTTCGTTCATAGATCTAGCGATGAAAATGCACAACATAACTTATCATCAAATTTAACGATACATTTTCACTCAATCCCTTTTCCCTAAAAAGTTACGATAAACTTTTCATCCAGACTTCCGCCTTTCCTTTTAACGATGTACAACAAAGTAATGTTTTCTGTCTTCAACATGTTTTAGATATGTTAGTTTAAGTCTTCCCTAAAATGATTTAAATGCTCACATTTATCAAAAGCATATATACCTTCGTTCCCAAAGGATTTTTTCTCTTCTGTACATTATGCTAGAAGATAATGTTCATCATCAGGGATAATGATAACGTATATAGGAGTAGATAAGGAGCTGTTCATATATGACGTCCTTCAAAAACAGGGATCTTTCAGCTCCTTTCCCACTATGCTAAGAAATGATTTTTTACGGTATGTCACACAGCTTCAGGACACTTACCGCTCTAAAAGTGAAACATCACTTGTGAACAACTCCCAGGAATTATAAAAAGAGCTATAAAATATAAAAAAGAAATTTCTATTCCCGAACATAATGAAAATAAATAATGGTTTGCTGTTTCATAGCACTCGATTTTTTATAGCTGGTTTTTCCCATACACAAACTAATAACAAACCACATGAACTTAATGAAATTGCTTCTTTCCTCATGTATAATCATTAAATAGCTATAGATATATCATTTGATATTTCCCATTTCCTATTTTTTGTGGCTTGTTATTTCTATATTGATGTTATTATTCAATACTCAACTCTTTCTAGAATTTGTTCATGTACTCCATATTTATACAATAAAAAAGTTGTATATTTGTTAGAACATAACTTGTGATATTGAACTTTATAGTTGAACTAGTTGAATTGCTTTTCATGAATCATTACAGAGCAAAATGGGATTTTTAATGCATGTTTTGGATGACAAAATTATTTTTAGTGCATTTTTGAAACTTGTTTTTTGAAAATGTAGCTTAATAATTCTGGTCGGTCGGCTTACTTTGCATATCAAACACTGATCGCTGCCACAAAAATGTGCTTCAGTCCCTCGATCAATTTTGATAATCTTCATCTTCCAAAAAATATTCGTTGAGAGTTTGATGAAGATGTAGAATTATTGGAAATAATAAATTCATTTTTTGTGTGCTACGTAATAAGTGCCTCTTACCAGATCTAACATTTTTTCTGTCAAAAACAGAAAAGGGAATAAAATTTCCATATAAATTTACCTTTAAAGATTTCTACACAAGCTTGAATTTTCATCATACACAATAATTTTTGTCAAATATGTTTATAAATTTTCCACGAGACAAAATTCTCAGAAAACTGACAAAAGCAGAGGAAAAAAAGTCATCCAAAGAAGTAAGTAAGGCATCCCTCCACTTTTTTCTTTCGTCGTCATAAATCCATGGATAAAATTGAATTATTCGGGATACTCTTAAAAGTTTTTCTGCAATTCTCCTATTATTTTTTCTGGAATCATCCCTTTGGGATTACCAAATTCCGCACGTAGTCACTGTAAATTAGATTGTAGTAAAAAATATTAGGGAATAAATGGAAATGAGATATTCCAGTGACCCAAATTCCTGAGCAATTTTAAATTGTAATTTTTATTTTTTTCCGTGAAAATATTTCAAGTATTTTCGTGAATGGAATTTAAATTTGGCACTTGACTCTCGAGTGCTCTTGAGATTCTTTGAACCCTTCAAAAAAGTTTTTTAACATTAAGTATTTCTTGACGAGGAATTGATTGAAATTTTATTTTTCGAAGCCAACTTTAAGTGGATGTGGATATTGGTGAATGGTCAAAAGTATCAGACGTGATGTACATGAAGCTACAGACCGATGCCAAACTCAATCAATCAAAAATGATTGATGACAAAAGATGAATGTAAATTTAATAAACACGTGTCGATACATGCTTATGTAATTTTTCAAAGAGTTTTTTTCAGCATGAAGTATGCAACTTGACACATTTTTATGATGTTTTTTCACATTTTTTATTTCTCTTTGACATAAAGAAATTTTTTATCTTTCTTTGGCTTACATTTTCAAGTCACACGTGCTGTGTTTGAAGTGATTTTATGTTTCACAGACTTTAAAAATATTTTTTAATAGAATTTTTCGAGAAACACATTTTTTTAATACAATAGTTAGACTGAATTTCACCATCGATAGCCAGCATGTCAGTAGCGGACCCAGGGAGGGGGTGGATTAACTTTCAGCAGAAGGTTTTCTGAAGTTTGAACGTGTTTTTAAGAAAAAATCAAAAAAAAAATAAATTTCTATCCAAATATTGAATATTTCATAGTCAAAAAATTTCTGGCTATATGCCTGTAAGCTGCAGACAGATTATTTGTTTTGACAATTGCTAAAAATAAAGTATTAGAATGCGGATTGATTATTTCATGAAATTGCGAAATATTTCAAATAGTTCTAATCCTCATAGTAACTGACTTTAAGTTGTGATGAAATATTATGAAATGATTAATAAAATATTACAATTTAAAAAAAATTTTTATAAGAGACATTTCGATGCAAAATACAACAGTTGAACTCCAGCATCAAAATAGAAAAGTATTTTTAGAAGAAAAAAATTGATACTTGTTGAATATTAAAAACTAGAAAAATGGATCGCAGCACAGAATCGTGGAGGAGAACTAAGCAAGAGAAAAGCAATCCAACTACTTTCTCGGACTCAATCTACAGTAACATTGGTGAACGAAGAGATCGTTCGAAATTAAGCACAATTTCTTATCCACAGAGCACTTGAGAAAAGAAGAGCATTTAAAAGATATGACTTAGCAGGCAACAGCTTCGATTGTTGATCGTTTTGAGAGAATTTTTATACTTTACTCAAAAATGTTAATAAATTTTGACCTCATTTTTAAACTTAGTTAAGTGCTAAGAAAAAGTGTTAATAATGTTTTAATATGTGATGCTAAGCAGGAGCGTAGCTAGAAACTTTTCCAGGGGGAATGGTCAATTTTTTTTGGATGGACCGAAAAATTCAAAAAGCTTTAAATTTTAAAAACCATAAAAAATTTTAATTAAAATTTTCTGATAAAGCAGGTGTTTGATACCGAAACCCCCTTCCTGACTACTTAAACTAAAAGTAATTTTCTTACTGAACTTCAGTGTTTTAACTTACTTATGTGTTTTAAAAAAAAAATTAAATCACAAAGTTAAGTGTGTTTATTTTTCAGTGGGAGGAACACAAAGTCGATTATATTGAACATATAAATGTCATTTATTAACATTTCCATTTTTAATGTTATTCAAAATGAAATAAAAGATTCTGTTCATATTTCAATGTGATTTTGTATCAATAGATTTTTTTTATTTTAAGAAATTTTATTGTGCAGTTTTTACTGCCATAACAAGCTATAATATTGATTTCTATTAGGAGTTGAATCGAAGGCGTGATACCTCATGTCTACCGAGAAATCCCTGACCGTTGGAATTTTTGAGTTATCATATCTAGGATGTCCGTCCAAATACCACACGCAAGACATTTTCCCTTTTTAAAATTCCTTTCATTTAAATGCATAAAATTACTTTACAATAAAATTTCTATTTATATTACTGTCACACACCTTCAAATCCCTTCAAAAATATTTGCATAAAATTTTTAAATTCAATGTAGTTTTTGACATACTTAAATTTCATTTTACAGCACATTAGTGAACCTGTTTAATAAACATAAATTTAAGATTATATCTTTGTTCCGATTTGGTTCAGTTTACAATGATTTTAGATTACAACAGGAATTTATGTATACCGCATATATATCCTGTTGACTGAATTGCTGTGCATGAGTAACAAGCAACAAAGGCGAGAAAATCATGTGGAGAAAAAATATATGGAAAAATTTTCCATCTTCTTTTTCCCTTTTCTTCCGGTTTCCTTCACTTAGAATTTTTCCTCAATTTATTCCCGAATCAAAATTGAGGAGACAATTTAGGGAATTTTTCTTCCGTTTGTTCCGCAAAATTGAGATATTAAACCTTCTTTTTTTGTGGGATAAAACAGCATCCTGTCGTTAAAGAGAAAAATTTCATTTATTCCTAGAATTTGGGGAAGTTGTATGAAAAAAACTCACAGTGTAAATTTGTTTCATAAAATTCTATTATGAGTGAAAGATATTTTTTCAGAATTTTCAGACTTTCTGGTAAAAGATTTTATTTTAAAAAATTGTAGTTTAATTTTAAAGCGTCATTAATTTTGTATGTGTTTTAGAATTAATAGAAAAAACAAGTTAAAAATAAATTTAAAAAGGAAAAAAAATTTGAAAGCTATCATGGATTTTTTTGCAATAGTTCCGGATTTTTTTCACGAAAATTTCCATTAATTTTCCTTTATGTCAAGGATTTTTACGAAATTTATAGAAGTGTCCGAGATTTTCACCAAAAAAATCTGGTCACCCTAGGATTGATTCAAAAAATCCTAAAAATTAACGGTTGCAAATCTCCCCTCTTCCAGAAATCTAAAAATCATACACAAAAATATTTAAAAAATTTTTAAAAATATTTTTTCAATCTCGCTTTGCTTGGTCACTTATTAAAATATAAAAATATTTGACATTGCCCCTGCTAAGTTTCCCACACTAGTGTGTCGCGGAGTATAATTTGAATAGCACTGTCACTTTAAAAATTAAAATATTACACTAGTGGTAGTAAATCTTTGCCTTATTACCTAGATTTTTTGTATCTTATTTTATGCAATTTAAAAAACATTGTCTCGGTTGATACACACTTTGAGAAACAGCGCTTTGATTATCCAGACTTAACGTAAATTTTCTTACTGACGGTTTCCTTATATACATACACAAAAAAAAAGAAATATAACAAAACAGTCTTAAAGCTACACACACCTTGTAAATACGGTAACAGCTTGCACATAATTTCACCAAAAATAAAATCCCTCAATAACATTCCGATTAATGTAAATGGCATACAAAATATTCCCAACAAGAGATCGGATATAGCCAAATTAAGTAGAAAGACATTTGTTATTGTTCTCATTCGTCGGCTTTGAATTAATGTTAATATAACTAATAAATTTCCAATCACAGCAAGTAGAAATATTATTGAGTATAAAAATATTGTTATTCATGTTCCTGAGTCATTCCATATACTCGATTGTGACACATTCTTAAAAGCTTTATGCACTACAGGATTTGTCAGATTTATATGCACAATTTTTCGTGTAGTCGCGGTAATCCTTTCTGATGATAATGGTGAAAAATTCTTTGATATATTCATTTGTAAAAAACTATTGTGGCGGTGTATCCACTCAACTGCCATCTTATTCACTATATTTTTTGCACTTTTAATTTCACTCACTAATTTTTATAATTTCCACTTCCTTCTATCACTTATATATCCTTTGTATTTTGAGCAAAAATAAATTTCCTTCCTTACTCGACACAACTGATTTGTCAACTAACTAATAAACGCGACGAAATGCTTATGAATGAAAATATAACTTGCTTCAGAATTTTACGTAAATGCCGATTTTGAAAAAATAATCAAACCGACTTCCAGCTTAACGAAAACATTTCTATTTCCAGTGAGGACTGAGAGAGTTTCCAGATGGTAATGTTGACTCTCTCGAAGACTTTGCATTACTCTCTGAATGCTGAAGAATTTATTGAGAGATTTCTGTCAAGTGCCAAAGTTCTTTAATGAGATGTTTGCGTGTTAAGGATAATATTCAGTAATGAATGGACATTATTCTTTGTTCATTGATTAATCAGTGACATTTTTCTTATCACAAAAATCTGACAAGTTTACCTTTCTGTATTTATACGTCGAACATAATTACTACACCCAAAATTCTTCAAATAGATATGAATAATTAAATACAGCAGTAAATGATCCAAAAAGTGATTTATTTTGAATTAAGTTTAGACAATTTTTCATATTTTATAGTATCATTGTTAGGATTTAGGAATTTAGTTTGAACTAATTACTGTCATTTTTATTAAAATGATAGGAAAGGTACTAAATATTCTACATAAAATTTGGACTTCATAAATAATTCCTTAATCTTTATATCGATCTAATGCTTAGTTTTCCGACCTTACAAATCAAATTTCCTAATAAATCAAATGCATAACTGTCTGCTTCCATTTGTATAATTTTAATATCAAGCTCAATGTTCAATCAGGGGCCGGTTTCTAGGGCTTCCTCGCCGTGTAGGTAGGATATATCCTAGGGTATGGTAGGTGGGATACACTAGGTGGAGGGCAGGGGTAGGGTAGTTTTAGGACCGAGGTCAGTTTTAGGAATTTCAAGCAACATTGGTTGTGGTGTCTGAGTAGAGTAGAATCTGGGGTATCAAACCATATGGAGGAGATTCTGCCAGAGTAAAGCCTCTGTGCCTGTGGTCGAGTGGTTAGGCACATGGGTTCAATTCCTATCAAAAGTCAGATCTCTCAATCATAACATAGAGTGTTGCCGATATGACAATGATTCGCATGATGCTTGTGCATCACATTACACTATCTAGGAAGAAGTTTGCAGAATTTCAGCAAATTTATAAATATATCTCACTAAGTCAGTCAGAAATAATAGGTATAACATATTATTTACAGTCGATTTAGCTAAAAGCCATTAAAGTTTAATGACTTTGCATGACCTGTCAAAATTAATAAAGCTGACTAGTTTATTGATATTTTACATGGGCACAATCGTTATTTTTAGCATAAATCTACTTATATTGCCAAATTAATGTTCAAACATGTAAAACTTTCCATAAAAAATATCTTAATTGAGTGTCTATGGAAACGGCTGTGCTTATTTTCATTGCCATTTCACAAAAGAGTCATTAACCATGAAAGAACGACAATAATATTAAAATTCTTTTTTTATGAAATTTTTTTCACAGAAAAATGAAAGCACGCAATGCTTTTTTGAGCATATATTTCATTGTTATTACTTATTCATTCAATGTTTACCTGTTACTATTGCCATCACGAACATTTGAAAATTCAACTCCTTTCTTTGTTACTTAATGTTATTATATTTCATTCTGTGAAATAAAATTGGAAGTTCAAAAATATTATATTACGGATGGGTGCACTTTTTGTAAGACTTTATAATTCCTTCTTTAAATTTACTCATTGTTGAACAACTTTTTTATGTCAATTACATGGAAACTTTTGGAAGTTGATTATTCAAATTGGATTGGTAACTGTTGAGAGATGCTTTTTCAGTTTACTAAACATTTCTAGATGTTTTTTTTAATTCTGCTGAATTAAGTTGCTAAAGCTTTGTTATTTTATTGTAAAATGAACATTTTCGTGAACACAGAGGATTCTGCATTTATCTTCTTGTTCAGGCACTTCAAGAAATTTAACTGTGGAAAAATTTCTAAAAATAAAATTAAGAAACATAGCAGGGCCTTTCCCAAATAGATATACCCATAGATATACCCTTACATACTAGACCAGTGTTTCTCAAACTTTTTTGAGCCACGGCACACTTTGACTGTAGAAATTTTTCGCGGCACACCATTTCTAGGTAGAAAAACTTTTACGGCACACCAAATAAGTAAATATGCTCAAAATTATATTAAATTAGAATAAAATCCTAGCACTAGTCCAAAATACTAAAAACAAAGCTCTAGTTTTTAGTTTAGGATGCTTTAGTTCAGGTTTTTTTTTGTAAAAATCTATAATTTTCTGAAAAAACACATATTATTAGAATTTTTAAAATATTTTCACGGCACACCTGAGCATCTTCTACGGCACACTAGTGTGCCGCGGCACACAGTTTGAGAACCACTGTACTAGACTCATGAGTCATGAATAATAATTAAATAATCCAATTATGGTATCATGTAAGGGGACGTTCTGTAATTTGCGAACGTCCCCTTACATGACACACAAAAAAATTACTTTTTTGAACCCCCTCCCCCCCTTGTCAAAAAATTTGTATGAAGAAAAAATTTTTTTGTTTGAACTTTCACAAAATCTTCAACCCTCCTCTCCCCTAAAGGGTGACGTAATTCGTGAACGACCCCTAAACTGCTATGCAATTTTTCAAACACTCGACCTCGAAAAATTTCCATATTTAGACGCAGAAAAATACGCTAAAAAGATTTCCTTTTGAAAAACGATTGTATCTAAATACCAAGAAATCCCAAAAGATTTATTCCAAATTTCAGTATAAGGTACGGTATTATACTAACAATGATGACTAAACATTCTTAAAATTTATAGCTTTTTCTTATCAATCGCTTCTTTTGTCAGCAAAATCTTCAAAATCAAATTAGTTCCGTATTTTTCATCAAGAAGCAGCTCATCAAATATAGATTATTTTCAAAGTAAATTTATTATCACAGTGAGAATCTCTAATACGCACTTGATTCAATTTTAAATCGAAAACTCCATTAGAGAATTGAAAATGCCTATGCATATGTGTATATAAGCGTGCCTTCATATTAAATTACCCATATAGAATTTTAAAGGTCTTATTTATTCTTCTTTAGATGAAAAGTTTTCGATATATGAAGCCATTGTCGTTACGGAGCAAAAATGTTATTTTATCGCATATTGGCCCAGTTTCTTTTCGTATAAGAAGTATTTTTTCATTCTTCTTTACAATTTTCCACTTCAAGATCCTTTTCCATAACTTCTTATTATTATCATCTTCTTTACAATCCTTTATTTGATACATTATAGCTCATTTTTTACGTCTAGTGTGAAAAGAAAACGAGACACCAGGGAAATAATGACAAAATGTGTATCAAGATGTGCTTTATAGCCAATCTGATTTAGAATTAAAGTAGAATAGGATTGAAAAGAGGCTTCAATATCTTCTCTCAAATATCAAATAAATTTACTGTGATGCTGCAACCTTGAGCTGATAAGAGTGGGAAAGAATTTAAAAAATGTCAATTCAGTGTGTGTGTTCAACTCCTTCCTAATACTTTATATGGAAATTTGAACATGAATTATCTATGAGCTTAGGCAAGAATTTCTACAATTTTCAGATAGTAGACAACGATAAATTTTAGAAGATTCCGATGAACTAAGTGAACTGCATGATGTGAAGGATTTTTAAAGACAGGACCGATAAATTCCTTCATTTTGACAATTTTGATACTTTCAACATAGTTCCATTTTTCACTGTCTTCTTTCGGATCTATTTTATGTGCTGAAAAATGCGCCTGTCATGCAAATTTATTGATTTAGTTTCTAGAAAATTCCATTATTAATATCGATGTATACCAATCCTGTTTGTATAGTGCAGTGGTTCTCAAATTTTTCAGAACGCGACACACTACAACAAAGAACCTTCAATTTCGAGACACAATGACTAATATCGCGGACCATAGTTTGAGTATAATGTTTTATATGGATTGTAGAGGCGTAATTAGAAATTTTTTAAGGGGGTCCTTCTTATTCTCATGGTTTTCACTTGTAAATTAGAGCTTTGAAAAAAAATTAAGAGAAGGAAAATATGTAAAAAAAATTTTGTGGGGCCCATCTGCTCCCAATGAAAACGTTCTCAAAAAAATTATGACTTGTAGCTTTTGTTCTCATTCATCATTTGGAATGTCAGTTTTTGTGGAAGTTAAAAATTCTTTAGATAACAAGGAATTCAAGGATTGAATGAATTTAAGAAGTCACATAATATCACATAGCTTTAGATACTCTTTCAAACCACTTTTTAGAAGAAAATTAGACTTAAATCTGAATATTTTCTTGAGACAACTAAAAATTTATTCGATTTAAAAGCATATCCGAAGTTTGTTATAGAATGAAATAAACGAAATTGATGGCAAAAATAGCAAGCAATAAATTGAAATCAGATAGGAAAAATAAATTATTCATGTGAGCCGTACGATAAAAATCAACAGCATATCGATTGAATTTTAAACGAAATTTATTGTACTGTCATAAGAGTAAGAAAATGTCTCATGTGCAGATATGAAAATGATTACTGAGATATCAAATACAGCAAAAGTGAATTTCTTGTCATATAAAGATAAAAAATGTGTTTTGCGACGAGGAAATAAAAAATTGCATATTTTTGGATTTGTTTTAAATGTCATTAGGGAAATTTACTGACGGACGTAGTCATTCGTCATGAATAAAATGTCGATCGGATAGCACATCTGAGGTCAAAAATCTTATAGGTTTCAAATTTAGAGGTAAAAAATTCATTTTTTGATGGACGTCATCTACGAATAGCCCCTAAGTGAAAGAGCTCACAGCAAGCTCACAGTTATTATCAAAAATTAGTTTAGTGTAAATTCATTCCTTTTAAATTTATGACAAACGGTAAACCAAATAACAAAGAGCAAACAGAGATCCAAATTATTAGATATCAGTTTAAGCATTCTAAACCTTTCTATGCGATAAAACTTCAAAGGATCTTCTTAAATTCATTCGTAATTATTTCAACAAAAAGACAAAAACTATTCGCGCTCAGCAAGCAAATAAAAAATTAAAATAAAGACAAATAAAATAATTTAAGGCATGAATGTAAGACCTTACATAATAGATGCGGGTGCCTTTTTCTTCCCATAAAAATAATTATGCTCAGGACGTTTTCAGTTATCTTCTATTCACCGATTACGTGGATTATATTGTACCAAAAAATTTCATAGCGCGGGTCTCACATTTATTTTCATTCCATTCTTTTTTATCGCCTTTACTTTCTGATGATATTTTATTTCAAGCAGAGTCACGCACTATACAAGGAGGAGAAAGGTGAGTGAGGAAAAAAGTGAGCAAGTTGTATGCAAAGTGAACATTTGAATAATAAATTTAGCTATTTTATTGTACTTTAGGTATTTTTATACCAACAAATATAAACAAAGAGGATATATGTTGTGCTTCGTTTTTCTAGCGAAAATGTGAGAAGTAAGAAGCTTAGCATATGTGACACATTTCAAGTGCTCTAATATAACAATCTGACAATTATTGCTTCTCGAGGGCTTCTGAAAGGAAATAAGACACGCAGGAGGATCTGCGGAATGTTGGTGCTGTTTTACAGAGTTTGTAAGCTTATTCATATTTTAGCTGTGTTTATGTACAGATTGTGACTTTAAGAGCAACTTACATGTACTTTATGATCTATATTTTATAAAAACTAGGAAACTTGAGATTCCTCTTATACATTGTAGGCTTATACATTGTAAGTTTTAACTCTTGATGTTGATACTTAGTCTAACATTTTGTCTCTTAAAATTATGATGAATCTAGGACCGAATTTTTAATCTGGGTTAACAGTATTACTTATCATTTCTATTACGACACACCGATTAATGATTTGAGATTTGCCAAAATCACTTTTTGAAATCAAATTTTCTAAGAACGAAGAATACAGCTTTTCTTTATAGGCTAGGTTTAAATACTGAGGTTTGGTGATTCCACACTCACAACTGTAACTCATAACTGTAGGTTTCGAATTTTATTTCAAGTTTAAGAAACCAATTTAAGGTTCAATCACGTAAAACTCGTTCATGCATCCTAAATAGCTTTCAATTTTTCTCACGAGTGCAATGGCCGCGTTCAATACTACTATTATTTACTGCTATTAATGGTAATCCTATCGTTCAACCAATATTTTACAGTATTTTACGTATTTTATTGGTTCTAATCCAGTAATTTTTCAATATAATTCGACTTAAAGGAACAAAAGGAATGGTAAATTGAATGGAAAGTTCAACCTTAAATTGATGATTTTTTAAAAACATATTTCATTCATATCTAGAGTCATTCAAATGGTGTCAATTCAAACAAAGCAAGTATATGCTTACGATAAATCAGCTACAGATTCGAACACAGAAAGTAAACAATGAATCCAACTATCCGAGCTTTTCTACTTGATTCCTCTTCTTATCAGTTTTCATTCTGTCGCTTCCACATGCGATTCTGAAATTCTTTTTAAAGAATAGAGCGCAAGACAATCATAGGAAGGGTCATAGTAGGAAAAAGATAAAATTTATTTTATTGGCATCATGTCATGCTTTCAACTTTCTTTTTTTTGTGACAGCTTTTAAAAAGCACTGCAAGAGAATAACGAACTTTCAAACCCAAAATCCTACTGGGAACTGTTGGAAGTTTTTTATTCGTTTCCTTCTTTATCCTCCCACAGAATGTATACGGAGGTATTAAAAAGTCCTACGTAAATCTAATTTAATTTGATAGTGTGTCGAGTATCGTTCCGTATTTATGCTTCCAGATTTCATGAATCATCCTCTTCTTTGTTGTAATAACATTGAGTGTTTGCTGAATGTGCTCATTTGATATAAGATATTATTATTGCTGGATGTGATTCATGGTGAGATGATGGAAAGTTCTAGGCTTTCTTGCTATTAGAAAAGTAAGCTTAGCATGTAGAAATTGAGGTTAGGTTATAAAAATTTTAAAAAATATTAGTTTAAAAGGTCTGTTGAAGTTGAGTTTTTGCCACTATTCCTAAAACTCTACTTCAATTTTATTGATCATTGATCATTGGGTTGAACTGCAAGCTATTTTATATCACCTGCTGAGTCGCATTTTTGAACATCGACATCTTTTTTTTTGTTAAAATAGATCTGCCAATTCTCATAAATAGAAGTAAATCACTTTTTCTCAGGAAATTGTGCCTCAGTCAAGAGCTTTATCACCACATGAGATCTTCACTTTATTACCAAAACTCCTCTTTTTACTTATTTGGTTACATTTCTAAGAAAAAGATTAACAACTTTTGTTGAGATATTTCAATCCACTTCAAGTGTTCGGATGGAACTGCTAGACCACATTTCATTTCATTTTCTATTTGATTACTTCGAATAAAAAATTCAATCTCGCACGAATGAGAAACCCAACTTAATTTTTGGAATAAATTCTTTTCCTTATTTCTTTTACTATCATGCACGAATAATCAAGATAATTGATTTATACAACGTATGAGTCACTCATATAGGCAGATCCTTTGCATGTCTCTATTTTTTCTATTTTCTGTCCTCATTCTACGTTGCTCAATGAACGAGAAATATTTTTAAATTGAAAATTTTCCTCCTTTTAAAGCTTACATTCAGCCATAGAAAGTTTCATGTCTACATAGCCAATAATCATACATTCTTCTTCTCTTCCTTGTTGATGCTTAACAAATATTGACATTTGATAATATATAAGAAGAATAAGAACAACAATGTAATGTTCATAAGCTGTCGATGGAGTTTTCTGTCTTCATTTACTACTAGTTGCTGTTTTTTGCTGTTTTATCTTCATTTTGCTATGTCTTAAATAAGTCTTTTAAGTAAAGAAGATCAATCGCTGTCGATACAAAAAAGGAAAGTTTTAATTCATTCTTTATTTATTGCTTGTCTAACAAAGCATGCTGAATGAGAAAAACTCTGCAGTGGAATAAAACGAATTTATTATGCTCATTGCCATGTTTTTGCACAGTTTTATCTTAAAAATTCATGAAAAACGGGACTTAAAGCGGCAAAAAAATTTTTTCTGCTTGAAATTTAAAATGTCTACTTAGATTTAAAAAATAGATTATTTTTACACAGCCTGTGAGATCTTGACATTTATTCAGTATAGCAAAACAAATTTATCAACTCAAAGAGGATTTTGATTTTAATTTTCAATGAAAATAAGCTCTTCAAGAAGTAATCACTGTTTTATATTTTCTCTTATTAGTTTCCTGTGAATCGTCTTAATATTCTTCTCTACCAAAAATAAAATAAAAAAAATTCAAATAATTCTCAATTTGTCATCATCTTAACGTAACAAAAGCAACTCGACGACAAGATTCTTTCTTTGTGTCTTATAACAATCGTGGCATTTATAAATCAAAACAAAATTAGCACAAAAGAAGACAATAAAAGAGATTTTTTAAAGTTAATTAACTCAAATGTCATTTTATATATCTTTAATGGAAAAATAAGGAAAAAGATAATGATGCAGATTGTTTTATAGTTTTAGACATGACTAATTATTTTTTAATGCGAATTATAATTAAAGAGGAAGCTAATTATAAAGTTTTCAAAATTTTCCAGGTTTTTCTACATTCTAATTTGAGGATCTTCCCTTGTTGAGAATATATCAACGGTTATTTTATATTTAAATTGTAAGAGCAACTACAATTAGTTGACTTCCCCTTTTAAAGTTGTTTTCCCTCTTTATGTAAAAGTTAGTCTTCTTCATAAACTCAAGCGAGAAACATCGTCTCTTATTAAATGAACATTAAGTCACTTTTAATTACATTACAATCGTGCAGTTTATTTATACCAACATCCCTTTTAAATATAAAATAACATGTATGTTCACCAGAGAAGCAGCCTAAAGACTTTGGTATAGTATCAAGAAATAACTACTATCCGGGCGGTCTAATAAATTAGTCAAAACACTGTCTGGAGTGAGGAACTTTTTATACATATTTCTAAATTCAGAAGTTTTTTTGTAATGATAGTTTTTGAGTTTTAATTTTTTGCAAAATTATTTTTTTCAAATCCGACGAATCCTTAAATTGAAGCTCTAATAAACAACTTTATATTCAATTTACTTTCCATATTCTTTCCTCAGACTGTAAAACAAAAAGCTTAGAATCTAAATTGCTCTTTTCATTAAATATAAAGCTTGAACCATGATGGAAAGTTTTTCAAAAGAAACTTGTTGCATTTAAACTCGTGTAATTTGATATTCAGTACCATGAGCAAAATGCAATTTATTTTCCGTTTATCTTTAAGCATACAAAGTCTTCGTTTCTGGTGTTGTAACTCTTGTTCATGATAATCGGAACTATACAGAGTTTGCTGTTCATGATTATGTTGGGAATACACACACGTTTTTTTATGGTTCAAGAAGTGCAGTTTTATAGCTTAACTACTCTTGTTTTCATGTAATTTTAGACAATAGAAAACTGGACGTAAAGTTTTAATTCTGTTTGTTCATGAGATTGATGTAAATTGGTTCAAAAATATCAAAGTTTTTCTGTTTTCAAGCAACAAACCTTTTATTAAATCCCAATGGGGGAAATTCAAGAATTGTGACCGTTAAAGTTTCCTAATAAATTTGTAAAAATTGCTTATTTGTCTGTCTGCCATACAAAAATCGAACTTAAATACCCCAGTTTCGAAAAGTCGAAAAATCAAAAAACTTGAAAATAGCAGTTTTTATAGGAAATTTCAAGGAAAAGGTAATGTAATTAATCATTTGTAGCAATAACAAAGCTAAATGCTTTGTGTAATCGATAAAAACATTAAGAAAATGAGTAAAAAAGTTCAACGCCTTTTTGAAATTCAAAATTTTTGAGTTGTGTATTTTAATACCCCTAGACTTTCGAAAAGTCTGGCGAACCTGAATTTCCCCCATTGGATTAAATCAAAATATTTACTTCTTTTTCTAAAATGAAGGTTTTTTTGGGTGTATTTTTATTTTTTTGCAGCTCCATTTATCAAAAATTTCAATACCTTACGACCTTGAAATGAATTAGTCTCAAAACTTTTCAACCGTTCTTGATAAATGGCTCAACATGAAAAATGAACTTCCTTTGCATACTGCCAGACACAATTTTCTTCCGAGTTTTGTTCGTTTTCTGCCATGAATGTTGTAAAGAGTCGTCGTAGTTCATTTATCAAGCAAAAAGAAGTGCATAAACAATTCCAAAAGGAAATTAAAAAGACATTTATGTGAGAAACAATCAGAAACTTGGTTTGTGACAGACATAAGATGAAGTTTATGTATTTGTGGAGCTTTTATGACATATGGTGAATGACTTAAGCACTTTTCCTATAGAACAGCAAGTTGGCATGAATATTCGGTCCTTATGAGCGATGATGTAGTTTCAACAAAATTGTGTCATGCAACTGTTACAATAGATTTTTATTTGAACAATGCCATTAATAACGACCATCTTCAAAACCGACATTTTATATCTGACGCCCACATCTAGGAATCTTATCCTAATTAATCTCTTCAGACTGTCTAGCAAATCGATTCATTTGGTTAGTATTCATTAAAACTATTCTTAATATTTTTTGTGGAATCTAAAAAGAAAGAATAATCCATTGTTCCTAGAAAAAGTGTGCTAAAATGGAAAGCTGTCTGCTTCATTCCGGCAAATCACATTCTTATGCACGAGTTGGAATTGTAATATTATTGAAAACAGTAAAGAAAAGTGGCAAAAGCATAATGTACTAAGCACATCAGGAGGCATATAAAAGAGAGAATATCATTGAGTGCTATAAAGGATAAAAGAATGAAAAGCAACATAACATGCATTAGATATTGCCATAATACCACACATCTGTTATATGTTTCTTTCTTTTGTGCCACAGAGGAAGAACTAAGGCATTTTTATTCTGTTTGAAAAGAAAAGTTTGAATTTTCTTCTTGCTTTAATGTGATTCTAGGTGTATGCTTAAATAGGAAGTTTTCTTATTTAGTTAATGGTAGATGATTTAAGAGATTTAAGCTATGAGTTAGCGTGTGTCCACAGAATACGTACTTCCATTTTTATCAGTAAATTAAACAAAATTCGACATTTAAACAAATCTGTGAGCTCTGCACATTGCAAAGACACCTAAGACCTATAGGTATACTGTATTATATCTAAACACAATTCGTGTGCATATGATGTCGTATGGAATTCATCATGTATACCTAGCAAGTGATGTATATTCAGTACTAAGGATATTAATAGTTCATCCAGTATCATCCGAATAGTTCATCAGAGCTTCATGACTACATTAGTGAAATGAATAATGACCTTTTAACTAAACTGGCTTTAGAATTAAAGGCAATATCTTTGGCAGCTTTCACTTATGATCTTCAAAATTTTGTGAACTAATTGGCATCATAAAAGACATCATTTAGTCGTATGGCTTCCCAAAGTTACATCATTAAATCAGTATTTTATTTTAATGCTTCAAATTTCTGTAATTTGAGTCAATTTTCCTTGAACATCCCAACTCACTGGCCATGAGATCGTTCAAAAAAGCTAAAATTCTCAGAAATATTTTTATCAAACATTTATTGAATCATTTGAGTAATAAATGATGATAAATGTTGTATGTAGGATGTCAATTGAGTATCATGAAGGCATCTGTCTGCTTACATAAATATCCAGTTACATCAATTTATACCGAACTTCCAATCAAAAATCTAACCCTTCATAGAATTCAATGAAAAATGATAAATTAGTTTTTTTTGTCTCGCCCAAAAAAAACAAAGATTTTTTCATCCCTCGGGATCCTAACAAAACAATAATCAAAGATTAATTTTCTCTTCATTAAAGTCCCTTGCGGGTTTCCAATTCATTTAATTATTCAATTTATTGTTAACGAAGAAAATGATGAAAGGCTCTCTGAAATTAATTAATTAACTAAAGTTTATGCAAAGTTCTTGAAATCATCATGCTTTCAACGATGTCAAGACTTTTTTTTCTTCTCTTTAATGAGTGTAATAATGATGAGACATGCAAATTCAATTAAATTTTTTCTTCTATTTTAATTGTTAGCACAAAACTTGAGCAGGATAATGACTTTGTTTGTCTTTTGTCTAGATAACTAGTTTGCATCAGGAAGTTTATATAATCTAGGTTGCGATTGTAAACAACTAAAAATGAGTTCATGGATTGTTTGTGGCAAATGCTTTGTAATGAAAGTTTGAAATTTTATTTATTTTTTTCTTGTAGATTTAAATTTAGTTTTAAATTCACTAATTACGTAACGCAAAAACCGACTTTTCAGACCCCCCTCCCCCCTTTCACAAATTTTCCATGAAGAATTTTTTTGAATTGTAACAAAATTCTCTCCCCCCCCCCCCCCTAAAAGCGTTACATAATAAGTGAACGGCACTATAATAATAGTAAAAAGTTGACTATCACTTGGCAAGTTGGCCACCGTGCCATCATTTAAGTTAAAGTTATGTACATCTACCAGATCTACACTCTTTTAAATGCTGAAGACTACATTTAATACCATGTCCCGACCACGTGACCAAATTCTCCAAATTTCTTCAGCTTTGTTCTGAGTAAATCAATTCATCTTTAATATAGGTTTTTCTTTTAATAGACAAATTTGAAAAGGGTGTATTTAAATCTACCCTAAAAAGCTTTCTTCTTACAAATATCAGCATTTCCAAACTTTGTTCACTAATAGTTTTTGAATAAAGCTTCTAATTCAGTCTAATGGATATTTCCATAAAACTTTCTTTTCTGTTCTGAATTTCATTCACCCTCTTTCTATTCAAATTAAAAAACTCGTCACATCGCCCCCTCAGATTTATAATACACTTTTATACTAGTCTAAATTACACCGTAGATTCCAAATAACAAAACTTTTTCATTTTCATTTAAAATTTCTTTTTAGTCGCTTTTATTATCCTTGCAAGAAAAACTGAAGAAATACAATTTGTGAGTTTATTGTTTCTCAATTTATAAGATTTCCACTCTCTGTCTATGGAAAGTCACTCTCTCATAAAAACAACAAGAGAGTATGCTTAACAGCACTTGAATGTTTTCCACGTTTTTCCGTAAAACATTCAACCTTGATGCTCTAAAGGATATTATTTTCATTCATGACTTTCTTACGTTTTCATAATAACTCTTGTAGTTGGATTCGAACCGCTGTTGAATCAACAACAGAAATTTTTGGGAATAAATCCTCTCTTGCATACCTCTGTAGGATAAATTAAAGAATAGAACAAAAATGTGTGAAAACAAGAAGTGATAAAAATATTTACATATACGCTTCGTCGTACATCAATCGAGAATGAAAAATTATTGGATGTGATATAAAGAATACGTAAACATATAGGCAGGAAGGTGGATGAAATTTATTTATGGTTGTGAAGTGTTAAAAAATTAAATTATTGTAGCTAAAAAATCGTGAAAAAATTTAAATAAAGTTGTTCTGTCAATAAAAGGCTTCCATAAAGGAAGCTTAAAGCCATAGACATGGCTGATCGTGATATAGATGAAAGTTGGATAAATCGAACAGATTTGTCATCATTAGATAGAATTGATTCCGGTGAATTTGTTTCAATAGCCCCAATCCGTTTCCTATTCGAAAATGTGACAGTGACAAGTGGTAATATGTCAAGTCAAAATCCCCACCACCATAATCAACAACAGCCATGGATAACGATGGCATCACGTGTGATTCCTCTATATTCATTAATATTTCTATTGGCTGTGATCGGAAATTCCCTTGTCATAATGACACTCGTACAGAATAAACGTATGAGAACTGTAACAAATCTATTTTTATTAAATCTGGCCATCTCAGACTTGCTGTTGGGAATATTTTGTATGCCAATTACGCTTTTAGGAATGCTATTGAGAGATTTTATATTTGGTGAAATTATGTGCAAACTCCTACCATATCTTCAAGGTTTGTATTTCTTTGATTTGAATTTCATATTTCATAATATAACAAATGGATGCCTTTGACTCATCCTTTATCAATTTTCCGAATGAATGGTTGACAAGCATTGAAAGAATTGTTATATTGAGGAACTTAAGTATACAAATATTTATGTATTGGATATATTCCGGCATATTTAAATAGAAAGTCATCCACATGTGACGTAACATAAATGAACTTTTCAGATGGATAAAGGTTCAAAGTTTTGTGGCACTCCTTTAAAGAAATTTTGACACCTGTTACAATTTTGTGACAAACATTCCTTTAGGGATATACGTCATGAGTGAATGACTCCAAAAGAAATAAGATTTTTATTATTTATATTGGATTAATGAAGAGGGATGAAGGTTACTACAAAGTTAACGAACCATCTGACTGATCAAATTAATTTAAAACTGAAGAAGATGTTTATAACGAGGATGACCATCTAATTTTCATGAAAATACAGGACATTTGATAAATTTTCTCAAAAATGCAGGACACAAAAAACGGGAATTTTTGTGAAAAAAATTCAGGACCTGGAACAAAATAAAAAGAAAAAGTGAACCTTAAATTGACGAAAAATGTGCAATTATGATGGAATTTTTATAGTTTTGGTTAGAAAAGGGTTCATAAAATCTTCAAGATTCTCCATTTATAATATTTGGGAATGCTTCAAGGTGAGAAAATGGACGAAAGTATTTTTTGTATAATTTTCTGATCAGTAAGTTGCCGTGTAGGAAATATTTTATGGGTTCAGTAAACAATTCCATAAAAATGAGTCAGCAGTTAAGAGGTCGTTCCCTTATTACGTTCGAATTTTAGGGGGAGGACGAAGAGTTTCTAAGATTTTGTAACAACTCAAGCAAAAGAAAATTATGTTTTTAAAAAATTTATAGCAAGGGGAGGAGAAAAATTCATTTTTTGAAACGTAATGTGTGAACGGCCCAGCCTCTGACAACACTAAAATCAAATTGATCCTTTTGGATGTGACACTTGAATTTTTTAAATCAGATCTGTGTTTGTTTGGATTTTTATGACTTAACTCCCCCGTCGAGCCTCTCAGTTTATCTTATTATAAATATTTCAACAAATCCAGATCATGTTACATAAATTTCTAAAAAGGTAACTTTATCCTATCCTTTTCTGTATCATATTCACGTTTCCATGAGTAGATTTAATGTCAATAACTTTCGTAATTCAGTAAACCTGGGTAAATTTCTTACAAGATCTTTCCTTTAATTCACTTAAAGTTCACGCGGATGCTTTTAATGAATCTCTTATCATTCTCACCACAAATCTGCTTTGATAATTTACTGCACGCACAGTTTTCTTAATTACTTTATGACTTGATTCTATTTAATTAAAATCACACGAAAATTACACAAGCATGATAAAAGCTTTCACATAATTTACTCATAAAATCTCTGGATTAAGGGAGTCAAAATAATAAATTAAGAATTAAACATAGACAAAAAAAATATAACAAACATCTGTAATTTGAGTCTAATGATTCTATTTTGTGTAAAAATGTTAATGAAAAAGAAAAACAAAATAATGAAATAATATTCAGTAATTAAATATAGCAGCTCATGCGAATCATAACAGCTGGGATATGAAAAAATAATAAATGCGCCGAAATTTTTCTTTTCCTTTGTGGGATTTTGAGTTGAAAGAAAAACAAGAAAAAAAGTATTTTTCTCGAAAAAGTTTGCTGTATTTTTGTTATAATTCAGGATGAAGCTTTTCATTCTAAATGTCACCTGATGAGTTGAAGACGGAAATGTATAGAATTGGAATTATTTTCATTTGTATATTTAAGAAGTCTTTAATCTTTGTCATTCTCAAATATTTTTTTTTAATGTTTACAAATTTTTGGATTTTTGAGATTTGAGACTGAAATTTCACACTTTTTTGAATTTCATTTATTTTAAACATTTTTTATTCCTTTTTAAATAATTTTAATGTTAACTTTTATCTTAAATTTTCTTATCCACTAACCCCGTTAAACCTCTTTTAGGGACATACTCTAAGGTCTCATTCATTGTAACCTTGAAGCAGTAATATCAAATTAAGCTAAAATTTTAAATTATTTTCAAATATGTATATTAATAGCACATGATGTAAATAATTTACAACCTTAAGTTACATATCTATGTCTCAGGTTTCAGTGTTGAATAATTAATATATCGTGAAATTATGTTTATCTTACCATGATATTACGCATTCTAGTAATTATTATGTCTTTGGTATACAGCAGAAAGTTGTCTATCACAAATATTTGATATAATTATCTAAAAAAACTCACTGTTGATCTTTACATAAACATAATTGAAAAAGTGTTAATTAACTCATTTATTAGCTTTATATCTTATAATCTTAATTTATATTAAACAGTGTCAATTTTATAAATCATTAAATTCAAGCAAGCCTTGAAACCGATGCTTTTTGTAGCAAAAAATGCTTATTATTACACCTAGATAAGCTTTTTGTTCTAGCATCAGATTACATTTGATCCATAGTTCTGGTTTTGTTAATCTCGATTTACAATGACCCAATTTTATTCTGAGGTTCTTGTCCAATATTTCCATAAATATCGGACGCGATAAATTCATCAATTTTTGCTGAAAATTGGGTGACACAAAAAGGGGTTTTACAAACGGGAGATTTTGATTAGAACTAAAATTAATGCTATAATTAGTTTTATGTTTGCATGTTTTATTCTAGTCACGAAACAGAGAAGATCTACGCAGCTAACATAATTAACTGCAACCTATAAATTTGGGATGTAGTTTGGAATTTTATTGCCGAATAACTCACGTTAAGTTATTTGAAAATTGTTGTTTTTTATGATTAAGGGATTATGTGAATCAGAAGAAGAAAAAAATTATAGAAAATAGGACAAATTCAAAGAAAAAATTTCATAGTTTGTTCTTAATCCGTTAATACCAAAATTCTAAATTGTTTTGTTGTGAAAATATAATTTTTTTAAAATTGTTTAATATGAATAATTTTCAAGTTTGAAATTTTCAAATCACGTAAATTTAAAGGTTTTGAACTATTTAAATTTGAATTATTCAAAACCGTTAAATTTCAAATTTGAATTATTCAAAAATTTTAAATTTCAAATTTGAATTATTCAAAACCGTTAAATTTCAAATTTGAAAAGAAATTCAAGAAAATTTTCAAATTCTTTAAAAATATCGAACCGTTTTAATATATTTCCTACATTTATTTAAATGGTTAGATATTGCTTCCGCAATGTTGTGGCTGAAGGTTCATTTTACACATTTTGATATTTTAAAACAAAAAATACTCTCAGGATATCGGATATCCCAAATCGACCTTTTAGAGCTTTTACATTATTCATTTCTCGATTTATACACCCTCACAACAATGAAGAATGAAAAGCTCTCATAAAATATTAGTTCCTTAACTTTTAAAACAACTCTCAAATGACCAATCTCATTTAAACGACAACAATGGATTTTCAAGCGCTGTGCTCGAACGATTTTTACTTTATGATATCCTCTGAAACAGTCCACTCAGTTCACTAGAAGCATTAAAAACTGCCATAAAAAAGAAATGACAAGCATTTCGAGGAAATATTCCTTTTTGGTTGAATGGCAGGTTGTCGAGTGATCCAAATTCTCAGAAAAAGGATCAATTTTGTGCAAAATCATGTTTGATAAATTGAATGAAAAGTGATGAAAAGGCCAAACGTTTATAATTCTGATCATGGATTTATTCTGCAATGTTTGCTTTAAGAATTTCTCCCAAAATAGCAATTTTATCAAAAAGAAAACGGTTTGACGTATTTTGTGATATTCTTTCGGGTTGTATTTCCAATTTTATCCAACAACTTTCTACGTAGATAATAATAAAAAAACCACATAAAATAAACGTAAAACGGAGAAAAAGCTGTCAGAAAAATTGTGAAAGAATTTAAAAGTTTCTTTCTTTCTTCCTCATTGATTGAGTTTCCGAGAACAAAAAGAAAATTACGCAGTACATAAATTTAATGTTCATTCAGTGCGTTGGATATATTATACATAAATTTCTCCGAGTAGAGAGTAAATAAATTACTTTATTTGTTTAACCATAAAATAATTAGCTAATAATAAAGTAATAAAATAAAGTGCTAGGGAGACAAATGTAGCAAAGGGCAAGCAACTAAATCACACAGAGACAAAAAAATTCAAAAAAATATTCGTTATAAATTTGTAATTTAAAAAGTTCGTTAAATAAACAGGAAAATGTACATCGTGTCCTGACAGCATGTAATTTTCCAAAGCATATCCTACTATTAAAAAGGAATGTAATCTTTTACAAAGCCGACCAAAAAAAGAAGGAAAAATAAATAAAGGATAAGGAGTCATTCACTTATGACGTCCATCAAAAAATGGGATTTTTAGACCCCCCCTCCCCCCATTGTCACAAAATTTTAATTCAAAAAATTTCTTTAATTTAAAGTGTCACAAAATCTCAGACCCCCCCTCCCCCCTAAATCATGGACGTCATAAGTGAATGACTCCTAAAGCATTGAAAATACTACAGATAACCAGTCAAAGAGCAACCCGATTCATCAAATTCAATACTAAAATCCAACCCAATCCAACAAAAAAAGAAAATTTCGAATACGAATTGTGATCATGACAATAGAATAAATGAATAACTTAAAAGTGCGTGAAATAGGAAAACACATGGAAATTATACGATATGGTATCGTTTGCTATATCCATAACGGTTTGGGTTTGTTCGTGGGAAAAAATATGTGAAAGTTAAAACAATCCATGAATAACTTTATTTTGTGTGTGATTCTTGTGGATTTTTCATATTTACTTATATAAAAAGAGAAACTTGAATGTTTTAAAATCTAATTTTATCTCTTTTTCTCACGCAAAACTTCACATGAAGAATGGCGTACATAAAAGAATGTTCAAACAAAATTTTTTTTTTCGCTCTTGCTTTGTAAACAAAATTGAGTGTGTAGACCCTTAGAGTAAGAGTTTTCAGAAAGATTGAGTTTGGTTCTTCCAGATAGGATTTTATTTCATGACTTTAATATGTTTTAATTACCAAAATTCTAAGATGACATTTTTAAATATAAAAATCTGACATGACCAAATTTTAAATTCTGAGATGACCAAATTTTAAATTCTGAGATAACAAAGTTCTACATTCTGAGATAAATGAGATAAATAAAAAATTCTGAGATGATTAAATTCTAAATTCTGAGACGACCAAATTTTAAAATCTTAAATGACCAAATTTTAAATTTTGAGACCAAATTCCAATTTCTAAAATTACAAAATAAATGTAAAAAACTGATAAAAACCAATAAAATAATTTAAACTTAAATAAAAAAATTTAATTAAATTTCATTCCAAATTTTATTGCTGGGGCAAACTGAACTCATCAACACATCTGATGCGTGTGCGAAATTTTTATACTGAAAAAAGTCCATTATCACTTCCGAGGAACTTCATCTCTCGAAGAAGAAAAAGATATCGTAACTCAACTTTAGTACATCGTATCGGCAAAAATTATATTCTATTGCCATAGTCATTGAGATGTGTTCATGTGAAATCGATAAAAGTAAATTTAATGAAATTTATCGAACTGTTTAAGGATCTCTGCGAATTTGACACGTTTGTGCTCTCGTCTATCGTCAATTTGTACAGAAAAATCAATAAGAGGAAGTGATTTTTATGTAAAATAAAAAATAAATGCTTTTCATCAACAGAAAAAATGAATAATAATATGAATAAATATAACAATACAATAACATCCATGTAAATATAATAAACCGAAATTTATTTTTGATTTACGAATGGCATCGCTTTTATGCACATGAGTACACATTTATTGACAAAATAAAATAATTCGTTTTTCAATAACAATTTCATGAAAACATTGAAGGCTTTTGGAATTTATGAATGAAATGAATTCTATAGTGATGAAAATTGAATCAGAATTGTAACGTTCTGGATTTTTTGGTGGAAAAATTTCTATAAAAAGATTATTTATAACTGGTTGTTTTTAATGCTAACAGACACTACTTTAACTTATTATTTAGAACTCTTTGAAACATTTAGAATAATTTACTTAAATTTTACAAAAAGTTCAAGCTTGAACTTCTTTATACAAGGGAGGGGGTCAAACCTCTTAAAGGGGCTCTGCATAGAAATTCACATACCTGACTGAAACAATAGACGATCGATACATTTTCCGAACTACAGGCCAAATTATGCTTATCATTAAACTAACAAACTCCAAAAAATTTTGTAACTTAAAACCTCCTTTATTAAAAATATCTGACTATGTTCATATAATTCCGATATACTCAGATAAATATGAAAAGTTTGTAAGCAATATGCCTTTCATTATCAGCATCCCACGCTTTGAATTTTAAAATACACAAATTGCGTCTCTTGTTTTACCTGAATACCTATATTGTATGAATAACAATCACCACTAAATGCATGCCATATCTCAAAAGCTTTACAAAATCTGAAAGTAAAATGAAACTGATAAAATGCTTTTGTTCTGCGTCCAAAGTGAAACAATGTGTAAATTTAATTTGTCAAGTTCCAACTGGGAAATTCACTTTCCCTGTGCTATTTAAGCCTCCATCTTTCTTTTTCTCACTTCCTCAATTATTCAGTTTTGTACGATAAAGCAATGAACTTAAAACTTTTTCCCTTGTCGCAAAATCCCTTCTGTTATTTTCAACAATTGTTCATAAAATGGCGCAAGTTTTCTTTTTATCAAAAAAGCACAAAAGCTGAATGTGGAGGTAAAAATAAACAAAGTCTATGAAAAATCCAATTTTCTTCTTGAATTTTTTATTTTAAACTAAAATTGTCAAGTCTCGGTAAGATGACAAGTTGTTCCAAGGAGGAAGTTCCCCTCTTTAACTTGCCAAACAGAATAAAGCAATTTTCTTTGTTACAACTTTGAGGGTACACGCCACAATGACGAAGTTGCTGCTAGAAATTTTCATTATGATTTCATGATGAAAAAGGTTGAACGCTTGCTGAATAATTTCTCTTTTGACATCCGATCATGGTGAGGTGACTTAATTATTCATCGACACAAATTACAAAAATAAACTTAATTTCCCATAGTTTGTTGTTTTTAGAAGTTTTTAATTTATTTAAATGGAAATGAATCACTACAGAACGGATTATTTGTGTATTTCAGTAATACAAGTTGCAGACATAAAAATGTTTAATTAAATTCTTCAGCTTCACCTTAATTAGTAACTTTTACTCATTCAACAGAAGTAACAAAAAGCTAATTTTAAGATGGAAGCATCAAATTTGAAATTTTAATTACAGCACATTTACAATTAATTATTTTAAAAACTAATCTTATTTTCCAGCCTACACTCTGCGTTATCTTAAACAAAGGCGTATACAGGGGAGTTTTGGGGGTTAAGACTTCCTCTCGAAAGAAAATCTTCTTCAATTTTCAACAGTTTTTTGAGAAAAAATATCTGACTACACTTCTGATCATAATCACAGAATGCACAACCCACGCTAAAGATAAATTCCATTGAAAGTACAAGGTGTGAAATAAATTATACAAAGCACTCTTACATCCAACAATTTCATGTTGAATGACTCATAATACCGACTATAAAACTTTTATGAATTGGCAATTTGAATTCAGATGTTAACATCATTATGTGCAATAATTGACTTCGTGTGGCATACGATTTCAATAAAAAAGGACATTATAATAGTTCATTTTCCTTATTTCGAGAGCTTTTATTATAATAATGTAAAACATGCTTCAATGATGAGGCTTGTGGGCACTTCTGTGGTTGGAAAGCATTTTGTTGTTGGATGAGAAAATAAAATATCCAAAGAAAATGGAAGGGGGAGTTCTTATCATAAATACATTACAAAACAGAACCGAACAATAACGAAGATAGTAATGAATGACGGTTGGTCACCATTTTAGGATTCAGACAATAAAACAACGAAAAAAATGACAAAAAAATGGGAACCGTGTCTGAAAATTTATTTAAATGAATTTGTTTTTTTTAGTTCTTAAAAAATATTAATGGCCATGTGCCCAGTTTCTTTGGTACTGGTCCCAATGATACACCTGCACAGGGGCGTATCCAGAAATTTTTCGAAGGAAAGTTTTGAAATTTTTTTGTATGGAAGGGAAAATTTAGGGGGTTTTTCTTAAAAAATCCTAGCAATTTGAAAAAAATTCCCATGCCAATGGTACACCTTTACCGTTTCCAAAAAGCACGACTTTATAATTTTGATGTAAGTCCAACAAAGTCAATCTTATCTTCCGGCATCAAAAAATTGTCACATGCAAAGATATTTTTCGGATCGAGTTCTAATTTTATAGCTTTGTATAGGTCAACTCCAATCGATGATACTGATTGTTTGTACCATTTCTTACGAAGCTTACCGACTCCATGATGATGGGATATAGAGCCGCCTAAACAGACAGAATATTCAAAAAAATTAAATTTAAAAAATATTATGAAACTTACCAGATGCCAAAACTACATCACTAGCTGTTTCTTTTATTTTTTGATACATCTCAAGTGGATTTTCAACTTCAAAACCAGGAACAATAAACTGAAAGCCGAAATAAAGGCACACGCACGCTCCAGCATCATATGTTTGTGTCACTTTTGTACTAACGTAGAAATATTTAATTTTATATTTTCTGCATTCATCGCGAATGGTAAATTTAACGTTGCTACACAATTGTTCACATTTACTCCACAGAACAGACGTTTCAAAAGATTCTGCAATAATCCCGCAATTAAGTGCAAAGTCCTATAAATTAAAAGGGATTGTAAACATGACATAAATATTTATGATTGACAGGCATTACTCTTATGTATCCGATCATGTATGGTAAAACCTGTTTATAGACAAAAGAATATTAAAAATTAAAAAAAAATTGACAGGTAGCAAAATTACATATCCTTTCTCTCCATTTTTTGATCCACCATTGAGTCCATAAAACTGTTTTGCAATTTTAAAAATCAATTTTTCTTGTCTATCAACTTCTTCTTGAGTTCCTTCAAACAATAATGTCGTAATAGCAATTTCATTCCAGTTATAACCTTTGACCTTTGTCAGCAAAAGCTTTTTGAGTTCAATCGTAAAATTAGCGAAAGCTCCATCGTCCGTTTTTAAAGATTGACCGAATTGGAACTGGTCATTGTCTATTAAAGTGATATTTGCTGGTTGACATCTCTTTTTGGCGACTTCTCGCAAAAATTGAATACCAGTAGAGAAATCAGGAAACACAATACAACCATATCTCTTGACTTTTGGATAAGGACGAATTTTTACCTCAACTTCTGTGATTACACCTAATGTGCCTTCACTTCCAAATATCATATCATCAAAACTAGGTCCAACATTTTTATAAGCTCCTGTGAACTTTTGTTCATAAACTCCTATGCATGTAACAAGTTTTACATTTAAAACTAGATCTTCAATATTCCCGTACATATTCTTCTTCATTCCTGATGATCTAGTTGCTGCCCAACCACCTGTGATGTCATTTATTAATTAAATCCAACCCAGTCATCAAATGAGATTTTAGAACTTTGAATTAGCCATTTTTTATAAACAATTAGCACAAAAAATAATTAATTCATACCTAATGTTGAAAGTTCAATGCTATCTGGTTCGTGTCCCAAGGTCAAATCATATTCATTTAGTACCCTTTCGAGATCTTGTCCAACAACACCAGCTTCAAAGCATGCAGTTAAATTTTCTTTGTTTAGCCAAACAAGTTTATTCATTTGAGATGTATCTAATATTGCGATTGATCTTTTCTCATCTTGTGGACAATAAATTGCTCCACTTACACTAGTTCCACCACCAAAAACAATCAACACAATATTATTGTCGTTAGCAAGCTGAACAATTTTAACAACATCTTCGTGACTTGTTGGCCACAAAACTATATCTGGTATTCGTTTTACATTTCCATAACGTAGATTGAATATTTCGTTAATGGATTGTCCATGAGATCTAACTAGACGATCCTCACCATCCAAAGAATAATCAATTTTTATAGCTTTTAAACCATTCACAAAATTTTCGTCTAAAATTGGCTCAACATATTCCACAGGCTTAAGTTTTGCTTCTGATATAGGAAATTCCATTATATGTTCAGGCATAATTTTAAACATCGATTCAATATAGTTCTTAAAATGTCCAAGATTTGCATTAGCACTCACAGAATATCGTGGACTAGTGAAATAAAGCATGCTATCCTTGATGACGAATTCTGAATCTTTATATCCTGTATAAAGTTAAGTCATACATATTTTTTTATAATTCTTAAGAATATTATTAACATACCCCAGCCATACCATTTCAAAAGATCTTGCCTATGCGAGAAAAAGATATAAGATTTAAGCTACAAATGATGACAAATTGGTTACCTCTTTTTGGGGATAACAGTTTTAATCTCTTCATTTACTAAGTTCTGATTATTCATTTTTTTTCCTTTTTTTACCTCTCTACGCCACAGCAGCTGTACAAAAACTAACTTGAACAGTCAACAAATTATTGTTTCGGATTAATTTAATTTTTTATTGCCAATGAGTCTATGAAATGCAAAATGTATTTTTGAGATAATGTATGTGGCTTCAACATCTATAGTTTTAATTTTTTATGTATTAAAAAGTTTTTTATTGGTGACTAATAAACACAGGGCTAGATTTCTCGGTATATACCTGGCCAGGGGTACCCTCCGTATATTTTTATTTAGTATTTCATATTTAAAAAACTATCTGGGGTACCCTACCCCTAACCATACACCAAGTGTATACCCAGAAACCCAAAACAGGCGCATAACCAATGTTAACTCATGAACTCGATGAAAATTTTTATTCGATTTGTTAGAGTTTTGAAAAAAAAAATCAAAAATCCTTACTAAATTGTTTAATTTATACAAAATATTTAAAAATCAGTCTCACAAAAACATTTTGACCACGCCTCTGTGCAAAGTTAATCGTTTTTAAATCTGTATTAGGGAACTACAAAAACAACAAAGAAGAATTTATTTGCAATTAACAAAACAAATTATTCTTGCATAAATGAAAAAGCTGACAAAGTCCAACGCTTAAAAACAAATGAATTTATACTAGTGTATCAGCTAGAAAGTTGACTTAGGCATATTCAAACCGTGTCATTGAAAATCAAAGAGACTGTTTCAAGCTCTGGAGCTCTGGAGGTAGACAGTGCTTCGCTTGACAACATTTTCAAGCTAGTATTTTTAAAATTTTAATTAAATTTAAAGTCGTGGCTGAGAAATTCAGGATAAATATCGAAAAATCCTTAAAAAGATCCCTGAGCAAGGAAGCAAGATTTCTAAGAAATTTCTACAAATCTCAAAGTTATTCTTCCTTGCTTAGGGAATGTGTAAAAAATTAGAGTTGATTGAATTAGGAGTTGAACGCTTTAGGGGGAGGGCAGGGGGGGGGGTGGTTTAAGAAGAATTTGTGACTATCTAAATACAAAATTTTTCTTTCTTTGGAAAATTTGTGGCAAGAAGGGGAGGGGTTTTTGAAAAAGTCGGTTTTTCTTGCGTGACGTAATTTGCGAACGACCCCTTAGTCATTTTACAATATTTCATAATATTTTTTTCCTAAGTAATAGCTGCTAATTTTATGCCATACAATTAAAAACTCGGATGCACTTCTATTATCTGTGGAGCATAAAGCAATGTGATAATAAAACTTTATCTTTGATAATATTGTTGAAGCTCTCTCATGCAAGAAAGTGTTGTGAGCTTTCCTATTTCTCACACTCAGCAGTGCGGAAAACTTTTGCAACTTGTCTGAAATGAAATTCATGCCTGTCATTCAGAACTTCTAGAAAGCATAGCTTATTACTTATTCATTGTCTTGTTATGCCACACGTTTTCATATTAACTGAAGTTCATTTTGGTTGTAAAAAGGTAGACTTATGGAAAAAAATCATATGATACAATATGAAGAGTATCATTCATGTATTATTAATGTATTATCACAATTTCTAAGGTATTCATTATGATTAATAATCGATAATCCATGTCATTTCGTTATTGAATGGGTATTGAAGTATTTAGTAACATTTGCGGCAGGTGTTAGCAGTTATTCCAAGAAAATATAATTACTTAAATTTGAGCTATTATTGGTACTGAAATACGTTAAATGGAAATGTGGGAAAATATTCAGACGGTGGATTTTAAGGTAAGTTTAAGAACCTGATTCGTTGCTTTGGGGCCGTAGTTAGGGATGACCGGGCACTTGATGACCCCCTATGCTTTATTTGTATTTATTTGTATGGTCACCAAAGTCACCAAGAATAAAAGTGGATGAGAATGAACATTTTTGCTAAAATGGTTTGCGGTTTTGTCCCAAAAAACTTTCTAGAACTTATGCAAGAAATCCTTGAATACTTTCATCATTTGCATCTCCGATTATTTTCTACTAAAAGTAAGTTCTGTTATAGAAATGGTAATGTGAACACAAAAATAAATATGAACATATCCTTAGATAATAGATTTTCTCATCCATACACATCACATGTCTTCTTGTTCACAATAAACAATTGTGTAGAAGTTTCTCATACTTTTGTTCTGTCACAGCAGAACTATGTATACAAAATTTTCTCATCATTTTCTACAAGTTTTTTTTTGTCATTTCTTTTCTATGATAGAACTTTATTGTCTGATATATTGCATGAATGTATGTTGTCCTGGTATTTCAATAGTTTATATAAAATGAAAGTTTTCACTAAATTAGTTTTTTGTGTGGCAAAATGACTTAATACATGCAAACAATCATTGAGATCTTGATTATAATAAATGGAAAGTACTTTTGTGGCAATGAAGATGACCCAATTACCTTACAATGATGCATTGTTTGATAGATATCTTCAAACATAAAGTGTTTTCTAGAGTAATGACCTCATCATGTAATGGTTAAATGAAAACAGTTATCTATTACTTCCATCTAATTGTTTTGTCCTTTTGCATCAAAAAGGGCATATAATCAAAAGCTAGGTTGATACTTGTTTTTTAAGATTATCTGGGCAAATCCACGGAAGGCAAAAAGCTCAAAAATATTGTTTTTCCTAAAAATCTCTTCTATTTCACTATTTAAGTAATGTTTAAGTACCAAATTATGTGCATTTTCAACAAATGTACAAGTTTCGGTACTTATCTGATGATCAAGAGCATTAATTAAAGGGGTCGTTCACTTATTACGTTACGCAAAAAAACGAAATTTTAGACCCCCCCTCCCCCCCTTGTTACAAATTTTCCAAGAAAAACTTTTTTCTTTGTTTGACCTGTTACAAAATCTCAGACCCCCCCTACCCCCTAAAAAGCGAACGTAATAAGTGAACGACCCCAAAGAGATATTTAGATTTTTCTTGTGTCAATCGATCCTGCGGACGAAAAAATATTTTTGAAAAATGCGAAAAATTGCTTAATTAACAATCTAGACAGATCGAATAGCAATATTTTATATTTGAAATGTACATTTATATCATTAATTTTTATCTGTAAGTGATTTAACTCACTTAATAAGAAGAAATTAATGAAAAAAGTGTCAATCGATCCTGCGGAAGCGCTTTTTAGGAAAAAATTTTCAGCAAAATTTTGATGCAAACTTGTGTGAGCTTTATTGTTTACAAATTTGTTTAATTAAATTCATAGACAAATCAGCATTGAATCGTTCTTAATGACTTATAATGCCTTTTTTGTAGTTATAAAGAATACCGTTTGAAGGATAAATTCTTATGTAAACAGCTCAATCCGATTATTTACTAAGAATTTTAACGGATTTTATGAATTTAAACCAGTCCAAGTTGAGAAATTTTGTAAATCGTTTTTTCTCAGTTCCGCTATTTTATGGATTTGCCCATCTAAATTTTTAATTGGTCGACAAAAAACCATTAAATTTTAAATTTTAAAAAATCGTTAAATTTTAAATTTTTCAAAACCACTTTAAATTTTAGAAAACCGTTAAATTTTACAAAATCGTCAATTTTAAACTTTACAAAACTTTTAAATTTTACAAAAAAAAATTTTACAGACTGTTCAAATTATTAATTTCACCAATCTCACAATGAAAACGAAAATTTAGCTTTGTGTTAAAATGACAAACAAACGTGCAAAACAATATAATTACTTCACAATAAATTTAATCAATCGAACAATAACCTGAGCCTAAAAACAGATCTCATCTTTGATAATACATCCACTCATTGTTCATAATCTGACATAATCGATATTTATGTGGGCTTCAGAGATTTTAGATTTGAGCTTTTATACATACCTTATTAACTTTTCTGAACAATAATCCCGAAGCTAGAGATCTGATAATCGATGAAGTTCTCTTATTGCTCAGACCTGTTGCTATGTTTGCACCACAGTATAAATACCTTATCGAGTGCTTAAGATAATTGTAATAATAGAATTTCTATCTTACCTTTTGTTACTTCAGAATTATTCTCGGAAAATAATTTCCTTTTTAGAAACCCACTTATATTACCACATTATGTCCCTTATCATTCACAGCATTTATGTTATCCTATAACTGTGGGTGTCTACTTGTCTTTGCCACTGATTTCCTTAGCATTAAGCTAGCAGTTGATTGTGCTTCTGAATAATTTCCTGTTTATACCCACAATATATGTTAAGTACTTTAGCATTAAATTACCGAAAGCACTTCGTAATTGCTTACTGATCTTGTTTATTCACTTGATATGACCTTGATAATCAACACAACCGTTTCAGTGTGTTTGCATTGAGTAAATTATCAGTGTGATTTTTTTGTTGAGAAAACTTGAATTTAGTTCTAAAAATAAGCAGGTTTTATTATATCAGTAAGATTCTGCTCGCTTTCATTGTCTCTTAAATGTAGTCTGACCATCTACTCGTTTTTTTCTGGGACTGTTTCGGATTTTTCTAAAATTTCCCTAATAAATTCTAAAATTTTAATTTAATTTTTTTTACGAATTTTTGCAATATTAATAGAACTATCCTAGAGTTTCATGAAATTTTGATTGCCACAATACCTAAAACATAGTGCCCTATAGTATATCCTTGGGGTAGTTAAAGATAAAAACACGATTTTCTTGTATGGAATGGCAACTAACCGGGGTAATCAGTTTGTAGTGGAAACTGAACCTGAACCTGAATATAAACATAGAAAAAACATTAACTTGCTCTTGTGAGTCTCGAATTAGTGATTATCGTTACAAAATTTGAACCAAAATTTGAATTTCGATATAAAATTCACGCTTTATTATATTAGCAAGAAGAAATTACCGAACAAATTGTTAAAATAAAATTTATGACTGAAAGAAATTTATTATGCACAAGCCATAGAATGGTAAAATTCGATTAGCAGTAAAAGTATCTGATGGAAATATTTTCCGAGATTGCTGCTAGAATTTTTATTCTAAAATTTAATATCAAGGAAGTGCTTTTGCTGATAATCCAATGAAATTTAATTAGAATGGAAATTCAGAAGATATTTATAGAGATGGCTATGCGAATTTCAAAAAAATCAAGTTTTACGTGACGTAATTTACAAATGACTCTTTATTTAAAAAGAATAGTGATAATGATGTACCATTAACTTTTATAGTAAAAAACACTCACCTTAAGTGTACAGATCTTGACATAAATCATTTTGTGGAAGTGCTCTCTCATCCGAAAATGTACTTTTGTGCAAAACATTTTAATAAAAGCAGAAAATAATTTTGTATAAAACTCTTGAATCATTCAAAGTTGATAATTTTAATTTTCTTTTTTCTGGTACAATGTCATCAACTGTACCCATTATTAATAAGAAATTAAAAATTGTTTATGCATTGCTTTAATGAAGTCATTTATTTATATTGTTGAGAAATTCTGCAAAACTTTGTATTCCTACTTCTTGCATCAGAAATGAGTGAGTTGCTATATTGTTGATATAAAACCAAGATGTTTATTTTCTAAATTGAGGTCTATACCTTCACTTCGAATTGTTCTCTTCCACTAATTTATTTGTGTGAACCCGAGTGAACATTTCATGTTTTGTCGAATTCAAACAAATAAATATTAATTATTTTGATGAAAATGAATTCAACAAATTTATCACATTTAATTTTTAATTTATAGTCCCAGTGCGATTCACTGGTTTTTGTTTTGCTTCAGGGACTGCGGATACTATAGGAATGCAGCATATGAAATTGATATTCTGATCACAATTTTTTGTGCCTTATCAAAATTTTATTTGTCTAGTGCTGTTTAACATAGGTCTGTAGCGAGACGATTTTCATTGAGGCTATAATATTTTTTTATATGTCTGGATAATTTTAGGACATAAAAAAATCCGTAAAGGTGGATTTTTTGCAAATCACGTCCTACCTGATTTTCGATAAACTCAAACTGTGCACTCTATAGCCTTTAGATGTCCATATAGCCATTATCATTTTCATCATTGGACATCTCTGCAAAGCTTGAATTTAAATACCTCATAAATCAATATCATGAAAAAATCTGATGTGAATAACAAATACGGCATTGTCAAAAGGAAATGAAAGGACATAAAAAAGCTACACTCATCATGAGAACGCCATAAGGCATACTACGGATTTTATGATTTTTACGATGGGATTTTTTTACTGTGCATTTTTTATCTCTCGTAATTTTTAAATTGAAAGAAAAACATTGAAACAAATTTCCCTTTTGGATTGAATATTTCAATTGAGTGCCTGGCTTTGCTCACTTGGATTTTGTTGATGATATTTGTGGAAATCGGAGTGTTGAATTTTGTTAAAAGTTTGGTAATTGATTAACGTTATTCTAGGTTTGTAGCAATTTGCATTTTCTTGTGCCTTTCCATATTTCAAGTTAATAAAGAAAATACAAATAAACTTTTTGTTAATGCCCTAAAGACTATGAATTTCTAAAGCAGTTCTAAAATAAATTATTTAATAAAACAATAAAACAAATCCCACTCAAGTCTCTGAACTTAAAGTTATTCACAAAATCTTCCACCTACAAACTTTAATACCCGTAAACAAGTAAATTTGACTTTCTAACAACTCATCAGCGATGTTGGGTTGCAAAGCAATGTTGCTTTAGGGCAAAAAGAAAGACAAAAAAGATGTAGACATAATTGAGTTTCTTGGAAAAATATAATGAAGCGCAGTTCTATTTCTTCTGATCAAATTTCATACACACAGTCAGGAGCTCGGCAGTAATTTCTTGAAGAAGGAATTATTTTTGAATTTAATTAGAATTTTTGGATATTTTACTTACTTCGTTGGCCATATAGGTCCATTATGATCCATGACCTCCCTCAGATGTCGCCTAAAGTTGGCTACCATCTGCCAATTTCCAATACCAAGTGCAATACTGTCTCTATCTAGGATATCAATAATTTAATTAAGCTTTAACAACCCTGCGTTCTTTACAATAATAAATGAAAATTAGTAATTATTTCTCTATAATTAATATTTTTATATATTTGATGTTTTCTAGAATAATTTGGAATAATTATTTTCTCTTAAAATTAATTCTAAATGAATGCTAATTAAACCACAAAATACTTACGAAAATATGCTAATAACAAAAGTATAGGAACTAAAATATCAACTCTATAAACTTAATTCAAGAAATATTTGAAATACCTAAATAATTCGCTAGAGGAAATGTAAAAATTAAATTTTCATTTAAAACAAGTTTGCTTCGTTAAAACATTTCAACAGATATGAAAAAAAAAATTCTATCAATAATTTAATTTTCATGGGAAATGAAACTCAACCCGTAAAGTTTTTCGTTCATTACAGACAAACTTCAGGTAAACTCATTACGAATTCAGTGTGAATTTTTCTCAAACATATGAACCGCATTAGAGTGAGCATAATTTAATTTGTTTATTGTGCAACTTAGATTTGAGTGTTTCGTTTGGTTGAATATGTAGAAATTGTTAGTTGTGAATTGGGATTTAATGAGACGGAAGTAAATATTTCTAGCAATCAGAAAAAGTCACGAAAATGGAGAGAAAATAAAAAATTATAAACTCAATTTCTAGTGTGATTGGGATCCTCAAAAACATCTTTTTGTCACAAAATTTTCATAATTTTTTTTCTCCATAAATTCATTTCCTGTCTACGCCACTGGTCCTTGTACAGAATATCACTCATTTATGAACAACTGGGAACAACCCTTTAATAATTTAATTTCTAATTAAATTAAGACAATTAAATCAAGTTTTGAACATTTAAACAGAATTGGAAAACGCCAGTTTGGTGGCGGCATTGACGGTGGCTGCCTCCCAACTCTTCATTTAAAGCAATCAAAAGTTTGAACTGAATTGCAAAAATTAACTTTTATAAATTAACATACCCTAGCGACAATGCTGCTCTTATAATGTAGTGATGTGGTTACACGACAGTCATGTAAAGGGTTAAACATGTGACACCACCTCGGCAATTTGATTTTTAATATTTTTTGTTTATTTTTTAAATAATTATTGACAGATGATTAACAATTTGAATAGGCAAACAAATAAAACAATAGAACCTATCAGCGCCATTTTAATCATATTGAAATGCCGTACTTAATGTTTTTCATCCTGTCAATCAAACAACTTTGTTAGCATATCACAGATTGCCTTTATTTTCGTTGAATTTCGATTATTTTTCAATTGAGCTAAAAGTACTTAAACTCTCGTTACCAACAAATGAAACAATCAAATAAAACAGAATGATCAGCTATCGAAACTTTTACTTTTTTCAATCATTCCTCTATGAGAATAGGAAACGATTCTTTTAGAAAATGGTAGTTTAATAGCACTTTTACTGTTTGCTACCGCTGAATTTTGTTTTCTTGAAAAACTTTTACGTGATTTGAATTTTACCTTCAACATGATGGCATTGGGGAACTTAATGGAGATGAAACAATGTAAGCAATAAGCGTTCAGATGTTCTAAAAAAAGAAATAATTAAGTTCTTTTCTTTTTTTGTTTTTGTTGAATATGAGAAAATTGCCTGTGGCAGTTGTGTAAGAAGAATTGTTAATTTTCCTTGGGAAAACATCGTTCGTATCTTAAATCTAATTTAATTGCTCTTAGATTTACTTTTTTTTAAACGAACTTTGTAAATAAATTAGTTTTACAGAACAGAATAAGGAACGAGTTATTTTCACAGCCTTAAACTTAATGATCATAAAACTTACTTTAAATTAAGCCTAAGGTAACCAAAAGCACCAAAAATTGTTATTAATGATTTAACCTTTAAGCTACAGACAACGATGACAGCAGTGACATTTTCTTATGGTCATAACATACATTCATACATACAAATAACAAACAAAGTGTCTGAATCAGATAGGCAATTTCCTACGTTGCTGTTTATATGAAAAAGAAGCACAACAGATTGTTTCTTTCAAATTCATGTGAATGTTGCTATCAATTTGATGTAGGACACTCGTTTCGATCCTTGTTCAATGAATATTTTATGATGTCTTATATCTGATAAAGGATTCTAAGAAGAAATCTTAGTAAGGTATGATTAAATGAATAGATTGAGGTTAATTGAAAAAATCTCATGTAACCTTATATCAGCTAATGTATATTAAGTTTATTGTATGTATAGTATTGACAGAAATGGTTCTACGACTCAACCAGAATATCAAATACTCCATTATTGAAAAATATTGGAAAAATATGTATGATTTACTTTGACAAGAACAAAATTATTGAAAAATGTGAAATTGATAAAAATAGAAAAGTTTTAGCGACACCAGGGATCGGTTTCTTACCCAGGGTACCCCACCATATCCAAGTTAGGTCATCCTTCTAAGACCTTTGAGGTTACCTTACTCCCCGTGTAGTTATAAGACTTACGTATTGTTTTAATTCTGCTGTGCTTTAAAAAAAAAGAAACACTAGTTTAGCATTCTTACTAGTGGTGTAGTAAGTTTACAAACTAAAAAGTCAACAACAGAGTGATTCAGAGAAGAAAATGAAACTTAAAAACCCCAGTATATTAGAAGAGAAAATGTTACACAACAAAAAGAAGTTTCAGTTTCCACAGACAGAATCCATTAATTTTACTATCTGATCTGTTCGAAAAGTTTCAAAAAAAGCATGATGAAAAGTATTCAACAGCAAAGAAGACAAATTTTCAATATCACTTACAGATACTGACAATCACCAGCAGTAAAGAAATAAAATCGACCGTATCAATCACAACAAACTTCCCATAGAACGAAGGCAATTTGTATCTTTTACATTTTTCTGCATAAAAAGCAGACAAAGACCCAAAAAAAACTCTCGAATGCTTGTTCCTACCATAAAGAAACTGTTTCTACAATAAAACATTTTATGTAGTGAACTAAAGTGCTATCAAGATCGATGTGACTACTTCCACAAAAATAAACTTGATAAGAAGTAAGAAAAAATGATGTACGGAAGGATGTAGATTTCTTGTGTTTCCGTACACGAGCTAGATTTATGTGGATGAATAAATACTAGTTTTTGACTGGTTAGGTTCTGTCGGTGTTCACTTGCAATATCAAGGAATTTAAACTAATTTTATACTATTTGGATTTAAAATCCCTAATTATCATTATAATAAACTTTAAAGAGCATTCAAATAATAAGCAAAATCCTCAAAATGTTCACATTCTTCATGATTATCTTGAAGCCAAAATTATTCTGCGTCATGACTTAAAAGCAAAATTTATTCAACGTCATGAAAATCTCAAAACTCATAAATTATAGCCATAATATTATTTTTTTAAATTCTTAAATCTTCACCACTCAACCAGTTAGAAAAAAAAATTTTTTTCCCGAGAATTTGTTGAAAATTTAATATTTGCCAACCAAAAAGATTAATAGCATGCTTATCCTCATCGTAGCCTTCGCAAAACAGATCTCAGAAAAATTATTTTTAACCATCCTCATCATCAATATTGAATTCTATAAAGTGTTGGAAAGATGCCAAAATAAAATTATGTAGGCTACAATGAGCATTGAAGAGATTCCTTCTGGATAATTGCTTTTCACCCAAATGTGATATTGCATAATAAATCATCCAAATTAGTCAAATGAATAAAATTCGACCCAAACAAATTATTTCAAATTGAATTATATATTCGTGTTTGCATTGTGACTAAAGGTTTTCTTGTTTTCTGTTGATTTTTGAGCTGTCGAGTTGATCATGAAACATTCATGTCGTATTGTGTTGTACAACATTTGGTTTGATAATCGAGAGATACAATTTTGTGACATAAATTTGATATGTCTTAAATTATGTTATTTTATTGGATGAGTTATCTTCTCCCTGCCACCCAAGATCATATTAACCCAGTTTGGTAGAGCACAAGGTAGTGCTGCCTTTAAGGTATTGATGCATTTTAACTGTGCCTTTTTTCTTACCTTTTGGGATCTTAACTTTTCCTAAATTCCAAGAAAGTTTACCGCTTGAAAATAAATTTTGTTTTGATAAATGCATCATTAGGAGTTTTTGCGCTTGGCGATATTTTATTCAAAGTATATTAAATGGAAATTTTCCTTAAATGAGTTATTAAAGTTTATGTGAAAAATTGCGAACCCCTGAAGCACTTCTTGAACTTATTACAAACTTATTATAAATATTTCTGAACATTAAAGAGTGGGTGGATAAAAATAAAGGTCACAAATTTTTATACACTCTTCTTTTCGAAAAAATGACGTAAAGACTGAGCTTTTTCGACAATTCGAGTGATGCGACGAGTGAAGGCATTTTGATCTCGATAGCTGAAAAATGTATTGTACTGTACCCTGAATTTACTAAAAAGAAGTCAGATCTTCAGGGCGTCATAAATGGTTCTTTTTTGATAAAATTTAACAAAATCAAATATTCAACATTTTCTGATTGTTACTGCTTGCACTAGCTTTGAACCTAAAGGCTTCCTTATTTGTTCTGCTTGTGCTTTTATACGACAGTGCTCAGTAATCCACACAAGCTTAACGTTGTTTGCTAAAGTTAATTGATTGAGTATTTGAATCCATTAAAGTGGCATAGTCGAATAATCCTTGCATTCAATTAGTACATACGATAAATCCTCAAATAAGAAATGAAACCACAACTAATAATTGAAAATTAAAGTTCATCTGTGATATGATTTAGATTGCATCATTCATTCAAATAAGATTAATATTCTATCATGGAGATAAACGTTTCATATAACAGAGAACGAGGATGTGATACAGTGTTTCTCAAACTTTTTCTGCTCGCGGAACACTAACTGCCATTTTGAAGATTTGGTGGCACACTAGAGTCCCAAAAATTTATATATATTAGTTAAAAAAAAGTAGTCAAGATGTGTCTTGTAGAACTTCAGATCTCGAAAATTCATAAAGGTGATTATAGATTGTGAAATTGAATGCATTAGATTTGTATACCCTAGGATATACACTACTACAAGTGTTATCCTAGGAGTATAGCCTAGGATATGCACTAGAGCATACACTACGGTTACCCTAGGGCCTAGGCCATACTCCTGGGGTAACTCTCACGGCAAACTAGTATGCCACCACACAGTTTTAGAACCACTGATTGTGATATAAAGTAATAATACAATTTAACAATCGATTCAATGCAAATATGCTCATAGAAATTGAAATTCAACGAGTAGATTTTCATTTCTCATAATATTATTTTTGTGTACATAAAACTGAACGTGAATGAAAAAAATAATCATTTTTAAATTTTATGCATCCATAGAAATGCCATTTGAGGTATTGTTGACATTTAAAAGAGTTTTTAAATTAAATAGAAAAATACACACAACAATGTAGAAATTGAAATTTAAAAATAAAATGCAATAAAACTAGAATTGAAAAAATATGCTCATTTTAAGTTGCTGTTCATGTTTTCTTCTCCATAAAATATCATTTTTCTGCATATTTTATAGGTGAATTGAACACGAACATGCAAATACGAAGAATAGAACTTTATGGTGAGAAATATATCACTCTAGAGATGAATATTTGTAATAACATCCATTCATCTTAAATATAGGGGGTCCTCGATTTGGATAACTTTGATTTACTTAACAATATCTCTTCTATAGAAATTTTCTTTTTTCACGAAAATTTTGTATGCAAAAATTAAACAATTCAATTTAAATAAGATTTTTCCGGTCCCAAGCAGTTATGTAAATCGAAGACCCTTTGTATGTAGTAAACAGAAACGTGATATCATGTGAATTACTACCAGTTATTGGATGTTCTAGAACAAAATGTGGAATTTACATAAAAGAATAGAATATTCAAGCTGCTTATGAATTAAAAACTCTTGAAGTGTAGGGTTAGTGTTTATGTCAGCACTTCTCCGACTATTCCAGTAAAAGCTCTCGTAATTTTCTCATTCTATACATCTAAAATTTTATCGGTGGTGATTCGAATTCGGAACTTCAAACTTACTTACATAACTTCGTAACCCTCACCTTGCCAACTGAACTATCAAGGCACATTCACTTCCATTATTAACTTTTGGTTTGCTGCATATTTTATAACCATTTTTAGTCCCAGAAAATTAGCAGCAATTGTTTCTAAGATCCGACAATTTCCAAAAGCCTTCTACATTAGACTAACGACTTTATTCATCTTATTCACATATCCTTTAAACACAATCAAAATTCAATAAATAAATGTAATGATCACAAAAAAGATACATTTGTTTAATCGTGAATTTCGGTAGAAAATACGAAACATATACAGCTTCATTTATTTACAAAACGATTTTCACATATATTGTGAGCTTCTACTCAGTTAGTTTACATTCAATAATAACAAGAATAGAATGCCTTTTCCGTACAGAACAAATGCCACAATAAGAAGAAAAAAACAATCAAGAAGCAAATATAAGAAAAATGAGATTGAAATGCGATCAATTCTGTTAATATGTGGAGGCATATATCCCCAGCTAAGAAGAGTTATGCGTGGTATAAGGCGGATTCATGTGATTATTTGCAAGGAAAATTAAAATTTATCTGACGTTGACATGATATTTATAGAAAAATCTCCCAAGCTCATATCATAACATATGGCTACATAGCCATGCATGTCAAATAAATTTGTGTCAACATGATAATTTTATCTCGTTATACACAAGATAACCTTTGAAAAAGCTTCAAAAGTCATATATAAAGAAACGCTTGGAGGATTTTACTTTTGCATATTTAAGGATATGCAAAATATTTCTTTGTGAAGCTTATGACGCTCGTTTATGGTTCAAAATGTGGAAAAATTGTTTTGAGCTTTCATTCAATTATGCCTCACTTTATAATGGTTAATTCATGCAGAAGGGAATTTTTTAGATTTAATGATTTTTTATGTTAAACTTTAATAGTAATGTCGACAAAAATTTGTTGGAATTTTTGTCCAATAAATAATAATTTAAATTTTTTATTGAAAATTTTGGATCATTCGAGGAATCAAATTTATTTTTCTACAAAAAGCAGGGCGTTTTCCAACCATTCGGTTAGAGTGTCACTTCTGTTGTATTTGGAAAAAGTACCTTTTATGGATCAGCATCCCAGTAATTCGAAAAACAAAAGTACCACTCAACTCCATCTTCTTTTCTATACTTTTGCATCAATTTTGAAGATGCATAATATGAGCTTTTGCTTTTCTATGTGAGCAATTTAATTCAATTCAAGTTAATCCAAAAGGAATTTCAAAGCATTTTGAAATTAAATATAAATGAATAGGATTTTAATAGCTTTCTATATTATGTAAAATTATAAACTATGATATTAATGAGATTGCTTGTAATTTTATTATTAGTCTGCAAATGAATCTGTTCATAGCTAAATATTTTCAATCGTTTTCTGACATCGATGAGAATTTTCTTGCAGTACGAGAAATATTTTCAACAGACAAGATACGAAACGGAGGAAATTCCTCAAGATTTTTCAACTTCCCATTTAAAGTTCTTACAACATATAAATCCATGACTCGATGTAATTTTAAGGACAAAAAAAGTGGATTCAGCTTAACGTCAATCAAGTGTCTCTCATGTCTTGCTAATTTCCATTAAAGTTCGTGTACCGATGGGCTTTTTAATTATAATTAATTTAATTTCCTAAAGTTAAGAAGCTAAACATTTAATGTTCCATCAGTTCCAAGAAGCATACTCTCCAAGAAAAACAAAAGAAAATCAATTTTTATATCCAAGAGCGAAAATAAAGATTAAAAGTTCTTCAAACGCTCATCGGGGTCTATTTGCCTATATAATCATTGTTTTTGACATTCTTCTAACCTTTTCATCTTGATCGTAAAAAGTTTTTATTCTAAAGAACTTTTAAGTTTATTCAAAATCTTTGTTATTTTAAATAAACACCGCTTTGAAAGAACATTTGCTGGATTATTAGATGAAACTTTCACCTTATTATTATCTTAACTTCCTTCCATCCAGCTTTTTATGTCTATGAATAAAACCCGAATACTACGAAATCGACATTTTACAAAAATAAGGGCTCAATTAAGCTTTACATTGTCAATTTTTGAAGAAAACTTTTTCCTTTCTTTCCTTAACAGTAATTGAATATTTTATTTTATGAAAAAGCAGAAGAAATTTCAAAATATCTAAATGTGAGGGTCGCGTAGGTAAAGAATTTTTCAACTTTTTTTCTTCCTTTTACAAGATAAATTGTTGAGAAATTTTTTTCTAATGAAACAAGTATGAAAGGCATTTTTGATGTTGATGTTTAAGGCGCATTTTTTCCTACCTGCAAAATTTTGTTCCTTTTTCTAGGAGAATCCGGAAAATCTTTGAAAATATTTATGAGTCTACACTATTTTCGATATTGACCAGGACTTACCGTCATCCAAACAACAGGCTTTGGTAGCTTATACTTTTATAGACTCAGATTTACACAAATTTTATTGATTACTGAATATTTCAACCTATTCAAAGAACCCATTTTTTTAGAAGCACCACATTCGATGCGTTGATGTTCATTTGTAAAGATATGCAGTCATATATTCGTAGGCAAAAAGAAATTTTTTCTGTTACATAATAAGTGAACGACTACTAAGGCGTATTTGGTTTTAAGCAATATAGATAAGATCGCTTCTGGAAAAATCTAGCCATCTAAATCAACATCGCAAGCAAATTTAATTAGAACAAAGAAGCAACTCTAATTATATTATACACAGCAGTTACTTGATGTTGTTTATCTCAACAAAAAAGGCTCAAAATTTTGTGGTTATAAAAAAATTTCTTTTCCAAATTTGAATTTTCTAATTTAATTTTTCAAGAAAACAAAACAAAATCTAAAACTTTCCTTAGTAACATTTTTTTTATTAAATTTTTCTTCCTCCTACTCAACATCAACCATTTATCGATAAAAAAAACTTTTTATAAAAATATTTTTTCCGAAAGCAAAAAAAAATTCATTATTATTTTTCCTTCCGTTTAATTAATTTAGCAACATCGGTTAGTGTTTCAGCATGGACTCTAGTTGCGATAAGCGTTGAAAGGTATTACGCCATTTGTCATCCATTAAGATCAAGGCGATGGCAAACGCTGAAACATGCTTACAAATTAATCATACTTGTTTGGCTGTCAAGTTTGTTGTTTATGTCACCGATTGCTGCACTCAGCAAACTAATTCCGACTAGTCAAGGTAATTTATTGTGCTGCTTAGCAGTGAGTGTGGAGAAAAGTTCAGATATTTTTTATATTTATTGAGGAAAAGTTTTGGAATTTTCACAGCATTCAAATGGCCAAAGTTGGTGAGAAACTTTGCAAGTTTTTCCAAAAAAAAATCTGATTCTACGCACTCAGTAAAAGTTTTCAAACAATCTGTTAACGTTATTTATATCCATCTTCTTGTATGTTCTTTGCAGGTCATAGAAAATGTCGTGAACTTTGGCCTGACGAGCCAATTGAGTATGAGAAAATGTTTAATCTCTTCCTCGATATGTTTCTTCTGGTGCTACCATTATTTGTGTTATTTGCAACATATTTCATGATAACAAGAACTTTATGGCAGGGTATACGAACGGAAAGGGACGTGAAAAATCAATTAAGCAATTATTCAAAAAGTTTATGTAAGTATTCAATTAATTTTTGGTGTTGACATGTATTTTTTTATTTTCTGACCAGCGGCGTAGCCAGAAATTATTCGACAATTTTAAGAAATTTTGTGTGAAAAAATTCTAGGAGGATTTTCAGTTTTTTTTTCTCAAAATCTCTAGAAAATTGATGAATTTTTGGGTGAAGGGGAGGGACAAATCCCTCCTGGCTACGTGATTGTGTTTTGTTAAACAGCAATAATTTATTTACCAAATATCTACAGAAACAACAACTATGGCATTTAAAATTCTCATTGATTGAATTTAAAATTTTGCGTTAATTGATTCTGTTTTTTAATGCTACAATTCGAAAACTTTTTTATCACACTACAAACCAGTAGTGCAATACGCATCAATTCTTTATTTAAAATCGATTCAGGCGATAAAATTTCATTTGACGCAAATTTCGCTAACACTTCGACTATGTGCAATTGATGCTTTACATTTAGAATGCTGGGGAATTGAAAATATTCACAGGACAATTTTTTCTGTTCTGTATGACCATCTGCCTCATTTTGCAGCATGCAAAAGCTTCTCACAGAAAAATAATTAAATTTTCATGCATTGTCGCGTTATTTCCTTCCGTTCCTTTTCCATTGAATGAATTCACTTTCCAGATAAAATGACTCAATTTTTTACGCTGTGCATTCGTCAATAGACAATTTTCTATATTATTCCTGCTTTTCTGAATTTTATTTAAAATTATTCATGAAAAAAATTATCTGTGTTGCGAAATTAACATTTTTTATTCAATTTATGCTTTAAAAGATTAAATGGCTAAGAAACAAGCACGTAGCTAGAGGGAAATTCAAAATAGACATTAAAATTCTCTCATTCATATAAAAAATTCTAAAAATATCTAGCAAACTTTCTGATTACGACTTTGCTATTTACGGAGCTATAAAAACGGTCGATGGAATCTCTCATAAGGTCGTTCATGATATATCAAATGAACAATGGTATCTAGCAGATTAATAGATAATATAAAAATTATTTAAGTACAATTAAAATAGAATCTGTAGAAATAAAATTCAAATCATTCAAGCATAAAATTCAACAATAAAATCTCAAACCTTGAAATCTACTTAATTAACAAATTAAAGTTCAACTTGAGCGTTTTCATTTGCGGTTTCTATGTGAAAGGAAATTTTCATTAAAATAAATCTAATATCTGTGTAGTAAAGTCCTCAATAAATTTTTCAATTAAAATTAAAGCTTCTTACTCATTCTGAAGACAATGTTGTCTGCCTTGTAATTTAAATTTTATATTGAAATCATTTAAATTTTACTCATTTTTATTCAATTTTGGTATATAAAAGGAGACAAATGAATTCAGGAATCTTTATTTTAATGAACGGCTTTGTTATTGCTATTGAAAATTCATTTGTCCTTGAAAAAAGTTGAGGTTCTATTTGGGGGAAACACATTGAATATTTTTTTTTGAATAAATTATCTCTTCGAGAAATGCTTTAGCTTTAAAATGAAAATTTTTGTGAACTTTTTTCCATGTTGTGGCTTTGAATTGAATTTTTATCTCACTTGTACTGATTGGCATTATTGAATAAACTTTAAATTAAATTTTAAGGTGGGAAACTTTATTTTTATCTATTTTACTTTAAACATTTTAAAATTCCACAAAATCGTTAAAATATTCACCAATTTTATATTTAAATTACTGAAACAAAAGTGCCTCAGATTTTCATCTTTCGTACTTTAAAAACCTTTAAATTATCCTTCAATCTGAAATAGCGTAAATCTCTCCATTTCTTCTTGCAATAAAAAATTCCCACAAGAGCGACCTTCGATTAAAAAAGGGTCGATAAAAAAACGAATTTTACTTCCTCTTCAAGCAAATGCAAACAAAAGTAAATGATGCATTGTTTTGATGATCTTTTTACTGTAGCACTTTTGAGTGACATTGAAATAAAATAAAGAAAAATCTTTCTTTAGGATGATTGTTATCCGTTTAGATTTCTTTTTGCGAGGATTTTTAAGTCAAATGAACTTTTGTGTACAATGTAAAAGATAATTTAAGGAAAATTTACATTTAGAATGATTCAAATGATTTTTGTGTCAACATTTGCATAAAATGTAACTTATCTTTCTAGAGAATTTTAAACAATTGACTTTGTTTAAATTGCACAAAGGGTTCATGTGGAATGAAAAAAACTAAAAACTGCAAAAGGAGTTTTAAAGTTAGATGCAATGAGTAACCATAAGTTAGAATCAGTTTTAATGACTTTCGACCATAATGGTAAAAACTACTGGGGATTAAAAACAATAAAAGTTCACATATATTATATTTTTGTTAACTCTAATGTAAAATTTCTATAATTTAGGACTCTGAATATTTTAAGGTTGGTCATACGTTGTGCTAAGTTTGATTCTTAAAAAAAACATTTTTCTACAAACAAAAGTTTTAAAACTTTAAGAACTCTCGATTGAACGATGAACCCTCAATGCTACTCATAATTTTATTTTTCATGAATTTATCATTACATTTATTTTCTGATCCGTTGTTTTTGTTTTAAAAAAACTTTATTTTCTAATAAATCTAAATCTTTGCTATCTGCAACTGTCTGCAAATAAAATAATATGTAAATTTATATGTGTCAAAGTTTGAAAAACTAGTTTCTTTGACGAACGTTATCTTTATAGAAAATAAAAAAAAACAGTAAAAATTTTCACACATTGATGTTGAAGTTGATTATCGCAGACTATAAAATTTAAGAACAAAAACACTTTTACGGCTTTTTACTAATTCCACTTCGAGTCTTTGTTCTACTTTAAAAGAAAAATTTTCTCGAAATTATTCATGATGATGGAATATGAAAACCATTTTCGTCATTTCAATATTGACTTTATTAAGGGTCCGTTTAAAAATGATGTCACGCAAAAAACGAGATTTTTAAACCCCCTCCACCTTTCTGTCACAATATTTTCATACAAAAAAGTCACACCCCTCCCCCTCATAAATTGGACGTCATTTATAAAAGACCCCTAACAGAATTATAATATTAAACTTTCTACAGTTGTTAACTTTGTTTAATACTTTAATCATATAAAGGCACAAAGTTTTCTTATCGTTAATGCTTGAAATTACAAAGAAGAATTATAAAATATTTATATTAAAAACTGTCTGAATTATGGATCTAAGTAATCAAAGAAACAATTTTTTAAAAAAGCGGAAGTAGAAGAACTAGGATACTTTTAAATGAGCCAAATATGACGTCTTAATGAAAAATATAATTATTAATGTAGCCATAGAAACAAATTCCTTGAAAAAAAATTAATAAATTTTTAATTACATTTCACCTACTTATAGCTAGGCTGACCATCTGCTAGTTTTTCAGATGACTGTTCTCTGAAAGCATCAATTTGTCCTTTATTTCCATAAATTGTCATTATTTTTGCAAAAATGTCCTCTATCTTTCCATAAAATATATATTCACCCTACTTATAGCCGCCTCGAGTTCTCCTAAAAGTTCTCATATTAACTTTTAGTGTTTGATAATCGAATAAAAAATTATAATTGGAAAACTTCTGAGTTTTTCTTCACATCGAAAAGTGAGAAAATTATATTTTTACTTCAAGGTGAGAAATAAGAAAAATGCAGTCACAACTTTTCTTATCTGACTATTTTTCAGCTTGCTTTAATGAGCAAATTCATTTTATTGATGATTCTGGATGATTCAAATCAACTTATGCAATTTAATTTATAATTCAATTTATTCGAATGCTAGTGGAGCTTATAAATGATGATGTTTATCAGTTGCGTGGCTAAAAATTTTTAAAGGGGCGAGGGTCAAAATTTTTGTATGATAGAAAAATTATTTGTGCCACTGGCAGGGTGACAGGGGGTCTAAGCACCTAAAGCACATAATAAATTCAGATTTTTAGCTTGCTCATATAATTTTCAAAAAAAAAAACACACAGCTTCAAGCTCTTCTCTCTTCTATACATTGGACGTATTTTATGAATAACTCAGGGGGAAAACCACTTGGTGGAAAAAGTCATTTTCCACCAGCTACATTTTGTACAATAATTTTGAATCGTTTAATATTGGTTGGTGGAAACGGTGTCAGAATATCTTATATACTGGTTCTGCTCAAGATAGGACCAAAAGTTTGAGACAAGATGTTTTCTAAAAAAATCCACCGGGCCTGGTGGAATTTTTTTCCACCAAGTGGTTTTCCCCCTGGAATAACTTAATTCAGAAAATTAATTAAAATCCACGCTTTGATTTTAATTTTTCTCTTTAATTAAATATTCTATTTTCATAAAATCACCCACATCAACCCATTCACATCTCATTATCGATGATTCATCAGTTGGCAGATTCTTTTTTCAGCTTTAATTTATAATTCAATTTCCCAATTGGCTTTTCAACTCATTCTTCATACCTCGTCGGAAGAATAAAGGTTCTGAGAAAGTCAATGAAAATAAATTAAACAAAAAGAAAACAAAATCATTTTGAAATGGGTTCTTATCGATTTGATTGAATTTTTGGAACAAGAACGGAAAGTACTCAAAAAATTTTCCTTATTTTTCGGAAATTGGAAATTTATGTGAGTTTATTAAATTTTTTTTGACCGGAATGAATAAATTTAATAAAGATCATCTATTTTAAGCTAAAAATTGAGCACAAAAATAATGAATAGACTGAAAGATCAGCTTTTTTAAAGGAGTCGTTCATACATGACGTCTAGTTTGTGTGACATTCCTTCTAAAAAGTATTCGGATGATTGATTTACGAAAGACTCTAGATATATCAGTTTTTCATAGACATCATTTATGAACAACCCCCCTCCTCCCCAATATGCCCCTAGAGACCCTGGATCTAAAGCAGTAGTGCATAATTGAGGTATAAATCCCCTCAACGGATTTTTTTTCAATTTGCTAGGGTTGTAAGGAAAATACCGAAAATACTCCCCCACCTCCATACAAAAATATATAAAATCCCCCCCCCCCCTCCGTGAATAATTTTTATCTACGGCCCTGTGACATATTAATAATTATTAGAAGATGACTGAATTTCATCTGACATTGTTTTCATTCCTTACAGCAAGAAAGTTAAGTAAGGAATGAAAACGATTTTCTTTAAATTTTCTTGTATAATAGTAAATTTTCTTGTACTACATAACTGGTCAAATTCCATTGCAACTGCAATGTCTTGTCAAATATCTTTATCCAATATTTACTAAAGCATGAAAATAAATACATTAATAAATTTACATCTAAGACAATATTGCATTCTTTACTAACAACATGCTGTATAAATTTAATAAAATCATTTAAAAGACATGAGTAAAATTGCAAATAATGTCAGCTGTACGACAGCATCAGCATTTCCCAGAAGGTATACAAAGCAAATGATATCTGAGCATCAACAAAAAATAAAGATTTAAATTACTTGGAATATTTACTTTTAAATCCTTGACTGTTTATATCCAATTTATATCAAATTGAACACATTTTTACCTTTAGTTCAGTATTGTTTAAACCTTTTTGAGCCATTGCGCACTTGGTAGAATTAAAATTTTTCAGGTTACACTTTTTTGCCCTTTATTAGAATTGTTTAAAGTTTTCTGGCTGCACACCTGTTTACTTGTCCTGGCAAACAGTTTGGACAACACTGTTATGGTGATAGAACTTAGTTAAGGTCTTTCTAGACATTCAAAATGGAAATACATTTAAAATTGAAAACTTACTGACCGAAGTAATCTCAGTTTTTAAAGCAACTAGGAAGAGATTGTTAAAAACACGTCTCTGATATCGTTTTTGATACTTATCATCATGCATTACTAACACGTTTCTTCAGTAATACGTTATTTGAGAGCTTTGGAGAAATTTGCTTCTGTACAGAAATCTCATACTAAATTCATGCTTTTTCTGGGATTTTCAAACTTTTTTAAAATTTCGATAGTCTAAATTAATAAAATTTTTGTACTTGAAAGATATTTATTTGCCATAGTTAGGTAAAATTTCTTGTACAAAATAATTTTCACTTCATAACGTAAACAAGCATTTTCAAGGGCTTCATAAGAGCAAGAATATAAATTTAATATAAATTATTATCAAAAATTAGCAGAGCATTCAAACCACAACGCATGTAATTATGAACATTTTATGCTCCTTATTCATAATATTAATTAAATTTCACATATCAGGAATTTTCGTGTGCGGTATCACAGCTTTTTATAATGATTCTTCATATTGCTCTCTTTTCAGCAGCGAAAAATTCCGTAGAGGTCTACATACGTAACGGTGGTACAAAGAGTCGATGCTCTCAGTATTGTGGAGCGCTACAGGGTTCCGAAGGGAATTTATCATTGCATCAAGTACAAAATGGATCACAGGATGTAACCCCATCTGTACAGAAAAATGATTCGAGTAGAAATCATGGACCGAATTTACGAAGGTATGTAATTAATTATATAATTATTTTTGCCACGATGCTCACATGTGAATAAGCTCTCACATTTGATGAAAATTTAATTAGAAATGTCTGAAAAATTCAATTTCAATTTTGTGTTTTAATTAAGCCTTTTCAAGCTTAGACGATTTATTGATATTTTGAATAAATGCTTAATTTTCTCGTTAAAATTCACTTATATGGTTGTCATTACATACATCAAATAAGCTTTCAATTAAATTAAAATTGCACGTAATGTATGTACATACTTTGAAAGAACAAAACTGTTAGAAATGAGAATTTGTGCTTGCATCCTTTTACGTAATTCAGGGGTGTATTCAGGGGAGGGTTTTTGGGGTCAAAAAAAGTCCCAATATAGTTCATAGACTAAATAAAATTTTTTAAAAAATCAATTTAATTTATTCACAAGCTTATTTATTAAAGGCTCTCCTGCATTGTCATTGCAGTAATTAGAATTTTCGTCAATATTTCAGGAATAATATAAAAAGTTGTTTAAGATTTTTTAATCAGAATTTCAATACTGATTATCAGTTTATAAAGTTTTAATCTAAGTTAGTCTTAAACTCAATTACGCAAAGGAAGGAATTGAATTTCAAAAGACTTTCTCACTTCTTGATGAGCTTATCACATATCAAGTATGCAAATCAAAAATGTTGACTGATTATATTCATTTTTTTTCTTCTTTTATTCCATGCATGGTAATAACATTTTCACACACACTCGATTGACAACATAAACAAACTTTTATAATTAGATCGAATGCCGAGAAGAGTCTTCTAAATAAGAAACGTGTCATCAAGATGCTGTTTGTTGTTGTTCTCGAGTTTTTTCTGTGCTGGACACCATTATATGTGATAAATACGATTGCTCTCTTCGATCCAATAATCATTTATCAAAACCTAGGATATACGGCAATCAGTTTCTTCCAGTTACTGGCATATTCATCATCATGTTGCAACCCAATCACGTATTGTTTTATGTCAACTGGCTTCCGAAAAGCATTCGTAAATTTATTCCGGTGCTTTCGACAAAATCATCATCAGCAGAGACGACGTGTTAGTTTGAGTTGTTGTGGGGCAAACACTCTTCCGAATACAGCCACGTTGAATCCCATACAAAACGGAAATGAGACAAACATAAACAACAGCGGTATGCTAAACTCAGGAAGTGAGACATTCGATTTATCACGACATGATTCATATCGTATGCATAAGCGAAGTGATGACAATGATGAAAGTTTTATGAAAGGATCGTTAAAAATATGAGTGGAATTATGGAAAAAGTGTAAAAATGGTACAAATGATGACTCATTGAGACATTCACAAATGATCTCTAACAAATAATAGGATTTTTAGACACCCCTCACCCTTTAGACACAAAATTTTCATACAAAAGATATTTTTTGCATGAAATGACACACAGTTTTTGAACCCCTCCCTCCTAAATGTTGGACGTTATTTATGAACGACCTCCAAGCGCATTTTTATTATTATAAAGAGTACATTGATCAATATTCCATGAGGTATATGTCATAAAAAATAATCACAAATTTAATTATAATGTTTCTATGTCCGAGTGTTGTAAAGATAATTTAATTTTTCCAATTATCCAAACATTTACTTAAATTTATATTTTTGTTACAACATACATTTCAATTAAATTTTGTTCATTTTATAATTGATAAAGTTAAATAGACTAAAATTATAAAATTATCAATTTTGTTTCATTTTTACCAACCAGTAAAACTTTTAATTACAAAAAATGTATATTGTATTTTAAAGAATAGGTAGGAAGGGTGATCTAAAGAATCTTTAAAAACTGAACTGTGAAATATTTACATTTACCGGAAATTTACAACGCAGCTCCAACGATCCTGACTACTCTCAATTTTTAAAAAATCTTCATCGAAAAAATAGTAGTACGATTAAAAATGTACATGATATTTTGACCCGAAATGAAGGCTCTCGAATATTTTTGCTAAAATTTACTATTTTAATAAGATAATTACTGAGTCATTGCCTGAGAATTTCAAAAAAGGGTCCTTGAGAACTGGATCAATCTCAAAATATATAAATTAGATATCGTTACACAAAAGACGAGTTTCGGGACCTCCTCCCCTCTTGTTACAATATTTTTGTGTCTGATCTGTTAAAAATTCCTAAAATGAGAACGTAATAAGTGAACGACTTCCAATCAAAATAATAAAAGTGCGCAAAAAAATTATTGTAGGGTTTTTAAAATTTTTATGAATGCATCGAAACTTATTATCCTTTTCTCAAGCTTGACAAAAGTTTTAAGATAGAAAAATATTCTTAAAAAAGTGACTATTTTAAAAACCCTAGAATCTATAAAAATAAATAAATAATCTTTTATTCCACTCGCTTTTGTCAATGTTTTTTAATAAACATATAATACGACTGATTCTAATTGACAATGTTGTACTGTTGAGTACAAAAGATAAGAGAGATGATGTAATTTTGTTGAGTGAAACGATTAAAAGATAATAATAAAATTGAAATTTGCTGTGTTATCAATTTAAAAATTCATATGTGAATTTAATGATTTTTCTTTTTAATTTTTCAGATTTTTTTTTGCAAAATTGAACAATTTTTAAAATTAAATTTATTTTCCAGGATTATATATTTACAGAAAATATTGGCAAATATAAACAGCATGTTAGAGTTAGCATCTTGTTGATTATTTAATGCTTACCGAACCGTTTATTATTCACTAAAAAGTTTATCATAATTTTCGTCGTTGCATCTATTATCACGCTAATATACGCTCGATCAACATATTTTATGTAATGTTTATTAATTAAACGCTTTTTGCATATTCATCGAATATATGAACGGACTAATATTCAAACTCAGTGGTGTTATCCAAGTAGCTTCCAAGGATTCAAGTATTCTTTCTAAAATGTTTTATAATTAACTGAATTAAGCAATTGTCATTTGAAGCAAAATTATCCCAGACATCTGGACATCTGTAACAACACTGCTCAGCGGCGTATTCAGGAGGCAGAGGTTTGGGAGTCTAACTTTTTCAATTTGCTAGGGTTTTTAAAGAAAAAAAAATCCCAAAACCCCCTTAATTGTTCTCATCCATACAAAAAAATCTCAACCCCTCTCGAAAAACTTTTGTATACGCTCCTGACACTGCTTCTCAACATTGCTATGATAATTTTCAAAAATTATTTCGAGTGAAAAGTTCATACATTATCTCGGTATCTCCCTGCGTTCCTGTAATGAGCGCTCAACATGCCAGGGGCGTAGCCAGAAATTTTTCGAAGGGGGTCTGGATTTTATTTGTATAGACAGAAATATTTAGATGAGTGTGAGATTTTTTCTGAGAAAATCCGAACATATCGAAGAAAATTTCAGTCGAGGGGTAGAGGTTGAAAGCCAACACCCCTGACTACGGTATTGGCTCCTGCCATGTTCACTGTTTTAATTACTTTGTTTTATTCATTTCTATTCCCTTCTGCATATTGTTGTTTTCGCATTACAATCGGAATGAAATTTCATCTCAACTATTTTATTTTGTAGAATTTTATATGAAATACAAAATTTTCCATTGGAAATGAATCAAAAATGTTCATCATCATCATATAAGAGAGAATACGCGTAGGAATGCTCAAAGGATACACAATTTAAATTTCATGTATTCATATGTTATGCCCTATATCCGTTTTAACTTCAGTTTCTATGTTTTCTTTTAAAATAAATTTACATTATCATGTTCAAACTTTATTTATATAACGAAATGTGGAAATTAGTTCAATTCGCGCTTCAACAAAAATGAAATTTTGTATTTAAAAAATTAGCATAACAGAAACATTGTAGGTTGTAAAATAACACTTCTATTCATTATATTGTACTTTGAAACATAGTTCGAGAATCTCATACATACTTCCTTTAGAGTAACTTGAAAACTCATCGCAGAATAAAATCTCGAAATGCAATTGTGCAAGTTTTAAAAATTTCTAAAGAATAAATTTTCAAATCGGATTTAAAAGGAAGAAGAAAGCTTCCTTTCTCAATTTTTGAAACTTTTTACATGTATTCAATTTACATCTGATGAAAACTTATCCTATTTTGAATTTTATAGATAAAAAAATTGCAAAAAAGTTTCATCTTAACTGCAAAAGAAAAAAATTTCAAAGAAATTCTATTTTTGATAAACTTTGTATGGCAAAGTCTTTAAAGCAATTCATGAAGCAAACGAAGCATTATGGACATATAAATAACTTGATTTAATCTTATTACGCATAATGTACAATCAACCTCCAAATATTCAATATTTAATCCCAAAATGTTATCAGCCATAAGGATATCAAATTTGATTGAATATCAAAGGATTATTCGAATTTGTTAATATATTGAAGGGATTACAGCAGCTTTAATGTACTTTGTATTTGAACATTAATCAGCTTGAATATGAGGCATTCTCAGATGTTTTGCTAATAATAAACGATACACACATACATCGTCATTGGATGGTTTCTTTGTCTTTAATATAATTCATCTATCGACGTCTAGCTACGTAGGTTTTAAAACAAAGGTACAAAAAAAATTCTTGACTAAAACTTCCTTCAAGTGAGATGATTATGAACACTAACAACTAATTAAAAATTTTCCACGAGTCTGGCAACGTCTTATTAAATAATTACTGAAATTAATTAAAATCGATTACAATTATTATAAATTAATTGAATGTTGGAAGAAAGCACACAGCTAATAATAAACGACATAATTTCTATAAAATCTTCTTAATTGAATATATTTGAAGTGATATATTGTTTTAATTGGCTTAGAAACAGTAACAAAATTATCTTTTATGTAAAATTTCACTTTCTTATGCTTTAAAAAATTTTTATTCATTAGTTGAAGTGTTAAATGCTTCATTTAAAAAATATTTAAAAGCATTTTAAATTTTATAACCCAAAATCCCTAACAGACATCAATATGCTCACCTTTCATGAGCACAATAGTGAGCATGTACTCACTAAGGACTTATTTGCAAATGTTCAAACAAACATACTTACTACCGTGCTTTTTATATGCTTACGTAATTTTTGACATGAATTTTATTATGCTCGCTTAATTATATTAATTAACCATTAACTCTGAATGTGCTCTGAACGTAAGTATTTTCTAGATCTGATAAAAAATTATATACTCATTTAAGCATACTCATTGACCACAAGCTGAGAACATGCTCTGAGTATGATCAAAAATTCTACTTTAAAAAATTTCAAGAACTCAATTGAACATACTTAGTGAGTACAGTCTGAGAACATGTTCTAAGTATGATTAAAAATTTCATTAAAAAAATTTCATGAACTCAATAGAGCATACTCAGTGAGTACAGTCTGAAAACATGTTCTAAGTATGATTAAAAATTTCATTAAAAAAATTTCATGAACTCAATAGAGCGTACTCAGTGAGTACAGTCTGAGAACATGTTCTAAGTATGATTAAAAATATCATTAAAAAAAATTCATGAACTCAATAGAGCATACTCAGTGAGTACAGTCTAAGAACATGCTCTAAGTATGATCAACAATTTTATTTTAAAAAAATTTATGAACTCAATAGAACATATTCAGTAAGTACAGTCTGAGAACATGATCTAAGTATGATTAAAAATTTCATTAAAAAAATTTCATGAACTCAATTGAACATGCTCAGTTAGTAATGTCTGAGAACATACTCTAAGTACATTTTGTTTTTTTGCTGAACGTGCTCACGTGAAAAAATTATGATATGCTCAGCTGAGCACATTCTAGAGCAAGATCTTGAGCACAATCTGAGCACAAACAATAAGATATCGCGCATTAAATTAGAACGTGCTCACCTGAGCACATTCCTGAGCATGCTCGTGAGCACATTCTGAGCATACTCAGATATTTAACACATTAAATTAGAACATGCTCACCTGAGCACATAACTGAGCATGCTCTTGAGTACATTCTGAGCACACCATACTGAGCATGCTCAGATATTTTTAAGGAAAAAAAGTTAATTAAGTTAACTAATGAATTGTAAGTTGTGTCCTAAATGTTGTAGAACCCGTGTAGAACCGTTATTCCTTGAAATTAGCATGTTTAAAGATATAATAATTTAAATATGTCTTTTGCCATATTTTTATTATTATATATTTACAGATGGTGACTTCAAGGAAAAATGCGAGATCTCGAAAGTTAAGCAACGCAAGGAGGAATTTCAAACAAAGATGGGTGACTGGAAAAATGTCTAAGTATCAAAATTTTTCAATTAAATAAACTACTAATAAAACTTTTAAAAAAACGTGGTAAAAATTCTCGTAAAGTTCTCTGGTCAACTAAAAAAATTGTGGTTAACTTAATTAATTTTTTAAATTTTGTATTATTTAAACATGCTCAGTGAGCACGTTCTTTGAGCATGCTCAGAGTGTGCTTATTTATATACGCATGCGTATTATCTGCACATTTTATAATGTGCTCATAATGTGCTCACTGAGCATACTTAGCAAAAATCTAAGCGTGCTCTTAACGTGCTCTATTGAGCATATTTTCTTTGACTTTCTTTGAGTGTGCTCTGAGCATGCTTAATTAATGTGTTTGTTGAGCACGTTCCTTTAAGTATACTCATATGAGTATTTTGCAATGTACTTTCTTGAACATGCGTTAAGGGTAAAGTACCGGGACCGCTGAGCACGTAAAATGAGTACGTGTTTTTTAAAAAAATGATTGTGTTCTCAACGTGCTCAATGTCTGTTAGGGAATTTTACACAACTATTCAACTGATATGGTACATTAATGTTTAGTTTAATTGTATCTAACCACAAATGCATTCATAATTAATAAGGGTTTGGCGTTTGTTTCTACATATTTTCCGAAATTGTTTATAAAATATTCTCCACAAAACCTCAGTTGATTTATGAATAATATGTTAACGAACACTGTAGAAATAATAACAGCTATAGTATCTACACTTAGGAATTATGCTTTGAAAGAACATCACTTTTATAATTGTCTGATGTCAAGGTTTGCTAAATTGTTTGAAGAACAACAAATTTTGAGAAAAAATGTTCAAACATTTTGACATTAAATCTTTTTGATTAAATTGTAAATTCATTAACATTCTACATTCAAGATAAATATTATGTGTACCATTTATATGGAAATTTTTTTCTAAAACTCTAATTTTTTCCGAAACTCTAATTTATTGTTTAATCATTCATGTCGAATGCTCGACAAAAATACTATTTTATGTGTATATTATAAAGTCGATATGTACAATTTAATACGAAATAAATCAAATTAATTTTTATACAAGTTTCATCATGAAATGAAGGAAGGAAGAAAGGAAATAGAACGATAAAAAATCTTCTTTTTAGTAAAACTTAGAAACTGTAATTTTATCACATTATTTTATGTTAATTTAATTTTATCAATGAAGTGCATACATTCTCGAATTGAATTGATATTGCAATATAACTAGGGTGGCCACATATTTTTTTGCAATGATAGAGGATAAAAATTTTTTTCTCAAATTGTTCACTTTTTGAGTAATTTTTTTGTTTTGACGTTTTTTTGGTTCGGCATTTAAGTCCATCTTATGTAGTGTAAAGTGGCTAATTTTCAGAAATAGAGGATATTTATGAAAATAGAGAAAAATGAAACTTTTCAGAGGACAGAAGACAGTCCTCTGAAAAAACAAGCAGATGGTCAGCCTAAATAACTTATGAAGCTACCCTAAATAATATTGGAAGCATAGTGTGGAGCATTTTCAAGAGTCAATCAATAGAAAATTGAAATTCCTTCTGCTTCTAAGTAGATCTTTTAGTTGGTGTATGTACATAATATCATGTGAATATTCTTCCTTATTGTATCATAAATGTTTCTCATATATTTCTTAATGTATTAAGCTTCAAGTTATGTACATATTGAGATGATTTCATACACAACAATGAATAAACAGACATGGAAGATTTATTTTTATATAAGAATGAAAAGGAACGTGTGTTCAGACTTAATCTGAGCTTCACATGATGACGAAAGTTTTGAAAGATATTCTCGATGATGAATTTTAGATAAACTTTCACTAAGCATCATTACGTACACTCATCACAATTAAATTTCAGAAGGAAAATATTCTGAGTCTGTCAGATAAAATAAAAAAAACGGAATTTTATATTGAGCAAACTTCAACCTATTCTTAAAAATTTTATCTGCATCAACATTTAGATGAATAAAGTTCTATGACAAAGTAATAAATGGGTGCAGCTAAAGGTGCTCTGGTTCCCCCTGGAAATCAAACTTCAATACAAATTTTTAATTTTTTTTATTTTTAAACCAACGAAATATTTTTAAATGAACTTATCAAAATATGGCAACCCTTCTCCCCTCAAAAATCCTGGCTACGCACCAGAAATGAAATCTTGGTTATTCCAACTATTTGTGGAACTTTTCAAAGCTTCATAGTATGAGAACTATTTAATAAAGGAAAGTGTTAAAATTTATTTTCAATGAATATAGCAAATTAAGCAATTGGTTGCAAAAAAATGGTTCAGAACCATATGAAATATTATGCATGTAAAGTTTGTTGAACTTTTCATGAGAGAAACCAATTTGTTCATAAGTATGATGTTAGATATTTGCAATTTTGATAACATTATTTATAAAAACGTTTCTTCGTTATGTCCCCTAACGTGATGGCAAAACACGTGGCTCGGGAAAAAGACTATAGAATTGTTCAATTATGACGTCCAACATTTATGGCTCAGAAATTTAAAATTTTGATGGACGTGATGTCCTTGTTATAAGTATAATAATAATAATAATGCGTGAAGGGCCCAGATTAAAGCTGGAGGCACTGCGATTATAGAAATCTATTGTACCACACCCTTTAGACCTACAGTTTATAGTGGAACCCGAACCACTTGCAAGTTCTGCACATTGCAAGAACACGAATACGTCATAAGACCTGATGTACCCTGCAATGTACCTAGTTACAATTCGTGTGAGTAAGATGCTGCTAAGAAATCATCCAAATACTAGTATATACTTGTATACCTAGCAATGATATGTACCAAAGACCTCAAAACTGCACCCAACACACGAACCGAGCTTCATAACTAGAACGATGAAATGGAAAAAGTTTCGAAAATTAGACCTGACCTGGGATTGAACCCAGGACCTTTGGCACGTAAGGCCAACGCTCTACCATTTAGGCCACTAATGCCATTTCACCGCTTTGTTATAAGTATAGTAATAAATAATTAATTACAAGAGTTACGTTTGATACTTCGTCAAAAATTTTACAACTTATGACCTTATTACTTACAACTCAATATAATGGATTCAATATAACTCATTAGTTACTATTTTTAACAGTTACCTACTTAAGTATTACCTACACATGTTCCGTTTCCCATAACTTCAGTATAAATGTCAGGAGTGCCCATTGAATTTTTTTCAGTCATTTGTTCGAATTGTTGATAACAACATACTCATACATAATAGCTGACATATGTAAGCACTTCAACAAAGGATGTTTATCATAAAAAGTTTTACAGTGTTTGTACTTGCCATAGCGCATTTGTATGATGCAAAAATTTACAATGGAAAGTGTCCAAAGATTTATAGCAGCGTGAAAGTTGATTGCAAAGGTACAACGTTCAGCAGTGAATTAAAAGTTGTTGGATTTTTGAGTAACTCACCGGATACGTTAAATTTTTTTCACAACGAGTTTAAATCAATAAATTGTGTCACTATTGAAATTAATTGCAAAGGCTTCCAAAAATTTTTGTTGAATTTCAACATAAAGTGTAAGTCTTTAACAGGTTTTAAGCACTGCTATCCAATATTAATGCATTCACCAGCGAAATCCAATGACTATCGTTTAAGCTTTGATTTCACTAAAAACACGGAGTGTCCTGATGATATTGTAAAGAAGGATATAAAATTCCTTTATAATAACAATTTTGAACATGTTATTATCTATGGATGCTATGAAAGAGACAATGCTGTAAGTGATCATGGCTTATGGATTTTGGCATCAAACGAATTGATACAAAAGATTAAAGTTCAGGAGTTTAAGGAGCAAACTGCAAAGATTTTAAACAAAATAAATCCAAATTTAATGGATGACGTGTTGTTCTATGACGATGATAAGCAGGAATGTGACTGTAACACTTGTGACTACTTTATGAAATGTCAAACAGCTCACAAATTGAAAATGATTAAAAAATCTCTTGCAAATAAAACAAGAGCTGGAAGTCTTACTCTTTTCATCTTATGCAGTCAAATTGGATTGATAATCTGGATGCAGATTGATTGGCTTATTTACTAGCAAGCTGAGTACGCGCCTGGTCATTACTCTAGTTTGTGTACTTGAGTATTAAATTTATAAATGAATTCCAAAATGACACAAACGTTAAGCACAGCAGTTCCAGATGCATCCACAATTCATTAAAATTCTTTCAGGTGCTGCATGAAATAAAACATTAATTTTATTACAAATCTGCATCTGATTAAAATTTCAACAGCAATAAGCTGAATAAAAAAAAAGTTTGTCAACTTGAAAGACAGAAAATTTAATTTTCTTTCGCAGCAGCTCTTGAAAATTAATTCAATTAATGCTTTCAACGAAAATTGTCTTTTTTCCAAAAACTTGCGCCACAAATTTAATTTTCTTCATGATTTTCGTCGTGAAATTGAAATGATAAAAAAAAATAATTTTCGTGCATATTTATAACTTGTTTGGTCAGTCTGGTGCAGGGGCGTATTCAGGGAGGGGTTTTGGGGGTCAAAACCCCTACCTTTTTTGGGGAATTTTTTCAATTTACTAGGGCTTTTTAAGAAAAAAATCCTCCCTCGAAAAATTTCTGGATACGCCCCTGGTCTGGTTAGTCTGGTGGATGTTACAGCCATAATTTATTGCTTGTGTTGTCATTTAACCTCAATTTATTTTATTATAATTGTCTATTTAGGGTTTTGATTTCTAGTCTGCATGAAGTTTTAAATGAAAAATTGGTTTTGTAAAATTGAGATAAATAAAACATCCTAAAGCTAAATTTTCGTACTTTAAAAGTATTTATGGAAAGCAAGCACGTCTCAGAGGCTTAACATTTGGTGTTTTATCTCTATTGTGCCACACCCTTCCCTCTTTTATTAATTTATATTCCTTCGGCATTTCAATGGGCAATTTATTGATAATTTCGGATATGTGGGCGAAAAGTTATAATTTATCATCAACCACGCCTTAAATAACATCTCTACATTTATTTTCGGAGGTTGGAGGAAGATTTATATTAAGGAATTTGAAAAATTAAAAGGTCATGATTTTGATACCAAAACATTTGTAACTAAAAACTTAGGTTTTACCAGGGGTGGGGGGACAACGCAAAATTTAATGGTCAAATTTCGTTAACATGTTTACTTAGATGCAATTTTTAGACTGGCTTAGACTTGTTCTAATAGTAATCAAATTTAGTTTATCCTTGAAACGCTTGCTTATTTAGTTTCATGAAATTAGTTCGATGTTATCTAAAAAAACAACAGAACTACACATTTAATAAGAACAGTTATGCTGAGCAGATCGCTAACTGTTGTACAATATTTCAACAAGTTAAGGATCTGACAATCAATCCATTAACACAAAATTAAACCGACTGTGATTTATTTTCTGGTGATAAATCACTATGTGTAGCAAAGTTGTCGATCCATTAAATTTATTAATTGGTTCTTAATTGAAAGAGAGTCCAATGAGATAAAGAGAGTAACGAGAAACAAAGTGACATTTAATTACATTGAGAGATTTTATACAGCTTTTATTTAATCAAACATGAAAGCAGTGTGAATTTTAAATTACAACTATAGTGGTAAACTGCAATGTGTAAATTTGCGTTGTAATCAGTAGGGATTACAGATTTACAGCCTGTCAGCTAACCACCTGCCTACACAGGCATTCTCCTTAGATTCTATTCTGCTCCAACATCAATTCACACGTATAAAATTAAAATATGACATATTAATTCCTATGGTCTTTATTTCATATCTCTGCATGCTGTTAGAGTGAAAACAGTGTGACGCTATAAAAAAGTGTGCTGATCGGATGCACTTGTATTAATAGTGATTGTGTTAAAAAAATAATTGATTTCAATTAACTTTCATTTTACAGTGAATGCATAAAATCACAGCTTGAATTTTTCTTCGAATGTTTCTGACAAGCTCTTAACTTAAAAGCTTTCAAATGAATTATTAAATTGAATTACAATTTAGAATCATTCACGAATGACGTTTATCGAAAAATAAGATTTTAAACCCTTTTGGTCGTGAAGTAATTCAACAGGAAAAGTTCTTGAAGAATTTTATTTAGTTTGAAACTCTGCTCACAGTGGCTATGATTAAGGTAACCATTTGCATGGGTTTTCTTTGGAGATTTCCGTATTTTTCAATGCTGTCCCGTATAAATTTTTTTTCCTTTATGTCCCGTATATTAGTGAAAATGTAAAAAATGTTCCATATTTTCACGAAGAATTAATGCTCACCCTAGCTATAGTAGATCTGAAACTTAGTCACTCTCACAGTTTACAGCAAAAAGAAATCTAATTATTTTGACAGACATCACTTGTGAACGACTTTTAATTATAAAATGAGTACAATCAGAATAAACTAGAAAAAGGTATAATCAGACTATTTGCAGAACTTTGATTTAAAAAAATCATTTAAATATTTCAATTAAATTAAATCATTTTATGAAATCTGTTCATTTATAAGGAAGAAAGAATTTTTTTATTGCTGCTGATGATGATAGAAACTGTGCAATGAAGCTCAATTTTTCCAGAAAGTGAACATTTAATTTTTAAGCAAAATTATATAATTTGCTCGAGACAGTTGAGGACACGAACCTTTAGATGACAAACCAACAGAAAAAAGAATAACTTCCGAGTGGGACTCAAATCCGGTCGTATGCACCTATCACTGAGCTATAGGGGATTATCCGAATATAAATTACAACCTTTTCTGTTTCCCCATTACTCTAATGATTAATCGTTGAGCAGGTCATTACATGGAGTTCCAACACTTAATACCAATAATCTGTATCAGATGCTGCACTTCACATAGATATGCTGGAAATGTCAAGAGTACTCATTGAATTTTTATTGATTATTTTTGTATTGTTGTAAGCGACATATCTGTACACAATTGATAAAAGCTTTTCAACTATCACGGATGTTTGTTAGTGAATCTTTTACATTGTTTACTGTTGTCGTAACACAATGTAAATTCTACACGAGAAATTTGAAGTTCAGGGAATCCTCGATTTTTATAATTTAGATTTGAATAAAATTCGACTTTTCAATTAAAATTTTCAAATTTTCCGAGAAAGCTTGTATACAAAATGTAAAGAATTTGCAAATTCGAGGACCCCTGTAATTACTTAGTGCATAGTACTTCCATTAATCTATCAAAAAGGGAACAGCAATCTGTTGAAACGATATTCAAGTGCCGCAATCAAAATAAAGTAGACATAAAAATCGACACATAAATTTTTAAAAATCTGTTCATATTCCGTCATCATCTCATTTCCCTTAAAGTCATCTAAAAATAAAGAAAAAAAAGCTCAACTTTTTTTATACAGCGGAAGATAAATTGAGGAGCTATAAAAAAATCTTTCCAAGTTTCACTGAAAGCAAAGTCTCAACATACACAATTTAGGGATCGTTGAGATAATAAATTTTTTTAATGTTCTATTTGTTGATTTACAAAACTGTGCCGCTGACTACGAGCTCCACGTGCCTTATTAAATCAGGGTTTCAAAAACATATTTTTGCACAGTCTGTAACTGTCAAAGATAATTTTAGGTTTTTTGTGATTTACTGTGCTTGATGCAACTCAAATTTATAAAAACAACTTAAAAACACAAAAATAATTTGAAACATATATTATGTTTAAAACAGATGTCTTACAAAAATATATTTGAGTCAAATATATAATAATAATTTGACAATAAAGACGTTATGATATGTCCAAGAAAAATATATTACAACCCTGCTTATTATAGCTAATCATTATTTTTCTCTAATAAATAAATTTCCAGATAATACTAAAAATACACAGACCAAAAAATCCCGATAGGCACAATATTTCACAAATTAATTTTTGATGACTAACTCCTGAAAAATCATTCAACAAACATAATAATCAGATTGTGGGTGGAAAATTTGATGTAAACATGAAAAATTGCAATATTTGTCCTTTACTCTCAAAAGCTTTATTTTCCAGAAAAACCTCATTGCACGAATATCAGCATCCAATTTTGTTGACATAGCTCGCATGTTAATGAGCTGTACCACTCGGAATTCTACTATTTCAATAAATGTTGTTTGATTTTTGAACCTTGAGGCATGAAACAAGCAAAAAGCAAGTTATTGAAATATTATTTCGGGGAATTTGCTTTTATTTTTCACTCTGACTTGTTGTTTATTGGCAGTAAATTAATATTGAAGCTTTATTGAAACCAAAAGAATTATTCTTTGTCGATTACAAAAGTAACCATGGTTTTGTTGTTTTAAATTTTAGTATAGGCTTCCAAACAGAAATTTATTATTAAATATAAAATTATGGAGAGTTTTAAAAAGTACTTTTGTTAGCTGAGTCCTATTTCACAAATGGTTGAAAACAAGAAATAAAAACTAAGCATCAAAAACTTATCATACATGGTATATGAATTTTTCTAGATGTTTTAAATATTTTTTTTAAAAAAATAAAGCAGTTGCAAACATGCAGTAATTCAGAAAATAATAAGACATAATCTCCAATATTAGATTGCCCAGAAATCTGAAATTACAACATTTCTAAAATAGTTCCGATCGATATACGTTGCAGCAAATTGGCGGTCGCTTGATTCTAAGTATACTGTCCGTTTGGACGGTCAACATTCCAATGTGTGCTGATCTCAAGTCTAACATCGTATTTAAAAAACAGATCCTTAACTAGATAAAATTGAATCTGTACAATTAAAGCCAATGGAATTGTCTTTTCAAGCAAAAAATCACGTTTTGACAAAGACTTTAATTTCACACTCCATATGTTAACCGAGTTTTCGCTACAGTAAAGTTTAAATTGCCTCCTTTGATAAATTTTATTATAACTCATGTGTTGAAATAATTTGCATATCTAATTTTGTCGTGTCGTTGTTTGTGGGTGTTAAATATCCATGCATGTTTATACATGAAAATGAAATAAAAAAAATTCTGTGAAAGATTCAGATATAATTTTGCTGCTTTTATACACATGACGAATTCTTGAGGATTCATTTGAAGTTACTTACATCTACTCTTCTCTCTGAAGCTACAATTGGCACCATTAAGTTTACTTTAAGATTTTGATTCATAATAATATCCCACACGCTTATTTTGGAAGTCATTCACTTATGACGTCCATCAAAAATGGGATTTTCAGACCCTCGTTATAATCTTTTTTGTATGAATAATAATAATCTTTGTATGGAGATTATTTGAAGATTATAATCTGCGGGAGCTTTGAAGAAAACCTATTGAGTAAAAGCTTTTTACATCTAACCCCATTCTTCCTCTCTCCACCTAAATATGCCACTCTTTAAATGTTTTCTTTGAAGTACGTGAATTTTAAGTTGAACTTACATTTAGTTGGATTTAATTGAAAATAAAAAAAATATTTCTGGAATTTCCTTTTTTAAATTTAAACGAATTTTGTTCATTTATTACGTTCGCTTTTTAAAAGAGAGGGGGGTTCTGAGATTTTGCAACAGGTCAAACAAAGAAAAAAAAATCTTGGAAAATTTGTAACAAGGGGGGTCTAAAATTTCGTTTTTTGCGTAACGTAATAAGTGAACGACCCCTAAGGACGTTTATATTTTACAAAATCTTCGTAGAAAAGCAAGAAGCTATTGGTAAATATTGTTTTGCTACTTGAAAATGTTATTTTCGTTCTATATTTCTAGAAGCAAATATAACAGCACCGTTTGAAAATATTTCTGGAAAATACTAGTAAATATTAAACCTATATTTTATGGCTTTTGCTCAATGCAAATGTTCCACGCGGTGCAAAATTAATTAAAATAAGAAAACAACATTACCTAGACTTTCAATAACATTTTTGCCATGTGATTAAAATTGAATGCATTGCTATATTTTCCAGAAATTCACTTGACGTCGAGAAAGTTTTTTACACGCCACTAACTGTTTTGTGTAGGCGGAGTAATCCACCTGTTAAGGATTCAAATGTTAATGAGTATCATAAAAAAACGTAAAGCTTAAAAAAAAGCCCTTACAAGATCAATTACGAAAGTACGTCCCACTCGTAACATGTTTATTTAAAATAAAATAAGAAGTCATAAAAAGTTTCCATAAATTACTTCCTCAATAAGGTTCGCAATGAACGTTTCGCTAGAGGAAAAAAGAAGCCAGAATTTAATCATGCATTACAAATAAAATGAAATCGAATATTTTTGGAACAAAAGCTTTTACAAGAGTTTTTCCTTTTGTGAAATCAGAAATTGTGAAAGCTCAATACCAAATTGTGTCGCTTTATACAACAAGTTATACGGAACATTTAACATATGACGGAAGCCTGAAGTTGAATTGTTGAAATTAAGTAGAGGATTATATATGACTTACGTTGATATACAGTCATATTGTTCACTTCTAGTAGGTCTGGGTTATGTTGGATATTTTGATGCAATGATTATTGTTAAAGTATGTACGAAGCGATCTATGGACTCAAATTTTATATATTTAATCCACATTAAGCTTTTTATGGAGTGTCGAATTTTCCACGAAATAAAAATCCACAGAAAAAAAAATTATCTCAGCAGAAAAATCAGGAAAGACTAGTAATGAATAGCTAGGCTGACCATCTGCTTGGTTTTTTAGAAGACTTTCTAAAAGGTTCAATTTCTGAATATCAGGTGCTTTACACTAGTTTTTTGTAATCTTTCTGTCTTGGAAAAAATCTGGTCATCCTATGGATAGCAGATAATTTTTATATCAGGAGCGTAGCCAGTCATTTTTGCAGGGGGTGCCCAGTTTTTTGTTATTGAAAAAAAATCATTGTAATATAACCTTTGTATTAAGATTTTATACTTCCTTAGTAGTTCCATTAGGATTTGTAAAAGAAATTAATTTTTCGATTTTAAAAATAAAAAAAAATTTAAAATTTTTTATTGAATTTTGATCTCTGCCCGGGCACCTAAGGACCACATCCTGACTACACCCCTGCTTTATAGAATCAGACTGATGTTTAAAAACATTGAATCGCAGAAATTTTTTCTCCAAATTTCTAATTACTTTCAATCTTCCTCAAAACGACCTTTACAGAAAAATGGAATTTGTTGATCAAAGTTCAAAGAAACAGAATCATCCTCGGCAAACACGTTCAAAGTAAATACACTTAAATTGCTCAAAACCAATCAAAAAGAAATTGCGTTTTTCCTTCAAAATAAAAAATTAATTAACTTTGATGAAAATAAAGCTTCGGATAAAAAATTAATTAACATTTTTCAAATGATTATGGATACCTAATTATTGTAAATAAATTTAATCTATGTGATAAAATTATTCTTTTTTCACGAAAATTATTATATCCATGCGAAAAATGGTTTTATTGGAGTGTGGTATGGTACTAAAAGTTCAATTATAATCAGATTATTTTCACCGATATAAATTGAAAAGCTTTTACTATAAAATGATTATGATGCACTATCATTGTCTAATACATGGTTTAATTTTTATATTGAATTTGCTGATTTTGATAAATTTTAATAGTTTTATGCTACAAAACTCATTGATAGAATTAGTTGCAAACTATCATTGGCATTTCCCCATCCTGTCGCCTAAAGGATGTCTTAATCCAAATGATTGAAGCTCTTAGGAGACGTTCCTTAATAGCAAATTTGTGTGTTATAAACCTTAAGGCTTCCGCAGATTATATGTTATTATTTGAAGATTACTTTATTATTTGAAGAGCCTTACATTAATCTTTAAAAGGGGCTGTTCAATTATGACGTCTTGGGCGTCCATCCCCCTCCCCTTTCCAATACATACACACTCGGCACATCCATTAATATGTGACACATGTGGTACATGGTTTGAATTTATTTTTTTGTCGTACAGCTCCAGATTTCCCCCCCCCCCCCCTTAAATGTTCGACCTCGAGGTTAACCTCAAAATAACAAATTTCCTGAGAAAAACAAAATAACAACTTTGCTGCTTCTAAATAGCATAAAAGTATCGAAGGAAAGAAATGTCTCCTCAAAAAAGACTTATCCCTTATTTAATTGAATTTAATCATCTGTAACCTCCTACATCAAACTCCCAAATTCTTTTGGGGCATTTTTCAGTCCTAAATTAGATAGGCTATTTTGATCCGGAAAAATAAGGAATGACTTCCGAGAGACATTTAGATGTATTAAAGAGATTTTAAAGTGGAGAAAGAATTTCATTATTTTTCTTTAGAAATTGAAAAGCTTCTTTCAATTTAAGATGTTTAATCCACAGAATTGTGGCTAACAAGAAAATACAGTTAGTTTCCACATAAAGTTTTCTCTCAATTTCCTCCTTTTTCAATTATTTTCCTATTCTTATCCTTTTGAAAATCTTACGTCTTAGACTTTATATGATGCAGTGATGATGAAAGGAACTGAAGAGTGCCTTGAGTTGTGAGGTTTTTAAGAAGAAATGAAAGCAGGAAGGAACAAAGGAAGATTTTTCTTTATTTTATTTACGTTTTACTGGACCAGAAAAGAGAGGAAGAATGTTATAAATTCGTATATGGCTTTGACAACATTCTAGATAAAATCCAAATAAAAATTCAATCAAGAGCATATGACAGCAACAGGGATAATGGTCATCAAATTTTCTACATTTTTCTCTCGCTCTATTAAAAAGTAGTCGAGAAGATAATTGAAAACTAAGTGTAATGACGCAATTATGACCTTAAACCCAATTTCAACGAATTTCTTGAGGTTATCTTTAAATTTAAATCTTTATTAGCATTTGAGATACCCAAAAATTGCCAGGTTACAATAAACCCTTTGAAAAAATTTACAGCTAATCTTGAACCTAACCTAAAATCCTCCATATAATAACAATTAAGGAACCATTTGTGCAAACATTTTAAAGAACGAGCAAGAAAGCAAACTTATGCTCATGGTTTCAAATATCTCAAAAAAGGCCGACCTAAATAATTCAGACAAAAATTTTCTTCGTGATGTTTTCCTCCTTGTTATTTCCTGCGGGTGGTCAGTAAGTAAGTAGAAGAAACGAAAGAATTGTAATCATATGACAGAACATAAATTTTCAGTCCTTTTTTGTATAATGCAGGAGGAAAAGAGAATAAGTTGCAGAATAAGATGAAGAAAACTAGACAATAGATATGTCAGACAATGAAAGGTAGGAAGAGTTTGGGCGAAAGCAATTTATGATGTAATTTTGACAAATGAGGTTTGTTTATTCTTCCGACTATTCGAGGTTATGTGATTATTATGAGAAATGAGCTAAAAATAGAGCCTTCCTGGTTACTTTTGGTAATGTACAGCAATCTTGCTACATTTTTAAAAGCTTTGTAGGTTGAATCAGTTGGAAATAAGGCTTTAAAATGCTTTAAATTGAGAAAAGCTTTGTAAAGTGAAGGAAAATGTAAAAATTTTAGAAAAAATGGAAAAACCAAAATTCAAAAATCAAAAAACCGTTAAATTACTATTTTTCAAAAAAAATAGAATCTTGATTATTTTTACGCCTCAATCAATAAAACTGAATTTCTATCTTACTTGAAACTATCATAATTCATTTCTTTATTATGCGTGAAATTCTCCATTTCATCCTATTTGCCCTACAAATGCTAATAGTTGTTTACTAATGCTACGAAAATATGCTGACCTATTATTTATTTAGATTTTGCTTCTTATTACATTGCCTAAATATTTTAATGGATTTTATTCTTAATCATTTTCAAATTGGAACCTCTCAAGATACGTAATAGAAAACTCATAAAGATAATTTTTTGATGAAGTACGGCAAACACGAGGAACCTTTTTACGCAATAAAAGATTAAATTCTTCTTTTAATTCTTACTCTTGTTAATTGTTTTTCTATGTGGGTTGGTAAGAAAACTTACCACTTTATAAATTAAGGGTCGACAGAAGAAAGGAAGCATGAAAATGAAAAGGGAATTTTCTTAATGTCTTTGATCATAATTAACAAAATATGACTTAATAATGACTTTTCTATTATTTTTAATTGCTGGACCCTGAAAAATTCTTTAAAAACTATATTGTTGATAAGATTGGTTAATTGGTTAACTAGTTTTTAAAGTATTTATATAAATTAATGGAAACAACTGGTTCAGAGAGTAAGAGTCATGGTTTAGACACTGTTTTAAGTTGATCGCACATCAGGGGGAAAACCACTTGGTGGGAATTTTCTAGAAGACACCTAGACTCAAACTTTCAATCTTATCTTAAATATAAGATTTTCTGATACCTTTTCAACCAAGAAATATCTCAGAATTCTAAATCATTCCACAAAATGTGGTCAGTGAAAAATGTCTTTTTTCCACCAAGTGGTCTTTCATCTCACTGTCGTACATAAATTTTGACCAACTTTTAATGGGGATCTGTCCAGGGGTTCTCCTCTGGAGTTGTATGATATTCTATACAAAAAAATTGTGACAGAGAAAGAGGGAATTCATAAGCGTACCCAGAGGGGGGTCTGAGTTTTGAAACTTAGTATAAATGGAACTCATTTGGAAAACTAATGATTCCTTCAAATTGACTACACCTAATTAACTATGAATCAAACAAAAGTTTGAAAAAAGTTGATACAATCTTCTTAAAAAAAGAGGTTGAAAACTCCGGACCCCTCCTTTGAGTATGTTCAAGCTCAGTGGCATATTAGTGTAGAGTCAGGCCGGTAAGTGAAAGTCATAGGGAGTCATAGAGTTACAATACCTTGTAAAAAACCTCCTAAAGATTGTTAAAGATTTTCAAAAGTTCATAAACATGCCTCAACTTTTAATGAATGCGTAGCACAAAATCTATTCAATTAATTGTATTAAAAACGACAGAATATAAAGTTTCACGTCAGATTTTTCTGACATCCCTCGAGGACAACATTGCTACATTTGACTTTTTTTATAGGAACTAAGAACATAATAAGAAAACTGATATAATGTCAACATCTTTATTTTATTGTACATCGTTACTAAAAATACGAATAATGCTCATAACAATAAATACGAGTCCTCCCGTTCTAAGCCAACAGGCTTTTTTTTCACCCATGGCATTTGACGTATCAAATCAATAAAAATGCAATAAAATAACCGCAATATAATTTAGATTTTATGGCACTTCTTATGGGATATAAATTGCCTAATTTCCTAAATAAAAATCGATTTTACGTCTATTAAATTGTGATTAATCACCTAAATCTCTTGATTTATTTTAAATAGGAGGTAAAATATGCGAAAAATATTAGAGATTAATTTCCATCATCAACGAGTCGACAAGTCGAGTCTCATGAGAGCATGAAGAATTTTTTTTTGCGTATCATCGATTACGATAATTTAATTTTCATGAAATTTTTTTGGATTTTTATTACGACGTTTTTTTCTTAACTTGCTTTCTTATGTAATCACAATACAAAATGAGCGTGCCTCCCAAATTTAATCATATTCACACCAATTTTAATTGTGTGTAAATATATTGTTTTTGATATTTCCCCCCCCCCCCCCTCCTACAGCAAAATTGAATTAAAGTTTTTAAAAAAGTGGCTGAAATGTCCCACTTTTTCCCAACCTTGTTACACCACTACTAATCCTGAATCAGTTGGCTCTCACAATATTTTCCCAAAGAAGAAAACTTTGCAGTTAACACCTTTGATCTATAAACAGTCGAACGGTCGAAGTAAAATCTAACAAACCGTGTTGACTCTGTGGGATAATCATCCTAGAGCAAAACTCGAATATAATAATTCGGAAGGATAATGAAAATTTTCCATAATCATTAGGAGACTGCAGATGTACAAGAAAAATTTTGTATTTATAAATAGTAAATGTGAAAGTGAATCTCGAACATAAATAGTTCGAACGAAGTTGTGACAAGATGGTATCGTAATAAGACTAAAAAGTAGAAAATAAAATACTATACAAAAAAATACATTTTAAAAAACACGTTTTTCCTGTTTACTAAAATGTAAAAAATAACTTTTATTTTGGATTTGTCAGAAAATTAATTTTAAATTTTCAGATTTTATTTTAAAATTTTATCCTCTTGTCAAGACCGTCCATAAATTTCGAATCCAATACAAGACAACGACAGAAATTTCCGTTATTTTTTTCAAAAATTTGAAATTTCCCACACTTTTTCTTTTTTTTGTTTACTAATAATTTTTGCATTCGAAAATTGACAAAATTAAAAGTTTGCAATTTTTAGCTATTTACTGCTATTTGTTAATTTCAATTGATACCAATAGTTTTGATCATACTCATAAAATGCCGACTAACGCCATCTCAAAAACGTCAGTTATTTGAAATTTTTGAATATTTTCAAAATATTTTTAGCCGTTAAAAATAAAATCCAAAAGTGCTTGTTTAAAGACATTTTAAGCATTTATCCTTTTAGATCAATAAAATTAATCATTCCCTAATCTCTAGATTACCTAATTAAATTATTAAAGCTGTTTAAAATGAGAATTTTTGACAAATTTTTAATTTCAGATCAAAACATAAACAAAGAAAATTTCAGAAAATGTTTTTGTTAATTTTCTCATTGAATTCTGTAAATTATTGATTGTTGAGTAGATCTAATGGTTCACTTAGTGTGAATGTTTAGTTTAATGGTGTAAAAATTTTGTTAAAGTATGCAAAAGAAGCAAAATTTCGATGAAAAAAATTTCTATTGTTTTGATGTTCGAAAAATTCGACATTAATTTCGAAGTAATTTCGAAGTATTCGAAAATGAGATGGTGGTAGTCGGATAAAATGCTTTTCAATCTACTTTTCAGTTGATAAGTATGAAATTAAGCTAAACTTGAGGAAATAAAATTTAATTTTAAAATGTAAACAAATGATTTTCGAATACAAATTTTCCCACGTTCGAAAATAAAATACCGTTGTCCTGTATTGGTTTCAAATAAGTACACCGCGAACTTATCGTATAGTTCTACAACTAAATACATTGGGTGCATTTTAAGAAAAGTTTCTCATGAAATTTCTGTATTATACAGTAATGCTGAATTCCTCAATTGAAATTTAGCAAATTTGAAACCCTGATTAAATTTATAACTTCTTGTAAAATACACCCACGTTTTTAGTTGTAGAACTATACGCTTGAGCCCCCTAATTCAAAATCAAACTCAGTACAATATTTTCCGACCAATAATTTTTTTTTTGAAAATTTTAAAATCCTTAAAACTTCAAATTAGTGACGAATTTTTAAATTAAAAATTTTCAGCACCAATTCCAAAAAAATTCTGGCTACGCCCCTGTATACGATAAGTTCGAGGTGTACTTATTCGAAATTTATTTACGATCTTGACAAGAGGATAAAAAAAAATAAAATAAAATCTGAAAATTTAAAATTAATTTTCGGACAAATCAAAAATAAAAGTTATTTTCTACTTTTTAGTCCACGGGAGAAACGTGTTTTTTTAAAAAGTATTTTTTATATAGTATTTTGAGCTATGGATTTAGATATTTATTGAAACCACATTTTATGTTAAAGTCGTATTATATTTCAAAAAGAAAGAAAATTGTCTCTTTTAGATAAGAATTAATGAATAGTTGGAAAAGTTTCATAATATGTTTTGTGTGTATTTCTCTTTCCTTTTTATGGGGTTGTTCACATGTGATGTCCTTTATTTGAGAAGCTCCACATAAGAGCATGATTACATTAAGTAAGAATAGTTACATTAAGTAAGGATGTCAATGGTACTAACCAGAGATCGAAGTCAGTCGAGTCGATTAAAATTCAGTTGATTTTTAGTCGAGTCGACTTCAACTGCCGGACTTCGATGTTTGTTACTAACAATGTCTTTAATTTGCTAGAGGATCGGTTGTTGAAAAAGAATTCCAAAAATTCGAAGCTTTTCTGAAAAACTTTTTCATTAATAATTCTCTAAGGCGCTGTTCACTTATTACGTAACACAAAAAACTAGTTTTTAGACCCCCTTCCCAGGGGCGTATCCAGAAATTTTTCTAGGGAGGGGTTTTGAAATTTTTTTGTATGGACGGAAAAATTTAGGGTGGTTTTGGGATTTTTTTCTTAGAAAACCCTAGCAAATTGAAAACAATTTCCAAAAAAAGGGGGGGTTGACCCCCAAAACCCCTCCCTGAATACGCCCCTGCCCCTCCCCCCCCCTCTGTTATAAATTTTTCATACAGAATAATTTTTTGTTTAGACTGTTGGCTCGCTATCACAAAATTTTAGACCCGTAACGAGATACGTAATAAGTTAACGGCTCCTAAGCAGTAACCCCCTCCCTCTCTAAAGTGTGACGTAATTTACGAACGACCCCTAAAACTGACTAAAAAGAGAATTTTTAGCAAATGCTTTTAAAATTACTTTAAGCTCGACTTCTCCCTCTGACAGATATTCTGAGACATACGAGGGAGTGTTCACTTCCACTTCATGTTTATTCTGGTTTATTTGTTTGTTGGTTTTTATTTCATAGTCTTTCAATAAACTTCTCTTTGATCCAAAAATATTGTCATGGTTTTTGCAGTATATTGAAGCTTTTCATGCTCTGGGGATGAAAAAGATCCATCTAGAAATTTTAAACTTTAAAAGAGTCGTTCGCAAATTACGTCACACAAAAAATGACTTTTTTGAACCCCCTCCCCCCTTGTCACAAAATTTGTATGAAGAAAAAAAATTTTTGTTTGAACTGTCACAAAATCTTCAAAAAACCCCTCTTCCCCCTAAAGCGTGACGTAATATGCGAACGACCCCTTATTATGTTACGCAAAAAAATTCAAATCTAAAAGAACCATTAAACTGCGTTAAACTCTTAATAAGGTCTTTAAGTTTTACGATACAGTACTAAAACTAACTGAAACTGGAACTAGAAAATGTTGGCGAACGTCCTCAAAAGAATTCACGATCTACAACTTAATTTAATAAATCTAATAAAGTGAATAAAAAAGTATTTTATTGATAAGTTGTCGTTTAATTTTTTTATTACTAACATTAAGTTCTTAGCCACATAAAAAAAACTATAATATAATCAAAGGAAAGTTTAACATCATAAAAACTCATAAGAACTCCGATTTTCAGCAAGCAAGTGTAAAATATTTTTATCTTGATGAATCGTTCCACGACATTCAGTAACATTCATCCACAAATCTCTCATTTTTGTTATAAATTCATTTCGTACAATGGCTGTCGGCACTTTTGGTAACGAGAGCTGTATGTGACATGGGTACGATGACATCGAACGATCATGATTATATTTAATATCAAATGTTTTATAAATATTCTGACATCCGACTAAATTTACTCTTAAATTATTATTAGCCATATTAAAAAGTATAAACTTCATCGTAAGAACTGTCAAGTCATTCTGGTATGACAGATCTAACACTTTCAAATTTCCACACGACTGCAGACATCTCAAAATGTCAAGTATCTCATTCTCCTTCAACTTCAGTCCCGATAAATGTATCTCTCTTAAAGTACTGTAGCAGCCCGACGTGATAAAGTTCACGATGATATCGCCGATGTTCAATTCACTAGAGCATCGATTTAAATTTATTGACTCCATCAATGTCGAATTTAATTTGCAAAAAATATTTTTCAAGCCATTGAACGTGAAGTGATTGTAGCTGATATTCAACTCTTTTACACTGTTGAATGTATCAATTTCATTATCAAAATCTACGAGTTTACATGACGCGAGAGACATTGAGGTGATGAATTTCTTGCGACATAATTGACTCAGATATTTTAATGATGTCGATTTGATTGGATTGAAGTTTAATTTTAGATGTTTTATTTCCGCAGGTATCGCACTTTTATCCAACGTATTACAGAAATACTCAATTCCCATTTCTGTTATTCCATTTCCGCTTAAATCCAAGCATGATAAATTTTTCATCGTTATTAGTGCCTGTGCTAGATACTTTAGTCCCTCGTCTTGAATAAAATTACTTGATATATCGATGTGATTCAGGCAATGTTGATGATGAAGAGCTTTTAGTATCGGACGGGCATTTAAGGGACGAAGATTTTGATTCGATAGGTCAATATTTACGGATGTTCGATTCAAATCAAGAATCTCGCTCATCTCACGGTCAACAACTGGAAAAATATGTTTAAAGAAAAGGGAATTTGAGAATTTTTTCATGGGATTTTAAATTGCTTTGAGTTATTAAGGCGCATTTTTGAGTCTTGTCTTGATTTAATAATTAATTAATTGATAATTAAGAAATTTAAATTTATAACGGTCATTTTGAATTTGAATTGAGTTCAAAATATTTAAAGCCATTTAAAAATTAAAAATCCGTTTAATTTTGAACAAAAACATCTCGTCAGTTCCAGCAAAAGTTATTACGTATTAGGCAGAGTGTACAGTTCACGGTGAAACAATCTTCAAATGCTTTATGCCTGCTAGCTAAATTAAACATAAATCCCACATATAACTTAAAAATTCATGTGCATAGCAACATTCCACAATTTAAAAGATGTTATTGATACTACATACCACATTTATATTCCGAACATGCCTCTAGATATCTATTGGAGAGCGTTGGAAGTTTCCAATCTAGAATCTCGGAAAATATTAAATTTTCTTCTGTCAGGCAAAGAATTAAACTAAGTGGATCTGATTCTAACAATGTCGCACCATCAGCAGTTTTCAGCTTCAGTTCCGGTCGTATACCTCTAAGACTGGTTTTGGCATGCAGAAGAGAAAAATAAAGGAATGAAAAAATTATCTTAGGATGGTAATTTTAATAATGAGATAATTGTTCTGTGGATATTTTCCAGAATTGAAAATTTCATTGACGATGAAAGTCGTACGATGCACACGACTTTGGCTCATAAATTTAACACATTAAAACTTCATGAGGTGTTTAAAAAAAATCCAAAGTCGTTATTTCGTAACGACTGCTGAGATTTCATCGTAAACTTCAAGAGTGTCGTTAAATGAAATTTAAAAATAATTTCAGAACTTAATTAAGTAGATTTCTCACCAGTAATAACGTCTTGCTGACTCTTCAATTAACCAACTAATTTTGAGCTCATTCGTAGCATCTCTATTGATCGGTACAATAATCTTTTCATCATCAATCTGAACTTTTATGATTGTTTGTTTTTCCAATTGATTGCTTCGATTAAAGCTTTCATTTAGACTGAAACTGTTTAGTGGTGTGGATGAAGCTTTTGCTGGTGAATATGACTTTCTTGACGAGTCATCAAATTCAATAAATTTGGAAAATCCAGCATCAAGCAGCGAGGACTGATTTGAACTTTTCCTTTGTAGTTTTGCATTAGAATTTCGTCTTGATTTCTTCTTGCTGCCTTCACCGTTCGTACTCATCATTACATCAAATGCATCGAACGAGTTCGATCCAAGATCCGATAAATTCTCACATCCATCATCTGAATCAGAACCGATTAAATTAATCGACTGTTTTCTTGTAAAATTTTGAGTGTGGATTGTCTTTATTGGACTTTTCTCGTTCAGCGGAACATTTTCATTGAAAAACTTTTTCTGCTTCTTCTTCATTGGCCCTAAATCATCATCAAGCCAATCATCTACAGCAATTTCCGCTTCATTCAAATATGCTGACCGTTTTCTCGCATCTTGAATGTTATCGACAATAAATTTACTTTCTTTGTGCTTATTTTTTAATTTTGCCATAACACTTTTGTATTCATGTCTCGCAGTCTTTTTGATATTATCCTCATCAACAACGTTATTGTCTCGGCTTGAACTCTTTTTATTGTCATAATATATATCATCGTCATTATTCTCATTCTCTCGTTCGTCATCACTAAAGTCCGTATTGTATCTCATATTATGTCGTTGCGATGATTGTGACTTTATTGATGAATATCCACTTGATGCCATAGAATGCTTTTTACTCGTATCTATGCCAACTTTTTCACATTGCTGAACTAAACGCTCTTTAATCTCCTCGTAGAATTCCCGTTCTGTGGTTGAGAGGCTTCCTTTATGGCTCTCATGCCAAAATAGCAGTGCATCAAGTACTGTTTGATTTGCATCTGTTTTGATTGTAGCTTTTGCACCTCGATCGAGTAGTAATTGGACGACACTTAAGTGTCCGTTTGATGCTGCATCATAAAGTGGTGAAATTCCGTCACAGGTTACTCCTCCCTTGTCATTGATAGCTGATTGTGCTCCATTATCCAAAAGTAATTCGACAATATCTCGATGTCCATGATTTGATGCCTCATGAATGCACATCCAACCGGCATTATCTCTGTGAGAAAAGAAGAATATTAGTGAAAAGCAGATAATTGTATTAAATTCATTCTTGGAGGCACCGTTGGGCTACAAATTTTATTACGTCCAACAAAAATATTCTTGGAATAACAGCTCAATTAAATGCTGCATAATTGATTGGATTATAACAATTACATTGACCGCGGGATATTTTGACTACAAATCGTTATCAGACTTTTCAAGAATCAAGTTTGAGCAAATTTTAAATAATAATACACTAAAAAAATTAAAGCCATACCTGACATTAACTGGATGTCCCTGATCCAGTAGCATTTTTGCAAGCTGATAATTTCCATTAATGCATGCTTCATGTAATTTCGTCTCACCTTTGGCATTCTTCTTTACGGCAATTGATCGTTTCTTTCTAGCAGGAGCTTTTTGAGTCACTGATCTATTTTTTTGGTCATTATCTGACGACGAATCTGGATCTGTCGAGAGCTCAAAGTCTAAAACATTTATATCACAGCTGTCTAACAGATCTTCGCTCATTTCAACCTCTTCGGTGTCATCATTTAAGTCGATTCCTTTATCAGATGCTTCCTGTTCCATTATTTCTGCTAAGCTTGTCATTTTATTTTCCTTACATACAGCCACAATTTTCTTTATTAAAGATTTTTCTATTGCTACATCTTCTGTCTTTCTTGCTTCAGAAAGTGCCTTTCTATATGCTGCATCTACATCCCAAAAATCCTTCTTAGCTAAATGTAATAAATTTGCTATGCTCATAAGCGTTGTGCATGCTTCCTTTGGCTCATCCTTTATTAGTTCATATTCTAAGCGTACAAACTTCATAGCATCGTCATACTCGCCCATATCAATGTATGTCTGATATAAGCTCACATAAATTGGAATTAATGTCCTTCCTGTATCGCCATTCAATTCGGATGCTTCAAGCTGTTTTTGATAAAAGTCGATAGCCTTTTTAAAATTTTTAAGCTTGCATGAACCGTCACCCATCTTCTCGAAGAGCTTCTTTCTCTTTTCATAGTCAAACGAATCTGTCGTAATTAAATCATCCTCAAATTTACATAATGCATGAATGACTCGAAAATTCTTTTGAATTAGTTCCATATCCGCTTCGATACTCGTCCTTAATTTGTAAGCTTTTTTTAGGACCCGTTTGGCACTTTGAAAATCGCCATTTTTAATCAATAAATCACTTTTTGCCAGAAGAGTTTCACATATCCTCTCGTTTCTACCGTCTATCCTTTTTGCGACCTCCAATGCTTTATTGTAATACTGTAAGGCACTCGATGAATCGTTAAATCTTGTTATATAACAAAGTCCAATATTCATTAAGCTCTTGTGCTCTAACTCATACAAATCATTTGCTTTACATATCTTTAGTGCTGTTTTGTAGTAATCAATAGCCGCATCAAAAGACTTCATTTCTTCTTTTGTAATACCGAGATTGAGGTAAATACGTGATTGCATGTCGGCCAATTTAAACTTTGATACGTCTTTTGCTACCCTGTGGATAACAAATATTGAAAAGATAGAGAAATTATATAGATTGGATATCATGTTGCAGAACGGATTATTGTGCAATGAAATGCATATTGACTTCTGTTGTAAGTCGATAACAACCTAGTAATCTCTAAGAACGCAATTCTTGCACAATTTTTATGTAGTACACATGCAGTCTTTTTTCACTATCATGCAACCTAAATCCGTTTTTGATTGTATTTTTAGCCGTTAAATAAAAATTTGAACTCTAAAACCTCACAATTTTTTTACAGAATTTGTATGGTTTTAAAAACATTTGTAAGGTTCTGAAACATTCTAGTAACAATTTCAAACAAATATGTAATCAGACTAATCTACAAACGGCCTTAAACTAATAACTCCACAATACATTTCGCACGAAATTCTCCCACAGAAGTAATTCTATTGTGAAATGCGAGACCCAAAATTGAGGAAAATCCACAACATTTTATCAACTTACTCTTTTGTAATAATTAAGCTTTTCAGAAATGCCTTTTCTGCGGATTTGAAATTCATACCACTGTCATCAGTTGTATTTTCAGACAGTTCATTATCACGTTCCTGCCCTTTAAGCAAATATATTCGACCGAGAGTCGCATATGCTCTCTGTAATTCAACCATGTCATTCTCTTGTTTTGCTGTCTTCATATAAATATCCTCATGCTTGAATGCATCCACAAATCTACCCAGAAGCATATAAACCTCAGTTATCATTCTATTTGCTTTTCCATAATCCATTCGCATATTTAGTTGTTCATACGCTCTTGCTTCTTGTTTGAATTCTGTCAGTGCCTTTTCTAATTTATTCTGATTATAATAGTGTGTGCCAATTTTATTACAGAGCTCTGCTATGGATAGCTTGTTATCATCGTCTAGCGCCTTTTCTTTCTTTTTTATTAGTTCTGTTGAGCAAATAAAATTCAGCATGAATTTTCGTGATTTTGTGCAATTAATTTCATTAACTTACTATTAAGATCCATATCTTGACTTATTTACAGTAACTACGATCATTTACAATTAATTAGGTTATAGTTTAATTAGTCTACGTGATTAGGACATATATTTCACTTGCTTTAATCGTCAACTTCACATTTAATTTAATTTATTTAACTTTTTCTGTTTATTTACTTTTTAAACAAATATTCTGCGGAAAAATGAATAAAAATTGAGGTTAAAAACGTCAAACATAAAAAACTTTAATAAAAACGTTGTTAACAGTTGCTATTGTACTTTAGTTAAGATTTATCACTTTAGTTTTATACATTAAACAAGATCCTTTATCAAATTAAACAGTTAAACTGTGTAAATTAGAGATTCTAATATACATTAAGGACATGGATTAAGGGGGTTCCATGTTTGGAAAAAAATATACTTTGATCAAAATTGGATTGATACCAAGAAAATCAAAGGATACTTATCTAATTTAGATTCCTTTTTGATACTTTAAAATAATTAACAATTCTATAGAATTCATAACATACTTTCTAAAATTTTATTGCCGTAGCAACAGTCAAAATTAATTATTGTAATATTTTTCAAAATAATGAGCCCCCCTTGGTTTTGTTATTGTTTTGATACCAAAGTAGAATTCTAGTTCCTTTAATTTAATTAATTTCTCCATAAAATGCTTACATTTGCAATGATAAAACCGCACGTAGTTAAGAATCCAGTTGCATTAAATCATATAATGCAGATTATAAAAGATAACAACTTCAATATCATACAAAGAGCGAGGATTAAGTTCAATAGAAAATCAGCAGAAAAGTTTTATGAAGAACATCATGGGAGATTTTATTTCAACAGATTAGTTACGTTTATGACGAGGTACGTTGCTAAGTTGATTGAAATATATTGAGCATCGATTGATATGAAAACTACGAGTTTACAATTATTTGCGGATATTTGCATATCAATGTGCAATTTATGCTCTATTTACCTTATATTAAGGAACGAAATTTAATGAATTTTCCATAATTCCACAGCGGTGAAGCTGAGGTTTTAATATTGGAACGAGAAAATGCAATTACTAAATGGAGAGAGCTGCTTGGACCAACAAAAATATTCAAATGTATTTACAGTCATCCGAGCAGCATAAGAGGCTTATATGGATTAACAGATACTCGAAATGCATGTCATGGATCTGATTCAGATGAGTCAGTTATGAAGGAAATTGAGAAAATTTTTCCAGAATTCTATAGCGAGCAAAAAAGTTAATTAATATTTTATTTAGAATATTAAGGAGATACAATGAATGAATGTGTAGGAACAAAGTAGAGTGAACAAATATAATTAATTTATAAAAGGCATATTGAATTGGATGCTTTAAATTAATTGCTTACAGATTTTACTATATCACCGAATTCTTCATATTCTGTACATCCTACACATGAGTTTTTGAGCACATTTATAGAGTGTCTGCATTTTCATTTGAGTGATCAAACAGTCAGTACTATATTACAGCAACTTCCACATTTAAAGCTTCCAATTTTCATATTCCAAAATTATATAAACTAATGAAGCTACATTAAGGACCAAAGTCATAAAATAAGTCAGTGAATTGTTCAGGTCATAATATAGTTTCCAAGCGACCACATTAAACACATATACAGCACGACGAGGAAAAAGTAAAGTAAACAAAAATACTCGAAAAAAAAAATTTTATTATCTCAAACCTCTTATAAGATAATAGTGATATTTCTGCCATCGCGTACCTTATTTCTAATTAAACTTTAGAATGTATGACGTTGTGGTTTTTGGATCCTGCATGATCGACTTTATAAGGTAAGACAGCATACATTTTAATAATCAATTATCTAAATCAATAAAATAATAACACACAGCTACGTGAATCGAATGCCAAAATTTGGCGAAACCATTCACTCAGAAAGCTTTGAAGTCGGTTTCGGTGGTAAGGGCAGCAATCAAGCAATAGCAAGTGCACGTTTGGGATGTAAAACCGCTATGATAGGCAAAATTGGAAACGATGGTTATGGAAAGAATTATAAAAGGCATTTTGAAGAGGAAGGAATCAATACAGAGTATTTGGAAACAGCTGGTGAATATTCGGGTATTGCATTGATTGTGGTTAATTCTGTCGATGGAGATAATCAAATTGTCATCAATGCAAATGCGAATAACTTTCTGAGTGTCGAGGATTGTGTGAAGGCGAAAAGTGTTTTGGATCAGTCGAAGGTAATTTGTGGATTATTTATTTAAGCATTATTGTAAAGTCTATGTTTAAGAGGAGAATCCATTCAGTCCAGAATCCTCTTTAAAAATTTAACGACAATTCGAGATTTGAAATTTTTTCAAAATCTAATCCCAAGATTTAATTTTGTTCTAAAATAAATCCTTGGATTAAAATTCCTTCAATCCTTGGATGTTTTCCAAAAAGCATCAAGAAGTACGCAATAAGTTTTTCTCTATTATTATCTTCTTCTTAGATCCTTATCTGCCAATTAGAAACGCCGATAGAAGCAACAATTGAGGTCATGAAATCATTTCAAGGCCTTTCAATTCTCAATGCGGCACCAGCTCTATCAAATTTACCGGAAATTGCCTTTCGTTTGCCAAATATTTTTTGTGTGAATGAATTGGAAGCAGAAGAATTTACAAATGTTAAATTCATCGAGATTTCTGATGTCAAGAAAATCATTCAGTCCTTAATTCGTGAAAAAGGTTGTAAAACTGTTATTGTAACGCTGGGGAAAAATGGAGCAGCCTTCAATGACAGTGATGAAATCTATCACGTTCCAATACAGAATGAAGTTCAAGTGGTTGACTCAACAGGTACGTAGAGATGACAATTAAATGTTTATTTTGTGATTTTGGACAATTAGTTTAATGATGTTTCGTCTTTATGTGATTATAATCGGCAATAATAAGGCTAGAGCTGATTTTATTTTATTTATAATTAATTGGATACTAAAGAAGCCTTTTTTAAGCTATAAATCCCTTTAATTTGTAAAATAGAGCTTAAAACCATACAATTTTTTTTTGATGAATTCAGAACCATACAAATCCAGAATTATGAAACCATACAAATTCTTTAAAACCTTAAAACCATACAAATTCTAATGTGATTGATTAGAACCATTCAATTCCAATAATTCTCAAGAAACTGCTTAAAACCGTTCAAATGTTCACAAAATTTTGGAAATTGTATGGTTTTATAATTTTTCGATTTTTTAACAAGCTTTTATCCCATAAGAGACAGAACTTACATTTTAAGGAAACCAATAATTTCTACTTCCTTTTCCTCTTTTGATTGATTTACAGGAGCCGGAGATGCATTTATTGGGGCACTTGCATTTTTCCTATCTAAATTTCCGGATGCTTCCTTAGCGCAGAATGTTGCTGCATCCATAGTGATTGCAACATCGAGTGTACAGAACAAAGGGACTCAATCAAGCTACGTCAATTTTCCAACCATTGATCCAACCAAACAGGAATTTAAATTCAACAAATTGTAAATTTTAAAACAATGTTTTATTGTTTTTCAGTCTAATATTTACTACAGACATAAATTACCATTTCATAATTGGTAAGAAGCCAAATTAAAATGGCACATAAATTAAATAATACAAAAATATTTGTGAATGTCACAAAACTAAGATAAGCATGAAGGATGTGAAAAATTAAGCAATAAAGCAGGATTAAGAATCCGCTGAAACTGTAAATGGGCCCACGAATATAATACCATTTTCTTGGATGAAAGCAATTCCTTATGACGGTCTCTTGTAGATGAAATGAATTGGCATGTCCCATTGAGATGAGTATGATGCCAAAAATAAATCCATTAAATGAATATCGTTGATTTGTGACTGAAAAGAGGATAAAGAAATTTTCTTGTGAATAGAATTATTAAAGTGCCGAGCAGGGATGATGGACATATTTAAGGTTACTGCTGGAAGGCTTGTGAACTTTTTTAGGTTTTAGATTTAATCCACCTAGATTTAAATAAATCCACGGATTAAACTTTTAATCAATCTAGATTTAAATAATTCCAAGGATTAAAATTTTAATCCACCTAGATTTAAATAAATCCAAGGATTAAACTTTTAATCAATCTAGATTTAAATAAATCCGAGGATTAAACTTTTAATCCATCTAGATTTAAATAATTCCAAGGATTAAACTTTTAATCCACCTAGATTTAAATAAATCCAAGGATTAAAATTTTTATCAATTTAGATTGTAAGGATAAATCAAAAATTCTCAAGCAATCTCTGGATCCTCAAAAGGATACATTAAATGACCGTATCCATCATGCCACCAATTTAACAACAACATTAAACGATAATAAATGACTGTAACTTACATAAATATCCAAAAAACTTTGCGAGCAGCCCGACGAGATGAAAGTAATGAATAAAATTTTGTTTGAGGGACTTATGAAATTTAAGAACGGCGATTGAATAAATAATCCAGCAAAGACCCATCAATGTGATTAAGTAAATAACATTTTCACGCTCCACGAACTGATACTGACTCATCGCTTGATTCGGTAGGATGAATGTGACAAATAAAAGATACGAAAAGATGTCGATTGATTTAAGGATCACAGCTGGATAGAACTGGAAAATCTTTAGAGACCGTCTTAGCGGATTTATGACTTGACGGTAGAAGACAGTGAATGCATTTTCATATTTATGAGATACGAATCTCTTTAAGACTATATATTTGTGATTTCCATTTTGTCGTTGATTTTCTTCAAACTTCTTGTTCACTTCTTCATAAATCGAATCAATGACATTTGCAGAGTCTTTCTCATCTTGTTTCATGTCTTCGATTATTGTATCCCCAGGAAATTTTGTTTCCTCATCAATGTTCTCTTCCTCGGTTATAGTTTCAAGTATTTCAACTCCATCTGAGTTCATGACACGATGACTGTCGAGAATTTCTAGAAAATGATCATCATTATTGTTATCTTTATCGTTTTTCGATGAGCTACTTGTATCATTAAAATTTGATGGATTCTTCCAATGAACGTTATCCATGTCGAGAACATCTGACGGATATTTTATCATTTCTGGATAAAAGTCATAAGATGCTGACGAAATATCGCTGTAACGAGATTCTTCAATTTTCCTCAAGTCATTGGGAAATTTCTTCCTCATATCGACCATATTACTATTTTCTAATTTCACGGAAATTTCATCTATTTCATCCTTATTGTTTGGGATGAGTATCAATACGATTGGAATGATATGAGTTATAAGGGCGCCAATAATAAGAATTGAACAATTGTGGCAAATCCACATCATGACGTAATGTGTCACAAATGGAAATACAAATTGAGTCACACCAGTACCGAATGAGTAAATGAAATTTATCAAGTGTAGTCGCTCATTTCTCAATATGCCGTTGATTATCACAAACATTTTACCCAAAATAACACACGATGACATTCCTAAAAAAGAAGAAGAGAAATGGAGATGTATGTGTTGATTAGTTGAGTGATTTTATCGCAGATAGCAGGGATTTAAAAATTAATTTATATCACATTTGCCACACAGATTAAATTAATATTAAAGTAATCAAGATTAGGTGAGATTTATTGCGGGCGACATCAGTTATTCGCAATTAGCTCTATGTGCAACAATGTGATTACTTGTGGTTACTGTGGTTGGTTAGAAAATCTACGCATGTTTTAAAATGAAAATTCAATTTAAACTTTTATAGCCATTTTTACTCGTGATCGACGATGAAGAATTAAGCAGACACTATTAAATTATAAACGGTCAAAAGTTTTCTGAAATATCAACGGTCAAAAAATATTTGAAAATAACGGTCAAAAAATATTTGAAAAATAACGGTCAAAAAATATTTGAAAAATAACGGTCAAAAAATATTTGAAAAATAACGGTCAAAAGTTTTTTTTTTTTGAAAAATAACGGTCAATAAATAATGTAATCTAAAGTTCTAAACGGAATCTCACAAAAGGAGGTGAAAGATTTACGGTCTTTTGACTAGTCACCTTAAAGCTCAATATTTCAAAGAACCTTATTAAAGTACAATAAAAGTTCAACAATATATCACTAAAATTTCCCTCCATTTACCCAAAACAAAAAAAGCCCTAAATCACATTACATTACTTCCGAAATGAGCAATAACACCTTTTTTAAGAATAAAAGTGAAACCTTTATCATAAAAAATTGAAAAATTAAGGCCATCTATAATCAAATTGTGCGTAAACACCTGTAAATTTATAGACATTATTCATCCACTCGAGGTCTATTTATAGCGAAAAAGTGTGCATTTTTTGTACCACATCTTATCAGTTTAAAAAAGTTCCGAATCTTGTTTCTTTGTCGCGACAGTAAATTAAGTTCAGTGTGTGGCCCTGATTTCATATCACATAAATACAGTCGAAAAAAAATTACAAACATTACTTTACCTCCAATGACACCATAGAGAAGAAATATCAGAAAGAAATTTGCGTCAAGATAAGAAAAAGTAAATCCAGATAGTGAGATAGCAGTCGACATGATGAGTGTGAAGACAATAATAACGTTACGGTTTGTGAATCGCGTTGCATTCGAATTTGCATGTGTTGTGGATGGAATGAGTGTGTTGAACAGCCACGGCGTGACAAGCAGATAGACGGCATTAAAAATAATTGGAATCCATATGAGTGCAATACTTCCGTCAAGCTTATCCTTATGAAGAATGTAGATTGTGATAAATCCATAGATTGGCGATGACAAAAGGACGTTCATTAAGAAGCAACCAAACAATTTCCATTTGAGACTTTCTGTTGTGTTTTTCTTCCTTTTGTTGTCGTCCTTTACTTCCTCATTATTATTCCCTTGTTCAATATTATCAATCACTTCATGGACAGTACTATGATCTTGATTTTCATTATTATCGTCCTTGTAATAACAAATAATGTCGTAGACATTACTGCCATTCTTTGACTTCTCGACCATTGCTGTTTATTTGTTATGTTTTCATCATCTTCTATTTTTCTTGTGGCTCAAGATTTATTATCCCCTTTCAAATCCAGTTATTATGAAATATCATACTCGAAATTAATTAAAGTTGGTCACTACGATGCAGAGACGCGTTTTATTGGTTTCAAAGCACAACTGACACTGTGGATATAACTTAATTATTTCACGACTATCAGTCCTTATCAGCTAAATCAGCTTATTATCATTATCTTATCATCAAACGTTGGGTGAGTTGATAGATCAAGTTATTTATGATATTATTTTGTGTACATCATTTAAGTTCCTTTTTTTTTCATTTTTCGCATGCGGTGGTACCACATGTGGTATGTGGGAATTTCCTTATATTTTTGTACATTTTTTTCATCAGTCTCGTGTGTATTATGCCTGATTAGTGCATTTATTATTTCTTCATCAGAATTTTACTCTTTTTCTTTCGTTTCCTTTTGAATTCCCCTTTCTTCCTTTGTTGAATTGTTTCTGTGGTTCTTTGTATTTTATGCTGCAATGATTGTAGTTTGAATTAGTTTGAAGAATGAAAATGCATTGAAAATTCCTTTTTTGTTTTAAGAATGAAACAATCTTTAGAGTAAGTGAGAATAAGAGCGTCAGATTTTAAAGAGCAGTATTATTTCTTTCACTAAAATCAGTGAAAATTAAGTATTCACAATCATAGTTTTAATTTGGAATTTTTTTAAAATGCTGTTGTACAGTTTTAAAAATTGTAAGGTTTTCACGATTTAGAGAAAGAATTTGTAAGGTTTTAATATTTCTTAAAATAATTTGTAGGGTTTTTGAACATTTAAATGAAAATTGTATGGTTTTGTAATTTTTTTTTTAAAAAATAATTTGTAAGGTTTTCAAACATTTAAATAGAAATTGTATGGTTTTATAATATTTTTGTAAAAAATTGTATGGTTTTCAAACATTTATAGTGAATTTGTAAGGTTTTCAAACATTTAAAGTGAATTTGTAAGGTTTTCATAAGCATAACATTTGATAAGTTTTCAAAATTCCTCATTAAACTGCCATTTTGTCTGAAGTAGTTGGTTCATTATTAATATATTTTCTGGTATAATAGAAAAAAAATCAGATACAAAGTATGAATCAAAAATACCTATTATAAAAAACTATAAAATTAAATTTCTTTTGTTAACAATTTCAAGTTTTCTTGGTGAATAAGAAAATTACAAAAAGTTTTTCGTTTGCTTAAGGAAAAGCTTTTTAAAAAAAAAATCACAAAAGAATGAGGAGAACTGCATTCTGTTAGTTTTTCTTTGAACGACCTCGTCGTGCATTCGTCTTTTTAGCCATTATGCGAACATTCTTCTCAAATCTTTCTTTCGTCAACAACTTATTATTCTTTATTTCGTGCAATGACTCATCCTCACTCGATTTCACTTCCTCGACAGCCTCGTCACTTTCAGATGTCGCCGATGTATCAGATTCAAGTGCAGCACGTCGCTTTCTCGTTGATTTTTGCTTTGGTTGAATATTCTCCCTCTCCTCGTCGTCGCTGCTTTCTGCATCATTTATATTTGATGCATTTGTGCTTTCATCTTCGTCAACATCATTCAGAATTTGACTTCGAGCTGTTGTTTGTGTCGTTTCAAGTGCATCCTTTAGAATTGAATTTCTTATGTGGAAGTCACGAATTTCTCCAGCATGTAAATATTTATTAAACATTGTCTTTGCAGATGTATCAAAAATGTTGACACTCTTGTTGAACGTCTCGATGAGGAAAATCATTCGTGGAATGAGTTTTGTTGCTTTATTAAGGATTAAATCTCGTTTCTTTATGCGAATTTCTTTCTTCTCCTTGCCATTATTAAATTCTGCATCGACAGTCGCTTCAATATAAGGCGCAATGCCATAAATACAAATTGCAAACTTCTTCGAGTATTTTATCAGTTCCTCGATGCCAATGCATTGATAATTTATATTTTTAATATCATAATGTTTACGGAAGTGCTTCATTAAATTCTCAAGACATTTATAATAGACGTTAACGATTCCAACAATTTTCTCGATGTTTCTTGTCGTTACTGGAAAGTTTGCACTTCCAATTCTCTCAATTGACTTGCCCAACGAAATCAATTTTGTACAAATGGCTGTTTCAATTTGCTGTAAATTACTAAAAGTTTCGTGACGCGATTCCTGAACATCTAGACGAGCATACGCATTAAAGCTGTTGGCACGTTTTATATAGATATCAATAACATACATTTGACTCTTCATGAATTCTAGAAATTCCAAAAATGCCTCATCAACCGTGGTTTGCTTCCCAATTATGGACAAATTGTTATGTCCAAAGCTCTCTGGTTCATTAATGACGCGACGGTATTTATAGCATATGGCAATTTTATGGGCGATACAGTCAATCAGTAACGAGTTTTCATGTTGACTGATGCAGTTCATTAGAAGCTTAATGACACATGATGCGAGGCCTTTATGCTTGATACTTGTTTTCTTAGAAATGCCTAAAATCCAATTAAAGCACTGCCTGTAGTTCCTCTCATCCTCTAACTTTTTATACAGCACTTCCAATGTTACAAAAAGATTATTCAAAATTGCTGATCCATTCCCGCTTGTTATAAAATCTTGTTTAGCTTTATCGACTTCAAAGCCCCACTCGATAAGTTTTTGAATGCTATCAATTACTTCCATTAACATGCTCTCATACTCATCGTTGGATTTTTTTGTTAGCATTTTCAAAAATCGAATCCACTTATCTTTTTTGCCACAATACGATGTTTCCATACCACAAATTGCGTAATTAAATGCTTCAATCATGGATGCTGCGCAGCCAGCGCTGTAGTTGTCATGAAAGACTTTAAATGTATCGAGATTTAATTGCTGATAGATTATCATTGAAGTGTGTAAAAATGAATCGAACACTGAGCGACTGTATTTGATTTTTGTATAGTCAGAAGAAGTCTCGATGCTCTTTAATGTCTGTGCTGTCGTTTCAAGAACAAATTTACAAAAATCTTTATCTTGCTTCATTTCATTCATTTTCTCATTTCCGTTATCGCTGAATATTGCTCTTATGAATCCACAACAGTCTCGTAAGTTCCAAATACAGGAATTTAATTTGAATTCAATTTTCTCATTTTTCTTTGTTATTGACATATTCTTGTCTGACTTTTGTGCTTTTTTATGAGTCTCTATTAATTTTTTTGCCTTTTGTTGAATTTTCTGATGCTTGGAGAACAGCATCATTATTCTTGTTATATTTTCATTGTCATCCTTTATTTTGTGGAAACAATAAATCATAAGAGCTTCAAGGCAATTAAGGAATTGCGACATAATGATGCTATTCTGACTATTAATTGCAGAAAATACATGCAAACTGTCCAACGTTGCACTTAAGGATTTTTCAATTAATCTCTTAAGAATCTTCTCATAAATCTCAATGTCACAATTTAATTTCTCGTGCTGTTCTGTTGTCATTATCATACAATTGATAATAAATTTAAGTAGATGTCCAAGTTCCTCCATCACAATGAAATCCTCGCTATTCTTGTTAGACTTAAACAATTTCTCAAAATTAATTATCGTCTCATTGTCTTCGTCGTTGTCGCATTCAAAGAACCTGTGGAATTATGTAGGAAATTTAGTTATTATGCTTGATATTGAATTTTAGGAAAAATCAATGAACTTTTGAATTTTAAATTTAACGGACTTTTTAAATTCAAAAACGTACATTCTTGTCCTACGAGATTCAAATCTCAAAAGATCGTTAGAAGCTTAATGTAAAAAAGGAAGTCATGATTAGCAGCAAGACATGTCTCGCAAACCCCATTTCAAAATGCTTGACAGCTCTAATCCCACAACATCTTGAGAATTTTATTTTATACCAGGAATTTAATCAACTTACATCCTGAAATGTCCGTCTAAGAATTCAACAATGTAAGGAATGATGTCACTGTTTGCAGAAATTGAATTAAATAGACTTTCATACATCATGACTTTGATTTCCTTGTTTTCAGAGAAACATCGTCTCAACAGTCCAAGAATCTCTAACATGATTATCTCTGCTTGACGTATATTTTTGTTGGATGTTGAATTGACGGCAATTTGTGATTGTGTTAAGGAAAACATTGATATATTATGTGAAAATCGTGGCTGATTGCCAGATGAGCGTTTTGTGAATTTTCTCAGCATGATACAAAATGATAAAACAGCCATCTTTCTAATTTCCAAGACGTTCCTTTGATACATTGCTTTCTTCATTATATCAATCATTAAATCTCTCAAGTCGATAGACTTCGTTATAGCCGTAAATATAACACTTTCAATAGACAATGCTGTATTTAATTCAAGTTCCGTTAAGTCTTCAATGAGCTTCCTCAATGCTGGTTCACTTGCTTTTATGTCGAGGAAGCGATTTTGAACGAAACTTGAGAAGCATTCAATTATTGGTCCTTTATTCTTCTCACAGAACAGCATTTTTACAACAATGTGCATGATATCACTGGTGAATTCTGGACGATTTTTAATAATCTCGTTGAGAAATTCTATAGCAAATTTGTTGAGCTCAGTTGATGATTTTGTCTTGAGCAGCAAGAATGACAATCCAAAAAGACCATTTAACGCTAGATCCTGTTTCTTTAAACTACAAGTATTTGTCTTTAATATTTTCAAAAGTGGTTCAGTATTCACAGCATCAACAGGATCGATTGACCTTGCCCATCCACTTGTCTTAAGGATTTTACGATGTTCCTCGTTGAACTTAAACATTTGCTTCATAAATGGCAAAATTGTCGATTGATTTAGACGAAAATTTCCATGAACAGACGATGAAATTTTTGCAATAGACACGAGGATGATTGACAGGAATGGAGATAGAATCAAATTTGGCGCATATTCAAGAGTCTGTGAAGATGAATATAAATTGAAATTTGATTAATTGCACTTCATTTCCATACAGATAGGATTTCAGAATGAATATGGAGCATTAATAAAGATTCAGTGCATAAATTAAATGAGATAATAATACTCAGATGAGATAATGGATTATTTAATTAAATTAATAAAATTAAAAGTTAAAATTGCACTAAGAACCATTCTAATGAGTCATTTGTTTAATTTTCACCTTCAATGCATTCGTTATATCCTTCTCGAGTGTTGTGAATTCCGCATAACTCTGAAAGTGATAAATGACTGTTTCTTCTGCCTGAATTACTCCATCTGACGACGTCTCTTCTACACTATCAGGCGTTGTTTCGAGTTCGCTAAACTCATACTTGTAGCGTCTCTTTAAGAAATATTTGTCAAGCGCAAGCAACGGAATTATAATTTGATTATAAGGTGTTATATGGAATGTCACGAGCGCTAGGTTCGAAATGTCATTCTGACTAACTTGACAAATGTTTTCGCTAATTTTCCTAATGAGCAAGTTCTGTTGTGCCTGTGACAGCTCAATATCTCTGTAATGAATGCGGAAGGATTAGAAATAATAATGAGCAAAAGCCTTAATTAGTAGGGAATAAAAATTCTTACTTGAACATCGATACTAAATTCGTGAGAGTCGAAATGCTTATTGGCCTCTTTAATATTTGATTGATTATATCCTGTCTATATTCCTTACATGACTTAGATACAGAATCGTATTCAACGGATTTAGCTTCATGTCTTGAGAGAAGTTTTAAACAAATTGGAAGAATATCCTTGTAGAAAATAGCTCTCGAATCTCCAGTTGATAAACATCCATAACATAGATATGCAGTCCTGACAACAAAAACTAATGATTTCTTATTTAGCTCAATGCACAAACGAGAGAAGAAATCTTGCAAATCCCTTAACGATAATTCATCACGATTTAGTCTTGGCAATACCTATTAATAAATAAAGGTAGCATGAAATTAATGACTGTATCACAATATTTATCTTCATCTTACATTCTCAATGATGTCAAAAAGTTTATCCTCATCTTTAATTAAGGATAATGTACTGCAATAGAAATTAAATCCAAAATTCTTGGAATTATTTGTATTGGATATTATTATATTTGAAATCTCATCGGAACTTAAGCTATCTAGAAGCTCATCACGTTTATCTGGATGTTGATTAAACTTTCGTATCACTTCTTTATCCTTAGACATTGTCAACTCGTTAGATCTATAGTATAATTAAATTTTTAGTTTTTATAGAAATACGCGCGCAAATTTCATAATTTTTTGAAAACTTTTCCACTGAACAAACTCTTTCAACGCTTAAAATTTGAATTTTTAAAAAAGGCGATAATCAAAACATCCAGCAAAAGTTGTTAATTAAACTAATAAAATGAAGATTTACACGTTTGACAAGTCATTTCAACAAAGATTAGAAGAGTTTTCACTCGTTTTAAATGAATCTGTGTGCGGATCAATCAAGGATCAATGGAAAGACTTTCTTGAAACATGCATGTAAGTTTTTTTCACAATTAATTTAATAAATAAGATCCAGTAACATATTTGTTCCCATTTAGTGAAGGAGCAGGCTATAAAGCAGTATGGAAAATCTCAAAGGGAATGTGTGAAATGCTCAATATATCGTTTCCAGCTGAAGTTTTTGGAGAAGTAAAGAATACAGATTTTGAGGACCTTACTGTTGATTTCCTGATTGAGCAAGTTCAAGACGATAACATCCAATTACCAGAAATTTGTCAAGTTCCAATTGAAGATGTTTATCCAACTATATATCAGGAAAATGACTGCCTAAATGTTGAAGCAACTGCTGACCATTTTGATCGTTATCGATTCTTCTTTAATTACATTTTCCTTCCGTTTGATGCTGATGATGATAAAAGCTGGATGAAAAAGAATTTAGAAGCTAGAGTTAAGCTATTCTATGATTTGAAGAACAAGAAATTAAGCAAAGGAATCTCATCATACATTCGACAAATAATAGCAGAAGTAAAGTACATCCAGTTCAAAAGAGATATTTTGTCTAATTCAATTGACGACAACGACACATCCATAGATGAAATGAAGGAGGCATCTAAAGCAACAATCGCAAAATTATTAGACTTCCACTTGCGAATGAACAAAATTAAGCACGAAATCGATATTCTTGTGAATTCCGAAATGCGAGAAGCTTATGAGACTGTTAAATTTGGACGTAAACTGGAATGCAATAAGCAGACATTTGTAATATCAAAAAATGGAACAATCAATGAACAAATGCAGCTTTTAGAGAAGCTTAAAGACAAAATTTCATCTGACACGGCATTTATTTGGATGAAGAACCTCTGTGATGCTATTTCATGCTCTACAATTGACACTGAAATTTATATTCCACAAGGACGTTATTCATTCAACTTCCTTGACTATTTAAATAACAATTTATTATTCTGCGGTGTGGAAAAATTGGAACAGCATTTAAATCACATCGATAATGACAATAATTACTCTACGTTATACTCGGCAGATAAAGCAGCAATGCTATTTGTCATAGATGGTGATATGAAGTTTGAGAACCTAATTATTGATTGCAGGAACGTCAAAACTGGATTTCTTATTAAAAGTGGTTCTGTCGTCCTTAAAAATTGCTTAATCCTCGGACTTGAATCGAAGGAATCGACAATATCTGAAGGATTCAACATTTCTGGAGATAGCTCTGTTGTTTTTGAAAACTGTGTGATTAAAAATTTTGCAACAGCATTAAACGTTGATGATATGACAAAAATTGAGTTTACTAACAGTAGAATTGAGAACTGCAATCTCGGAATGGACATACTTGGCGACGATGTTAAAATTGATTTTAAAGACTCATCGATCACCGATTTTGTTACTTATGGAATTTTACGGTACTCAGGAAAGTTTGAGAAGGATTTCCAAAAAGTTCTCGATGTCAATAACGATGGTGATTTGAAGAGGTAAGCAAAGTTCTGGAACTAAATATGCATTACATCAATAACGGAAGTTTTAAATCCAGAACCATACAATTCCTTTTAAATTTCTAAAACATTTGTATGGTTTTAACAGCTAAAATTTGGATTTAAGCCTTGGATTAAAAAATTAATCCGACGATTAAAAATATTAATCCGTAATCTCACTGGATTTAAAATTTAAACCAAACTCATTAACTTAATTTTGCTATTTTCAGCTTCAACTTGAATTTCTCTGGCGATAATAAATTCAGTGGAGATACAAGCAATATGATTAAGGTGATATCAAAGCTGGTTGAAGATGAAATGGTCGAAATTAGCGACGAAGAACCAATGGAAAGTTAATTAACATATTCTTATAAATTTATACTGTAGATTCCTTATCGCTTTATTATATTTTTTGAGTAAAATGTATTAAGATTTTAAGAAATAAAGGGGAAAAATAATTAATTTGAGACGTATTTAACTTCATCGAAAGCTTTTCGAGCCTTTTTCAGCTCTTCGTTCATTGTAAGCAGGTCACGCACTCTCGCGTACTTTCTTGGATCTTTTCTTACTAGGAAGATGATATTTTCGCATTGAACCTGAAATTGTTGATTTCATAATTAAGCAGATCCAGTTCAGTAAATCAATATTAATAAATACCTTTCCACTTTTATTCCTAATTTCTGAAGCCTTATGTGTTAGTTCCGTGATAAATTCAATAACTAAATCCTCTAATAAATCAACACTCTCCGTGTAAGGATTTTGATCATCACCGAAGCCATACATCATACAGCGTAATTCCTTGCTAAACAATCGTTTCCTGCCTCCACTAACTTCAGTGTAATCTTCCTGAACTTCCTCCTCGTCAAACTTAATTGAGAAGAAATATTTAACTTCATTTTTTAACATTAAAACTAGAAAATTTGAGACTTACTTCTTGTTGGTCAAAGACATCATCACTTGGTATTGCTGCCATGATCACTAAGTTAGTCCTAAGTGCTTTAACTTACTGTAAAAATTAGTTTCTTAAATTTTTTTTGAATGTTGTTGACAAATGAATGAGTTGTTTTGTTTGTTTATAATAGTGTAAAACCGTTAAAAGTTGGTTTTGAATTGGGGTGCAACTTCATGTAGTTAGCTGGTTTTACACTCCTTGGCGTTTTATTTCATGAATGTTTAGCCAAATTAATTTCTAATAAGTTCAAAGTACCTAAAGTTGCATTCAAAAAATTGAGTAAAATAAGAGTCTTTCAGGAGTTAAGGATCGGAAGTTGGCATAACGGTCGTTTTAGATTTGAAATTTTTTCAAAAACTAATTTGAATTTTTGAAAGCCGTTAAGAAATTTAAATTTCAAAAAGCCGTTATTTTTTGAGGGTCAACTATCGATTTTCTTGAAAATAAGCAAAATTCTCTGAAAATTGAAAGTGAATATTACTGATTCAATGAGTAATGACTTGACGCACGTTATCACATTGGTCTGAAATTAAGATAAAAGTGTCAATTGACACCTTCTTGGAAAAGTTGCATTTTGTTTGAAATAAAATTGATTCCCAAAGTTTGAGGCTTTTCGCAACTTTTCCAAAAAGGTTTGCACTTTTATTTTAATTTTAGACCAGCGTGACGTACGTGCACGTCTACAAAAATCGATTATAAATAAATGTAAACTTCTTGTTAGCTTTCTATGCTTCTTTCACATTCTTCTTTTTTATTACTCTTCTATCGTATTTCAATCATCATCAAAAAAAATCAAATGTCAATCACTTGCACATTACAAATTATCGGATATGATACCCGTAAATGAAAGAAAAATAAATAACAAAAGACAGAAAATAATAAAAAATATAGATTGGAGATCTTTTTCTCTTAAAATAAAGAAAAATTATTTTTTTTTTCTTTCTCAATAGCACTTTTTTGAGTGAGACTTGGGCTAGCTAAATTTAGATTTAAGTGTATGAATTATATGGGTTTTAAGATTGCTCTTTCGATCAACTTGCACTTTGGTTTTCCTTTTTTAAATTTGATGTGAAATTTTCATGAAATTCCTCACGTTGCTTCTGCAATTCCTCGACTAACTTCCGAACAAAATCAGTTTTGAATCTGCCTTTGGTGTTAATAAAGAACTCCTCGTACTTGTTTGGTGCTTGATCGCGCTTCTCATATTCATACGCTTGCAATATCATATCGTACAAATCAAAATCTTTCACAAGTTGTGCCTCATCTGTTTCTTGATTTTCGTATTCCTCAAACAATTTCAACACTTCCTCGGAGCTGTTCTTATCCAATAAGCTGCATATCTCAAGTATTGCATTATGCTCCCTTAGCCTCTTCTCTTGCTTACTGATTCCACAATAAGGTGTGATATCACCGACTATACTCTCAGCCAGATCATGAATTAATGCTAACTTCATACATTTCACACGATCAATCGCACTCTCCTTAGGAATAATAAATGACATGACACTCATCCGATACATGTGTCCTGATATTGTTTCAGGATCATCCACATTGCGCAGAACCCATCCTGTACGCTTAATTTGCTAAAATTATAAATGAAAGAAAAAGTAGCGTTAGTGATTGCATAAAGGGTATTTTCTTTGTATTTTCTCATTTCCATTCCGGGATTTTCACTGACAAATTTTTTCATTATATTACATTGTATGGCCGTTAATGGAGGTCTCTAAAATCATCATGTGACAAAGATTGAGAGAAACGTTTTGTATACACAAATATCATCATCATCTGGTTTCGTGTGTATATAATGCAGCAAAAAATGACAATACTTTAGACTGATGACCATGAAAAAATTTTCATTTTCTTTTTTTTTCTTTTCCTTTATTTCGAGGTCAATTGAGTATTTTTTTCTGATGAAATTCAATACTTACTTTGCAGTTTCCAACTAATTCAAGAAATTTAACATAATCTCCATAATTGGTGGCTGTGGATGTTGGTCGTGAGCTCATGGAATTAATTTGTGCTAAGACTTTAATATTTTGAAAAATATTTTTAAACATTTGAAGAAAAAATATTTTTTTTTCTTCTTTTATACTAAAATTTTTTTTTTACTACTTGTCTGCCTTCTTTTCACTCAATTAACTATTAGATTTCCTTAAACTTAACTTTTACTAGTTAGAAGTATTTCAGAGAGATGATTTATGCTAGACGTATTTTTACTAACTAAACTTAATTAATGTTTTTTGAGCTAAGATAATCCATTCTGAGATCTATTCAGTTCTCGAATGTTTGTTCAGTGATGCTTGCTTTTTTCTATATCCACACCGTCTTCAATGGCTGAATATTACTGGTTTTTACTTCAAATTAAATATTGTAATAAATATTTAAGGGCAATTCTTGTGTGTAACAGGGCAGGGACTTAGCCAGGGGGGGGGGGGCTTTTGGGGGCTTCAGCCTCAACGCAAAATCAAACTCAGTACAAATTTTTCTTTTCTAAAATTTCTTTTCTGTATCAGGGGATCAGGGGTGTAGCCGATGGAGGAGGGAGGTGTTGAGGTCAAAAATTGAGACCCTGGTGAGACCTTTTTTTTTTAAAAAAACACTCGAATCTTCAAAACAGCTGATAGAGGTTTATTTACGGTGCGAATATTGTCAATGCCTACTACCTGTTAAAATAACTTTTGTTTATTTTCGAAAAATTTTGTCTTTAAATATTTGAAGTTAGACACTGTTTTGTGCCTTAATACATCAGACACTCATAACATGATACAAGATAAATGGACCAAAATCATGATCACCTAGTTTAATTAACAAAATGTTATTCTAAGGAATTTTCGAAAATAAACAATAAATCCACAGCACACTGAACGTTTTTTAGATTTTAAAAAGTAGTAAAATTGCTTAGTCTTAGTTCGTAAATTGTAGTTTAATTAATCGAGTTAGCTTTAATCGGAAGCAAATTTTACTTAATATTGACAAATTAGCTGCATTAATCGTTTTATTCTTAAAAATTATTTAAAAAGCTTTATTAAAGTACCAGAAAAAGTTAATTGAATTAACTTTGTGTCAATCTTTCCAACATTTCGTATGTGAATTCAACACAAATACCTATTCATATGCTAATCATCTTTAAGATTCAAGAGATCATAACGAATACAATCAAGAAAATCAAAGTATGCATATATTTTTGACAAGTTTTTACCCAAATTTAATTTTGTGATTCATTAATTTGTAATTGACGAGTGAACTGTCGTGGTATGGTAAATTAAAGTAGATAATTAGAATGTGCTTGCAACCAGAAATCATGTGATGACATTGAACTAAAAAGATAGAAACATTCGAAAAAAAAAATTTAATTGAGTCATGCTATGATTTTCCAATAAGTAATCAATCTCCAAAAAAGTCATATTTACATTGATGATCACATATCAATAAAATAATTTCCTATTCAATTGTGTTCATGGTCAGCATAAAAAAGTAGCGGAAAAAGTCGTTTTTGTTAATTTTATGCATTGACACTACAAGTGACTAATAAGAAAAAAGACTCTGCAGATATTTATTTTTATCTTATCTCAAACCTGTTATCGATTTTAAAACTAACCATTTCGTCTGCATAAATGCTCGTTTAGTTGGGAATTTTATGTCTAGAGATTATTTGATATACAAAGTATTTCACCATATGGATGGTTAAGTGAGAAATGTTTGTGGCTGAGGCTTTGCCAATGTGATTTTTACTGCGGAAGCTAAGTGAATCTATAAATTTACACATTTTTATGTTTCAAATTTAATGTCAGTTGATTGAAAATTTGAATTTCAAAACCATACAATTTCTGAAAGAATCAAACTGTTGAATGGTTCTGAAACACTAAACTTAAAAAATACAAAATTTAAAAAACCGTTAAATTTTGAAAACCTTACAATTGTACTTATTTGGAAACATTTGTAAGGTTTTCCAACACAGCTATCAACTGATATGAATTGGAATCGATTGAAACGAAATCAAAACAAAAGCATGTCATCAATCATAATACATAATTTATCCATTAAATATGTTAGGAGCCAAAAATATTGCAATACAATTATATAAATTATTAACAACAATAATGCATTGAATAAGCACAAGTGGACTCATAGCGATTTTACAAACACATTTTTTTACTTCTCGCATTTTTCAGCCTTTCTGCCATTTCATTCAATAACTTTTACAAGCATGAAATAAACTCAAAAGGTTCATTCCGTTAATGGTCTCGTAAATAATTGAATTAAGAGTGTGAAAATTGTGAAAAATTCGCTAAAAATCGAGATTTTAGTAAGGAAGAACTCGCAGAGTAGTTTACAATGTGGAACTTGAGGTGAGTGGATAAAATTCTATAAATAAATCATACTAAGTTCAAGGACACTTAAATCATGTTAGACACTATGTGATCGAAGGTCAATTGACTTTTAAAAGTGATCGTGAAAAAATCCCAATTTTGTTTATAAAAGTGCAGAGTGAACTGAAAAAATTAATAAAAGTCATAAAGAAAATTGTAAAACACTTGACTTGACTAATAAAAACGTTTGTGAGAGAAAAATAAAATAAAAAAACATTGAATATGGAAATTATTTTTATCTCACGCTCATCGTTAGACGTAAAACTTGTGTTTTAGGTGATGTAATGACTTATTTATTAATAAGCCACATTTCTTATGCTCATACTCACAAGTTTATAACAAAATAAAGTGTTACAATTGTGGAATTTCGCGGTTTCTTTTTGGGTCTACACAACACATGTGATTTTCATATGGTTTTTAAGTATGTTTACCTTTCATCATGTTTCAATAATGTCTGATTATTGCCAAGTTTTTCTTTCTTACTTAAAATTTCTCTCTTAATAAACTTTAAATTTATTTCGTGAGCAAGAGTTGTTCAGAGGTTGAAAATGATTGTGTAAAATATTAATACATACATGCTCTGCTACGATTTGTGTCTACTTCCCATTGTTTGACGATACTTTAATGTCTCGAGATTGTTTTGGAAAATTTCCAAAAATGTCAAAATTTTGAATTATTTGTGCGTCTTTTTGAGCTTTCTTCATATTGTAGGAGTTTGATCTACTTTATTGATGACCTTTCACTGATTTGTGATGCGTTTTAGCGCAAAACAACTCTACTTTTCAAAAATTAATAACTTTTTACTTCTAAATTTTGAATGCTAAATGTTAGCTGAAAACCCTACAATTTCCTATAAAACCTTACAATTTATTTTTGTTCAACCACAAACCTCGATCTCTGGCAAAAAATTAATTATCTTTATATTTACGATCACTCATGTCATCACGTCGATTGATACTAACCATTTTACGATCGATTAAGTATGTTCATCACTGTTCATCATTTATTCTCTCATTTCTTAGTCTATATATTGTGACATGGAATGTGTCAACAAAGTATCCCGACAATTTGAAACTTAACGAGCTGCTCGATATCGATTTGCATTTCAAAGAAAAGCGTCTTCCTGATTTTTACATCATCGGATTGCAGGAAGTTAATGCAAATCCTCAAACTTATGTCTCAAGTTTCTTCAAATCTGATCCATGGGTTCAGAAGCTCAAAGAGTTGCTCAAACCTCTTGACTATATCGTTGCCAAAACGGAACAAATGCAAGGACTTTTGCTGACTATATTCGTCAAACGGAAACATTTGTATCACATACGAGAAATTGAAAGCGAATATGTACGAACGGGATTTGGTGGAATGTGGGTAAGTGCTGTTTATTTGTACTTAATGATTGATCGACTGTTTAATTAAAGATCATTCACTCATGATGTCCAACATTTAGTGAAAGTGTGTGACATTAATTTTTTTGAAACTTTGTTGATATTATTTCTTATTTCTTATTTCTTGTGGATAACATTTGTGAACAACCCCAACATATGAGTGCGTGAATAACATCCAGTAGCAAATATTTTGAATTATTTGCTTTTAAACGATGTGAACGTATATGGTCAGAAGAATTTCCTTTCGGTGTGCATTGTGGTCGTTCACAAATGACGTCCATTCTAAAATTGGACATAATTAGTGAATGAACCCTTCAGTTAATGAAAATAAAATAATTTAATGACTCAATCATAAACATACTTATCAGTTTCCACAACTCATTTTCTAGGGAAATAAAGGTGCCGTAGCGACGAGAATGAACTGTTATGGATGTTCGATATGCTTGGTCAATTCACATTTGGCCGCTCATGATGAAATGCTCGAAGAGCGAATTAACGATTACCAACGTATAAAAGAAGCCACAAAGTTTAGTGTTAAATTTTCTAAGGATATTTACGACCACGATTACGTTTTTTGGTTCGGTGATCTTAACTTCAGATTGTTCAACCACTATTCAAGTGATAATTTTACACCACAAGAAATTCGCCAAATGATCAAAGAAGAAAGACTTGCTGACTTGATAAAGAAGGATCAATTGTCACTAGCAATGTGTGAAGGACGTGCATTCTCGGAACTTGTTGAACGGTTACCACAATTTCCACCTACATTTAAGTTTGTCGTTGAATCCAATGACTATGATATGAAACGGAGACCAGCATGGTGTGATCGCATTCTGTACAAAGCAAGAAGTAAAATTATTAAAAATTGCTCTCTGCATCTCGAACAAGTGTCATACAAAAGTCATCCAAATTATGATATAAGTGATCATAAGCCTGTCTCATCGGAGTTTAGAATAAACGTGAGTATTATTCTTTTTTATGAATTAAAGTTTAATTTTTGAGGACTCTTAATTTAAAAATCATTAAGTCTCATCCAACAGTATTCATTATAATTTTGATTAAAATTTATTTTCATTGGAATTCTTCCTTTTAATTAACTTACCGCTTCATTTTCGTAGTATTAATATTATTAAGCTTAGTATGATAGAAGTTCAGAAAGGCATATTAAAAGTTGATTTAGTTGAACTAATAATCAGTTTAAAAACTAAAAGCTCTTCATAATGCCATTGAGGTTGCATTAACCAATGTTGTTATAATTAGAACAAAAATTGACACATTTAAATGGAAACATACTAATCCTCGTAGAACTAGAAAATCAATAGATATAGCGTAGAATGACTAACATGTGCAAAACCTTTAGTTATGCTTACTAAATTCTATTGTTACAAATACCATATAAATTATAGCTAATCAGCATTTCATTATATTTTACATTTGACACAACAACTTAATAATACGGAAAATTATAGCTTTGCAATGCATTTCAGTAGGTAAAAAAAATTACCTAAGTTATACGTCATTTTTGAACTTGAGCTTAATAACTGTCAAAAAGCCCCAGATCCTCTCATTCTAAATTTTTGGATGTACATATTCAGTAAATTTTCCGAAAGGAGGGGGGAGGGGTTTGACCCCCAAACACACCCCTGCAATAAAAGATATCTAAAAGCAGCTTTTGAAGCAAAAAAGAGTATTGAAACATATTTTTAACAAATTTTTACTTCTCTATAGGATTTGAACCTAATATGCTCCTTTCTTAAAGTATTCAATTAAATCTGAACTACGCCACATAAACATTTTATTTTGATTTCATTCATCGGATATTTTCCCATATCATTAAACAATGCATTTTAATTTTTATTTTAATTCATTTAATTATTTTTTTATTTTTTAGTTCTCATTAATTTTATTATTATTATTTTTGCATGAATTACCTAACATTTTTACTAATATCCATTTCACATAGGTCAAAGAGTATTATTATAATTATGAACAAATTTTAAAACCACTACGTCCTTTATTCTCTGATTCTTTATCAAATGCTATTAAAATACCAATGCTTGTGGTTGCTCCTGCTGTTGTGACACAATTTGATCAAAAATCACCGACTCCTTCAACTTCCGATGATGAATTTTTTGATGCACCTGACCACTTTTCTGATGACGAATTGGACGATGAACAGTCACCGGAGGATGATATAACTGAATTGGTGATTAAATTTAAACCACTTACTGTATGGAACAACAGTGAAGATAATGAAGTTGAATACATATTACCGCCTAATTTTGGTAAGTGGAATTTACAGTTCATGGATATTTTAGTCTGTAGAAGGAATTCAAGAGGATTTATTGATCACTTGGGACTTGATGCAGTATAATAAATGATAAATTTTAATTCATTTTCTAGTATGCGGTAGTGCGGACTGGATTGGAGTATACCCAGAAAACTTCACTGGATTTGATGAATATTATGGCTACGAGTATGCTGAAACAGCAGGAGAGAAGCCAGAACCAGTAGAGCGCACAATAAAGATTAATTTCTCGGCGTCTATTGATTTACCATTACAAGGCAACTTTGTGTTTTTGTACTTCCAATCGACCGGAATGAGAGGATATTCGAGCATGCTTGGTGTTAGCGATCCGTTTCCAGTCATTAAGAGATGCCCGTCACCACGACCAGATACAATCGATTAAACAATTCTATGAGATAGTTTTTAATATCAAAAATTTAACATTAAATTTCAAATTTGATAATAATGTGCTTTATGTAAACCATATTAGATGTATATAAATCTAGAGGGCAGTCAGAATTTTTTTGTCCATATTTTTTGTACTTCTCGTCAATTCTAGAAATACAAAAAAAATATTTTTCGAAAAAAAATTGTATCAATCGTTGTCGAGTGAGGGTCCGAACTTCATTGGATTCCACTTCCCGGATATAAATGTGAACCATATATCTCTTTGTGCGCGTGCATATATTTATATTAAAAATTTAAAGCGATAATGAATTTTTTTCTATATGTAATACTATTTGACGGTGCAATCCTTTCTCTAATTCAATTTTTCATTCCTTACAGAGGATTTTTTTTATTTTATTTATACTGTTCAGTATATACAATTGTTAATTTAAATAGATTTTTTCCACCAGTTTTTGTTAAATAATTTATAATAGATTAAATAAAGCTTATTAAAGAGTTTTGTTAAACAAAAAGAATTTTAATTTTTTGTAGAGTAACAAGCAGTGACAGCAAGAACGTACACAAAATATTTTTTTTTTTGATCTTGTACTCTTGGTTGTGTACTTGCTGTTAATAGAGCTTCAGAAAAACTTAGAAAAATATTTTAAGAGAAAAATTATTTTTCAGAACAAAGTTTTCCACGAATAAAATTTTTTTAGGGGGAGGGTGTCGGATCATATTGGACCCAATGGATACGCCCATGACTGACAGAGATGTGAGTGTTTATTATACTTTTTTTTAGCAAATGATTAAACCTTCATCTCACTACCTGTAATACATAATAACAATGCTACAGATCCCTCCCGCCCTCCTAAAAGTCACATAATATCCGAACGACTCCTTTAATATAAACCATCTTTACAGTTTCCTGAAAAATATTATTTTGCAAATATAGCTACTTACTATAATACTATTTGCTTTTTATTTAAAAACACACTTCCAGATATTTGAACATATTGTTTGGAAACACCTTTATTTTTTCTACGGTGAAAGTATTTATTGTTTTAAGAAACAAATGATGATGATAAAAATAAGATAACGTGGCTTTTATCATATACGAATTAAAAATATCTAATTGATAATATAATTGTCTTCATTCGCCTTTTTACCATTTCACTTCTGAAAGTACGCAAGCGGGATATGTAGCATATTATATGTTGTTTTGCCAAAAAGAGATCAGGATTTTTAGTCAGGATTTTTGAAGAAAAGATGCAGAATTTTTTTTTATTCTTTGAAAAAAAAAAAGAATCCTGAAATTTGTATTGAGTTTTGATCTTGAGGGGGAGGGGGAGTTGCCTCCGCCTGACTATGTCCCTAATTCTAACATTGTAAAATTGCAACCTAGTATTATAACCGACATGAAACTACAAATATCAAACCACTTTTTAACTTGCTTGATTATTTTATTTGGAACAAATTAAGATGCAAATATTGAAAATAAATTCAATATCTTTAGACATGTACATTACATTCTTTCTTGCATTTAATGACAAATAATTAATGATTACTAGTATTCTCTGATGCTATGTAAAAACAATTGAAAAGATTCATGACAATCCTTTCCAATAATTGCGCAAAAGCAGTTCCGACGTTTTGATCTATGAAGATTTAAAAATTAATAATTAATACTTAAATATTTTAGAGCTACTCACTGTCTTCCTTGAGAATTTTATCCCAATCAACAATGTCTTTAATGATAGCTTCAAAAATTTGATTACTCTGTGCGTTAAGTGCAGGTTGACTGGCAAATGATTCGTCAGCAAGATTTTTAAATTGCTGTAAAGTATGTTGGATAATTGACATGAACAGTAAATCACCCTTTTTACCACTTTGCATTATTAGAGTTTTCATAATATCTGAAAAAAAAATTCATGAATTTTTAAAAATTAACATTAAACACATCAATGTACATATTAAAGACTGCCTGTCTTGATCAGTTCTTTGTTGAAGTAGACCAATTCTCTGATGTTTTGCTTCTGGTGTTAACTGTACTTCAATTGGAATGGATGGAGGATTTACTTGAATTGATGGCTCAAATGCAGTAGCTGTTTCAACCATTTGAAAAGATTCAACGTTGGGATGGATTGCTGAAAATTCTGGTGGTGGAGGAATACCATGATATGGATCATGTTCTGGAACTGCTGAAAATTCTGGTAGTTTTGGAACAATTTGAACTGGTTGAACAAAAGAGTGATCATATTCTGGAACTGCTGAAAATTCTGGTGGTCTGGGAATGTCATGAGCTGGTGGATCCTGAGAAGTATAATGAAATATTTTTTTAAAGGAAGTGAGTCTATAAAAGGTTGTCAAAAATTCTATTTTTTGATGGACGTCATTTATGAAAGACCCCATATAATGTAGCTAAAAATCATCATATCTCTAACTTACGGCACTTGGAAGCTGCTCTGCCTGAAGCTCCAATTTGTAAAACGAACTGATTGCACTCTTATATGCGCTTCTGACAAGTTGCATGATGATTTTTGTCTCATCAATACCTTTGTATTCTTCATATATGTCCATAATAGTAATCATTTGTGTAAAAACGTCATTTATCATAGTTCTAACGTTAACTGCGATAGTTGGATCGAGAGTTTTCAAAATATTTTGGATTAAATTGTCTATTTTTTGAACGATTTCTGAGGTTGCAGTTTGTCCAATTCCGCTAATCAATTTGCTACTTTCAACATGTTCTGTGTAATATACATAAAATGTTTAAAATAACCTTTTATTGAATTTATATAAGTTACCAGCAATTTCCATTACATATTGGTGAATCTTCGTCAAAGACTTCTTAAAGTTTTCAATCGTTGCTGGATCTGGTTTAGTCGTGGGTTTAGGTGGTGCAATCTAAATTTTTATTAAATTTTCATGCTTTTTAATTTTAATTTTTATGAATATAAATGCTTACAGTATTGCCTTGAAGTTCTCGTATTGAATTAACGAACGGTTCTGCCATTGCCTTAAGGGTAGTAAGAACATCATTATATATTCCTACCAACACGTAAGCAAAAATTCCTTCATCGTTGTATCCTGGGAGAAAATTGGAATTAAAATCAATTGTGGATGACTTTTTATGTTTTAAATTTCCTACCTTCTTTATTTAAAAACTCCTGCAACGTGTCAAGCTCTTGAATAGCATTCACTACTGCATTTACGAATGGTGCACTGTTTGGTAAAGTTGTGGCGATAGAAGTAATATAATCAGAAACTTCTTTAACGACAGCGTTTGCAATATTATTAATGGCTTGATCATCTAAACCATTTCTTAGCTGAAGTTTCATTGCAAAGTCTAAATAATTAAAATTGTAAGATTCGCTGAGTTTAATTTCAATCTAGCCTAAGTCAAACTTACCATTTATAACAGATCCATCACTAAACAATTTAGCAAATGCATTATACAATGCAGTAGCATCTTCTGGAGAAATTCCAGGAATGACTGGACTTTGAGCGAAAGTAACCTGCAAATAAGCATGCTTTAATTTTTATTACGTTCTAGACAGTTTTGATGTCGAAAGTCTAAATTTTAAAATATCTAAGTTATTTGCTCAATCTCAGCAAACAGAACAATACAATTTTCGACTAGACAAGGGACACGACAGAATTATAGACTTACCTGAATAATAGTCAGAATGACAAAAATTAACTTCATTTTAAGTTCCGATCACAACCTTTTTACCATTGAATAGGTTCACAAATTTTAAACTGATACGTGGAGGAAAGTTTCTCGACTTTTATACAAAAATTTTCTGCACCTATACTTAGAGAGAGTTTTATTGGTATCATTCATATCCTCCACCATCTAAGATGGTAAACAGATCTGGTTTGATAATGTAAATAAATAAATTTCTGGTGACGAATTTTGTCTAAATACATATTTTATAGTGTTTGTATAATTTTTTTATTAAAAGGTTGAGAATAGTTTATTTAGCAATTGTAATACAATATTTTTAAATTCTATTCTAATCGAATTTAAGTTTTTTAACACAACAAAACCTAATTTGTTCTTCCTTAAAAATTTGTTTAAATATTTTTTTCTCGTGCAAAACAAGTGTTTTAGAATTAAACGAATAAAATTCTCCCTAAAACAATTCTACAAATAACAAACACAATTTGTTTTAATTTTAAAATTTAACATCAAGAAACTTAATTTTCGCGTATTATTAGGGAGGATAGGTCTGACAATTTTAATAATAGAAAATCTGTTAAAATGAGGCAGGGGCAAATATATTTACAGATAATTCAGAACTTAATTTGTTTTAAGTATATATAGTTCAAAAACATGGGTATATTTATGAGGGGTCCCATGAGGTCCGAAAATTTACATGAATATTTTTTCTGAATATTAATTTTTTTCTTAAATTTTTTTTTCGAAGCTTTTCCGATACTACTTTTTTCACAATCCCCACTCTAAAGTTTTGGCTTGGTACACCCCTGCTCAAAAATAATTTAGGGGTAACAATGAAAATTCAGTTAAAAATCACATGTGTAGTAAAAAAATGATTTTCAAATTCTTATTCTGTGTCATTGAATCACAATACTGGATTTAACATTTATGGTACTAGATTTTCGTATTTTACACGTACTCAGTCATCTTGTTACATTATTTAGAAATGCGAGGGATTGAAATGATTGCAATTTTTAAAAGATTTATTCTATTTATACTAAGAATAATACGGCGTGCACTATGTTGTTTTAGTAGGAAACGTGTAGAGTCTGAATCGCATCATGATGATCGATTAGAAGTTGTAAATGTGATAAGCGATAGTCCAAGTTATAATAAAAAGACAAATGTGGTAAGTTAAAAAATATTAAAAAACAAAAACAAAGTTGAAAAAACTATTTTATTTCAAGATCGAACGTGATTGGAACTCATGGGATGACCAGCCGAGAACTGTGGAAGAGCATATTGAACAGTATAGGGAAAATCTTGTAAAAACGAAAGAACCAGAGCCTGTTGATGAAGTTGAAAACATTGATCTCTTTGCGGTAGGGATGACCTCAATTTTTGTAATACTTTTTAAATATTTTATAATTTTTCATTTCCAGGATATGGCACCGAAAAGTTTCAAACAGAAAAAAGTCTACCTCAATCAGGGAAATACACAAACAATTGATTTCTCACGACTTGAAGCAGCTGCCACTGCCGAAATTCCGACAACTGTAAGTTTTCATTGAGAATAAGTTTTCAGATAAGAGATAGTTTATGTATACGTATTGACTGATTACTGATCTGTACAGTTCACTGAAGATAGGAACAAATTATCAGCTTGTAGTAATATAAAACGGGTAGTCCGTATTACCTTATCTATCTTTTACATGCTATTTGAGATATTAATAATCAAGATATGATTACGTATCACGTGAATTTTAAAGCAATATTTCAACTAAGTGCTGAGCAATAATGAGATTATAGATATACTAGTCAGGGTTAGTTAGTTTATTACTTTATCCTTAGTGTCAACATAACTCGTTTTCTTGAACTGTGCCTTAGCATATCTACGATTTTAAAGACTAATTTAATTAGCATGTAACGTCCACTCTAGTATGTAATTTTTTCCTTAACCAAATGTTTTCTTTACAGAATGAACTTGAAGACTGGAACGAAGAAAGCAATCAGGCCGGATGGGATGAGATTGACGATCAAAATACCAAAAAGCTCATCAGAGATACTAAAAAAGAATTGAGAGCGGCAAAACACAAACAAAACGTCAGATAGGACAAGCTTTTTAAGCATGACTAAAACTCATGCCATTCTGATGCGACTGGATTCACCGTTTAGTATACATTTTTTTTATTTGATTTTTTTTGTTGTTTTATTTATGTCAAATTTGATTATGAAATACGAAGAAAATTTCCATAGGTAATTTTATAATCATCAATAAAGCTGCTCATTCTTAGTATATTATTTAGGTTCTGAATTATTTTATAAAAAATTGTTTATTCGTATGTGAAATTTTAAGAAAAACCAATTCAATTGAATAATAGAATTTACTATTTAAGCAGCAAATCGCTTCTAGAAGCTTAAGTATGAATCATAGATAATCGCTTCTAGAGTTTTTTTTCCTCAAATTCTTGAATATCCAAAACAGTCCTTCCAACTGGATATTTCAGATAGATTTAAATTATTGTTGTATATATATGCAAAATAACCATAAAATAAATTTCATGAACAAATGTGCAGCCTGAGCAAAAGTTCTTTTATAGTTCCGAAAATCGCGATAAGACCAAGATTTTCCAAAAAAAGGTAGATTTTGAAAAAAAATATTTGAAATGATATGCAGGAGAACTTCTTCCACGAAAATATGTTTATCTACTCATCCTTTTGTTCATGTCATAATTTGAGCTTACATCTATCAAAGTATGACCTCATTAATTAAGATATGATAAGAATTTTTAAAAATATTTTGTAATATCCCGGTAACAAGCTAACAATTAATAGTGGAACTATAAAAATACATAAAATTTTTAATATATTGGTTGATTTAATCATCTGCCATGACTGGCAAATCAAGTAGGCAATTATGAAGCTTTACTAGTAAACTCAGCAAGAAATTTAAATTTTATTGGCTTATTTAGGAATATCTTGCCGAATGAGTGAAAGTTGTCATTTATTGGACTGTTGATGTTATTACACTCATTGAAAGGGTTTGGTTTCTGAATTGAGAATCGAAATCATGTCCTCGAGAAAGATAAATTTATAAAAATTTGGTCTGCTACTGAGGAATTTGGCAACAGAAACCTATTGAATTTGCATGAATATTGCTCTTAACCACAGAATGTATTTTTAATGCACCATTCGGTCAAAAAGTCAAATTCTTGAAAAAACATGAAAATCTAAATTTTTGAAAATTGTCAAACACCTGCAAGGAACAAGACATGACTAAATAAAATAATATTTATCATGATTTTAAAATTGATTGTAAGCACTGTAAAAATAAGAATAAAAAGAAATAAAACTAAATTTTTTATGTTTTCAATGATAATTTTTATTGTATTTTTCATCTCTCAAATTTCACATCCAGTGTTTCCTCTTTAGGTTATATCTAATAGTTAATTTTTCATTGCTAAATATTTTTTTTTGTTTATGGCATAATTTTGATAAAAATAAAATTATAGAAAAAGTTATCAACCTGCAAATGTATACATGCACAAGTCAATAGTTGTGAGCATTTTATGTAAATAGGAAGAAATAGCAAGGAAATAAGGATTTTCAAATTTTCATTAAATTTAATAACTTTTTACTGTTAAAAACTTTGCATCTGCATTATCATTGACTAAAATTTCACTAAATTGTGTATAATTGTGAAAAAAGTTGATTAAAAAACTTGCATATTATTAAATATGAAATTCAATGAGCTTATTATTTCCACTTTATTTGCGCGATTGTAAAAAGAAAAGTGAGTTTATTTTCCCTTTCAGAATTGGAAGTTTATTTTGCAAGTCTCTGTATTTTGGTGACATGTCACTTGCCTACAAAATCAAACTTCCAGCTCCAAACTTTTGTGACTTTTTATGCTAATCTTGTTTTATGCGTTTATCTCATTATAGAAAATTCGTTATTATCAATTAACAATAGAACAACATTTTATTATTTATTTTTTATATAAATTTTCTTATCATCATTTTCCTTATGAATTATCATTAATCGTGCTCAATTTTCATTTATCAATAGAAAAATTATTGGAATTTTCATTCGCATTTGAGATACTTCTGTGTGGCTTTTATATGAAAGATCTCTTCGTGCGATTCAATTTCTTTTTTTTTAATTTTAATTGCTACTTAAAGATTTACGTTTAAAAAGTTTGCATGAAGTTGGCATGATTTAGTGCCGATATTGAATGTTAATTTAATGCTAACTTCACGCAAGCATGATTTTGTGACATAAGGGATGAAGAATTGAAGGATTCTTTAGGTATCTTATCAACTTTTTTTGAGTAGTTTTAGTTTTTGAAAAAAATAGAATAGAGAAAGATTTTTTTATGAGAATTAGAACTTTGATTAAGAGGAACTGAATAAATCCAATTCTGATTTATTCTGGTATCATTGACTATGAATCAAAAATTTAGGCGAAGAGTTCGACACTGAATTTTTTTTGGAAGAATTTAATTTTTTTATTTTGTAAAATTATATGGAATTATTTTAGGCTTTATCTACTAACCGTTGTCATTCCTCCCACACATCCCTCCAACCAGGATGAAGGGGAGGGGGTGCCCAATTTTGAAAAAAGTTACTGTAATATAACCTTTGTATAATTTTTTTTTTACTTTTCATATTCACACCAATTTTAATTGTGTGTGAATATATTTAGATATTAAGATTGATTTTGCAAGTAACCTACAACATTTTACTGTAAAAAATTAATATTTCTATTAAAAGTTTGTATTGAATTTTGGTCTCGAGGGTGGGTGCCTGGGCACCACCCTCTGGCTACGCCCCTAACTCCAAAAATCTTCAATTCCTTACATCACAAATAACATTTTTTCCACACATTTAATCATTCATTCTTCCAGTAAATAATTAATATATTTTTTTTCTCTTGTAGATACACAGACAGATAATAATTGTCATAGACAGACTTTTAACTAGATAGAGAGTTCAACTACATATTTCATCAATTTTTTGTTACGATTAAATTCAGTTATTCTTTTTCACCTAATAAATTTTCACTAACAAAAAGAAAAATCATCATAAAAAGTATTTTTGTAAAAAAATTTGGCAGGAAATATAGAAGTTGAGTAAATAAGATGAAATTGTCTTTTTTTGAGCCGATGCTAAATTTGTCTAAACACTTTTTTTTTGTTAAATGATCTTGTGTCGCATTTTTTTGAGCACAAAATTGGAAGATCGCATGATTTGAGGATTTCAATTAAAAATTAAAATTTTTATCATGATTCATATTTTTTCTACTATTACTGTCCATTGTGTGATTAAATTTTAAAATTGAGCTGCAAAAGTTGTTGTTTTTTTGTGTGTATATTAATATGAAAAAATTGTTTTTGAGAAGCCACGTGAAGAAGTTTCGCTCCTCACTTTTCCATAAAAAATGTGTATGTGTGTCTGTCATCATTTCATGTGAAAACAATCACCATCGTATTCTTGATTTACCATGTAAATTTTTCGTTAACTGCTGCGCGAGTGAATTTTTATTCTTAAAAATTTTTATATTTAATATTATTAATTATTAGTGTTATTATTACTTTCCTTTGAATTGTTATGTGCTTATTTGCCACGATAAATTTCAATAATTCTGTCTTGATCAACATATTCGAATATGTGTGGAGCATCCATTAAAATTCCGATAGTACCGGCAGTTGTAACAATAAAGAAAATGTAAAGCTGTAAACGATCAATTACCATTGCTACATATTTCCAATCCTCGCGTGTCTAAAATGAGTGAAATATGAATCTTATTAGAATTATGGAACTGAAATATCCAATAAGACAAGGGCATATCTATTTAAGGTGCCCAACCCACAGTAATTTTCAATATTAATATTTTCTCACCTGAATATACAAATCCTCATTTCGCAAATGCTCAGCAATAAATTCAACAGCTTCCGTAGCCTTTGTTGCTTCAGGCGATAACAAGATTGAATCTGAACTTTCACTTTCCCGTCGACAATGTTCACCGCCTAAATCACCACCACCACTATTAATTTTACGATTCATTTTGCAATTAGGATGATGTAAATCAGACAATTCCATCACTTCCATCTTTGATTTATTTTGACCTATTGAGCTAATGTGTTTTGGCATTTCGGTCGGTGAGCCATATGATGGATGCGATGGATGAGGAGGAACGCTAAGTCCAGGACCACCGGGCATTTCCATCATCCATCTCAATCGAGTCTTTCGTGGACGCTTCATGAGCAACATTGCAGGCAAGTAATGTAAGAAGACTGTTCGAATCCATTGAGGCATACGATGTGTTCGCGGTCCTCGGAAATTCCAATTGATAATGATAACAGTAACAAGAATGGAAACAGTATTCATGATGAATGTAAACAGTAAATATTTGGCAATCAGTGGAAGTACGAGCGATGTTGGTGGCAGAATTTTTGACACAAGCAACAAGAAGACGACAAGTGAGAGCAAAATACTAATGCCAAGTGTCACTTTCTCTCCAGCCTCAGCAGGTAGGTAGAAGACGAGAACGCAAAGGAATGAAATGAGAACGGTCGGAAGGATCAAGTTGACAGTGTAGAAAAGAGTCTTTCTTCGTATAATAATATAAAATGTGATGTCTGTTTCTGTCGGTTGTCCATTCGTTCCTTCATAGACATTCAAATATGCTGGCACTTCAATTATATCCCATGTTCCTGATTTCCAATAATCTGATAAATCTACAAAGTTTTTATTGTTGTATAAAGCTAGTGACACTTGATCACCATTAAATGTCCAACTGCCAAACTTCATGATGCATGTCTGCTGATCAAATGGGAAGTATGTGACATCAATTGTACATGAGCTCTGGTAAATAGCAGGTGGAACCCAAAGGACCTAAAATTGTATGATTGACGTTGATTTAAATTAAAGTTTGGTAATGGATATAGAATTTAAATGTTTACCTCTCCATTAGGATAGATTAACACGTTAGACTTGTAACGGACTTCGTAGTTACCATCAGCATTGTTGAACAATACGATATCAGGCTGAAATGCAGGATGTAATGAAATTTGTGAATTTACTGTTATTTTCTTAGATTAACAAAGGACAGCAGACATAAATTAGTCATAAAAGGCAGAAATATATGTGATTGTCATGACTGTTGATGACACATGCAGATTATAAGCATCATAATAAATTCAATCTAATTCTAATAAGTTGTATCTCACCTTCCAAACTTTATCAGGTGGCAATCTCAAGACTCCAATACCACCGTAATCAGCTTCATCCCACTGTAATTGATAATCACTCCAAACTAATCGCAACCATACATTGGACTTCATAATTTGATTCTTTTCGTTCTAGAAAAAGAAATTTTACAATGAACCAAAATTATTTGCGGAAAATTCATAAAATTTATGAATTGAAACCAAAATTAAATAAATGAAAGATAATAATTTGAATAGAATGCACAAAAATGGGGCTTTGTTATTGAAAAATTTCACCCCTTCATAAATGGAGCAATCAACATGAAAATATTCTAAATTTCGTTTAGCATTTGATATTTTTGAAGCAGAAAATGGTCGATATGAAAATTTTCAATTCCATTGTCATTGTGAATGTGTTCATATTCTATTCAGATAATTGCACTGAGCTAAAAAATAATAAGAATAATAATTAGAAATTTTTTTACTTACGACATTAATGAGTTGAACGAAAGCCAATCCAAATCGTACATCTACTTTTTGGGTCATATTCTGAACAGGTCGAATGAGTTTGTTGTAACCCCTAAAGAGATCTCTTACTAAACGCTCCTCATCCTCACTTCCGATGACTGAAAATGGGGGAAAGAGATATGAAATTCAGAAAGGAAATTCATTTATTGATATGAGACGCAAATTCGTCCTTACCGTGATGAAAATTGAATGTTGTGAACACACATAGTGTCACAAATATCATAAATGAGTTCATTTTTATGATACGAAAAATTCTATTTCCTCTTAAATACACTAAACAAATCGATTATACATTTCACATTTAAATTGGTGTGGCAAATGTTCCTTGATATTCGGAAATTGAATTGTGAAGAGTTTTTTTTCTTTTTTGAGGGGAAACGCCTTCCTTAGAAAAATTCACATAAATTTTTTTAATGTTTTGCTTATGAAAATTTTCTAATGTCTATTTCCTTTAGGTCTACCACACTAAGTTCCTTTATTGTACACAATTTATAGTAAATTCTTCGAATCAGTTCTTAAAAAACAAAGAATAATAAAAAATGAGCAAAATTTTTCTCCATCTATTATAAAATCGCACACAGAAGTAAATCACAACTGAGAAAACTTTCTACTCAACTCAGCGAATGCTTTTTTCATTTAATTCGCACTATGTGGATTTGTTGGAAGTGAAATTTTTTCTTTATCGATTTTTTATGGAAGTTTTTCATCTGTTTATTAAAATTTTTGACTTTCCATGGAGAGAATTGAGGATCTTCCTTCTTCTCACATCACATTTTCTTTTTTGGCACATTGTGAGATGAGAAAAAAGATATTTGCGCATGAACTCTCAGAATTTTTTGCTCTCATCGCATCCTTAGTGATGCCGCGTGGTTATACGATACGATGAAATTTCTGTTCCTTTCTCTCAATTTCAATATTGATGTTCTTATTTACTGTTTCATGAAGAGTATATTGTGATGGAATTTTATTGCCATTTACTTGAGATGAGGAATGGAAAATTTATTTTTGATGAGAAAATTTCAACGCTTTTTATATTTTGCTTATTGAATAGAAATTATGACTGCTAATGATTGCATAAGGTGATAAAGCGTTTATGATAATTTCATTAATACAATTAAAGGCAGTTGAGACATTAGGCTGCTTTCACGAGAACGTTGTATCACGTTTTAATTGATGTATAATTATTTATTACTGACAAGTTATAATTTTGCTAGAAAAATTAAAAGAATTTTTTTTGGAGGTCGTCGTTTACAAATGAAAGAGAATTTTATGATCATTTGTTACACAACTTTCTTAATGACTTAAGAACCAGACTCTCGTTTAACCAGACAGACGAGATCCAGCTTGATCGAGTCGACACCACATCGTTAATGTCTTATCATTAATGTTCACATAGATCTGAAACCTTTTTTCTAAATGTTGGACGTTATAAATGACCTATCGAAGGATATATTCAAGAGTCATAGACATACCTAGAGGGGGGAGGGGGTCCAGATTTTGAAACTCAGTATAAATTCCTTCAAATCGATTACACTTAATTAACGATGAATCAAACAAAACTTTGAAAAAAGTTGTATAATCTTCTTCATGTCTAGAGTATACGCAAGAATTACCCATGGTCCTCTGAGATCGATACCCAGTAATAACGCCGACACGGAATAACTTCACAACATCAAACCGGAATATTGTCGAAAATTTTTTTTCTCAGGGCGGTAATAACTTCACCTATAAAATGTAGGTGAAGTTATTCCGGCTCCACGACGGAATAATTTCACCTATACAATATAAGTGAAGTTATTACCGCTCCATACAGGAATAACTTCACCTACATTATATAGGTGAAGTTATTCCGTCGTGGCGACGGAATAATATCGAAAATATTTGTTCTTCGACATTATTCCGTCACGGTGTTGGAATAACTTCACTTCTAAATTTCTAAATACTAATTAATATAGATATATATACTAATATTATATTTTACTTAACGCATGTTTTATTAATTTTTTCACACTTGGTCTTTTTTTTAAATAATTTTTTGGACCTTTACTACATTACTTTCCAAATGTAACTTCATGCTATGATTGTCAATTTTCTTGCCATTATCGTATTTGATTTAAAACCGACTAGGTTAACATCAATGTTTAAATTCTTTTGTTCCGCCATGATTCTCATATTGTTAATAAAGGATTATTATTATTATTATTAATTTTTTCAAATATAGTCAGTGAATAATTAACTTTTTGAAATTAGTAATAACAGGTAATCACAAAAGTTTGATTTTTTAAATCCTTTTAAAAAGTTCAAATTAACTGCAAGGCAACGAAATTCTACTTGAAATTCTAATTTTGCTAGTTACCTGCTACCTGACTGCAAATGAGCTGCCAGATAACTGCAAATTAACTGGCTATTTCTCAGCAACAAAGCAACCAATTTTAATGAAATCTTCACCTAAATGCTTATTTTAAAGCCTACTTTTATGAACATACTCAAAACAGGGCTTATTCATTAGTTTTGTCACAAATTTGAAATCTTATACTTTTTCTATGCTTTTAATGTATGAATTCTTTTCTTTGAAAAAAAATTTGTGACAAAACTAATGAATAAGCCCTGTTTTGATTATGTTCATAAAAGTAGGCTTTGAAATAAGAATTTTGGTGAAGATTTCATATAAAATGGTTGCTTAGATGCTGAGAAATTTGCATTTTAATTTTGAAAATTTCTGATCTTTCTTCGTTCATAACTAGTGAACAGCACTTCCAAAAATTCTGTATTAAGGCATAGATTGTTAGGTTTTTAAAGTACTTTTAAATAGTAATAGAACTACTGAAAACAAATAAGCCTAGCTCGAGAAATCCATCAGAAACTAAATTTGTACTTTTTGGTCAATATTGGAATCAAAATATTGGCAGTTCCGCAAACTTTCAAAAATTTTTTATGGCATGTTCTTATAGTACTAACTGAGACCTTTAAAAGGACATATAATACCTAAACATTCCATGTGAAACTAACGAGAAATCAACAAATATATGTGCAAAATGCAAATGCGCAAAAAGCATTCACAATCACTCATATATATATATATATATATATGTGATGTACTGAGAAAACTAATACCAACTTTTTATAATTTGAATTGTTTCGTTAATTTTGTGTGTAAAAAAGATCTAAGACCGAAAATTGGAAAATAAAACTATAATTAAATAGCTTAACTAAAATATTTTGACTAATTCGAGACATTACAATATATATCATTATATCATTTAATAAAAGAAAAAACATTTGTTGCTCATAATCTTTGTTATAGAATCAGAGATCGAAACAACAAGAAAGCCTGTTAAATAAATTCTTTCTCCCACTTTTTTTGTTAGCCGTAAATAAACTTTCTAAATTAACTAGTATTTAGAAGTGAAGTTATTCCTGCACCGTGACGGAATAATGTCGAAGAACAAATATTTTCGATATTATTCCGTCGCCGCGACGGAATAACTTCACCTATATAATGTAGGTGAAGTTATTCCTGTATGGAGCGGTAATAACTTCACTTATATTGTATAGGTGAAATTATTCCGTCGTGGAGCCGGAATAACTTCACCTACATTTTATAGGTGAAGTTATTACCGCCCTGAGCAAAAAAAATTTTCGACAATATTCCGTTCCTGCGGATTTCTCAATAGGTGAAGTTATTCCGTGTCGGCGTTATTCCTGGGTACCCTGAGATCCAATAATTTTTTACAACCATCAAGCATAGTGTAAATTACCATCAAATGCCATCCGAAAACAAAATTCTAGTAATACCGTTACTCAATACAGGTATACAATTCAAATGAAAATAAAATTTTCTCCGTCGCAAAATTCCATTCACAAAATTTTCGAAGAAAAAATTTTTCATTACGCTTCAATTAATGGAATCCTTGAGATAATGACAAAGCATCTATTTTTAAATTGAGAAAAGAATTGTAATTACATCAAATTCTTAAACGTGTTCCTGCTTGATTACTTTACATTTACCTATAAATTTAAATTAGACGAATGTTTGAACAATATGATGGATCACTGACAGCAAATTTTTGCTGAATTAATATTTCATTCTTGCTTTTCCGTCATTTAGACTTATTTTGTTTGACTTATAATGGTGATAATGATTATGGTGGTGCTTTGCTGCTTTTGTTGGAGATGAAAAAGTTAGAACTTCAGTTTCATATTCACACCAATTTTAATTGTGTGTGAATATATTGTTTTTGGTATTTCAGTGAAACTACTTTTTTGGACTTGCTGCTTCAGGCTTACGGAATCAACCCATAGTGTTCAGTATAGAAAGTCTGTGCCTAAAATTACCAATTTAATAGTGAAAACCGCATCTCGATTGGTGCTTCCAGTGCCGATAAATCGCAAAAAAACACTTTCTGTCCTTTAGCAAGTTAGTTAGTTAGTTAATCGGTGCGATAACTCGATTCAAACTCAATATTAAAACTTCTGGTTTTTTGCATCTGATAGATATCGGGTATGGCAAGAACTGTATTGTTTTTGGAGTCATGAGATGCATCCAGTAAGGCACACGGAACGAAAAGGTGCGATTTTTGGTCAAATTATAGCCGATTATTGCAAAACACATTTTATTTTTTTCATAGAAAAGGAATATTTTGACCAAATGAGCTGAAATTTGGTATGTAGGTTCCTTAGCTGTGCCTGTATATGGAAAAGACGCCATTTTGGATTTCGAGGGGCTAGAAGCTACGCCAAATTGATTTTTGCTTTAACTTTGACCAAATGAGCTGAAATTTGGTATGTAGGTTCCTTAGCTGTGCCTGTATATGGAACCGATGTCATTTTGGATTTCGAGGGGCTAGAAGCTACGCCAAATTGATTTTTGCTTTAACTTTGACCAAATAAGTTGAAATTTGGTATGTAGGTTCCTTAGCTGTACCTAAATATGGAACTGACACCATTTTGGATTTCGAGGGGCCAGAAGCTACGTCAAACTTATTTTTGCTTTAACTTTGACCAAATGAGCTGAAATTTGGTATGTAGGTTCCTTTGTTGTGTCTGAATATGGAATCGACGCCATTTTGGATTTCGCGGTGCTAGAAGCTACGCCAAATTGATTTTTGCTTTAACTGTGACCAAATGAGCTGAAATTTGGTATGTAGGTTCCTTTGTTGTGTCTGAATATGGAACCGACGCAATTTTGGATTTCGAGGGGCCAGAAGCTACGCCAAAGTGATTTTTGCTTTAACTGTGTCCAAATGAGCTGAAATTTGGTATGTAGGTTCCTTTGTTGTGTCTAAATATGGAACCGACGCCATTTTGGATTTCGAGGGGCCAGAAGCTACGTCAAACTTATTTTTGCTTTAACTTTGACCAAATGAGCTGAAATTTGGTATGTAGGTTCCTTTGTTGTGTCTAAATATGGAACCGACGCCATTTTGGATTTCGAGGGGCTAGAAGCTACGCCAAATTGATTTTTGCTTTAACTTTGACCAAATAAGTTGAAATTTGGTATGTAGGCTCCTTAGCTGTGCCTGAATATGGAACTGACGCCATTTTGGATTTCGAGGGGCGTCAAACTCATTTTTTCTCTATTTTTGATATTTTTGACTAAATAAGCTGAAGCAATACGATTTTTCGTAAATCCTGTTAGTAACATAATACTATGCTGTGAATGAAAAATTTGAAACGGTGTGAATATACCCATGAAGCGTGATCGCTTCATTACTAGTTTTGAGTTAATATCGATTTTGAACAAGGCAGATAGTCAAGGAATGGAGTGATTGAGTGAAAAATTGAGCTAAAATATCAGAAAATTTTGTTTTTACAACTTTTAGCATCAGGTTCTTGGTCATAGAAAAATCTGGAAAATAAGAAATTTTAAAGCGGTAATTCAGACAAAAATTAAGTATGGATTAATTGGGAATGTTTAAAATTTAAGGAAGACTCCATATTAATAAGATTCCTGAAAGTAAAAAGAATGAATTCTTCAATAGAAAATTAAGGCAAGTAAAACACATTTTAAGTTATTTTTTCTCGAAATTTTTCATTTTGAACATGAAAAAGTACAAATATTTTTCATCATTTTTTTCTTCATTTTTTTGCAATACATAATGATTTTCTTCCTTGTTGCATTATTTTCATCATTACTTATAAGATTTCTTCTTCTTTCTTTCATTTAATATTATTCATATTTACTTATATATGTTGTTACTGCTGTTGTTATTTCATCATATGGATTTTTTTCAGTGTTTTTTTTTCTTTATGAATTTTTTTATTTCAATTTAGAAAAATGTAGATGAAAATAATTTCATGAATGGAAAAGAATCTCCAAAAATTCTATAGATTTTAATTTCCAATTCATAAAATTATAACATCGACATTAATGGTAATTTAATTTTTTCGACCGTATGAAATGTTTTCGCTTTCTTATTTCTCTCTTTTTTTAATCAAAAATCTATTGAAAGATTTTTTTTGGTGAAAAACTTGAGTATGGAATGATGGCAAGCTGTCAATTTTCATTAAGAAAGTAGAATTTGATTTACTTTTTGTTTAATAATTAGAGTCGTTGTGGAAATCTACTTATAATATCGATAAAGGTCTAACAGTTAAGTAAACAGATAAAAGTTCTTTGTCTTCTCAATTTTTAGTTGGCTGTTGGTGGTTGTTGTTGAGTTTTCGAAGGTATTTTGTGAGTGCAAATCATGCAATTGATTATTTTTGAATTTTATATTCAATTCTAGGATCTGTGTAGGTTCTGCCTATCCACATTCCATTGTTCTAATCAATAACAGGTTTTTGTAAGTACAGCCTCAAAATTTCAATCAAAAACTCAACAAAACAAAGCAACAGCATCAAAAGTCGCATTTTTCATGAAATCTAAACAGCAATTTTGCTGAAAATTGTGACTTTCTTGAAATTTGTTATCTAGATGCCAGAATCTTCATGATTCAGGTATTTACACATACCTTATCTAAAAATATTCCAACACCTTGTATTTATCTATGAGATGATTATAATGGCAAATAATGACATACACATAATCTTCTCATTGTATCATCTATTCTCATCTGACAGAGAAATTGTTAAAAATTAAAGAGGACATTTAATAAATCGAAAAATGACACAATTATAATTTATTATGGCGTTAAAGAAGTAAAATTAAATGAATTAATTCATCATCTATATATGAATAAAAATTCTAGTTAATTGTGTTAATATTTTTTTACTCTTCATTTATATCAAATACATCAAATACTGAATAATTAATAATTTATTTCACTTTTTCTTTATTTAAAAATGCTTCTTTTTTGCTTTCGGAAATTCATTTAAAATTTATTTTTCATTTTTTTAATTATCTCTTTTCATCTAAACAAATCTATTGGAGAAAAAAGCTTCATTTTCATATTTAAATTTAAAAAGATTTTTTTTGCATCTTACATATTTTTTTCCCTCATATATCGAATTAAAAAGCAATATGAACTCGAACAAACACTGAGAAGTTTTTTTTTCATTTAATATTATAATAAACAAATGCGATTAATTATAGTTTCAATTTCATGAAAAGTTTTTTTGTTTTCATCTTCATTAATTTAAATTTCAATGATATGATAATGAGACATTATTATGATGATGAATCAATATATTTCTATTCTAAAATACTGAACATGTTTGTCTACTGAACGATGATGAAAATTGATTGATTTTCTTCTCTTCTCGTTTAATATTTTTCTTTTTTTTTGTCACCGTACGTATGTGAAATAAGGAATTATTGAAATGAAAATGACAGTGATGTATATCTGTACGAGATGAGGACTTAACTAGATACCTCCTGGCTAACATAAAAACGTCATTTCCTTCTCTTTATAAAAATTTCTTTTGATATTACAATGAGAATATATTTTTTTTTACGTTTCGTTAATTAAAGACATTGACCATTCAAAAATATTATTTTCTTCTTCGCTTTTTAAATCTTTGAAGATAGCAATAGAGTTATGTCTGTATGAAATGTAATTTAATTTAATGTAAATGATGTTGGCTGATGGAATTTAGTATGTTGTATAGAAAAGGGAAGAAAAATTTTATGATCTGACGTGAAACAACTTCTCATCAACTCATAGAATGTTTATAGGACATAATGAAGACCTCTCAAGAGATGAATTATTCTCCATAGATGAATGATTGGTGATAAAAATGAGGACCTTCTCTGAAGATAAATAAACAGTAAAAAAGTGCTTTGTTGTGCCTTCTTTCTGACAATAAATTACACTGCTGTTAGATTCTTTGCGAAAGAGGGGACGGCGATGATAAATTGTGAAAGTTTTGAAGTGAAAAAGGATATTTTTTGGTAAGATTTTTCTTTGGTGTAATTTAATATTTTTTGGTGGGATCTTAAAGCCTGCAAAGCTTACTGTTTAATTTTTGGAAGGAGATTTTATGAGGAAACTTCTCAAATTTATCACCAATAAAGCAATTAAGATGCGAAACATCAAAAATTTCATTTTTAAGAATTTTATACTGGGTGGATTTTTACTAGTTCTGATTTTCTACTAGCTATAGACTTACCCGGGACAGAAATTTAACAAATGATAGTAAATTTTGACACATTATTAATATTTCTGTATCTTGATTTCAAATGGAAGTTAAGTTTACTGAAAATTCTTTGTAGGGTAAAATTTAAGCAATTCTAGAATAACTACAATGAGTTTGAGTAATTCAAGAGAAGTTGGAACTATAGCAAACCTTTAGTTTTACTTTATAAACTGAACTTTAGTTCAATTGATTCGAAAAGTTGTTCTGTAGAGTTTCGAACCCGAAAATCACTGAATCGCTCCAATTTTCAAATTACGAAGCACATTGCCACTGAATAATTGAGAAATTTTGATTGACAATTTTCATGTAGTATCGAAATATTCACGAAAAGTTTGCCAATTCCATCGAAAGATCTTTGTTTGATGAGTTTCATCAATTCTCTTATCTCAAGAAACTTTAGATGAACCAAATCCCTACATATAAATTTTTACAGCATCACATTTTCATCTCACCCTCGAAAAAAATCTAATAAATTTAATGAAAAATTCATCAATCTCTCGAAAGTCTGCAAAACGCATCTGTAAATGTCTAATTTATTAAAATATATCATTCTTCAATCAATTCAATTTATTCGTCTCACCTTGTTCTTATTTTGGTTGTTCATAAACACTGAATTTATTTGAATAATTTAATTTAATATAATATAAAGATTATTAAATTCATTTCTATATGCTTTTCTGTATATTTCATTTCACTTTTTTTTAAACTTAAGAGAAAAACAATATAAAAATTTAAAAATTGATAAATGGAAAAAATTAAAAGCAGTGTTGAAGTACGAAAAAATACAGGGCATTCACAATCAGATTCTTTTTTTTTTGTTTTATTATCTTGTGTATTTTACATGAGTAAGTAAAGTGAGTGGGAAATAAAATAGAAAAGTTCTTATCTGTAAAGATTGTTACAAGTGGGAGGGAACAATAGAGAAACTAAATTACCCCCATTCATGCATGGTTGAGACATAATTTCCTTTTATCATAAAATATCTTACATTAAAAGCTGATTTACTTAATTTTTTTTTCACTATCTGCACCATCAAGTTTATTTTCTATATTTTTTTTATTTCATCTTCATCTTCTTTTTCTCTTATAAAAAAGATTTTTAAATAATTTTTTTTATTTTTCATTTTGCATTGTATTTTTTAATTTAGTATTTTTACTTTGTCAATTTTATTATTGCTTATAGGATTTTACATGCTCTATCGATACGCTGCGTTTTAAAGTCCAAGGACTTTATCTTGTGAAGTAAAAATTCATTGGTTTAAATTTTCCGTAGGCATTTTTCATTTAGATTAATGTCATTTTCAAGCCGTAATGATGTGATGAGTACGTGACTGAAATTTATCAGCATACACGTAGGTGTAAGAAAAATGTTCTGTTAGATGAAACCTAATTATCACATAGAAAACTCTTCAAGATTGTTTAATTTAGTTCTTATTTTAACAGAATTATGGTTTGTGATGAGATATTTTGTCATCAGAATTTTAGTAGATTGCTATTGTATCCTGATGCTGCTAATTTTTCTTGATTAACTCAAGAACTTGCCATTTTCATGATTAATGGGTTGTCATCATGCTTAAGACGCAAACTGCGCATGTTATGCTTCGATTTCTGCTCAGGTTCCTTACCCATTCAGCTATTTGGTTTTTGTCATATAGTTGCTATATAACAGCATAAAGGTGAGTTAAATCACGCTTAAAACTTATGCTTCATCTCCTAACAGACAAAAATCATGCTCTATGATACCGCAATGTTCTCAGTGATCACATTATGGTACCATACATAATGCTATTTTTCTTTTAGAGATCTTTTCTATAACAGAAACCAATTAGATGAATTTTCACTCCACAAGATTCTCTAATTTCGTCACTCAATTTTTATTATCATTTTTTCGTATTTTTTTTTTAATTTTTAAAAATTAATATTTCATAATTTTTTTGTGCTGCAGTTACTGTAGTTTCGATTTGTAATATGTGTTTTTGTATTATCATCTTTCTTCAAGAGACATGAACAACCCTGTATTTTTCGGTTGATTCTTATTTGCAATTTTCACTCGTTTTTTCGTTACTTGATGGAAATTAATTTGTTAATTTTGCTAAATTTCTGTCCTTAACATTTTTTTCATCCTAACATGTTTTTTTTGTCTTAATGAATTAAATTTCTTTGGTGTAATGCCTTAGTTAAAAAATGCATTAATGTGAACAATGAATGAATTTAGATTCGGAATCTTATGGAATTGGGAAAACTTATTACAAAGCAGATGCTCTTAATTTATTCTGAGAGCTTGAATGTTTTATGGTATGTTGCGAAAATTTCCTCTAGCTTAAAGCGACGAAGAAGATTAAGAGATTATTTTTGTTAAGAAATTTCACCTGCACGGAAGATGGGATCGAAAATATCTCAGCAACATACACTGATAAGGCAGAAAAAGAAATAAATTTATTCACAGCCTAAAACCATAAAGCCTTAAATTTTCATGATGGAAAAAAATTCTATTTCCGTTTGAAATTTGACGATTTTTGTGATAAGATCTTGTTTACGTCCTACAAAGCTTTATGATTTTCTGAAGTGAACTTTGACATTTTTTTGCAGAAGAAGATTTTTGTTTTGTTCATTCAATGAAGGCATATTTACATCACTTAGTGATGATATTTCAACCATTTGTGTTTTGTAATTTCTGTCTCTTAAATTTCGAGATGATTTTATGATATTTCGTTCCTTCATTGTATTGCTCATTCACTAAATCCATAATTGTTACATTAGTTATTGCATTTTTTTTCTCATTATGTGAACTTTTAGTTCCATGAATTTTTATTTTCCTTAATTTTCATATTTTTACGAAATTTTTAATTTCTCCTATTTACAAAATATTTTTTTTAATCTTTATATTATAACTTACTTCTGTTATTAAGTTTTTTTTTCATCATATAAAAATTGGAAGAAAGCTTTTTTCATATCATTTTACTACGTCTTTTTACGTTATTTCTTGTCTCATTTGATTCTGAATGTACGCACATATAAATACATCTTACATGTTTTCACTTCCTCACTTAATTAAGTTACTTTGTAGATTTCTTTTTGAGTTAAAATATTCAATCTTGATTGATGAATAAAATCTAGTATTTTTTTGTTGTTGTATCTGTTGCATGTTATTTTTTAAAGACATCTATATAAGTATCTCTCATAACTTTGTTTTTTTTTCTTGGATGGACGATTTGTCATTAGATATTTCGGTTATTTTTCATCATAATTTGTCTAAATTATATTTATGTATTGATAGATTTATTCTTATCTTATATCCTCACTAACATTTCATTTCTTGTAAGTTTTTTTTCCACATCATTCCTTTATTTTCAGTTTTATACCTTCATGCTAAGAAGCAGGGAAGGTGGTAGTTTTGATTTTTTACTCTCTCAAATTAATTAAAAATGCTTCAATAAGAAAAATGAGGAGAAAAATTTATAATTAAAGTAATAGGAGGTGAAATTGCCTAAAAATTCATTTTATTCTGTCAGACAGTGGAATTTAGATTGTAGATGCATAAGGCTTTAATACTTTATGGTTTGGTACTTTGAGTATTATTTGGTATTATTCGAGTTTATATGTTCAAGACAGTTTGACGATTGTGTGATGAGGTTTGGTGATGGTTTACGATTAGCTCAAAAAATTGTGTAATTCTTAGAACCATGAATGTGTCTTTGATCTAAAAGCATGAATGGCATAATTCAAATGCCATTTTTTACTTTATGGATAACTTCATGATATAGTCCTGCAAATCCCGATTAAAATCAAGCCATATACATTCAAAAGAAAAGATCTAACAATGTTTTCATATGATATGATTTCTTACGAGTTCAATTGAGCAGATATCATAACCTAAAACCTCTATCATTCACCGAACGATGTGACTTTGTTTCAAATTTTAATTATAAAACTCGAAATCCTCAAAGTTAATTTCACAAAAGCGATAATCTTCCTCACATTTAATTAATTTCAAAAACTCTACAGAGAGTGCTTGATGGATTGAAGTATAATCCATTTTGAGTTCAAGGATGTGATGAATGAGTTTGAACAGTTTTTATCATTGCGAAAGGATCTTTCATACAACCACAGGTATTATAATTTCCTACACATAACAAAATATTCCACAAGTTCTGACATATTTTATCATCCTTTTATATATTGCACATAAACCCAGCATATTTTTTATTCGTCTAAAAACTCATGCTTGTTATTCAAGAGAAAAATTTTGCTAATTTTTTTTATTATCCTTTTAAAATACTTGAACACACTTTTCTGTGAGTATCTTTCATACAATTTTTTTCCATATTTTTTTTGTTCCCAATCATCCAATGCCGTTCCCTTAACAATAACAATTCTCAATTTTTTTTTCTTAATATATCACCTTTTTTAGTTTGTTTCACTTGTGTTTCGAGAAGAATGTATGATGATGAATTTTTGTGTCATTTTGTGTTACTTTAAAATACGATTTTTTAATATTTATTTTATGTTTTTTTTTCGTCATAAAAGCAGTCTCATATTGATCAGATTCTTTAATATTATTTACTCGTTTTCTCATATTTTTATTTTTATTTATTTTTTTTTTGAAGTAGGGAGAGAGGAAAATTTTTACTATTCGTTTTTGAGATGAAAGGTGGTTTTAATTTCCATATTCATGAGGCAATAATTTATTTCTTCTTGTCTTGTTGTTGCTCGTATATGCTTTGTGTATGAACAGACAACCGAAAATAGGAAAGAAAGAAAGAAAGAGAATTGTATGAACATAATCCATAGAGAGGAGCAGATAAATTTCATCATGTTATTTCAATAAATCATTATCTTCTGTCTGTCTATGTGTGATGATTACATAAATGAGAAAGAAAATGCTTCATAAAATATTCCTTCATGTTTGGTATATTTTTTTTCTCTTTAAATGAAAATGCTTCATTCATTCTTCATTCGATGATTTGTTTTGCAAATGCAACGTAAATTGTCATTTATTATGTTATGTGTATCGCTAAAGTTCCATCATTTTTCTTGCTTTATCTATGCACAATTCGTCTTCGTACAGAACATGTTTGAAAATGAAAAATTTCATGTTTAAAAAAAGTCAAAGCGAAATGAAATTTCCTTTTTTTCGTTCTTCAAATTTTTTTACTTCATCCATTTTAACTTATGTAACAATCAAAAATGAATTTATTTTACAAATTTTTCTCTAATTTTTTTCTCTTTAAATATTCATTTTTTATTATTAAATTTAATACTCATTTCTGTTTCCTTATACCACGTATCTTTTCTGGTTGGTTTTTTTCATTTAATTTTCTCTTCAACTAGGAACAAATGGTTAAATTTAAGACAAAAAAATAAATACGCGCGACTTTATTGTGCGTGATAATTGAAAAATGTCAAAACGAAGATGAGACAAAAAAAATTAATTCACATATCAATTTATGTATTCATTTAAAAACAGCCAAAAAACATACAAAGACATATAATGAAAACGGGGATTATAATTTAAAAGTTTTTAAACTACAATAATTACTATTAAATTTCTTATTCTTCTTTCATATTGTTTATATGACGATTAATTAATTATCCGATAAGTTGAAAAGGAAAATTAAGAAATATATTGTAAGCATAAAAAAGTTGAATAATTTTTTTTATTTAAATATTTCCGCTTCTTTAAAATTGATGAGAAAATTTTTGCGTCTCTTTTTTGTATTTTTGTGGTTGTTTTGTTTTAAATTTAATTATTTTTTGCATCTTTCAAAAATTTTAATTTGCTTAAAATTCCACATAAAGTTGTGCGTCCATTTAGTCTATATTCTGCATCTCTTTTCATCATTTGAAATTCTTTTCAAAAAATCCGCGTCATTTTTTTTTGCATCAATTTTTAACTGAACCAAAAATTTGAATCTTTAAAACACGTTCCAAAAGTTTTCCCATCAATTTTATCAAAGACAAAAATCAAAAACTTCCATTGTATCTATTCTAAGCAAAAAATTCAAATTTCTTTACGTTTAAAAATTTAAATAGATATTAATTCAATTCAATTCAATTAATGAATGCATAATATCAATATATTAAATATTAATGAATTAAGAAGAAAAAATTAACGAATAAAATGAAATTCATATTCATATATTTTTTTTTTGTTCATATTGATTATTTTTTTAAGAAAAATCTTGTGTGTTTTTTTGTGGGTTGTGTATGTGAGAGATTTTTTAGTTAAATTTTTCTTGCACATAAATATACAGTAATAAATATCATTTTTTGTTAAAGTTAAACTTCCATTTCAATTAATTGAGGAGTACAATGATATTTTGTTTTCTTCACCTTTAATAATTTATGAATATCATTGAGAATATATTGATGATTATACAATGACAAAATATATTTTCCCTTTAATATAAATATGACGAATGCTTTTTTGTATATTTCATCTTTTTTATTTTGCGCATCTATGTGTGTAGCAAGGAATATACATTATTTTATCCGGATCAACATTTAAGTTGCATGCGAATTGAAAGGATGTCTACCCCTTGCTCAGTATAGTCATGTGAACGAACGAAATTTTAATTAAATTATAGAATATTGAATGAAAATTAAAGTATGTTGAGTGCCTATTAAAATCAACTTTTTATTCATTGTGGACGGTTCTGTGTACGCGACAATTCTCATGAATTATAGATTTTTTTCCCTTTAGTTCCTCTATAATGATAATATTGCACATAAAAATTTGAGCATTTGTTGACAAAGTTTTGTGTCTGGTTAATAATATTCAATACAATATTTAAATATTTAATGAGTAACTTAGTACTTTAACACTTCTTCTTCATCAATAATAGGTTGTTTACTATTTATATGAACGATTTTGTGTATGTATTAGAGGAATAAAAAACGATAAAAATTACAGCAAACTTTCTTTCTTGTCTACAAATAATCTATTTTTTTATGAAAGCTTAATTTTTTTTTCTTTTAAAAAACACTGAATATATTCATTACGATTAACTTTTCATTAACGCCACAAAAAGTTTCCATTCTATAGCTTTAATTTAATTATTTTATATACTCACGAAAATACGATAATTATGTTTTCCTTTAACTTTTTTTTTATCAACATTTAAAGATTTTTTTTGTTATAAAAAATTATTATTTTTGTCGCTTACACAAAATGTCCACAATTGAGTCTTTATGGTCTGTGAAATTTATTTTTTCTTGATGAGGCGTGTGAATTTGCATTTTAAGCTTCCAAACTTTCGTCGATTTTTTTCTGCTTCGATGAGTTTTTTTTTTTCATGAATAAATTAAAGGAAAATTTGAATGCAAAATTAAGGAAAATTCTGTATTCTGTACTATAAAACTCCATTTTTCACATATTAAAAAGTCATTTTTATCTCTTTCATACCTTCATTATCCACCACAAATATGAATATTCTCATATTCTATATAAATTTTTTTTTATTTAGACTTGAATTTATCCTAGAGAACTAAACATTCTTCGAACTACACAGAATTAACCGGGGTGTACTGTCTGAGATGAATTTTTTTCTTGGTTATCCACCCCAACTGCACATCCCATTAAAGCATCAGAAAAATTTAAAACTTCAATTTAAAAAAAAAATTGTGCCACAAAATTTTTTCATTTAATTTTTTTCATATAACTTTTTTTTTAATTTAACTAAGCAAATATGGACATTTATAAAGAGAAATAGAAATATCATATAGAAAAAGGAGAGTGAGTGAGTTAGTAAGAGAGAAATAGATACAAAAAATTCATTATTTCTTCATCGTTTTTCAAATAAAATTCAAAATTAAAGGATTCAATAAATCTTAATTGTTTTTAGACTTTGAATTATTTGTTTTGAAGCTGACTTGCAAAACACGATTGCCTAGTGTGTATCCGTTGAGTGATTGAATAGCGACAACTGCTTCGTCATAATTTGTCATTGTCACAAAACCGAATCCTTTGCATTTATTTGTCTGCAAATCTTTTATTACTTTTACACTCTGGACTGCGCCGAATGGTCTGCATAATGTGGAAATAAAGGAATTTTTTTAATGAATAGAAAAATTTCATTTTTATGGTTTGGAGTGGAATGAAAAAAAATTTTTAATTACCCAAACAATTGCCACAGCACATTCTCCTCGGTTTCAGGTGCGAGATTGTATACGAAAATACACCAACCTAGAAAATGTTAATCAACATTGTGAGAAAAAATAAATCAAGTAAATTATTTTAAGTTTTAGGAATAAGAGACATACTTTTGCTTTCGCACAAACCTGATCCATTAATGGCATTTGCCGACAATACTGTACTACTTAAGTCACCGGTCAACGGTGAGTAGCGAAAGCGTCCACCGATGTGATGAATTGGACCAGTTGGGAAGCGTCGTAAGTTGGCAGCTGCGGCAGCTGCTGGTGCTAAGTATGCAGCAGCTAGTGGTGGAATTGCCTTATTGATATTATTGCTTGGATTATTTGCAAATTTTACAGTTATTGGCTCCGAACACAACTTCGGTGTTGTACCATTTAATGCCTGAATAGCTCGTTCTGCTTCGGTTCTTTGGTCGAAACGAATGAAGCCAACACCTTTTGATAGGCCTAAAACAGAAGATGCGTCTGAATCTAAATTTTATGGCTCAATAAAAATCTCGTAAAGAGCTATTAAGAATTTTTTGGAGCTTACAATCAATTCAGCTTTATTTTTTTATTGACTTTTCAATTGTTTGCCAAATTGTGACGATAAAATGGTGGATTTGCTATGAGAATATTAATTTGCTCAAAAAAATTCTTAATAGAAGGTATTGAACTGACCAGGAAGATACGGAAATCAAAAATTTGATAAAGAGAACTAAATTTTGAATCTTCCTGATCAGTTCCATATCATCGACCTCATCTTACCTGTTATATTATCACATAAAATGCGAGAAGTTATAATTTGTCCGAATGAAGTGAACAGACTCTCCAAGTCTTGTTGGGTCATATTTTTTGGAAGTCCCGAGACATAAAGATTTGCACCTTTAATGGCATCAGAACTTGGACGTGCAAATGAAACTTTAATTGTCTTGTTTTGCAAGCGTAAACCATTAAATGTATTTATTGCCTTATCAGCATCTTCTGCACGTTGGTAGTTGACGAAACCGTATCCCAAGGATTGTCCAGTCACTTTATCGCGTATTAATTTACACGACTCAACTTCACCAATGCTGCTGAATAATGCCTTCACTTCCTCTTGTGACATCGTTTGTGGTAGATAGTTGACTATTAAATTTGTCTTACTGGTCTCATCAGTTGCGCTACCAATCGAACCAGAACGACCGTTCGTATTAACTGAATCTATTCCGTTTGCAATCATTTTAGCTGCCTTTTTATCTACTTTCACTTCTTATTTTCTGTGTAAGATTAAAAGATTGGATGGATTTTTTTGCCTTTTTTTTAAAAAATAATTCAAATCACTTTTTTTGGTCGCTTTTATGACTGCTATTTATGCTGCGTGTAATGTGAATGAGTATATATGTTTATATACTTTAATGCTTTTGATTGTCCTGGGGCTGATGGGATGTATAAATCAGGTATTGCGTTGAGCCAATTGAAATGAACTTTTATTTATGGATGTGTACTTCTTTATGCAATGGTAATTTCAATGTGATTTATTATTATTATCCTTTTTTGCTTAATAAGCGCAGGTCTCGAAATTTCCGATTATTTTTTTCTTCTCTTTAGCCGTTTTTCCTTATGAACTTGATGTTTCTCTTTTATTTGGATACTTAATCTGCAAAGAAAAGAAAGAAGAAAAAGATTAAGTAAGATTAGCATTACTCGATGGCCTGTTTTTGTTTTTGATTGCATATTTTTCCTATTCTTAAGAGATTTTCATATTTCTTTGTTTCATTATGTATGTAGGACCTTTATCATCATATATCTGAGGCTTAAACTGTGGAAATCATTACTTTGAATTGATAAAATATGGGATGGAAAAATGGGGCGATTAAGACTTCTTTTTAGTGGATAAATTTCGATGGATATTATTTTCGTATTTAGATTGATAAACATGGCAATAAAGCTTTAAGTGGGTCAGGATTTGAATGTATAGACAATGATTATATGTTTGGGAATTTGAGAATGGCTTTGGTCATTTACTTATTAAATTTTAGATCATTGAAACTGCTATGAGCCGTTTAATAGATTAAGTTAGCATTCTACCAAATTAATTATCAACCCACAATATCTTAGTGTTAAGAGCAGATGACCGGATTCGTAAGGATGTGTGGTTGATTCCCACTAGAGTTAAATTTCTAAATCGTTGCAAAGAACAGTGGTTTGTAAACAGTATGCCACGGCACACTACAGCACTATGCCTTCAGCACTATGCAGTTGTGACCCAAAATTTTAAATTTGTGACCAGGGGTTGGGGGGTCTGAAAATCCCATTTTTTATGGGCATCACAAGTGAATGAGTGAATGGGCTTAGTGGCGCCAATTAAAATTTAAAAAATTAAAAAATAAAAAATTTCTAAATTGAGTCTTAATTGTGTTTAAGAGTCAAAAACGATATAAATCATGAATGATAAAAAAATCCTCCAAATGCCGGTCATCTACAGTGAACAACCTCTTATTCTGTAAAAAACCAAATTATTCTTAAAGTTTTCAAGCTCCCAATTCTCTACAGTATCATTTCATTTAAACAAAATCTTTAAAATACAACATTCATTACTACGTGTCTACAATATTGTTAGAATGAAAATTTGTAATTACAAAAACCACAAACATTTCAGTGGTTTTAATATTAAAACCAAATTTTCTGTGTAAAATACTACAAAATCGTTTTCATCAAAAATAAACTTTTCGCGAAACCACTTTTGTATTTTCCTCGAGTTCCAATGTCATCTTCTTAAATTAATACAACGAGTCAAATTTTGAAGACAGTTTTGAGTAAGCAACTCATAAATTTGACGATGAATTATTGAATTAGCAAGTTCACAATTATTTTTAGAGTTATCTGACGCTTAAAATTATGTAACTAAGCAGATTCATGACGAAGTGGGAAGTCTTACACTTGACAAGATTTCTCTTAATTTGTTTGTCTTGAAAAGTTTCTTTCATCGACTTTCTATCTAATTATCTGCACAATAACCTTTAAGATTTTTCCTGAAAAAATAAACCCCCAAAGAAGACAAAGTTTGTTCATATCTTATTCATTGACATGAGCAATTTTTTATCACATAACATAGCAATGAATTCTCAAAAGTTATTTTCCCTTTACTATTTTCATCTTCAATAAAAATATTTTTCTTCTTCTGTCATTATTCTGATTCCATCGACATGTTAAGAGAAAAAGAAATAAATGTATGAACAAAACAGAAAAAAAATCAGTAATCGTTAAGAGAAAGAAAAAGGAGATTGAAGGAAGCTTAAATGAAATGGAAATGGAGCAAGAAGAAGAAAAAGTAATTTTCCGAATAACTTATCAAAAATGAAATTTTTTTGCTTTGCCATTTTTTTTCTCAATCTATTCGAGAACATTAAGTTCAGATATTGATCCTCGTGGAGGATGAAAAATTCTCACGCCATGCATTTTTTATGATTTTTTATGTTTGAATCTTTAAATTTTTTACACAAAGATGAAAATATAAATTCATTGCATTCTCAAGAGACACATGAATGGAATAAATAAAATTACAAAAATTACAATAAAATAAATTATTTTTTGCTTGTTACTCAGCAGGAAAATTTTTCAATTTCTCATCCTTCTTGTTGTTAATGCTTAAATTTTTTCAACATTCTTTTGATAACAATTTTGTGGCTGTTTTGTTACATTTTGAATTCTGTTTTATGAGTTTGTGATATCTCAGTGGGATTGAAAAATGCGTTAAATTTTTTTGGATTTTTTTAAGCAATTTAAATTTTTAAATTAAAAACCTCAAATTAAAATTCAAAAAATTTTTAAGAACGTTAAATTTCAATTTTTTGAAGATGTTCAATTTAAAAAATTTAAAACCGTTAAATTTCAATTTTTTGAAGATGTTCAATTTAAAAAATTTAAAACCATTAAAATTAAATTTTTAAAATCATTTTATTTAAATTTTTTGAAGACGTTAAAATTCAGTTTTTTTAAATATTCAAATTCAAATTTTTTAAAAGTCGTAGAAATGTAATTTTTTGAAGTTTTCAAGTAAGCTGCGCTATAATTGAACATTTTATATAACATCGACATCAATATCAGCTTCCATTACATCAAATATTCTTCACCTGACTTCACTCGAAATATGCAACTTTTCATACTTTTTTTTTGAGTTCATGAATTTCATTCGCGTGTGTATACAAAAATACTCTTAAACAATCTGAACAAGAAAATTTCATTTTTTATGTTTTCATTCCACGTTTAATTGAAAGAAGAAGCAAAAAATTGTTTAAACTTTTAGGGATTTTTATGCTTTTGAAATTTTAATCGAGAACTCTTTTATTATTTCCACTCATCTCAGTTAAACCAGAGCACTCAAACTCTCAACAAACGTGATTCGGTTGTTAAAATGTTTTTAAGAAAGAACTTTGCAAATCCCAAAAGAAAATTGCGCGTTGTTGCTTAAAAGATCCTTGAATTAATTTATTAAGGTTCAAATAGAGTTTTTTTGTATTAATGGTAAATTTAAGGGTTAAATAATTTATTCTTTTTATTTGGTATTTTATTGAGTAAGTAGTTTATTTTGTATCTTAAGTAAGAATTCATTTGAAGTCGAGGACCATTTTGTGAATGAAGATGCTTTCAATTTGGTCAACTTCAGAACTTTCTAGAATTTTTATAAAAAAAACCCTCTAAAATTTTTTTGGATCATTATTAGACCGAGGCGTACATAAATTTTGTTTTTTGGATCGATTTTTATTTTATTAATTGACTGTTTGTTGAAAGATATGAAGCATGTGACTTGAAATTTTGAGATAATGAAGTAAGATTTATCAAAAAAAATTCTTCTAATAATTCATCAAAATTTTTAAATATTGTCATTATGAAATTTTTTAAAGCTTTTAATCTTCAACTTACACAATTTTTTTTATAAAACCTTCGCAACCCTCAACAAAAACTTCTGAAAAACTCTCTTCTTATTCCCAAAAGAACGTAACAACCATTTTTCAGCTCTCCGATTAATCCTGTCATAATTTTTGCTGTAAATCTGACACGCAACACGAAATCTCAAGCAAAAGCATTTACAACCATTCAATATAATAATGCCATGATTCAAAGCATTACAGATAATAAATTTTTCAAAATCATTCAAGTAAAAACAAGTAAAGATAAGCCGCAAATCCATAATTCAAAAAAGTTTCTTCTTATAAAGCCTCCCTCGTTCCTAATGAACAATTATCGTAACTCGCTAGCCATAAATTTTCTTTTTTCAATAACAAATAAATCTCCATCTTTATTGAAGAACAGAGAATAAAATTATAGACGTTTTAAAAAAAGACGAGCTAGGGACAAAGGTTTTTTCTGTGTCAACAACACCAAAATTATATTTTTTGAGGCATCACAATATTGAATGGAAAGTTTTATCCTAAAATAATAAAGTAAAAATTAAAAAACTGAAAATTTAAAATTTTAACGGTTAAAATTATATATGAAGAAAGAAACTTGACTAATTTCAATCTTAAATATCACATTCTAGTCCCCAGCTTAACAGCATCCATCTCCATGCCTTAGAAACGAGCCATCGAACCAGAAAATAAAGCCAGTTTTATCTGTCTGAATGTAATACATTATATTTTTTTGCGAAAGTGCGCTAAAAATATCCCATCCACATATACACACATTTATTGCGCAGACATATTTATTTCTGCGATGATTCAAAATATACACAAAGAGAAGAAGGAAGAATGAAAAGTTAATCAATTGTTAGTGAGTGCATGTGCATAGAGTAGTTCCTTGTCTGCTAGTTTTTGACCTTCCAATTTTAAAATTCAAACAACTTGTTTTTCGTATCAAAGCGGTGCCTTTGCATGTTAATTACTCTTTTTAAATGCTAATGTTATTGAATTTTTACTCTCTCTCTCTCTGTTTGCTTCCTCCTGCTTTATGGCAAGGCATGTTTTTCATGAAGCAGCACATTTACGAAATCAGGATGGACATGGTAGCTCAAAAATGGCACTAAGTGTGAGCGAAAGATAGAAAGAGAGAATTTCTGTTGAACACACCTAGTTTTTCTACACTAAAATGAACAGAAAGGAAATAACGGGAAGGCAAAAATTCTTCTCCCGGTTTAAGCTTCTTGTGCTGTAGATTTTTTTCCTATCAATTTCTCTCAGTTCGTTTGATATTGAAAATAAATTGTTATATACAAATCGTTCCTATTATTCTCTTATGCTTCACCTTTTTCACACCTTTTTCAATGAAATTTTTCCATTGTTATTTCTTTTTCATCCTTTTATTTCCTTTTCACGTTGATGTTAACAGAAATAAAAAAAAATCAGTCAAAATGAAAAGAATATATGTGTTTTTTTTTTCTGTGTGCAAAGTCAAAAAAGGCAACGTGGAAATAAAGTAGAGAACAAAACACCACACTTTTCCGAATGAATTTCCAAACTCAACTGAATAGGAAAAATTCACTAAAGGAAGAATAGGAAAAAATTGTGGAAAAATGAGTGCATTGAGAGAGAAAAGGAAAAAAAGTCCTCACTGCTGCTTGCTACTCCAACAATTGGATATTCTCGTACCATATTTTTTTTCTATTTATTCTGTGAGATGTGTGTGGGGAGAAATAAAGGTGAAATGGTGGGTGACAAATGGATGTGAGAAGGTGAGATTGAATGTTGTGTATTGTGATGGTCACCGGACTGTGTGGGTGGTAAATGAGCAGCTACGGTTGTTGCAAAGGAATTCATGACTAAAGTTCATGGTTCATATGCATATAATATTTAATGAAATAAAATGCATGATGATGTCGGTGTCGGATGATGTTTTCTGTATATCTGAGTGAGTATTTGGTCAAGGGACGGAGAGCTTACCATTGTCTGGAATGAAATACGGTTGATGGATGTTGGGTTTTGAATGAAAAATTTCATTAACGATTATTTAAGCTTTTAGTTTTTATTAAATTTTGATGTTTAAAAACCGTTAAAATTTCAAATTTTTGAACATTTTTAAATTTTAAAAATCGTTAAAATTTGAAACTTTAAAACCCGTTAAAATGTTGAATTTTTGAAGAAAAAAATAAAATTTGAATTTTAAAAAACTCTGAACTTTTGAAAACCATTAAGTTTTGAGTTTTTTTTTATTAATTTTTAAAATTTTTAAAAATTTATTGAATTCAAATTATTAATTAATTATCTTTAAATTAACTTTTAATTAACGAATTTCTGATGAACTCTTCAGCATTTCATAGTAAACCATTATTTAGGGATGCTTCGGTTTATTTATTAATTAAAGCATACCTACTTGAATCTCTTAATGCTGTATTTAATTATTGAGAATTCAATTGCTATTGCTAAGTAACAGATTAATTATGTCCATAAAATAGAACCTCATACTAAATTTATTTATTTTTTTCTAGACTAATTTGATGACATCCTATTGAACTTAATTATTTCAATTTAAAATTATAAGCACAAAAATCATGACCCAAATTGTATAAAAAATTGTCGAGAAAATTGTGTATGAAAAAATTTCAATTTCCACATCGTATCACATTGCACGGAAATGAAATTTTAAACAACCCTTAAAAATTTATTAAAACTCATGAACGAAAGATTCGAAATCCGGAAATATGGAAAATACCTTCCACCCCTTGCACTTACCCACCATAATGAAAATTTAATTTCTTTCCTTTCTTTTTGTGTACTCAATTATTCAATTGCATTCATCTCCTTTTCGAATTTTCCAAACAATTTCCATTCAAAAGAGAATTTTTCATTATTTTCTTTTCCTGTACATTTTTTTATAGAGTGGAAGAATTTTTTATGTCATTTCATCAAATCCTATGACTGGGGCTCTTTTTCTATCTCAAATGTATGCTAATATTACGCAATGGAATTTTTTGGGATGCTGGAATTTTTACTCTAGATAATCCCACACCATTGTTTGTAAGTATGCGGTGATAAAATGATTATCATAAATAGATGGTATAAAGAAGAGAATGTATCAGGTGGAAAAGACAAATGTATATGTCATGACACGATTCTATTTCCAGTAATTTTACGGGTTGAGCTTCTTCCAATAGTAAAAATATGAGAGAGAATAAATTTTCATACTGGAAGTTACTTCCACCCTACCAGAATGACTATATTACAGTTCCATAAACTTTAAATGTATTTGTGTCTATCCCTTTTTTTTAAATTCATCATGTGACTGACATAAATGAAAGAAAATTTTGTCACAATGGAAAATAAAAAAAAAACGTCTTGCTGCTCATTCATTCACATTACATTCATCTGATTGTAACGGCTTCATAACTTATGCAAATCATACATAAAAAAGTTGTCCTGCACCGCAGCAGGAGAAATGAAATATGAATCAGTGCTTGAAGGAATTTCATTCCATTTCAAGAATGATAATAATGTGACAGTCAGGAGAATAAAAAGCAAGCATTTCTTCCTTTCTTGCTTCTGTCTTTCTTATCAGCATTTCCACATGTAGTCAACAATGTTTCTAAAGCAATAATAGCAGTATGCACTGATGTGTGATGACATTATGGATCGATTGCGTGAAATGTATTCGAGTTGATACAAATACATGCACGAAGTTGTTGCTTTCTCCTTTATTATTTTCATTGATTTTGATTCTTTATTGACATTATGAGTAAATTTTCGTTAAGCTTCTCTTGAAGTATTAAATATTCACTCGTTAATTTAATTTTTTTGAGCAAAATGTTGTTATGAAAGGAATAAGAAATTTTCATCGGAAATAATTTAATCATTACAGTTGTCAACGACTTTGAAGCTATGATAAAATCGTTTAAATTTTTAAAGTAGTTATGATAATTTTATCAACTAATGTGGATGGATATGAAATCCTCATTACTGTAAAATTACAGCAATTGACATTTTAATTGAATGCTGACTTATTTATTAGCTACATTACCTCAAGGAATTCATAAAGGTTTTTATTTTCTAAACATTAATGGAGTATTTTTAAATTTTGCAAATAAAAATTACAAGGTTTTGGGTAATAAATTGACATGTAATTGGACCTGAAATGCAACCTACGTAATTTCATGATAGGAGGCGGAACGAGAGGGCCTCGTTCAATTAAAATTATTTTCTGTTTATCTTATTCGTAACATTTAATTGCTTAGACAAGCTTAGATGCCTAAAATGAAAATGTCTTAATTTTGAAATGTTTTTTTTTAAATACTGAAATTCCAAGACATAAATTCCTGTCCATTCTTTATTTTACTAAGCAAAAAAGCTCGAATGGGCTCGAGATATAATCTAAAATTTTCAATATATAATTTTTGGGATCATTTTCGAATGTCACGGCAGGAATATGCTATGAAAAAAATAATTCTCTTAAATTCTCAAAATAAATCCATCTATAATTTTTGAATTCCCTTTTGAGCTACTTGCCCTGGTTCATGCTGTTTATTTTTAGAAATCTGTATTGAAAAACTCGTAAACCTTTTTTTCGTGCATAAATATCAATAGTTTACATTCCTCTTAGCACTTTATTCTTCTGCTTCTAAGAAGGATCGAGTTTGTTCCGTGGGTCAGAATTACAGGAGGAGCTTAGTTACATTTTCATGTGTATTTTGACTTGAAAAAATCATTTTTCTTTCTAATAGCAACTTATTAAAATTTGGTGCTATTTTTAATGTCTAGTATAAATGAATACATGCATCATTTATTATTGGTCACGTTCATCAAACAGATCGTAATTATATGACGCATTACTCAATTACTGCATTGATTATTCATATTCACACTTTAGAATTCCATTCCCTTACTTTCACTCGTGCTGTATTTAAATATTTTATTTCACTTTGTTTATCAACATATACTAACATTAATCTAACAACAAGTTCTGATTGATTTTTTTTCCACTCTCCTGTGTACATTATTTTTCTCATTCTCTCCTTTCTTGCTTTTCTATTTTCATTCAAAGCTATTGCATGCTTTATTATAAAATCGTTAAGTTGTAAGCAAAAGAAAAATAGTCGATTACAGTCAGTCATCCACCCGATTGTTTTGGTGCTTGTTCCAAGGGCAAAATCGTCATACAAATATAGTCATATATTATAACGCATAGCCAAGTAATTAAGCTAGTCGAAACAATATTGAAGTAGAAGTAAAAAATAGAGAAACAAAGAGAAAAGATTGAGTAATACAGATAGATGAGGGAGAGAGTTTCAAAGGCAAGCGATTAAAACATTTGTGTTTCTTCATTTTTGGCAAGTTATGCCTTACATCGGTGGTTCTACTGTCTGCAGGTACATATGTTTGTCTATTGACGTGTTGTTGACTTTATTGGATGTAAAATGACTTCAAAATAGTGTAATAGTTTCAAAAAGTCATTTATTGATGCTATATGCATGATTAGATTCAGCATCAAACCCTTCTATCAAATTTGCCACTTCTTTCTTTCTAGAATCCTTGGATTTTCTTCATTAAGATTGCAGCCAATTCACAATTTTTTGGCACTAACTTAAAAACCATTTAGAAATGCGTCAAAAGCACCTCATTCATTAAATTTACTCCTCTATTTTTATGCCTTCCTAAATGTTAATGTTACACGATGTGAAAGGCGGCAGCGATAATGTGTATGAGCACGACACTAGACATTTTCCTAACGGGTGGAAAGGTTAGTAGCCAATACACTACCACTGGGCCTTGGAAAATTGAATGAATGAGTACAAACTTTTTTTTCGTGTGGCATGAGTGAGATAAACACGCGAGTTGTTATTACTTACGATAACAACAATAAGTACAACCATTCTATAAGAAAAAAAAAACTATAAAAACGATTATGGAAGTGAGTTGGATAGTTGTTTGGTTACTTAGATTTATAGAATAAAAGAGGTAAATTGGGTTAAATATAAAAGTTTATTGGGTAAAAAATTCCTTTGGTCGTGATTGCACCCGAGAGATATTAGTTGTTGCTCTTCACTTGCATGAAATTGTATTAAACTCTATAATTGTTCATTTATTTTTCATGCCTTGATTATTTTCTATTTTTATTATTCATATAATGAAAGGCATATCTGATGATGTGAGGATTTTAATGTTTGAAAAAGGATATCAAAGGACTTTGTCATCCCAACAGTTTTATCAGTTTGAAGGTATTAATAAGGATTGCTATTTTTAGTTAAGGTATTTTTATGCAACTCAATACATTTGAGATTAAAGCTCTGAAATGAAACTGACGTAGATATGTGAATATTATACTATAAAAATGTAATATCTTAATATCCAATGTAGCAAATTCCATTGGGATTAATTTTAAGGGTACGTATTTACATTTACTGTTTCTGATACAATTTCAATTCAACTAAGGATGGAAAATAATGATATAAATTTACAATTGACGACTATGTAATACTCAAGCTAGCAACTTTTTTTAATAAAATTTTAAAACCATATAACATTAAAAATATGTAATTTGAATCTTTAGCGAAAGGATTATAACTTATAATCCACAAAGATTAAGTTTTGAAACTTTATAATTAACTAAATAAAATTAAAATACTAAGGTACACAATTGACATTACTGTGATCAAGCAATATGCCTGGTTGACATCTTTAAATATCAATTCCTTAAAGATAAAGCACCCCATAGAGATATAATTTTAATCATTATAAGTAACTTATTTTTAGTAAAATTTAAAAGCCATTAAAGTCTTCTTTTTTAAAGCAAACATTTAAGAACAAATTGATTTTTCAGATGAGATGAGATGAAAATCTGGCAATTTCACAAGAGTTCAGAGATGTTGTTGCTAGGTCATTGTCCTGATGGCACAAGTTTTCCACGTGATATCAAATGCAATGCTGCCAATTGTCAGCATGTTAGTATTTGCTTTTTACAACTTTCATTTTGAAAAGGATTCTGGATTTATTCAGATTGTGAATATAATTTCTAGGAAGGTTTCAAGTATATTTATTTTTGAAAAGATTCATATTGTAGGGGGGATAAAAAAAGTTATTTTGGAAATTTTGTTACTAAAATATGAAAAATTTGTTACTTTTTTAGCAATAACATTGTCACTAAGCGCTGTAAATTGGTTGATAAAGGAAACAGTTGAAAACAAATAATAAATGATACAAAATCTATTGAAAAGTTATTCATTTACATTCAAATGATTTGAAACCTTATTAACACAAATTTAATTGAAATTCAAATAAAACTTCAAAGCAAAATTTTGATAACTTCTATTGAAAATTCCTCATTAGTTTTTATACGTAACAAACATTAACATATCTAATTGATACATTAACTTTATAATGTAGATACCTACAAGAAAAATACAAAAAAAAACATTCTCTCCACATGAATGCATGCATAAATATACGAATATGTGTATAATTTGTATAAAAAAAGGAAATTAAATCGATACAAATAATTATGTGGGTAGGTAGGAAAGCAGGGAGAATTTGAGGAAGAGAGAAGGAACGAGAGCATGGAAATAAAGAGGATGAAATATGTTATAAAGAATAAATGAGGTGTATAGAAATAAATGGAGAAAATGAGTCAGGAAAAGAAAAATAACGACTTAGAAGGAAGAAAAGAATAATTTTGTTGATAGCTGTAATATTTTAATGTCACCGAAAATAAACTTTTTCTTCTTCCTCTTCCACTTAAGCTTTCAATAATACAATATTGTCTACATAATGCTAAGGAAATATCAAAAAATATTTTTATATTAAAGTGAGTCGAAAAAATCGATACGAGTAGGTATTTTCATAAATTCCTATTTCGAATCTAATAGTAATTTAATACAATGACAGTCAATACAAATAATTAAAATTAATTAAGACTAAGCAATACCCGGCAACAAGTAAATACTACATTCTCTGTAAGTAGATTTAATAAATCTACATAATTAATTCCATCTCCTTTGAAGTTTGTCAAATTAATTTTTAATGAAGGCTAAATTTCATGTTATTTCAGATTGTTTCGTTTCATAAAATATGAATAAGACTGTTGATAAAGTGGGTTCAATTTATGTTTAGAATTGGTAAAGTAAAACATTTTCCAAATATTAATTAATAAGTATAATTGCCAACTTTAGAAATTTTTGTTAAATGAAGTCGAGAATTCAAGATTAATCCCAAAAATCCAAAAAAAATCTCGATGAATTCCTTAGTTATTTTGTTAGTCGCTATGGGCTTCGAAGGAATTTCATAGATATTATGCTTCCTTGTTCAAGGATTTTTTAGGATTTTTTGAAATTTCGGGATTAATCCTGAGTTTCCCCCTTGGTTTGGGTATGTATTTCTAGCAGACAGAGCAATTTCTGGTGTCGAGCCATATGCACGTGAAACCAACATTGGTATTAAAGTTCATGAGTTCAACTCAAACCTGAGATAAATATCTCAATAATTGCATAGAATGTTAGCGATATGCATTAACAATTTGAAAAATGCTTTCGTCATTAAAGCATAATAGGAAAGTTAAGATTCAGTCACTTTACTTTTCATCCCACAACAATTTATTGCTCATACTTAATTAAAAGGTAAATGAATTCAAGTCGTTGCAATCGTCACATTCAGAAATAATTAGCAAGAGATATAATTTAGTATCCAGCGGGAAACAATTAGCTAAATTATAGTTCTTCTCTAAAATAATCATTGTTGAAGAGTTCAGAACTACTCGACACTCGACACTTCATTTATTCAAAACATAAATTCCAAATTTAAAAATTTATTATGAGCATCTGTAATAGAACATTATTTGACTTATACAGAAATTAGTTAACGTCCTCTTCTTAGAGACCTTGAAAGTTTTATGAAAGACTCGAAAATTCTTCATCTTCCTCGTCTAATTTTTTTTCTTTGTTTAAACTAAGAAGCTGGCATTGTGATGGAAAAAATAAGAAAGTTAACAAACAGATCTTTTCAGAAGTTTTAATTATGGTGCCTGCAGGATCTGTGAGGTTGTTTCTGCCACTTCTTGTTTGAGGTTCTTTAACCTTATACATTTTGAGTCTATTATAATAAAGAAAAACTTTTACCACATAAAATGAACCATTTTATACATAACAAAGGGTTTTGATGATGTTCATATTATTTTAATTTTTTGATTCTATGTGCTAAAAGTTGATTACTTCTATACCCATTTAATACACCTTTTTCATGAAATTTAATGATTTGAAAAATATCTAATCGGATTAGGAATTTACCTTAAAATACTTAAATTGTATTAAAATTAGAAAAATTTGGGCTTTTTTTCATTTCATCTTCCGTTTCGTTATAACAAAGTCAATTATAGCCTCCTACATAAAGGCACGCTTCGAAAGGAAACCGTTGAAATAAATGTCAAGAATAAATTGGTAATGTTAGGCATGAATTAGCAAAATAATTTAATAAATTCGAAAGCTCATTGAAATTTAAATTTTTTTATTAATACTCCTAAAGACTTGTGTCGTATAAAAAAATATACAAGTGGATTTTGGATTAGAATTTTAAATTTTATTTTCTGCATTTAAATTGGAATTTTTTTTGGGGTACTGAAAATTTCTTTGTAGCAAATTCACACTTGTGTGAGTGAAATTGACGAGAATTGTTATAGATTATTACTTAACTCGGATTATTACTGAAAACATATTTTTAACATCCACCTATGGGGTTCAAAAGTTGACTGCATTTATGAGACTCACTGACTAATTGAAGGTAATGTAGTAAAAAGCCATGTGAAAAGCAGAGCTCGAAGTCTACTTTTCCCAGGACTTTTCCATACCAAATTCGAGTCGACTTAATAGTTAACCAGAAATAGTTATTTACTGTCTAATATCTATATTTCTAATTCATTACTAAATGTAGACATATAGCCTAAGTGATGAAACATTCATTACACAGACTATACATTACAATGATTGAAATTACAATAACTTTTAACAAAGAAATTGTATCGATTATATTTGAGGAAAAAAATATTCCCTAAAAGTAATTTTTCTCCCATTTACAGGCCATTGATTTCTGTATAATTAGCTGACTTAATGATAATATTCACCCTTCAATATCAGATCTATAAATTTCATAATTCTATCTCAATTAAAAATTTCTCTTTTCACAAAAAAAAGCTGACCGAAAATTCTCTTAATTTTTTCTGCTCTCCACGAAAAACCCACAAAAAAGTCAAAACCTTCTTCTTCTGATTCTTTTTTCCATTAATGTACAATAAAACATTTACAACCCTAACCTATGTAATCAATCCATCAACCACGTTCCTTATTTTCCCCTTTTCTGTTTCTATTTCTCTCACTTTATAGCCATAAAATATATTTTCTAACTAAATTCAAATAAAAATACCGGAACGAAAATGTTTTCTCTTAGTTCTTCTTCTACTGAACCGTTCGTTCCTTGCTTCTTGTAAAAATAATATTTCCATTTCTCTTTCTTCTTTCTTTATGTACATAGTGTGAGTAAAGAATGAAAATGAGAAATTGCATGCCTTGTATACTTGTTTTATATTTCCAATTTTCATTCATTTCATTGTTAAAGCAACGCGGTACCCGGAATATCATTATATTATTATCCATTGCTTAAATCGACAAAAAAAAGGAATTGTAGAAATGAAAATGAAAAGAACCGTAAACAGCAACCACAAATGAAAAGAATTTTGTATTTATAGATTTGCATGAATGATGATGATGATGAAGCTATAGTATGTACAAGGGGCTGCCTAATTTAAATAGGAAGAAAAAAAAAACGAGGCAGAAAAAAGAGAAACTCGACAATAGATTTAAAATCAATGATTTTGTATCCATTTTTAAAGAGAAAGTTGCTCTGCCCTTTCAGTTCCTTTCCCTGATGTCGAGCAACATAGATATTTATTGAGTCAGGCGCGCGTGTTTTTTTTCAACGGGAGAGAAGAAAAAAATATATTGAGAAAATTATTTAGCGAGAGAATCGGTTCTGTTTCTCTCTTTTCCCGGTACCTTCAACATAATAATTAATATAAAAAAAGGAAAGAAAGGCGAAAGAAAATCATGAATGAGGGAGAAAGCAATAAATAATTGTACGGGTTAACAATTACATTATCTTAGCTTTCGAGAGCATGAACTGTAGAGGGTAAGGAAGACAATTTTATTGTGAAAACAATGAGACGGCTATTTTAACCCCATTCATAATTTTCTATTTGATAGTGAATTACTAGAACTTTTTTACGAGATAACAAAAAAAAATTTACGCACACACAGCAGCAGCTCGAAACATCTATAGCAAATTTACTCTCTCATTTTCTCGCTCAGAATAGGAAGAAAGGAAAAAAATTCCCTGCAAGATGAGGGTGGGGTTGCGAAAAAAAAAGTTTGTGAGGCTTGCAAAAAGTGGAAAACTTACGATTTCTTTATGCTCCTTTTGCAGTAACTTCTGCTACGTTATTGTTAATTTGGAAGAATGTTTTAATGATGCAAAACTTGTACTTTGCTTGTGCGATGATTTGCAGGACTCTAGAAACTTCCTCTTCGTCTCCTTTCCGTTATTTCACTCACTAAAACTTAAAGTGAAAATTTTGCGAAACACAAATAATTTTTTTTTATTCACTGATTTAATGATTTATTGGTGATTAAGTAATTAGAGTTATGATGTATGATTGCCAAAGAACTAAAATCACTTTTATTCACTTTTTTTGCACACACATATAGAATGAATGGCTGCAATGAAGAAAAAAACTTTTTTAGCCTTTCTCTTTTTTGTGTGGATTTTTTTTTTCACTTTGAATTTTGACTTTACAATCGAAGAGAAAAATTTTATATGAGAAAAATTTATATTACTTGGCAACTTCTTTTTTTTTTGTGCACCAAGTTTTGTTTGAAATTAACAAGGAAAATTATAAGAACTTGATGTACGACTAGACGAAAACTCAACCGCTTTCTAATGTGAAATAAAACTGGATGAGAGCTTGAGGTGTGGAAACAATTCCTGCTCCAACGATTTTTCAATTTCCTATGCGGCTCACTTTTCCAATGCGGGGGCAGCCGATGATTTTTTAGGACGTTGCCGTACTTCCAGTGCGAGCGGATTTATGTATGTTGAGGAAGGAATGATGAAAATATACAACCATGGGAAATCAATTTTCCAATGAAAAAACTTTCTTTTCCAATCACTTGTGTATGTACACAACGATTGTTTATGTGTATTTGAAAAGGGGACATTTGTTGGAAGGAATTTCCATTGTGAGCTAGAAGGAAAAATATTTAGCATGGAAATATACATGTGCTTCATTCATTCTTCATATTACTAGGATGATGTTTAAAAATTTTACGACATTTGTGAGGATTTTATGGACGTTATGAAATTGTTTAGTGAACTTTCTGACAAAAATATTTTTATTAATTTATGATTTTAAGATTAATTAATTGAAATTTTTGAAATAACCTGGTATTGTAATTAACAGTAAGTTGGCTCATTACCAGTTTTAAATTTTTGTTTTGCTTGAATTGTCACACAAGCTAAGAATCTCCTTATCCTTAATAACGCAAAGGTAGTTGGGATTTTTGGAACCAAACATGAAGTTACTTCCCCTCAGAAGAATCATACTGTTTCTGATCTGCTCTCATCATTAATGTTGGATAATAATAATTATGGATCAAACACTATCGGCCGATTTCACTAAAGTGGATTATCCTCGATTTCGGATTATCTTCTTCAGTTTCTTGTAAATATCTTGAATATTTTTGGGTTTGTAATATTTCTGATTTTGGTTTATAGTAGTGTGGGTTAGGTGTGAAATTTCTATATAGATAAGCTTCTGGTAATTGTTTAAGAAGTATGTATTATTTAACTTTTTTGTCAAATCCAGTGGATTAACTACAATTTTTATTATAGCTCTTTCACTAGTAAGAAAAGAAAAATTCTTAATGTACTAAATTATCACACGTTTCTTGCACTATTATAAACCAAAATCAGAAGTATTGCAAATCCCAAAATATTTATGATATTTCAAAAAGACTGAAGTGGATAATCCGAAATCGAGGTATAAGTTAAAATAGAAGAATTCACAAGATTTACTCTTGTTTGTATCATTTATAAGTGAATTGTCTCATAACTAGATTTTTCCAAAAGTATCTAGAATTAAAAATATTTTGTTCAGTCCTTTTAAAGACACTGATTATTGACACTCAATTTCACACGTATATTATGATTAAAGACATATTATTACCTACAACAAAGATGAGGAACATCTAAAATAATTAATTTCTGAAAATTACGGAAAATTCCACCATGACTAGACAGACTTTTAAGACTAAGAATTAAAAATATTCTTGGAATGTCGTAAATAATTGCAGAGTAAATGCTGTTTCCTAAAATTATTCATTTTACTATTATTTACCAAACTTGATGGTTTCATGTAAGTTCAACGTCTTAACCAGGGTCTTAACTTCAATTTCAAGGTCAAAATAATTTTAAAATGTGAATTAATTTGACAAATATTTATCTTATTCGTACAACTATTTGACAACTTAGAAATACTGCATCATTCTTATGAAATTTTAACAAGCATGGTTTGAAAACAACCTTTGTTTCATAGAAATATGGTTCAGTTATAGGGCACTCAAAAGTATGAGAATTAAATACTAAAAATTCGGGAATATTTTTGATAACACTCTACAATTTTGAAGAGGTGTCTTACTTGATAATCGACAAAAATCCCACCAACGAATACCCTAAAAATTATCAATTATACTCGTTATTATTACTCTACATTTATCTTATCAAATAATTCCAGAAGTTATCAAACTCTTTAAATAACTGAAAATTGAGAGTTTTATTCAGTCTTCAAAATGCGTTTGATTATAAAGTTTCTTGTGACTATTTTGTCACTATTTTCATACGCAAATTCGCAACCTTCCATACCGAAATTTAATTCAACGAGAATAACATCGATTCCAGGTCCAATAATAAGTACTGAATATGGACCCGTTCAAGGACGTGAAGAGTTTTATGGAACAAAAAGTGTTTACACTTACAAAGGAATCCGTTATGCTGCAGCTCCAGTTGCAAACTTAAGATTCCGTCAAGCTATTCCACCATCACCGTGGACTCAGGTCTTTCAAGCTAATAATCATGGAAATTGGTGTCCACAGATTGACATGAATACGCTTGAATATGCTGGAAACGAAGACTGTCTATTCATTAATATTGCAACACCAACAACAAGACATTCAAATCATGCAGTTGTTGTAAATTTCCATGGCGGTGGACTTCATTCTGGTGCTGGTGATATAGATCCTCTAAGAGCTGACTACGTCAACGAGAGTGATGTCATTTACGTTACTCCAAATTATCGTCTAAATATTTTCGGATTTTTCAGCACGGGAGATCGAAATGCACCAGGAAATTATGGTCTAAAAGATATGATTATGGCTTTAAGATGGGTGAGAAGTAATATTGCCAATTTTGGAGGAGATCCTAACAATGTCAGTATTATGGGTGTCAGTGGAGGTGGCGTTGCTGTAAGTATTGACATATGTATCAATAATATTTTAATAAATTTAAGACCTTCACTTTCTTAAACTTTCCAGGTCCATGCTTTGGTTGTCTCTCGCGCAGCTCAGGGACTATTTAATAGAGCATTGTCTCACTCTGGTTCTTTATTCAATTCGTGGGCTTTTACATCAAACCCAGCAATTTCAGTTAACAAAACAATTTCAAAACTCCGATTGACAGTTTCATCATCAGTGGACTTAGTTTTCCAACTTCGACATCTTCCAGCTGAGACACTCGTGAGAGTTACAGAAGATGATCACAGTTTGATGCCAAGGCTTTTTAATGAGCTTACATTTATGCCATCGATCGATCCTATTGATTCTGAGGAGCCGATTATATTCTCAAATTCTATTAAAAATTTGATCACTAACGGAAACATTAATCGCGTTCCATATATGGTTGGCTTTAATAGTATGGAAAGTCTTTATTCTATTACTGATATGTTTTCGGATGCAACATTCCTTAATCAATTCAATCAAAATCCACATCTTTTAATTCCAACTGAGTGGAATTTACAGCCAAATTCAAACAGTGCAAATGAAGTCATTGCAGCATTCAGAAATCTTTACTTTGGTGGAAGTTCTCAAATCACAACTGCACACTTTTGGGGCTGGGCACAATATGTGTCTGATCGTGAATTCATCTTTGGCGTGACTAAATCAACTCGACTTCATTGGAATCAGCAATCACTTTATCACTTCCGATTTAGTTACAGTGGAGCTTTAAGTCTTGGTCAAATTTTATGGAATTTGAGAGATTTTCCAGAAGCAATGCATGGTGATGACGCTTTCTACTTCTTCCGCATGGAAAACTTCCCTCTCAGTGTCCCTGCAGATGATCCAGCTTTGACTGTACAACAAAGATTCGTGAGATTGTGGACAAATTATTTTAAATTTGGAAATCCAACTGCTATTCGTGATAGCTTGGTCACAATTAATTGGCCACTTTATGGAAGCAATGCAGACTTCATGGATATTGGTTTGAATTTGAGAACTGATTTCAGACCATTGAGTGAACGAATGGATATTTGGTACAATTTTGATCAGAGATTTAATCCAAATTAAATGAGTTGTTGATAATAAAAGGATGATAGAAATTTGTAATCAGTTAGTTGAGCATAATTGAAATAATAAAATTCCAACAATATCACAACAGTTTGTTTGTTCTATTCTAATCGAATGTTCGAATGTCTTGTAAAACTGGGTTTTACTAATTTTTAGAAATTTGCTGAGACTTACTTCAGCGCTGGAATTAATCAAAGGATGAAGAATAAAAAGAACTGATGCCTAAACTTCTTAACAATCCAAGTTTTAATGCTCAATCCAAACTGTTCTATTCTGCTTAATAGTCATGTTTTCTACTCGAGAAATTAAGCAGTTAAAATTCTAAAAGAATTTCAAAATCTTCATCTCATGTGTCTCAAGAATTGTTAAACTATCTTTGTCTCAGGTCTATGTGGAAGATTATATCACTAAAAGTAAATTACTATAGAAACAAATATGCTATTGTTACTCTTAATGGCCTTATTATTCATTTATGTTTGCATATATGCCTTATTTTATTTTTTATTTTCATTCATGGTTTCTTTTATACAGATATTCTCAGTAAAGCTACTTTCAATTGAAGTATCATTAATCAAGATACTTCAAAAGTATCAAAAATCTATTACTTGCCAATTTAAAAATAATAAATCATCGCAACAAAAATACGCGTTAAGTTCAAAACCAGAATTTTAAAGTTTAAGAATATTTTACAATAAAAACATAAAAAATTAACTGAAGGTGCTAAATAAAAATTTAGCATTTCCTTATTTGATTGACAACCACAGTATAAATTTTGTGACTAGTCAGAGTGATTCTGCATTTATTTAAATATTATATAGGAAAAAATTCGAGAATCATAGGGAAGAAGGTAAAGGTAAGTTGAAGGTAAAATCCAGATCGATGCCCAAATTGAAAATCTAAATTTGGATATTTAATAAAAATCGACGGGAAACACATTTGTTGTGTTTAATGAACAAAACAAGAATTTTTTTAGCTTCAAAAGAATTAACTTCTGCGAAACATAGATGTAAAAATCAAATTTATACAAAAATTTCAAAATATTTAAATCACGGGGAATTTCTTCAAATCCTCCCTTTAGTATAAAATATTTTTGGGATCGTTCACAAATGACGTCCAATTTTTAGGAGCATGACTAAAACTGTTTGAAACTAAATAGAATTGAATAAAAAATTTGTGTAACTAGAATCAAAAATATGCAAAAATCAATCTGATTCATAATTGATCAATAAGTAAAAACTTATCATCATCAACAACGTCATCAACTTACAAAGATATGTTTGTTTTTACCTCCAAATTTGTGCGCAAACAGTGAATCTTACGATTTATCGGTAAATTGATTTATCAAGAAGTGTTTGAACAAACTTCAAACATCTGTTAAACTAGTAGGTGATAGAATTGTCTGAAAAATCGTATTTTTATTCAAATATTTGGATGGTTATATTAATTATCTGTTGAAAAATCAATATTTCAATCTAATAACATATTTTAAATGGCTTATTGACTTTTAAAAAGGGCGTCAATAAATTGTAATAAATTATTGTAAGTTATAACTTATAACATTAGTAAAGCACAAACATAAGACCAGCGTATAAAAATTTTCTAGTCAGGTTTGATGATCTTATGATGTAAAAAAAGTTGTTGAAATCCAAAAGTGTCTGGAAATTCTCATCGCATCACTAATATTTTCCTTTAAAATTATTAAAATATTTCTAATTATCTCTCTACTTTAATAAATAGCAAGTCATGTCTTTGAGTAAATATTGTGTCCAGCTATATGAAAAGTATTTTATTTATTTATTAAATTTGCAAATTCCCATAACTGATACAAAAAGTAAATGCGAAGTTGAAGAATCTGAATTCAAAAATTTAAAATAACGGTCAAAACTGAGCAACTTAATTCAAATTATTGATTTACGTTAAATTTCAAATTTATTTAAACCGTTTAAATTCTCTATCGCTTTATGAATCTTTTAAGTTTATATTAATTATTGTAATATCTCATTGATTGTATTGAATTCTAATTATTCCAAGAAAAGCAAAAAAAAAAGCTTTTAAATGAAAAAATCCCTTTATGAAATATAAATTATCATCGTAGATCATCTATTATGAAATTACAGAGTTGATAATTAAAATTTAGCGATTCCTCATTGAAACAATAAGAAAATGAAGATTTTATCACAAGCAGTTTATAAAATTCAACATCCATTGGTCACTTGTATTAGCGTATTTTCGAGATATTGTGAAATATTTTCTGTTACCAAAGTTAATGTCAAATTCTCCATCAATTACCCTTGATCGTCATTAACTTAGTGTTAATTCTTATATAAAATTTTTGATTGAAGAACAATATCAAAAAATATTTTATTCAAAACATTAAAATTCTCTCAAACAATAATGCTTAGTTTTGACGCACGTGCTTAAAATTCTCATCTTCTCAAAAATTTATTGCTGTGCTTAAAGTTTTGTTTTCTCAATTTATGAAGATTTTTTTTCCGAAGCATCAAAAGTGAGCATTTTTACACCTTACCATTGTAAAAAAATCTCAGAACAAACATTTATTCCACGTACATTTTCGTCACAAAATAGACTTGCTCTCTGTCTATTAGCGAATTTTGAAGAGAAAAATATAATTTTTTTTCGAGATAAAGGTATAAAAGACTCATCTCAATGTTCAGTCTGGTTCAATCGCTAATTTTGTTTTGGATGGTGTTATAAAAAGATAAAAGTCTTGTGACAAAAATTTAAAAAAGTGAGGAAAATTTAAAAAAATATCATTTTTAAAAAAGTTAAATTATGAAGAAAATTGAAAATTATTGATGACAAAGAACTAAAAAATTTGGAAAAAATAAAAGTGATAAAAATACGGTTACTATACAATAATTTTAAAAATTTGAATTTTTATAGTTTTATAAAATAAACAAAGTTTTTTGCTGGTGAATTAGGAAAATATAATATATTTGAACGAAATCAAAAGTTATAAAATATTCACAAAAATTAAACTTTTTTTAAATTTCAAAAAAGTTAAAATCTTAACATTTAAGAAATTTTAAAGTTTTATGAAATATATAAAATGTTTGGACGAACTGGGAAGTGATATAATTTTCAAAAATTTAAATTAAAACTAGTTTTGGATCTTTTAACTGAATTTTATTATTAAAAGAGTTTAAACTAATTCTAAAAATATAACAGTCCATCAATTTTAAAAATTAATATTTACACTTAAAAAAATTTCAAGGTAATTCTCAGAAAAAGTCGTGCATTTTCTACAACAAAAAATTAGCATTAAAAGAAAAAATAAATTACCAAGTACCATTGTAAGTTAAAAGACAAATAAAATGGATTTGAACGACAATGACATAGTGGTATCTGGAATATCAGGTCGTTTTCCGAATTCTGATAATTTTAAAGAATTTGGTTACAATTTGTACAATAAAGTCGACATGACTGATGAAGACGAAAGTCGCTGGAAGCATTTTCATGAAGACGTACCAAAACGATTCGGAAAAATACGAAATATCGAGAAATTTGACGCTTCCTTCTTCTCGACATTGAATAAGCATGCTAATTGGACAGATCCACAAATGAGAATGCTTCTTGAACACGCTTATGAGGTAATCAGGTCGAATTAAATGGACATTGTAAATAGATTTGTGATTGTGAATATAAATTGCAGTCGATTTTGGATGCTGGAATTTCTCCGCAGTCTTTGATTGGCAGTAAGACTGGTGTCTTCATTGGATGCAGTATTTCTGATTCGAAAGACGCGTTCGTACATGGAATGCCACCCAAAGATGGATATGTTGTTTTGGGGTGAGATATTTTAAAGGATGTGGAACAATTCAAGGATATTTTTAGAGAATTTCAAAATGCGTTGTTTAGTAAGATCTTAGGGCATCGAAAATGTAGAAAAATTAAAAATATGGACATGAAGATTTTTTAATTTCTCGCGTAAACAGAATTATTTTTAATATTTCTTTTTTGTGCTTCTGTTTAGATTTCTTCTTGACATCAGAAGTTGTCAAATATTAATTGAAGACTCAATCAATACTAAAAGAATTCATTTTGCCTTTTATGACACTTGATGATTCCTTGATTCTTGATATTAATTGTTAATCATACAAATTTTTGTGGACAAATATAAATCTTCCTGCAAAATATTATTTCTTTTTCGTTCTTTATAGCCATTTTTATTGGTTTAAATAATTGTTAAAAGTCACATTGAGATTGATGCTTCCTTATTGAAATCGAGAATGAATAACTTGTTGACTCTTTTGATTTTTACGTTCGCGTATAAAAGTTTTGTTTGAGACTGATCAGAACCACTTGAATCTCCTCAAGAGAATGATGTTGCGCTAAATTAAGAATGGAAGTGGATTTTGAATGTTGTTTGACGTGCCTTCAAATCCCATGTGATGTAGTCACACGTTTGGATGTTTTTAAATTCTATTGTAAATGTTTTTGTCTGCTTTTAAACAAAATGATTTTTGGTCATTTTTTCTTATAAACAAAAGCATAAATTTTGGGTATCAAATTTGTGTAAAATAATTAATTATATTTCATTGTCGTTTATCTCATAGACATTTTTTTGTAGTGCTTATATTTGTCGCTTTGGAATTTATTTTTCAAATGTATTTTTTTAGAGAAGCTTCAATTCAAATACTTATAATAAGTTCATAACAATTCAAGGGTCTTTATAGAATCTCTAAACTACGTCATTTGTCATTAATTCAGTGATTCTGGTTAAATTTATTTATTCTTTCATACCGTTGAAAGATAATGACATCTATATAAGGTTGTGGACCGACTTTGAATTTTTATTAGAGTTTGAGCCCTTAATTAAGATATAAGTTCATTATTTATAGTTTATATTAATTTTTATAGTATGCTAGTTCAATGAAAATAATTTTGGAAGTAAAATCCATACTTGAATAGTATATAAAAAATATTCGTATAAAAATTAAGTTTTTTCTGACTCGATTAATTTAATAAAAGTAAACTAAAAAACTTTAATAAATGATTGAATTTTTGTCCAAATGTTTCAGTTTGCTCAAGGTTTTTAAGGTTTGTCATCAATGATTTTAAGGGCATTACACAAATCTTGTCTAGATATTCAAGCAAATATGCCGAAGGGCTCTAAGCATGAAGAAGTCGTTTGAATTTATTTGGGAAATCCAAAAACAAGTTTTCTCTGTGAATCATAATCGCAACATCTATATTTTCTACTCAAGAGTTCAAAAAACTCTCTAGGCATAACAAATCAGTATGACTTTTTGGATTCGGTTTTGTTAAAATTTTACTTAATAGCTCATTATTTTGTAACTAATTGATCGTTTTGAAAAATTGAATTAATTTCAAATTTTTATGGCGAATTAAAAAATATTCAGATTACCGAGAGGGTTAAATTTTAACGGATTTTGAAAATTTGAAATTTCTATTTGGTTATCTCAGTTTTATTTTGTGAAAATGTCGTGAGCACACGATTTTTATAGTTTAAGTAATAACTCGATAAATTCATAGTTTAAATTTGTCTAAATTAGTTAATTTAGTTATTAGTAAGTTGATAAATTATTATATCCTGTTTTGAGAGCGAAATAGTAGTGAGAAACCTACGAAATAATGCAAACAACAAAAGAAAATCCAGTTTTAAGATTGCTACATTTTTCGTCACTGGAAGTCGATTGAGATGAAATTTAGTACGTTTTTGATTCATTAATATATTAAGTAATTAGGTTTACATTATATTAGGCTTTTGGAAGTAGTTTAAATGAGATTTTATTCTTACTGCTGATAATTAAATAAAATGGTACCTAATTAAATACCGGAGCTAATCATTTGTGTAAACCAGAACCTACAACAAAATTATCTAAAGTATTTCGCAACAACACTAAATATTTTCAAGGCTAAAACTCCACCTAAATATACAAATCATTAAGTGGTTCTTTCAAAAAGTGTGTGTAAAAAGTTATTAATTTATTGAATTTGCGTAAAATCAACTCTTAAAATTTTAAGATAAATAAATCTACACACATTCCAACATTTCGGGAATTTTAAATCCACCTTATAATATATTTCATGACATAATTTGTGACCGTGAAAGGTTTTGAAAAATTTTATGTGTCATTCTGTAATCTATCTTAGTAAATAATGAATAGATGTTAATGAGAAAAATAAATTTTGTTACAAAATATTCGCAATTGCAAACAATAAATTTCTAGGTAATGCAACTACTAAATCAGCTATTTTGTTTATTTTTCAAGCAAACGTGCTAATCAGAATTTCTTTCTGCAGACTCATTACCATAAATCATTTTATCTATTTCCTATATTCTTCACACAGAAATGCTAGTTTTTACCTCTCAAATCGAATATCATACGCTCTTGGTCTATGTGGTCCATCATTTACTCTCGACACAGCATGTTCAAGCTCCGCATACGCTCTTGATTGTGCTTTTCGCTATATTGAATCAGGTATTAATTTGTTATTTCTTTAGGGCCATTCCATTCCATTTATTATTCTGTTCTCTTTTTAAGGCCTGTGTGACGCAGCGTTAGTTGGAGGTTCTCAACTTATTCTGAATTGTGGATTAGCAGCTGAATATACAAAGTGAGTTTTACAATTTATGAATGAATCTTTTTACACATTCGTAACTTGTTTATTAACAGATTAGGTATTTTGGCAAGCGATGGAGTTTGTCGACCGTTTGATGAGAACGCAACTGGTTTTTCTCGTGCCGAAACAATTTGTGTCATATTTCTTCAAAAACGCAAAGACTCAAAACGTATTTACGCAAATGTTGTATGCAGTAGATCTAATAATGATGGCTTTAAAAAAGAAGGAGCTTCATTTCCATCAAAAATCATGCAACAAAAATTAATTGAAGATTTTTACAGCAACTTGAAATTCGATCCTGAAAATGTTAATTTTGTGGAGGCACACTCAACAGGAACTAAATTAGGAGATCCAGAAGAAGTTCAAGCAATTGATGCAGTGTTTTGTAAAAACAACAATCGACCTCAAGAATTAGTTATTGGAAGCGTGAAGTCAAACATGGGACATGCAGAAGCAGCTTCAGGAATGGCATCGATTGCAAAAATTTTACATTCCCTTGACAGCCGGAAATTTCCACCAAATATCAATTTAAAGTCACCACGATATGACGTTGTTGCTTTTTCTGAAGGTCGAATCAAAGTTGCAACAGAAGTTGAGGATCTTATTGGAGATTTCATCGCGATGAACTCTTTTGGTCTTGGAGGTGCAAATGCTCATTCACTATTCAGAGGAAATCCAAAAGTCAAATCAAATTTCGGTGTTCCTGATGATGATCTCGGAAGAATGGTTTTATGGTCAGGTAGAACAGAAGCTGCAATAAATGCAATTTTCGCTGACATCACTCAACGTCCACTTGATGCTGAACACATTGCACTTCTCCAAAATTCTCAAATACAAACAACAAGTGCCAATACTTATCGTGGATATGGAATGTTCATTAATGACAAAGTTGAAGGAAAAGCAGTTTGTGTAAAACAAAATATTCAATATTTTAATGGTGCTCGACGTCCAATTGTTTTTGTGTTCAGTGGAATTGGAAGTCAATGGCTTGAAATGGGACGAGATTTGATAAAAATTCCTCTATTTGCTCAATCAATTGAAAATTGTCACAACATTTTGATGAATAAAGGAATCGACTTGAAGAACATCATAACATCAAGTAATGAAAACACATTCAGTAATGTCTTACATTCATATGTTGGGATTGTTGCAATTGAAATTGCGCTTAGTGATATTCTGAAGGAACTGAATATTGTTCCTGATTACATCATTGGACATTCAGTTGGTGAACTTGGATGTGCTTATGCTGATAATTGCTTAACAGCTGAAGAAACAATATTAGCAGCTTTTTCTCGAGGTGAAGCCAGCAGAGAATCTAAAACTATTCGTGGTGCTATGGCTGCTGTGGGAATGCATCATGTAAAATTAGAAGAAATGATACCTGATGACATAGACATCGCATGTCATAATGGTGAAGATTCAAGTACAATTAGTGGACCAGTAGATAGCATAAATGCGTTTGTTCAAAAACTTAATGATGATAGAATTTTTGCTAAAGAAGTTGCATCCTCAGGAATTCCATTACACAGTCGATACATCACTGAAATGGGACAAAAATTATATGAAAAACTGCAAAAATTTATCAAAGATCCAAAAATGCGTTCTAAAAAATGGCTTAGCTCAACATATCCTGAAGATATGTGGAATGAAGATGAAGCTTATTTCTCATCTGCTGAGTATCATGCGAGAAATCTTCTTAATCCAGTTTTCTTTCAAGAAGTCACTGAGATGCTACCTAAAAATTCTTTGATGATCGAGATAGCTCCTCATGGGTTATTAAAATCAATTTTGAAAAGAAATGTAAAGGAAGGTGTTCATGTAAGCTTAACACAAAGAAATAGTAAAGATGGAGTTGAATTCTTCATGGATTCTTTAGGAAGGTGAGTTGTCTCAAATATCTCAAAAGATATACAATATTAATTACATTTATTTTTTAGTCTTTTCCAGCATGGAGTTGATATGGACATATCGAAACTATATCCACAAATAAATTTCCCAGTTTCAAGAGGAACTCCAATGATTTCCCCAATTATAAAATGGAATCATGAGGAAGACCACTTCGTGCCACATTTCGATTCATACAATGCCTTCGAGAGACGTAATGTTGTCATCAACATTAGTGACAAAAAGTTTGAGTTCATTCAAGGACACATGGTCGATGGGCGAGTTCTTTTTCCAGCCACTGGCTGGATTTTTCTAGTTTGGGAAACATTTTCAATGATGATTGGTGCTCACTACGAAAAGGTCAAAGTTGTTTTTGATGATATTCATTTTCTACGTGCAACATCATTAACAAAGAATCAAGATGTGCTAATAACAATATCAATCCATCGCGGTACAGGAAGATTTGAAATCATTGAGGGAAATTCTCCAGTTGTTTATGGATACATTAAGCACGTTGATGACATTGAAATGTCTGAAATTACTGTTCTTAGCGATGAGAATACGGTAACATTGATCGGAGAGGATTTCTATAAAGAAATGAGATTAAATGGATTTTGTCACTTAGGTCCATTCAAAGGTGTAATGGAAATTCGACATGATGGATTGAAAGGTAAAATTAAATGGATACAAAATTGGATTACGTTTTTGGATAGCATGACACACTTTGAAGAGAGACAATCAAAAACAAAGAAACTAGCTCTTCCAACAAATATAAGGAAGGTGATAATAGATCCAATCTTGCATTATGAAATGCTAAAAGAGAAAGAGAAGGAGATAAACGAGAATAAAATATCAGAACAAGAAGATGAAAATAATGACGAAACGTCAGAAGAACCAGGAATTCTATATGATGTTGCCATATCGCCACACTTGAAGATCATCAAATCTGGTGGTGTTGAGTTCCATGATAAAGTCAACCGAGTAGTCAATAGAAGAAGACCAAAAGAACCATTAATTGAAACTCATAATTTCGTGCCATTCTTCTTAACGACAAAATATTCGCTAAATGATGTAGCCAAAATCATTACACAAACTGTTCTCGAGAATATTTTCCAAACTAAATGTACATCTGTTGAAATCGATGCAACAAGTGTTGAAGAAATACAGCCACTAAGTGAACATTTATCAAGAGCATTACGAGGAATTCCTTTAGTCATATCAGACGCGACATTTGTCACATCAAGAGAAAATTTTAAACTAGAAAATGTCAAAATTAGTGCTGAAGAGCTATCATCGTTCAATGATGTTGATTTGGTCATTAAAAATAATTGTATTGGTGATGAAGAATTTTTTGAAGTTGTCAAAACTATGATAAGTGGACATGGATACATAATTTCAAGAGAAAATCAAGAATACTCTGTAATACCACACGAAAATGTTCAACTTGTTGCAAAAATCCACACTATTGACAATGAAGTAATTCATATTCTGCAATTTAAAAGTGAGTCAAAGGCTGTTGATCCTCACAATATAATTGAAATAACGTCTGATATCAAGGAATGGTTAGATAATCTTAAAGTCTCACTATCTGATGCACCTACAATCATTTATGCTTATAATAGAGATTATTCAGGAATCTTAGGATTCATAAATTGCATAAGACGAGAATATCCAGTTGATCGCCTGAAATGCTTCTTCATAATGGATATAGAAAATGCACCACCAGACTTTGATTTAAATAACAATTTCTTTAAATCACAATTTGAACTTAATCATGCAGTTAATGTTTTCAAAGATGGAAAATGGGGAAGCTACCGGCACTTGGACATGCCAATTATGAGTGATTTACATTGTCAGACTCAACATTGTTATGTAAATTGTCTTGTTAAAGGAGATTTATCAACACTGTCATGGCTCAATGGTTCACTAGAAGTAAATAATGAAAATCTCGACATAATAAAAATTCATTATGCATCGCTTAACTTTAAGGACATTATGTTAGCACTTGGAAGAATCCCTGATAATTGTGATAGTCTAACTAGCCAGCAGAGCATATTAGGATTTGAATTTTCAGGCACAAAGAGAAACGGTGAGAAAGTCATGGGAATTGGTACAAAAGCTGGTGCCTTAGCAACTTATTATGATGCAGAAAATACAATTTTATGGAAAGTTCCTGAAACATGGACAATGGAAGAAGCAGCAACTGTGCCACTTGTATATTTCACAGTTTATTTTGCATTTTTCAACACAACAACAATTAAGGCTGGAAAGAAAATTTTAATTCATTCAGGAAGCGGTGGAGTTGGACAAGCAGCTATTGAAGTAGCGTTTGCATACGGCTTAGAAGTCTACACAACTGTCAGCACTGAAGAGAAGAAGAATTTCTTACTGAAAAGATTCTTAAAATTGAAGCCTGAAAATATTGGAAATTCTCGAAACACAACATTTGAGAAAATGGTTCTTGAAAATACACAAGGAAAAGGTGTTGACTATGTCCTGAACTCTTTATCTGATGATAAACTGCAAGCGTCAATTCGATGTCTTGGAAAGGACGGTGTGTTTTTGGAAATCGGAAAGTATGATATTCTTAAGGGAACTAACATTGATATGAGATACTTAGCAAAGCGTATTACAATGAAGGCTGTTATATTTGACGACCTCGAAGACGACTCAGAAGAAATGAAGGTAAACAAAATCTCTTTGTTTTTGTAAACAAAAAATTAAAGCTTAACTTCCGTATTTTAGTTCGTTTACAATCGTGTTGAGGAAGATCTTAAAGCTGGAATCATAAAACCTTTAAATACAACCATTTTTGAAGCGAACCAAATTGAAGATGCATTTAGGTTTATGACAAATGGAAGACATATAGGAAAAGTTCTCCTCAAAGTTAGACAACACGAAAATGACGAAAGTTCATTGCCCTTAGTTACATTGAATCGTGTTTATTGTGGCGCCAATGAGTCTATTGTTATTTCGGGTGGCCTTGGAGGCTTTGGAATGGAATTGTCTGAATGGTTAATATCAAGAGGTTGCCGAAAACTGGTTTTGAATTCAAGAAGAGGTGTTGTCAACATGAATCAACACCTTAAAATTGAGTAAGTAGAGCACATTTTTGGATCAATTAAGTATTTATGTAACTATTGACTTATGAATGGGAATACTAATTCAATGTGTATATTTTTATAGAGTATGGAAATACTATGGAGTTGAAGTTATTGTTAGTACATCAGACATTACAACAGAACAAGGATGTAAGGAATTGATTAATCAAGCTCTAGAACTCGGACCTGTTGGTGCTATTTTCAATCTTGCTGCAGTTCTTAGAGATGGAATTTTTGAGAATCTAGACCAACAAATGTTCACTGAATCCCTAGCACCAAAAGCAATTGGAACAAAATATTTAGATAAAGTTTCTAGAGTTTTATGCCCAAATCTTAAACATTTTGTAGTATTTTCAAGTGTTTCATGTGGCCATGGAAATGCTGGTCAAAGTAATTATGGAATGGCAAATTCTGTCATGGAAAGAATAATTGAGGACAGAATTTGTAATCAACTTCCAGGAAAAGCAATTCAGTGGGGTGCCATAGGTGATGTTGGAATGCTTGCAGATTTCCAGTTGGCTAATATGGACAAAGATATTGGAGGAACTTTACCTCAACCAATTTCTTCATGTCTAGAAGTTCTTGATATTCTGCTTACATCAAAAGATTCTATAGTTTCAAGCACAGTCGTGGCAGATAAATATATAGAAGATTTTAGAAAAGGCAATGTAATTGACATTATTCTAAACATCATGGGAATACGAGACAAAAAGTCAATCTCAGTGGACTCAACACTTACTCAGTTAGGCATAGATTCTTTAATGGGCGTTGAAATTCAACAAATTCTTGAGCGTGAGTTCGATGTTTCACTAACTTCACAAGAATTACGATCACTTACGCTTGGTCAACTTGAAAAGCGTATTTCATCAAAAAATTCAGAAAACTCAAATGTGAATGCTGTCAATGATGATGCTGAGAAGGTTGAATGGATGAAGCTGTTAATGGAAGGTGTGATTGACTCAGAAACATTAAATTTAATTTCACCAGAAACATTAGTTAAAGTAAATGATGTTGAGTACATTGAAGGAACAAAAGTTTTAGTCATTCCTGGATTTTATGGTTTTGCTGCCAATGTGTACCGAACATTAGCAAAAGAAATGAAATATTCAGCATACATATTACAACTTTTAAATACATCTGAATGTGAACAAATTGATGAAATTGTCAAGAGTCTTTCTCCAACTATTCTTGAACTTTACAAAGATACTGAAAATTTTGTTCTTATTGGACATTCATTTGGATCCCTTTTAGCATTAAAAATAGCAAAAATATTAGAAAATGAAGGTAAATCAGGACAAATAATTCAACTTGATGGATCGCCTCAATTTATTCATACATTCTCACATAAAATGATGACAGAGAGAACAATTGAAGACATGAGATCATCAATATCTATGGTTTTATTCAACGTACTACTTCCATATGTAGATCCAAATAATGCTAAAATCGCATTCATGAAACACGATAATTGGGAATCAAGAACGGAGAAATTAATTAATTTATCACCTGATAAACTTCCGTTTACTTATGAATTTATTAAACAGAATGTTATTTTGGCTTATGTAAATCGCTTTAACATATCACTTCATATTAAAGATGATGCTTTTCCAATGCTAGAAAGTACAAAAATTTCACTTATCAAAGCAACAAAATCATCAATAAGTGGAATTCACAAAGATTATGCACTATCACGATACACAATAGATCCAGTGAAAATAAGTTATATTGATGGTGATCATGTCACAATACTAACAAATCCAGGACTAATTTCCAGTATTGAAGACATTTTGTCTGCATTTAAAGTCGTATAATTTTTTTCTGTAAATTTTGCTATTTAAGATTGTTCAATAAAAAATAAAAATCTTATTCAAAAATAAAAGAAATCACAATTCATGACTATTTGATGAAAAAGGTATTTAGGAATAAGAATAAAATAAAAAGCGTCTAAAATCAATTCTAAAGAGTATAGTTGAAACAACAAAATTCCAACAACATCACGTCAGTTTATTTTTCTGTTATTGTCCTTCTTAAAAGTTATAAAATGTTTTCCACTTAAGAAATTCTGCAGTTATTATTCATCTCAAAATTTTCAGAGCGCGACACACTACAACAGAACCTCAAATTTCGCGACACAACTAAGATGACGCAGATGAAGCATAGTTTGAGAACTACTGGACTAATGTGTCACACGTGCCTCATGTATCTCAAGAATAGGATGGCTATAAGTTACAGATATTTAGCCACTGACATTTCACTATTATTCGTTTGTCCACTGATACTTTTTTGCTCGTTAGTGGCCATCTGCCCGTTTTTTATGGGAATATCTAATCTAATTGTCAACAAGGACACATCTAATTGACTTATCAAGAAGCGTAGGATAAACTTTATACACCAGATAGTATAACTTTATAACTACATAGTCATTTATACTTAAAATAAATAAATGAATGGTTGTATACAGCAGCATATTTCTTAAATATTTTGTATGGCTTATTCGGTTATTTAAAAGAGCGTCATTAAATTGCAATAAATTTTTTGTAAGCACAAACATAAAACCGGTATAATTAAAAAAAATATTTTTAGATGTGACGATGTTATTATTTTGTAATGAAAATTTAAAAAACTTTCTCAGATGTTTTTATTAAAGCAATAATCCCGAGCGACACAAATGAAAAAGTCGCCGTCAAGGTTCCATCAGGGATACATTTATTAACACTCTATGGATTCCTCTTAGTCTCCGCCTCCATATGGAATCCATACGGAGGCGGAGGCTAAGAGGAATCCATAGAGTGTTAATAAATGTATCCCTGATGGAACCTTGACGGCGACTTTTTCATTTGTGTCGCTCGGGAATATTTACCTTCTTGAATTTAAAACATATTTCCAATCAGAATTAGAATAATAGAATATGTAACACTTTAAAGGGTTTTTCAATACCTGCTACATTAAATTAATAACCTGTCACACCTGGTGTAGAGATGTGAAAGAATTACACAACAGTCTGAAGTATCTTTCAAGAATTTTGTATCAACAATTTGCAAGTCATTAAGTTATTTAAGTAAATATTTTTTTATCATGTTGAATTTGACGAATTTATTTTTTAATATTTTCTTTCCTTCAGAGGAAACGGCCTCCTTAATCAGTGCTTAAGTTGTTATATTGATCCATATGTCTAATTGCATTTAAACGGTTTTTTTTAATTTAAATTTGAACAAAAATAAGTCCAAAAGTTGTGTCATCTCAGTTTGTTTACAAAATTAAAAGTGAAAAAGTGTTGCGTGTGAAATAATATTAATTAATTTAAGGTGATGTGCAGCTACGTAATCAAAAATATTCATCAACTATCATTCCTGATAAAAGAATATCGACAAAATTTCTAGTCCTATTCAACGGAAAGAAAATTTAGTTATTTACGAACAAGAAAAAAGAGAAATTATTATTATAATATTTAATTAACTTTACCAGAGTAATGAACAGAAAGAATAGAACAAGAATGTGTCGATGAATGATCTAAGCATCAAGATGGCAGCAGTAAATCAGGTAAATACGTTCCAGTTAATAATTTTTCTTCTAAATTAGAAGTAAATTTTTTTGTAGATCAGTTCTGAAGGTTTTTAAGTAGTCTCCAGACATACAGGTTAACATCATCCTTTTTTGCAGATATAGCATTTCAATGTCCATTTAAATGCATACATATTAAAAACTTACCATAATTTCTTGCGGAATAATATTGAAAATATTTTCTGCTCCCAAAGTTAATGTCAAATTGCCCAGAAATTGTCATTGATCGTAATTGTATCAAAAAATATTTTATTTGCTTTCTCTAAAACATTGAATACACCAAAACAATAATCCTTAGTTTAAGAAACGTGCTTAAAATCTTCATCTTCTACAAAAATTTATTGTTGTTTTTAAAAGTTTTGTTTTCTCAATGTATGTAGATATTTTTTATGTTCTTTGCCATTCGTTTTTTTACGCTTATTTCAAAATAAACCATCAAAAAGTGAGAATTTTTAAAACATTCTGGAAAAATCTCGAAACAAATGTTAGAGAAGCTTGAAAAGCAGGTTATTATTTTTCCTGAAAAATAAAGGTATAAAAGACTCGTCCCAATGTTTAACTTGGTTCAATTACTTATGATATTTCCGATAGTGATGTAAAAGTATAAAAACAAAATTTAAAAAGTGAAAAATAAAGTAAAGATAACAAACAAATCTTTTAAGAAAGTTGCATTAAAGTGAAAAAAAATCAAATTTTAACGATAGTGACTGAAAAAAATTGTGATCATATCTAGAAATTTTCCAAAACAATTAGAAGAAAAAAGTTAAAAAAATTAAGAAATTTTAACAAATAAAAAAAATTTAAATTTAAAAGTTTGAAAAAATTAAAGTTCAAAACTTGAAAAAATTTAAAAATAAAAATAATTTCAAGGAAAATAGAAATAAATTATTAAGTGCCGTTAAAAGTTAAGAGTCAAATAAAATGGATTTGAACGACAATGACATAATTGTATCTGGAATATCAGGTCGTTTTCCGAATTCTGATAATGTTAAAGAATTTGGTTACAATTTGTACAATAAAGTCGACATGACTGATGAAGAGGAAACTCGCTGGAAGCATTTTCATGAAGACGTACCAAAAAAATTTGGAAAAATACGAAATATCGAGAAATTTGATGCTTCCTTCTTCTCGACATTGAATAAGCATGCTAATTGGACAGATCCACAAATGAGAATGCTTCTTGAACACGCTTATGAGGTAATCAGGTCGAATTAAATGGACATTGTAAATAGATTTGTGATTGTGAATATAAATTGCAGTCGATTTTGGATGCTGGAATTTCTCCGCAGTCTTTGATTGGCAGTAACACTGGTGTCTTCATTGGATGCAGCCTTTCTGATTCGAAAGATGTGTTTGTTCACAGAATGCCGCCGAAAGATGGATATGTTGTTTTGGGGTAAGTTATCCGCGTACGCAATCCACTAGTGATCGGCAAAATACTTCAAAAAACACCTGATTTTTAGCAAACTTGTGATTCTCAGTAGTAATATTTTCTTATTCACGAGTTCAAATATATGTTTAAGCATAGGCTGACCATCTGCTTGGTTTTTCAGAGGACTGTCCTCTATTTTTTTTTTTCATTTTTCAAAAGTAAAAACGATTTGAAATGTTTTAATTCATCCAGAAAACGAATAAAACTAGTCGACATGGGGGATATCCTCTATTATTCTTGAAAATATCTGGTAACCCTATTTAAGCATAACAATTCAATACAGTTTTTTTTGGATTTGATTTTGTTAATCCTACCAAAAATTTAAGTAACTGTTTCGAAAAAAGGAATTAATTTCCAAGGGCGGGCAAAATATGTCTTATTAAAAAGCTTCAATTTAAGTAATGCATTTAGGTCAATTTTGAATGTTAATAAAACATACTAAATGTCGAATTTTTACTCTAAAATACAGTCAAAAGTGCACTCGAGTCTACTGCCTTTTGGTATTTCTAACAAGTTTTTCTTTGAGACTTACAATACATACTTTTAAGGTTATTACAAAATTTTCATGGAAAAACAATATGTTGAAGTGACACACAGATCCAGACTTGCTCGCTTCTAAAAAATGAACTTAATTAGTGAACTTCAAATGACCCTTCTTTCAAAAAATATTTATAATTTGAAAAAATATTTCAGTGTATATGTGGCTATGTGGCTTATTTCAATTTTAGTTTTAATCAAAATTCATTCAGAGACTCATTGTCATAAATTATTATGTTTCTTTTATAATTTCACACAGAAATGCTAGTTTTTACCTCTCAAATCGAATATCATACGCTCTTGGTCTATGTGGTCCATCATTTACTCTCGACACAGCATGTTCAAGCTCCGCATACGCTCTTGATTGTGCTTTTCGCTATATTGAATCAGGTAATAATTTTTTTCTTGAGAGCCATTCCAATCCATTTATTATTCTGTTCTCTTCTTAAGGCCTGTGTGACGCAGCGTTAGTTGGAGGTTCTCAACTTATTCTTAATTGTGGATTAGCAACTGAATATACAAAGTGAGTTTTACAATTTATGAATAAATCTTTTCTTGAATGTGTAATTTGTTTATTAACAGATTAGGTATTTTGGCAAGCGATGGAGTTTGTCGACCGTTTGATGAGAACGCAACTGGTTTTTCTCGTGCCGAAACAATTTGTGTTATATTTCTTCAAAAACGCAAAGATTCAAAACGCATTTACGCAAATGTTGTATACAGTAGATCTAATAATGATGGCTTTAAGAAAGAAGGAGCTTCATTTCCATCGAAAATCATGCAACAAAAATTAATTGAAGATTTTTACAGCAACTTGAAATTCGATCCTAAAAATGTTAATTTTGTGGAGGCACACTCAACAGGAACTAAATTAGGAGATCCAGAAGAAGTTCAAGCAATTGATGCAGTGTTTTGTAAAAACAACAATCGACCTCAAGAATTAGTTATTGGAAGCGTGAAGTCAAACATGGGACATGCAGAAGCAGCTGCAGGAATGGCATCGATTGCAAAAATTTTACATTCGCTTGACAGTCGAAAATTTCCACCAAATATCAACTTAAAGTCATTACGATCAGATGTTGTTGCTTTTTCTGAAGGTCGAATCAAAGTTGCAACAGAAGTTGAGGATCTTATTGGAGATTTCATCGCGATGAATTCTTTTGGTCTTGGAGGTGCAAATGCTCATTCACTATTCAGAGGAAATCCAAAAGTTAAATCAAATTTCGGTGTTCCTGATGATGATCTTGGAAGAATGGTTTTATGGTCAGGTAGAACAGAAGCTGCAATAAATGCAATTTTCGATGACATTACTCAACGTCCACTTGATGCTGAACACATTGCACTTCTCCAAAATTCTCAAATACAAACAACAAGTGCTAATACTTATCGTGGATATGGAATGTTTATTAATGACAAAGTTGAAGGAAAAGCAGTTTGTGTAAAACAAAATATTCAATACTTTAATGGTGCTCGATGTCCAATTGTTTTTGTGTATAGTGGAGTTGGAAGTCAATGGCTTGAAATGGGACGAGATTTGATGAAAATTCCTCTATTTGCTCAATCAATTGAAAATTGTCACAACATTTTGATGAATAAAGGAATCGACTTGAAGAACATCATAACATCAAGTAATGAAAACACATTCAGTAATGTCTTACATTCATATGTTGGGATTGTTGCAATTGAAATTGCGCTTACTGATATTCTGAAGGAACTTAATATTGTTCCTGATTACATCATTGGACATTCAGTTGGTGAACTTGGATGTGCTTATGCTGATAATTGCTTAACAGCTGAAGAAACAATATTAGCAGCTTTTGCTCGAGGTGAAGCCAGCAGAGAATCTAAAACTATTCGTGGTGCTATGGCTGCTGTGGGAATGAATCATGTAAAATTAGAAGAAATGATTCCTGATGACATAGACATCGCATGTCATAATGGTGATGATTCAAGTACAATTAGTGGACCAGTAGATAGCATAAATGTGTTTGTTCAAAAACTCAAGGATGATAAAATTTTTACTAAAGAAATTGCATGCTCGGGAGTTCCATTACACAGTCGATACATCACTGAAATGGGACAAAAATTATGCAAGAAACTACAAAGCATCATAAAAGATATAAAGGTGCGTTCTAAAAAATGGCTTAGCTCAACATTTCCTGAGGAATTGTGGAATGAAGATGAAGCTTATTTCTCATCTGCTGAGTATCATGCGAGAAACGTTCTTAATCCAGTTTTCTTTCAAGAAGTCACTGAGATGCTACCTAAAAATTCTTTGATGATTGAAATAGCTCCTCATGGATTATTAAAAGGAATTTTGAAAAGAAATGTAAAGGAAGGGGTTCATGTAAGCTTGACACAAGCAGATTGCAAAAATGGAGTTGAATTCTTCATGGATTCTTTAGGAAGGTGAGTTGTCTCAAATATCTCAAAAGATATACAATATTAATTACATTTATTTTTTAGTCTTTTCCAGCATGGAGTTGATATGGACATATCGAAACTATATCCACAAATAAATTTCCCAGTTTCAAGAGGAACTCCAATGATTTCCCCAATTATAAAATGGAATCATGAGGAAGACCACTTCGTGCCACATTTCGATTCATACAATACCTTCGAGAGACATAATTTTGTCATCAACATTAGTGACAAAAGGTTTGAGTTTATTCAGGGACACATAGTCGATGGTCATGTTCTTTTTCCAGCAACTGGATGGATCTTTCTAGTTTGGGAAACATTTTCAATGATGATTGGTGCTCACTACGAAAAGGTCAAAGTTGTTCTTGATGATATTCATTTTCTACGTGCAACATCATTAACAAAGAATCAAGATGTGCTAATAACAATATCAATCCATCGCGGTACAGGAAGATTTGAAATCATCGAGGGAAATTCTCCAGTTGTTTATGGATACATTAAGCACGTTGATGACATTGAAATGTCTGAAATTACTGTTCTTGGAAATGAAAATATGGAAACAGTGATCGGAGAGGATTTCTATAAAGAAATGAGATCAAGGGGATTTTGGCACTTTGGACCTTTCAAAGGTGTCAAGGAAATTCGACGGGATAACTTGAAAGGTAAAATTAAATGGATACAAAATTGGATTACGTTTTTGGATAGCATGACACATTTTCCAGATAGACAATCAAAACTAAAGAGAATGGCACTTCCAATTAATATAAGGAAGGTGATAATAGATCCAATCTTACATTATGAAATGCTTGAAGAGATAAAGAAGAAAATGAATGAGAACAAAATGTCAGAACAAGATGATGAAAACAATGACGAAACTTCAGAAGAACCAGAAATTCTATATGATGTTGCCATATCGCAACACTTGAAAATCGTCAAATCTGGTGGTGTTGAGTTCCATGATAAAGTCAATCGAGTAGTCAACAGAAGGAGACCAAAAGAACCATTAATGGGAACTTATAAATTCATGCCATTCTTCTCAACACCAAAATATTCGCTAAATGATGTAGCCAAAATTATCACACAAATTGCTCTCGAGAATACTTTCCCAAATAAATGTACATCTGTTGAAATCGATGCAACAAGTGTCGAAGAAATCCAGCCATTAAGTGAACATTTATCAAGAGCATTACGAGGAATTCCTTTAGTCATATCAGACGCGACATTTGTCACATCAAGAGAAAATTTTAAACTAGAAAATGTCAAAATTAGTGCTGAAGAGCTATCATCATTCAATGATGTTGATTTGGTCATTAGAAATAATTGTATTGGTGATGAGGAATTTTTTGAAGCTGTCAAAACTATGATAAGTGGACATGGATACATAATTTCAAGAGAAACTCAAGAATACTCTGTAATACCGCACGAAAATGTTCAACTTGTTGCAAAAATCCACACTATTGACAATGAAGTAATTCATATTCTGCAATTTAAAAGTGAGTCAAAGGCTGTTGATCCTCACAATATAATTGAAATAACGTCTGATATCAAGGAATGGTTAGATAATCTTAAAGTCTCATTATCTGATGCACCTACACTCATTTATGCTTATAATAGAGATTATTCAGGAATCTTAGGATTCATAAATTGCATAAGACGAGAATATCCAGTTGATCGCCTGAAATGCTTCTTCATAATGGATATAGAAAATGCACCACCAGACTTTGATTTAAATAACAATTTCTTTAAATCACAATTTGAACTTAATCATGCAGTTAATGTTTTCAAAGATGGAAAATGGGGAAGCTACCGGCACTTGGACATGCCAATTATGAGTGATTTACATTGTCAGACTCAACATTGTTATGTAAATTGTCTTGTTAAAGGAGATTTATCAACACTGTCATGGCTCAATGGTTCACTAGACGTAAATAATGAAAATCTCGACATAATAAAAATTCATTATGCATCGCTTAACTTTAAGGATATTATGTTAGCACTTGGAAGAATCCCTGATAATTGTGATAGTCTAACTAGCCAGCAGAGCATATTAGGATTTGAATTTTCAGGCACAAAGAGAAACGGTGAGAAAGTCATGGGAATTGGTACAAAAGCTGGTGCCTTAGCAACTTATTATGATACAGAAAATACAATTTTATGGAAAGTTCCTGAAACATGGACAATGGAAGAAGCAGCAACTGTGCCACTTGTATATTTCACAGTTTATTTTGCATTTTTCAACACAACAACAATTAAGGCTGGAAAGAAAATTTTAATTCATTCAGGAAGTGGTGGAGTTGGACAAGCAGCTATTGAAGTAGCGTTTGCATATGGCTTAGAAGTGTTCACAACTGTCAGTATTGAAGAGAAGAAGAATTTCTTGCTGAAAAGATTTCCAAAACTGAAACCTGAAAATATTGGAAATTCTCGAAACACAACATTTGAGAAAATGGTTCTTGAAAATACAGAAGGAAAAGGTGTTGACTATGTCCTGAACTCTTTATCTGATGATAAACTGCAAGCGTCAATTCGATGTCTTGGAAAGGACGGTGTGTTTTTGGAAATCGGAAAGTATGATATTCTTAAGGGAACTAACATTGATATGAGATACTTAGCAAAGCGTATTACAATGAAGGCTGTTATATTTGACGACCTCGAAGACGACTCAGAAGAAATGAAGGTAAACAAAAACTCTTTGTTTTTATAAACACAAAATTAAAGCTTAACTTCCGTATTTTAGTTCGTTTACAATCGTGTTGAGGAAGATCTTAAAGCTGGAATCATAAAACCTTTAAGTACAACCATTTTTGAAGCGAACCAAATTGAAGATGCATTTAGGTTTATGGCAAATGGAAGACATATAGGAAAAGTTCTCCTCAAAGTTAGACAATACGAAGATGATGATAGTTCATTGCCCTTAGTTACATTGAATCGTGTTTATTGTGGCGCCAATGAATCTATTGTTATTTCGGGTGGCCTTGGAGGATTTGGAATGGAATTGTCTGAATGGTTAATATCAAGAGGTTGCCGAAAACTGGTTTTGAATTCAAGAAGAGGTGTTGTCAACATGAATCAACACCTTAAAATTGAGTAAGTAGAGCACATTTTTGGATCAATTAAGTATTTATGTAACTATTGACTTATGAATGGGAATACTAATTCAATGTGTATATTTTTATAGAGTATGGAAATACTATGGAGTTGAAGTGATTGTTAGTACATCAGACATTACAACAGAACAAGGATGTAAGGAATTGATTAATCAAGCTATAGAACTCGGACCTGTTGGTGCTATTTTTAATCTTGCTGCAGTTCTTAGAGATGGAATTTTTGAGAATCTAGACCAACAAATGTTCACTGAATCCCTAGCACCAAAAGCAATTGGAACAAAATATTTAGATAAAGTTTCTAGAGTTTTATACCCAAATCTCAAACATTTTGTAATATTCTCAAGTATCTCATGTGGCCTTGGAAATGCTGGTCAAAGTAATTATGGAATGGCAAATTCTGTCATGGAAAGAATAATTGAGGACAGAATTTGTAATCAACTTCCAGGAAAAGCAATTCAGTGGGGTGCCATAGGTGATGTTGGAATGCTCGCAGATTTCCAGTTGGCTAATATGGATAAAGATATTGGAGGAACTTTACCTCAACCAATTTCTTCATGTCTAGAAGTTCTTGATATTCTGCTTACATCAAAAGATTCTATAGTTTCAAGCACAGTAGTGGCAGATAAATATTTAGAAGATTTTAGAAAAGGCAATGTAATTGACATTATTCTAAATATCATGGTCATCCGAGACAAAAAATCGATCTCAATGGACTCAACACTTACTCAGTTAGGCATAGATTCTTTAACAGGCGTTGAAATTCAACAAATTCTTGAGCGTGAGTTCGATGTTTCACTAACTTCACAAGAATTACGATCACTTACGCTTAACCAACTTGAGAAGCGTATTTCATTAAAAAATTCAGAAAACTCAAATGTGAATGCTGTCAATGATGATATCGAGAAAATTGAATGGATGAAGCTCTTAATGGAAGGTGTGGTTGATTCAGATACATTAAATTTAATTTCACCAGAAACATTAGTTAAAGTAAATGATGTTGAGTACTTTGAAGGAACAAAACTTTTAGTTATTCCTGGATTTTTTGGCTTTGCTGCCAACGTTTATCGAACACTAGTAAAGGAATTGGAATATCCAGCATATATTTTACAGCTCTCAAATACATCTGAGTGCAAACAAATTGATGAAATTGTCGAGAATCTTTCTCCAACTATTATTGACCTTTACAAAGATACTGAAAATTTTATTTTTATTGGACATTCATTTGGTTCCCTTTTAGCATTAAAAATAGCAAAAATATTAGAAAATGAAGGTAAATCAGGACATATAATTCAACTTGATGGATCACCCCAATTTATTCATAGATTTGCGCGCAAAATGATTGGTAAAAAAACAAATGAAGACATGGGATCATCAATATCTAAGGTTTTATTCAACTTGCTACTTCGTTACGTAGATCCAAATGTTGTTGAAATTGCTTTGAAGAAACACGATGATTGGGATTCAAGAATGGTTGAGTTAATTATTTTATCATCTGATAAGCTTTCGTTCAGTTCTGAATATCTTAAACAGCATGTTATTGTAGCTTATGTAAATCGCTTGAACATATCACTTCATATTAATGATGATGCCTTTCCAATACTAGAAAGTACAAAAATTTCCCTTATTAAAGCAACAAAATCATCATTAAGTGGAATTCACAAAGATTATGCACTGTCACGATACACAATACATCCAGTAAAAATTAGTTATATTGATGGTGATCATGTCACAATACTAACAAATCCAGGACTAATTTCCAGTATTGAAGAAATTTTGTCTTCATCTAAGATTGTGTAATTTTTTTCTGTAAATTTTGAAAAACAAAAATTTAAAAAAAAGACAGTTAAATTAAAAAAATTCATTTAACTATTAACTGAAAGTGAAAAAAATGCTTAAAATGTAAAGCAAAACAATAAAAATTAAATACCTGAAAAGGTTTAAGTAACCAAAAATGTGTGTACAAATCGGACAAACAATTTTTTATGTAAATAATTTCTGAAAATTCTAAAAAAAATTTAAATATCTTATTTAGAACCATTGTATCCAATAAAATAGGATTCAAAGTTTGGGGGTAAGATGTAAGGAGCGATGAACTTCATTTGTTAAACTTTCAAAATTTTAATTTTACCAATATTTACTGATTTCTATAAAGCAACGGTTTTTCTCTCTTCTCTCACAGTGATCAGTCTGACTTAATTTTTTTGACCCTCTCTGTTCTAATACAAGATGATAATTTTTTTAAAGTTATTTAAAAAATTGAATTTTTTAGATTTATTTTTACTTTTCAGGAATGTATTTATTTACTATACAAATACTTTTAATTTCAGTCGCTCTTAGTTCTTCAAGCTCGTTGGATAAAGCTTAACTGAAATAAATCATTTGGAATATTAATAAAGATTAATTTTATTATTCCCTTGGTATTTTTATTATTTGTTACTATTGCTACGCGCTTCCTATTAAAGAAATTGGTCAAGATCAAGATTTTTTTTCCTTAAAAAACCAGAAAAGCATCTTTACATTATATACTTAACGTAAGCGAATAACATTTATCCGCAAAATTTACACGACTATTTTGCGTTTAATTATACTCAATTATGAAATTTAAAGATTTTCCGAGCGCTTCATTAACAATAAATAATCAGACATCAAAATATTTGAAAATCTAATTTGAGTTATAATTTAAAAGATTTTTTTAACTTAAAAATATTTAAGTTTTATTTGAAAATATAAAGTTGTTCATGTCAATCAAATCAAAATTATTGAAGATTATAATCAAATTCATAGTTGTGCATGTGAATAACATCCTGATTCAAAGTTTTTCGATTTTAAACATCAAACTGTGTAATTACCAAGTAAGAAGTTTCTAGACAATAAAATTTAATTCTTCTTCTTTAATTCAGCTATATTAATATCTTGATCCTGCCGTAAGGTAAAAATACTTTATTTCATTCCGACATATTTGCGACATGTATCAAAATTAACTATTACTCTTTGAGTCTATATACTGGATCAAATTATGACCTACGCAACAGAATTTAAATTGATGGTAACAAAAAAACTGAAAAGCTAAAAAATAAAATATGAAATCAAAACATGCAGAGATCGTTAATAAGAAAGCAAGTTTTTAAGCCCATTGCTTAGACAATATTTATTTTAAAAACAACATATTGAACGCATTACTCAGCAAAAGCTGGGCAAAAGTAGATAAACAATAACAGGTTTTTATAAAATTTTCAAGACTTAATTGATACTTTTAAGTATTTTTTTACGCGCTTTTTTATATTTTGATTTGGTGTCAAAACTTGAATAAGGCTCGTGCTTTGGCTTTAGAATTACCTAAGAACAGTAATCACATTGAATGAAAAGGATTAAAACGCACATTTTTTATGAATTAAACTGTTTTTTATATCCAAAAATGTTTTCAAATGATTCATTAAAAAAATCAATGAAAATGTAAAAAATCACAATCAATGAAAAGATAAACTAACAAAAGATTTAAACTATAATTTATTGTTCAATTCGGTATTAATAGATTTTAATAAATTCAAGTAGGACAAAATGAGAAATTAATTTTTTAAAAGTCAATTAAAATAAGCTTTTACGAAAACAAAACTTCACAAACAGTCGTGAAAAAGCAAAGATGAATAATAAAAGTATTAGTAGAATTAGTTTCGAATGGTGTTCCAAAGACCTGGAACATTCTTGCAAGTAAACATGACACCAGAGTTGTTTGCATAGACATTTTTGTTGTTTGATGTTCACAACACTTGGATTTTACTCAGGAAGCTCTGCTTCAAAGAGTTCTTAACCAAAAAAATTTTCATTACATTTTTTGATTTTTTTTTAAACTTTGGGGTTGTAATTCTTAGACACTAATGGGTCTATTCAAAAGTTTAGTCATCCAACTTACAAGAGCGTGTCACACAGCTTCGATTCCTGCTAAAATGTCTGTCGTCATTTGAGAACGACCTTTTTGTTTTTCAGACATATCATCATAGCCTTACGGGCATGTTTTTATGACCAATACTTATAGCAGATTTAGGCTAGGTAGTTTGATATATTACAGCAGCTCTGCACAACAAAACTCTTTTTGGAACTTATACAATTACATTCAAAATGTTTCAATGTGAGCCCTTATGTCATAGAAGTAATTAATATGTTGACTCCCAAATTTTTTATTGTATTAGGCTACGACTCAATTATGGAGAGTATATAAAGACCATTATAAGATGTGTGAAGTCTCAATTTTAAAGTTTAATTCAATCAGTGAAGTTGTGCCAATATTTTCGACTATTTTTTGAAGAAATATTACAAGAAATAAAACATTATTAAAAACTGTTTAATTAAATTAAATTAAAAAATAAGAGCAATTTACAGAAAATACAAAACGGTGTTGAAGAAAATTTCTGAATAAGTGATTGTGAAATAATGGAAACCAAAGACAGCAATATTGTTATTTCAGGAATATCCGGAAGGTTCCCAAACTCCAACAATTTAAAAGAATTTGGATATAATTTATATAACAAAGTCGACATGACTGAAGACGATGAAAGTCGTTGGAAGCATTTTACAGATGATGTCCCACCAAGATACGGACGAATCAAGAATTTAGAAAAGTTTGATGCTTCATTTTTTTCGACCTTGAATAAACATGCTAATTGGACTGATCCCCAAATAAGAGTGTTACTTGAACATGCGTATGAGGTAAGAATAATAAAAAAATTAAAAAAGTTCTCATGTTTGAGCAAATGGCTTTAGCGCATTTTTGACGAAGCGATCAAAATTTAATTAACAAGTCTACACCGAAATTCATTAACTTAATGAAAATGCCGTCAATAATAGTTCCTCCATTTGTTGTCGATGCACGAGGATAGATGACTTGTAACTCGTGATTATAATGCGGAATTTAATTTGCTCGACGAATTTTTTATGTATTCAGGATCAGAACTAAAGGATCAGAACCAGTTTCTCTGGAATATTCTCAACCATTCTCAGCTTAGGGGCTCCAGAAATTTTACGAAGGAGAGGTTTTGAAATATTTTTGTATGGAAAAGAAAATTTAGAGGGAGTTTTGGGATTTTTTTTTCTTAAAAAACCCTAGCAAATTGAAAAAAATTCCCAAAAAGGGTTGGAGTTTTGACCCCCAAAACCCTGAATACACCCCTGTCTCAGCTTCAAGAACTATTTGCTTTACCTTATAGCTTTTATTGTTAAAGGCAGTAAAAAGCTTTGTTTTGCGATTTCGCATATTTTAAAACTACTTTTCAAATCAACTATTCTGTTTTACAAAGAGTTTAAAATTTGATATTGTCTAAAAAACTTTTATATTAAAAGTGAATGTAAACTGGTAATTGTTGTGTGAATTACAGTCTATTTTGGACGCTGGCATCTCACCACAATCATTAATTGGAAGTAAAACAGGAGTTTTTGTTGGATGCAGTACATCAGATGCAAGGGATGCATTTCTTCATCGAATTCCACCAAAAGATGGATATTTTATTTTAGGGTAAAAAACAGGGGGAGAGGACAATGTAAAATTTAATGGTCGAATTTCGGTAACATGTTTACTGAGATGTAATTCTTCAAGCACTCCAAAATCTCGAAAATTGAAAAAATTTCTTAATTTATTTTCTATACAGTTTCAGTTTAAAAATTGAATGGAAGTGATTAGGAATGTTAAGAACTTCATGTTTTGAATCCAAAATTTAAGATTGGCTGGTAAATTCCAAGAAAATTTAAAAAAAAAATAATTTTCACTTGGAGTATTTGAAAATTTGCATCTCAGTTAACATGTTTCGAAAATTTTACCGTTTTATTTTGTGTTGTCCCTCCTCTGGTAAAAAACCAAGTAAAAATTTGAATGATTGACAAAATTTATAATTAATATAGGAATGGTGGTTTCTATGTTTCAAATCGAATATCATATGCTCTTGGCCTTTGTGGACCATCAATTACAGTCGATACAGCATGCTCAAGTTCTGCGTATGCCCTCGACTGCGCATTTCATTATATAGAAGCAGGTAAGAGTAATAAACTAATTGAAATAGTGAATATTAACCGATATTTTATAACAATTTTAAAAGGCTTGTGTGACTCAGCACTTGTTGGAGGTTCCCAGCTACTTTTAAGCTGTGGCATAACGATTGAATACTCTAAATTAGGTATTTTAGCAAAAGATGGAGTTTCTCGACCATTTGATGAAGAAGCAAGCGGATTTACTCGAGCAGAATCAATTTGTGTCATGTTTCTGCAGAAAAGAAAGGATTCAAAACGAATCTATGCAAATGTTGTGTACAGTAGTTCCAATAATGATGGTTTTAAAAAGGAAGGAGCTTCATTTCCATCAAAAATCATGCAACAAAAACTGATTGAAAGCTTCTATGAAACTATCAAATTTGATCCTGCAAATATCAACTTTGTTGAGGCACATGCAACTGGTACAAAACTTGGAGATCCTGAAGAACTAGCTGCTATTGATGAAGTTTTTGCCAAAAGAAATGGAAGATCAAAAACATTGACAATTGGAAGCGTGAAATCAAACATGGGACATGCAGAGGCAGCTTCAGGAATGGCATCGATAGCAAAAATTTTACTTTCATTTGAAAACCAGAAATTTCCACCAAATATCAACTTAAGGTCACCTCGATCTGATGTTGCTGCATTTTCAGAAGGTCGAATAAAAGTAGCAACAGAGGTTGAGGATCTTATTGGAGATTTCATTGCGATGAACTCTTTTGGTCTTGGAGGTGCAAATGCTCATTCACTATTCAGAGGAAATCCAAAAGTCAAATCAAATTTCGGTGTTCCTGATGATGATCTTGGAAGAATGGTTTTATGGTCAGGTAGAACAGAAGCTGCAATAAATGCAATTTTTAATGATATTACACAACGTCCACTTGATGCTGAACACATTGCACTTCTACAAAATTCTCAAATACAAACAACAATTGCTAATACTTATCGTGGATATGGAATGTTCATTAATGACAAAGCTGAAGGAAAAGCAGTTTGTGTAAAACAAAATATTCAATACTTTAATGGTGCTCGATGTCCAGTTGTATTTGTGTACAGTGGAGTTGGAAGTCAATGGCTTGAAATGGGACGAGATTTGATGAAAATTCCTCTATTTGCTCAATCAATTGAAAATTGTCATAATATTTTAATGAGTAAAGGAATTGACTTGAAGAACATCATAACATCAAGTGATGAAAACACATTCAGTAATGTCTTACATTCATATGTTGGGATTGTTGCAATTGAAATTGCGCTTACTGATATTCTGAAGGAACTGAATATTGTTCCTGACTACATCATTGGACATTCAGTTGGTGAACTTGGGTGTTCTTATGCTGATAATTGTTTAACTGCTGAGGAAACAATATTAACAGCTTTTGCTCGAGGTGAAGCCAGCAGAGAATCTAAAACTATTCGTGGTGCTATGGCTGCTGTAGGGATGAATCATGTGAAATTAGAAGAAATGATACCTGATGACATAGACATTGCATGTCACAATGGTGAAGATTCAAGTACAATTAGTGGACCTGTCGATAGCATTCATGTTTTTATTGACAAACTGAAAGAAGACAATATTTTTGTAAAAGAAGTTGCATGCTCAGGTGTTCCTTTACATAGTCGATATATCAAAGAAATGGGTCAAAACTTACATGAGAAATTGAAGAAAATAATCAAGAAACCAAAAGTGCGATCTGAAAAGTGGTTGAGCTCAACATATTCTGAAGCGATGTGGAATCAAAATGAAGCATCACTATGCTCAGCAGAGTATCACAAAAATAATCTTCTTAATCCAGTTTTGTTCCAAGAAGTCACTGAAATGTTACCAAAAGATGCATTGTTGATTGAAGTAGCTCCTTCAGGATTATTGAAAGCAATTTTAAAAAGAATTTTAAATGATGGAGCATATGTGAATATGACTGAAAAAAATTCTAAGGATGGAAGTGATCATTTTATGCAAGCTATTGGAAAGTAAGGATTTAAATTTATTCTCGTTGATTCAAATGCCACAATACTTACAATTCTTATTTTTCAGACTTTTTCAACTTGGAGTTGACATGGAAATATCAAAACTATATCCAGCTGTTAACTTTCCTGTTTCTCGAGGAACTCCAATGATCGCACCTGTACTTAAGTGGAATCATGAAGATGATCATTTAGTGCCTTTTTATGATTCATATAATACATTTGAAAGACGGAATGTAACCATCAACATAAGCGATAAAAATTTTGAGTTTGTTCAAGGGCATATTGTTGATGGTCGAGTACTATTTCCAGCGACTGGTTGGATATACCTTGTATGGGAAACTTTTTCTTGTATGATCGGTACACATTTAGAACAAACAAAGGTAGTTCTTGAAGACATTCATCTTTTGAGAGCTACACCTTTGTTCAAAAATCAAGATTTATTAGTTACAATATCAATTCATCGTGGCTCTGGACGATTTGAAATCATTGAAGGAAATTCCCCGATTGTTCAAGGCTTTATCAAAAAAGGTGATGACATATCAATGGCTGAAATTACACCTCAATATGATGAGTACACTTTCACTGAGGATGGATTTTATAAGGAAATGCGTCTTTGTGGATTTATTCATCTTGGACCTTTTAAAGGAGTAACAGAAATTCAGCATAATGGATTGAAAGGAAAAATAAAATGGATGCGAAACTGGACGACGTTCCTAGACACTGTTACGCATTTTAATAACAGAAGGATTCTTTTATCTAATGAAATGGGAGTGCCAGTAAAGATGAGAAAATTTATTATCGATCCAATTTTACATTACAAAATGTTAGAAGAGAAAATGAAGAATAATAACGAAAATTCAGATGTTACATTTGATGTTGTTGTATGTCCATATCGACAAATTATCAATGCTGGAGCAGTAGAGATCCACGAAAAGATTAATAAAATGGTTCATCGAAGAAGAACTAATCAACCTTTAGTTGAGATCAATAAATTTGTTCCATTCTTCTCTACAGAAATTACATCTTTGGAGGATGCAGCAAAAATCATAGTCCAAATGTTCACTGAAAATTTCTCACAAATAAAATTTACAATGCTTGAAATCGATGACAACAGATCAGATGAAAAACAATTATTGAGTGAGCATTTGCAAAAGGCTATAAGTGAAATGCCCCAAGTAACATCAGACATGACATTGGTTACGTCAAGAAATAACTTATATTTGAAAGGAATCAACATCAATTCAGAAGATTTATCATCATTTAGAGGTGTTGATCTGCTTATAAAAGATAAATGCATTGGTGATGAAACTGCTTTTGAAAAGATTAAATTAATTATGAACAACAAAGGCTACATTGTTTCAAAAGAAGCTGAAGATCATTCCATTAATTATGATTTAGAATATAGAATAATTGCAAAAATTCCCATAGCATCTGATGAGATTCTACACATTTTACAATTTAAAAATGATTCAGAAAATAGTTACAAAATTATTGAGATAACGCCAAATGTTGGAGAATGGCTTGAGTCACTGAAAAACTTTCTCAAAGAATCTCCAACAATAGTCTTCGCCTACAATAAAGAGCCATCAGGAATTTTAGGACTTTTTAAGTGTCTTAGACAAGAATATCTTCATAAAATTAAATGTTTTTTCATCATTGATACACAAAATGCTCCATCAACTTTTGATATTAATGATACATTTTTTAAGGAACAACTGAAATTTAATCATTCAGTTAATGTTTTCAAAGATGGAAAATGGGGAGGTTACAGACATTTGAACTTATTAACAGTCAATAATTTATGTCCACAATCATCACATTGTTTTGCAAATTGTCACGTCAAAGGAGATTTATCGACAATTTCCTGGATACAAGGCTCACTTGACATTAATGATTCTAATTTAGACTTGATAACGATTCAATATTCGTCGCTTAATTTTAAGGATGTTATGCTCTCACTTGCGCGAATTACTAGTGATCGAGAAAAGAAAATTTATGAGCAGGAAGCAAGTTTGGGTTTTGAGTTTTCTGGAATAAAACGAAATGGCGAGCGAGTGATGGGAATTGCGAAAAATGCTGGTGGCTTAGCTACTCACTATGATGCTGCAAATGCAATTTTATGGAAAGTTCCTGATTCATGGACATTGGAAGAAGCAGCAACTGTTCCACTTGTGTATTTCACAGTTTATTTTGCATTTTTCAACACAACAACAATTAAGGCTGGAAAGAAAATTTTAATTCATTCTGGAAGTGGTGGAATCGGACAAGCAGCAATTGAAGTTGCATTTGCATACGGTTTAGAAGTCTACACAACTGTCAGCACTGAAGAGAAGAAGAATTTCTTACTGAAAAGATTCCCAAAACTGAAGCCTGAAAATATTGGAAATTCTCGAAACACAACATTTGAGAAAATGGTTCTTGAAAATACACAAGGAAAAGGTGTTGACTATGTCCTCAACTCTTTATCTGGTGACAAACTTCAAGCATCAATTCGTTGTTTAGGAGTCGATGGAGTATTTTTAGAGATCGGAAAATATGACATACAAATGGGAACACATCTTGACATGCGATTTTTGAGCAAGAGAATCACCATAAAGGCTGTAATTTTCGATGATTTGTCTGTAGAATCCGAAGAAATACAGGTATTTTATTTACAAAATTATTTGAAGCTTATGTAAATTTATAATTTTACTTCATTGCAGTTTGTATATGACCTTGTCAAAAATAGTATTGAATGCGGAATCGTTAAGCCCTTAAATACAAGAGTTTTTGATGTAGATAATATCGAAGAAGCAATCCGATTCATGGCAACAGGTCAGCATATAGGCAAAGTGTTGATTAGAATTAGACAAAATGAAAATGATGAGAGTTCATTGCCTTTTGATGCTTTAAACAGAGTTTACTATCGACCAAGTGAATCTGTTGTAATTTCTGGTGGTCTTGGAGGACTAGGTATTGAATTAGGAGACTGGTTAATGTCAAGAGGATGTCGAAAATTAGTTTTAAGTTCAAGGAAAGGCATTGTTAATCCAAATCAAAGATTAAAAGTGGAGTAAGTAATTATTATCAAAACTAAGTAGTTCGTCAAACAATCAACTAAACTGTCTGATTTATTTTTTTTCTAGGTTATGGAAAAAGCTGGGAGCTGAAGTTGAAATATGCACATCCGATATCACAACAGAAAGTGGATGTGAGAAATTAATCAAACAAGCCACGACTCTTGGAACAGTCTTTGGAATCTTCAATCTAGCTGGTGTTTTACGAGATGGAATCTTTGAAAATTTGGATGAAAAAATGTTCAGTGAATCATTGGCACCAAAAGCTCTTGGAACAAAATATTTGGATAAAGTAACGAGAAGATTATGTCCAAACTTAAAGCAGTTTGTTGTCTTCTCAAGTGTGGCATGTGGACGTGGTAATGGTGGTCAAAGTAATTATGGAATGGCAAATTCAATCATGGAAAGAATAATTGAGGATCGACATCGAGATGGACTTCCAGGAAAAGCTATTCAATGGGGAGCAATTGGTGATGTAGGAATGCTTGCTGACTTTCAGCTAATAAATATGAATAAAGACGTTGGTGGTACTTTACCTCAACCAATTTCTTCATGTCTAGAAGTTCTCGATATTTTGCTAACCACAAAAGATCCAATAGTTTCAAGCATGATTGTTGCTGATAAAAAGTTAAGTGACTTTGGTAAGATAAACATAATTGACATGATATTTAAAATCATGGGAATTCGCGATAAAAAATCAATTTCAATGGACTCAACGCTGACACAGCTAGGCATAGATTCATTAACAGGAGTTGAAATTCAACAAATCATTGAACATGAATTCGATATTTCATTAACATCGCAGGAAATTCGATCTCTAACTCTTAATCAGCTTGAGAAACGTGTTTTGTCAAAAAATCCACCAAGTGAAGTACCAAGTCATGCTGAAAACGACATATCTACAGCTGAGAAAATTGAATGGATGAGAATTTTGATGGATGGTGTTATTGATCCGAATACACATGATGTTGTTTCATCAGAGAATATTATACAAGTAAATTATGGACAATCTTCAGATACAAAAATTTTAATTCTACCTGGATTATACGGATGGGCTTCAAGCGTTTATCAAAAACTTGGACAAGAAATGAATTTTCCAGCATACGTTTTACAATATTTAAATGCTTCTGAATGCAGAAATGTTGATGAAATTTTAAATGAAATAATTCCATTTGTTTTGGAATTATTCTCAGATGTTGAAAATTTTATTCTTATTGGACATTCTTTCGGCTCTCTGTTGTCTTTAAGAATTGCAAAAATATTAGAAGATAACGGAAAGTTAGGCATGTTCATACAAATTGATGGCTCACCGAAATTCATGAATGGATTTGCGCTTGAAGCATTAAAAGAACACAACATTGACAATACTGGAAATTACATATCCATGCTGCTTTTCAAACTTTATCAACAATTTGTTGAGTCAAGCATTTCCAAAGCAGCATTTGACAGTGATTCAAATTGGACGAATAGATTTAAAGAAATGACTTTACGTGCTGGCGATGCTATTCCTTTTACCCATGAATATATGATGACAAAAGTTTCATCTGCATATATAAACCGATTGAACATTGCACTTAACGTTAGAGAGGATGAATTTTCAGCTTTAAATACAACACGTATTTCCTTGATAAAAGCTACAAAATCCTCAGTCAAAGATCTTCCAAATGATTATGGATTATCACAATATTCGACTCAAGAGGTGACTGTGAAAACTGTTACTGGTGATCATGTAACGATACTCCAAAATTTGGAATTACCATTTGTCATTAAGGAATTAATATCAGTTTAGAAAATTTTAAAACGTGGATGTAGGATAATTTACACGCTTTTTTCTTTGTAAATCAAGTATTACTTTGCTGAAATTTCAAGAAAACGAAGAAAATTTTAAATGTTTAATGATTTTTTGCAAAAAATTTAAAATGTTTAATGATTTTTTGCCAAAAATTTAAAATTAAATAATGAATCCAATGATTAAGATTACTCGTATTAATATCATATTCAAGAATTCAATAGACGTCGAGCAATTGTTAATCTAATAATTGAAGACGTTTTTATTGAAATTCACATCTTAATTAAGTATGAATAATTTTTCTTAAAGTTAGACAAAGGATTTTTTTAATATAAATTTTGTGACAAATGGTCTCATCTAATAAACGTTGTCATTCCGGAATTGAAAAATAATTTTTATTTATTTTTTGGTCATGTAACGGTTCATTTTATAATTAAAGATTAAAATCACATTTTGACAGCTTACAGATTTGTTTACAAAAATTAAGAAATAAATAATATCTCTTTAGCATTAACTACGCAAGAAACATACTAATCGGAAATCCAATAAACAGTCAAAACAAAGACAGAAAAGCCAATAAATGAAATAATAATAAAAATTTACGCCATTCTAAGATTGGTAAATAAAATTTTATATTAACTCTAGATTAAAAAATTTAAAACTATGCAAAGATTATTGATAAAGAAGAAACAAGATTTTATTTATAAAAGAATAAACAATAATAAAAGTTATAGTTGGTTGTGTATTATACACATTGCTCAGCAAAAAAAGGGAAAAAAATAACAGGTTTTTATTAGTGCTTGAAGCTTACAATTTTAATTGTTGTAGCGTTTTAATTGTTAATTTTTTGATTTGATGTCAAAAACTAAGTACTTTTTGAGATATAACATGCTTTAAATGAAATTTCCAAAAATTTTGGAAATTCCAAAAAATAATAATTATATACGATTGTAGGGTTAAATATATATTTTTTGAATTGTGTAAAATTTTCTACATAAAGCCAAAAATCATTCTCTATAAGAACTTAATAAAATTAAATTGAAACACACAGCTTCATAGACAGGGGAAGGTGGTATGATTAATAGAGAAAGCATTCTCATCATAGCTGAGATCTGGAGTCATGGACAGGCGGTGTTTATTTATCAAAGACCAAACAATAATTGTACTTCTAAATAACTATAGATTATCACAACTTTTTCCTCAAAATGTGACTGTGAAAATTGTTACCAGACTTCTCTGTCAGTTCATAGCTCTCCTTATTAAATAGTTAGACAACATGAAAATGTTGATAAGAGTTCAATGCTCTTAATTAAACAGATAAGATAATAAATTGGATTTATTGGTATGAGTTGATTGAATACAAATATGAATATAATTTAATATTAGCCTGTCCTAGCCTTAAATTAAATAGAAAAATGAAGAATGAAAATACAGCTTGACATAATAAAAATAAAAAGTGATGTAGAGGTGAAAAATGAAGAAAAAAACCTTTACATGATAAAAAAATAATAAGAAAGAAAGAAGTATAATTAACAAATAATTAAGTAAACAAAAAATTTAGAAAAATAAAAAAGAAGAATTAAATACATTTAGGTAATTTATGTTTTACTCTGAAAGTCAAGGAACTTCTATCATATTGACCAAGATTTGCAATCAAGTGATTTGGATGTGATGAGACCTTTAAATAGAAATTGCTAAAAATGCGACTCAAATAGTCAGAAATCAAAGGAGTATTAGCCATTTCATGTCTTAATTAAACAATAATTAAATCATATGGCGCTTAATGAGTCAAATTTTATAACACAAAATATTTAAATATTGAATAGATTTTTTAGAATAAACTAATAATTTTTCACCGATTTTTCCTATTTTGAATTGAGTTCTTCCGAAAATTTGATCATCTCGGATTTTTTACGTAAACATTGAAATAATATATATGAATATATTCAATTAGTTAGTATATTAATACTGACCAGAACTGTGATTTTACTGTTTTAAAGATTAAAATTTATCATTCTGCTTAGTGTGAGTTTTTCAATAGAAAAGTATCTTTTGTTTTTGTTCCTTATTTACAAAATAATTCAATTCTTTTACAGATAAATTTATTGTTTCCAGGATTACTATATAAAGTTACAAATCTTTTTGTAAATTACAGCCTATTCTTATTGTGATTTTGAGTTAAATATCAGATTAGGAAACATGTTGCTGCTGGCATTTTTGAGTAGGATTAATATGGATTAAGGATTAACACGTTTTATTTCCATTGTAGGGGAAATAGCACGGAAGTTGGGAGAATCGAATTGAGAGAAAAAATCAGAAGAAGCAAAATTTTCCATAATATTGAAATTATTAATTATATCATTTAGATACGTTCCAAAAATATTCTAGAATTACTTATTAATTGTTAAGAAAGCATAAAAATATGCAAAAGTAGTCATTTTCATACAAATAAAGTGAAAACATATCATAATTGTGAAATAACCTAAATTGAGACTTTAAAATTTATTTACGACGTAAATCCGAATCATTGACATACTGATTGTGACACTTACAGGTCTAAAGATCCAATCTCATCAAAAATTAGCTCTATCGAATCCATAATCCTTAAATTTAAGGGAAATTCGAGTCTAATTTATGTATGCACGTGCTGGATTGTTCAAAAGATCCAGTGGTTAAGTTGTATGATCCAATTCTAAATTGGGAAAACTTATATTACAGCATATCAAGTTATTTTATCAATTATCTAGCGGAATACATTATCCAATAGTAATATTGGGAAATTCTGGTTTAAGTAAGTAGTCAAACTGGATTATCCAGAATATATTTCGGCTTGGCAAGTGAATTTAGGCAGAGAAGCTCAGTTAAATCCATTCCTGGAAGCCAGAATATCCCCGCAAGCTGTTTTTGTTCCTGAAAAAGGACGTTGGGTACCAAATTTCAATTGCTCCATTGAAATTCATGATCCATTGTTGGTCGCACGTCAAGATTTCATTGATCACATATCAAGGAACTTTACACTTCGTGTAGGTAGTACATTTTTAACTGCTACACAGTGGCGCTCCTCTAATGCAATAACATCGATTCCACCTACGCAGCCGAGAAATATTAACATTCACACAAAAGACATCAAAAGGCTAAATAAGAAACTAGCAATTAAATCAGACTTAAGATCGTCAAAATTAGCAAGAAAAACGGAAATGCATGCCGCACGTGGACAGAGATTTCAACCTACAGTAAATGATACATTCTCAAACATTGAGATCCGTAATCCTCCAGACTTTTTGACATTTTGGGACGACCTATTTGTTGGTCAACAACGGTTTTTACTTGTAACTCATGGATTTCCAGAGACAGCCTCTATTCGTGACCCAGAGACATTGACAAGACTCAAGCTGTTAATAGCTGAGGATTTTGAAATATGGTGTAAGGGAGAATTACCTCGCAGTGTATTGTATAAATCCAGAGTCATTCCTGCATATATGACATTTATGGATGCAATGCCAATCATCATTGATTTGAATAAACGACGTCAAAGTCTTTCGCCAGTGGAAATGAGAAAACTATGCAGTCAAGTGGAAATACAAACAGATTTGTTTTATAGTGGTAAGCATGACATACAATCACTTTCAATTATCGAGCAGGAAGTGTGGAAATCATCAATGCGTGCGATAGACTCAATTCGTGATGCCATTAAATCTAATTTTAATATGCCAACATTTCACGAAGACTCTTCAATCAAGGAACCGATGACCGTTACTCAAGATTCTGTTCAGGTCCAAACACAGGAACAAGATCCTTCAGAAGCCATGAATTCTGTAAGGGAACCTGTGACTCAGCAAACACAGACTGAAACCAATTGTATAAACAACAATTTACCGGAATCATCCACACACTCAGAGATTCCAACAGCATCATCACATTTCATCAGCTCAACAACAAATCAAAATGCTTACTCAACGGAAATTAGTACAGAAGGAAATTGTTCAAATTTTCAAAATTTATCATCATTGATTAATTCGTTCCCACAACCGAAAAGTCAGGTACGAAATTCAATCCCAGGTCCTATTTCAAGCACTTTGAATTCGACAAATGATATGCCGTCGACTAGTGGTATTCAAAATAATTACCAAAGTCCAGCGTTTACGGAAAACGTCGAGCACATTGAACAAACGCAATCGACATATGCGACAGCTTTGCCATTTAATTTAACGAGAAATGTCAACAATACAAATTATCCGTCACAGGGATATCAACAAAATTGGTCAAATGAATATTTTTCAGCCTATGATAATCCTTCATCGGGTCATCAGCAACCAAACAGAAATAGTTATTATCAAGGCATAAATGAATCCGTGATTCAAAATGAAATCAACAACATCCCAAGTCAATTCTTCAACGATTCAAGTGACATTCAAATAAATCAGGCACACAAAAGTCAAAACGATTTCCAAAATCGTCAACAGAGTCAAAACTATTTTGAACCCAGAGGATATTTCCCAACCATGAATTTACGCCCTAATTTAAATAATCCCCGTATGAGATTTAATGCACAGCAAATGAATGTAAATCCACGTCAATCGCAATATCGTCAACGAGCCCAGGGATACAATTCAACAGTCAACAATCCAAATGTTACTAATCAACGGTATTTTTCGAATAACATGAATGCCAATAATACACCAAATCAAGACCCAAATTATTTGCATCAAAGACCCCCAAACAATAATGACAGTTATGATTTTACAGAAGTCATGAATAGATTAATGGAGATACAAAATAACTCCAATGCCGCGAATAGATCATTTCTCCCAAAAATGAATCAATGGAACCCCAAATTCGGAGGAAATGACGATTGCTCACTCTCTCATGTAATGGAAAAATGGGAAACACTGGCAGCAAATTGTCAAATGTCACATGAAACACTGCTCTCACAAGTTCATCTGTTATTGAAGGACGATGCAGTCAAATGGCACAACGCTATTGGTGCTGACATTCGAAATTGGGAACATTACAAAGCAGCCATCATCAATAGATTCCAACCACCTGATAAAATTGTCGCAACTTTTATGAGCGTAGCGAACATTCAAAAACAAACGGAAAAGTTTGATGACTATTATGCTCGCTTAAAAATGTTGATGAAACAATCTCAAGGTGAAATTACTGATAAACAATTAGTTTCACGTTTACAAACTGGACTTAAAGATACGCGATGCAGAGACGTCGTTCGCAACAATTATTCAGCAACGCAAGGTGCAAATTGGTCCAAAATTGTACATGATATAAATCAAATTGAAACGGAATATGATCTGATCGCAAAGGAAAGAGCAAATGCAAAATCATCAATCGATATTACGAAAGATTCAACATCAATTGTAAAGAAATTATATCCACCATTCTCGTCTTGGGCAAACTCAACAAAATTCGTTAAAAAATCACCATACTTTAATTGGAATGTTAACGGTAAATCTGATCAATATTCAAAAAATGAGCTAAACAAGTCAAGTAATTCAAATCAAGAAAATCCGTTACGAATGAAAACATCAGATTCAACATCGAAAACAAATACAGCGTCCAAAAATTTTAAATTCTCAAAAAACGTTGAGAATGCAAAAACATTCAACAATCAAAGACCAGTATTCTCGGTGGAACATGATGATAAATGTGACCAAAGTACGTTTATCGAACCTACCGAGGACCTTTGGAATGAGATTCAGAATAATCAAGTAACTTTGTCTGAAATGTTCATGGCAAATGATTGGACGGATATAGAAATTCAAAACTATATGAATGAACAAATTTGTAGTAATTGTGATAATGATGGTCACATTCTTGAATACTGTCCGACATTACTACAACATAAACTATTCAAAATTCAATGCTTGTATTGTCATTCTCCTGACGTAACAAGTGAAGAATGCCCTAACTGTACAAAAAACTAAAAAAGCACAAAGAGCTCGAGAGCACTCACATGTGCAAAAACATTAATGCTCTCAATGTTTTACAACAATGTTCTGGGAACATTGTACTCAAAAAACAGCAAATTGATCAGAATAGAGACAACATATCACCGACATTTAAAACAAAGTTAAATGATGAGCATGATAAAAATAATGACAATAAATATAAAAACTACATTGAAATTGAAACTGAATACAAAAATATATATGACAGAAGGCCATTAATTAAAATCAAAATTTATGGCGATGAACATCAAGCACTATTAGATACTGGAGCATCAATCAGCGTATTTGGAGCAGGCACCGAATATTTATGGCACAAATCACCCAAAATCATCAGCACACATAAAGTTGATATCAAATTGCCGAACGGTGTGATTGTAGCACAGCAAGAAATAAAATCCATCCCAATTGAATTCGATGAGTCGACAAAAGAAGTAAAAATTGCATATTCTCCAGCTGTACAATGTCCGATAATTATGGGTGTGAATTTCCTACACACATTTGATTTGAAAATATGTAAAGTGATGAAAATGGAGAATAGTTTTGACGAGACAGCAGATTGTGGTGAAATGAGCTCAACAATCGAAGAAACCATCGAAATACCCGTCCACCTAAAACGAAAATTAGACACATTAATGAATTTATTTCCATTTGATGATGACGGAAAATTAGGATGTCAAGACATTTTGAGACATAAAATCGACACAGGCAATAGCGAGCCCATTATTCAGCATCAGTATAGCTACAATACAAAGGTTCTCGAAAAAATTCATGTCGTCATCGACGATTGGTTAGCGCAGGGAGTGATAGAAAAATCAAAGTCAGCATGGCGTAATCCAGTTGTGGTTGTAAAGAAAAGTGATGGGAATGTTCGGTTATGTTTAGACGCAAGAAAATTGAACAGCATAACAAAGAGAGACAGACTGTTGACGCCAAACGTTTTTGAAGCACTTAGCTCTATACCATGTGATGTGAAAATCTTCGGCAGACTCGACAAGAATCAAGCATTTCTTCAAACTAAGCTTGCAGATGAGGACAAAGAGAAAACAGCGTTCTTCATCAAAGGTCGAGGACTATTTCATTTTTTGAGAATGCCTTTTGGTCTAGCAAATGCACCAGCAACACAAACAAGACTTATGCTTGAAATTTTTGGTGAATTAGAACCGTACGTTCTAGTTTATTTTGATGATATCATTGTAATGGGAAAAAATTTTGATCATTACTTAAATCTCCTTAAAATAGTCGCAAACAAACTTAAAACATTCAACCTGACAATAAGTCGTGATAAAATGAATTTAACACTCAAAAATATTAAAATCTTGGGTCATATAGTAAGTCCAGAGGGAATTCACGCGGATCCAAATAAAACAGATGCTATCAATAAATGGCCTACACCATCCACAAAAAAGGAATTGCAACGATTCATTGGTATGTGTAATTGGTATCGCAGACACATCAAAGATTTCTCAGCAATTGCAGCGCCAATGACAGAACTTTTAAAAACAAAGAAATTCACATGGAATGAAAGTGCCGATACAGCATTTAAGAAATTGAAGCAAGTTTTGCTGTCACCACCAATTTTACGTCCACCTCGATGGGACTTGACAATGAATCTTCAATGTGATGCGTCAAATGAAGGAGTTGGAGCGGCACTAACACAAATTGATGAGAATGGAGACGAATTTGTAATTGAGTACTTCAGTGCAAAACTAACTGATAATGAACGTAAATTTTCTCCAACCGAAAAGGAGTGTCTTGCGGTCATCAAAGCTATTAAGCACTTCCGACCGTACATTGAGTTAATGGAACTAAAAATAATCACTGACCACTATTCCTTGAAGTATCTTTTAAACATGACAGTGACCGCCGGAAGACTTGCACGCTGGATATTATTTTTACAACCGTATGTCAATTGCATTCAGCACAGATCTGGGAAACTGATGAAAGTAGCTGATGCCTTATCCCGCGCTCCAATTATGAATACTGAGGAGGAAAAAGAAAACGTTTTTGTAATGGACGTAGGTGTGAGAGAATTTAATAAATTATTTCACAAAATTAAGACACGTCCAGATAGAGTACCTAACTACCGTATTCATGGAAATAGACTTTTATGCAAAACAAATTTTGACAACGAATGGAAAATTATTCCGGAACCACAGTTTCGCGATGAAATAATTAAAATGTGCCACGAAGAGACTGTTCATGGAGGCATTAGAAGTACATTAGCGAAACTTCGAGAGAAATGGACGTGGAAAAAAATGAAACGTGATGTCAGGAAATGGGTGATGAACTGTTTTAAATGTGCGAGTATAAAAGCACCAAATAAGAAGCTGAGTGGTCGAATGCTGAATACGCGAATTCCAAGAAAATGTATGGAAATATTAAGCGTAGATATTAAAGGACCATTTCCTCCAGCTGGCACTCAACGTTACAAATATATTGTAGTTATGATAGACTTATTATCACGCTATGCATGGATTAAATTGCATAACAGAGTGACGTCATTAAAAATAATCAATTTCCTACAAGAAATATTCAACGATTTAGGACGTCCAAGGGTGCTTATACATGATAATGGAAATCAATTTACATCACACGAGTTTAAAAAATACATTCGAGACAATGGAATTGAATCAGCATACACGCCGATTTATTGTGCAAAAAATAATCCGGTGGAACGTTTCAACAGAACACTTGGTGAGTCTTTAAGTCTGTACTTACTGGATTTTCCGATGAATCACACAGTTTGGCACAAATACGTCGAAGAGATTGTATGGAAACTCAACAACAGAGTCAATGAATCAACGGGATTGAAGCCAGTAGCTGTTATGTATGGACCAGATCCTAAAACGGGAAATAATAAATTAATCAGATCTCTCGATGACACTCATAACAAGCTAATGAATCTAGCTTATGTAAATTCACTGAGAAAATTTGAATGGAACCAAAAAACTTACAATAGAGGCAGAACAGATCGTGCTATTAATGATGGAGACGTCGTAATGGTCACAGTGCACAAGATTTCTAATGCATCAAAGAAATTCAACAGAAAATTAGCAGAAAATTATGAGCCAGCTTTGGTCATTAATAAAATTTTTACTAATGCTTACCGTATCCTACTTCAAAATGGTCGGGAAGTGATCGCAGATGTTTCCAATCTCAAAGAGGTTGCTTCGGAGCTCCAGGAAGTGATTAAGCAAAGGATTTTCAACCGTAATTAAATCGAATTTAATTTTCTTCTCAAAACTTTGTTTACAAAATTTTCCCGCGAAAACACCAAAATTGATCTACAATAGAAAAGATCTACAACAACAAAAAGAGATCTAGATTTCTTTCCTCTCGAAATTTCATCGAAGCAGCATCAAAATCGCAAGATGATGTATAAAGCATTCAAACAAAAGTCAATAGTGGTTCTGAACATTAAATATGGAGTTAAGAAGTCATCAATTAATACAATATTCAAAAGGTTCGGAGAAATTGAAGCTATTAAGACATATGAGGCAAAAAATAAGACGATTATGGCGTTCATAAGGTACGAAAACGTGGATTCAGTCACTAAGGCTTTAAATTATAGCCCAATTATCTGTTGCGGAATACCATTAAGCATTAGGGAAGCGTATAAGGAAATAGATCGTCCAAATAAGTGTAATTGCATCGTCTGTGATAAAGAATTGATAGCGGAATACAAAAATGTCCAAAAAAACTTGTTTGAAGCAATTATCTCGTTCCATAAGGCACCTACGAATAGCAACAATAGGAAGGCCATGAGGGATATCAAAAAGGAGCTACGAGCCGTAAACAAACGCTTATACAAGAGAGTAAAAAAGGCAATTGGATCATAAAAATTTTCTTGGAATATTATTGAACAGTCAAATAAAATTCTTTAACTAAAACAAGGTGATGTAGGGGAAATAGCACGGAAGTTGGGAGAATCGAATTGAGAGAAAAAATCAGAAGAAGCAAAATTTTCCATAATATTGAAATTATTAATTATATCATTTAGATACGTTCCAAAAATATTCTAGAATTACTTATTAATTGTTAAGAAAGCATAAAAATATGCAAAAGTAGTCATTTTCATACAAATAAAGTGAAAACATATCATAATTGTGAAATAACCTAAATTGAGACTTTAAAATTTATTTACGACGTAAATCCGAATCATTGACATACTGATTGTGACACTTACAGGTCTAAAGATCCAATCTCATCAAAAATTAGCTCTATCGAATCCATAATCCTTAAATTTAAGGGAAATTCGAGTCTAATTTATGTATGCACGTGCTGGATTGTTCAAAAGATCCAGTGGTTAAGTTGTATGATCCAATTCTAAATTGGGAAAACTTATATTACAGCATATCAAGTTATTTTATCAATTATCTAGCGGAATACATTATCCAATAGTAATATTGGGAAATTCTGGTTTAAGTAAGTAGTCAAACTGGATTATCCAGAATATATTTCGGCTTGGCAAGTGAATTTAGGCAGAGAAGCTCAGTTAAATCCATTCCTGGAAGCCAGAATATCCCCGCAAGCTGTTTTTGTTCCTGAAAAAGGACGTTGGGTACCAAATTTCAATTGCTCCATTGAAATTCATGATCCATTGTTGGTCGCACGTCAAGATTTCATTGATCACATATCAAGGAACTTTACACTTCGTGTAGGTAGTACATTTTTAACTGCTACACCATTTAGACAGTATTACAATCTAGATGTAATTCAGATAACCTTGATAAATCACTGAGCAAAAATCATACACGTAAATTAATACGTCATAAAATAAAAACTCATGATGAACAGTTGAAAAGCTGAAAGAAATATAAAAGCTTTAGATTGATTGAAAAGCAGGTTTTCAGGGAAAAAACCATTGTTAAGATAAAATTTACAATAACTTATTTTATGGAATGCGTTACTCAGCAAAAACATATTTGGCTTACATTTATTGTTTGTAGATTTTTTAAATGCTAGTTAATTGATTTGATGTCAAGTTTTGTGTACACATTTAAAAACATCATATTTAAATAAAAATTTCCAAAATTTTAAAAAGATATTTTAAAAAAATAGGTTTTTACATATGATTTAATTTATTGGGAATCACAGTTTTAATAGATATCAATCAATATATGTAAATATAAATAAGAAAAAAAAAACAAATTTTTTAAAGTTATGTAAGTTGGGCTTTGAAATCCCCAATAGATTTACTGAAATTAATTTTGAATAATGTGTATGTTAATAATGTGTGGGAAAACTCTAAATGTTCATTTGTAAACAATAAAACCAGTGTTGTTTAGTAAAGATTCTTCGAGAACTAGAAAATACTAAAAAAATGAAGCACATTAATATAATTGATATCCACGGTGGAACTAGTCCGAGCGGCATGCTGTGGTAAATCGCACCTTTTGCCATTAAGTCAGACAAAAACCATCGTCACGATCTGCTGTCAAGGTACCCCACGTCTTTTAGTGCCCTAACAACTACGTTGTACCGCTCGTATAGGATGAATAGTCAAACAATTTACTAATATAGCAACACTGTATAAAACAATAGTTTATTTTATTTATCTCTTGGATTTACCCAAAAATATTCAGAATGTTCAATGTGCGCCCTTATGGTAAAAGAAATAATTAACGTTTAAAATACGCTCAATATCTTTTGTTCAGATGGAATATGAGAGCAAGATTAGGAATTTTATTCTCAAATTAAATCATGTATTGAAAATATGAGTTTTTTAATTTTGGGGAGTATATAAAGTAATTCCAAGACGTACGAAGGCTCAATTTTGAAGTTTAGCTCAATCAGTGAAGTGTTGTCAATATTGTGAGGTTAAGTGTGGAAAAATATTACAGGGAAGAAAACATAATAATAATTTTATTGAACTGTATGTCAAATAAATCATTTAAAGACAAATAAAATATTTTGTGAATTTAACACTAAAATTGTGGAAGAGTGCTTGTTTGTGCAAAAATGGATATCAAGGACAATGATATTGTAATTTCTGGAGTATCTGGAAGGTTTCCAAACTCAAACAATTTAAGAGAGTTTGAGTACAATTTATACAATAAAGTTGACATGACTGATGAAGATGAAAGCCGTTGGAAGCATTTCAGTGATGAAGTTCCACGAAAATTCGGAAAAATTCGTAATTTAGAAAAATTTGACGCTTCATTTTTCTCGACTTTGAACAAACATGCTAATTCGACTGATCCCCAAATGAGAATTCTTCTTGAACACGCGTATGAGGTAAAATTGAAATGAATAAATTTATAAATTTGTATAAAAAGTCTAATTGATATGTGAATTACAGTCTATTTTGGACGCTGGTGTCTCACCCCAATCTTTGGTTGGAAGTAAAACTGGAGTTTTTATTGGTTGTAGTATGTCAGATGCAAGGGATGCATTTCTTCATCAAATTCCACCAAAGGATGGATACGTTATTTTAGGGTAATAATTAATTTAAGTAATCTAATTTTGTGAAAATTAACACTACTAACTTTTAGGTTTTTTAACTAATAAGGGATAAAAGTTTTACTAAATTTATCAAATCTAATCTCACAATTCGTTTTTTTAATTTATCAGGAGTGGAGGATTCTATTTTTCCAATCGAATATCATATGCTCTTGGCCTGTGTGGACCATCAATTACAGTCGATACAGCATGCTCAAGTTCTTCATACGCACTTGATTGTGCTTTTCGTTACATGGAAGCAGGTGAGAATATAAAAAAAACATTAAACTCAAACAATAAAAAAAATATGTAAAAATTTAAATAGGCATGTGTGATTCAGCAATTGTTGGAGGTGCGCAGCTAATTTTAAATTGTGGTACAACAATCGAATACTCTAGGTTAGGAATTTTGTCAAAAAATGGGATTTCCCGACCATTTGACGAGGATGCAAGTGGATTTACGCGAGCAGAATCGATTTGTGTCATGTTTCTGCAAAAAAGAAAGGATTCAAAACGCATTTATGCAAATGTTGTGTACAGTAGTTCCAATAATGATGGTTTTAAGAAGGAAGGAGCTTCGTTTCCATCAAAAATCATGCAACAAAAACTGATTGAAAGTTTCTATGAAACTATCAAATTTGATCCTGCAAACATCAACTTTGTTGAGGCGCATGCAACTGGTACAAAACTTGGAGATCCTGAAGAACTGGCTGCCATTGATGAAGCTTTTGCCAAAAGAACTGGAAGATCAAAAACATTGACAATTGGAAGCGTGAAATCAAACATGGGGCATGCAGAGGCAGCTTCAGGAATGGCATCGATAGCAAAAATTTTACTTTCATTTGAAAATCAGAAATTTCCACCAAATATTAACTTAAGGTCACCTCGGTCTGATGTTGCTGCATTCTCTGAAGGTCGAATAAAAGTAGCAACAGAGGTTGAGGATCTGAATAGTGAATTTATTGCGATGAATTCTTTTGGTCTTGGAGGTGCAAATGCTCATTCACTATTTAGAGGAAATCCAAAAGTTAAATCGAACTTCGGTGTTCCTGATGATGATCTTGGAAGAATGGTTTTATGGTCAGGTAGAACAGAAGCTGCAATAAATGCAATTTTCGATGACATCACACAACGTCCACTTGATGCTGAGCACATTGCACTTCTCCAAAATTCTCAAATACAAACAACAAGTGCCAATACTTATCGTGGATATGGAATGTTCATTAATGACAAAGTTGAAGAAAAAGCAGTTTGTGTAAAACAAAATATTCAATACTTTAATGGTGCTCGACGTCCAATTGTTTTTGTGTTCAGTGGAATTGGAAGTCAATGGCTTGAAATGGGACGAGATTTGATGAAAATTCCTTTATTTGCTCAATCAATTGAAAATTGTCATAATATTTTAATACGTAAAGGAATTGACTTGAAGAACATCATAACATCCAGTGATGAAAACACATTCAGTAATGTCTTACATTCATATGTTGGGATTGTTGCAATTGAAATTGCACTTACTGATATTCTGAAGGAACTTAATATTGTTCCTGACTACATCATTGGACATTCAGTTGGTGAACTTGGTTGTGCTTACGCTGACAAGTGCTTAACTGCTGAGGAAACAATATTAGCAGCTTTTGCTCGAGGTGAAGCTAGCAGAGAATCTAAAACTATTCGTGGTGCTATGGCTGCTGTAGGAATGAATCATGTGAAATTAGAAGAAATCATACCTGAAGACATAGACATCGCATGTCACAATGGTGAGGATTCAAGTACGATCAGTGGACCTGTCGATAGCATTCATGCTTTTATTGACAAACTCAAAGAAGGTAATATTTTTGTAAAAGAAGTTGCATGCTCAGGTGTTCCTTTACATAGTCGATATATCAAAGAAATGGGTCAAAACTTACATGAGAAATTAAAGAAAATTATCAAGAAACCAAAAGCACGATCTGAAAAGTGGTTGAGCTCAACATATCCTGAAGCGATGTGGAATCAAAATGAAGCATCACTATGCTCAGCAGAATATCACAAAAGTAATCTTCTTAATCCAGTTTTGTTCCAAGAAGTCACTGAAATGTTACCAAAAGATGCATTGTTGATTGAAGTAGCTCCATCAGGATTATTGAAGGCAATTTTAAAGAGAAGCATAAAAGAAGGACTTTATGTGAATTTGACTGAACGAAATCCAAAAGATGGATATAATCATTTTATTGAGGCTCTCGGAAGGTAAGTACCTAACTTAAATTTTTTCATATCATAAATTACTATTTTTCTATCTTTTAATAAACAGGCTTTTTGAACTTGGAGTTGACATGGATATATCAAAATTATATCCAGCTGTTAATTTTCCAGTTTCTCGGGGAACGCCAATGATATCACCTGTGCTTAAGTGGAATCATGAAGATGATCATTTAGTCACATATTTTGATTCATATAATACATTTGAGAGACGTAACATTGTCATCAATATAAGTGATAAAACTTTTGAGTTTGTTCAAGGACATATTGTTGATGGTCGAGTACTGTTCCCCGCGACTGGTTGGATTCAAATTGTTTGGGAAACATTTGCTTGCATGATGGGTGCACACTTTGAGCAAACAAAGGTGATTTTTGAAGACGTTCATTTTTTAAGGGCTACACCTTTGTTCAAAAATCAAGATTTATTAGTTACAATTTCAATTCATCGTGGTTCTGGAAAATTTGAAATTATTGAGGGAAACTCCGGGATTGTGCAAGGCTTTATCAAGAAAATTGATGACATAGAAATGTCTGAAATTACACCTCATTCTGATGAATATACTTTTACCGGTGACGGATTTTATCGGGAATTGCGTCTTTGTGGATTTATTCATCTTGGGCCATTCAAGGGCGTCACAGAGATTCAGCATAACGGATTAAAAGGAAAGATGAAATGGATGGGAAATTGGACAACCTTTTTAGACACACTTACACATTTTAATAACAAAAGGACTCTATTATCCAGAGAAATGGGAGTGCCAGTAAGAATCAGAAAATTTATTATCGATCCAATTTTACATTACAAAATGTTAGAAGAGAAAATGAAGAATAATAATGAAAATTCAGATGTTACATTTGATGTTGTTGTATGTCCATATCGACAAATTATAAATGCAGGAGGAATTGAAATTCACGAAAAGGCTAATAAAATTTTATATCGAAGAAGAACAAATCAACCATCACTTGAGGTTAATAAATTTATTCCATTCTTCCCTGAGGAATTAATGTCTTTGGATGATGGTGCAAAAATTATTGTTCAAACGATCATTGAGAATTCATCACAAATTAAATTTTCAATATTAGAGCTTGATGACAATTGTATTAATGAAAAACAACTGCTGAGTGAACATTTACAAAAAGCTGTCAGTGAAATACCCCAAGTGTCATCAGACATAATATTACTTACGTCAAGGAATAACTTTTATTTGAAAGGAATCAACATCAGTTCAGAAGATTTATCATCATTTAGAGGTGTTGATCTGCTTATAAAAAACAAATGCATTGGTGATGAAACTGCTTTAGAAGAGATTAAGTTAATTATGAATAATAATGGCTATATTGTTTCAAGAGAAGATCAAGATTACTGCAATATTTCGAACAATAATTATCAAGTAGTTGCCAAAATTCGAACAACATCCGACGAGATTCTCCACATTTTACAATTTATAAATGATGATAAAGTGCATCACAACTACGAAATTATTAAAATAACACCAAATATCGAAGAATGGCTTGATTCACTGAAGAGCTCTCTCAAAGAATCTCCAACAATAGTCTTCGCTTACAACAAAGAGCCATCAGGAATTTTAGGATTTTTCAAATGCCTCAAACAAGAGTATCTCCATAAAATTAAATGCTTTTTCATCATTGACACTCAAAATGTTCCATCAACTTTTGATATCAACGATAAATTTTTTAAGGAGCAGTTAGACAAAAATCTCGCAGTTAATGTCTTCAAAGATGGGAAATGGGGAGGATACAGACATTTGACCTTACCATCAACTAATAATGTAAACCCAAAATCATCACATTGTTTTGCAAATTGCTTAGTAAAAGGAGATTTATCGACATTTTCCTGGATACAAGGATCACTGGACATTAATAATTCCAACTTGGATTTAGTAAACATTCAGTATTCCTCGCTTAATTTCAAGGATGTCATGTTAGCCCTCGGTCGAATCACTGACAATCGTGGAAAGAAAACTGTTGATGAAACATATTTGGGCTTCGAATTTTCTGGAACGAAACGAAACGGTGAGCGAGTGATGGGAATTGCGAAAGATGCTGGTGCTCTAGCCACACATTATGAAGCTAGTAATACAATTTTATGGAAAGTTCCTGATTCATGGACATTGGAAGAAGCAACAACTGTGCCACTTGTGTATTTCACAGTTTATTTTGCATTTTTCAACACAACAACAATTAAGGCTGGAAAGAAAATTTTAATTCATTCAGGAAGCGGCGGAGTAGGACAAGCAGCAATTGAAGTCGCATTTGCATATGGTTTAGAAGTCTTCACAACTGTCAGCACTGAAGAGAAGAAGAATTTCTTACTGAAAAGATTCGCAAAACTGAAACCTGAAAATATTGGAAATTCTCGAAACACAACATTTGAGAAAATGGTTCTTGAAAATACACAAGGAAAAGGTGTTGACTATGTCCTCAACTCTTTATCTGGTGACAAACTTCAAGCATCAGTTCGTTGTTTAGGAGTCGATGGAATATTTTTGGAGATCGGAAAATATGACATACAAATGAGAACAAGTCTTGACATAGGATACTTAGAAAAGCGAATCACAATTAAGTCCGTAATTTTTGATGATCTCTCTGCAGATTCTGATGATATGCAGGTAAAAATATGACAATAAATTTTTTGTTTTGATGTAATTTATTAATTGTTCATATTTTCAGTTGGTTTATGACCTTGTCGACAAAGACCTTAAATCTGGAATAATCAAGCCTTTAAAAACAACAGTATTTGATGCCAGCAAAATTGAGGAAGCATTCCGTTTAATGTCCAGTGGTCAACATATAGGCAAAGTGTTGATAAAAATAACGCAAAATGAAAATGATGGAAGATTATTGCCTTTTGATGCTTTAAATAGAGTTTATTATCAATCGAGTGAATCTGTTATAATTTCTGGTGGTTTAGGAGGATTTGGAATAGAATTGTTTGAATGGCTGATGTCAAGAGGATGCCGAAAATTTGTTTTAAGTTCAAGAAGAGGGATTATTAATCAAAATCAAAATCTGAAAGTTGAGTAAGTATTGAAAAATTCCTAATGAAAGAAAAATATTAACATGTCTGATTTAAAACTTTTTCCAGGATGTGGAGAAAATTTGGAAGTGAAGTAATCATAAGCACATCAGATATCACAACAGAAAAAGGATGCGAAGAATTGATTAAAAAAGCTATAGAGCTCGGCCCAGTCTGTGCTATTTTCAACCTTGCTGCAGTTCTGCGAGATGGAATATTTGAGAACCTAGACCAACAAATGTTCACTGAATCTCTGGCACCGAAAGCATTAGGAACGAAATATTTAGATAAAGTTTCCAGAGTCTTGTGTCCAAAAATTAATCATTTTGTTGTATTTTCAAGTGTTTCATGTGGACGTGGTAATGCTGGTCAAAGTAATTATGGAATGGCAAATTCCGTTATGGAAAGAATAATAGAAGAAAGGCATCGAGATGGACTTCCAGGAAAAGCAATTCAATGGGGTGCCATAGGTGATGTGGGAATGCTTGCAGATTTTCAGTTAGCTAATATGGATAAAGATATTGGAGGAACTTTACCTCAACCTATTTCTTCATGTCTAGAAGTTCTCGATGTTTTGCTAACCACAAAAGATCCAATAGTTTCAAGCATGATTGTTGCTGATAAAAAGTTAAGTGACTTTGGTAAGGGAAACATAATTGACATAATATTTAAAGTCATGGGAATTCGAGATAAAAAATCAATTTCAATGGACTCAACGCTGACACAGCTAGGCATAGATTCATTGACAGGAGTTGAAATTCAGCAGATCATTGAACATGAATTTGATATTTCATTAACATCGCAGGAAATTCGATCTCTAACTCTTAATCAGCTTGAGAAACGTGTTTTATCAAAGGATTCAGAAAATGTTGAAACTCATGTTGAAGATGACACTACTGCAGCCGAAAAAGTTGAGTGGATGAAACTGCTAATAGACGGTGTTATTGATCCAAAAACAATTGAACTTATTTCATCAGAAACTGTTGTACATCTAAATAATGCTCAACCATCAAACACAAAAGTTTTAATAGTTCCTGGATTTTATGGATGGGCATCAAAAGTTTATCAACAACTTGGACAAGAAATGGATTTTCCAGCATATGTTTTGCAGTACATGAATACGACTGAAAGCAAAAATGTTGATGAAATTGTAAGTGAAATAATTCCATTTGTTTTGGAATTATTTTCAGATGTCGAAAATTTCATACTTATTGGACATTCATTCGGAGGTATTTTGTGTTTGAAAATAGCAAAAATATTCGAAGATCTTGGAAAGTCTGGTAAAATCATAGAAATGGATGGTTCACCGATATTCTCGAATAAATTTGCACATCTAACATTGAATGAAGACAACTTTGTTAACACTGAAAATTACGTATCCATGCTGCTTTTCAAATTTTACCAAAACTTTGTTGACTTGAGCATTTCTAAAGCAGCATTTGACAGTGATTCAAATTGGACGAATAGATTTAAAGCAATGACTTTACGTGCTGGCGATGCAATTCCCTTATCTCGTGAATATATAATGACAAAAGTTTCATCCGCATATGTAAACCGATTGAACATTGCACTTCATGTTAAAGAAGATGAATTTTCAACTTTAAATACAACGCGAATTTCTTTAATCAAACCTACAAAAACATCAATCAAGGAACTTCCAAATGATTATGGATTATCGCGATTTTCGTCTCATGATGTTGTTGTTCAACTCGTTTCTGGTGACCATGTAACAATGCTTCAAAATACAGATCTACCACTTGTCATTAAGCAAATAATATCTGATTGAAAAAAATTCAAGGCTTATTATAAGCGAAACAAATTTTTTGGTTAACTAGGTAGAATAGTCTTAAAATAATTATTGATACATCAACCGGTTTAATTAAATTTTGTTCAAACTTCAAGGCCGTTTTGAAAATTATTTGAATTAAAATGATGAATTTATGCATATAATTTTATGAATTATTGAAATTATTTTTTGTTGTAAAAATCTATAATTTATTATAATGACCCTAAAAAGTTGCACTTATAAAATATTTTTCAACCAATTTAAAGAGTAAAATATTTTAATTATTGTTATTAGAAAAAAATATCAGACATTACAAAAAACAGAGTGTATAGTTAAATTTAATTATAAATTGTTTATTATTTGGTATTCATTCGAGTGTGCATAACAATGCAACAAAAAAAAGACAAATAAAATCGTTAATCTGTATATTATTTTTGAGTTCCCCACCTAGAACGTCAAAAAAGGCAATAAAAAGCCATTCTATATATTTGTTTATAAACACTCAACCCGGTATAAGCAAGGCAATAACATCGTTAAATTTTTGGAATAATTGTAATTGAAGTGATCTTAAAATGTAAATTATTGCAAAATAAAATAATTTTTTGTAAATATTATAAGTTCTAAATTTACTGTAATTTATTATTTTAATTTAAAAAATTTCATTCTTAAAAATTAAATTTCTTTAAAAATTAAAATGCTCATTCCAAGGTTCTAAATAGTATTTAAAAATAAAACAATTCTTAATTGGACATTGAATTATGTATTTTTAGTTATATAATGAACTTTTTTCGTTACGGTATAAAAGACCACACCAACATGATCATTAGCTTATTTTTAAAGCATCTCTTAAGTCAGTTAAGTGCAGTGAAGAAAAATTAAATAAAAAATTGCATTTTTATGTAGAAAACAGTGAAGAACCTCAACAAAATAATCAATCGTGAAAAAATTAAGAGCTTAAGAATTGTGTAGTAGATAAAAAATAATTTAGTGATGGACAGTGACATTGTTATTTCGGGAATATCTGGAAGATTCCCAAACTCAGACAATTTAAGAGAGTTTGAGTACAATTTATATAATAAAGTTGACATGACTGATGAAGATGAAAGCCGTTGGAAGAATTTCACTGATGACATTCCACAAAAATTTGGAAAGATTCGTAATTTAGAAAAATTTGACGCTTCATTTTTCTCGACTTTGAACAAACATGCTAATTTCACTGATCCCCAAATGAGAATTCTTCTTGAACATGCTTATGAGGTAAAAAAATAATCTTTGAAAATAATTTTAGCAAAAAAATACAAATTTTATGTGAATTACAGTCCATTCTGGATGCTGGTGTCTCACCTCAATCTTTAGTTGGAAGTAAAACTGGAGTTTTTATTGGCTGCAGTATTTCGGATGCAAGAGATGCTTTTATTCATCGTGTTCCACCTAAAGATGGATATGTGGTTTTGGGGTAAAAACTAATGTCCAACAAAGTCACTATCATTGAATTTTTAAATAAATCAAAAATATTAAAATTTAACTTTTACAATTAAATCAAGCCTTAATGAAGTCAATTTTCAAAACATTTGATAGGAGCGGAGGATTTTATTTTTCAAATCGAATATCATATGCTCTCGGCCTTTGTGGACCATCAATTACAGTCGATACAGCATGTTCAAGCTCTGCGTATGCCCTCGATTGTGCATTTCGATACATGGAAGCAGGTGCGAATACAAAAGTTATTGAATTTTAGAATTTTAATTTCTTAAAATACTTTTTTGAATAATTTAAACAGGCATATGTGATTCAGCACTTGTTGGTGGCTCACAAATAATTTTGAATTGTGGCTTAACAAGTGAGTATGTTAAACTTAAAATCTTAGCAAAAGATGGGATTTCCCGACCATTTGATGAGGATGCAAGTGGATTTACTCGAGCAGAATCAATTTGTGTCATGTTTCTGCAGAAAAGGAAAGATTCGAAACGAATCTATGCAAATGTAGTGTACAGTAGTTCCAATAATGATGGTTTTAAGAAGGAAGGAGCTTCGTTTCCATCAAAAATCATGCAACAAAAACTGATTGAAAGTTTCTATAAAACCATCAAATTTGATCCTGCAAACATCAACTTTGTTGAGGCACATGCAACTGGTACAAAACTTGGAGATCCTGAAGAACTGGCTGCTATTGATGAAGTTTTTGCCAAAAGAAATGGAAGATCAAAAACATTGACAATTGGAAGCGTGAAATCAAACATGGGACATGCAGAGGCAGCTTCAGGAATGGCATCGATAGCAAAAATTTTACTTTCATTTGAAAATCAGAAATTTCCACCAAATATTAACTTAAAGTCACCTCGATCTGATGTTGCTGCATTTTCTGAAGGTCGAATAAAAGTTTCAACAGAAGTTGAGGATCTGAATAGTGAATTTATCGCGATGAATTCTTTTGGTCTTGGAGGTGCAAATGCTCATTCACTATTCAGAGGAAATCCAAAAGTCAAATCGAACTTCGGTGTTCCTGATGATGATCTTGGAAGAATGGTTTTATGGTCAGGTAGAACAGAAGCTGCAATAAATGCAATTTTCGATGACATCACTCAACGTCCACTTGATGCTGAACATATTGCACTTCTCCAAAATTCTCAAATACAAACAACAAGTGCCAATACTTATCGTGGATATGGAATGTTCATTAATGACAAAGTTGAAGAAAAAGCAGTTTGTGTAAAACAAAATATTCAATACTTTAATGGTGCTCGACGTCCAATTGTATTTGTGTTCAGTGGAATTGGAAGTCAATGGCTTGAAATGGGACGAGATTTGATGAAAATTCCTTTATTTGCTCAATCATTTGAAAATTGTCATAATATTTTAATGAGTAAAGGAATTGACTTGAAGAACATCATAACATCAAGTGATGAAAACATGTTCAGCAATGTCTTACATTCATATGTTGGGATTGTTGCAATTGAAATTGCACTTACTGATATTCTGAAGGAACTAAATATTGTTCCTGACTACATCATTGGACATTCAGTTGGTGAACTTGGTTGTGCTTATGCTGATAATTGCTTAACGGCTGAGGAAACAATATTAACAGCTTTTGCTCGAGGTGAAGCCAGCAGAGAATCTAAAACTATTCGAGGTGCTATGGCTGCTGTAGGAATGAATTATATAAAATTAGAAGAAATGATATCTGAAGACATAGACATCGCATGCCATAATGGTGAAGATTCAAGTACAATTAGTGGACCAGTTGATAGTATTCATGTTTTTATTGACAAACTGAAAGAAGATAATATCTTTGTAAAAGAAGTTGCATGCTCAGGTGTTCCTTTACATAGTCGATATATCAAAGAAATGGGTCAAAACTTACATGAAAAATTGAAGAAAATTATCAAGAAACCAAAAGCACGATCTGAAAAGTGGTTGAGCTCAACATATCCTGAAGCGATGTGGAATCAAAGTGAAGCATCACTATGTTCAGCAGAATATCACAAAAGTAATCTTCTTAATCCAGTTTTGTTCCAAGAAGTCACTGAAATGTTACCAAAAGATGCATTGTTGATTGAAGTGGCTCCATCAGGATTATTGAGGGCAATTTTAAAGAGAAGCATAAAAGAAGGAGTTTATGTGAATTTGACTGAACGAAATCCAAAAGATGGATATAATCATTTTATGGAGGCTCTCGGAAGGTAAGTACCTAACTTAAATTTTTTCATATCATAAATTAGTATTTTCTATCTGTTTATAAACAGGCTTTTTGAACTTGGAGTTGACATGGATATATCAAAATTATATCCAGCTGTTAATTTTCCAGTTTCTCGAGGAACGCCAATGATATCACCTGTGCTTAAGTGGAATCATCAAGATGATCATTTCGTGCCATATTTTGATTCATACAATATTTACGAGAGGCGTAATATTGTCATCAATATAAATGACAAAAATTTTGAACTAATGCAAGGACACATTGTGGATGGTCGTGTATTGTTTCCAGCAACTGGCTGGATTTATCTAGTTTGGGAAACATTTTCTTACATGATTGGTATGCATTACGAAAAAGTAAAGGTAGTGCTCGAAGATATACATTTTCTAAGAGCGACTCCTTTGGTTAAAAATCAGGATATGCTGATTACAATTGCAATTCATCGTGGTTCAGGAAAATTTGAAATTATTGAAGGAAATTCTCCAATAGTTAACGGTTACATTAAGCAGGTTGATAATATAGAAATGTCTGAAATTACACCAGTAAGCAATAACAATGACATTTTCTCGGGAAATGGATTTTATAAGGAAATGCGTCTTTGTGGATTCACCCATTTAGGACCTTTCAAAGGTGTGACTGAAATACAGCTTAATGGATTAAAAGGAAAAATCAAGTGGATGAAAAACTGGACAACATTTTTAGATACAGTTACACATTTTAACAATGAAAGGATCCTCCTGTCAAGAGAACTAAGAGTACCGATCAGAATAAAAAAGTTTGTCATTGATCCAATTTTACATATCAAGATGGTTGAAGAAAAAATAAAAAATTCGTACGATGAAAATTCTAATATAATCTCGAATATCGATAGTAAAGACAAAAACCCTGATATTACATTTGATGTTGTTGTATGTCCATATCGAAATATCATTAATGCTGGAGGTGTTGAAATTCACGGAAAGACAAATCAAATCATGTCACGCAGAAGGCTGTACCAACCATCGCTTGAAATGAACAAATTTATTCCATTATTTTCTGCGGAATTAATGACTTTGGATGATGCTGCAAAAATTATTGTTCAAATGATCATTGAGAATTCATCACAAAATAAATTTTCAATGTTAGAGCTTGATGACAACAGAATTGATGAAAAACAACTGCTGAGTGAACATTTACAAAAAGCTATAAATGAAATACCCCAAGTGACATCAGACATAACATTGCTTACTTCAAGGAATAACTTTTATTTGAAAGGAATCAACATCAGTTCAGAAGATTTGTCGTCATTTAGAGGACTAGATCTACATATCACAAGCAAACTTATTGGAGGCAATCAAGCTTTAGAAGAGATTAAGTCAGTCATGAATAATAACGGATATATTGTTTCAAGAGAAGATCAAGATTTCTGCAATATTTCGAACGATAGTTATCAGATAGTTGCCAAAATTCGAACAACATCCGACGAGATCCTCCACATTTTACAATTTAAAAATGATGACAAAGATAATCATAATAACTACAAAATTATTCAAATAACGCCAAATGTTGGAGAATGGCTTGAGCCACTACAAAACTCTCTCAAGGAATCTCCAACATTAATATATAGTTACAATATAGATCCATCAGGAATTTTGGGATTCTTCAAGTGTCTTAGACAAGAATATCCCGACAAATTGAAATGTTTTCTAATCATTGACACACAACATGCTCCATCAGTATTTGATATCAATGATAAATTTTTTGAGGAGCAATTGAAACTTAATCTTGCAATTAATGTATTCAAAAATAGGAAATGGGGAGGTTACAGACATTTGAACTTATTAACAGTCAATAATTTACGTCCACAATCATCACATTGTTTTGCAAATTGCCACGTCAAAGGAGATTTATCGACATTTTCTTGGATACAAGGATCACTGGACATTAATAATTCCAACTTGGATTTAGTAAACATTCAGTATTCCTCGCTTAATTTCAAGGATGTTATGTTAGCCCTCGGTCGAATAGCTGATAATCGAGATAAGAAAATTTATGAGCAGGAAGCAAGTTTGGGGTTTGAGTTTTCTGGAATAAAAAGAAACGGTGAGCGAGTGATGGGAATTGCGAAAGATGCTGGTGCTCTAACCACACATTATGAGGCTAGTAATGCAATATTGTGGAGAGTTCCTGATTCATGGACTTTGGAAGAAGCAGCAACTGTGCCACTTGTGTATTTCACAGTTTATTTTGCATTCTTCAACACAACAACAATTAAGGCTGGAAAGAAAATTTTAATTCATTCAGGAAGTGGTGGAATCGGACAAGCAGCAATTGAAGTTGCATTTGCATACGGTTTAGAAGTCTACACAACTGTCAGCACTGAAGAGAAGAAGAATTTCTTACTGAAAAGATTCCCAAAACTGAAACCTGAAAATATTGGAAATTCTCGAAACACAACATTTGAGAAAATGGTTCTTGAAAATACACAAGGAAAAGGTGTTGACTATGTCCTCAACTCTTTATCTGGTGACAAGCTGCAAGCGTCGATTAACTGCTTAGGAATTAGTGGAGTATTTTTAGAAATAGGAAAATATGACATACAAATGGGAACAAATCTTGATATGAGTTATTTAAGCAAAAGAATTACAATTAAAGCTGTAATTTTTGATGAACAGCTAACAGATCCAGATGAAATTCAGGTATGTTTATTAAAAATACTTGCTGTTGTGATTTAACCCTATTATTTCCATATTTTTAGTTCGTTTATGATTTATTTGAAGACAATCTTAAATCTGGAATCATCAAACCTTTAAGCACAACAGTGTTTAATGCAGATAAGATTGAAGATGCTTTTCGGTTCATGGCAAGTGGACAACACATAGGCAAAGTTCTACTTAGAATTAAGGAAAAAGAAAATGATGAGAGTTCATTGCCCTTAATTGTTTCTAAAAGAGTCTATTGTGATCCTAATAAGTCTATTATAATCACTGGTGGTCTTGGAGGCTTTGGATTTGAGTTAGCTGATTGGCTTATATACAGAGGATGCAAAAACATAATCTTGAGTTCACGTAGAGGGATCCGAGATAATGACCAGGCGTTAAAAATTAAGTAAGTAAATTTAAAAAAGTTTCCTCAAAATGTCATGATTAAAATTTATTTAAAGATTTTGGAAGTCTTGTGGCTTAGTTGTGGTTGTAAGTACATCTAATATCACAACAGAAAAAGGATGTGAAGAATTGATCAAAAAAGCTGTAGAACATGGACCTGTTGGAGCTATATTACACTTGGCTGCAGTTCTTCGAGATGGAATCTTCGAAAACTTGGATGAAGAAATGTTCAATGAACCTCTAGCACCAAAAGCTCTTGGAACAAAATATTTGGATAAAGTGTCAAGGAAATTATGTCCAGATCTAGAGCAATTTGTAGTTTTCTCTAGTGTCTCATGTGGACGTGGTAATGCTGGTCAAAGTAATTATGGAATGGCAAACTCTCTTATGGAAAGAATTATTGAGAACAGACATCGAGACGGACTTCCTGGAAAAGCTATTCAATGGGGAGCAATTGGTGATGTAGGGATGCTTGCAGATTATCAATTAATGAACGTTGAAAAAGATTTTGGTGGAACTTTACCTCAATCGATTTATTCATGTTTGGAAGTTCTTGACATTCTTCTCACATCTAATGATCCCATTGTGTCTAGCATGATTGTTGCTGATAAAAAATTAAGTGATTTGAAGAAGGGAAACATAATTGACATGATATTTAAAATAATGGGAATTCGAGACAGAAAGTCAGTGTCAATGGACTCAACACTGACACAGTTAGGCATTGATTCATTGACTGGTGTTGAAATTCAATATATCATTGAACGTGAATTCGATTTATCCTTGACATCTCAAGAATTAAGATCTCTTACTTTAAACCAACTTGAAAAGCGAGTTTCTACAAAAGACTCCAAAGATTCTGAAATGAAAACTTTGGATATTGACATTAGTATGGCTGAGAGAGTTGAATGGATGAGACTGTTAATGGAAGGTGTAGTTGATCCGAAAACACTTGATCTTGTCACATCAGATACGATTGTGAATGCTAATGATATTCAACCTTCGCATATTAAAATTTTAATAGTTCCTGGATTTTTTGGATTTGCATCAAATGTGTTTAAAGATATTGGTAAAGATATGGACTATCCTGCTTATATTTTACAGTATGTTAACTTCCGTGAATGTACAAATCTAGATGAAATAATGAAAGAAATAACTCCTATTATTTTGGAACTATATTCTGATGTTGATAATTTCATATTAATTGGGCATTCATATGGCTGCATTTTAACTCTAAAAATGGCAGAAGTGCTGGAAGAAAATGGCAAATCAGGTCAGATCATTCAACTTGATGGCTCACCAATTCTTTGTAATAATATCGCACTACAAGCTATAAATACTGAATATTATACTGACTTAAATAATTACATATCAATGATGCTCTTTAAATTTTATCAGAAACATGTTGATCAAAGTATTTCAAAGAATGCCTTTGAAGGTCATTCAAGCTGGACAGAAAGGTTCAAAGAAATGATTGTACGTGCTGGAGACTCAATACCCTTATCACATGAGTACATGATTGAAAAAGTTTCATCTGCATACATGTACCGATTAGATATTGCAGCAAATTTTAAAAATCAAAACTTTTTAACTTTAAAGACTACGAAAATCGCGTTGATCAAAGCAACAAAAGCCATAGTCAAAGAAATTTCCAGTGATTATGGATTATCTCAGTTTTCTAACTTTGATGTGGTCATAAAGTTCGTTTCCGGTGATCATGTAACAATCCTTTTGAATTCAGAAATATCAAAAGTTATCAAAGAATTAATATCAGTTTAAAGAATAATTTAATAATGTAAGGCGAATTTATTTATTAAATAAACAAGGGAAAAAATTATTAAAAACTAAAATCACTTGAAATTCTAACGGCTTACATACAGCTATACACTTTTCTAGTAATTTTTTTTTTTGAAGAATGTTGTTAAAACTTCCTAGATAGGTCATAAATCAGATGCAATTATTTTTTTGATAGAGTTTGGTGTCATAAAATAAAATGAAATTGAATTTTGGTAGTCAATTTTCATAGTTTGTCAAAAACAGTCATAGTTTTTCTGAAAGTACCCAAGATGTCATAAAACAGGAAAAGTTTCAGCTCATTTGGATATTCCCTTCTTGAGAAAAGTTAAATAGAGTGACTGTGAAGTTGGGGCGAGAAAATCGACCAAAAACAGTATAGCTGCAATAATTTCCTATATATGATACATGGGCAATTCTCCAGATGAGTTGAATTTTCAAAAGCGAGTTATAATTCTACTTCTACTTGTAAATTCAAATTTATAAAAACCGTTAAAAACTTATCAAAAATAAAATTGTGTTTAAATTCAAAGTTTGAGTTGTAAAATATAATTTTGGTCGATTGTAGTAAATTTAAGCAAATATAATAAGTTTGTAACCACTGTTAATTTCGGATATGCCTACTGAACAGTCGTATATTTAGAGAGAATCTAAAATTACCTGAAAATGCTGATAAGCTTAATTCATATAGATTAAAACAGAGAGAACATAATCGAAAATATACAGAGAAGCAGCTACAAAATGAGACAAAGCATTAGCATTTAAGCAAAACGTCCGAGATAGAAAGCGAAAAAGCAGAGAGAAACTCAAGGAAAAGGTCGAAAACGGTCCAAATACGTCTTTGTATTCTTCAAGCTCTTCACGATCAAAAGCACATTGGAAAGAAACAGGAAATACTGTCTATTTGTTCTAAGCGGTTTAAAGTTGACCAATCTACAACCAAAGCTCAAATTATCCAAAGAAATAGAATTGGATTTAAAGGAATTGAATCGGCAGTTGTTGATTTTTTTTTCAATCGATATGATATCTAAACAGCTTCCTGGAATGAAAGATTTTGTGACTATAACAAACGCTTCAGGTGATAAGGTACAAATTCAGAAACGCGTGTTACAAATGAGCTTATTGGATGCACATAATGAATTCATTAAATCATTTCCAAGCTTGTAAATTTCATTTTCAAAATTCTGCAAATTACGACCTAAAAATGTTTCGCTTTTCTCATCGGAAGTTCATTATTCTTGTCTGTGCATTCATTGCGAAAATCTTAAACTATTGTTAGATGGCTTATTTTCCTTTATGAGTGAACCGAAAATGACGTTAGACATGTTGATGACAAAAATTACGTGTCATAGCCAAAATTTTGAATGTGTTGCAAAACTTTGCGAGGAATGTAAAGATAGTGTTGCAAATAAAAATTGAGAGCTCAGTAAAAGTTTGATTTTCTACATCAACGGTTCTAATTTGAAATCAATAAATAAATAAATAAGTAAGTCAAATAAATATTGAAAATAAATTTGAAATTAATTTAAATAATTTCTTAGAGAAAAAGATGGGTTGGTTGTCGTCTGATAATAACCAGGATACCACAAACCAGCAAGTTCATGTGTCTCTTGCCGAACATGACAAAATCCAGACCATTATCTTAATGATTTTATTAGTTTTAAAAATCATTGAGTTTTTCCTTTATTTCGGAAGATCTTTTAAGAAGGCCATAAACAATATCAATAATGGAAACAGAGCAGTTTAAAATCTGGAGCTGAAATAATAAAAAAATTGAGAGTCATTTAAGTCTCAAATTTAAGCAAAGAAAAAAGACAAAGAAAGAAGAAATTAAAAAAGAGAAAATATTTTATAAAATGAGCAGTCTTTCGCAGAGATTCAAACTAAACGGTTCTAAAAAAGGAATTTATATTTAGAACGCTTTAAACGGACTTGAATAAATAATTATGTGTTAAAAATTCTATTAGTGAAAAAATTCACATTAATGAAGAATAATAAAAAGCACAAATATTTGTATTTCAAAAAAGTTTAGTACTAAAAGAATTCAAATTAAAGAACCATTAAAAAATTTTTCAGAAATCTAATTTTCAGGAAAATCTTTAACAGATAGTGAAACAATATTGAAGAAACTGCTCAGATCTTGTTGTTTTGATGAAATTACCAAATATAAAGAATGGAGGAAACACGAAGGATATATGCAAAAAGTTTTCGTAGATAAAGTTTCAGTTCAGAATGTCTTCAACAAGATTTTAAGCAGCATTAAAGACTTTAAAATACATAGGTATTTGAAATCAGTGCAACAAAAAATTTTCAAGGATAGTAAGGACACACAAAATGCGGATACAGTGACACTTGTTGTTGACTTTGCTGAAAATATTGCAACCAAAGCACAATATGAAGTACAAAGTTCAAATTTCGGCAGAAAGCAAATTAGTTTGTTCACTGCAGTAGCTTGGGTAGGTCAAAGCAACGTGCAAAGCTTTGTCATTGCAAGCGACAATACTCGTCATTCCAAAGAACAAGTGGGCGTTTATATGCGTCGAATTTTTTTGATATTGAAGCGTGATTATCTACAATTGTTGAATGCTAAAGATTTTTCTGATGGAGCAGGTTCTCAGTTCAAATATCATTTTATAATGTCAAATCTTGAAAGAATATAGGAGCAGCACTATGGGAAAAAATTGAAAAAAAGCGGACATTCACTTTTTTTGGGAATGTTTTAAATATCCATTCTAAAGTAATTTTTTCTTGTAGAGGACATAAAAATAGACTTACATGCCAATTTTCAGGTCATTTGGTGTTGTTTCCGCGATTCTAGAGCTGTTTGAAGTTGAAAAGGTAAGGACACACAAAATGCGGATACAGTGACACTTGTTGTTGACTTTGCTGAAAATTTTGCAACCAAAGCATAATATGAAGTACAAAGTTCATATTTCGGCAGAAAGCAAATTAGTTTGTTCACTGCAGTAGCTTGGGTAGGTCAAAGCAACGTGCAAAGCTTTGTCATTGCAAGCGACAATACTCGTCATTCCAAAGAACAAGTGGGCATTTATATGCGTCGGATTTTTTTGATATTGAAGCGTGATTATCCACAATTGTTGAATGCTAAAGATTTTTCTGATGGAGCAGGTTCTCAGTTCAAATATCATTTTATAATGTCAAATCTACTTTTCGGAACAGATGATTATGATTTGAATCTAGAATGGCATTTTTTCGCCACATGCCATGGCAAAAGCAGCGCTGATGGTTTGGGAGGAACTATTAAAAGAGGTGTCTACTATCGAATGCTAACAGACCAATGGGACATATATAATGCAAAAGATTTTGTCAATTGTTCATTGTCCTTTGTACAAAACACAGACGTATTTGAAGTAACACAAACGGAAGTTAAAGATGAAATTATTATGTTTGGAGAGAGATGGAAGCGCAGCAAAGTTATGCTAAATTCTTTTATGGATGTGTCAAAATAGTGAAAAAAAATTATTAGGTACTAGAAAAATTAAATAAAAAATTAATTTTTTCGACACACTATTTAAATATGAGTAATTCCACGAATAAACGGAACTAAATTTTTTTTTCAACTTCCTTCAACTTTTTGAAGCTTAATAAGACTTAATTTTCATCATTTGATGTATAATCATTACTAAATCATCATAAAAGTAGCTGAATTTTGTTAAAAATATGAAATTTGTTTGTAATAATCGGTTGTTTGTTAACAAAGTTGCGCAGTTTTAGTCAATTTTTTACCACGTTTTTCTTAATTTTCGTTAATTACAGTACAAAAGTTGCAACAAATATTCAGAATTTGAAGAAAACTAGATTAAGACACTCCTTATAGACTTTTATTGCTTAAAATTATGTTTTCAAGGAGTTTTACATTTATTTTATAGAATATCTTTTAATTGAAACATCTAAAAAACCAATTAATACCTTCGTTGATAGATAATGGAATTTTTTACAGCATAAATAAGTAAAATTTGCTAATACTTTACGATTTAGGAGAATATTTTGAAAATAAATTTTTTTTTCGTGGATTTACTCATATAAAAAATAGTATTCGACTAAAATAAGATGATAAATTATTTAAAAATAACACCTCATAAACAATCCATATTTTAAATGTCAATTTTTAAGAACTTCCCATACAATTTTTTTTCCGAAAGGTGAAAGGTACTTCACGGGTTGTTTAAAAAAATTTATTTTGAATAATGTGTTTTTCAGTGGCGTAGCCAGAAATTTGCCGATGGGGGGATTCCGAAATTTTTTGTATGAAAATAATTTATGTGGGGGTGGGAGGATTTTTAGGTTTTTTTTCTAAAACCCTAGCAAATTGAAGAATTTTTCGGTGAAAGGGGATCTCACTCTAGCTATGTGCCTGGTGTGTGTTGATTAAGTATAGAAAATTGTAAATGTCCATTTGTAAACAAAGAAACCAGAGTAAAGATTTTTCAAGAAGTAGAAAATTCTAATCTGCGATAGATCTTGGCTATATAGTCATACAATTTAACAAGACAGCAAAACTGCATAAAATAATAGTTTATTTGATTTATAATCTTTTGGATTTACCCAAAAACAGGGTTAGTTTTGAAGAAATATAGGAGCAGGAGGAATTTAGAAATTTTATTCTCATATTAAATGTTGTTGTATGAATAAGAGTTTTTATATTTTGGGGAGTATATAAAGTCAATTCCAAGCCGTTCAGAGGCTCAATTTTAAAGTTTAACTCAAACAGTGAAGTGTTGCCAATATTGTGAGCTACGTTTGGAAAAATATTACAGGGAATAAAACATCGTAAAAAATTTATTGAACTGTGTGTCAAATAAATCAATCAATAATTTGTTTGTGCAAAAATGGATATAAATGACAATGACATTGTTATTTCGGGAATATCAGGAAAATTCCCAAACTCAGACAATTTACGAGAGTTTGAGTACAATTTATATAATAAAGTTGACATGACTGATGAAGATGAAAGCCGTTGGAAGAATTTCACTGATGACATTCCACAAAAATTTGGAAAGATTCGTAATTTAGAAAAATTTGATGCTTCATTTTTTTCGACCTTAAACAAACATGCTAATTCGACTGATCCCCAAATGAGAATTCTTCTTGAACATGCTTATGAGGTAAAAAAATAATATTTGAAAATTATTTTTGCAAAAAAATACAAGTTTTTTGTGAATTACAGTCCATTTTGGATGCTGGTGTCTCACCTCAATCTTTAGTTGGAAGTAAAACTGGAGTTTTTATTGGTTGCAGTATGTCGGATGCAAGAGATTCATTTATTCATCGTGTTCCACCTAAAGATGGATACGTGGTTTTGGGGTAAAAACTAATGTCCAAGTCTCTATCATTCTGAAATTAAATTTTTAAATAAATCAAAAAAATCAAAATTTAACTTTTACAATTAAATAAAGCCTTAATGAAGTCAATTTTCAAAACATTTGATAGGAGTGCAGGATTTTATTTTTCAAATCGAATATCATATGCTCTTGGCCTGTGTGGACCATCAATAACAGTTGATACAGCATGCTCAAGTTCTTCATACGCACTTGATTGTGCTTTTCGATACATGGAAGCAGGTGCGAATAAAAAAGTTATTGAATTTTAGAATTTTAATTTCTCAAAATACTTTTTTGAATAATTTAAACAGGCATATGTGATTCAGCACTTGTTGGTGGCTCACAAATAATTTTGAATTATGGCGTAACAAGTGAGTATGTTAAACTTAAAATCTTAGCAAAAGATGGGATTTCCCGACCATTTGATGAGGATACAAGTGGATTTACGCGAGCCGAATCGATTTGTGTCATGTTTCTGCAGAAAAGAAAGGATTCAAAAAGAATATATGCAAATGTTGTGTACAGTAGTTCCAATAATGATGGTTTTAAGAAGGAAGGAGCTTCGTTTCCATCAAAAATCATGCAACAAAAACTGATTGAAAGTTTCTATAAAACCATCAAATTTGATCCTGCAAACATCAACTTTGTTGAGGCACATGCAACTGGTACAAAACTTGGAGATCCTGAAGAACTGGCTGCTATTGATGAAGTTTTTGCCAAAAGAAATGGAAGATCAAAAACATTGACAATTGGAAGTGTGAAGTCAAACATGGGACATGCAGAGGCAGCTTCAGGAATGGCATCGATAGCAAAAATTTTACTTTCATTTGAAAATCAGAAATTTCCACCAAATATTAATTTAAAGTCACCTCGATCTGATGTTGCTGCATTTTCTGAAGGTCGAATAAAAGTTGCAACAGAAGTTGAGGATCTTATTGGAGATTTCATTGCGATGAATTCTTTTGGTCTTGGAGGTGCAAATGCTCATTCACTATTCAGAGGAAATCCAAAAGTCAAATCAAATTTCGGTGTTCCTGATGATGATCTTGGAAGAATGGTTTTATGGTCAGGTAGAACAGAAGCTGCAATAAATGCAATTTTCGATGACATCACTCAACGTCCACTTGATGCTGAACACATTGCACTTCTCCAAAATTCTCAAATACAAACAACAAGTGCCAATACTTATCGTGGATATGGAATGTTCATTAATGACAAAGTTGAAGAAAAAGCAGTTTGTGTAAAACAAAATATTCAATACTTTAATGGTGCTCGACGTCCAATTGTATTTGTGTTCAGTGGAATTGGAAGTCAGTGGCTTGAAATGGGACGAGATTTGATGAAAATTCCTTTATTTGCTCAATCAATTGAAAATTGTCACAACATTTTGATGTGTAAAGGAATTGACTTGAAGAACATCATAACATCAAGTGATGAAAACATGTTCAGCAATGTCTTACATTCATATGTTGGGATTGTTGCAATTGAAATTGCGCTTACTGATATTCTGAAGGAACTTAATATTGTTCCTGACTACATCATTGGACATTCAGTTGGTGAACTTGGGTGTTCTTATGCTGATAATTGTTTAACTGCTGAGGAAACAATATTAACAGCATATGCTCGAGGTGAAGCCAGCAGAGAATCTAAAACTATTCGAGGTGCTATGGCTGCTGTAGGAATGAATTATATAAAATTAGAAGAAATGATATCTGAAGACATAGACATCGCATGCCATAATGGTGATGATTCAAGTACGATCTGTGGACCAGTTGATAGTATTCATGCTTTTATTGACAAACTCAAAGAAGGTAATATATTTGTAAAAGAAGTTGCATGCTCAGGTGTTCCTTTACATAGTCGATATATCAAAGAAATGGGTCAAAACTTAAATGAGAAATTGAAGAAAATTATCAATGAACCAAAAGCACGATCTGAAAAGTGGTTGAGCTCAACATATCCTGAAGCGATGTGGAATCAAAATGAAGCATCACTATGTTCAGCAGAATATCACAAAAATAATCTTCTTAATCCAGTTTTGTTCCAAGAAGTCACTGAAATGTTACCAAAAGATGGATTGTTGATTGAAGTGGCTCCATCAGGATTATTGAAGGCAATTTTAAAGAGAAGCATAAAAGAAGGAGTTTATGTGAACTTGACTGAGCGAAATCCAAAAGATGGATATAATCATTTTATGGAGGCTCTCGGAAAGTAAGGATTTAAATTTATTCTCGTTGATTCAAATGCCACAATACTTACAACTCTTATTTTTCAGACTTTTTCAACTTGGAGTAGACATGGATATATCAAAATTATATCCAGTTGTTAATTTTCCAGTTTCTCGGGGAACGCCAATGATATCACCTGTGCTTAAGTGGAATCATGAAGATGATCATTTCGTGCCATATTTTGATTCATACAATATTTACGAGAGGCGTAATATTGTCATCAATATAAATGACAAAAATTTTGAACTAATGCAAGGACACATTATTGATGGTCGTGTATTGTTTCCAGCAACTGGCTGGATTTATCTAGTTTGGGAAACATTTTCTTACATGATTGGTATGCATTACGAAAAAGTAAAGGTAGTGCTCGAAGATATACATTTTCTAAGAGCGACTCCTTTGGTTAAAAATCAGGATATGCTGATAACAATTGCAATTCATCGTGGTTCAGGAAAATTTGAAATTATTGAAGGAAATTCTCCAATAGTTAATGGTTACATTAAGCAGGTTGATAATATAGAAATGTCTGAAATTACACCAGTAAACAATAATAATGACATTTTCTCGGGAAATGGATTTTATAAGGAAATGCGTCTTTGTGGGTTCCTTCATTTAGGACTATTTAAAGGTGTGACTGAAATAGAGCTTAATGGATTAAAAGGAAAAATCAAGTGGATGAAAAACTGGACAACATTTTTAGATGCAGTCACGCATTTTAACAGTGAAAGAGATACAATTACGCATTTTGACAATATAAGAATCATCTTGTCAAGGGAACTAAGAGTACCGATCAGAATAAAAAAGTTTGTCATTGATCCAATTTTGCATGCTAAGATGGTTGAAGAAAAAATGAAGAATTTGTATGTTGAAAATTCTAATATAATCTCGAATATCGATAGTAAAGACAAAAACCCTGATATTACATTTGATGTTATGGTATGTCCATATCGAAATATCATTAATGCTGGAGGTGTTGAAATTCACGGAAAGACTAATCAAATCATGTCACGCAGAAGGCTGTACCAACCATCGCTTGAAATAAACAAATTTATTCCATTCTTTCCTGCGGAATTAATGACTTTGGATGATGCTGCTAAAATTATTGTTCAAATGATCATTGAGAATTCATCACAAAATAAATTTTCAATGTTAGAGCTTGATGACAACAGAATTGATGAAAAACAACTGCTGAGTGAACATTTACAAAAAGCTATCAGTGAAATACCCCAAGTGACATCAGACATAACATTGCTTACTTCAAGGAATAACTTTTATTTGAAAGGAATCAACATCAGTTCAGAAGATTTGTCGTCATTTAGAGGACTAGATCTACATATCACAAGCAAACTTATTGGAGGCAATCAAGCTTTAGAAGAGATTAAGTCAGTCATGAATAATAACGGATATATTGTTTCAAGAGAAGATCAAGATTTCTGCAATATTTCGAACGATAGTTATCAGATAGTTGCCAAAATTGGAACAACAAACAACGAGATCCTCCACATTTTACAATTTAAAAATGATGACAAAGATAATCATAATAACTACAAAATTATTCAAATAACTCCAAATGTTGGAGAATGGCTTGAGCCACTACAAAACTCTCTCAAGGAATCTCCAACATTAATATATAGTTACAATATAGATCCATCAGGAATTTTGGGATTCTTCAAGTGTCTTAGACAAGAATATCCCGACAAATTGAAATGTTTTCTAATCATTGACACACAACATGCTCCATCAGTATTTGATATCAATGATAAATTTTTTGAGGAGCAATTGAAACTTTATCATGCAGTTAATGTCTTCAAAGATGGAAAATGGGGAGGTTACAGACATTTGAACTTATTAACAGTCAATAATTTACGTCCACAACTATCACATTGTTTTGCTAATTGCCACGTCAAAGGAGATTTATCGACATTTTCTTGGATACAAGGATCACTTGATGTCAATGATGCAAATTTAGACTTGATAAACATTCAATATGCGTCGCTTAATTTTAAGGATGTTATGCTAGCACTTGGAAGAATAGCTGATAATCGAGATAAGAAAATTTATGAGCAGGAAGCAACTTTAAGTTTTGAGTTTTCTGGAATAAAACGAAACGGTGAGCGAGTGATGGGAATTGCGAAAGATGCTAGTGCTCTAGCCACACATTATGAAGCTAGTAATGCAATATTGTGGAGAGTTCCTGATTCATGGACATTGGAAGAAGCAGCAACTGTTCCACTTGTATATTTCACAGTTTATTTTGCATTCTTCAACACAACAACAATTAAGGCTGGAAAGAAAATTTTAATTCATTCAGGAAGTGGTGGAATCGGACAAGCAGCAATTGAAGTCGCACTTGCATATGGTTTAGAAGTCTACACAACTGTCAGCACTGAAGAGAAGAAGAATTTCTTACTGAAAAGATTCTCAAAACTGAAACCTGAAAATATTGGAAATTCTCGAAACACAACATTTGAGAAAATGGTTCTTGAAAATACACAAGGAAAAGGTGTTGACTATGTCCTGAACTCTTTATCTGGTGACAAGCTGCAAGCGTCGATTTACTGCTTAGGAATTAATGGAGTATTTTTAGAAATAGGAAAATATGACATACAAATGGGAAAAAAACTTGATATGAGTTATTTACGCAAAAGAATTACAATTAAAGCTGTAATTTTTGATGAACAGCTAACAGATCCAGATGAAATTCAGGTATGTTTATTAAAAATACTTGCTGTTGTGATTTAACCCTATTATTTCCATGTTTTTAGTTCGTTTATGATTTATTTAAAGACGATCTTAAATCTGGAATCATCAAACCTTTAAGCACAACAGTGTTTAATGCAGATAAGATTGAAGATGCTTTTCGGTTCATGGCAAGTGGACAACATATAGGCAAAGTTCTACTTAGAATTAAGGAAAAAGAAAATGATGAGAATTCATTGCCCTTAATTGTTTCTAAAAGAGTCTATTGTGATCCTAATAAGTCTATTATAATCACTGGTGGTCTTGGAGGTTTTGGATTTGAGTTAGCTGATTGGCTTATATACAGAGGATGCAAAAACATAATCTTGAGTTCACGTAGAGGGATCCGAGATAATGACCAGGCATTAAAAATTAAGTAAGTAAATCTTAAAGTGTTGTCGCAAAATGTCATGATTAAAATTTATTTAAAGATTTTGGGAGTCTTGTGGCTTAGTTGTGGTTGTAAATACATCTAATATCACAACAGAAAAAGGATGTGAAGAATTGATCAAAAAAGCTGTAGAACATGGACCTGTTGGAGCTATATTCCACTTGGCTGGAGTTCTTCGAGATGGAATCTTCGAAAACTTGGATGAAGAAATGTTCAATGAACCTCTAGCGCCAAAAGCTCTTGGAACAAAATATTTGGATAAAGTGTCAAGGAAATTATGTCCATATCTAGAGCAATTTGTAGTTTTCTCTAGTGTCTCATGTGGACGTGGTAATGCTGGTCAAAGTAATTATGGAATGGCAAATTCTATCATGGAAAGAATTATTGAGAACAGACATCGAGACGGACTTCCTGGAAAAGCTATTCAATGGGGTGCAATTGATGATGTAGGGATGCTTGCAGATTTCCAGTTAGATAATATGGATAAAGATATTGGAGGAACTTTACCTCAATCGATTTATTCATGTATGGAAGTTCTTGACATTCTTCTGACGTCAAATGATCCCATTGTGTCAAGCATGATTGTTGCTGATAAAAAATTAAGTGACTTGAATAAGGGAAACATAATTGATATGATATTTAAAATAATGGGAATTCGAGACAGAAAGTCAGTGTCAATGGACTCAACACTGACACAGTTAGGCATTGATTCATTGACTGGTGTTGAAATTCAATATATCATTGAACGTGAATTCGATTTATCCTTGACATCTCAAGAATTAAGATCTCTTACTTTAAACCAACTTGAAAAGCGAGTTTCTACAAAAGACTCCAAAGATTCTGAAATGAAAACTTTGGATGTTGACATTAGTATGGCTGAGAGAGTTGAATGGATGAGACTGTTAATGGAAGGTGTAGTTGATCCGAAAACACTTGATCTTGTCACATCAGATACGATTGTGAATGCTAATGATATTCAATCTTTGCATACCAAAATTTTAATAGTTCCTGGATTTTTTGGATTTGCATCAAATGTGTTTAAAAATATTGGTAAAGATATGGACTATCCTGCTTATATTTTACAGTATGTTAACTTCCGTGAATGTACAAATCTAGATGAAATAATGAAAGATATAACTCCTATTATTTTGGAACTATATTCTGATGTTGATAATTTCATATTAATTGGGCATTCATATGGCTGCATTTTAACTCTAAAAATGGCAGAAGTGCTGGAAGAAAATGGCAAATCAGGTCAGATCATTCAACTTGATGGCTCACCAATTCTTTGTAATAATATCGCACTACAAGCTATAAATACTGAATATTATACTGACTTAAATAATTACATATCAATGATGCTCTTTAAATTTTATCAGAAACATGTTGATCAAAGTATTTCAAAGAATGCCTTTGAAGGTCATTCAAGCTGGACAGAAAGGTTCAAAGAAATGATTGTACGTGCTGGAGACTCAATTCCCTTATCACATGAGTACATGATTGAAAAAGTTTCATCTGCATATATTTGGCGATTAGATATTGCAGCAAATTTTAAAAATCAAAACTTTTTAACTTTAAAGACTACGAAAATCGCGTTGATCAAAGCAACAAAAGCCATAGTCAAAGAAATTTCTAGTGATTATGGATTATCTCAGTTATCTAACTTTGATGTGGTCATAAAGTTCGTTTCCGGTGATCATGTAACAATCCTTTTAAATTCAGAAATATCAAAAGTTATCAAAGAAGTAATATCAGTTTAAAGAATAATTTAATAATGTACGGAGAATTTATTTATTAAATAAACAAGGGAAAAAATTATTAAAAACTAAAATCACTTGAAATTCTAACGGCTTTTTTATTTTTAAAAATTTTTTTTGTACAGGATTCGCATAGTTTCTTCCATCATTCAGCTGTTTACGACAAATTTGTCAATGATTTTATAAATCATTTGAAACGATTTTGTAAGGAAATAGAAACAATGAATTATTAAAAGTTAAGCTGCTTTAAAAAATGATATTGTTTTTATATATTACATAATGAATTCCATTGGGTATTTCATATTTAGCACTTTTAGTTTCTCACCTTAATTCTTTACTAAGAATACTTTTAAGAGTCACAAATTGTTTATTAGTATTTGAAGTTTAGATTGTCATTTGTTATCACTTTTTGGGAGAGTATATAAGACCATGACATGATCTCAAAAAATTTATTTTTAAAGTTCTGTTCTACTAGTGAAGTGAAGTGGATGAAAAACTGCGAATTAGGTGATAAAAAAAAGAATTAAAAAATAGTTTTTTAAATTCATTTGAAAACTTAGTTTCAACTTTGGATAAGTGAAAAAGAAAAAATCATCTGAATTTCGTTTAAAAGTGAAGCACTAACAATTTTTTGTTGCCATGGAAGTTAAAGACAGTGACATTGTTATTTCGGGAATATCAGGAAGATTTCCAAACTCAGATAATTTAAGAGAGTTTGAGTACAATTTGTACAATAAAATTGACATGACTGATGACGATGAAAGTCGGTGGAAGCATTTTAGTGATGAAGTTCCTCGAAGATTCGGCAAAATTCATAATTTAGAAAAATTTGATGCTTCGTTTTTTTCGACCTTGAACAAACATGCTAATTGGACTGATCCCCAAATGAGAATTCTTCTTGAACACGCGTATGAGGTAAAATTGAAATGAATAAATTTAAAAATTTGTATAAAAAGTTTAATAAATTTAAAAGTCTATTTTGGATGCTGGAATATCTCCGCAAAGTTTAATTGGAAGTAAAACTGGAGTGTTCATTGGTTGGAGCATGTCTGATGCAAGAGATGTATTTATTCATCGCGTTCCACCCAAAGATGGATATGTTGTTCTAGGGTAATAATAATTGTAGCGAATAATTCATATGATATTGAAAACTTGATTCATTCTTAATAGGAGTGCAGGATTTTATTTTTCAAATCGAATATCGTATGCTCTTGGCCTGTGTGGACCATCAATTACAGTTGATACAGCATGCTCAAGCTCTGCTTATGCCCTCGATTGTGCTTTTCGTTACATGGAAGCAGGTAATAACTCAAAACAATTAGTATTCTGTCAAATATTAAAATAATAATAAATCATGTAAAAATTTCAATAGGCATGTGTGACTCAGCGCTTGTTGGAGGATCTCAAATCCTTTTGAATATTGGTTCTACAGCAGAATATACCAGATTAGGTATCTTAGCAAAAGATGGCATTTCCCGTCCATTTGATGAGGATGCAAGTGGATTTACTCGAGCAGAATCGATTTGTGTGATGTTTCTACAGAAAAGGAATTATTCAAAACGCATTTATGCAAATGTTGTGTACAGTAGTTCCAATAATGATGGTTTTAAGAAAGAAGGAGCTTCATTTCCATCGAAAATCATGCAACAAAAACTGATTGAAAGTTTCTATAAAACTATCAAACTTGATCCTGCAAAAATCAACTTTGTTGAGGCACATGCAACTGGTACAAAACTTGGAGATCCTGAAGAACTAGCTGCTATTGATGAAGTTTTTGCCAAAAGAACTGGAAGATCAAAAACATTGACAATTGGAAGTGTGAAGTCAAACATGGGACATGCTGAGGCAGCTTCAGGAATGGCATCGATAGCAAAAATTTTACTTTCATTTGAAAATCAGAAATTTCCACCAAATATTAATTTAAAGTCACCTCGATCTGATGTTGCTGCATTTTCTGAAGGTCGAATAAAAGTTGCAACAGAAGTTGAGGATCTGAATAGTGAATTTATCGCGATGAATTCTTTTGGTCTTGGAGGTGCAAATGCTCATTCACTATTCAGAGGAAATCCAAAAGTCAAATCAAATTTCGGTGTTCCTGATGATAATCTTGGAAGAATGGTCTTATGGTCAGGTAGAACAGAAGCTGCAATAAATGCAATTTTCGATGACATCACTCAACGTCCACTTGATGCTGAACACATTGCACTTTTCCAAAATTCTCAAATACAAACAACAAGTGCCAATACTTATCGTGGATATGGAATGTTCATTAATGACAAAGTTGAAGAAAAAGCAGTTTGTGTAAAACAAAATATTCAATACTTTAATGGTGCTCGACGTCCAATTGTATTTGTGTTCAGTGGAATTGGAAGTCAATGGCTTGAAATGGGACGAGATTTGATAAAAATTCCTTTATTTGCTCAATCATTTGAAAATTGTCATAATATTTTAATGCGTAAAGGAATTGACTTGAAGAACATCATAACATCAAGTGATGAAAACATGTTCAGCAATGTCTTACATTCATATGTTGGGATTGTTGCAATTGAAATTGCGCTTACTGATATTCTGAAGGAACTGAATATTGTTCCTGATTACATTATTGGACATTCAGTTGGTGAACTTGGGTGTTCTTATGCTGATAATTGTTTAACTGCTGAGGAAACAATATTAACAGCTTTTGCTCGAGGTGAAGCCGGCAGAGAATCTAAAACTATTCATGGTGCTATGGCTGCTGTGGGAATGAATCATGTGAAATTAGAAGAAATGATACCTGAAGACATAGACATCGCATGTCACAATGGTGAAGATTCAAGTACAATTAGTGGACCAGTCGATAGTATTCATGCTTTTATTGACAAACTCAAAGAAGGTAATATATTTGTAAAAGAAGTTGCATGCTCAGGTGTTCCTTTACATAGTCGATATATCAAAGAAATGGGTCAAAACTTACATGAGAAATTAAAGAAAATTATCAAGAAACCAAAAGCACGATCTGAAAAGTGGTTGAGCTCAACATATCCTGAAGCGATGTGGAGTCAAAATGAAACATCACTTTGCTCGGCTGAGTATCACAAAAATAATCTTCTTAATCCAGTTTTGTTTCAAGAAGTCACTGAAATGTTACCAAAAGAAGCATTGTTGATTGAAGTGGCTCCATCAGGATTATTGAAGGCAATTTTAAAGAGAAGCATAAAAGAAGGAGTTTATGTGAACTTGACTGAGCGAAATATAAAAGATGGATGTAATCATTTTATTGAGGCTCTCGGAAGGTAAGTCAATTTCTACTTAAATTTTTTATACCATAAAAATAAGTATTTTCTTTCTGTTTATAAACAGGCTTTTTGAACTTGGAGTTGACATGGACATATCAAAATTATATCCAGCTGTTAATTATCCAGTTTCTCGAGGAACTCCAATGATTTCACCAATTATCAAGTGGAATCATGAAGATGATCATTTCGTGCCATATTTTGATTCATATAATACATTCGAAAGACGAAACATTGTCATCAATATAAGTGATAAAAATTTTGAATTCGTTCAAGGGCATATTGTTGATGGTCGAGTACTATTTCCAGCAACTGGTTGGATTTATCTAGTATGGGAAACATTTGCTGGTATGATAGGAGCAAAATTTGAACAAATCAAAATTGTTTTTGAGGATATACATTTTCTACGTGCAACACCTTTGTTTAAAAACCAGGATGTATTAGTAACTGTATCGATTCACCGTGGCTCTGGAAGATTTGAAATTATTGAGGGAAATTCTCCAATTGTTCACGGTTACATCAAGCAAATGGATAACATTGAAATGTCTGATATCACACCTCATGATGATAGTGCCAACACTTTTACATCTGATGGATTTTATCGGGAAATGCGTCTTTGTGGGTTCATTCATTTAGGACCTTTTAAAGGTGTGACTGAAATACAGCTTAATGGATTAAAAGGAAAAATTAAATGGATGAAAAACTGGATAACCTTCTTGGACACAATTACACATTTTAATAACAGAAGAACTCTTTTATCTCGAGATATGGGAGTGCCTATAAAAATCAGGAAGCTCTTGATTGATCCTATTTTGCATTATAAAATGTTGGCAGAGAAAATGAAACATACATGTGACGAAAACTCTAACAATATTGCAAACACTGATAACAGCAATTCTGACGTCACATTCGATGTTGTTGTGTGTCCATATCGAAAGATTATCAATGCTGGTGGCGTTGAACTACAAGAAAAGACTAATCAAATTATATATCGTCGTAGACCAAATCAACCATCACTTGAAATTAGCAAATTCATTCCATCATTTTGTGAGGAGTCAATATCTTTGGATGATATAGCAAAAATCATTGTACAGATGCTTATTGAAAATATTTCCAAGTTTAAGTTTGCAGCAGTAGAAATTGATGATAATTGTATTGATAAAAAAACATTGCTAAGTGAGTATATATTAAAAGCTTTTAATGGAATACCCCAAGTGTCATCTGATATAACGTTGTGTACGTCAAAGACTGATATAAATTTAAAAGATGTGGCAATTAGCATAGACGAATTATCATCTTTTCAAGGAGTTGATCTCGTTATTAAAAGCAAATGCATTGGAAATGATGGTGCGCTTGAAGCAATCAGATCAATTATCACTAATAACGGATATATTGTTTCAAGAGAAGATCAAGATTTCTGCAATATTTCGAACGATAATTATCAGATAGTTGCCAAAATTCGAACAACATCCGACGAGATCCTCCACATTTTACAATTTAAAAATGATGATAAAGATAATCATAATAATTATAAAATTATTCAAATAACTCCAAATGTCGGAGAATGGCTGGAGCCACTACAAAACTCTCTCAAGGAATCTCCAACAATAATCTTCGCTTACAATGTAGAGCTATCAGGAATTTTAGGATTTTTCAAGTGTCTTAGACAAGAATATCCCGACAAATTAAAATGCTTTCTAATCATTGACACACAACATGCTCCTTCAGTATTTGATATCAAGGATAAATTTTTTGGGGAGCAATTGAAACTTAATCTTGCAGTTAATGTCTTCAAAGATGGAAAATGGGGAGGCTACAGACATCTTAACATTTGCACTGATAACAATTCACTTCCACAATCATCTCATTGCTTTGCTGGTTGCCTAGTAAAAGGTGATCTATCTTCATTTTCCTGGCTGCAAGGGTCACTTGATGTCAATGATGCAAATTTAGACTTGATAAAGATTCAATACTCATCGTTGAATTTCAAAGATGTAATGTTAGCCCTTGGTCGAATCACTGACAATCGAGGAAAAAATGTTTTCGAGCAAGAAACATGTTTGGGTTTTGAGTTTTCTGGAATAAAAAGAAATGGTGAGAGAGTGATGGGAATTGGAGTCAATGCTGGTGCATTAGCTACTCACTATGATGCTGCAAATGCTATATTATGGAGAGTTCCTGATTCATGGACATTGGAAGAAGCAGCAACTGTTCCACTTGTATATTTCACAGTTTATTTTGCATTCTTCAACACAACAACAATTAAGGCTGGAAAGAAAATTTTAATTCATTCAGGAAGTGGTGGAATTGGACAAGCAGCAATTGAAGTCGCACTTGCATATGGTTTAGAAGTCTTCACAACTGTCAGCACTGAAGAGAAGAAGAATTTCTTACTGAAAAGATTCTTAAAATTGAAGCCTGAAAATATTGGAAATTCTCGAAATACAACATTTGAGAAAATGGTTCTTGAAAATACACAAGGAAAAGGTGTTGACTATGTCCTCAACTCTTTATCTGGTGATAAACTGCAAGCATCAATTCGTTGTTTAGGAGTCGATGGAGTATTTTTAGAGATCGGAAAATATGACATACAAATTGGAACACATCTTGACATGCGATTTTTGAGCAAGAGAATCACTATAAAGGCGGTAATTTTTGATGATCTATCTGTGGATTCTGATGAGATGCAGGTAAATTGTGAAAGATATGGTATTTATAAGATTTTTGATCCAAGTTTGTTTAATTTTAGGTTCTTTATAAACTTGTTGATAAAGATCTTAAATCCGGAATCATCAAACCATTAAAAACTACTGTCTTTGATGCAGATAAAATCGAAGAAGCATTCCGTTTCATGGCAAGTGGACAACACATAGGAAAAGTTCTGCTAAGAATCAGACAAAATGAAAATGATGACAGTTCATTGCCTCTTGCTGTTTCGAAACGAGTCTACTATGGCGACAATGAGTCTGTCATAATAGTTGGTGGCCTTGGAGGATTTGGAATTGAATTAACTGAATGGTTGATATCCAGAGGTTGCAAGAACATAGTTTTGAGTTCCAGTAGAGGGATTCGAAATGTTGACCAAGAATTGAAAATTAAGTAAATATGACAAACCTTTATTTAAATTATTTAAATTTGTTTTCACTTTTATTTAAATGAATTAATATTTTAAGATTTTGGGAAGCATTAGACGTGTCGATAATTATTAGCACATCAAATATTGCAACAGAAGAAGGATGTGAAGAATTGATCAAAAAAGCTATGAAGCACGGACCTGTTGGTGCTATTTTTAATCTTGCTGCAGCTCTTCGAGATGGGATATTCGAAAACTTGGATGAGAAAATGTTCAATGAATCTCTAGCCCCAAAAGCTCTTGGAACAAAATATTTGGATAAAGTATCAAGGAAATTATGTCCAAATCTAAAGCAATTTGTAGTATTCTCTAGTGTCTCATGTGGACGAGGTAATGCTGGTCAAAGTAATTATGGAATGGCAAATTCTATCATGGAAAGAATTATTGAGAACAGACATCGAGACGGACTTCCTGGAAAAGCTATTCAATGGGGTGCAATTGGTGATGTAGGGATGCTTGCAGATTATCAATTAATGAACGTTGAAAAAGATTTTGGTGGAACTTTACCTCAATCGATTTATTCATGTTTGGAAGTTCTTGACATTCTTCTGACATCTAATGATCCAATAGTTTCAAGCATGATTGTTGCTGATAAAAAATTAAGTGATTTGAATAAGGGAAACATAATTGACATGATATTTAAAATAATGGGAATTCGAGACAGAAAATCAGTGTCAATGGATTCAACTTTAACACAGCTAGGCATAGATTCGTTGACAGGAGTTGAAATACAGCAGATAATTGAGCGTGAATTTGATATAGCTTTGACATCTCAAGAAATTCGATCACTTACACTTAGTCAGCTAGAAAAACGTATTTCATCAAAAGATACAAAAACTGTCGCTAATAAAGCGGACGATGATGATACAGCAGAGAAAGTAGAATGGATGAGACTTTTATTGGAAGATGTTATCGATCCGAAAACGCTTGAACTTGTCTCATCAGATACCATTGTACATTCAAACAATATTCAAGATTCAAATACAAAAATTCTGATAATTCCTGGATTTTATGGATTCGCTTCAACAGTTTTTCAGAATCTTGGAAAACAAATGAACTATCCTACTTACATTTTACAGTATGTCAATTTTGGAGATTGTAAAAATGTCGATGAAGTAATGAACCAAATCTCTTCAACAATTTTGGACTTTTATTCTGATGCTGAAAACTTCGTTCTAGTTGGACATTCGTTTGGTGCTATTTTAGCTCTCAAAATAGCAAAACTATTAGAAGAAAATGGAAAATCAGGACAAATAATTCAACTTGATGGATCACCTCAATATAGTCATGGTGTTGCTATTCAAACTTCAAACGACGAGCATTATTCTGATATTAGGAATTATATAGCTATGATGCTATTTAAATTTTATCAAAAACTTGTTGGTCAGAGTGCTTCAAAAACTGCATTTGAAAGTCATTCTAATTGGACAGATAGACTAAAAGGAATGGTCTCACTTGCTGGAGATTCAATACTAATATCGCATGAATATATGATTACAAAAATATCATCAGCGTATATCAATCGAATGAACATTGCGATTAATATTCAGAAAGAGGAATTTGCAGTTTTAGAGTCTACAAAAATTTCTTTAATCAAAGCAACAAAAACCTCAGTTAAGGATCTTCCAAATGATTATGGATTATCTCAATTTTCTAATTTTGATGTGGATGTAAGATTTGTTTCTGGCGATCATGTAACAATTCTACAAAATTCAGAACTAGCCCGTGTTATTAAGGAATTAATATTTGTTTGAACATGTTTAATTTTATTCGGTGTAGGTTTGGTGTATGCAAAATATAATAAGTCAGAAATCTTTTAATATCTGATTCTATATCTTTAAAAAATTTGAAATAAAATACACAACTTATTTGTCTCTTTAAATATACTTCTTACTTGCTTCGCTGACCGTACAGATCAACAGTTTTCTTCCATGAGTTTTTTGGCAGTCCACGTGATTTTTTGCCATCTACAAGGTCAAATTTAGAAACCATATTTATTGGAGCTTCAACAGGCCTCCTTATAATATGTCCAACCTAACGTAGACTTTTTACAATTAAATATATCAAAGTGTACAAAACATTCCAACTTTATTCCAATCCACACAAACAATTTTACATTAGTAAATAAACAAACACACTAAATTTATGTCAACAATTGGCAGCTGATAATATAATCTAAAGAAAACCAATATGATTACCGTAATCTTCTATGACGTTGTGTCCACGTTTTAAGATAAATTATTGATAAGTCAACTTCAGCTGATTGTTATCTTCTTGTCTTGAAAAAGTATAAAAAGAGCAAGTCAAAGTATTCATGGTTCAATAAACATTTAATTTTGTCGCAGTGAAGTATTTCAATTATTACTGATTTAATTGCTAAGTGTTAAAAAATAGAAAATTCTACAAAAAGATATTTTTGCATTTAAAATACTTTAAATTATAACTATGGAAATAAAGGAAAGTGACATTGTTATTTCTGGAGTGTCTGGAAGGTTTCCAAACTCAAAAAATTTAAAAGAGTTTGAGTACAATTTATACAATAAAATTGACATGATTGATGACGATGAAAGTCGTTGGAAACATTATCTTAAAGAAGTTCCTCAAAGATTTGGAAAAATTCATAACTTAGAAAAGTTTGATGCTTCATTTTTCTCGACCTTAAACAAACATGCTAATTGGACTGATCCTCAAATGAGAATTCTTCTTGAACATGCTTATGAGGTACTAAAACTAAAGTTTTATAAACAACTTCTTATCATGTATAAAACTTGCAGTCTATATTGGACGCTGGTGTCTCTCCTCAATCTTTGATTGGAAGCAAAACTGGTGTTTTTATAGGATGGAGTATGTCGGATGCAAGAGATGCATTCCTGCATCGAATTCCACCAAAGGATGGCTATGCTATTTTGGGGTAAACAAAGTTTATAAAAATTTAGAAAATAATTCACTACAGAACTTTATACATTGATCATACAGGAGTGCGGGTTTCTGTTTTGCAAATCGAATTTCCTATGTGCTTGGTTTATGTGGACCATCAATTACAGTTGATACAGCATGCTCAAGTTCAGCTTATGCTCTTGATTGTGCTTTTCGTTACATGGAATCTGGTAAGTATTCAATACCTTATCCGTGATATAATTACATAAGTTATTTGAATAGGCGTATGTGACTCTGCAATTGTCGGTGGCTCACAAATAATTTTAAATTGTGGATCAACCCTTGAATATACAAAATTAGGAATTCTATCGAAGGATGGAATTTCTCGACCATTTGACGAAGAGGCAAGCGGATTTACTCGAGCAGAATCAATTTGTGTCATGTTTCTGCAGAAAAGGAAAGATTCAAAAAGAATATATGCAAATGTAGTGTACAGTAGTTCCAATAATGATGGTTTTAAGAAGGAAGGAGCTTCATTTCCATCAAAAATCATGCAACAAAAACTGATTGAAAGCTTCTATGAAACTATCAAATTTGATCCTGCAAACATCAACTTTGTTGAGGCACATGCAACTGGTACAAAACTTGGAGATCCTGAAGAACTAGCTGCTATTGATGAAGTTTTTGCCAAAAGAACTGGAAGATCAAAAACATTGACAATTGGAAGTGTGAAGTCAAACATGGGCCATGCTGAAGCAGCTTCAGGAATGGCATCGATAGCAAAAATTTTACTTTCATTTGAAAATCAGAAATTTCCACCAAATATCAACTTAAGGTCACCTCGATCTGATGTTGCTGCATTTTCTGAAGGTCGAATAAAAGTAGCAACAGAGGTTGAGGATCTGAATAGTGAATTTATCGCGATGAATTCTTTTGGTCTTGGAGGTGCAAATGCTCATTCACTTTTCAGAGGAAATCCAAAAATTAAATCAAATTTTGGTGTTCCTGATGATGATCTTGGAAGAATGGTTTTATGGTCAGGTAGAACAGAAGCTGCAATAAATGCAATTTTCGATGACATCACTCAACGTCCACTTGATGCTGAACACATTGCACTTCTCCAAAATTCTCAAATACAAACAACAAGTGCCAATACTTATCGTGGATATGGAATGTTCATTAATGACAAAGTTGAAGGAAAAGCAGTTTGTGTAAAACAAAATATTCAATACTTTAATGGTGCTCGACGTCCAATTGTATTTGTGTTCAGTGGAATTGGAAGTCAATGGCTTGAAATGGGACGAGATTTGATGAAAATTCCTTTATTTGCTCAATCAATTGAAAATTGTCATAACATTTTGATGCGTAAAGGAATCGACTTGAAGAACATAATAACATCAAGTGATGAAAACACATTCAGTAATGTATTGAATTCATATGTTGGGATTGTTGCAATTGAAATTGCGCTTACTGATTCTCTGAAGGAACTGAATATTGTTCCTGACTACATCATTGGACATTCAGTTGGTGAACTTGGTTGTGCTTATGCTGATAATTGCTTAACAGCAGAGGAAACAATATTAGCAGCACATGCTCGTGGTAAAGCTTGTTGTGAGACAGATCACATTCGAGGTGCTATGGCTGCTGTGGGAATGCATCACTTAGAGCTTAAAGATATTCTACCTGAAGACATAGACATCGCATGTCATAATGGTGAAGACTCAAGTACGATCAGTGGACCTATTGAAAGTGTAAATGAGTTCATTAGAAAATTAAAGGATGATAAATTTTTTACAAAAGAAGTTTCATGTTCAGAAATTCCACTGCACAGTCGTTACATTGTTGAAATTGGTAATAAGTTAAATGAAAAATTAAAAGAAATAATCAAAGAACCAAAACAGCGTTCTCAAAAATGGCTTAGTTCCTCATATCCAAAACAAATGTGGAATCAAGATGTGACAAAATTTTCATCGGCTGAATATCACACTGGAAATTTGCGTAATCCAGTTCTCTTCCAAGAAGTCACAAAACTGATACCAAAGAATTCTTTGATGATTGAGGTTGCTCCTCATGGATTGTTAAAATCAATTTTGAAAAGAAATTTAAAGGAAGGCATTTATATGAGTTTAACACAAAGAAAATGTAAAGATGGAGTTGAGATACTCAAGGAAGCTCTTGGCAGGTAGGCTCTAATTAATTATTTTGAAATAATTTAAAATATTTTTCTCTTACAGAATCTTTGAATATGGAGTTGACATGGATATATCGAAATTATATCCAACAGTCCACTTTCCTGTTTCTCGAGGAACTCCAATGATTTCTCCTGTTATCAAATGGAATCACGAAGAAGACCATTTTGTACCTTATCATGATTCATACAATAATTATGAAAGAAGAAATATCGTAATCAATATCAGCGATAAGAAATATGAGTTTCTTCAAGGACATGTTGTCGACGGTCGTGTACTTTTTCCAGCAACTGGATGGATTTATCTTGTATGGGAAACGTTTTCTTATATGAATGGTACTCACTATGAAGAATTTAAAGTTGTGTTTGAGGATGTTCATTTCTTAGAAGCCTTGCCACTATTCAAAGACCAGGATGTTCTAATTACGATATCAATTCATCGTGGAACAGGAAGATTCGAAGTAATCGAAGGAAATTCAGCTATTGCTCATGGTTTTATTAAGAAGGCTGATAACATTGAAATGTCTGAAATTAAAACCCAAAGATCCAACGATGGAACATTTTCACAAGAATGGCTTTACAAGGAAATGCGTCTCTGTGGGTTTGTCTATTTTGGTCCATTCAAAGGTGTTACAGAAATGGATGAAAGTGGTTTACATGGTAAAATAAAATGGATGAATAATTGGACAACATTTTTAGACACAGTCACACATTTTAACAATAAAAGGGCATTGCTGATGAGAGAAATGGGCTTGCCAACAAGAGTTAGAAAGTTTGTGATTGATCCTATTTTGCATTATAAAATCGTTGATGAAAAAATTAAGGAAATTGAAGAAAATGCTGATATTATATTTGATGTAGAAGTCTGTTCATATCGTGAAATTATCAGAGCAGGTGGTATTGAACTTCATGGCAAAACAGTTCAAGTTGTGAACAGAAGAAAAACTAATCAACCAACGCTTGAGGTTAACAAATTTGTTCCATTCTTTTCTGAAGAATTGATGACTTTGGATGATGCTGCAAAAATCATTGTTCAAATGATCATTGAGAATTCATCACAAAATAAATTTTCAATGTTAGAGCTTGATGACAACAGAATTGATGAAAAGCAATTGCTAAGCGAACATTTACAAAAAGCTATAAGTGAAATACCCCAAGTGACATCAGACATAACATTGCTTACGTTAAGGAATAACTTTTATTTGAAAGGAATCAACATCAGTTCAGAAGATTTGTCGTCATTTAGAGGAATAGATCTACATATCACAAGCAAACTTATTGGAGGCAATCAAGCTTTAGAAGAGATTAAGTCAGTCATGAATAATAACGGATATATTGTTTCAAGAGAAGATCAAGATTACTGCAATATTTCGAACGATAATTATCAGATTGTTGCCAAAATTCGAACAACAAACAACGAGATTCTCCACATTTTACAATTTAAAAATGATGACAAAGATAATCATAATAACTACAAAATTATTCAAATAACTCCAAATGTCGGAGAATGGCTTGAGCCACTAAAAAACTTTCTCAAGGAATCTCCAACAATTATTTTCGCTTATAATGTAGAGCCATCAGGAATTTTGGGATTTTTCAAATGCCTCAAACAAGAGTTTCTAGATAAATTGAAATGTTTTTTCATCATTGACACACAAAATGCTCCCTCAGTTTTCGACATCAGCGATAGATTCTTTAATGACCAACTAAAGCACAATCATGCAATAAATGTATTTAAAAATGGAAAATGGGGGAGCTATAAATATTTCGATATTCCAAAGATCAAAGATTCATCTCCACAATCCTTACACTGTTATGCAAATTGTCTCATTAGAGGAGATTTATCAACATTATCATGGCTGCATGGGCCACTTAATATACAGAATCCTGTTATAGATTTGGTGAAAATTCAATATTCATCACTAAATTTTAAGGATGTTATGTTAGCACTTGGAAGAATTAGTGAAACTACTAAAGAAGCAGTAGCACGTGAAAGCTTTATGGGGTTTGAATTTTCTGGAATAAAAAGAAATGGTGAGCGAGTGATGGGAATTGGAGTCAATGCTGGTGCATTAGCTACTCATTATGATGCTGCACGTGCTATATTATGGAGAGTTCCTGATTCATGGACATTGGAAGAAGCAGCAACTGTTCCACTTGTGTATTTCACAGTTTATTTTGCATTCTTCAACACAACAACAATTAAGGCTGGAAAGAAAATTTTAATTCATTCAGGAAGCGGTGGAGTAGGGCAAGCAGCAATTGAAGTCGCATTTGCATATGGCTTAGAAGTCTTCACAACTGTCAGCACTGAAGAGAAGAAGAATTTCTTACTGAAAAGATTTCCAAAATTGAAACCTGAAAATATTGGAAATTCTCGAAACACAACATTTGAGAAAATGGTTCTTGAAAATACACAAGGAAAAGGTGTTGACTATGTCCTCAACTCTTTATCTGGTGATAAACTGCAAGCATCAATTCGTTGTTTAGGAGTCGATGGAGTATTTTTAGAAATAGGAAAATATGACATACAAATGGGAACACATCTTGACATGCGATTTTTGAGCAAGAGAATCACCATAAAGGCTGTAATTTTTGATGATCTATCTGTAGATTCTGATGACATGCAGGTCAGTAATGTTTTAATCTATTGTTTCTAGAAACTTAAATTTTATTTTTACAGCACATTTACGATCTTGTTGAAAAAGACATTAATTCTGGAACAATTAAACCATTAAAAACAACAGTTTTCGATGCAAACAAAATTGAAGAGGCATTCCGATTCATGGCAAATGGACAACACATAGGAAAAGTTCTCCTAAAAATTAGGCAAAATGAAAACGACGAGAGTTCATTGCCCTTAATTGTTTCAAATCGAGTCTATAGTGACGCCAATGAATCTATTGTAATTGCGGGCGGTCTTGGAGGTTTTGGAATTGAATTATCAGGATGGCTGATTTCTAGAGGTTGTAAAAAATTAGTTTTAAGTTCGAGAAAAGGAATCAGTAATACTGATCAAGCATTAAAAATCAAGTAATTAAGGTTAAATTTTTAATACACAAAATTTATCTAAATTATCTCTTATCTTTAAGGCTTTGGAATTCTTTAGGTGTACAAGTGGTTGTAAGTACATCAAATATTGCATTAGAAAAAGGATGTGAAGAATTGATCAAAACAGCTTTAGAACATGGACCTGTTGGTTCCATTTTTAATCTTGCTGGTGTTCTTCGAGATGGAATCTTTGAAAACTTGGATGACCAAATGTTCAATGAATCTCTAGCACCAAAAGCTCTTGGAACAAAATATTTGGATAAAGTGTCAAGGAAATTATGTCCAAATCTAAAGCAATTTGTTGTCTTCTCAAGTGTGGCATGCGGACGTGGTAATGGTGGCCAAAGTAATTATGGAATGGCAAATTCTATAATGGAAAGAATTATTGAGAATCGAAATCAAGATGGACTTCCTGGAAAAGCTATTCAATGGGGTGCCATAGGTGATGTAGGTATGCTGGCAGATTTTCAGTTAAAAAATTTAAATAAAGACGTTGGTGGAACTCTACCTCAATCGATTTATTCATGCTTGGAAGTTCTTGACATTCTTCTTACATCTAATGATCCAATTGTGTCAAGTATGATTGTTGCTGATAAAAAATCAGGTGACGTGAAGAAGGGCAATATAATTGACATGATATTTAAAATAATGGGAATTCGAGACAGAAAATCAGTGTCAATGGATTCAACTTTAACACAGCTGGGCATAGATTCATTGACAGGAGTTGAAATACAGCAGATAATTGAGCGTGAATTTGATTTATCCTTGACATCTCAGGAATTACGTTCATTAACACTCAATCAGTTAGAAAAACGTGTTTTATCAAGAAACTCAAAAGTTACGGGAAAGGATGTAGCTACTAATAATGATGATGAAATAACTCCGGCTGAAAAGGTAAGATGGATGACAATTTTAATGGAAGATGTGATCGATGTGAATACTATCAACTTGGTTACATCAGAAACTATTGTAAAAGCAAACGATTCGCAAAATATGGATACAAAAATTTTAATAATACCTGGACTTAATGGATATGCTTCAAAAGTCTATCATAATCTTGCTAAAGAAATGAATTTTCCAGCATATATTTTGCAACTCGTAAATACTAGTGAGTGTAAAAATATTGATGAGATTATGGAAAGTATAATACGGGATATCCAAGATCTTTATTCCGAAGCTGATAATTTTGTACTCATTGGACATTCTTTCGGTGCTCTTTTGACGTTGAAAATTGCAAAACTTCTTGAAGAAAATGGAAAGTCAGGAAAAATCATTCAACTTGACGGATCACCTCAATTTTGTAGCAAATTTGCATCTCAAAGCTTCCATGAAGAGAACTTTGCTGATATCAAAAATTATATATCAATGATACTTTTTAAATTTTATCAGAAATACGTAGATGCAAAAATTTCAATATCAGCATTTGAAAACCATAAAAATTGGGAAGAAAGATTCAAAGAAATGATGTCAGCATCTGAAGATAAAATACCGGTATCATATGAAGTGCTAATGAATTATGTATCATCATCATACGTCAATCGTCAGAAAATTGCACTTCAAGCTAAGAATGAAGATTTTCCAATTTTAAAAGCAACGACAATTTCTCTAACTAAACCGACTAAATCTTCAGTTAAAGGACTTCCAAACGATTATGGATTATCTCAATTCACAAATCATGAGGTTGTCATAAAATATATTTCTGGCGATCATGTAACAATTCTTGAAAATCCAGAATTAGCACAATGTATTAAGCAACTAGTAATTAGTTAAGAAAAAGTGCTAAATGCTTTGAGTAATAAATGCTAATAAAATAGAGAAACCTGATAAAAACGTGTAGTATTATATTATGTAACTAAAGCTTTCTTAAATAAAATCATTAAAAAGAATTTTTTTAAATTTTTAATCAAAAAATTTAAATAAAATTAAAAAGTTCTGAAAAATGTTAAAATTTTCAACTTTTCTAATTTTTTATGATTTTTTTTATTTCACTTTCTTATTACTGTTATACATTGATAAAAATACTCTTTTGAACATTAATATTTCATTATAATTATTATGGATTTTCGTTCTGTAAATATTATGTCTATTTTTTCATATTTTCTTTTGTGTCTTTCAAATATGCAATAAAATGTTTCGAAAAATTTTAAATGACGATAGTTTGTAAGCTTCGTAGTGCTTTGAGTTTTTCTGGATTGTATGTTTGTTTTTTGGTAATGTCTAGAATCTTATATGTCATCATTCAAGATAGAAGTACAAAAATATGCATATAAAAATACGTAATGAATTAAAAAGTTTTTGGACCATTAATCGTACATGAGAGAAATATGAAATGAAATCAAACAAATTTCAAAAGCATTAAAGCATTATCAAAAATTTTGGAAGGAGGTGCGAAGCATATGAGATTCATGAGTGCATTTGAAGGCAGCAGTTTTGCGTAAAAGGCACACACACTAATTTATACTTCTTAATCTCTAAATGTGAATACAACATCAACAAGGAAGAGAATTCCGTTGACAATGGCTAAGGAACCTTTTGTGATTCCAAGATTCTTTCTGTCACTTGATGCCCATCCAATCACTTTACCGCCAACCGAATCATTCCAGAATTGAATGATCAAGACTCCTGATGTGATGAACATAGCGCATCCAACCAATGAGTAGAAAAGATCTAAAAAAATAGTGGAAATTTAAGTATTTTTTTCGAGGTTCCAGACAAATGTTTAACCTACCGATTCTCTTATTAATTGGAGTGTTCATCAAGTATCCAGCAAACAAACCAATCAAGATCACCGAAAATCCAACAAATGTTCCATTGATGAGCATAATGGTATGTAAATCAGAATGTTCGCCCATGGAATTGTAGTGCAAGCCCACGCATGCTAATGTTACCAACTAGAAATATAGGAATATAAATTAGATGGTCATCTCAAGATCATATTGTTCATGAAAAGAATTTTTATGATTTCTTTAATTGACTTAAATTTTGCGTTGGCTGAAAATATGGATGGAAATTAGATATGAGGAATTTTTAGTCAGGTCCGACAAATCATGAATATGGATAATAACTTCTGCTTAATTTAGTTAACAAGTTTAAATTTTCGCAAACTAAAACGGAAGCTATAAAGCAGTTTTGCAAATATTTATTCAGGAAGACCAGTTAGCATCAATTTTTCTTAACGACTTTTTAAAATTCAAATATTTTTCTTCACAAACATTTGAATGGTTTTCATTTCCGATCGTTACTAACAGACAAATTCTTCAGCTTCTCATCACGCATTCAATCAATCATCAAGTTCAATATTTATTAGCATACTAAGTATGTGAATATTTTCAAATATTGTCAGTATGAGAATATTCTCAAGCATGTGCCTGAGCCAATTTAATTAGAATATTTAAATAATATTGATTGTCTATGAGCCTTCAAAAACTAAAATGTTCAGCCATTAAAATCCATTTCAACGTGCTGCTAAATTGAAATCCATAAAATAAAGCTTCACACATTGGGTGAGGTCTTGCCTCTTTTCGATGACACCACATATCATGATGTGAAATTTAATGTGAATAATTAATCATCACACAAAGAGGCATTGGTTTCTATAAATAATAATGATCTCATTCTTGTTTATTTGCGTCCTCCAATGCTTTTATAGAATAAGTTTCATGTGTTTGCCGTAAGCTTAAATGTGTGATGACTCAATTAATTGTGTTTGTTGCCACGATGACCTATAAAGTTTGCGTAAATTGCTCATTTTTACCTGAAGAATAGTTTTTCAATGAACTTCTTCTTCCGCACACAAAAATACCATCCAAAATTGTTTTCATCGAAAGCAAAAGTTTCATGCGCTTTTATGATTCCATTGCCATATAAAGCGGCATTCAATTATCGGAATTAATTGTTTGATTGGCCTTTTTTGAGATGCGAAATTCTCACATAATGATTAATTGACTGTATTATGCGATGCCGGCAGCAAAAAGTGACAAATTCATCCTTGAAATGCGAGTTCGTGACGAAAACATAATTAAATTTACAAGTGCTATGTTCATTCATAAAAAAGCATGGGAATTCTTTTAATGCACATGTGTCAAAAAATATTACAAGCGGAAATTTGTACATCTGTTGGGATTTAATGAATTTTGAGTCAATGGATTTGTCATTAATCATAAAAAAAAAATATTTGGAAGGAGTGAAAAAAATAACAAAATATTCAAAATATTGACACTAATCTGTTTACTAACAATTAATTGATTTAACCCGAGCCTCAAGTGTTTACCAATAAAAATTCCAAACAACTGATTAATATATCAGCAAAATCATTATCAATTACACAAGTCACCCAAAATGCTGCTCATTTATGATAAATACTATTATCACTCCCAGTTTTTTTTATCAGTGATTCATTGGGACTCTAATGCACTTTTTACTCCGACTAATTATTATTGTATTTATTATTCATAGCATGAAAAGCAATAAAATTTATTATTCACAACATCAATCCTGGCATTTATTCCAATGTCAGTTACTGATACAATTTTTAATTGAAATGAAATGCAAACGTACGTTTTTTTAAAAAATTAATATGAAAAAATGAAAATTATATTGCCTCTGATAGATGAAATGAGACAGAATTTGCATTTTTGTACATGATATTTTGATACAGCGATAAAAAAATTAGGCATACCAAAATTATATTGCGATGGTTAGTGATGTTATCTGAGCAACACAACTTAAGAAGGCTGACCATCTGCTTGGTTTAACAGAGGAATCTCTTTTGTTTTTTAAATTTATCCTTTGTTCTTTGAAAGTCATTAAATTTATTTACATTTTTCGAAATCCTCAAAAAAGAGAAATTTTATCATGTTTCCGGTTATCAAATCATTTAATTCTATTCATCACACTATAGAAAAATAAATAGCCGACAAAAAATATAATGTACCAAAAATGACATCATGTTTTTTTATATCCATCTCGTTTATTTACTTAAAACCTTCTTAATTCGAACTGCTACTGATGATTAATGTAAAAATTTGAGATGAATATTATGAGATTTATTTTTACATACAGATGGTTTACATCATTTGTGACTAAGCTATAATAAAATTTTAGTATTCTTCTGACCAGATGATTTTGGCTAGATTTGAATTTGATATTATTCATTTTAAGCTGTACATATTCTAAAAATCAGATGCCTATCACTACTTTAAACATTAATTAAACGAAATAGGCATTAATTATTTTGGCACAATTTGTAGCAGCTTTTGTATGAAATGTCTAGACAAAAGTGGTGTCTACAAGATGTCTATGAAAGGTGAAAGCTCGGCACAGGTTTCTACAGGTTCACTAAACTTAAATTAAGTCAAGAGCAAAACTAAATCAACCTTTATACTTAATTTATGTATCTCTTGATAAATAATAAATTCATGGTTATAAAATTTTTCAAAAACGTGACAAAAAGTCTCCTTGGAGAATGTCAGTGTCAAGGTATATGCTTCCAAAGTAGTTTTTTTATCATCTTTCCAACCAACGAAAATTACTCTAATTGTGTTAAACTTATTTAATTCAATCATATTTGTGTATGTTATAAACAGTTAAAAAAACTACGCAGCTAAAAACACAAAAACTTGTTATTAGAGGTAAGACACCTTTTGACGGAACATGAGTCACACAACAATATCACATCATCTTGTGGAACGCTACTAGGAATTACATTGAAAAATTGCTTAAATAAATAAATTATTTCCGAATGTTTTGTTGACAAATTGCTGTGGAATTTGAGTGCTAAAAATTAATGTTTACGATTCTGTAACGCTTGATTATTTTAGAATTAGGAAAATACTTTATTGTCTTAACAAAAATGAATTAAGTATGTAAGCATTTTTGCATTTTTTTTAGAGGTTTTTGATATTTAAAGCTACAATATTATTGTATAGCTTTTAATTTGATTAACCCAATTTTTGTAAAATAATAATAATAATGATCTCAATAATAATGATTGACATTATGGAAATAAATAATAGTTATACAGTAATAAGTTATACTCAATTGAAAATATGAAGATTAAAAATGTATTTTTTGTGAAGGTGAGATCATCGTTTAATCTTTAAATAGCTGTGAAAATATGCATTAGCCTCCTAGGCAAAAGTAAATTGATAAATATTAATCTTGAGATTAATCGAGCTGACGTGAAGACTTACAGACACATACAAAATGAAATTATTTTATGGTATTTTAATAAGGGCTTCAATTTAGTAGTTTTTAATTGACTCTAATCTGCAAATATTTTGAGAGCAAAGCTCGTCCTATCCGCTTGGTTCTGAATATTAGTTAGTAAGTATCTTTGGTTTGGATGCATTTTAAAATCGATTTGTTAAAAAGTAATTTCTAAAATATTTAAATAGTTTTGCAAAATATGCAACACACGTGCATTAAACAAATAAATTCCATATAAAAGATCTTCGAGCTATTACATCAGTAGCACCTAATTAAATATTTATTCTCTTGTAATTTTACGATTGAATTCATTCATTTCCACATATTTACATTCCTCTCATTCCACATATGTAAACCACAATAAATGTAATGAACACAAAACCATGGCAACAAAAACTCATTTTATAAAAACCTTTTCTTTGTAGTCCCACGAGAATGATAGAATATTCTTATCAGTAGAAATTTTTATTTTATCGTTCAAATTGCTTTATTAATATGATTAAGAATGATAAGAAGTGCTGTTCAATTTGTCGACGACAACAATAAAAGGAACATCAAACGAAGAAGAAACAAATTACATTTATTGTCAATTTTCTAAATGATAGAGCGAAAGGAAGTACACAGCTACGCAAAAAATGAATGGAAATAAATTAATTTGTGTCGTGCTCGGAATGCGATGTTCAAAATTTAAAGAATTTTTTTTCACAAGCAACAGCTTATGAATCTAGCCAGAATTTTCACATAACAATTAACACATGATGACCCAATTTAATATATTTGAAGCTATTATATAATTTTTTTCTCATCATATTTAAACATCTGTCGACCTTGACGATCGCAAAATAATTTATCGCATATTTTGAAAAGAATTCCCACCCATGTACTGAATTCATGTCAGATGTAGGGAAATGATTGCTGTATATCTAACATGCGGCACTGCCTTTTGGTTAAATATTTGACAAGACTGTGCTCAACGATTCTCATTGGCAAATATTTTTTTGACATAATCAATTACAAAACGGGCAATAGAGATAAAAATAATGTTGTAATCAGTTGTTTGATTAAGGGAGTGATTGAAATAGACAGTTTTGGAAGTAATGTTGTTGATTTTGCGAGAATTTTTGGTCAATTTCAAGGCGTGCAAACAACGGAGTAATCTTGAGATATTTCATAAATCCCTTCGAATTCTGAAATAATTTTATAAATACCTCACTACCTTACTTGCAGTTTTATTACGATTTTTCAGGATTACTCCTGAATTTGGCTAAATATATTTATTTATAACTTTTTGCCTAGGGACCCCAAGGGGGGGGGGGGTTCACTTATGACATCCATTTATTGGAACACTAAAATCCCTGCCTTAATAATGATGACCTTTTTTGGTGAAAATTTAAGTAAAGCATCAGAAATTTTGCACGTTCAGTTAATAAATAAAACAACTCAACATCTCTCTAAATTAACTATTCCATCCATTTTTCATGACAGCAAAAAAAATTGGCTCACAAAAAAAAGAAAGTAAATCATCAGCTTTCATCATCAAATTACAGGCAACTCAAAGGTTTTTCCATTTCTATTTATAGAACATTTCTTATAAAATGTATGATTCTCACGTATTCACTAATAAATTTTTTTAAAATCAACAAGACTTCAATTACTTTATTGAAATCGAACACAAAAAGGCGTGAAAAATATTTTCAATAAATTTTTTTTACATTAATTGAATATTCAATGGGTCTAAATGGTAATTTTATATGTGTTGGATACCCGTCCTTTTCATTTCTTTTTATTCATGATATCAATTTTCATTTTTTTTATTTTTAAGTAATATGCGGCGTACCAGCTCGGGTTATTTAAATTCATTTACATACACATTCTTAAATACACCAAAGAATGACAACAAAACAAGAATATCGATTTGACTACCAAAATTTTCGAAGAAACTGAGAAAATATTGTTGACGGTGATGATGTCAGTTTATTCGCGCCTTTTCTGAATTTATATAGTCGACACTATCACGATATGTTTACATTTCCACCGGATGGTTAGTGTTTAGTATAGTAAAGAAATTTGCATTAAATATAATTTCCTTTATTGACAGGTTTAGTTACAATTATGAATGTAAACATTAGAGGATGTATAGTTCAATACTATGGATTGTTTTTTAGGCTTATTATGAGCTTCGTGGATAAATTAGCTAATACTTAATATATACATTTTTTTATATAAAAAATGACAAAATTCAAAATTATTAAAAAAATTGATTTTTTAAAAACTTTCTGAACGACTTTTTGCAAAAAATAAAAACGGTGCAGCAAATGTCAATTGCTAGTAATAACGACAGACAATATCAATAACCAAACCTAGAAAAAAATCAATAAATTATTTTCTTTTTTTCAGAAGATTGCAAATTTTTCTTAAACCACAAATCTAGCTGAAAATAAACATCAGATCAAATATCTCAAATTTCTCTCCTATTGATTTAAAGAGCAAAAATCTCGAATTATATGGAAAAGCCATAAAAAAGAAATGGAATCGGAGTTAGAAAAGAAGATTTTTTTTAATTTGTAAGCCAGACGGCTCCACATATTCTGCATTTATATTACTATTTTTCTTCTTCACTACTATTATATCATAGTGAAAGTGAGATGTGGTTGATGAAAATGCGTTGTTAGGGACGTTAAAATATCTTGCGACGACTTTTTTGCCATAAAAATATTTTTCTTAAGGGTGAGTATTGTTATTGCGACGCATTAAATATACAACTTCGTTTAAATACACAGCACGTGTAGAAGAACTGCGTTAGATACTTAACGAAAGCATACAGCTTAAAGATTGACAGATTCTGTTTTTAGAGTATTTGCAACAATCTGTTCCATGTGTTTGGTTTAGTCAAGGTCAGGCTTTATTTATTTAAAAATTAAAACCCAGAGGAATTTTTGCAAAAGGAAAATTGAATTTCCTGTAATAAAATTTTTTTATTTGAATCTAGCTAAAATATTTGAAGAATTAAGGTGATTTTAGAAACAAAATTGCTTATAATTTTCCTAATAACTGTTCCAAATTACAATCGCATGAGTATTTACACTTTTAATGAAGTCAACAAAATTTTATAGATGTCAATAAGGGAACGACTCTTTTATTACTTTGTAAAGTTAATCTTTTGTCATGAATATTTCTAGAAATCAATATTTTGTTTTAGAATAAATTTACTTACAAAAATCAAACTTTTAGTTTTGATACAATTTCTAAATTTAAACGTCAATGTTTGCTTACCTTTTTAAATATTTTAGGTTCAAATATAATTCGAAAATTTTATAATGTTATCCCGAGCGACACAAAGTAGCCAAAGACACTAAGACACATAGTAGTCATAGCGAAATAACTAAGAACTATCCTCAGAATTCGAACTCATTGTGGCTTCCAAATGGAACCTAATATCACTCGGGTAACTAATAGACTTAGTGTGTTGCTCGGTATAAAAACAAATTGATTTATGAGAATTTCAGTTGACTTTTTGACTAAGCATATATTAGTTCTGTATATCCCACAAGTTTTTGGAATATTACCGCCTTAGTTTAACCTTTATAAAATACTGTTTCTGAGGTAAAAAAAATATTTGTTAAATTTATATCCAATAAACATGGTGATTTAAGAATCACAATCTAAGAGTTCTAAGGAACTCGTAGGTTGTCGAAAAAAACTGCAAACATTTAAATTTCAGGGACAATTTATAAGAACTAAATAAAATAATGGCCGTAAGTTTAATAAAGGATTTTGTTCACATCTTGATCGTGTTAAACAATTTTTTTCAGGCAAAAAGCTTCTGTAGCAAAATGAATTGTATAAATCTACTGGACCATTTTTTAATGAACATTTATAAAAACGCACAGTCATGAATCTTAAGGTTTGAATAACAATAGTTTTTATTATTTAGAAAAAAATGATGCAAAATTCATTTCTTTGAAAAAACATTTTTGATGCTACAAACTTAAAACAACCTGAATCTCAAATATTTAAAGAAACTGTATGAAAAACACATTAACTATTTTTACAATTGACTCATAAAATTTGGTATTTCTAAAAAAATTCACTTCATTTTTCTTTTAATTTAAAATAACTTTTTGAGTCATGAAACCTACACAACTTTTTTTTTGTTTTTTTTTTAAATCCACCAACTGCACAATTTCAGTCATCAAAATAATAATAAACATAATTTTTGCTAAAATTAACTCACCAATTCCAAGAACTTGATGACTGATAATCTGCTCAAACCCATTTTTGCTGATTTTTATTTGACAATTTTAAAATAATTCACAAGTAAAAATTTTATCAAAGACACTTGTTGCCACAAAAATTAAGAGACTTAAGTAGAAGCTTTCAAATGCGTCCGAACGTGGTGAAAATCGAAACTCGACTGTGCATTTATTTGCGTTTGTATATAGTAAAAAACGTATAATCCAAAGCGTCTTCGATGATGATATACACAAAAACGAAAAAAAAAAATATGAAAATGAAATTCATTTTATTACAAAGTCGTGTTGCGTGTTGTCTGTGTATCTCGTTTGTTGTTTGTGTACTCACACAAATGCAATCCGGTGTGAGATGACTGGAAATAATAACAATATTCTACCGGCTTGGTTGTTCATGATGTCATTAATTATATTCTTATTCAACATGTTTAAGCTAACTAATGAAATCATCCAATAGCGTCAGAAAAAGTTTTGTTGCAAAAATTAATTCAAATAAAATATTTTTTTATTTAATATTTCTTCATTATGTTAGTATATGGGAAGGTTATGAGGTCATGATTTAAATACAACTTCAGTTCTAGCGATGTTTTCAGAACAGCAACAAAAAATTCTGAAGCCTGAAATGAAATCGTGACATAAGTGGAGTAAAAAGAACGCGTTTTTTTTAATCTCAACGAATTCTTATTTTCAATTCTTCTTTTAGGCCAAAATTCTACTCATAATATTCATATTCTTTGCTGGTTAGGACTGACTTGTTGCTTATTATTGCTATTATTATTAAAAACTAAAGATTACATCACACACAGTAAAATATCTGACTGAATGAATATTGCTTTGTTGTATGGAGAAATATTCTATTATGTATCGTACGATTTTTGCCAGCTATTCTTATTGTTCTCATTGTGAACTGTTGATGTGATATGAATTTTTTTGGGAAGATTGTGAGCTGAGTAATAAAGTTTATTTTTATGGCATGAAAAATTATTGAACTATTTCCTATACGGCGTCATTGATGACTGTACGCGTGATTTTATAAGGAATTGTCAGTTATACTTGAATTGATAATTATTCTCTGAAATTTTTTGATTTGTTGACTTTAATGAGGTGTGGAGATGAAAATAGATCTTAAGTACGGAATTTGTGAAATATTAACACCGAATAGTGAAATCTTTTAGCAAATTTTTTAAGCTCACTCAAATCTCGAGGATGAAAAAAATATTCACCTTTAAAATAAACTCAATCTGAGGTTAACTTTAGTTGTATGTGTAGAACAGAATTATAGTTTTTTATTAATAGCAGTCATTGGCTCTTTCATTAACTTTTATTTCTCTTTTTACTTTGATTAATTATAAAAATAAAGATATTGCAAATAAAAAGATGTATTGTGAAGTATGAATGAAAATGACTTTTTAATGAATATTTCAGTTGGCTTAACTAAAAGAATTGTACGAAAAAGGTTATTTTGTTCTAAATGGACCCTTTTCATTTCTTAGGATTATTCAAGGACGTTTTTAGGTTTGAGGTCAAATTTCATACCTCTTTGGAAAATTTCTTTTTATTGTTAGGGTTTTTAAGAAAATACTAAAAAAATGCACAAACTTTGTTTAATACAGTCCTCAGCTTAAATTTTTTTACTTTTAGAATCGAAAAATTAATTAATTGTACTCTCAAAATCAATGTTATCGTGTAAAAAGTATAAAAATTTCACTCCATCTTCAAAAATCCTGGCTATGCCCCTGATTACGGCATTCAGTCTAAACTAAGTCATTTAGGGATCGTTTGCATTTTAGGGGGGATGAGGGTCTGAGATATTGTAACAGGCTATAGTAAAAAAAATTTTTCGTTGAAAATCTGTAACAAGAGGGGAAGGGGGTTCTAAAGAGTCACTGTTCGCCGTAACGTAATAGGTGAACGTCCCCATACCTTTATTATTAACTTATTTTCCTAAGATTTTCTAGGTTCTATTATCACATACTCTTCTTTTGAATATCCATATTATTGAAAATAACCAATCAATGCAAATTTATTTAAGGCATATCATATAATATATGCACATCACTACTGAACTACGATATCTCAATTACAACAGCAAACTTGTAGTGAACAAACAGACGCGTAACAAGGGTTTCTGTCGCCCAGGGTCAAACAAAAATTTTGCACCCAAGTAAATAAAATTTTGTGCCTTTACAAATATAATACGGAATTTTTTTGAGTTTTTTAGACGGCGCCTGGAGTCGTGGCTCCAGTCACACCCCTCCATGTCACGCCACATTGAACAAATCAAAGTAAATTTTAGTTATGTAGCTAGAATTAATATTGTCAACTATAGAATATGATCATTTTTAAAATCTTTTTGAAAAAGTGCTCATTTTATACATTAATAGTGCACACTTGAAAGTTCTAAAATTCACACAAAACATATCGTTCATTTTAAATTAATTTAATTCGTATATCATAAATTCAACAAGATTAAGAACAATGTTCTTGTCATGTGATAGGATTGTTAGTCATAAAAAATGTTCACATAAGATCTTTATCAGCATTTTCGTAGCCAATTTGTTAAATAAATTAATTGCAATTAAAATTCTTTCAACAGTTTATTTTTAGGAAGCTACATGAGCTATAAAATATGTTGTAATTTTTCATGATGATTTCTTTTTGAAGAGCATGATTCGTTTTAAACAGAATTAAATTTAAAGGAGTACGGGATAATTTTATCTATATAAAATAATAGTTACCCTTTTAAAGTATGTTGACCCCTCCCCGCTAGTTGACCCTCAAAAAATCTTACCTAAACTCACGAAACTGTGACAATAAACTCAAAGAACAGAAGCTGAAAAGTTTATAAATAACAATGACTTTCTACACCGTAATCAGCATGAGAAATAAAATAGTAAAAATGTTTTGAATTAAATTAATTTTGTTTATTATACTTCAAAAATTTACAAATTAGTGAATCAACAATTATCAACATGAAATTCTTACTCGTAACAAAGAAACTTAAAATCATAAGAATTAGAAATTATGGTAAATGAGTACAAAATAATGTGGAAGTAAAATTAGATATAAGATCATTAGAGCATGAAATTTCAAAAAAGGCAATGAAATTTATATTTTGAAAAGCAAATTTCAAGTTTTTTCATTGATCTTATTTTCATTCAATTTCCTTTTCAAAAAATATTTTAAATGCAAAAAAATGACTTTCCGGTGGGGCCGTTCACAAGTTACGTCTATCGATTATAAAATCCAGAGTCCGAGGACCAATTAATAATTTTTAATTGCTACCTCAAGACTCTCCCTAACTTCAGGAGTAGGATCGCATCTAAATGCTAGACATCACCACCGAATATCCCCTTTTTAAAAACTAAAAGAGATTTTTAAAGGCGCACAAAACACTTTAAAAAGAAGATTCAAAACAAGAAATTTAAAATTCATTGCCCTTGAAATAATCTTGATATTATTACGAAATTAAACACACAACAAATAATTTACTATATAAAAAAATATTTTTTTTAAAAAAACCACGTTTTTCCCGTGGACTAAAAAGTAGAAAATAACTTTTATTTTTTATTTGTCAGAAATTAATTTTAAATTTTCAGATTTTATTTTAAAATTTTTATCCTCTTCCATGAATTCATGATCATCTATGAATTGCGAATAAGTACACTTCAAAATTATCGTATAGTTCGACTACTAAAAACGTGGGCGCATTTTATAGGAAGTTATAAATTTAATCAGGGTTTCAAATTTACTAAATTTCAATTGAGAAATTCAGCTTTACTGTATAGTATAGAAATTTCTTAAGTTACTTCTTATAAAATGCGCCCACGTTTTTAGTAGTCGAACTATACGATAATTTTGAAGTGTACTTATTCGCAATTCATAGATGATCATGAATTCATGGAAGAGGATAAAAATTTTAAAATAAAATCTGAAAATTTAAAATTAATTTCTGACAAATAAAAAATAAAAGTTATTTTCTACTTTTTAGTCCACGGGAAAAACGTGGTTTTTTAAAAAAAAATATTTTTTTATATAGTAAATTATTTTCTACTTTTTAGTCTTTCGATGATGCTGTTGAATAAAATTCTAACATTTCTTAAGATTTATTTATGATCAAAGTAATCATTGAGATTCTTTGAAGTTATTGTTGAATAATTGATGAAGTTGAAATACATAAATATAACTTTTAGACTAAAAATCAAATATTTTACTAATTTGTTCATATGATTGATAATAAGTTGACAGTTTATAGATCACAGTAGTGTTGGACTCCACTTCGCTCCGCTTCGTTCGTCCAACTGTTATAGATCACAGTAGTGTTGGACTCCACTTCGCTCCGCTTCGTTCGTCCAACTGTTATAGATCACAGTAGTGTTGGACTCCACTTCGCTCCGCTTCGTTCGTCCAACTGTTATAGATCACAGTAGTGTTGGACTCCACTTCGCTCCGCTTCGTTCGTCTGACTGTTATAGATCACAGGGGTTAACTCAAAATTTTCTCACTTATCCGCAGTCTTCTAAGGACTTTGGAAAATTTTCACGCCTTCACTCGCTACGCTACGTTCAGGACGTAAAAATTTGTGAGCTACGCTCAGCTTAGTTCGAACTACGTTCGAACTTTTATATTCGAGCTCCGCTCGAACTATTATTACTCAAATTACTAACACTTTCTCACATATCCGCAGTCTTCTAACGACTATGGAAAATTTTCACGCCTTCACTCGCTACGCTTCGTTCAGGACGTAAAAATTTGTGAGCTACGCTCAACTTAGCTTGAGCTACGCTCGCTCGACTTGTTAAGAATTATAGTTCATACGTAGATTAGTGTAGAATCGAGCTTGAGCTACGCTCGCTCGAATTGTTCAGAATTACAGTTTTTAAATAGATCACAGTAGAGTCGAGCTTGAGCTACGCTCGCTCGACTTGTTATTAAGAATTACAGTTTTTACATGGATCATAGTAGAGTCGAGCTTGAGCTACGCTCGCTCGACTTGTTAAGAATTACAGTTTTTAAATAGATCATAGTAGAGTCGAGCTTGAGCTACGCTAGCTCGACTTGTTAAGAATTACAGTTTTTACATGGATCACAGTAGAGTCGAGATTGAGCTACGCTCGCTCGACTTGTTAAGAATTACAGTTTTTACATGGATCACAGTAGAGTCGAGCTTGAGCTACGCTCCCTCGACTTGTTTAGAATTACAGTTCATACGTAATTCATACGGAGATCCAGTAAACAGCCTGCGTGTCCAATAAAAATTAGATCCAGATCCTGTCTCCAATAAAAATGAGATACAGTAATCTAGATCCTCTATGTCCTATAAAATGAGATCCAGTTGGTCTATATTCATTCAAACAATATTTTTAAGTAAAATTCACTTTACGTAATTTTACGTAACGTAAGATCTTTACGTAACATAATTCAACTCATTTTAACCAAATTTCAGCTCATTTTGTCAAAATACATCACATTTATAACTAAAAGTTCAACGGATAGACCGAGCTTCACTCGGTGTTAATATGAGGATTTTCAAGTTTTTGGGTCATGTGGATAAGCTACTTGCTCAATTAAGTAAATTCCTTCAAGTCCCATTTCCAATTTTGATTCTTCTTGAACTCCATTACATAATTTTCATATACAGTCGAAATTTTCAAAAATCATAGCAACCTTTAAATTTCACATTTTGTATGGAAAAGAAGGTTTTTTGCTTTTTTAGAAGCAACGGCTGTTCCTACCATGTCCAAAATCTAATCAGTTCTTCTGTAGGGCGGCACGGATCGAATGCAAAAAACTAGAACTCTCAACGATGTCTCGTTTTGGCTATTTCTTGTTCATTAACTTGTTTGTTTGCTTGCTTACAGAAAATGTATTTCTTGTTCTTGAATGCCTTAACCAATTCCTATTCGGTTTTTTGAATATGATGTAGAATTTCAGGCACAAACTTTTTTCCATAGAACATTTTTGGCTGTTTTACTTCCAACCTCACATAATACGAATAACTGATTTCTCAATCATAGCAAAAACAAAATTTTCACACACTCTCTACCCAAACCAAATAAATTTCGTTTCTCACAGCCATACACTGTTTTGTCCCCAAAATATATTCAGCGATATCAACCTATGAAACGATTTGCATGTATTTACACACTATTTCGAGCCAATCACTTGTACGATTATAGATTTTAGTGACAAAATATACATATGAAGAAAGATTTTTGCTCTTGTGAAGTATATCGACATTTCATACAAAAAATCAAAATTCAATCTTTTTGTACTTTTTTGCTGTTTTATGACTTATAAAAATATAATTATGCATAAATAAATCATGAAACATCGTAAAGCATCAAAAAAGTGTAAAAAAGAATCAAAAAAATTCAAAAAAGTGGTAAGATTTGAACCCATGACATTTCAGAAAATTCAAATGTTCTCAAAGAATGTCCATGAGAAAATGACATCATTGATATTGGATTATTTTCTCATATAAAAATTCATAAATTAAATTATACTATAATTAAGTATTTTTGTGATTCCAAAATATTAAAAGATTGCATTGTCATCCAAAATACGCATGCATGAAAAATTTCAGCTCGATTGGAGCAGTGGAAGTGGTCGAAAAATCGATTACAAAATTTGACCTCGACAATCAAACAAACAAACAGACAAGAAAGCAAGTTAAGAAAAACGTGGTAAAAAGTGAATAGAACGAATTTGCTTATGGAACAAAGTTGAACATAACATAAAGGGGGAAAGAAAAGAAAAGAGTCTTTAAATTTATGCTACATACAACATAAAATAAGGCAAAATAAAATAAAAATGAAGAGAACATAGAGTAAAATGTATCGAGTAAGTAAAAAAGTATAAGATGAATAATAATAAGAGAGTTGTGCATGAGAGCATAATCCATGAAGACGACAAATGAAGGCCACTTGCTTGTATGTATTTCATTTATTGTATACATGTTTCCGTGGCGTCTCAACTTCCTTCTTTTTCTTATGAGTCTCAAGATATGTAATTTTAAATGCGAAAAAGTAGCATGGTGATGGTATACTTGGCGTTGACACTTCCATATCGTCCTGAGACTCATGCATTAATGGCTATTTCTTTTGTCGGAATGTAAAAATTGTATCCATAAGAAAAATAACACCGTTAATGATGGAAACGACGCCCTTTGTCATAGCCAAGTCTCTCGTTCGTGTGCGAAATGCTCGCTCCCATGATTGAATGATGAACACACCTGATGTGAGGAAGAGTGCCGAGCCCAGTAAACTGTAGAACAACATTATTCTCTTGTTTATCGTCGCTTTCATCAAATATCCTGCAATCCAATCTTTATTGAATACGATTTTGACTCCATCAAAAAGAACTTACAACAGTAGCAGCTAAACACAGCATGTCTGTGTGCTTTGTAATTTATTCTCTTACCTGCCATTACGGCCAATAATATTATGCAATATCCACAAAATGTTCCTGTCGCTATGAATTCTGTAACTAGGTCATCATCGCTGAAGGAGTAGAAGTGGAAATATGTACAGCAAACTGCTAGACACTGAAAAATGGAAAGTAAAAAGGACATTTGTCTTGATTTGATTTCATGCAAATTAACTGATCAAATATCATGAGTTTTAATTTTAGAACTGTGATTCTTATGGTTTTTAGCAATGGAATGCTATTGTAGGGTGAAAGCTTATATTAGGCTTCATAAAGAAGGAATAGTTTATGAGTTATTCGGAAATTACGTAACGCTTAAGGGTAAAGGGAGGGGTCTCTAGTTTTGTTAAACTTTATATTAATAGTTTCAGATTTTCGAACCAAATTTTTTACGGTGAGGGGGAGGTATCAAAAATGTCCATCCCAACGACCACTTATTGCTGTGTTGTTATAAATTTGAGTTGAGAAGCTTTTAGAGGGACGGGTTTTAAAACTTTCACTGTTCACATAAAGCTTAGTAGCAATTTTGCAACATTTTTAGAAAATCCAAACTTTTTCAAATTTTTTCTAATTTGACAAAAAAAGTTGAGGCTTATTTTACACAAATTTGCTAAAAAACGAATAAAAAATTGATCAATATAAGAATATTCTCTTTTTCTACGAAAAATTTCTGGTCATAAACTTAGTTTTTTTATTTTATTAAATTTATTTCATACAGAGATCTCCAAAAAAAACTCTAAATTGCCATGAAATCAAAATGAACTGCTTATTTTGCATACCAATCTTGAAACTTTTCACTTCATTAATCATTTTGCTTAGATTATTTTCAGATTTTGATGAAAATCCATTAATAAATTAATGCACACTTCTCAAAAGATAATTAAATTTTCATGAGTTTAACCCTCAAGTCTCAAATTAATAAAAAAAATAAAAAAATCATCTTCATATTAAGATTCAAATTAATTTGAATTATTGCAAAAATTTACGACAATTTTTTATTAAATAATTAAATTATGTCAAGATTAATGAGACTTTTATGTTCAGTTAATTTTTTTGTTGGCAATTTTATTTTCTTAAGAGACATAAAAGTCTGAAAATTTGCTAATTTTTATGCAATCGCCTTGAGAATTAAATATTTTAGGCACTTTTCACTTAGAAAATTTTTGTTCATTTATAACAACACGTTCAATGCTTTATTTTCCAAAATTTTCGTTAATTTACTAATTTCATTAAATTAATCCAATTTTCCGTCCTCACCAATTCAAGAAACTTCACAATCGACAGCGGAGTTTTCGGTGAAGAGTTTTCATGCACAACTGGATGATGCGTGTTCTGCACCATGACTTTATTATTACTATGTTGCACCATTAACAAATTTATAGAAAAAAAAATATTAATTTAAAATTTTCACAACAATTTCCTATTTTACTATCACGTTCGAACTCCAATTGATGACTCTCGTGCTCTCTCAGAGTAAAATTTTAAGCTTCTAGAAAAAAAATTAAAATCCAGACATAAGCAATTATGAAATCATCATGAAACAGGTCCAGATTTATGAGATGTTTTTAGTGGTGAATCCGTAAATTTTTAGTTCTGATCGGCGATCTACTCCTAAGTACTTGAGAGTCTATGAACTTATGCAGGCTTATTTTTCGATCGAAATAATCAGCAAGCTGAGGAAAAATGTAAAAACAAACATAATTTTCAATATCTTGTTTGAGGGGCATAGGAAAATTTCTCAATCACTTCGCTAATATTCAATTCGGAAGCAAATGAAAATTCCACATTAGTGAGTTCAGTTCGGTGGAAAAATAGTTTTCTCATTGAGCAGTCAATAGCATATATATTGGGGCTTTGTTGCAACATATCTGCTATCATTCTGTGGGAAAATTTATTGACTTGATGATTCTTTATTGCTCAGAGAGAAAATATTGAGGAAGAAACTTAAGTTTTGACAACCACTAATTTGTTTTGCATTATGATAATGACCTTTATGATTTATTTTTGAATGAACGACCTTAATTTTTATATTTTTGTAAGTTAGGAGCTGTGCTTCGTGATATTATTAGAAGCTTAAATAGAACAATAAATTTTGTTTATTTGATCAGTGTGATCAATTTTTAATGATATCATGGATACAAATTGATGGAGGAGAGATAAATGATCTTAAACAGTTGATGAATTGACATGTAATTAAAAAAATATATTGCATTAAAAAATGAAATAATATGATATTTTTGAAATTTTAATTTTTTGAAGGTAGAATTTCTGAACTAGTCAGACTTGGGCTTGAAGCTAGGGCATATCCAGGATTTTTTATGGAGGGGGATTCCGATTTTTTCTGATATCTTTTCATCATGACCTGTTTTTGGATATCTTTTCAAATGATGATCGTATTGGTATTCAACAAATAGGGGTTCTACCTCCAAGCCCCCTCCCGCTGAATAGCCCCTGTTTAGAGCTCGATCATTTTTGGTCTCAAGCTTGGGCTCAGAAATCGGTGCTAGAGCTTATACGAGCATTAAGTCCTATAATATTTTTTAAAATAATTTGTGTGACATTTTGTATTAAATTTTTTATGTAAATGCAAAAATAAATAGAAAAGTCTTCAAGCTAAAAATTATAAAATATTCTAAAATATCCAAAACCAAACCTTTTAAATAAAAAGTTTATCATATGTATAATCATATACCTAAGTATAAATATAATTTAAGATTCAAGTCAACTTGAATCATTTATAAAACATCGAAAAATATAGAATCAAATTGTTTCGATATTTTTTTTTGGAAACCTTTCAATAGTTTTTCATAAAACATTTGTGAGGTTCTATCAGTCAGTTTTGAGGTTCACATGTTGTAACGGTTTATGCAAAGCAAAATTATCTTTATTTTATGAAGAATTTTCTAGGAATCATTTACAAATTGACTTTCATCAAAAATTATGATTTTCAAATCACTCAACGTTTTTTGAAAAATTATCGTGAAAATAATTCAAAAGATTTCCAAAATAGAGTCTAACTCACAAACAAACCATAATTCACACAGAATTTGCTGATGACTGACTTATCATTCATTGACTTCTTCTAATTAACATTGCAATGTAGTTCACTCATTTACAAATAATGTCTAAAGCTATTAGAAAATTCCAACATCATCTAACTATGCATCAATACCAAAACTTTATCTTAATTGCAAAAATGCCAGAACTAACTTTGCATATTACATTAAAATTTTTTCATATTTCAATTCCCACTTAAGCTGATTAACAAAAAAAAGAACTTTTAGTTGTAGAACGATTTCTGTCATCAACATATTTGTAATTTGTCCAAATCTCTTATCTTGACTTACATTCCAATTCACTCCAAATACCGCAATGACCTTTGGAACTTTAACAAGTTTTACATTTACACAAAAGAGAGCGAATGGAATAAAAAGGAAACGAGATGAAAAGAAAGTTTGCATCAGCATTCAGCAACGATTATTCGTTGACACAATTTATTTTATTTTGTTCCTCACATTAATGCTTCATTGAGTGCGCTTTTCTCGCCTCACTGCAGTAAAGCTTTCTATAAAATTCATAATGCACTTTCTTCTGTTTCTCTCAACAAAAATTGAAAATTTCTCTCATTTTCTCTCAATTCTCCTCTTTTACATCCCTTCTACTCACATCATCCACGTGGCTTTTCCTCTCTCGTTTTTGCAACGCATGCTTCAAAATCTGCATCGATTTTCTTGTCTTTCTCATTTTTTTCCGGCTACTTCATTCATATCTAAAAGCACATCACATTGAACTTTTCAAATGCCACTGCTGATGCTGCTAACGATATTTACATTATACATGTATATAAATATTTTGAGCATTTTTTTTGTTTTATTTCTGAAGGGTCGCGGTTTTTTTTTGTTCAAATTCCATTGATGAAAAATTCTTTTTTGGTATTTAGGTCTTTGTGCTTACATTTGTGTCTATTTTGATGAGTTTTTTAACCAACCACAATCTATTTTGAACAACACATCGCGTATCTTCTTGTGTTGAAAATTTTTCACTATATTCATTTATTATTGATGACTATCATTTCAGATAGAAAAGATTTCAGCCAACCCTACTCAGAGAGTTATGAGGTTGTGAAGTTTTAGGTGTTTTGGAAGTGATGAAGAAGGAAACTTTACTTTGACAGATTAGTTGAGAAATGGATACCGTTGAGCAGATGTGGATGAGATTGTTTCATTGAAATGATGTGAAAATTTTATCATGGATAGCTAAAGAAATTTATCATTTGAGCTCCTGAGATTTGAATATTTATTTTTAAAATACAAGTTATTATGTGAAAATCTATCAAACAAAAAAAAGCTATTTGGCATACAAGGTCATCAATGATCAGAAAATTAAAAATGCTTGTCTGTTTTCTTCTGCATCTGAGTCCTATTTTCCTTGAATACCATTTTCGAAGAGGGTTTATTCGTGAATGATGTTCATCAGAAATGGAAATTTTAGACCCCTTACCTCGCTGTCAAAAAGTTATCATCCAAAACAAATGTATGCAGTGTCACACAGTTTCAGACCCCCTCGCCCTCTTGGACGTCATTTGTGAACAACCTCAAAGTAATCAGCAAAATATAGAACAAAAAATCGCCATAATTGTTTTAAATTAGTCTTGGCAATTTTCTTCACAAATTGCTGACTTGTTTAATATTTTTTGCTTGCTCTGCCAGATATAAAAATAAAGCTAGGAAAACTCAAATTTTAACTTGTGCTGTTTTTTGCAAAACGTAGAATTTTGTTTAAAAAAGAAGAATTTAGAATTCAGAAAGGATTGAGATTTTTTTCTCTATAAATCACGATTTTGGTCTCAAAATTCCCTTTCTTTTTTTGGGGTAATCTTTTCCAATTATGGGGGGATTGACCCCCAATCCCCTCCTTGGATACTCCCCGGATTGCAAGGGCACAATCTTGTATTCTTGTCTTTGATAAAAATCTCTATAGGGGCTATGCTCTTATCCAGAGGTATATAAACAATTTTTTCTAATGCTAAAAACCGAATTTGTGTTTGAGATTTATAAAAACCTTAATTTTACTGCTTTGAACAGTCTTAAATATTCTTCTATTTCTGCACATTTCTAATCTAACTGAACAACCTATGATTTATTGCTTTTTAAAAGGAATTAATGCATAACTATGAATGTCCACTTAAAGTCATCTTACAAATAGAACACAATGCCTGTCAAATGATATGTTATTAGCATTTTAAATCTATGGACATTTTTCTCCCATGCTGGTGATTCTTTTAGACTTTTATTTTTAGTACTCTTTAAAAATCTACAATACCAAAAAATTTCCTCGTATAACCGCAGAGATACCACATCCTATAAAAGAAATCTTTTGGTTTTCTTCTTCCTACTCACCTACATAAAAAGTTAAAATTCAAAATCTGCTGTAGGAAAATAAAGGTGAAAGTAAGAAGACACACGAGATGGTCAGAAAATTGTTTTTATTGCATTTTATGGTACTTTAATGGAGTTTTTTTGTGTTCAAAATCGCACCTATCTATTCGCATCACGTTTATACAACGCGGCTACAGTATTTTGGTCGTTGGCTTATTCAGTGAAAATTTATGAATAATTAATAAGATTTGTGGATAAATAAATACGAGATCATTTACACGGAGGAGCTCATGAATTCATTACAGCACACACGCTGCTGATATCCTATATTTAATTTAATTAAATTTGTGACAGAGACAATATCCTTTAAAACTTTATTGTTATTAACATAATAAATTAAAATTCTCATGTGTCGCTCGATGTATGTTTTGTAGTTGTTGATCTACAATTCTCTGCTGTAAAAATTGAAGCAAGTATAAAAATTTATTTTCTAAATACCCCCAAAAAAAGCACTAAATACAAGTCATGAAACTGGATAATAAGAAGTCATTTAACTACATCACACAGTTAAATATCCTTTTGAATGCTAAAAAAGCATCGAATGTGAAGAGTCTGTTTATATTTATGTTCGTTATATGACGAGAATAGACAAGTATGTGGCATAAGAGTTTTGATTGCATAATCAGTCCCGCAGCAGCAATTCATTCACAATGTCTTCCTCATTTTCATGTTGGATGTGTACTCTTGTGAAAGATGTTCAACATACAAATCAATTCTTCTCGTAGACATGACAGAAAAAGTTGGGTCTCTGATAAAAGAAATAAAGGAAATGACAAATTGAGAGTCAAGTTTATCAGTAAAGATTTCTTTTTATTGATCGTAACTGAATACTTTTTCATATCTTAAGGCACTCAGTGGCATGTTAATAAAGTTGAGACTTTTGTGAAGCAATTCATCTTGTACGCTTTAAAAAATTTCAATAAATTTTGAAACTTTTTTCAAGGACATGAAACTTTATGACAATATAATAATAAAGAAAAACATTTTCAATTCTAAAGCTTCTCTTAATTCCTCATTAATTCCATTAACAGAATAATTTTTCATTTGCAAAAAAGCTAGAATTTTAAACTGAATCATTTCATGCTTCTAAAGATTTTCGATATTAAAACTGGGACACAAAAACTAGTTTAATAAAATGTGTGCTGTATTGCTGGTTTGTGGGCCCTTTGAGACATGTCCTTAATTGATATCAACTAATATTTCCAATCTTTTTAATAGGTCACAAAAATTTTAAATGAAATCGGAACGACTAATTAAAATTTGTACATTTTGGGGGCATTTATTGTGCTGGAAATGGAATGAAATATTTCTTAATTATTTTGCTTCTAATTTAATAAGATTTTAAATAATTACAATTATTAAAAAGGAGGCTTTCATAGATTGGATTAATTTTTTTATGACGGAGAGAGTTGGAAGGTTTGGGTAATTTTGACCGTTATTTTTTAAATTTTCAAACCGTTTTTTTTCTTTAAAATTCTTCATATTCCAGAAATTACTTTTAAGCACTTAAAAGTCTCACTAAAACTCATCTCAAGAACAAAAATAGTTTCAAGTTTTTCAACAAAATACACAACAAGTTTTTATTCCAAAAATTATTTATTGCGACGATCAAGCAGCATCTTTATCTTTGTATCTCAACATCTTAAAATAGAAAACTAATTAAGAAACAATTTTCATAAAATTCCAGTCTTTTACAAAAAGCTAGAAAACTTTTTCATCAGATGCAAATTTATAATAAATTGTTTTTCAATAGCATGCTAATCATTTATTACGCCTATCATCTTCCTTACATCCTTATTTCGATGCTCATTCAACAAACACACACAATATAAAAGTTTCCAATTTTCTTGCTGAAAAGTGTTGGTAAAAAGTTGCTCTTTACAATGCATATGCTGTAAAATTTCCACAAGTCTACGCTTTTATAGTGAAAAATATTGTTTACATGGAATGTATAGCAATAACTTTTCTAAACTGTTATTTATGTGTTGCCAATTTTGAATATTGATGCGATGAAAAGAACCTCTTACCATTACTGCATATCTAACATTTACTAATTTTAAACTATTTTCCATAAATTCAAAAATTTTCTCCCTTCACTTATTTATTCACTCATTCATAACCCATTCCAATGATACTATCATCATCATCATCGACATCGTTTATTGTATGCATTTGGCATATTTCAACAGCTTTTAGAATGTCTCTCTCTTCATCCTCTTCCTTTCAATTCCAATTCAGTGCTCTTGCGTTATTTATGATTTTTCGATAAATTATGTATTCCCTATTGCTGTTACACTGTTCATATACGATTCAAGTCGGCTGCTGTTGCGGTGATGCTTTTTTTAATGTAAATGGATTTCTCGATGTTCGCGCGTCTATCGTGAATTTGTAGCACTAGCAATATCACCGCATTTTCATTCTCATCAACCCCTTTCTGCCCCCACCCCATCCACTCACTACTTGTATTCCATATTCGGCAGTAACAATGTGATGCTCGTCGATAAATTACGTGATTTTTTCTCAATAGAAATAGTTTTTTGTTCGCCTATTTTTTTCGGCAACAGCCTTTGCCTTGGCTTCTTACGCTATGCTCGTATCAATGGCATTAGCTAAACAAGTAACAAATGCGAGAAATGTTCTGAATACTGAATAAAGTTAGTAGATTCTTCTTTCCACTCTTTCGTTTACTGTGTGTTTGAATTGGGTAAGTAACTAAATTGGGGAAAAAGAGAATGCTAGTAGGAAAATTATTGAAGGAAATGGAAAAGGACATTTAAAGCTTTTTTTTGTATGGGAGTTTTATTTTGCCATTATTGTTCTGCTCTTTAAGCTTTGATTGGAAATATGGTTTGTATCGATTTTTGTAACAATTCTTGTTTGATTAAAATAAATATTGTGACTCGAACAGATTCATATAGTTTGAAGATTTGGCACAAAAACATTGGTTTGTTGAGAATTCAGATAATATAGTCCATTTTTTATGGAAAATTTGGGAAAAATATATAATTTAATGACATGACTAAGAGTCAACAGACTGCGTTGGGCCGGGTATGTTATAAGGAGGCCTGCAGAAGCTCATTTAAGTAAGGTCTTTAAGTCAGATTTTATGGATGGCAAGAGATCACGTGGGCGGCCGAAAAACTTATGGAAGGAAGTTGTTGACATAGGCAGTATTGGCAGATGGTAGCCATAGAGTCAGCTTTAGATGATGTATGAGGTAGGTCATCACAAACAAAAAAAAAGTAAGTAAGCAAATAAGTATAATTTCGTTTTTGTACCTTGTATACTGTTGAATCATAAGGGCAAGCAAATGAAAAATTATGGGAGATGGTGGTCAAAATATACTAAATTAGATGTTTTATATTTCTGTAGTACCAAGAAGTTTTGATCAAAGCATTGCAAATTGATTATTTTATTCCTGGAATAAATCTACATCAAAACATATCCAACATAAAATACACCACAAACTGATGTTAGAATACAAACATTCCTAGTTTATGAGATACATCCAAATTGTGTTCTTTTCTCTGCACGAAAAATGGCTAGAGACACATTTTACATAATGATACACTATTTTGGGGAATAATATATCTTGAGATACTGAGAACATGTAGCAATCTAACCTCCTACAGTATCATCATACAAATATGTATGACCCATCAAGCTATTCAATCTTAAAGCAAGTCAAACTCAATCTACAAGTCACATTTATTTGTCAAAAAAATTCGTTGCCAAAAAAAAGTTTTTGAAAAATTGCTTTTAGACATTTTTGCTCCTTCCATGTGTGTTTTCACGTGTTTGTTGTTTCAGCAATAAGTTGAGATTATCCATTATCTGCCGTTAACTTTCCTTCACTAACGATATCATCATCATCGTCAACATAACTTAGACATTTAGTTCTTTTAGTCACGGCTTTAACTTCTTTAACTTTTCGAACGTACAAAAAAGTTTCGATTCCATTTCTTCTTTTGTTATTTAATTTCTGATATGAAGCTGTTATTCTCACAAACAGTTTGAATGTAAAGATGGAAAATTTATTACTTAAGTGTGAATTCTGATGAAATGAAAGAGAATGGCTCGTTTTTTGTTCTACTCAGCAACAGAATGTTTTGAACCAAAAAATTTTAATGACACGGAGACATTATTTTATATTTGGTTATAAATTATAAATTTTTGTCAGGCATTCTGGTCGTTATTTATGCTAAAAGCATTTTGACTGTGAAATATTTGCGAAAAATTTTAATGTTTTTAAAAAATAAATGTTGTTAACTTCATTGAATGTAAAGCGACAAGAGCATTTTATACTGAAAATATTTGTAAACTTCTTACATTAAAGCTTTTGTGGATTTTCTTTTTTTCCTTCATATTCAACATCATGTTCCATAAATGATTTTTTTTCTTCAAAAAATTCAAATTGTTTTAAAATCTGGGCAATTTTAATTTTTCTTTTTGTTTACAAAATATAATGCCATTTTTACTCGACAGGACTTATACCAGTAAATACCCACCATTAGAGAAATTTGTCGGATTCTTACATCGACCATCTTGAGACATACATTAAAAAGTTAAATTTCAAGGATCATTTTTGAAAATAAAAAATTGGCACCCCCTTCAAAAATCCTAGCTACGCCTCTGCACCGTCAAGTTTTCAAGACAATGTAATATTTTGTTTCAAATGTTACTCATTTACTAATCGTCTGGTAGCTCAATTCTCATAATTTTTTAAAATTAAAGTTAAATACGGTCAATTTCTACCAAAATATCCCCATTTTTAATTATTAACACTTAAGTTCATCTGAAAATAGAGGATAATAGACGCTTTAAGAAGATAGAAGACAAAGCACAGAGAGAAGTAACTACTACTTGATGGATAAATTTTTTTCCCATTTTTGATGGAAAATTTCTCATCAAAATTATTCTTTATTAAATAAATTACTTCTTGGTCCTTTGAAAATTAGCTATTAATATCCAAGAAACTGCAAAATAAACAGACAAGATTTTTACAAATTTTTATAATCAGCATAGCTGAATCTGGCACTTCAATCCTTGATTTTCTAGCACCAAATTCATTTCTCCTTGAATATTTTAGACAAAAGCACAACATGAAAGATAATGTCACTGAAAATTTTATGCACAGATATTCTCCAATGAAAAGCATTCAACTAAAAAATTGTTCAACATAAAGTCAAAATTTAAAAGCGTCAATTGAGACCAAAAATTCCAGAACCACAGCAGACCACAAAAATCTCAAAAAAATGTATTTATTTGACGTTAATAAAAGAATGAGAAATGGCTCGGGCAGAATGAAAATATATTGCATGAGCTTTTGTATTAAGCCATTTTACACACTGAATGGAATGCTTCTTTTTTCCTACTTTCATCTCCTTTTTCCTCTCATTCGTGTCAAAAACAGTGGAGCATCATATTTTGTCAATAATATTTAATTGGGATATGAGAGAATGCTTCACATTGAAATAAATCATCTCTCGTGGCAATTTTTATTTCACATCCACAATGGGTACAATGCACAATGTGAAGCATTCTGGAAAAGAAAAATTATTATTTTTTCACCGTATGAGAATGCTTTTCATTTAAAGCTCAAGTGCGGCTTGATTCAATTGCCTCATTTTTCCACACTTTTCCGATTTCAACAGCAGCTATTGTCAGCACTCAAAAACAATGAGAATGAGTCGAAGAAAGAACTTTCAGATGACTATAACGAGCTTTTGGCTTAAACTATTGTTTTCTAACTGAAATCATCATCTCATGCAGCATAATAAACAGTGAAAAAGAAGAAACATCTTGAGCCTCTTGACTTACTCTCATAACCTGCATTTAATACTTATTTCTCGAATTCTGCTGTTGATGATGATGAAGCTAAATATTCTACCGAAATTTTTATTTTCATGTGAATGAAGAAAATGAAATGCAATGGAATTTTTATTCCGAGTGGAAATGCTTTTTCATTTAAAATTATAATTTTCATTTTTTGAAAGATAAATATTGCATTTCATCAGGAATATAGGTTCTTTAAGCATGGTGGGGGTTTCAAAGTGAGTCACGTTAGTAACATAATACTAAGCTATTAAGGAAAAAAATTTAAAACAGTGTGAATATGCCCAAGAAGTGTGATCGCTTCATTACTAGTTTTAAATGATTTTAGTAAAATAAGAATTTTCAGGAACAAAAATATGATAAAAAAAATTTAATGCAAAAATTCTTGTAAATATGTGGAGCATAAAAATAGAAGATTAAATTGTTACAAGAGATTTAATTTTTTTTTTGAATATTAAATATTTTCCTGCAGACATGAACAACGAAAGAATTTTGTTTACTTTTAATATTTGAATTTTTCATCATAAAATTATGATTATTATTAATTTATTTAATTTTTTTGGTGGATAGGACTTTTTACTTAGCAACTTGTATTTTTTCATATAAGAACTTATTAGTAAAATTGAAAATTTCTTATTTTTTTTAAATATTTAATTTGAAATTTTAAAAGGTTAAAATTTAGAACGAAAATTTTTTGTTTGAAAATTAATTTCTTACTTTTACATTACTGAAAAATCATATACAATCCATATGAAAATGCAATAACTCCATAATTTACTTTTAATTAAATTTCTTGAGAATTACGTCATGAACATGTTTGGTATCGATGGAAAGCTTGAATCAAGGGAGCTACAAGTTTAAAAAAATTTGGAATTGGACTTAAGCAGTTCCTCCCAGAACACCTCAAAGGTTGGAAAAATGAGGAAATTTCAAATGAATATTTTAAAAATCTATATATTTTGTACACTGTGCAAATATTTTTTTATTTCTTTACTGTAGTATGTAGCCTAAGTGAGGCCTAAAACCCGCCGCCTTAAACATTAAATTTTAATGAAACACGGTCGAGATATGAATTTTTGAAACTTCTAATTTTTGCAAAATTTTGAATTTTATTTTCCTTAAAAATTCACAAAAATAGCTATAACTTCACTAAAACTGAATATTTTCTGACAATTCAAACGGATAATTAAAGATTAACTAAGCCGCTAAATCTTAGAAAACTTCAAACTTTAAAGTTTATCAAAAATGCAATTTATTGAAATTCCAACAAAAACAGATATCAAAATGCAATTAAATTGAATAAAAGCAGAAAAGTATTCAATAATTTATGAAAATGTTCACAAAAATGTTAAGTTCATTTTGTCATTTTCCGGTGAAAAATTGTAAATCTTTATTACCATATCACAAACACTGCAATCCTCATCGAATTCAATTATACAACAATACAAAGTTCATAAATCAAATTTATTTAATATTTAATATATCGATTGTAAATGCATTTCAATTTTTCAGTTCCCACACGTCTGTTCAGTGTATTTATATTATATTTTTAGCAAAAAGATGTGTTTAAATGTATTTCGGGTATATAGGCAGAGCAAGAGTAGAACGGAAAGGATGAGAAGAAGGCATAGAACAGAAAAAAAAATCTTATTTCCTTCAATCACAAACATTTCTTCTTGTACTGTATGTACGGCACATAACAATAAAATATCATTGTTGATGTTTGTGAATGCAATAATTTAATGTACATTGTTGGATATGTAAGAGTGAGAGTTGGTAGCGAAGTGAGCTTTTCGAGAAACATCTCATGCATGAGACACATACCTACTGAGTGCGGCAAATGGTAGTAAAATAAATTTACTTTCTCATAATTTAGTTACGAATGTTTAAAAGCTAAAATAAATATCATTCACAGTACTCCCTTAAGAAAGCTACATAAAAATGAGCTTCTGCTTCTTACCTTCTCACACCTTTCTAGTTATGCATGCATGAGTATGTTTATATACTTCTTTGCGCAATAAACTGCAATTTTGATTTTTTTTGACTCTTTTTCTTCTGTTTATTTTTTTTCGCCTCAGCATGTAGGAAGAAAAAAAGAAATTTCATTCATTTTTATCATCTTTTAGTTTTTCAATGGTATTAAATTTTATAGTGCTTCTTATATTTCCTGTTCACTAGTTCGATGAAAGAGAGACTAGCACAGTGAGAGAATTGAGAGGATCAAGGATGCTGCGCGGAGCTTTCAAAAACTGCATTTCTTTGAGGATTAAAAAAGCTCGCTCTTGCTGCTCGCTCACAAGTCTCGCAATGAGAACGAAAGAGAAGGAAAATTTGTGCATAAATGAGAGAAAATTGCTCAGCTGAGAGGAAAAACATTTTTTTTCTCAATGAAAATAGAAGAAAAAAAGAATTTTTCGGCGAAAATAAGTTGCATTCTGTGCTGCATGGTAGGAAAAAAGAGAACAGGAACAAGAAATTCATAAAAGCACAATGATGATTCACATCTCGATTCAGTATCAGTGAAATTGTCGGACGCGTTTGACTCAACTCAAGTCGGGTTAGAAAATCGAGAAAAAAAATAATAATTTGAAAAAAAATATTAATATTAAGGAAAAGAGGACACATTTCGGAAGGAAGAAAAAAATTCAATAATCGAAAACTTTTTGTCGTTTTTCCTGACGAAAAACAGGAAAAATAATTTTCTCGGATTTTTTTCTCCTTGCGAGTGTCGAATTAATTTAGTTTCGTCTAAAGCCTACGTGAAATTATTTTTTGACGATCTGAATAAAAGAAAAATCTTGTGAATTAATTTCTGTTCCTTCATTTTTTCCCTCCAGTCTTATATGAAAAATTGCTTCCTACCGCGATTAACGAGAAAATAAGACGCGAAAAAGAAGAGAAAAAAAGTATCCAAAAGATTATTATCATCACAATATAAAACGAAAGAATAGAGAGAGATAGAATAAAAAAAACTTGTCGTAGGACTGAAGACGACCGAAGGAAGGAAATCAAAACGAAAAAATAAGAAAAATTCTCATCACTTTTGTGTGATTATTAAAAAAAGAAGCAACTCATGCTGGAGTGGATGATAGTGAAAATTTATTCGTGAAACTTTTTTCAGTTGTGATTCCTTCCAGCCGCATAATTTTGTCGCGTGTGAAAGTGAAAATCGTGTTATTGTCTCTCTTTCTGCTTCTGTCTCTCTTTTTATGGTGCGGTTGTTAAAAAATAAATATATAATTGTGAAATAAATTTTATTGATGACTTTTGTTCCACATCATTGAGTTGAGGATTCCCTCAGACACAAAAAAAAATACACATACTCATTCGATCGTGAAAAAAGGAAGGAAGCACAAAGAAAAAAAATCAATGAATTCCTTTTTTATTATTCAATTCCTATCAAATTCGTTTGAATAAAAATTCATGACCACGATTTTTTTGAATTTCTCATCCACATGGAAATTTGCAAATGATGCGGAAGGAGGAAGAAGGGCATTCGAAGATATTTTATGGATACTTTTCGGCTCATTTCATTGTTTTTACTTTACTTTTTTTCTATCTATTAATGTAGTTTTTTGCTCCATTCACTAACAAATTTTTCTTATGCTAATGACGGAAGTAAAGACGTCGATAAAAGAGCAAGCAAAAAAAGAGAAAAAAAAACTTTTTTTCCCTCCTTCCGCGCGCCTTTTCTTGTCTTCGTCTTCATCTTTTTGCTCATTGACGATGAAAATTGTAATCAGAAGACCCGACATGAAATCTTCTCAATTTTTCCGCTCCTCTTCATTTCTTTGTTGCTTTTACTGTTCTTCCTTTCCTTTCTCTCTACTCATGTAATAATTTTCAATGAAACAGATTAAGTTCGTGACATAATATAAAAAGAAGAAGCTCGAAGTTTGTTGCTATAGCTGCTTCAGCTATTTCTTCCCTGTATATCAAACTCAAAAGACGTTGTTTTAAGACAAAAAGTCAATCAGAAAAAAAGTGAATAAGACAACATCATCATTACATCACGTTACACGAGGGAATTTAATATTGTGGATGAATAGAATAAAAGAAATAAAAGAGTAAGGAAAGAAATAATTTTTTTCTGCTACTTCTTGTGAAGCTAAAAAAAAGTTCTCAACACAATGTGAAAGTTTCCTTCTCTCATCGTTCACTGATACTAAAAATATAAACACGAACTACATATATATGTGAATAAATATCTCTATCTGTACATGTCTGTATATTGAAAACTTCGAGACAGACGGAGGGAGAATATTTTTATCTGAAATAGGTAGATATAATGTACATACATAACAGAATGACGATAAGTGGGTGGATAGAGTGAATTTAAGTGGAGAAAAAGCCAAGGAAGCATAAAATTAGTTTTATTTCTTCTTTTGAGCATCAAATTTAATTTCTCATCGTCTTTTTGTTCTTATTTTTGTGCTCGAAATCTGTCAGAATTGTCTGAGTCGTGAGTGACTTGGAGACGAGCTCTGCTTTACGATAAAAAATTCTTTAAAAAAATAATAAAAGTGATATCACTTGAAATTGAATGAGATTTCAAGATTCGTTAGAATTTTTGAGATATTGAATCTAAAGATGAAATTTTTCCAAATTAACACTCGGATTAATGATTTAAAAAAATATTTAAAATTAAAATTGTTTTCATATGAAAAGTCTAGTAACCATCATAAAAATTTCTAAAATTAGAAAAATATCCAGTTTTTTCAGGATTTTTTAAGACCTTCTCTGTCACAAAAAACTGAAAATGCCTCGGATTTTCAAGAAAGTAAATTTTGTATCCTTTTGTATAATTCTTAAGACGATGAAAATTTTTATAGTCTTTCCTTTTAGAAATATGGGTTCGATTAGGTTTAGTGACTTTAAATAACAAAATTTATAATGCACTGGATTTTCTCAAGAAAATCTGGCCACGCTATCTAAAATTTTAAATTGATAAAGATAGCATCAGTGTACAAAATTACACACGTTCTGATTAGGATGTTTTTGACATTTTGTAACATCCCTTAAAAATTAATTTTTAATTAACTTCTAGAATCTAGATCATCTTTAGGGCTATCAGTTCTCAAACTTTTCCATTTTTAAATTATTCTTGTTTTTCTTTGTCTTCGTACCAAGCACTTTAAATGTATAACATTGATATTTAGATATTTTTTAAAAAGGCTGAATTCAAAAGTTTTCTTTCTTTTGTCCTATCTTAAAAAATTAGATAAATAATCGATTTAGCGAAATAAAAAACTTTTTATTCTGCTGAGTTATTTTCGACATTTCTCAGCAATATTACAAACTTTTTGATATTTGACCCAACCAAACCTAGCAAAATTAGGGATAAGTTTTCTATTTTTAGAAGTATACTTCCAAAAGAAAAAAAAGCTTCTATTAATTGCTTTTAAAAAGTTTTATTTTTCTAAAAATATTAATTGACAAAACCTTTCAAAGTCAATATTGAGTCTCTAAAATTATTTTTTTTAAATGCTCACTGAGCTATGTGAAATGTTTACAGTAAAGTTCTATTCCAACTTTTCGTGACAAGAGATTTACTTTGTCACATTCATTTTCAGAGAAAAAATATCGACAAACAAAAGTTATACAAATGGAAATAATTAAGGGACATTAAATGTTATTGGAAAATTGGAAAAAATAAGAGGGTGGAAAATCAACAAACCTCTATAAATATTCATTGTGAAAATATTCGATTAAGGCAATTTAGAAGAAAATTGGAGAAATTCTCTTCTTGGAATGCTCACAAAGTATTAACCTCAATTAAATTTTGCAAGTATTTATTTAAGCAATGTTGTATGACTGAAAAAATAATCAAATGGTTCTTAAAAGGCTTTTTTACTTATTGTCAATAAAAGTAATAGTATCCATGCCTTTAAAAAGTTCGATTTAAAATTCATTTGCTTCAATAATTTTTTGATAACTATTGGGTATAAATTAAAATATTGGATCGTTCTTAAGTTACATCATGTCAAAAAATTTCTATTAAAAAAATTATTTTGTTTAAACTGCCACCAAATTTTCGATCCTATCTAGAGGGTGACATATTTTTCAAACAACTTCTAAATGAACAGCTAAAATTAGAATTTAGTCAAAATTTTCAGGCATTACTTTGTAGGTGTTTCGCCAAAATACTTCATTTAATATTTTCAGGCAAATTCTCAACTTTCTATTTCAATTACTTCCAATATTCTCTAAAAATAAGTTCCTTATATCACCAGACCGATCTCCATCACAAATTTCCCCACAGCATAGAAATTTCATCTTTAAAAGCATTAAATATTTACTTCCGAAAGTAAATAAATTAACAAAAAAATTATAAATTACTTCTTGAATTAACTTTCAATTATTCATTATGGTTAGATTCTGAATTGCCTACCTACGTTTCTAAACTTAGATGTGGTTTCAACCTTTTTTTCTATTTATAAATTGACAAAAAAAGATTAAAAAATAACAAAAATCAAGTGATAAAAATTTGATAGCAGAAGAAGAAGCTTAGATGAAATTATAAGCTTTTTTAAGTGGTTAAAGCGTATTTACCGTATTTATATTTAAATGGAGTCAGTGTACTCCCCAGAGGGTTAAAGAATTTTTTTAAATTTGTGAAAATTGTAAACTAATGTCTCGGTAGAGTCACCTGACTGCCGTCAAAATTTCACTATAAAATTTTGAAAGCTTCAAAAAAAATTGTCTTTAAAAAACTTGTAGTTTGATTATTAGTTAGGGGTCTCGAGCCTCTCACCACCTAGGGTATGCCCCTGAGTTGAGATAATTAAATTGAAAAAATATCGAAGAAATCACTAAAATTAATCAAAATTTAGATAATAATTAAGACGACAATTGGAGTAATTAAGGGGTTGTTGGCTCCTTATTTAGTTTCCAAATAACTTCTTAATATTTCAATAACTAACAATCCTTCACAGAATTTCTTCACTCAATCCTTCTACAAAAACTATCGTCTATATAAAAATCTTTAAAAATATCAAGAAAATTGATTTTTTTTCTCATGTACAATAAAAATTTTCTGCCTGCCTAAAGTCATTTTATCGGATTACAATGTTGATCAGCTTCCTTCACTCAAAATCTCACTTATCCATGAACTCTGTAGATATTTATAAAAACACATAAAAGTTTCTTATTCTTCTTCTTTCCTAGTTAAATATTGAACATCATTTTGTTGAGAGAGTGGTGAAAAAAGGGGTGTGCAAGCAGGAAGAAGTGAAAACAAAAACTTTAAACAATGTCGAAAAAGTGCTTTTTTGGATGAAAATTAAAAACACTAAAAATTTTTTCCCTCTTTCAAAATAGAAAAAAAAACAATTTGCCAATATTTTTTTTTTCTGTGCTACATAGAAAAAAAATAAGAGAGGAAAAGAGTCGAGTCAGTGCTTATCACTTTTTCCGTCTGCTCTGACACAAAACATAAAAAATTAATTAAAAAAAATTTTGTTCTTGATTCTCATGCTAAAAAAATAAATAAAATAAGGAGGAAAAATTCTCTCGAATGGTCAGAGAAGAAGGAAAGTTTTAAACAACTCATGGTGAATAGTGGAAAATAGTTACTGCCAAAAAAAAGTTCTCTTACTCTCTTACTCATCTGTAATTGTGTTTTGGCTACCCAACTTTCTTTCATTCTTCCACTTATTTTCACTTTTTACCCTCAATTTATGCAAAAGAGGGTCTTGTTCTTCATCATCTATGTACATGTGTGTCTGTATATGAAAAAAATAATATATCAAGTGAATACTAAAAATTTATAAATTAAGCATTAAAAATTTCGAGTTTTAAGAGTAGTAAAAAAAAATCCCGTGAGGCATAAGAGGCCATGCTACTTTTTCTGACACTCATAATTGCAGTCTATAAAGTTAAAAACATGCCCGCAATACCTTCAACCTTTCTTACATCGCTTTTTTATGGACTAAGTTTATTGCTGTCTACTTTTCCTGTTGGTAAGTTCCGCAAATTTTTTTCCTTTTGCTTAAATATTTCTTTTTTATATTCACATTCATTTTATTCCCTTTTTTTTCTCTCTTCACACCGACATTTTCTTATGTTGTTCATGTCAGAGCTCATGTTAAGTGTCATATAATGTAAAGTAGCAAGTGGATGTGATTGCTCAATGATATAGATGTAGATGTGAGGTTTATAATGTCACTTCGTTTGTGGATTTTAACTTTAAGTATCGAAATGAAAAATCACATTGCTCTCTCTGCAATGTGAATGAGCAGGAAGTGGGCAGTGGGTCATAAACTTTAAATTTTGTAACACACTTTTGTGATTAAAATTTAATGGAGGTAATTACAAGCTAACTACGATGATAAATTTAGAATGTTGTCATCTGGTTTCAATGGTGGATTTCTAAGTAAGGATAAATTTAATTGAACATCCTAAAGTGGAATGATTTTGTGCGTCAAAAGAGGCTGACTTTTGATTAAAATTAAAACTGGCTCCATGGGAAATAAAATTATTTTATTTTTTTTTTGTTTTGAAACAAAGGACGGTGTTTGTCGTTATTTTGTAGATAAAATTAAAAGATTTTTTTAATTCCTGACAAATGAAAAAAAATTGCTCAAATTTGAAATTTCTAAAAATACAAACTAAATCTAGTGTGCCATGAAAAAATTTGAATTTTTCTATTTTTTAAAATAAAAATTAAATTGAAGTTCAGATTCTCAATAATTGGAAGGAGTAAATTATTTCAAATAAAGAAAAAAGGTCAAGACTGGAAAAGAAATTCAAAATAAATCCTTATTTTACAGAGGAGTCAAATAGCTTTTTCATAACTGATTTCCAGTCAACTCGTTTTGAAATATGCTCACAAAATCACTCTCAAGCATCAGAAGCAAATGATCGATTATCGAACTAAAAGTTTCAAAACTCAAAAATTTTCAAGCAATTATTCATTTCCTTCCCTGTTTAAAACTGTCCAAAAAGTTGTGCAATTGAAGTACAATCTTCAAACTTTTAATTCATACATTATCTACAGATTACACAATTAAGTCTATATATACTGTCAGAATCACTCATACCTTCCTTTGTCCTTAAACTTTCATTTTTATTACCGGAACATAAAAAAAAGTCTTTCCGTCCTACATGCAAGACAAGAGAACACTGGTACTTGCAACTTAAAGACATTTAATGCTCTGCCTCCTCAATCCTCATTTTTACATCCTTTTATGTTAAAAGAATGAAGAAAAACCTTTTATAATTTATGTTTAAGCACTGTTCTCGACTCTTTTCTTCACCACAATTTATTTTTATCGCATTTCATTGTTTGCATTTTAAAGCGATTATCTTTCATCCGATTTTATTCATAAAAAGTCGACTTTAATTAATGTTCCTTTATATTTCTACAGGCACTCATGCTGGTTCACAAGAGAAGCGTTTGTTACATCATTTATTGGACTCATATAACGTTTTAGAGCGACCGGTTCAAAATGAATCAGATCCATTACAGCTTAGTTTTGGATTAACCTTGATGCAGATTATTGACGTTGTGAGTATTTTGATAAAGTTTTAATTTAAATTTAGTGACAGGAGAACTTTGCAAGTTTAATTTATGGATAGACAATTTATTCATCGTATGCTGAGTAATTTTAAAGTTAAGTCGAGATAAAGAAAATTAGGAAGCAGAATATAACTTTTGCTTTTTCGTGATGAAGAATATTAATGATGGGGATACACTTATAGTTTTTAACTACTCTATTCCATCTATGCACAAAAATTTAAATCTGCTTTCTTAAACTTCGTATAACGCTCTTGATTAGTTGTGCAAAAACTATGCAGATGGGCACTTGAATGCAGTACTACTCAAACTATGTTCCACTATATACTAGTTTGTCGTCAAAAATCTCAGATGTGTCAGTAAAACTAAGGGGAAAACCACTTGGTGGAAAAAAATTCCAAAAATTTGGTCGTATCGTAAGCAGAACCATAATATAACATTTTCCGATACCTTCGTATTCAAGAATTAAAAATTATTGTACAAAATGTAGTCGATGGGAAAAAATTTCCACCAAGTGATTTTCTCCCTGACTAAAACCTTCAAGTGTGAAATTTCATACTAGATGAGTGGTTTAGTGACTCACGCTCTTTTTGGGAAAAACATTTCTACTTTTTTAAAAAAAATTGAAAAAATATAAGATAGTCCTCTGAAAAACAAAACAGATAGAATTTTATTTATATTTGACTATACTTTACTCTAGTATAAGAAAATTTGCAGCAAAAAACCAAACCATCCTCATTTTTATGCAGTTTCTGAGGCGGAGTATTTTAAATGATGATTTTTGACTAAGAAAGGAATAAAAAAATTTAGAAAAGCAGAAGTTTTTCTGTGGGAGGTTTAATGAATACTTTGAAGGCTGCATTGTTGTGACTCTGTGGCAAATTGCAATTTAAAATTGCTTAAATTTGAAAATTAAAGCAAAAAAATGTGAAAATGTTTTTACTCGACAAGTTTTAAAATAAATAAACTTTTAATTAAAATCTCCCAAAACAAATACCTAAAAATGTTCAATTAGAATTCTTCTTTTAGTCCCTCCCAAAAAATCTCCATATATATTATCTCCAGTAAATTAATTTCATCTCTCAAGTTGAACTTGTAATTACTCAACAAAAAACAAAATGGTCAACATAAAGCAGTAATAATGAACTCTAATTTTACAATTATATTGTCGAAAAGTACAGAGTAATTAATTTCGTAACATTAAATTTAACTAACAGAAAATTTTCCACTCACTCTTTCAAATGCATTAAAATTTCAAAATTTATTTTCAACACATCGTTCGGTAGCATTTTCATTTTCCGAGGTTTTCTCGAGTATCAAAAATTAAATGAAAAACAAAAAAAATTTACCACTGCAAAAAACCAACAAAAGCACATTAAAATTCCTCCTGGTGCGGTGGTAGTAAAATGCACAAATGCAATATGGTTACCAGTGGGTATGGGGATGGGTGTATAATGAAAAATTTGCACCACTGAAAAACAGTGGAGAATGTTCTTTCAATTGTGTATAATGTTAAACAAATAACATTGTCCAGTTTTTTTTCTGAGCTTAAACAAAATAACTATTTTTATGGTGATAACGAATGAATAATTTGTTTTTATTTTCAATTATTTGTAACATATTAAATCTACGGTCTTTTGAATTTTAATCCAGACTGTTCTGGTTTTTTGATGTGGAATTTTAAATGTAATTTAAACAATCTGCATTGAATCAACATTTTGGAGTAAGGGGTCGTTCGCAAATTACGTCACGCTTTAGGGGAGAGGGGGCTAGGAGAACTTGTGACAGGGGGGAAGGGTTTTTCGAAAAAGTCATTTTTTTGCGTGACGTAATTTTGCGACCCCTAAGACAGAATGAAAAATTTCAAAATCACTTGCTGCTTGTGATTTGAAATTTTAAAGAAATCTATTGCTGGAGTATAAGAGTGTCAGGATTGGAAAATACATAAGCTGTTTAGCGGAAGTTGAGACAGTTTTTTTTCAAATGATCTCTTCCAATCATGACGGTTTTGTTTTAAATTAGTATTGATTTTTCAAAAAAGAGGGTTTTTGATGACGAACCCTCTCCCACCCTGACTAAATCTTATTCCCAGAGGCGTACCTCCTTTAAATTGGAACAAGCTAATTAATGGCTGGGACGCGTTACCCTATAACTTTTCATCAGTAGTATATCAGTTTTGTACCTTTTTCACATAACATACCCTTCTACTACTTATATTACACTACTGCTTTTAACTTAGTGTATTTGGTTTCTTGAAGTTCAATCGTACCTTAGGATTAAGGATTTCCTTCCTATCCTCTTGTTGCACCACTGAAAACTAAAAAGATCAAAGCAGAATAGCTCAGATTCCTCTAGAAAGCAACTTTTACTAGGGATATAAAATTATTGAATTAAATTCGACTTTCCGGTCTATTTTCAACATCCAAATGCTTCTCTTTTCAATATTTATGTCTGTCATCAAGCCAATTATATATTTTAAAATCAATATCCCACAAAAAATTCATTAATTTTATGAGTGCTCCTCATTCTCTTTAATCCATACTGAGTCGTACACAGAGATGAAACTAATCAGTGCATCATGAATCTGTAAAATGAATATGTTTATGCATAAGTGGCATGCATGAGTAGCACAAAATAAAAATTATTTTCTCATTTGCTCCTAGCTATAATATTAAAGTACTAGATACTGCAGTGACAAATAGAATAAAAGCTATTTTTAGATAAAGAAAAAAAAGAGAAATAAAGAGGCAAGCATGTATGTACATACATGCATGGTAAAAAGGCTTTGTTTGCATCAACAATGAGAGATAAGGAGGCATGTATACGAATGGATAGACAAAAAAAGAAGGGATAAAGATTAGAAATTTCACATGCTTTTTGCTTTTTTTGCCGACATACATGAATGCAATTTTCATATAAAACCACACGAAAACAACAAAAAGGACTTAGGTAAAACCTAAGGAGTAAATTGAATGTATGAGCAATTCTGATATACTTATGAACAAAAAAAAAAGTGGGAATATGGCACATGCTCGATTAGTTGCTGTATAAATATTTGACGTAGCATTCAAACATTGTTACCGAATATATTTTCATTATGTGTTGGCAAATATTTAACTCATATCATCCCTCTTCTTCCTATGATCTTTATATTGTTTAACGTACCATAGGTGCGTATAATGCAGAAACAAACACATTCAGTGAGATTGAGGTGGAGTGGGAAAATATATAATTTTATATTATTTACATTCTCATTGTAAGGCAGAGAAGGCAGTGAATGAGCAAAAGAATCTGTGTTTAAGGACAGAAAGAGGCTTTAGGAAAAAATTTCACGTTGAAGCACTTTTTCATACTTAGATTTCGAAAGGGATGGAATGTCAAAGGTTTTACTTATCATAATTTTTCTTTGCTTAAACTTTGCTCTTAAATCTTTCAATCAATATTTGTTTACAATTCAATTATGTCCAGGATATATCAATAAATCAACGTGTAATGACTCAGTTGTGCAGTAGTCTAATGGCACCATAATATCGTCATACTGATCATAAATTAAAATTCAGAAATAAAAGTCAATTCGAGTCCATTGAAATCAGTTGATTTTCAAGTCGAACAAAATCAACTCGACAAAATATTTGCATCAAATTGTCAGATAAAAAAGCTCTCTTCTTTGGAAAATAACAAGCAAAAAGGTATCCAAGACGAAACCAATCAAATTGAAAATTAACCTTAACAACCATTTGCAGCTTCAATCAAACTCCTCTTTTGTTTGTTCAAAATGATTCAATGAACTTCAGAACATTCCCATTTTCTCGTCTCAAAAGTAGCTCAATCAATACATCTCACATTTAAATTGGGGTTTCTTTTTTACATAAAAAAGACATTTACACACAAAAATTGTGGTAATAGCAATAGATACGAGAGAATTAAAGTGAGGAAACCAAAGAAGAAGTCTCTATGTTATTAAAAATTCATTTAACCAAATTTTTCTATTTCCATTCGACAATGGAGAGAAAAAACAATGTGACAATATAAGACATCACGATGGCAGACCCTTTTTGTCGCAATCATTTTTGGGCTTGTTCTTTTATTTGATGATCAAGTGATTGGAAAAATTGACCGAGAAAAGGAGGGGTTTATGATTTTGCTGAAGTCGGATGCGACTTTTCATGTACAGAAGAAAAGTTATTGGATGGCTTCATTGAAGCTATATTTATTAAAAGAATGTTTACGGTGCTTAGAAATGGATATTTTGAAATTTTGGGGTCGAGTCTGACTCTGAACCTTTGTGGCATTCTTTGGTATAACTAGATACACATCTGGTGGGCCTTTTTCATCAAATTGAGCCTGTTGAGAGGTAGTCTCAAAGACAGACTAGATATGGGCAACCAATCATTTTCAAAATGGTCCAAATCGGTCCCATGGGTTGCAAATTCTAGTTAGTTCTAGTTCTAGTGGCCATCTGCTGTTTTTACGCCACCCTAGTTATGAGCCTTCTTAATTGCAGCACCTTAGACAAATTTCCTCCTTTCCTGACCCTTGTTATATCACTGACTAATTCAACTAATTTGTACATTGAATTTTATCACAATTTTCTAAATGACATTAAAATCCAACCTCCTCCACCTTTGCATCAAACAATCCACAACATCCTCAAAACAGCAGCATTTCCTGTGATCATTTAGGGGAAATAATTAAACAACTTACCATTTTATATTAATCACACCCCTAAATACACACCCACGCATAGACACAAGCTTCCGTCTTTACATTGTTCTACTTTTGCATTTGTAAAACTTTTTTTATGGTTTTCTGTTCTTCTTTTTCTTTACTATGCTATTGTTATGACAGAAGGATAGGTTGGAAAGGACCTTCATCTCGCTTTTTGTCTGCCGATTATGTAAACAGATTCTGACATTAAATTTAATTTTCTGCCTCCCTTTTTCCTCTCTTTTATTGTGAAGCATAGGAAACATCATGCTCTTACCTGATTTTACTTCATGCAGATTATGAAATTGCGAAGATGAAATTTTATGGCTTCAATTCAATAACTTATGAACGGATGGGAGAAAATGTTTGGTTATTTTTTATTAAGAAGTCGTAAATTCCTTCAATAACGACCTTGCAAGGCAAGAATGATGTTCAACAAAATTAATGTAATGAAATATTTCCAAACTCGGTTAGATCTACGATAATCAAATTTATTGATATTCAGTTCTTAGAAGTGTTTATTGTCTTGGCTTTCGCATAGAAAAATTTGTTTTTGGAAGCAGTTGTTTCTATCAGAATGTATGCAGATGTCGTCTAGAAATAGGAAAGAGGGCAAATTTTGAAGTCAGATGTGGCACTATGGGGCAAAATGAAAAAAAATCGGACATTCACTTGGTTTTTGGCAATGTTTCAAATATCCATTTCAAAGTTATTTTTTCTTGTAGAGGACATAAAAATAGACTTGTATGCCAAATTTCAGATCATTTGGTGTTGATTCCGCGATTCTAGGACTGTTTGAAGTTGAAAAGGGGTGAAAAATCTGATTTTTTAATATCATATTTGAACTAGAAAATCTCTGCAATGGTAAAAGATATTGAAAAACGGTTTTCAGTTCCTAATAGTGGTATATAAGATCTTAATTTTGGCATACCACAAAATTTATAACTTAATAGTTTTGGTACCGATATGCTAGGAAATGCATGAAAATCATAGGAAAAATATCTTCAAACGTGCCGCAACTATCTTAGATGGCCGAAATATAAGTAGTATTTTCATACCAGCATATAGCCCCTGACTTCTGGTTTTCAAAACTGTTCACACATTTTCTCAACTCATCGACGTTTTTAAGTTATGTCGGTTTTAGTAAGTCGATCTATATTTGGCCAAAAACTAACTTTTCTAAGAAAAAAATGAGAAATATGAAAATAAATTTTGTTTTTGATGTTTTTTAATGATCTAGGCTATTTTAAGATAAACTGTGAAGAAATTTTTCCAAAAAGTTTAAAATTTATCGAGATTCAGGGTACATGTGCTCCCTGATGACTTGACCCTTTTTCACCTCACTCAAACTGATGTAACTTTTTCAAGGTGTAATATTTTTTCATTCTGTTTTTTGCTTATTCTAGCTTTATACAGTACCTTTCTTATGATATATAACACTTGATGATTAATTATGTTCTTGTTCATGAACTTGGCCCTTGTTTGTGACCGACCCCAAACTAGTGAATCTCAAAAACGCCATTTATTGATATACCATTTGAAAATATGTTTAGACATTGTATTTAGGTTTTTTATGTTTAATTATGATAGCTACGATTATTAAAACTCAAATTTTGTATTTTCGTAACTTTTTGTGACCTGTGGCCAGTCTCCTGGTTAGTGCCTTAGTAGTCTCTATCTTGTCAACAAATTTTACAATTCAAGTTATTTTACAGACTTTTATCAATCTATATGTGATTTTCATGCATATTTACAGCCGAATACATTTGTTTAAAGTATATTACATTTGAAAAATAGGGATTTTTGATAGTTTTATTTAAGATTGACTTTCGTCAGTCACATTCAATGCATTCCCATGGTATCAATGACTAAGTCATATACAAGTGTTATGCATTTCTGTAAAGGTATCAACATCAGCTAGAAAACACTGAAAATAAAAACAAAAAATATTGGTCTTGAAAAAAGTTATGACTATTTAAGTAACGCAAAAACCACCTAGTAGGGCAACCAGCATAGGTAAGAATAAAACATGAAAATTTTGTTTTTTTTTTGTATTTATTTATTAAAGTTTAACATACATTAAATATTACATTTCTTTAATTTATTCGTCACATTCTTCTTCAGAATAATATTCTGGGTCTTCTCCATTATCGTAGCCTTCTCCTTCAGGTTCTGATAATTCGATTTCCACTTCATCTTCAATAATTAGGTCTTCATTTTCTTGTTGAGATATTTCATTTTGCTGTTGAGATATTTCATTTTCATCTTGAACATTTCTTTTAGATTTTTTGCTCATGATGTCCATATATGTTTTAAGTATAACTGGATCAGAGCTTATATACCTTCTGTGTATAACATCTGTGAGATTGTCTTTTCTTGACGTTTTTCTGGCGCAAAATTCTCTGTCATTTCTTAGTAACTTGTTCTGAGATTCACCTGCCTCTTCACTCAGTCTTCCTAATGGTAATGGTAAAAAATCCATGTAGTCTCTTGCATGTGCTAGTGCTCTGTGAAGTGTAACTGGTACTTTATACCAAGAGTATTTCTTCAAAAACATTTCGTATGTTTCTGTGCAATACTTTTCGAATTCGTCCAAATTTGGCACAGGTTCATAGCTTCGTATTTTTGTTAAAATAACACTTATACGTGTTACTAGCTCTACATCAAGACCTAGAGTTTGGGCAAGGAGTTCTGGTTTTGCTAGAACTTTTCGAGCAACGTTTCCTGTATCTGATGTTCCAACTCCGCCTTGTCTTGGTTCGCTAATACGCACATTAAATGCATTCCACATTGCATTTTTAACTGCTTTTGTTTCTTTTTTCACATCATCTTTTTCTTTTTTTGTCATTTTAACGGAATGCTTCTTTACGTTTTTACGAAATGACAGAGCATAAAGATGCTTGACTATGTTGGTTGTTGTATGTAGTGGTTGTAGGTTAAACTTTAAGTTTTCTCTCCTGTATTTCCAGTGTGTATTCTTGAATCTTCCATTTTTAATATTATTAGCATCACTCATCTCATTAGGCGAAGCTTGGCAGAGCTGACAAACAGACATTGCAGAAGTTTCAGTTGCAATTGTGTAGACTTTTCCGTCAACCATTACAGGGTAGTATGAGTACGATATTTCTAAAGTTACATCTTCGCAAAGAAACTTTTCCAAGCCAAGTTCTGCTATTTCATGCTGAATTTCGTGAAATGTATCCTTTATAACATTTTTGTCTTCTTTTATGAATTCAATCTTGATTGGGCGCACTGAATAGACTGACTGACTTTTTTTATTATCCCATAAGCTCAAATATTTTTTGTTCTCATCTTGGAATCGGAGTTGGTGCATACTCATGCTCACTGTTATTAGTGAGCCGTCGTTTACTATTTCGTTGTCAGTTATGTTTCTTGCTTGATTGTAAAGTTTTTGTGCTGTTGTTCCGTCCATTCCCCATGCAACGATCATTTCTGCACGGATAATCTTTTGATTTGATGATGAAGGTAAATCTTTAATTTTTTCATATATCTCCTCCCTGTATGCATCAATAATTCTTTTTGTATTGTGGAACTGCACGTCTTTAAGTGGTGCAATTGCTTTTGTGTCATCGACTATTAAATTCTCAGGATAACATGCCTTCTTTGCAATGAGTAATTTTTTTGCTGGAGGAAATATATTTTCACTTTGCCGTTTGACAACTTGTTGCACATTACTGTACTGATTTCGAGAAAGATTGTTGTATACCATTGTTCCAACCGCGACGTCTAAATCTAGTTGATTTGGTTTATTTGGAACCGACTTTTGAAAATATTCCCCCTTTTCAGATTTCTGGATGTACTCTTTTAACATCTTGGCGCCTTCAATATCTCCATTCTGTTGTGCAAGCCGCTGTGCAAGTTTGAGAGCTGCGCTTAATGAACCACTTGCTTCGTTCATACTCTCCTCCATTTCATTTACTCTTCTAAGTTTCTGTCTGTTAGATATATTGTCAAATGGCTTTAAAATTCTCTTCCTCTTAATACCCTTGCTCGTTGAAGGCTCCATATCAGGTACGACTTGTTCTTCTGAAAGATCTTCATCGGTATCGACATCTTCATCATAATTTTCTAATATCTCGTCAAGCTGGATAAGAGCGATTTCATTAGATTCTTGAAAATAATCATTTGAAACCTCAAATTCTTGTTCAAAAAATTTTTGATTATCCCTTAGTGTAAGGTTCCAATTAGAGTGGCTTAAATTGTGTTTGGTTTTGATTTTAGATTTAACCAGCTTTAACCTATTCTTTAAACTCTCCTTTTTCTCTTCTTTTAAGTTTCTTCCGTAACTTTCTTCGATTCTGTTAAAACACAATTCGATTTGTTCCGAAAGATTTAGTTCTTGATTGTGAAGAATTTCACATATAATTTTCTTAAGTGATGAATTTTGCTCCATTTTTTTTATCTTGCTCAGTTGCTTTCACAATGAATAATGATAAAAGTTAATAAATTTCCAGGTCTTATATTGCGCGAAAAAAATCTCAAAAGATTTTTCAAAAGTTTTTTAGGTACTGAATCTCAAGTAAACAAATTGTTTAGGTAATCAAGTCGAATTAATATACATTTGTAGTGTTTTCTTTAAATTTGAAATAAATAAATTAAAATTGCCCGATATAAATAAAAAAATAATTTTTAAAAATAAATAAATACAAAAAAAAAACAAAATTTTCATGTTTTATTCTTACCTATGCTGGTTGCCCTACTAGGTGGTTTTTGCGTTACTTAAATAGTCATAACTTTTTTCAAGACCAATATTTTTTGTTTTTATTTTCAGTGTTTTCTAGCTGATGTTGATACCTTTACAGAAATGCATAACACTTGTATATGACTTAGTCATTGATACCATGGGAATGCATTGAATGTGACTGACGAAAGTCAATCTTAAATAAAACTATCAAAAATCCCTATTTTTCAAATGTAATATACTTTAAACAAATGTATTCGGCTGTAAATATGCATGAAAATCACATATAGATTGATAAAAGTCTGTAAAATAACTTGAATTGTAAAATTTGTTGACAAGATAGAGACTACTAAGGCACTAACCAGGAGACTGGCCACAGGTCACAAAAAGTTACGAAAATACAAAATTTGAGTTTTAATAATCGTAGCTATCATAATTAAACATAAAAAACCTAAATACAATGTCTAAACATATTTTCAAATGGTATATCAATAAATGGCGTTTTTGAGATTCACTAGTTTGGGGTCGGTCACAAACAAGGGCCAAGTTCATGAACAAGAACATAATTAATCATCAAGTGTTATATATCATAAGAAAGGTACTGTATAAAGCTAGAATAAGCAAAAAACAGAATGAAAAAATATTACACCTTGAAAAAGTTACATCAGTTTGAGTGAGGTGAAAAAGGGTCAAGTCATCAGGGAGCACATGTACCCTGAATCTCGATAAATTTTAAACTTTTTGGAAAAATTTCTTCACAGTTTATCTTAAAATAGCCTAGATCATTAAAAAACATCAAAAACAAAATTTATTTTCATATTTCTCATTTTTTTCTTAGAAAAGTTAGTTTTTGGCCAAATATAGATCGACTTACTAAAACCGACATAACTTAAAAACGTCGATGAGTTGAGAAAATGTGTGAACAGTTTTGAAAACCAGAAGTCAGGGGCTATATGCTGGTATGAAAATACTACTTATATTTCGGCCATCTAAGATAGTTGCGGCACGTTTGAAGATATTTTTCCTATGATTTTCATGCATTTCCTAGCATATCGGTACCAAAACTATTAAGTTATAAATTTTGTGGTATGCCAAAATTAAGATCTTATATACCACTATTAGGAACTGAAAACCGTTTTTCAATATCTTTTATCATTGCAGAGATTTTCTAGTTCAAATATGATATTAAAAAATCAGATTTTTCACCCCTTTTCAACTTCAAACAGTCCTAGAATCGCGGAATCAACACCAAATGATCTGAAATTTGGCATACAAGTCTATTTTTATGTCCTCTACAAGAAAAAATAACTTTGAAATGGATATTTGAAACATTGCCAAAAACCAAGTGAATGTCCGATTTTTTTTCATTTTGCCCCATAGTGTGTGGATAAAAATTTCAACTTTAAAATTTGTTTTTTTACAATGTTTCGCTTTAATTCTAACGAATCCGTTTTGCATCTAATTTTCTCAAAGATCTCAGCAGTTCATGCTTCTTATATTACGTTATTATGTACAATTCAGCATTTCCGAGGTAAAAATTCAAAGCTCCAAAAAATATTTGATTGAAATTTCATAATTTTCTAAGAAATTTATATATAGCACCATAAATATCCACAATATAATAGAAATGAGAATTACCGATAAAATTGATCAATATCAATAGATTCAATGCATTAACGCTGTTTTTCTCTCCACATTCTATTTCCAATATCCATCCCAAACATTCGCCCAAAAGCACGCATTTGGTGTAATAGCTGAAACTTAGCAGCTCGTATTATAAATTCTCATTAGCTTCATCATATTAAAAATGTATGCACAATATTATAAGACCTGAATTACAAACATATTTCCCGAAGGCATATCTGAAGCAACAATATTCAGTATCAGTAACAGTTGAAGAACAAAAGATAACAAGGACATGGACCATCTAATGATATGCTTTTTTCTCTTCTCATTCATTCTATTTTGATCACACAATGGCCCTTTTTTATTACACACTCGAAAATGGAAATGTGTTTGATGGCTTTTTTTCTGGCACAATAGACATCCACGACTCAATGTTTATATAAATTTTTGATCAATAGAAAAATAGTCTTCATTTCTCTCTCGTTGCTTTCTATTTGTTTATTAAAGAGAAAGAAAAGAAAAGGGGGAAGCACTTAAGGGAATAGACGTAGCTGTAATGTTTGGCTATAAAGAAACTGAATACATGATTCGGAACGATATGATATTGCTGGAGAGGCAAAAGATTTTTCCTGCAAAATTACTCTATTAAATAAAGTTAACTATGCGTTAGTCTGATTTTCTTGCTGCCAATAATGAAATTTCAATTACGAAGGAGATGTTTACATAAATTTTCAAATTATTCCATTATGATGGTAATAAATTTTATTAATGAGAATTTAGATTTAATGAGGGAAATGAGACTCATTCTGTTTATGATTTTAATGTCGAGTTAGATCCTATTTTGATTGCTCAGACATTTTACTTTATATTGCATTGTTTATCGTGTTTGAAATTTTAAAAAAAAAGTTTGTGAATAGTGTGTAAATTCTTGTCATATAGACAACATAAAAGTCTGGAATAAAATTGAATGTCTGTCAATATCTGTACCAAAAAATTCAGTTAAAAATATTGAGACCCCTCTTTCAAAATTTTTCTGAAACAAAAATGACCAAATTGAAGTAAAATTTCCAGTGAGCGAGGATTTGTCCTGGTTATTTGCCTGGTCCTTATATAAAAGAGGGGTCTAGTGAGGGTTGTAGGCTTATTGCCTAATTCAAGCTCCTCTCAGTAACAGAACCCTTTCTCTCACAGTTGTACTCTCAGTATCTGCTTGCTCTTTCTGAGGACTGATGATTTTCTGTATATGGATTTCAGTGTCTAGATATAGACTTAAACGTAATTACAAAGTCATTCAAACTATAAGTTCTACTCCCATAGCAATATGATATCTTCAGTCTATCTTCACACAAGTAAATAATAATAATTTTCTGCCATCATCAACAATAATATCCAAACTAACAATTTCCTTACAAATGTACCTAATAAACCTCAACAATAACCCATTGTATTCATCATCAATACCCGCAAATAAATGAGAAAAGATGATGAAGAATAAGAAAAGAGAAAATAAGTCATAACATTTACAATTTCTTCCCATTATTCCCCCCATTCAGTTTTCCATCTATGATGATTCATATAAAAAAGAAAAAAATCAATTCATTCCATGTGAATTCTCTCAGAGTGTGTGTCTGTCTATAGTGTCTCTTCCCATTGATTTATAAAATCAAATTTCAATTCGATATGGATCAATCAGATTTCATAGATGTATGCACATTCGGTACAACAAAAAAAAAAGAGATTCCTTCTCGACTATTTTTTTGTTTGTTGTTGCCGATATTGATTGAATAAAAACGAATTGAATCACTTACATTCCAGTGGGAAAATTTCTATACTTCATTGAAGATAAATAGCACGTTTGTTGTTGTTGTTGTTCAAAATTGACTCTTCAATCTCATTCACATTTTCATTTATTTGATTTGTCTTTTGGGAGGATTGATCGAGAATTGAATTGTGTTTTTCCCATTGTTCATGTTCCATCACAGGCAATTGTGGCATGATTGAAGGTGAATAGGCTTATTGTACGCAAACATATCTTTAATCGTATTTTCTCCTTTTCTTGGAAATATGGGATCAGTTGGATGCAATATACAAGGCTAACAAGGAAATGTCATAATGGAGCTTTTTAGCTTAAAAAGAAGATGATTGAATTAATTTTGTGTAGCTTCATGTCATGTTACATGGAATTTCAATCTCATGTGAACGAAAAAAAAAAGTTTTCTTCTTGATCTATTTCTTATGTTTCCTATGACGATAGAAGATTGAGAGGTGTTGTAACGTAGGAAGATTAGTACATTTCGGAGATGGTTTACGTGCAGAGTATTGAAAGTTTGAGAGCTTTGGATGACTATATCCGTCTAACTTGTAATCAGATCACATGATATTTTAGGCAGATAAAAGGTTTCACAAAAGAGACGCCCACATTCTAATGCTTTCTTTATGCATTGCTACCAAAAAGGAAAGATTAGTTTTAATGTGAAAGGCTTTAATTTAATATTTGAGTTAGACTATAATTGAGTCTATTTAACTAGGTATTAAGCAAAATTTAAAAATTAGTTGTTTTAAGCACGCTTCTTTCCCCTTAAGTAAATTATGACATTCCGTCCGTCTATCTGTCAGTATATTGGTCCGTCTGCTCATCGTTTAAAAGGACTGCTTCTTTTCGATGCAGTTAATTACTTATATGAAAGTTACTAGGTATGACACTATATAAAATTACAGCTAACTTGCTTAATACTATATAGTTCTGAAACTATCGAAATTCAATTTAATTAGATGTGCTTATATGAACTAAATTTATCAATTTTAATTAATTTAACATGATTCAGTTACTCTATAATCACAAAAGGCTTACATATTACATGTACAAAGTTTTGAACATTCATTCAATGAAACTTTTTCCAACAACTCTTCACCAAAAACCAAATCATCACAAATGCAAGTGAACGATAATTGAATTTAAGCAGCTCCTACACATATCTATTCTTCTATGCTTACAATGATTATGTTTATAAATATTTAAGTTAATGAGAAAAGTTGTGTTTCTGTTTCTGAATTGTCATTAGTTCGTATTACAATTTAATGACTCTTTGTGTCTTTACGTCTCATTTCACTGTCGTCTTATGTTATCAAAATCAATTAGCAATTATGAAAATTTCTCTAATTAAACTTTTTCACATTCCATGAAGAGTTTTCATAATTTCAACTAGATTTTAAAAAGTTTATAGATTTTTGTTAAAAGTTTCCTATCCTCATTGTTGCATTGTACTAAGTTTAATTCTTTTAACATGAAAAGTTGGATATTTTCTTCTCTACTTGCTGTATTTTTACGATATTATATACGGATGAGAGAAAGTAATAAGCAACAGATTGTATTTGTTAGTCGATAGTTTTTTTCTTCTCTCCTTCCAACTATATATTGTATCTCATACTTGATAGACATGAAGCTCATATCTATTTTTATCCATTTTTATTATACCCTTAACTTCCATAATACTCATATCGAACAAGCCATAATTTTGAGGCGCGATTCAGACGATCGATAACTGAAATACATAAATCATTCGAGTGTAAAGGGAAAGAATTTTTATGAAACCATGCGATTAGAAATAAACAGAAGATAGTTGTTGTGGCTAGTAATCATATTCAGTAGCGGTGACCATGCGGAAAATTCCTTTTGTTTTATTAGTTCAGAAAAGGAACTTATTTTCTTGCTGCGGGGGGAAATTAAAGCTTGTTAGGAAATGAATGCGGAAGGATGCTCAATGATTTTCATACTTTAATGGATACTTTTTACTTGCTTTTTACGAAGTTTTCTAAGAATAAGATTGTGAAGAAAATTGAGGAACTAAATCGAGCTGATTTTTGTGGAAGAATCTGCTTGAAAAAAGATAAACTGAGAGTTGCAAAGTATTCTCATAAATTCATGAGAGTCAAGACTGCTCATTTACCCAGAGGCTAGATATGTGATATGTGATAAGGGTCGAAGGGGGTCGAACACAATTTGGATGTCAATTAAAGAGAAGAGGTTCTGGAGGTCAAACTACCTAATTAACTATCAATTCAGTTTTTTAGGTAGTTTAATAGTTTAAAAATTTTGTTTTTAACATTTATTATTTATTTATTTATAAGAGGTAGAGGATTCACCTCCTCCTTCTTTCTTCTGAGAAAAATCAGTATACCTCTCTGGACTTATTATTTTTAAGAAGGACTGTAATCAAGATTTAATAGCTAATACACTAACATTATGTTGCTAATTATAATAAATTCTCAAGCTTTAAGAAGCAGATGTATGTAGCAGTGGGGTAGCCAATGTGGTGGATTGGTAGAAAATTGGCCTAAACAAAAAATTATTTGAAATTGCTAAGGTTTTTGAACTGAAATTTTTTTTAAACACCTCCCCCCGCTCCACTAAAATTCTGGCTACCCCAATACTATATAGGAATCAAATCTGCTTCCAAAAACATGCTACTTCTGAAAAATATTGTATTTCTTTAAGAGAAGAAATTGCCATTAAAAGCATTCCTCGATATCTTCTATAAATAGCCTAAAACATTCAATAATGGACTTTAGTTCGCGTCTAAGATTTCCATTAATTAATTATCTCATTTACATCGGCATTAAACTCTTCTGATTTAATTTTCTTGCCTTTCCTCAACACGAATGGATGAAAAAAGGGGCCATTCATTATCGTAACAGAAATAAAATTTTATTGAACCCTTTAAAAAAGTAGCGTATATTTAAAGCATTTTAGCATTTTAATGTACAAATCAGCAATATTCAAATTTTTAATCAGCTTGTAGATCTGAAAAAAAAATCCCATCGTAGAAAAGGAAATTAGAAATTCAAAAAGGCGCATTATATTGTTTTATTCAACATTATGATCATTATTATGATGATACAGAGCCGTTAAAAAGGTAAATTAAAATCCAATTCAATTTTCTAACCCCATAAAAATACATGTAAACGGATCCCATCAACATTTTTCGTGTACAACATTTTAGGAATTCGAGAAAAATACATTTCATGAGCACAGGCAGTCAGGATATTCCTAACATCATTCCATAAAAAAATCTCCACCTCATTCATGCCACCCCAGTCTCCCAACAAGTCTGATAAATGAACATGATATCCGACATAGCACAAGGATTTAAAAGACATTTAAGGGAGTTCGTTTTATTCATATTTCCCATAGCGAAGAGACGTATGTACCCGTAGATATCTACATTCATACGCACACACAACAGTTCTGTCTTCCTTATGTAAAGGCTCATGCATACAAATTGCGTGAGAAAATTTATTGCACAATCTCTTTTATTTCCACTTTCAAATTCATTTTTGAACCTGGCACAGACTTTAACGGCACCTTATTTACCATAAATATCTACATAAAAACAAACATCTTCCTTCTTCATCTGTTTCACTCCTTCTGTTGTTTCCTCACTTTATATTTAGATATTTTGTATGAGTTTTTTTGTGTGTGCATGAAAGAGATTCGAATAACGACATTGTAATTTCAAATATATAAGCACAAGAGAAAAGGATTGAAGTTTCTCTAGCAGATAAGCGTGCTTCAATACAAGGAACAAAAATTAATACATTTCTGAAGTTGAAATGGGACATAAAAGTATGCGTGCTACATAATAGCGCATTTTTTGGGCTTTAAATTAAAGAAATTATTAGATATGATTAAAATTTATTGGCCCTTTCGGTTAGATAAAATTAAAAACTAATTCAGTAAATTATATTTAAAGATAAAGCATACCTTACTACTTGGGAGGACTACTTGGTGGACTACGTGGTCAGAGAGCACTAAGAATCAAAATTTTGATGCTAACATGTATAAAACCTTAATACAAGAACTATTGACCCCTTTTCCGTCAGATAATTTGTGTAAATTTGGAGTTATAGCTAGGCTGACCATCTGCTTGGTTTTTCAGAGGACTGTCGTCTATTTTTTTTATTTTTCAAAAATGAAAAAGATTTATAATGTTCTAGTTCGTCCAGAAATCGAATAAAACTAGTCCTCTATTTTAGATATTTTTGAAAATATCTGGTAACCCTAGTTATAAAATTATTTTTTCCACCAAGTAGTCTTTTTCCTGATCCTAGGTGTAATTTAATCTAGATTTAGCAAGTTTAGGGTAAAGATAAAATCTCAAAAGGCAACTCCAACCCTTGGATGGGTCCCCCCGAAAGTAAACAATCTATTAAACTCTCTGTAGTATTCAAATAAGTTACTTACTTATTGTAACCAAGTTCCTATGTGGACTTTAACGCTAGTGTTTCACATAGTTTGTACAAATTCTCTGTCCACACGTTATGCTGACAGTTTTCCACTGTTCCATGATATGTAGTTTTTGGAGCCCCAGGAAGTCTTGTCTCATGTGGATTCCAACCAAGAACGTTGTAAGAAACTTGTGAGACTGTCTCAGCATTTATAATTTCTCTGACATTCTTCTTTCGAATTGTTTATCCAATCCAACCATACTTCTTCACCTGTATCTCATTGTAGATATCTTTTTGATCTGCTTTTTGCAAAAGCTTCTCGTTTGAATACCAATCCGTTAGATTGCTATTCCACCAGATCCTGTAGTAATCAAGACAACTTCAAATCATTTCAGATCAATTTACATGATTCGAGCAAATATTTGAGAACAAACTATTCACAATTGTATCAAATTAAATTAAATTTTGATTGAAACATTCTTGAGCTATCTTGAATTTTTCCCATTCAAATTTCATCATTTTGGAAAATATTTTAACTATTTTAGAAGAATTCTTATAAAATTATATCAAGTTATTTTCTGACTAGTAAAAAATTTCTTCTTGGAATTTTCGTGAGCTTACAACAAATTATTCTTGGCACTTAAAAAGAAGTCTGTTTTTCACAAATTCTTGAATTTAAATTTTTCTTATGATCTTCTTCTTGAGTCAAAATGTAAATACTTATGAAATTCCTTACTAATCGGCTATAAAAAGCAGTAAATTCTTTCCTTTATCAATTCAATAATAATATTTAGACTATGAAATATTTTTTTTTACCACAGAAGCATATTTTTTGCTTATATCCTTTTTTCTTGTTCTTCATAAAACATAAAAATAAACTGACGTAATCTTAATCTAAATCTTGAGGGATATGAATTTATGTAGATTCACATACATAATATGATATCCATTCCACATATGAAGGCTCTCCAGAAGAGTTATAAACTCAGCATATTTACCATAATCATTTGTATGGTATTATGTGTGTTAAGACATCATATTAATACAGCTTCCGAATGGAAAGTTTCTTCCATGCACTTCTTTTTTTTGTTTCATATATTTCATTCTCGTTGACGGTAAGCTCGTCCGCCGCACATATTTATCACAAAAAAAGATTTATAAAAAGTCATGAGGAATGAAGAATGATCCTCTTAAGCTTTGGACACTACACTACTGCAAGGAGCTTTGAATGTTAGTATATAGACACAGATTTATTTATGTATAAACAGATAGAGTATTTGTGGCCTGTTATCCCCTTCATTCTTCTTTCAATGAGGTCTTATTTCGTCTCTTGGGATATGAATACTTTTTATTATTATCTATACTTCTTGTCTTAATCGATTTGTGGCATATAAAGTCCATCCCCTTATCACTTACGAATAAATCCCCCTCTCATTCCTATCAAGAAAGATTTTTAATATAATTTATAGCGGAAGATGTTTATATATATTTTTTTTCTTAGAAAAAAAGGTTAATGTGGCAGAAAGAAGAGAGGAAATAGGTAGAGAAGTCATGGTAGAGAGATGATTTATATGAGAAATTTATAATCGGAGAAAAGATTTATCGCGCAACAGATTTTGTAAATACAATTTACTGAATTAAATTTTTTAATTTAATTGTTGGATTTCTGAAATGTTTTAAATTTGCTGAAAGACTTTGGAGCCGAGATTCTGTTTGCCGTTTGAAATAATTGGATTGTAAAATTATTATACTGATAAAAGAGAGACCCAAACTTACATCATCTAAAAGAAAGATCTTCTAAAATATTTTCAGCTGAGTACCTAGAGTCTAGTGCTTCTTAAACAGTATTACTCGACACACTAGTATTCTCTATCTCAAGTAGGTTGCGCGTGAAAAGTTTGACGACTCATTAAATTGACAACTTAGAGCAATTTTGAGAGCCACATATCTAGACCATTCAGTCACATGCTTACTGGAATGAATCAGTATATCATCACTAAACAGCCTACCGTCTTAGCCTTTACAACCCGTCACATAACCAAATTGGTTGAAGAGGCTTAAAATGATTCCTATACACAAAGATGTTCTACATGCCGAGATGACATGAAGAAAATACTTTAGTGGCACTCCCTTGATAATTTAAAAGCAATATATTCCATAAATCAGATATTCACAGCACCTAGCAACCACTTTTATTGCCAAATGAGTCGAAATATTTATACATCAATTTCCAAAACTACCGTTCTCTTCAGTAATCCTGTATACAACCCAGATTCGAGAGCCAAAATATTAGCATAAATCTCTGTTCATATTTCACGAAAATTTTCCATTAAAATCGGCCTTGAAGGATGAAGAAAACTCTTGTTTCCTGCTCACCCGTGTGATAATTGGAATTTTATGTTAATAGGAAATGAAGCGTGAGAAATTGTGAGGATGAGAGGTTTATTGCTTTCATAAATACTCGAACCAAGAAAAGGAGGAGGAATTTTCGTACAATAAATTAAACTTGCAATTTTTTCCTTGTCTATTCTCTGCATTAATATTATTTAGTTGGATAGTTTATAATGTCCGATTTGAAGGCACATATAATATAAATAAGCTTACTCATCTATCTATTTATTTTATTATATTTATAGGATGAGAAAAATCAACTGCTCATCACTAATATATGGCTGAAATTGGTAAGTTTGTACTCCAATCATGAATCTCATGTGCATGAACTATATTTTATAAGATTTAGTCGAAAACTTTGTTTCAGTTAACTAGAAAAAGCTTTTTAGGCTTAAACACATTATTTTTTTCGTTTCGGATTTTTAATTTTATGGTACATCAGAATGGAATACATGAAATTTCACTTCCACTCTTCACAGCAGCATTATGTGGGATTTTTTTTTCTGTCCTAAAAGAATCTTTTTTTAATAACAAAATCATGTCCAGTGAAATTAAGTCCTTCGACTTATCTCAAACGAGTGATTAAGTAAAGCATAGAGCAATCACTTATGATTCCCTTTATGTTCATTACGGACTATGCTGTAACATTTCAATCCCCCAAACTTGATAGCAAATGGGATGGAGACTTTATTCCAATTTATGATTGTATTGCAATCACACAGCCATTTACAGTAAAGCTCAGCCATTTCTCCGACGTCCTTCTAATCCTATCTTACAAATTTTTTCATGTCTTTTATCTCTGCTTTCTTCATTAATTTCCGTTAATGTCATTTAATATAATTTACTGCTTAAATTAACAAGATTATTTATTGAGTTATAATTGAAAGAAATTCTGCTGTTCTCGTAAGATGGGAACAAATTTTTCAAAAGAAGATACCATAAGATGCCTAAATTAAATGATAAAGCAAGTCTATACCAGCAATGGCTTACAGCGTGCTGTGAGCCGAATGAAAGGAAAATATGAAATCGTTGTTTTTTGTCTTGTGACAGTTTTTCTTGTTGTCCTTCTTAATTCTAAATTATCTAGGAACAATATTGTGCATTAGTTGATTTGGGGTGAATTTTCGGCTGGGTTGGTTGTTAATAAAATTACTGTCTTAGTCAGTTTGACTAGATGAACTATGTTAGTTAATTATTTACACTTTTTAAAATAAATTTGGAGATTATGTTTTGAATGAAAATTTTTAATTTCAATAAGCCGTTAAATTTTGTATTTTCAAAAGTTGGTAAAATTTAAATTTAATAAAACCTTTACAGCTTTTAAAAATTAATGCTTATAATTAAATTTTTCATGCATGGAACTCCATTATTTAAACTAAACTTAATAACTTCAAACAAATTGACTTTTCTTTAGCTTCAAAAGAATTGTGATGATACAAATTTGGGGTCATTCACTTATCACGTAACGCAAATAAATGAGTCTTTAGACCACTTTTCTCCCTTTTATCTCAAATTTTCCAAAGAGAAAATTTGCTTTTGTTTGAACCGTCACAAAATCTCAGACCCTCCTCCCCTTGAAACTCGTTACATGTTACGAAGTGATGATTCGTTATGATTAGCTTTTAAAGCAAACAGTAGGTACAAAATTTTAATTGGTTTTGAATCGCTAATTAATGCGTAAAAACAAATAAGCTTAAAAGTCTGACGTTTTTTTCTACATATTTTATTTAATGTTATGTTTATTTATATTAATAAGATCATTTTCCAGAACTCGAAGTCAACTTCAATTTTTATGAAAACAATTAGACTAAAGTCGACTTTTTCATACAAAATCCTACTCGACTTCGTGCTCTAGCATATTTGCTAAGAGTATTTTTAGAAAATTAACAAAAATATTGCCATCATTAAGCACTTTTATTAAGGAAATTGCGAGGAAGATTTTACGTTCTTTGCAAAAAAACAGCTTGCATGTTGCTAATTTATTTACAAACCATTAAGCAATCCTATACAAAATCTACTTGAGAATAAGTCAGAGAATAAGTAATGGAAGCACAGAAATGCGAGATGGAAGTGAAACAACTGAGATTGTGCTTTTTGTGATTTGATTTTAATTAAATGTTTAACGATTGCCGCAAATTTAAAAAGTATTGCAATCGACGAAGTGTAATTAAAAATAATAATCCAAGACAAACTGCTCAAAATCCTTTCAAATGTTCAAAAAATGATATTTCCTTTAAAACCATTGCTATGTATTTCCAAAAGTTTATTTTTTTCATAAATATGCTAAGTAATGAAATTCTATACAAAAAATCTGCATACTCATTGTTAATTTATCTCAAAGTACCACCACTCATTCAAAATGACAAGTCCATCCATTTTAGTCTATCATTCATTACAGTTCTCATTTTGCCAATAAGAATCTAAATGTATCTAGATTCTCGTAATTCAAAATGACAAACAAAAAAAAAAGCTTCCTTATTGCTCACGTAATTTCCTACAAAAAAAGTAAAATTAAAAATATAAAAATATCCATGAACAAAAAAAATGTTTATGTTTTTACATTAATTAACATGGGGATCAGTGTAAACATTAGAATCTATGTTGTTACAAAAAAATAAATTCACATACACAGAGATTTCTCAGTCGTAGAGTAGACTAACACTTTAGAGAGTCTCAGTAGGGGAGAAAAGTTTAATGTTTACATTTCCATAAGTTTTCTTTTACTGCCGCCTCATCTTCATCATCTTTCGTACAAACAACACCAATCTCCCAAATGATAGTTAGGGACAAATTTTTGCTATTAACCTACTAAAATATTATAATTACCCGTATCATATTTTACAACCACAAGCAGTAACGAATAATTTTTGTCACTGATGCTGTGGATTTTTTTCCTTTGCTTGGGGAGCATTTTTAAAAAGAAGGAAATGTTGAAAATGTTTGTCTGTTGGTGGCAGTTAACTTGAGATGGTGGAATGTAGAATATTTTTCACTGCTTAAACCATTATTTTTCAAACTTTTGTGACTTGAAGCACACTAACCGCCATTTTGAAAATTTGGAATACCTTCCCCACTAGAGTACCAAAATCCATTTCAATATCCTAATTAAGTTGATAAAATTGCCCAATTATATTAAGTAGAATTTTGGACCTAGACCAATTTCAAGAAAACTGAAGTAAATTTCGAGAAAAATTGAAAAAATTCTTTCAGAAGACTTTCCAAAAATGAGTGAGCGAAGAGCTCTAAATTCAAAACTTAACGAGACAATTGATTCGTGATCGATTGGAGTCGCAGTGAACTCAGTTGGATACTCCACTAGTACCCTTTCTCGTTATTATTTTTCAATTTTCGATTTTTCAATATATGTTTTAAATATTACAGATTTCAAGTCTTCCTCAAGTTTCCTTTCAAAAATTGATTTATATAAAATTGTAATCTTCATGTTGGTAAAAATAAACTGCACGCTTGTAATGTAATTAAAAGTGACTTAATATTTATTTAATAATGAGACGATGTTGTCTCTTACGAGTTATAATAAAAACTGAACTTTTACATAGAGGGGAAAACAACTTAAAAAGGGGAAGTCAACTAATTGTAGTTGCTCTTACAATTCAAATATAAAATGACCGTTGATATATTCTCAAAACTTCATGTTCTTAGTTTGAAAAAAAATGCTAATAATTAAAGTCCAAAATGTATAGGGCAAAAATATGCACCCCAAATCACTTTCGTATCAGCTTTCTTTACTAGCTAAAAGTTCCTTTACTCCACCTTAATGAATTTATCATTAATGTTGTTCATTTTTGTTCTTATTAAATTCCTTCTTATACATTTTTTTGTCAGCTTTTCTGTGTGTAAAGTTTATGAATTTTTTCTTATTTTCCCTTTTTATTATCATCATTTTCATCGTTCTCTCTTTAATATTTTCTTCACAGGAATGGAACGACATGAATTTGAGATGGAATTCAAGTGACTTTGGTGGCGTAAAGGATTTGAGAATACCGCCACATCGAATATGGAAACCAGATGTTCTTATGTATAATAGGTATGTTTTTTATCCTACTTCATCCTTTTATTTTCTATTTTTTTCTGTCTCTCTTTTGTTCATTCTTTTATATGCTGAAATGCAAACAAACATTTCAAAAACATACACTGATGTTATCGGTGTATCCTTGCAGATATTTTTTGTTAAAAAATTCTGAGAATGTGGGTTTGATTTTTTTTGGATGTACAAATTCTTTTAAAAATTCCATTTGAGTATAAATTCGGTTAGCAAATAAAATTTCGTTTCTGTTTTTGTGAAAAGTATCTTCCACAAGGACAAAGTCTGCAGTTGTTTGCAGATTATAAAGAAACTAGCAAAAAAGCTCTTTCTTTATAGACGATAAATTTTCAATATTTATGTATACACACACAAACCGCTACTCATTCAAGTACTTTTTTCCGTCTGCATTTGCCGTGCACATAAAAAAGTTTTTTTATTCGTGTAAACTTCAGCTTACATGAAGAGTAAGTTTTATAAAGTAGCGAGAATCCTGGAAGATGAGGGGATAAAAACTAATTTTATAATCTCTTTGTGAAAAATTTTCTCTTTTTTTTTGTATTATGATACTTATAGTAAAGGATTTATCTGCTAGGAGGATTTTTGTGTGCTTTTATTTCTAAATCACAAAAATAAACATTCAGATCAACTAACTCAAAGTAAAGTAAACTTTTTTAAAGTATTTAGGCTTAAAACTTTCACCGCAAATTTAATGAAATGATTTTTTTTTGGGTGAAGGGTTTTAGAAGATGGAAGTATTACAAAACCAACGACAATTTTGGTTGAGAATTTTTTAGAAGAAAAAATTATTTGGGTTGGAAACCACAACTCAAATTATTATTAAATTTTGAGAACTAATCGTTGTTTTCTTTTCGAAAAAGAAATTTAAAGTGGAAATGCTATGCAGTTTTTCATAACTTATTATTGGATAGAGACTCATGATTTTTTAAAGCCCCTATCTGAATTAAAACAGATAAATTAAGTTTTAAATAAAGCAAGACAAATCTTGAGTATTTTTCTTAATTATCTTTTTGGAGCATATCTTTTGGTGGGGTTTGGGATTTTTTTCTTAAAAATCCTAGCAAATTGAAAAAATTTCCCAAAATGGGTAGGAGTTTTGACCCCCAATCTCTGGGCATCTTCTAGAAGACACCTAGAAAATGACTTCTTTCACCAATTGATTTTCCCCCTACACCATACACTAGTGTGGCACAAAATAAGATAAACTCAATTGCTGATTCAAAGAACACGACGTTACCGAAGAGCTTATTTTGTATTCAAAACTGCACTAGTTAGTGTGTAAAGTTTGAGAAACATTGATCTAGATCTTGGCAAGATATGTGCAAGATCTAAGTCGAATACTTTGAATCACATAACTTAAGTTCGATTCAAAATCATATAACCACATTTTTTGAGTTGTATATTTCTTACGTTCTCAAGTTAAGGGAGAAGAATCTTCTTCCTAGTGACATAATATCAACACGAACGTCTGAAATATCTGCAACATTTAAAAGTTCCTTTGATAACCCCTCACATCCCATCTCTCGAACATCATCATCAATTTTAATATCAGAAGAATATGACAAAATCCTCCCTAAAAGAGCAATTTAATTTAAAAATGAATGCCTTCTTTTTCATCATAAAAGCAATTTTCATTTTTGCGACATGCTGTAGCGCACTAGTTCTATACGAATTTGAAAACATGAATACTCTGTGAAATGTTTATGTTTATAGATGCTGTATTTTGTAAAAGAACTAAAAAAATATTTTTCTTTTTGGGGCTTTTTTCCATACTTTTTTTTGTGTCATTTGAAATTACAGAAAGGAAAACAAAAAACAAAATTGATAATCCGCTTTCTAAATTAGTGATGTATGGAACTGAATATATACGTACTTGTCTGATTGAAAATGAAAAAACAAACAACACGTTTGTGCTGTCTCTATCTGTTCCATAGAAATCATGTAAATGCGACGAGATTTTTTTTTCTAATTTGTTGAAAGCTTTGTCACAGTTGGAGATTATAGGCTGTATGCTTTAGGCTTTTGTGGTTTTGTGGATGAATTTTAAGAATAAGAGTTTGAGGAATTTAAAGAAGGAAGTTTAAAGGTAGAAAAATCACAGCTGGCTTACTTTTAATAATTGAAACTTATAAAACAAAGTTTGCTGCTTTAAAACAAAAAAAAACTAGGAAAAGTTATTGATTTTATGAATAAAACTAAGACGATTCTGTTTGCATTTACTTACATTTAGTAATAAACCTAAATAGAAGCAAATTCTATTCTTAAAATTCCAGATCTTTTAATCTGGAATAAATTTAGGTTACTTTAGATCAGGAGCAGGGGAGAGACAACTCACCCTTTTGTCCATTATCATACAAATTTAATGACAATGAACAAATTTAATGACAAAACGGATAAAAAATTTGTTTGTGTATTTACAGAAAGATAGGGAGGAGGTTATTTTCCAAGTCCTCTGGACTAACGTATAATACTTATTTTTGTACTAAAATTTGAATTTTAGACTACTTATTTGTGAACAAAATCCGTTACAAACCCGAGCGACACAAATGACAAAATCGCCATATGGAAGCCATTAAGGTTCCATCAGGGATACATTTATTAACACCAGATGGATTCCGCGCCGCCTCCACCTCCGTATGGAATCCATATGCAAGTTATATGGAGGTGGATGCGGCGCGGAATCCATATGACTTCCATATGGATTCCATACGGAGGTGGAGGCGGCGCGGAATCCATCTGGTGTTAATAAATGTATCCCTGATGGAACCTTAATGGCTTCCATATGGCGATTTTGTCATTTGTGTCGCTCGGGAAAAGTATGTCCGTGAAATTTATTCTCTAAATTTTCTCGTCAAATCACTAAATAATAATAAATTATTAACAACAGTATCCAAATCTTTCAAATTAACCTTCACATTGATGGAAAAAAATAAATAATAAGTTTTAGTACTCATTGACTTTAGAATAACTGATTTTTTTTTATCCAGAGGACTTGGGTTATTTTGCACATCCAATGGCTCTTCATCTTACTGCCTTTTCATCTGAATATACCAAAATAAAGCAGTTCTAGTCATGAATTCAGACTATTCTGTTTATACATAGCAAATTTTCATCCTCCAGTAAACATTTACTCACTTCCTTCTTCTTTATCCCAACAACTTCACTCCATGTAAAATACTGTAAACAAAATATATCACAATATCAAAAAAAATTATGATACACGTTCATGAAAATCCTATAAAATCCTTTAAATCCTTTTCAAAACCACTGCAAAGCATCTCCATATCTTAGATACTTTTCCTTCCGTATGACAATTTCAAAACTCACAAATCTCATCTCAAACACCATCTGAGTTGACTTTACAATCCAAGTGATTATAAAAGTTAACAGCTTTTTAATGACTCAGTCCTTTTTTCCTTTATCCTGAAGGTAAAATAATAAACACGAAAAAAAAGCTGAGAAGGTCTAAGAGCTGCATTTCATTTTCCAAACATATTTCAAGCTTCTCCCACTCAAGCACATCCTAATCTCTTTTTAATTTACGACAGAACTTTACAATATAAATAATGAAACTTGAAACTTTGAAAGTTGAAACCACTTAAATAGCGGAGAATGCAGAAGATACACTATAAGTAACATCCAATTAAATCCAATCGAATGAAAAGTTTTTTTGTAGTTCGCACAAACTATTTTCTATTTTTTGCTGAACTTTTTATTTAATTTTTTTCTTCTTATTTTATCCTTCTTTTACAAACAGCGCGGATGAGGGCTTCGATGGAACGTATCCAACAAACGTTGTCGTTCGAAATAATGGATCGTGTCTATATGTGCCACCAGGAATTTTTAAATCTACATGTAAAATCGATATTACGTGGTTTCCTTTTGATGATCAACGTTGTGAAATGAAATTCGGTAGTTGGACATACGATGGATTTCAGGTGAGTAAACAAAATAAAAAAATGCATTCCCTTATGCCTGATGAATGGAAAAATTACAAACAACTATTTTTATCGGATGTGAATTCTCTCCCATATGCTTTTCGTAATGATATAAGACTTATGTTTTCAAAAGCATAGGTAAATGTCAATATTGTCAATTCTGTAGAGTTGATTTTGAAATTAATTGGAGTATGGAGAAAAAGGGCCTAAAGTAATTAGCAGAAAATGCATTGCTTTATTCAACTGAATTTCTGTTTTACTCCTTGAGAGATTTTACTGTACAGTGAAATCCTTTGAATTTTTAAATGAAAAGAAAATCAAAGGTAATTGAATTAAATGATATAGTTTCAGCAGGAAGTGAAATTTTTAAATTAAGAATTCCGAGTGGCAAACTGCACTTTTTGCAACCAAGTCAAATAAAAACTACCGTCACGTCGCTCGCTGTCAGGGTATCTCATGTCTTTTTGACGTTTTGCCTTTATAACGTCGACGTAGGGGTGCCCTAATGACTACTTTTTGCCACTCGGTTATGTATGTAGAACTAAAATTCAATTTTAGTTTGAGGTTGACCTATTTGGGATCTTATACAACAAATAATCATATAAAAGTGTCAATTTGATATTATTAACTAAACAGTTGTAATGTCTCAATTATCTTAGCATATATTGTGATATTCGTAGATGAATTTTATAACCATATCGAAAGTAAGTAGATCTTGGGACTATTATTGGAACTAATCTCTAAAATAATTCTCACTTTGTCTGTAAGGGATGCGTATGGTCAATTTCATAAGGACTCAGACAATCAATGTGAATGTTATTACAAACAGCAAAACCCTTTTTCGAGTATACGTATTTTTGTTTACTAATTGTCTATCAATTAACATGCAGTACAGATCAATTCTTAAAGTGAATTTTCATTCCATTGCAATTTTTCGCCTTTTCCATCAACAAAAATTGCATTCATTCGTATAATAATTTTCAAATTGATTGAAAATGCATTTGAATTATGAAGCTTCAAAACTGAAAATCTCCGTCAATGAATGGCCATGTTGATTATCGTCTCATTCAATACTCATTGATGTCCCATATTATACCCCCAATGAAGTGGAAACAATAGCTAATTAGCTTCTCAATTCCACGCTGAGAATTATTAATAAATGAATAATCTGTTGTCCACTTGTGTGAGACAAAACTTTTCCTCACAGAGACATCCGTACAGACTTCATAAAACTATAACGATTCCCATGTCGTTGTTGTGCCATAAAAATATCAACATTCAACGAACGAAATAAGAAAAAAAAATAAAATTTCATAACACAGCAAATACAGCCAGTTATCAAAATCAAAATGAATGAGACGAGAAAAGAAGAGAGATCGAGAATTTCTCATAAATCTATATTTTATTGCGACTATATTATCATCTGCAGGCAGCAGATTATTGATTTATTTTCCACCATTTCATGTCAATATTTTCTTTTTTTCCATAATTTTTTTGTGCCTCTCATTTATCATAAATATTATATTAAAAAAATGTTGCTGCTTTGTTTGAACGTGTGTATGAGCCTAAAAAAACCTACAAATTGATAAAAATAGATGATAAATTGAGAGAAATGAAGACTAAATTTAATTTATATACACATTCAGGCCATTGACCAAAGAATGCCGCTTGTTGTGTCATAAGGACATGGCACTTTATTGAAGCTTTTATCCTCAAACTAATTATCGTATTTAAATCGTTTGCATTTCGCAATAAAAATTTATCATAAAATGCAATTTTCCTGATAATTTATTTATTTTCAATTATCGGTAAAATCCGAAATATTTTTTGTGTGTATTTGTGTATGTTTGTATGGTACATACTGTATAAATGAGTTGAATATTATTAATTTTATAAATAAACGCATACAACATCTCTGACTACGACTCAGTTCAGTTTTTCATGTCCAGTTGTGATAGTGAGAATATCGATTTAAATTTTTTATACACACTATTTCGACTACATACATACATTGCATATTCAATGTGCAATATCGTCATCAATAAAACAATGAATGTTGTATGTTGAGACAGCATAGATAGACAAACAAATTTGCTGAATATGCATTCGACTAAATAGAGGTGCATGAGTGTGAAAGAAGGAAGCTCAATGAACTACTCGATGGCTGTTGATGTTTACACTATGAGCTTTTTTTCTCATTCACAATAGGATCGATTTTAATGAAAATTGCGGCTAAAATTGATTTTTTAAATTCATTATGAATAATAAATTTTTTTGCGTTTTTTGAGCTTATTTGTTTGAATTTATTGAACATTAATGTCCATGCTGTTATTGATAATTGAGTTGTTTAATGATTTAAAAGTATCATAATTTTGGGGTTAATATTGTAAAATTTAAGGCATTTGCATAAACTTAAGCTGATTTTTTAGCTTTATGGTATAACAAAGAAGAGTCTCTGCTTGGGCTTGCTTCATGTAACATGGCTTAGATGGTGAAAAACCTTTGCTAGGCAAATAGATTTAGATAAAAATGTTCAACTTCATTTTTTTAATGATTGTCACATTTTTGATTTTTCTTAAGTCCAAGAGAGTAGCCAAGACCATTTTAATTTCAATCAGTGGCATATCCAGGTGGTTTAATGGGTAAAAAATTACTTTTCGTAAGAAATTTGTGCAATCAAAAAATTATTTCTAATTTTTAATTTTTTTTAACTGAATTTTTTTAACGCCTACCAGAATTATTTTGACAAACATAAAATAATTCCTAAAATCACATTTCAACCAAAGAAAACTCAATTATCATCCACACAAAAAGTTGTTGTTTAATTTATTTTTGTTTAACTGAAAATTCGATTTCTGACCGTACTGATGATAATTGCATTGACCTCAACATATGCAAATACACGTACATATAATATTTCCGTTAATTCACAGATAAAACCACTGAAAATGTGATTTCTAATGAAATTTATATCACGATTCATTTTACTAACATTTCACAGAAAATTCCGTATTTAAGTAAACTGGAGGCGAATATAATAAAATTTATTTAAATCACTGTCTATGTGTGTATGAATGCTATTTAGAAAACAAGACAGGGTAATAACATGGTAGATAGAAAAGTGTCAGGACATAACAAATTGCCTTACATGAATTAAATTATTTTATCAAAAAAAATATTTCCTTTCCATGTCTACATAATTTGCCATTTTATAGAACATTCTCATGACTCATGTCAAGCAATTGAAATTAAAGGAGAAAAAGATGAAAATCTCATTTGACTTTATTTTTTCCTCCTTCATCCTCACTAATTTTCTTCCCTTCTTCTGCCTATCTTATGTGTACGCCTGTCTACTTGTGATATTTATTCTATTCATTTTTTGTCTTCTTCCTTTTGTCTCTCATCTTCATTTCCTTTCCTTGAAAGATTTTTTTTCCTTATAATGAAGAGGAATTTTTTTTCTTTATCTTCTCTCAGAAATTCCGACTATTATTTGGAAATTACAAGTTATGAAGTTCTTGGCCTTGATGTGAACGCAGGATTTGAGACCCTTCGGGGCAGCTTGTTGCTTTTACAAATTAATTGTACGTGAAATATCTATAGCTTACAGCTACTGACTGTCAAAAGGATGGTTCACATGATGAAGTCTTCTGAATCCTCAAGCGCCTCTCTCATCAGTAATGAACCATACCTTTCAAAAGAAGCATTTCAAGAATACTATTTCATTACAATCTGAAAGCTTTAAAAAAAACTAGATTTCATTAATCATAAAGCTTTTTTGAAAACTTTTTGTATTTATTGAGTTTATTTGAAAATTCCTAACTTTATTGTAATTTTTTTCGTAAAAAATAAATCTTCTCAATAAGTAAAATCCTCATAAAGCCTTAAAAGCTAAAACTTTTAAAAAATATTCGTTATTATTATTATTTTCTAAAAATAAAGCTAAAAAAATATATCCTTGAAAAGAGAGAGAAAATGACATTTCTGCGTATTGTCGACGTCGTCTGTTGATGGCAGGTAGATATTTTCATAATTAAAAGTGTAGCAACACGCGACACTTCAACAAGAAGAGAGAGAAATAATAATCATTTCTTCTTTTTCTTGATTTTTCTTAAGAAATCATTCTACAAAGTTTCCGTTTTATTTGGTGGATTTTCAAGCTTCCTCTGTTCTATTTATTCACGGAGATGATAAAAATAGAAGGTTTAGTGGAAATGAGATGTTGATGCTTCAAAATTCGCTGAAAGGCAAGAAAATTGGAAGAAAAATAAAATTAAAGAAGAATTTTTGAGTAGCTTTAAAGTGATCTGCAGATCTAAGTAGTTCAGTATAAAAATTTGATGTAAGTTTTCATGAAATATTTGTGAGATTCAAGTTCAGCTGTATTTTTTTATTTATTTTAAATTGCAATGCAGCTTTTATAATGCTTCATAAAATTTTTCTGCATCTCATTTTGAGTTTGAACAAAAATCAAGCAAATTATCCTTAACTGTTTATAGAACAGAGCAGCTTTGGCTACAGAATAACTGAAAATTACTGAATGATTGTAAAAAATTTATAACTTTAATTCCCTTTAATTTATAATTAATATAAAGGCGAACAGATCAACAAAGAAGATAAAATAATGAATTATTCAAACTGGACGTCTGTATTTTAAATGAATTCTGAAAAAGAGCAGTTGAAGCAATTCTCAAATTAATATTCATCTAGTCATTTACTCAAACTCATTATAATACCATTCTTTCAACTTTTTTTCACTGAATTCTTTATAAATTCTGGAGAGAATAAATATTATGAAAATATTGTGCTACTTTGCATCTTAAAGATTTCGCGAATTTAAGTTAATTGAAGTGAAAAATTGTGTGATTATTATTGTGAATAATAGGATTTTTGTCTGATAAAGCTGCGAGAGAGAAAGCAACGAACTTAAAAATCATTTCATGGATTTTCGAATAGTTTTCAAAAAATCTTTCATTCACGTTGATTTTTGTGATTTTTCTTTGAATGAAAAAACTTCATTAAAATCCAGTCTCATCAGAAATTTATCTATTATTTACTGAAATTGTAACTAAAGCTTTTTTCGATGCTTATTTTCCAATTCGTTGTTTTTACGGCTAGGAACCTCCTGACTATCTTTTAAAACTACTATAATTATTAATAATAAGCTGCAAAATAAACTTTATAAATAACCAGAAACTTTCTTTTAACATGACAGAATATTTCTTCAGACATGGGTATACCCATGGGCGGGACATGGGGTCAGGATCTAACCTCGAAAAAAATTTTACATGGAAATTTATTTTTGAAAAATAATCTTTCTTTTAAAACTTTTTCCGAAGCTCTAATTTGTAGTTTTAATTATTCAAGTATAGTTAGAATTAACAACATGATAAAAAGAAAGAAAAACCTACTAAAAAAATTTCTGCTTATTAAGATTATTAAAACAAGCAAACTCAAAATAAGCTGAGAATTAAATTTTTTAATAAATTCAGCCTAAGCATGTCAACATAGTAGGAGGTATCCATTATTGCCAACAACAAAAAAATTCAATTTAAAACATTTGAAGACAAAGACATCAAAAAAAGACATAAATTTTGATTAGCTTTATGAAAATTCTTCGTTAAAGAAGTGAAAATTTGTGCGCTTACGTAGGACATAAAACTTTATATTGTGCACAAGGGATTAATAACATGAAAAGACCCATTTCTAAGAAATATAGCTCTCACAATTCTCATTCAATAATGATCGTCAGATGTGTATTTTATTCATCAATTGAAATACGATTTCATCAAATATTCAATTCAAGTTCATCGTATACCTGAAAATGGAGAAAATTAGAGCTTTCAAAGCAATTAATGCCTCTTGTGATAGAAAAAGCATGATAAATTTTCAAATAATCAAAAAGAAAATTGTGAAATTTGAAGCACCTCATTTGTTTGCTTACTCGAGCGCTTCATGTTATGCGCCTTTTTATCATCAACGATTTAGAAATAAAAGGCGGATGCTCGACAACGGAAAAAATGCTGCTTTAAAATTGTTGAAATTCCATTACATAATACCTGTGTAGTATTTTGTTCTCTGCTGTTATCATTTTTGTCGACGGTGGCGGCAAGGTAAATTTAACATTGGATGTTTTTTTCGCCTATTCAGAACAATCCACATCGCAGTGCCTTTTTTCTCTTCCTTGTTCGCATAAATGAAACGTTTAGATATGTTTGTTGCCGTTTGTTGAATTTAACGAGAATGTGAAAGAATTTTCCTTTTTTTTTGAATTTTTATTATTTTCATTTTGCTCTCTCGCTAGCTCATTCGATTCTGATTAAAGTATTTGTTCCTTTTGATACGGGTGAAAATTTTTTGCCCTCTATTTAAACCTTTTTTTATAAATATATTATCACAAAGAGCACTGATGAAAAATATTTTAATTTAATAAAAGCTTTGTTTCATTAATTGTTCTCTGCTTTTTTAAGCACGTTTTCAAAAAGTTCGGTATAGGTATATGATCCCCATTTTGTCACATAAATCACATAAAGTGAGTTCTTAATGAAGGTTATTGTCTGTGGTTGGGAGCAGTTGGTGAGACCATGTGAGACAATTAATATTTACCAGTAAATTGAGATAATTTTTTCTAATTAAAAGTTTACAATGTGAATAGCTTTGGTCGCCAGTTATGAGGAAAATTAATTATCTAAAGGAATAAGTGTAATGGTAGTATTTGAGATAATTAAAATTTTATTTTATTACGGGTGTTTCACCTTATTAAAGATTTTTTTTTTTTCAATTTTTCATTGAGAAATTCGGTAAATTTGGAGGAAATTTTGAGTGGAAGCTGCCCTCAGCTAGATACTCTTTTACATTTTTAAGGTTGTATCCAAGAAAATGGGGTGCAAAAAATTAGTTTCTAAAATTCTGATCAGAACTGTTGACTAATTGCTTGTCATACATACATTTGGTGCCTACTCAAACATAGATACTGCCTAGGCCTAAGCAAAGTCTAGTCACATGGTTTGTCTATGACATTAGCTAGTACTTTTTCTAATTTGTTTAAAAAAATAAAATAAAAACATTTAGAAAACGCGCTCTTGGGGACATCCAACAAAACAATTTAAACTTCTTTCAATTTTTTATTTCACGTTCCTCTCCCATACGTTTATTTTATTATACTGTGATTTTCCGCACATACAGCTCCAATAAAGTGATTCGATTTCAATATTTTTTTTGTACAATTTTATTTATATTCGCTTTTGATCACTCACAACCGCCACCCGTCTCGTCATGAAAATGAATTTTTAATAATACAAAAAAAGAATAAATTTTCCTATCCATCCTTTCATTTGCTTAAGCATATAATTTAATAATCGCAGCGACATAACAAGTAAAATGGTAGAAAAAAATGAAATGAAAATTTCCTTCCGCGAACAAGAAAGGGAAAAGGAGAAAGTCAACTTTTTTTATTTATTATTTGACATTATGGAGTGAGGTGTGAAGACTTGAAGATATTCATCGAGATGATAAAATAAAAATTTCTTCTTTATTTTGTACTCGTTGCTTCTCGTGGAAATAAATTTTAAGCAGAAAAATATGCAATTATTTGTAAGATGCTGGGAATTTGTTAAAAAGTTGGTGGGATATTAATTTTAGTTGTATTTTAATGAGAAGGAGATCTGAGACTATGTGACACTTTATAGTATATTTTTTAGGGGGTTTGGGGATTGAAGAATCAATCCTTTCCTCAATAATCCCAGCAGAACAAACTGCATAATAATCTCCGTACTTCTCCCGAAAAAGCTCACATCCATGGCATAAATAATTTTTAAAAATCCAAATGGGAGAAAAAAATATTTTAATTAATGGATTGCAATATTGCTGACCCAGAAAACGTATCTGCTGGTTTCTGGCTCATTGAAGAAATTCCCATCGGGAATAAAGGAATGAGAAGCAAATATGGTTTCGAGTAAAAATGAATGCAGTCAAATATTTTGCTAAAATCAATAAATATCAACCCAAAATCGTTTGGCTTTTATGGTTTTTTCTTGTAAATTAAATTTCTCTTTTTTGGGGAATAAAATCACAATGCTGTGCAATACACAAAGGAGGATGTAGCATAAAAGCATAGGAAATTAAATGTGAAATAAGGGGGAACTAATAGTTGGGGTTAAAGCATTATTTTCACCATCAAAGTAATACATCAAGATTAAATTGTCAAATCCATGTCAGAAAAGAGCCATTGGTTATGTTTATTGAAATTAATCTGCATATTTCAATATTCACACAACAAGCTATGTGTGTTATTTTTTAAAAATATGTGCATATGTTCAAAGGATAAGCGTTACGTCAAATTTACATTTTATTAAATATGAAAAGATATTTTTAATGCCCATAAAATATGTATGGATGCCTCACATCCACACGCATACTAACAAGATTCGATATGTGACCAAAATGACGTGCACACGGCAGTTGAAATTGATAATAAAATAAATTATGGATATAGAACATGAGAGGGAAAAAATCTGAGCTGAAAAAAGCTTTTGAGGTCGGGTCAAATGAACACATCAGTTTTTATTGTCATTTTGAGATGACGTGAGTTAATTGATGATGAGAAAGCAGCACAAAATTTAATCTCTCGTTTAGCTCATGGACGGACGTCAATTATTATTTTACAAAAGACTAAGTACGAGTTTTATTGATTTTGATAAGGAAATTTAATTCTATTATTTGGTGACTTCATTAAATGCAGTAACAAGATCAAAATTTGATAATGGGATTATGTGTCATGCAGGGGCGGAATTGGCAGAAGACCGGTTTTGTTGATTATATTGTCGTTTACTGAACTTCCTGCAGTGACAGAGAACATACCTTGCAAGTGACTATCGGATGGCTTTTGATGTCTGCAAGCCAACTCTGTGTATAAAATTATGTATCATGCAAGATATCTAGATTTATGAAAATGTTGGTGGATTAGAAATTTTACTTTCTGCAGTTTTTAGAGCTTGCAGTGCATTTTATTGACACATACGGGATGCAATTTATGTTATGGATTTGATACTATTGTCAATATTCAGCATTATTATATCCTTAGATTCAAGCAACGAATATGTCTGCATTACTTATGCAGCATGAGTTTAACAAGCATTTTCCTTTCATTGATTTATTTCTCTTTCAAGTCATGTACAGCATCCAATAAAATTTGAATGTAAATTCTGAATTATTTACTTCTAGTCCTTCCAAATAATAATATCGGTGTGGTTTGTCATCTATTATGCAATAATTCTCATGAATATTTACAAACAATATTCCATTGAAAAAACTTTTAAAATTGACACAACTTCGAGCAATTTAATATCAATTTTCAATTCAAACAATTTACTGATTGGAAATTCTTTACACAAAAAAATCCACAAATATTTGCAAGCAATAAGAAAATTATTTTTCTTCAAAATTTCCTCCCCAAGTCAAACAATTCAATGAAGACAGAACAAAATTTTTCTCATTTTTTAAAATAAAAATTTCAATTTTCTTCCGTTCCTTTTTCTTCGTCTCTTTCGAGTAATTTTTCACACTCACAAAAGTATGGTGCAAAAAAAAGCCGGAAGAAAAATAAGAATTTGGGTCAGGGAAATAAAAATAACAAAGCATTGTTTCCTATACAATTTATTCAAACTTATTTCTTCAAAGTTCGTTCCTCTAACAACTACTATGGAACAGAAATCGTTCATAAGTTATTGGAAATGAGAAACGAGAGCAATTTCGTAGTAAATGATCTGAATTTTAAATGTCATTCGGAAAGTGTAATGTCGCTTCCCTTAAACATTCATTATTGAACATTCAAATTGTAATCATCATAAGAAATAACTGTAGAATTGAATTTTTCGGAACTAATTTTCGGAGTACTTGGGAATTGCAAGATTAACAAAAATTGAGGCTTTTACTGGGGTTCGGTTTGTCAGGTTTAATATACTTTTTGAGTCAAATTACATTCAAGAATAGTAAAATGTTTGAACTTTTTCAATTTTCAACGTTTATTGGACCCTTATCTAAAGGACCGTTTATAAGTAACTTCCAATGTTTAGTGGGGAGGGGGGTGGTTGTTGGTCTGATGAGGTGTGACACTTCCATACAAAAAGGAAAAATTTTGTATGTAATATTTGTGAAGGAGAGGTGGAAATATATTATTATAAATATAACTATTTAGACCTTAAGATCCATAGCTACGCGTTCTATATATGAAAGTTTTAAGTTTACCTTAATAGCCTGCAATAAATCTTCAATTGATAAAAGTCAACTTTTATCCAGATCCAATATATCTTCTATCAAATAAACAAGCAAACTCCCTCCATTTCATAAATATTGAGATTAATACAGTCTTCAAACAACGAGACACTCGACAGCATTAAATATGCATTCTGTCCATACCCATCTCAAATGTTTTCTTTGCTAGTTTTACACGGAAGAAAAAACAAATCATAAAAATTGAGAGCATTGTGTCGTCATTTATCTTTCATTATTCTACGGCAAACTTAAAAATTTTACAGAAGAATTTTTTTCCTGTATTTGGAATCAATAGCCATCAAAATTGATGCCATTTGCACGTAATCCTATCCAATTGATAAAAATTTAATCAAGCCGCGCGTCATTAATTTTTCAAAGCTTTTTCTTTCTGCTGCTGCTGGTGTTCTGATCTCACGATAGTGAGAGGGTCACACAGTGGAATATGTAATGCGAGAGATGAAGGAAAAGCGACAAGCGTGTGACACAAATGAAGGAAAAAAATATTTCCCCCCTTTTTTTGTTACGCTCTCTACTTGATGACATACAATCCTTACATGCTTTCCTTTTTTTAACTTTTGTAGCATGTAGATACAAGAATATGATTTTTGTAATGACATAATTTATGGGCAAGCTTCTTTTATATGAGAAAACATCTGTTTTTGTCCCATCGACCAAAAGCGCTGTTGTCGCTGCCACATAAAAGAGAGGAAAAAGAAGAAGGAGAAAAAAAATCACGTCTACGAAATAAATCATGAGAATTACATTAAAAAAATTCCCTTTTTGCTTGTATACATATTGAGGAGAGTGCTCCAGTTCTTGAATGTCATTAATTTTATTGTTTCAACTTACGATGAACGATATGGTCGTCGCAAAAATGAAATTACTATCATTCGATTGCTGCTCGATTATCTTTCCAATACGAAGCAAATTCTTTTTGTCTTTCCTTTTTTCCCGTCGTCTTTTTATTGTCATCGCAGGCACAAAAAGAAAATATCATAACAATATCAAGCAGAAAGAACAGAAAAATTCACTCGGAAACGAGAAATCGTCATCAAAATTGGTCGTTCGACGAAAATGGAATGAAAAAATGATTTAGCACCACGTCGATCTGACGCTTACCAATTGTCAATTGAATGGGATGAAATTTGTGCGCGAACTTGAATTAACTTTTTCTCATTCTTATTCAGTATCTTTTTATCTTCATTCCTTATTCTCTCTTTGTCTTTTTTCCACGTCAGTAAAGTCAATATATTTTGCATGTAAATTGTTAAATTTAACTTTGTCGTTCTATCCACAACAATATCTTTCTTCGATCTATCTTGTGATCATTCACAAATGATGTAAGTTATAAAATTCGATTTATGACTTCTTCTTATTTTTTGTTACAAAATATTCATACCAAAAAACAAACCCCCTTCCTTAAATATTGAACATCATCTATGAATGAACCCCTTTTTTATGTGACACATTTCTTCTACTTATTCTTATCATTTTTATGCATGAATCCCAATGAGGGTTGATTGAATTTGATGACGGAAAAGATGTTTAAATGAAGTAAAATATTTTCACATAAAAATTATTAAATGAGAGATATGAGTCTGAAGTCTGACATGAGTTGACTTAAAAAGGTTGTTTTTGTTCTGAGAAGGAGAATTTCAGTTTTATGTTGATGAGAAACTCGTAATTGAGGTTTATTGAGATGAATCAATGTTGAGTGATCTAATGCTATTAAAAGCAGACTTCATAGAAAAAGATATCTGATTTTTATAGCTTTAAAAATTAACTCTAATTTCCTCAAGTTTAGCAGAAGCATCAAGTGCCTCAATATTTCTCGAAATAACCACAAATTTTCATTAACCCTAATGACATAAACTCAGTAAATCTATTTAACAGCCAATATAGTCCCATTTTACTCCGGATGTCTAGAAATGTTTGTTTTACTATCAATTTTAGCCCCGAGGAACAACTTAGATAACACAATAGACCTAATTCAGCATTAAATTCAATTATCGATCTCCAACATAACTTCTCGACCCACTCGATGTCAAGATAACGTTTGAATCTTTGTTACTAAATAAATATCCTACATAATACAAGACAATCGATGAGGATTTTACTGTTGCTTCACATGATGAGTGAAGAGAATAAAGAGAAGCAGATTTTGGGTATTAGATCAAGTTTTTGTTATGTTGTAAGACATGTATGAATATACAAATTTCTTTTTATGGTCACTTGTGGTCAATGAATTTGATGATATAATGTAGCTATTTGCAGTAAAGAAAATTCGGAAGTATTCGAGAACAAAACAATTTCTTACAACATCAGAAAAATAAGAATTAGATAGAAAAATCAAGCAAATGTGCAAATGTGTCACTAAGAATCTGTTCATAAATGGAGTCTCAGAACAACATGATTTCCAAGGGTGTATCCAGGGGTTTCGGAGCCAAAACCTCCTTTTTTCCGAAAACAAATACTAAAATCGAATATCAAGCTTCGAAATACCCTCCTCAGGATCTTTGTTCTTTACAAGAAGTTCGAATCAAACTCAACTTTTTATTGGGAATTTAACTTTCACAAAACGGATACATTTTTAGGAGAAAATCTTACGTCAAAGATCTTTGATTGGGGTTTCCAAATGATCCTTTTCAATTTCACAAATCAATTGAAAAAATATTTTTTAAAAAAATTGATCAAAAATATTTCTGTTGTTTGGAACGTTTCACATCAAAAATATCAGTTATATACCATTCGCAAACAGTCAAAGCTGTTATTGCTATTGAAATGTTTCCTTTTAAAGTAAAAGCTAAAAAAAATTGAATTTCATTCCATTTCCTGCCACAAGCTGACGAAAGTTTTCTCTTTTTAAAAGAAAAATATGAGAAAAGAAAAGAAAAAAAAATCAGAAAATGATCGTAAAGGAATTTATTACATTTTTACATTCGTTTATTGTTTTAGAAACATCATCATAAATCTTTCTCTACACAATGCTTTTCTTATTTTTTCGTTTGTTGCCTTTTACATTTCATTCACCGCATAAATTTGAGAAGAAGAAAAAAATTGAATTTGTTGGATTATTTTAGGAACTATTTGGGGTGAATTGAGCGCATTATTCAGTTGACTGAAAAATGGGATGAATATATTGAAGACAAACATTTCGGAAGTCGTATATTATTAGTTCTCGTACCTTAGGCATCGTAATTGCACAGAAAATTTGAAGATCCTTCAAAAGCTGCAGCTAGTCGGAAGTTTTCTAAAGAGATATTCACGAAAAAGTTCAGCAAAAAGAATTTTTTGTTCAATTTTGTATTATCAAAAAATTGAAATTCAAAATCGATTTGAAATTGGTTTTTTAAAAATTCAAATTTTTTCAATTTTTTTAAATTGCAATTTTTACGATTTTAGGTTTTTATTTTTGCAAAGGTCAAACCTAAAATCGTAAAAATTGTAATTTAAAAACTAAATTTTAAATCAATTTGAAATCAATTTTTTTTTAAAAAAAAAATCAGATTTATCTAAAACAAAAAATTATTTATCAAAAATTTTCACTCACCTTTAATATGCAATTTAACTTTAAGAAATAAAACAAACTATCAACTTTCAATTAACATTTTCATATTCCAAAACTTGTAGAATATGCTGATGAATGTAAATAAAATGAAAACATACTTATTTTTTTACAATATTCTCAGAATCATAAACATATTTGCATTCGCTGAAACTCTACTGATAACTACCAGTCAAATCAAATATCACAATCTAAAATAGGAAGTGAAACTTTTTGGCTAACATTTCGATATTTTCACATTGCGCACTTTACATAGAAAATGTTTACAGAATAGAAAAAAACTTTTCCAATTTGCATTTTTGTTCCTTTCGTTTTTCATGTGAAAATATCACTCGAATATAAATCAATACTACTAGGAAGTTCAATAGCAATAAAATCTTCTTTATAAAACCACACAATAAATACACACAGAAAAAAGGAAGATGAAGATGTTTGAAGGACATTTTCTGAAACAGCTTGAAAATTTTGTGGGTGGCAAAGATTCAAAATAGAAGAAGAACAAAAAAATGGGTGAAGAATGCAAATATGCATTCATATTTCATCAAATACAACGAAAATAAAAGCCATGAGAAGAAGAAAAAAATATTACAAATGGTTGTGTAATTGAAAAGTTATGGCTGTTGCAAATTGCAATTTCCATTTTATTCTTTTTTTCTCCCCTCTCGTTCTGAACATTTGCTGTATATCCATATACAGATTTGCCATTTCTCTTATTCTTTTCTTCTACATTCTGTTAACGACAATGGCATGGCATAGTTTTCATGCTATCGTAGCTACAAAGCAGCAAAACATTAAGGCATTACATTTTCAAGTTATTGTTTCTGTTGGTTGGCGCTGTAAGGCGAATCGAGAGACAAATTGAGATGAGAGTGGAACCAGATTTTTTCTTGGCAGTGAAATAATTTTACGATATCGTTGCTGGCTGTGCTGATATGTTCTATGTTTGAGGGACTAAAAATGAAGTAAGGATAAATAAAGGAAATTCTCGTTTTCCATTTACTTATTGTTATTGTTTTCTAGCGTAGCTTCAAAAGTTTATTGTGATAAGTTATTAGCCAAACATGTCATTTTGTCCATATTTATGATGTTGTTTGTTTTGGATTATCTTGGAATTTCTCTGCTATTTTTGTGTGTTTAAGATAAGAAGTGTCAAATTTTGAAATAATACTAATGTTCGTGATGTTTATTTCTCAACGCTATTAAATTATTAGTGTTCTATGTTTTAAATTTTTGTTCCTAATACTGCTAGAAATATAGGTTTATGAATGCTCTTCTCTTTAAATGATCACTCTTCTATTTCTAAAATTTATCGTATATCCTAGAGATCATATTCTTAACAAGGAGAATGGTGTTCAAATTTCAAAAATATTTCTATTTTTTAGGAGGGGTCCAAATTTTTTCACATACAAGTTTTAATCTCGAGGGTGGTCCGGACCCCATGGACCTCTTTTGGCTACTCCTCTGTTTTTCAGATCGAATCAAAGTGACTGTAAATCACCTAATCTAACCACAATTGACTAAAAGCAGCCAGTTTCAAGCTTCTAAAATTAGTGAAAAATTCAGAAATTGAACAAAAATTCGAAATTGAAAAAAAATGAAGCATAAAAATCATTGATTATGTTGAATCATGCAAATCAAATGAAAAGGCAATAGAAGTTTCAATGAAATCAATTTGAATCTTATCGCTGCAAATTCAACCAACCTAAATCATCTACGTTATGATTGTTCAACTAGTTTTAAACTCGAGAACTCATTCATCAATATAATTCAGAAAATTATGAATAAAAATTTAAAACTGCGGAGAAAAGTTTTGATTTATTAAATTTTTATTCTTTTTCATTGGCTGAAAATAATGGGTGAAAAATTCACCCTGAATAATCAGCTACATTGTTTGTAAATAATGAAAATTGCAATTTTAGCAATTAATTTTTACTGTTTGTGAAAATGTTGAACATTGTGAATAAACATTGTCTGTGTGCTTCATAAAAGGTTCATTGAATTTAAAGCTGCTGACTCAGTTCGAGTACATTAATTAAATTGAAAAATTTGGTGAGGAATTGGTAAGGCTTAATTTTTGTTAATGGGAAAAGTTTTTTGATTATAAAAATTTTACAAAAAAATATCAAGAATTTCAAAAATATTCTGAATTTAAGTTTTTGAAACTTGAAATTTTCTCAAAATCCGGAAACTTAAAATTCAAATCCTCTAAAGGCTTTTCACGATAAAGAGATGATGAAGACAAGAAACTTTTCATCTCACATTTAAGCATAAAATTGGTATAGGAAATCCAAATGAATCTGATGTGATTTTCTTTGAAGATGAACGAATTCTTAGTCTTTGAGATTCTAAAAGCCTGCATTGAAATTAATGAATCAAAACCAAATTATATCCCTAAGAAAAAATAGGAAAGAATTTAATTAAATCATGATTTAGCACAATTTATCGCTTTTAATATGAAAAATGGTTTAAATGATTATTTATCCTAAATCCCCAAAATACACCTGCATCATTATATTCCCTTCTTTTTCAACGTAAAATATTAGAAATTCCCATTTTCCGGACTCAATGAATTAAATTGAAATTAAAAAAATCTCCTATTTTCTCATTTATTCTTTATTATCAATAAGTCGCCTTGAATATCAAGACTTGAGATTAAAACGAGAATGAAAAGTAGGTTAAAGCATGAATAAATCCCCAGAAATAAATCTGTATAAATTTCAAAATTCATTTGGCATGAAAACTCATGATTCATCATTTATCCCTTTCCTTTTCTCCCTAAAACAATTCAACTTATCGCTCTGTTCTGAAAATTAAAAAATAACTATTTAATTATTTTTCTGTGCTTTGTTTTCAGATATAGTTGAAAACACAAAAAAGTTTCTCTTAACTAGTTCTACCCGCACAAACTCTTATAAATTTATTCCTTCCGTTTATTTAATTCAATTTCTTTTTTTCCATAAATAACATAAATTCACGCTTGAGCATTTTTGGTGCAACTTTTTAAAGATAAAATGTGATTTATGAAGTCATTATGGGTCGTTGGATAGATAAATGATTTTCAGACTGAACGACTTAGATGATGAGTAACTGGTAGACAGATGCACATAAAATAGTGGAATATAAATTGCTTAGGAAGCTCAATAGGTTTCTCGATGTAACCTAGGGTCAGGGTAGATGACTTGAATCAAAAATAATTTTCAAAATCATTTTTCAAATGATCCCTAAAAATCTTCCCACCCTGCCTAGGATACAGATAGATGCAATATAAATTGTTACCTCCGTGAATTAAGTTTAGCGCCCATTACAATATATAAATGTCACTCGAGGCCAAAGCCCCATTGCTACACCATCTCCAGTCAATCAATTTCGACCACTATAAATGCGCTCTAAACCCTCAACCAAAACTGTAATAAAATGTAGATTTTAAACCAAACTTCGAATAAATAAATTATTCTAATATTAAAAATCGAATTTAAAAGTTGCAATGCCGCTCGTGATGTGGCAGAAAAAAATCTAGAGGGGAAATTAAACAAGAAAAAAAATCCCATCTCGATTGTGACTTTACTGTGTGTGCCAAATGCCATAAATATTTGTAGAGGATATAATTCAATTTTTTTTATATTCTGCTATTGTTTCAGCTTCCACAAAAATTCAGTCTTTTTCCTCAAATATTGCATTGAGAGTATTTTCTACACACATTCACCACAGCACATAGTAATGGATAGAGAAAAAAGGCAAAAAAAGCGAGGAGAAAACTATAAAAAAATATAATCGAAAAAGTTTTGTGGCGAGTGATAAAGCTCCGGCACGTATCTACATCTTCTTTAAAAAAATTTATTTTATAAAAGTGAAATTATGATAAATCTGAACCATGACTGAAATTCTATTATTTAAGAAATGGAATTTTGTGGCTTAAGAAAGCAAGATCGAAAGAAAAACAAAAGGAGGAACAGTAATTTCCCGTAAAAGCGATAAAATATCAGCTTCATTAAATTCTCTTCATTCACAACCAATTTTTTCTCTCTCATTCACATCAATTCAATTTCCCCTTCGACGTTTATTGCGAAAAAATTTAGCTCGTCTTGTTCCATATCATTTCCATCGTCACCAAAAGCTATAATGTAACAGAGAATTTTAACGGAAGGAATTTCTGATGACGTTTGCTTATTTTTCTCCTTTCTCTTCTTCTATCAATATTTAAAAAATTCTTACTTATGCAAGAAGCATACCATGTGTACGATTATGGTTAACAGAATGAGAATGTATATGAAATAAAATAAAATTATGTTAATAATGGCAAAGATTGTTTTCACTTTTCACTTCTTATGGAAATTTACGCATATGATTATGTATGCATGTGGATTTTTTTTTCAAGAGATTCTTCTGATTTTCATTTAGTAAAAGTTTTTTTTTCTGGATTATTTTGTGAAATAAAAGTTTCTATTGATTTTAAAAGTTGCTTGATTGTCAGTATATTGATTGAAGTTCATTATCATATTTAGGGATCAAGTTTTATGGCTGTTCTTTGAACCACAACTTGATGAACCTCGCTCATAAAAAATATTTGAATAGAAGGAGTTCTCCTACCTCCTAGAAATAATAGAATGACTGATTTTTCTCGTACTAGCTAGGCTGGCAGAGGACTGTCCTCTATTGTTGATTTTTCTCTTCTGTCCTCTAAAAGTTTCAAATTATCTTCTATTTTAATCGAATCTGACCAGTGCAAGAAGAAGACCTCTTTAGCTGAATGGTTAAATCTGGAAATCTGAAGAATCAATTCTTATCAGAGGACGATTAAATAGTCAATATGACAACGATTCGCACAATATTTACTACATTGCTACCGTATAGATGTAAATTATAACCCAAAGTTTACTTTAGACTTGATCTGATATGGGGTCATTTATGGGTTACCGACATTTGCCCACTGACATTTGCCCACTCTACATTTCCCCACTGACATTTGCCCACTGGTACATTTGCCCACTGGTACTTTTGCCCACTAATACATTTGCCCACTGGTACTTTTGCCCATTGGTACTTTTTCCCACTGGTACATTAGCCCACTGGTACATTTTCCCACTAGTACTTTTGCCCACTAGTACTTTTGCCCACTGGTACTTTATCCCACTGGTACATTTGCCCACTTATATATCTAAAATAAAAATATATTTTTTTTAAATTTGATAAAATAATTTTTTCTCAAAACTATGATTTGTTAGGATTTGTTTACTTAAATTAGTTCACTTTACTATGGGGCAAAAATTATTTTATTGCCTTAATCTAAGGTATAAGAATCGATATAAATTTTGGACCAGAAGTCAGCAGTGCTGAATATATAACACAAAATGTGACTTGATGATGAACGCAAATGACCATCTTTAAAGCATCATAGCTTTTTACCAATTTTCTTAAACTTTTTTTTTTGTTTGACAAGTAGGCTTTAATAAAATAGTCAGTTACAGTCATTTAAGGTTGTCCACAGTGTACAAAAAGTCGAAAAATGAAATAGGCTTAGTAGGCCATACTAGCTGCATAGCTTTTGTCAAGCTTTTGTGGTTTCATTTTTAGTTTTAACCTATGAATTAAGGTTTTTGCAAGAAAATTTGATATTTTTTGATAAAAAGTGGCAGTGAAAACATGTTTTTGGATTTTCTTATAGCTTATAGCTAGTTACATGTGTAGTTTTAAAAATATGTAAAGATATTAAATTTTTACTTGCTGTTTTTACAGTTTTAAGTCGTTTGAAAGTCAAAAAATACACTAAAAATAGAGGTACCTCAATACAAATCTATAACTTTTTTCATCAAAATCATCTCAGATATGACAGAATATAACAATGTCTACTGTTCTATCATTTTACAATAATCTGGTATGAAATATGGTTCAATTTTGGGAGTTTATAGGTTCCTAGGATTGCAGAAAATTTCAATGGCTCTTATTGACTCCTATCATTTTTAATAGTGCATAAAATATTGTGTTCTTGCTTTTTTTAGATAGCTTACATAATTAGCTTTAGATTAGTATATAATATGTTGCACTTCGTTGAGCTTGAGAAAAGTTATGATCAAAACACTTAAATGTAACATTTTTTGAAAAATCCAAAATTTGAACAATTGAAAATTATAACAATTTTATTTCATTTTTGGCAGACTCACTCTGTCATTTAGACCAAAAAATTTTTAAGAAATTTTTTCAATTTTTGCCCCATATTAAAGTGAACTAATTTAAGTAAACAAATCCTAACAAATCATAGTTTTGAGAAAAAATTATTTTATCAAATTTAAAAAAATATATTTTTATTTTAGATATATAAGTGGGCAAATGTACCAGTGGGATAAAGTACCAGTGGGCAAAAGTACTAGTGGGCAAAAGTACTAGTGGGAAAATGTACCAGTGGGCAAAAGTACCAGTGGGCAAATGTATTAGTGGGCAAAAGTACCAGTGGGCAAATGTACCAGTGGGCAAATGTCAGTGGGGAAATGTAGAGTGGGCAAATGTGGGTGGGCAAATGTCCCAAACCCGTCATTTATATATGACGTCCACAATTTAGGGGGGAGGGGCGGTCTGAGATTTTGTGACACCTTCATACAAAAGAAATTTTTTTGTATGAAAATTTTGTGACAAGGGGAGAGAGGGGGTCTAAAAATACCATTTTCGAATGGACGTCATTTATGAACGACCCCTATTGAGAATTAAAAAAATTAAATTTTACTTTAATACGAGAAACCAATCACAATTCGATTATTTCTCTATTAAAATAATTCAATGGACAAAAATAATAACCAACTGTTAAGGCTATTGCTCACCAAGTATCATACTGTAACCTCAAAATGTTCATCAGCTGGATCTCAACTAAAACACCCCATGTAAATGTCAAGAAATTTAAATTTGAATTTTTATACGAATAAGCATACGAGCGAAAAAAGTGGAGCATATAAATACAAATATATATGCAGTCATAAATTATAACGCGCGTCGCATTGCTTCTTCCAATTCTTATTCTTATTCTTCCATCTTACATCTTAAGTATTTTATGTCTGGCATTCTGTTTTTCAAGATGAATGGACTCATATGGACTTTCTTTTGTTTATTATAGAAAGAAACTTGTTTTATTGGCTAGTTGATCCTTTTTGAACTGTGAAAAGAAATAGAAAATAATTTTTTGTTTGTTATTCTCATTCGATGACATTTTAGCATTTCAATTTTCTTGTTTTGTGCTATTCTCATTTTTATTTATAGACTGTAAGTTCAGTATTAATTTTGTATGCAGTTGATGATGCTTATAGGGTGTATGTATGTTAGATACTTACTAGGTTTTCAGAGAATCGAGAAACTTGTTGTTGCAATTTTGCATGTCAGTCTGCTGTCTATTTTTGCCGGATATATTCTAGAGCCTCAAAGATTTTCTATCTTACATTACATTTTGCATAAAACTTGAACTTTACTTTATAAAAAAATTTAATTAACTTACATCCAAACCACTCCATGACCTCAATTTTCCAAACCAGTCTGAATTTCCTCGAAAACTTTATTAAAAACCCCTAAACACACATTTCATTATGGTCGAATGTGCTGAGAATATTCAAAACGATCCAACTCACAATAAATAAAAATAACATCAGAAATATACATAAAGAAAAGTATATATTTATTTATTATGACTTCACTTTCAGCATACTGAATTTTTATAAATAATTTTTTTTTCTTTCGTCTATTTATTTGACACGACCATTCATAATTTATTTCATTTCATCCCTTTCATGAGTGATGTTTTTATTTTCCTTTTCTCTCTCTTTTCACATCATTTCTCATTCTGAGTCAGTTTTTGGTGCTTCTTTGAAAGGGGTCATTCACTTATGACGTCCATCAAAAAATGGGATTTTAGACCTCCCTGGTCACAAATTTTAAATTCAAAAAATTTCTTTAATTTAAAGTGTCATAAAATCTCAGACCCCCCTCCCCCCTAAATCATGGACGGCATAAGTGAATGATCCCAAAGTCATTTATGGAAGTTTTAGCGGGAGGCCTTGTAAGGGATTTACAGTAGCGAGTAATTTGGAGGGCATTGGAATATTAGGTAACAGAAGGACAACCAGAGGTCTGTGACAGCAAAGCAAGTGTTGGTTATTGGGTGGAAAATCAGCTTCCTTAAAATCCAAAATTAAAGGGTTAGACCAGGTTGAAGGATAACTGTGTATTAACTAAAACTATGGTTCTGACACTCATAAAAGATTTGCAATTATAACAATTTTATGACAGAACAGGCGTAGTCTAGATTGTTCAAGGGGGTCTGTATCCCCTTGAGATTGAAATTTATGTGAGAAAAAAAACTGATTCTCTTCTCCTTGAGAGAATGGACCCCCTCCCCACGGAAAAATTTTTGAGCAAGAAAAACAAGAAAGTCGAAATTTCAAATTTTGATGAATGTAATAAGTGAACAATCTTAAAAGAAAGTGCGCTTTTCTACCTTTTCAATGCACCAAAATCATTTAAACTCGACCATTTATTTGTCTTCTTTGTCATCAAATGATTTTCTTTTATGAATATTCAGCAACACTTTATCATCAATACAGACCTTTTGCCTCTTCTCTTCTCTTCAAACATTCTCTCACGTATATAATAAAAATTTATCACATGCATCTTCTTACTTCTCTCATTCATTCGTTTAACTTTAGCACAAAAAAAGTACATCGACTTCAATATTCTCTCTTATTTTAGGTATTTTATTTTAGCTTTAATGTAATAAAAAATCGAGTTTTTCCCCTCTACTCTTGCTTTTCATTGTCCCCAACCATTTAGGATTTTTTATTGCTTATGCGATACTTCCTTTACGTACAGTACTTACTGTAAGTCGTACTGTATGTAATGCTTGCAAGAATGATTGAAAGTTTACAAAGTAAAAGAGAAAGAGAGAGAAAGAAAATAAAAGAATGTTGCTGCGGATGCCCTGATAACGATAAGAGTGACTGCAAATGTTACGATACATACTTTACTTCAATATAACATTACCGAGGAGGAGTATGTGAGTCTCATATTTTTAGGGCTTCCCGCACATTTTTTTATGATATAAGCTTCTTCATCATTGTTCATCATTTTCTTTTACAAATTTCTCTTCTCGCTTCTTATTTTCTGTTGAATGACATGAACAATGAAGGAAATTGTTAAATTTTATAGTCACTGCATGTTTTTTCTTTCTTTTCTTCTAAATGAATACTCTACAATATTTTTTTTACGATTCTTGATGGATACGAGGAGAAATTTTTCCTGCATTCATTTGGAATTCCTTCAGTTCTTTTGTTCAGCTTGGGTTTGGGTTGAATATCGATATCAAAGAAAACATTTTCAATCTACTATTGAAATGTAGGCACTCTTAATAAAGCTACAGAGAAATAGAAAATTTGCATTGAGAACTTTGATTTGTTTGATGCAAACATCAAATAAAGCTCGAGCAAATATTCATCATAAAGAAAATTCCGTGACTTTCATAAGGAACAAAGAGTTTGGATTGTTATTTGCTCTGTGGCTTGGCATACAAATGCATCTTGGTTTTTGATCAAAAGGTTGCTAGTTTTATTTGATTTTATTTAAAAAGATTGATGAATTATTTACTTAGATTTGTATTTAGATCGGAATTGATTCTTTTCGATTAAATAACAAATGCGGTTTTTATGTTTGTCACAATATTGGGTAAGCATTGATCTTTGGACTAATCACAAAAGTAGACGACCAACTGGAAATTTGTAATGAAGCTAGTTTCCTTTTAGAATGTTTAATGATAAATAAATGAATGGGCATTGGAATAAATCGAATTACAAAATAGTTTAGTTAAATCAAACCACGTTTAGGTTGTTCTAAAGCCTATCTGTTTATTTATCGTTAATCAATCTCAAAGGGAACTGATATCATTACTACAATTTTACAGTTGCCATTATTTTATTACTATTTGTTTAACTTTTGTTGATAGTCCAACAATTGCTCCGAAATTCGGTTTCTATGTGAATAATCAAGTATGACTAATTTTTGCATAAAAAACTATCCGCGCTGCTTTATCCTTTTTAATCTACACTGCAGATATTTTTTTACACACAAAACTATCAAAATTATGTAAAATCAATAGAAATCACAGCATCCATATAAAATCTATAACAAGAGCTGTGGTTACATCCTCCCAATATTTTTCTGAATACTTAAATTCAATTAATTTTCTGAAATTCCAGCTCTATGGATTCAAATTGCTTGTGTTCCAAACCACTATGTATTCATTTTGATTCTTGTGCTGTAAAGCAATAAAAACCTCAAAAGCCTTTTTCTAAATTTTCAACCCAAAGCTATTTAAACAAAATTTAAACACAGAATAATCAATAAATTGAGAGTCCTCAGCATGAGTGCTGAAATTGGTTTTTCTGTTAAATGAAAACTTTTATTAAATCAATAATTTACACAGCATGAATTAATTTCATTAATTTCTTAAAGACCATAATTTTCACAGACGCATGCATAAAATTGTTAAAAATCCAACGATCATTATTCACACAAAGAACAGAAATTTTCCTTTGGAAATTTAAGTGAGGGGAAGCTTGATGCTCTTTCTGGTTTAATCGTGCGAAGCAACTTTTCGTCTTGAATAAACATATTTTGCCTAAGCATACATTATGTATACAAACATATATGTAGACTAATGCTTTTGTTAGGGGAAGGAGATTGTAAGACATAAAGCAGTGCCAACAAAACGTAAGACTGCATGGAATGGGACATATTATATGGAACAAATTATACATGAGAAAAAAATCTCAAGTTCCTTTCTCTCCCCTATCATTTTTCCACTTACTTTATTTACATTTAGTGGATGTTTATATGTGTCGACAGAGGGACCTAAAAAACTATTATATAGATCTAAGAATAATATTTTTTGTGGTCATAAATTTGCGTTATTTACTTAAGAGAAAAGATCTCTTTATATATTGTGCCATATTCTAGGAAGGATTCATGCCTGAAAATTTACTTTACGTAGACCAATTTGAAAAATATATATATTATTATGAGTATCAGCCATTTATTGCTGATTTAGCGTTTTTATTTGTTCCATTCTTAGTGAGAATTATTTATTTATGTCCTAAGTAGTTTACTATCTCCATTTCCTATTCTGATAGTAAGTGCTACTCAATATGCAAGTGAAAAATTGATAGGAAAAAAAATTTTTTTTGCTATTATCTTCGCCAAAAAAGAAGTTCCTTTCTTTACGTTTGAGTAAGGTCCACATGAGATATATGAGGTGCTTTCATAGCAATAAAAAAGGAGGCAAAAGAGAATAAAATTCTATGGATGCTGATGATTGATTAGAAATGAATAAAAATAAAATGTTCTCTAAGGATTTTTTTCGGTATCTTTTGTATGCGTATGTACATAATACTAGTGATCTTACACTATAAAAAAATTTGTTGAAGAGGCTTGTTTTATGGGAGCGAATTTGAATAGAAAATGAGAGGCTATCGATATGGTGTCTGATGACGTTTAATTGAGAGGAAGTATTCTAAGTAGATTTGTACTCAATAAGCGGCTTTGGAAAGGTGAATTTCAAGATATTGACTCTAGAGACACAAATGCTCTGTAAGAAATCCATAAGGACTCATTAGGAAGACATACGGAGTTCGGAATTTGTTTTGGCATCTATATCTAGCCTTTTGTTCCTTGTACCTCTTGATGGAGGGAGACTACTTCCAGGTCTTCCCATTAAGTCAGTAAGTCAACTAAATAATCACTTACGTGACGTAACTAAAAAATCTCATCTTGCCTTCCATTTCATCATGAAATGAACTTATCAAAAGTATTTTCATCTTCCGTACTCATCATAAAAATAACATCAGATGTAATCAATCTGATTGTCCTTTTTACTAACTCTTCAATAACCCACATAAATGCGCCCACATCTCATTTAATAAAATAATAACTCTTCATCTTGCTTCACTTTACTTATTGCTGATGTTTGGGTCTATCACATGCCATACATACCAACAACTCTAGACACAGATGTGACATGTGAGGGTGAATGGAGATTTTTAACATATGCTGATATCTGAAAAGAGCAGGGGACAAGAAATGCAGAGGAAGCAATAGATGATGAAGAAGAAGATGAAAAAAGGGATCCGGTTGTGAATGTCATGCTTTTTTTTCGTTATCTCTTGCTGCTGATTTAATTCACAGACAGCGACAAAAATAAATCAAAATTTGAATGTAGGAGATTAGAAAGATGGTGAAGAAAGGACATTTTTGAAGCTTTTTTATGGTTTTTCCAAGATTTCTCATATTTTTTTCGTAACTCACACACACATGTATATATTTTTCCGTTTTCAAATTTTCTCATCCTTTGAGATTTAAAGAATATTGTTCATTTTTCAAGATCATCAATCTTCTACACAATAAGTATAAAAGTGAAGCGAATTTTTTTCCATTCTTCTCTTTCTTTTGAAAATCAAGAAAATTGTCGGATCATTTTTCTAAAAAAAGATTACGGAAATGAAGGAAAATGGAGGTAGAAAATCGTGGGATTTCTGTTGTCGGGGTTGAATATTCGTATTGTTGTGGTTTATGCAGAAATCAGAATTCTGGTGTATTCTTGAATATTAACTTAATAAATTAATATATTCAAATCTAGCTTCTCAAAATTCTGCTTTATTAATATTGATTTATTATTGGAGTGTCCAAGAACTTTCAGAAATTTATTCTAAACTACCCCAGTAATCAAATCCGTTAAAAGCTAGCTAAAAGCTATCCGAAAGTTAGTCGCAGCTTGTTTAAAAACAGTTTTTGTTAATAGGGCTAGGAACGCTTAATTGATATTGTTTAATTGTATCTAAACTGTTTCTAGTCAGGTTTCTACACCGAAAAACTCTTTTTTTGATAAATTTAATTTTTCTATAACCTCCTTCTTAGGAGGTTAGGGGAAACCCTTCCCAACTCTGTTTTGATGGAACATTTGCGTGGGAAATTTTGATATAAAAGAAAAAGAACAATTCTAATAATAATAATCTGGTGATTTCATTAATAGACCTCATCACTTTTTTAAATTTTTGTACTTACTGATAATTTGCTGTAATCCCTGTTTCATCAATGTTACTTCATGTTAACAAATTTATTTAAATTTTCTTCATTTAACAACGCTGAAGTATTTATTTCGGGTATCAACTTTAAACTTTTTTGGATGGGCTGTTATTACTCTTAATTTTGTCTAAAGGAAATGTTGTAAGACTTGAATAATTTCTGATTTAAAACTTATGTTTATCTTTTAATTACAAATAATTTAAAACAATAAATTATCACAAACACCCGAGAAATTCTAATCAACCAAAATCAGCTAAGACTAAAAATAAATTTTAATTTTCATCTCTGCTAATTAATAAATATATGAAATTTCAAGAACATGCTCATTAGACAAGGCGTTAAAAATTAGTATCAAGTTAACAGTATTTTCTTGCATATTAAATAAATGACTTTTTGTTCTTCTTAACTAAAGAACAATAGACACTCTTGTGGATTCAATTTTGCTTTAGGCAAATTTAGGTTTGAATGAAAATGTGTAAATTGATGTTGAATTGAAAAGATTTTTGATAATATCAAAGATTTCGAGACAATTTTTTGATAATATCAAATTATACTTAATTCTTCCAAATTTAGCAAAAGTAATTAAGTTGCTTGAAACCTTGTTCAATTTGATATTGAAATATTCCAATAATGTTCATCAATAATATTCAAATGCATTTATACTAAATTTCGAATTCAAGGAAATATGTCTGAATCATCCTCATACACATTTTCACATTTAGTTTCTAATATTTTAATTGAAGCTTATTTTAACATTTAATATTGATAGTTATAGACTGAAAATGCAAGCTCAATAGTTTACAATTTCAATAGAATTTTACTCAATCTAGAAATTTAATTTCATATTCAAATAAGCTTCTAATTAAAACATTACATGAACTTGCAAAATGATCTCATCTATGTATGACGTCAAAATGTTATCTGATTGGTCATGATTCAAGGACGAAGCCAGGGAAGTTTTGGTGGTCAATTTAGGGGAGCTTGGGTACTGAAATGGGATATCTTGGAAAACCTGGGTCTTAAGTTATCAAACTAAATTTATTGACTTAATGTTGACTTTTTGTCTAACTCAAGGTTCAATCTCCCAAATCCGCATTAACAACACTGTCTTAATTAATTTTAATAATCTTCCTCTCTTGTAATTCCTTTAAGCCTCATCAACAATAAAAAATTATTAAGTAACAAAATAAATAAATAATTTATTAGACAAATTAGAGTATCATTAAAATTTCTCAAACAATATGACACAACTTGCAAGAATCATCCATCATCTATAATGTCAAAAATGATTTTCAGAATTTCTGGCTAATTACGATGGCAACTAGAAGAGACACAATTGATAATAATCCCTTTTGTGCTGATGATGATCCACTTGTGCATGGTGATTGCCCTTCTGTCGGCTCGCTAAAATTATAATTTTTGATAATAAATCACCGAACAACAGTTTGTCATATAGGACATTGTTTGTGTATAGCCAAGTCACTTAATACTTTTTAAACGCATAAATATCAATTCTGTTGTCTATAAATAGTGCGATGTGTGTCATATGATGAAAAATGATTGTGCAAAATCCATAGCAATAACCTTCACCTTGATCTTAATTGAATTGTTTTATGTAAGCTGTATGATTTGCTAATGTAGAACATTTTCTATGTGCTGTTTTTTTCTACTCATAAAACAATGAGTGATGTGAGGAGAGTGAGAGAATTAATGTTGGGATTTCAATGTTGTGTAACTGTATAGGAGCATTAAAAATAAAAGTTTACAGAGATGATAATCGATTGGAACTTTTCAATATGAAATTTTTAAGCATACTAACAAATCGTATGCTAAAGTGTTAAAAACAAGTTAGACTTAATTATTTAATAGTGATTGACCAAAAGATTGATATCCTGTGTCGTAACAAGATGGGTGGTTACTGTGACTTTGCCCCCTAATGTCATTTAAATTTGTCAAAAATCACATATAAATTGTCGTAAATTTTTAATTTAACCCCGAGTACCAAAAGCCCTTACTAAGCCACTGGCTTCTTCTCCCTTCACTTCGAAAATTCTTTCCATACCACTGCTCTATGCTTTTATAAGCTCGTATTTTCTGTTTTGTATCGCAATTTCTTTTAGTTCTGAATTTTACGTCACATTTCACTTCCAATTCGATTACCATCTCTGATTTGCAAGCAATACAAAATTTTCACATCAAATACATGTTTTCAAGGGTCAAATGAACACATGACAATTAAGATTTTTTTATTTTTTTTTCGAGAACCAAACACAAAATTTACAAAAAAACACTTTTAAAGAAAGTTTGAAAATACAAACAACAATGTAAAATGTGGGAGGAAAGAGATTAGCAATTAGGAAGATCAAGACAAAATATTTACAAGATTCCAACGATTCCACATGCAACACGTCCACCAGCATTGCCAGTTTTGTGTGAATCTGGATGGTCAGTAAGTCCAAGGTCGTCTTCTTCGGTATGAACGACAACAGCACGACCAATAATACTACGAGCACCATAAAGTGTTATGACACTATCAGAGAATGATGTCGAGACGCGTCCATTCTCATCAGCAATCACATTTCCTAAATCACCTACGTGACGAATTTGTGCTTCACGTGCACCATGATTCAAACGATCTGGATTATAATGACTTCCAGTGCTCCTACATGTGTGTATAAGAAAGGATTATTGCTATAAGAAAAATTGAGTTTCGTTATATTCTTCCTTATACTTACGCGCATCCACCTGATAAGTCACCTCTGTAACATTCAATAACAAATAATTTTAGTTTATCATAAACAGATAATATTGTGAATGACCACTTACTTTTCATGGATATGGAAACCGTGTCTGCCCGGTGAAAGTCCATTAATTTCTACTTGAACGAGAACAGCTTCGGTGCATGATGGTTGAGAGAATGTAATGTCTGTTAAATGAAATAAAATAATAACAAGTCATAAGGAGGGTTTCAAATGTACGAGAAGCACAAAAAGGGTTGAAATATTCATTTAATTTTACTGCCACTTTGAGATTTAAACAGGATTATGTTCATATTCTCTTCACACATACTCACTTCCATGGACTTTGTCGGAGAATCCAAGTACTCCAATTGCTTTTGCTGGCTTCACATCTTCACCATGAACGATAGTTGTGGAGAGACAAATTACAAAAGCGATGACTAAGGATTTCATTTTTTTTTTTTTGCTTGCTTCTTAGCTACAATATTATTTCTCAATGATGTGCTGGTCGTTAGAGCTCAATGTAACGATTGAAACTGATCTGGAATAGATTAGGATATTGAATTTTTTAGACTATTTTTCCCCACTCTAAAATAGCAATTTTTCCTTTCTCTAAAAGCTCATTGTGGGGTCTTTTTTTGAATAGCTGAGAGGAAAATGTATATAAAAATAAATATAAACTAAAAGGTCGTTGTTATGCTGATGTGAGATCTTGAAACGCATTTTTATAGGTAAATAAATATTTATATTGAAAAGATATGTGTGACATGAGAGCATTTTTCAGTGAAAAATATGAGAACTGTTTAAAATGTGAGACTAGGGGATATACAATATCCTTGATAGAATGAAGATATCCTTGAGAAAATATTTTTGAAGATTTCAATCATTCTATATCAGATTCAGGAAAATGATGACTGAGTAAAATTTGGGGAGAGTTTTTTGCTGAGTTTTAAATTGGATGTATTTGCGATGATGCTTTAGAAGTTTGACGTAGGGATTGATATGGCGATAAAATTAATTAAATGAAACTTAATACTGTGGAATTTTTGTTAAATAACTTGTAATATAAATATTGAGGATCCAGGTGTTGAATGAGGCTATATTTAGAAAATAGTATCGTGTAATGTCATGAGCATTGAGCGTGCGAATTCCTTGTGATATCGACAACACTCAATGTAATAATTGATAGATCAGCTTCTGGTGGGAATCGAACCCTCAGAGACCTTACTCTCATATTGACAGATTCGCCTGCATATAGTTTGATATCCCAGATTTCAATCTGCTCAGATACCACATATCGCAATCAGTATCGTAGCCAAAACTTTTAATCGAGGAACCATTTTAGCTCAAGAAGGCAAACTTATCACAAAATCTAGAAAAAAAATCTCAGGCTATATTTAAGCAGCAAAAACACTCATGAATTCTAAAGTTCATGACTGTTTATTAACCTTTCATTTACACAGACTGGATGCTTAATAATTCATAAATTTGTCAACCTCATAATCTTGCCTAAGGCAGATACATTAATGTAAAAACAAACAGAGACGACGTTTAAATTTTTCTCGCTTTTCATTACAAAAACTCATCTCTTTTGCTTTCCCTGACCTTCTGTCTGTATCAAAAACTGAATGAATATATAAATAACTTATGAAAAGCTTCATAAAAATCATTTCAAAAGCTCTGAAATCTATCTCAATGTATATTACACATGCATTCATTAATCCCATAACGGATATCCATATTAAATAAAGTAACCTCATAAGTAACAGTTTTTCGACCTTATGTCATACAAAATCTCAATCATAAAGAGCTCATATGTTAGTAGAAAAAAATGCTCACTCATTTACTAAATTGAACATTTTTATTGCAACATTTGTTACATTAAACATATCGAGCATTATGTAGATTGATAGACACACGCATGTAATTTGTAAATCGCAATGAAAACAAAATTGAGCAAAGTTGATATTTATTAATAATTCATTTTCTCTACTCAATGACTCGATGCTTGTTTGTTATGTCATGTACATAAATTGCCCTTCCTATACTCCTCCCTCAAAAATGCTTATTGTGTCTCTTTCTCTCTCCTATCCTATTACTTTTTCTTCTTTTCATTCTCAGTAACTTACTTCATGATCTCAGTGTTCAATGTAAACACTCGAGAGAGAGAGAAAGAGAGAAAGGAATGTCAAGTAAAGAAAGACGAAGATGTAAGCATAGAGGATAAAAAATAACAGCAACTTGTGCGTTGAATAGCACTTGATGTAGAATAAATCGGAGTGAATAAGATTGTTTACACAAAGTATCGATTGACAGAATGCAAAGATTTGCTACTGCTGTTGCTCGTAAAAGGAACGAAGGAAAAATATTTTCTCATGTGCTTTGTACATTTTTTGATGAGATTTAAAAGGAATCTCGGTGTTGAGTTACTTAATTAATTTTTCAAGAGACTTCTTCTCTTTTTGGTTTAAAAATTGAAAACTTGTTTCTAGAATGTTTTTCGTAAATAAATAACAAACACAGAAAATGAAGTCATTCTGAATGCAGATACAGCTTTGCCTTTCAAATTTCTTACAAATGACATTGTTCAAAAACTAGTTTTGGCTTCTTTGGATTTATTGTTTTAACAAACGTAAAATGAGACATGACCTCTACAATTTTTATGTGTTAACCATTTTATAGTGAAATATTTGTAGGTTCTCTAAGTCATATTATTCACCGTATTGTTAATTAACATCAAATTGTCTACTTTTAGGTTTAATAATTCTCGAACATTCGACAAATAAGCCGCTTGAAAGTTCCAAATCATGATGTTTAAATGAGTAAGTTAAACGTGACGACGACCGGTTGAAAAACATGTGAAATAAGTAATTGATATTGAAAACATTTGTTATTGCGTTTTAACGAAATATATGACATTAAAAAGCGTTCGACTGGAGTTTTTTTCGACAGTTGTTGTGAAAATATTGAAAAACTGGTTTTTTAATTAAATACCAAGTTAAAAGCTGTGACTTGTTATAATTCTTACTTTGTAGCACAAATTGAAGAATTTTGACCTCAAGATATTTTCGTGAACCCCAAAAAAAACTCCAACTTTTCAGACCCACAACTTAATTAAATCACGTGAATATCAAGCCAAATCCCACACATCAAAAACTTTTTCCGTAATTTATTTGCAATAATTCTTACTCATTTCCCACTCAATCACAATGTTCGGTATCCTTGAGGCAGGTCATAAATGAAATAAAAGAGAGTGAATGAGAAAAAACACAATCAACACATTGCGTAAAAATTATTTCTGTGCTATATATTCTAGACTCGAATGAAGCATCTTTAAGCATTCTACAAATTCTCAATTCAAACATACACAATTAATCATTAATTAAAATCTTCTTAATGAACTTTCTTCTTTGTTTGAGCTTCGAGCTAGAAGATTTGTAGAATACCACAAGCTGCTGCCATTTTTCCACACTTTAATAATGGAAGTAGTTACTTTTCCGCAACATTTGTATGGAATAGTTATTTTGTATGTAGGTCACGGATTCAATTTATCATTTCGCCACCTGACTGCAAAAGAAAAAGTTTAAGGGTAATGGAAATACCGCATATATAAATTCCTGACTTCTTACTTCACTTCTTCACACTATCTATAGATACATGTGCTCACACACATAAAAAGTCATCCTTTTGCCATTACGAGAAATACTTTTTTCTTTTTTGGAAACCGTTTGTTGCTTTCGGATGTAATGAGTAAGAAAGGATAGATTTATAGCAAATCGATTTTCATTTTACTTCGAAATGAGAGTGGATTTATTTTCATGTAACACAATTGGATTTTTAACGTGTCAACCTCAATCGAACCGTAAGAAGAATTTTCCAACTTTTTCTTCTGCTTCTTCCAAAAGAAGGAAAAGAAATTTACTTGATTGGAGTCTATTATGCTCTCTCGAGTATAGACTGTAAATTGATATTATATTGGTTTTTAAAGAGTTTTTGCATGTCTGGATTATAGCGCACTCTTGGGGCTGCATGATTTTTGTAACAAATTATTCAGTATAATAAAAGTTAGGTGTAAGCAGGCAATTTTGACTGCTTTCTCAATTAGAACTTTTTCCGAAGCTGTTCAACTTGCCCTGAAGAGATTTACATAAATTTCGTACCTGAATTTTAAATACATTTATCACTTTTACCAGGGGCGTATCCAGGATGTTTTTGGAAGGATTTTTTCAAATCATGTGTTTTCATTTTAACCCCTGGATACATGACTTTTAAACAAAATATTTATAACAGCATAATACCGGTATATAAATTATTGACCTCAAGATTGTCATGCAGTAATAAAGCACTTAAACATATTTAGACAATAAATGCATTTAAAATTATTACTTATAAAAACCACTCTAGCTTTGCTGTCGACAGAATCAGACAACTATATAGGGATTGTTCACTTATGACGTCCATCATGATTTGGAGTTTTTGACACTAAATTTTTTGTTCAAACTTCCTACAGCTCAAGACTAGTAGCGTAGCAATGGAAGGGAGAAGGCAACCGGGGAGCAAAATCTTATATAAGTGAACACAAATCCAATTTAAAGGGGTGCGAATCTTCATATGAAGGGTATACCAAATTTATAAGAAAGAGGGCCTCGGATACCAAAAAAGCTAACAACGCCACCCTCCTCCGTATAACCTTACTAAATGACGTCATAAGTGAATGAAATTATTCCAGATTACAAAATTGTAATTTTTCCAGAATATTATGAAAAAATAACACTTAATTAAAAAATTGTCATGGTGCCACTCGTTCATTAATTAGTTGCCGTTTGAGATAATTTTGCAAAAATTATACTGATAAGTTGAGTTATAATGTGATAACATTTGCCTTCCGTCACCAACCATAATCTTCTATTCATCAAATTTAATGTTTTTTTCACATCGCAATTTAAAAAAACCCAAAAATATATATCCATAACAAACTCGATAAATTTCTTTCATCTTAATCCAATTTATTGCCATAACAAAATTCCTTTACTGTTTTTTCAAGCAAATTATGGAAAAAAAATCTCAAAGAGATAACAAAGAAAAAGCCACTCAGCACACGTTTGAAAATGAGCTTATTAAACAAAATTATATTTACTTCTACTCACTCTAAATGCTGCCACTTAACTAAACTGCTACAAAAAAATTATTGTTGATATACAAAAAAGAAGGCATAGACTTTTTTTGTAATGTGAGAATGAATGCTTTAAGCGTAGAGACAGAAAAACAAGAAATGAGCAGCAACCACTTTAGGAACGTGTGCAAATTTTATTTCTCATTTGTTGAGTTTTTTGCTTCTACTTCTTTGTTCTACGGATGGTGGAAAAGCACAGAAAGAAAAGTTATATTTACATTACATGCTTTTTAATTAAAATTTGCAGCTAATTGCTGATCTCAGCACTTTTCATATTGTTGTCCAGATAAGTTATAATCGAGTTATACAAAGTTTATTTAGCTCTACTCATTTCTCTCTGTTTTTAAGCTTAAGTGTGAGTTACGGCTTGTATTCTCTGAGAACTTTTAGTGCACGGTGAACTTGAAATGTAAATATAAATGGCATTGAAGCTACTTTGTTTATGTTTTTGCTGTTATCTTATCAATGCTTGAAATTATGTAACTCCTTTAAAGATAATTTTTGAAAGAAAATGTTCGTATTTTGAATTTGATTTCTTCCAGTTTCTTTAATCGGGAATGTTAAGGGTCATCTATGATGTGGTCTGAAATATATTTGGGATCTGAACAATGCCGTACAATGTACATTGTCTAGAATAGATGATAAATTTTCATTCACAAGTTTTTGACATTATTTTTTCGTTGCCACTAACTTTCAGATAGTTTTTAACTAACATTCACTTATGACCTCCATGATTTAGGGGGGAGGGGGGGGGTCTGAGATTTTGTGACACTTTAAATAAAAGAAATTTTTTTGAATTTAAAATTTGTGACAATGGGGGTCTAAAAATCCTATTTTTTGATGGACGTCATAAATTAATGACCCCTTACTGGGGAGTCCTTAATTTAGTTTTAACGCTTCACTAAGTTTCCCAAAAAAAATCCATTCACCAGAGAATGGCTAACAGAAGCACTTTTGTCTCAATCTAAATTATTTCCAACAAATGTTATCTCATTAGTGAACTCATACTTAACTACAAACTGCTTCCAATTATTCTCTAATAGATAATTATAACGCAATAAGCATAATGTTTAAAATTCTACAATGCTTCGTTCTCTCTCGAGGACATAAATATAATAAAAATGTCACTGATATTGCGAACACTTGTAGGTGTTAACTTTCTACAAAAAAGCACTTTATAGAAAATAATTTGATAGTTCAGAGCAAACATTAACGATCGTAATATCATAGTTGGATGTAGAAATAATAGTATCATAATAGAATAGTGTTATAGTGTCGTTTTAAAGTAACGATGAACAAGAATTGCTGTTAGTTTTTATGCATAAGGGATGTTAAAATTATAGAACCAATTTAGAACGAGTGTGAAAATTTTATCGGGTTAAAATTACAGAAGAAAGTGGAAGATTTAGATAATATTTGTGCTGACTATCAGTTTTTAATTGGATTTGAAATTATTTTGGAATGGATATTTGATTTCTAGTTATTAACCTCAATTTTCTTGAAAATATCAACCAGTAGATGTACTCGAATTTAATACGTTCAATACTAATTCCCAATCATTATTTCCAGAATTTCTCTTTTGAATGTCAATTCTAAATTTTTCCCTCATCAATGTTCTGTCATTTCCTTGACATCTGTCAATAACTCAATGAAATTCCAAAATGATCCCAAAAACTTTCTTCATCTCTCAATATGTACATGAAGAGTCCTATGTAGAATTTCACATTATTATTAAAAATTCACAAGATTGAATTTTAAATTCTATTCTTAATTATTCATGAATGAAGCAACATTAATATCTTGAAATTTTTACCCTTTGAGACTTTAATGACATGAATATTAACCTTCAAAGACTCTTCAATGAATATTTGAGTCTTTAAGTCTTCATTTTCTTCGCATCTAAAAACATCTAGAGAGTCTCCAAATGGTGTCATAAATATTCCATATGCTCGAAACCTTCATGTTTCTAAAAGTGAAAGTTTTTAACATAAAACTTGTTTCCTTCATTAACCTTATAGTCTGATTTTCAAGACATCATGCATAGTAATACAAGCTTATGTCTTTACATATTGTAATAAATTGCTTTTAAATTGGGTGCAGGAATCACTTGATTGCTTCCACAAATTACCTATAATTTTGTGCCTAACGAGCACCAATTTTTCATTAAATCAATTTAAGGATTTTTTTGTCTTTTTAGGGATGATTGTGATAATGATTTTTGGGGATTATAATGATTATTTAGAGAATGAATTTTCAAACTAGGCTGCGAGATGCACTAAAGAGTCGTGCAGAGGTTGTGTCCTCTGTCCCCTAAAAAATTCAATTTCTCCTCTTTGATAGAAATTTTTTGGTGTTCTCTTTTTTTCAAAAAATATCTGGTCACCCCAATGGTCGAAAACAGTTCTTATTCTTCGAAATCGAAACTTCGAAAATGTAATTTTTTTCAAAAAAATATAACCGTTACAAATTTTTGTAAGTAAATTTAACGGTTTTTGAAAATTCAAAAATTTTTACACTTCGAATATTTTCGAAATAGATTTGAATTTCTAAAAAAATAACGGTTACTACTGCTGTTGTCATCCATTGGTGGTCACCCTATTCTTAAATGTCATCCATAATGGTGTTCTGTACCACGCTTCAAAACTTTTACAAAACAAAAATTAGAACTTATTTTTATAACAAAAAATTAATAATTCATAGCTATTCTCGATATCTCGAACAATAAGCTGAATTTTCATGAGCATTCAATATTTATAATAAAAGCTTCCAGAATTTTTATATTGTAGATAAAAACTCTATCGAGACTCGTAAAAATTAAAAATCAGGCATGTCGTAAAAAAATTATCGTGACAAGCACTGAATGATAATCAAGTTACAATAGTCTCGCCGAAATTGTGTTTGAAGTGCTTTAATATTTTCATTATTATTTTCGTGACAATACCTTAAGTCAGGGGTGTAGATAGAAATCTTTTTAGAGAGGTTTTTTCATCATTACTTAGTTTATGTCAATTTTAAATTTTGGAGAACAATTCTGATTTGAATTTTGAACTTTGAAAATAATTTTAAAAAATTATCGAGGAGGACCTCTTTTGACCCCCTGGTCATTACTTTTATATAATGCACAAATTAATATAGGTCGACAAAAACTCTTGAAACCACAAAAGCTAATTTAAAAATTACTTCCTACAAAAAATTACTGAGAAATATTAACAGTGCGCTTTCAATCAAATCTGATAAATCATAATTCAACAATAAATTTTAACCTTGAACAGTGCTTAATGCAATGTCAATGAAGATTCATCAAAACATGAGAATTTAGTTTCATTCAAATACATCCAAATATAGTTTTTCCACGCGATAAAATTTACAAAAATTGAGGAGGAAACTTCGTTATGTCGAGTTGTGATGATTCAGCTCTTCAAATTCTTTAATAAATTTTTTATCATAAGCATGGCATGTAGATGTCTGGGGATCAATAAAAAATGAATTATTAAGAGCATCGAATCGCTTAAAAAATCACTTAAAGAGCGTCTTATCAAAATTAGAAATACTCGTTATCATCTACGCGTTTTTTGACAACTTCTCACAAGGCTGATATAATTAGTTAACAGCTTTTCACTCAGAAACGATCTAAAAATATATCTAATTATCGCGAATATCACGGAGGAGTAAAAATATAAATGCAGAGCGACGGGAGAGTGAGTAAGAATCATGATTTCAATTTTCACCGCTCATTGGCATGATAAAAAGCCATTTTTATAGATGGTAGGTGTATGTGTGCATGATGATAATAACGATGATTCCCCATCGTGAGAATTTTTTGTGTCTGCTCTCATTCAATTCATTCTCGTCGCTTTTTCGAGCGAAAAAAAAGCAATTCTTAAATTATCACAAAAAGTGTTTAGTAGAAATTTATGTTGAGAATTATGAGCGCGGTTTTTGCATCGTGGGATTTTTTTTAAAATTATTATGAATTTGAATATATTTTAATGACATACATATTTGTTAACAATCGTGATGTCAGGCTAATTTGTGAACCAATATTTTTTGCAAGATTATGATTTTTAATGTGAATTTAGTCGACAATAAAAATGCAGTAATGGATATTGGCAGTTGTTCATAAATAAGTTGGCTTGGAGGGTTTCAAGGGCTACCCAGGGTTCTCTACCTAACCAAAGATAGAGGTAGAGTAGGTGGTGTACTCCAGGTAGTCATAGAAACCGGGCCCTGAAATTTTTTAAAACAAGTTAATTGCGTTAAAATCGTTTTAAAACTCCAAAAATTTAGGAGTTTAGTTTACTAGAACAAGCTTGTCCCAAAACTGGGGACTGAAACTGTAATCTTTTAAATTCCAGTTGCATGCTATTACCAGTAAACTTTTGGGGTCGCTTTGAGGTTTGGAAGAGTGTCGTTTTAATCTATTCATTTACTAGGAACTATAATACAAGATATAATGCAAGACCCTAAAGTTTACAATCCTATCATAAAGTCTTCAATTCCAAATTAAACTTCAATGTCGATATTCATGCAACAATTTCCATCCACTCAAAAATAAGAAGGATTCTCCAAAAACGAAGAAGTAAAGGGTTTTGTAAATAAGAAAACACGAGAAACAAGAAAAACATTTGTAAATCCAGTGTTAATGTTTGTTCTAAATTGTTTGTATTTCTTAAAAATTCTCATTTGAATGCCAAAGCGCGATTATCTCTTAATGATAAGTGTTGCTTCAAGTTTAAAAATTCCTTAAAACTCGTTTCAGATCATTGCACAAAGAAGAAGTGTTCAAAAAATGATATTTTAATATTCACACTTTTGAAATCTTTGCTGGTTGACAAAATTATTTCAAATATTTTAGGTAAACTCGATGCATCATGAAAGTACTTGCTAAAGCTTCAAAAAACAGCTCTATTTTACCAACCAAGTCAAAAAATTCATTGTTGTCATTTAACATCTTTTTTCACTCAATACAATTTTCTCTCACCGCATTCAAGCATCCTTTATGTCATACTTCAATTTCGAAATCATTCCATCATCATCATCATTATCATCATCTCAATGCGATTCCATCACTTACTCGTATCTAAAAATCCTCGCTAAAAAATTTATGCCATTAAGCAAAACGTAGAGAATGAGCACTAAAAGCACTTAATAACAATAATGTTGATGATAATAATAATAATCATCTCAAAAACGTATAGCGATGCTCATTTGAGTTGTACATGGCAACAATGGTAATTAATAAAACGACTTAGAATGGAGATAATTTTCCCTCGTTTTTCACATGCAGAAAATTTTCCTCGTTTTACTTCAAAAGCAAATTTTGCAGTTTTTTGGCCTCATTATTAAATGTATGTGCGTTCACATAATTGTCATCATTAAGCAAAACGTGATTTTAAGTTCAATTAATGGGAAAAAATGCTCCATCACAAACCTAATATGTAGCAACAGCACGTCTCGATGATGTCTCGAAAGATTTCTCGTTTTATCTTCTCACACCGAAACAAAAATATGGACAGACGGTGAAAAAAATTAAATTTTCTTCTTTCCTCAACTAGTTGCATGCACAAATACACAATTCATTCGTTCAACTTCCGAACCGAGACTGAAATTGACAGAAATAAAACAAAATACATAAAAATATTTTCTACGATTATTATTGTCATTATTGTATTCTCCTCGTCTACTTATGCTTGAATTGTTTAGCGTATGTCAGTTTGATTTGATTCAATTACGACATTAAATGAGAAACTTGCTCGAAAACGCCCTCGTGAAGCAGCATATAATGCACAGCTAGTGTGTTGGAGAATGCTTAATGTGACTGCATATAACGCCAATTCTTTTTGCACGGAGAATAAAAATGAGAATTGAGAGATACAGAGCAATAAAATAAAAATAGAGAGTGAATTGAGTTGAATGAAAAAAGGTAATTTAGAGAAAAATGATAGCAGTTGAAATGAGATACAATAAAATACACACATGCAGTGAGTTTGGATGGAAGAAGAAGAAATGAATGACAATCAAATGATTGAGACTGAATGCAGCGCATTTCATGTGGGATATTTTTAGATTGGATGCTAATTTTTGTCGAATTTTTAGACACTCACTTCCTGTCAATGTCCGAATGTCTTGTCTTTAAATAATAAACTTTAGCTGTTGAGACCTCAAGATACATGCCGTACATTTTTTATGCATTTTGTAGCTAATTGTATTTTAACGAGTGAGGAATCACTCAATCCTAAACCTAAAGTTCTAAAATGGGATCAAAATCACTCCTTTGGTTACATTTCTGCCTGTAATCTACAAAAAGAGGTTATGATCTGCAAATTCAGATACCGAAGGACTAAACCACTATACAACCTAGCAACTTTAGCTCATTATCCATTTGTCATAACAAATGTTGAAATTCCTAGTCCATAACACTGAACTACCTACTAAAATCCAGGCAATGTGAAGAAAAGTCCCAAAAATTTTCCCTCAAAACACCTCAAGAAATAAAATATCAGATGTCGATTATCAATGCTGGTTGAGGCACTTCCAATTTGTTATGATTTTATTATTTGTGGGCGGGTGAAATTGTGAACAAGATTCAGGATTTTAAGAAAAAGGCAAAAAGGTACTTTCAATGTGCAATGTGTCGCAAACAGAAAAATGGTAAATTTCCATTTTCATTTTTTATTTTTTATTGTTCACTGCTTTATTCTTGCTTACTTTTTATTATCATACCTAAATAGAGCATTAAAGATTTAATGATAACGATGATGATGATGGCATTGGATATTTAAGTGACTTACAGCAACATGGGAATCATAATGGCGAAAAAATTTCCACTTTTTTTACGTCAGATTTGGAGGATTTTCTCTTAAATTGCTCGCAAATTCACAAGTCACAACACACTCACAGTCTCTTCAATCATCCAACATTTCTGTCATCGAAAGCACCATAGCTGTTGTGTACGTGCCTTCTGTCCCCAACAATTAAGGAGCAATTTGATGAATGATTTAAAACAATATCAAAATCGTCATTGGCAGCAGTGCTAACGACGTTGTTGCCATAGGGATAATTTTTCTTGCCATTGATTTTTCCATGCTTTATTTTATATCGTCAACATCCAGTAGCGAGTACTCTAATCTTTATAAACATAATAATGGTTCTCGGGTGCTCATCTGGATGATGATTTTGAGTGGTTATTTAGTCAGAATTTATTATTGTCGGGATTTTAAGACTTAACGATGAAATTTTAGTGGGAAAATACAGATTTTTATGTGACGCGACGTTGATTTCTTGGTTGAATCGGTTGTAGGGTTGAGGGTAAACCGAGAAATTCAGCACAGATGTCCATCTAGTTAAGTTGTACACCTAGGTATGTATTAAAGTCATATGGACAGATTTTTGCGACATATAAATACCAAAACCAGGCTATTATGAACTCTAGTTTAACTTATCAGAAATTTATAATGAGCAATTTTGATAAAATCACGTGAAATCAAAAGAATTAACAGGAACAAGTCACTTAAGCACACACTTTCCTACAAAACTTTTTACCAATGAATTTTTCTTACGTCCTAATATGTTACCATGCTGACAAGTTTTTTTCCCACAGTCATTATAAAAATGTCGAACTTTTTTATGAGAAAAAATGAAACTCTTGATGGACATCCTAGTCAATAACACATTTTTCGCATCACAAAAGAATGACTGAAAAAATAATTTTCTTTCCTCCTCTTACGATAATGGTTATGGATGCAATGATGGCGATAGCTAGTGACAAAAGTTCGCTCTTTATTACTCTTGATGGATGTATTGAAAAGCATTTTCTTCGCAACATTTGTGAGTCTTCAAGAAAAACATTTCTTCTTCATGTCACCGCATAATGTTTCATTATTTTTGCTCTCTCGCATTTCCACAGCAGTCTTGACTCTTTCTTGTTATTTTGTAAATTCTCATGTTTATGCTTATAGCATATACACAACTGGCCTTGGCAAATTATTAATGTCACATAAATTCTATCTCTTATTCTCTCTTTTCCTGTCTCACTCCAAATCATATTCACACCAATTTTAATTGTGTGTGAATATATTGTTTTTGGTATTTCAGTGAAACTACTTTTTTGGACTTGCTGCTTCAGGCTTACGGAATCGACCCATAGTGTTCGGTATAGAAAGTTTGTGCTTTAAATTACCAATTTAACAGTGAAAACCGCATCTCGATTGGTGCTTCCAGTGCCGAGAAATCGCAAAAAAACACTTTCTGTCATTTAGCAAGTTAGTTAGTTACTTTCGACGATAACTCGATTCAAACTCAATATTAAGACTTCCGGTTTTTTGCATCTGATAGATATTAGGTATCTCAAGAGCTGTATAGTTTTTGGAGTCATGAGATGCTTCCAGTAAGGTACACGGAACGAAAAGGTGCGATTTTTGGTCAAATTATAGTCGATTATTGCAAAACACATTTTATTTTTTTTCATAGAAAAGGAATGTTTTGACCAAATGAGCTGAAATTTGGTATGTAGGTTCCTTAGCTGTGCCTGAATATGGAACCGACGCCATTTTGGATTTCGAGGGGCTAGAAGCTACGCCAAATTGATTTTTGCTTTAACTTTGACCAAATGAGCTGAAATTTGGTATGTAGGTTCCTTAGCTATGCCTTAATATGGAACCGACGCCATTTTGGATTTCGAGGGGCTAGAAGCTACGCCAAATTGATTTTTGCTTTAACTTTGACCAAATGAGCTGAAATTTGGTATGTTGGTTCCTTAGCTGTGTCTGAATATGGAACCGACGCCATTTTGGATTTCGAGGGGCTAGAAGCTACGCCAAATTGATTTTTGCTTTAACTTTGACCAAATGAGCTGAAACTTGGTATGTAGGTTCCTTAGCTGTGCCTGAATATGGAAACGACGCCATTTTGAATTTCGGGGGGCTAGAAGCTACGCAAAATTGATTTTTGCTTTAACTTTGACCAAATGAGCTGAAATTTGGTATGTAGGTCCCTTAGCTGTGCCTTAATATGGAACCGACGCCATTTTGGATTTCGAGGGGCTAGAAGCTACGTCAAACTCATTTTTTCTCTAATTTTGATATTTTTGACTAAATAAGCTTTACGATTTTTCGTAAGTCTTGTTAGTACCATAATACTAAGCTATGAATGAAAAAACTTGAAACAGTGTGAATATGCCCATGAAGCGTGATCGCTTCATTACTAGTTTTTCTTTTCCTTTTCCTTTCTTCTACTTCTCATCCATTCACATATACTTATGTGTTGCTTGAAAGCACAGTTTACGTCAACATTATTACATGATTCAATGACTTGACATGTGACATGATGTGTACGCGGCGCGAGTCAATAAGAAGATTGAGAAGATAAATATGTGTATATTCATAGTACCATGCCTTATTCCGTTTTATGGAAAAACTATAGTAAAGTATAAAGTAAATAAGCTCCATTCGATGGAGAAGAAAAGACGATAAAAGATTGATGTTGTTTTTTACTTTCATTCTTTCTTTCCAAATGAAATTGGTTCCTTACTACTTATTGCTTCTTCTTCTTCTTTATTTACTAAATGACTTTCGACTTGTCGTCATCGTTATTGACGTTGTTATTTTAGTTTCTTTGTTTTCATTTCTTCTTGTTTTTATTTATTGGCTTGATGAGTGAATTATTAGGAACTTTGAATGGGAATTTAGGTCTAAATGTTCATCATTAGATACAAATTCAAATTTATTGGTACATTATGCATGATTGACCTACATGCGTGATCATACTACATGAAACCTCGAAAATCCCTAAGGGGCTGTTCATAAATGACGTCACGCAAAAAACGAGATTTTTGGAATCTCCTCCCCCACTCTGTCACAAAATTTCCATACAAATTTTTGTTCTTTTGTATGAAATGGATACAAAGCGTCAGAATACTTGCCCCTAAATATTGGATGATCTTTATGAACAGCACTTAAGCTATTCATCAAATGATTTTAGAATCCATTGGAATTTTTGAGATATGATATCTCAGGAAATGCTAAGATTTTTCTAGAGTATTAACGGCTTAAAATTCAATAAATGATGCTCAAAAATTAGCATCCTAAGTAAGTCAGTTGGACAAAACATTGAACAAAAATATCTTCATTATAATTTTCGTATTTAAAGACATAAAAATCAATCACACCAATTACAAAGCTCTCCCATCAAGCATCCAGCACTTAAAGTTAAAAGTATCCAGCAGCTTTGTCAGCATCCCAACATACACGTATTTATAATCTTATGGCATTAACCTATGATTCTACTGTCACATTATTATTATCATCATTACCCGTCGACATTTTATGACATCAAGTTGTTCACATTGGTTCACATAGTTAGGTGACATGTGTAGGATTCCACAAAATACATGAGTTGCACTCATGCCTCAATAGAAATAATTTTTAGGATACAATAATGAAAATTAATTGCTCATGACATATGACGGAAAAGACTTTTTGCTGCTAATGGAAGGCATTAAATGAGTTTTTGGAGACGTGGACAGAATGGTCTGGGTTAAAGCGCATTTAAGAATTTTTCTTTAATTTTTACATTTAATTTTTAACTTGAGCCAATTTTTTCGGATGGGGAGGGGGAAAGGGGTTAGAAATATATGTATCCACCTTCTGGTTACGCCACTGGCATGACATCAATGTATGATTGCAACAAGAACAAAAATTTTTGGTCACATACCACGAAAATTGCTGGTACGCTTCATAGAATTCGTAAATAAAGAGCAGCTGAATTTATCATATCTCGTATTTGAGTCGATAGCCAAAAGTCACTCATCATATGCTTTTTCTCATCTACTTTCATAATTCATTAGCATCAGTGCTACAGTCCATATCAATGATTGAGCAGATGATGCAAGATCTAGTTTTTTCTCAATAGTTATGGACGTAAAACATACGTAAATGAAGAAACCGAAAATTTTCATGCTATCGACTTCATTTCATTACTATCGTGAGGAAGCCAAAAGCACGAATAAAAACTTTTTTGCTTATCTCTTTTATTGGTTTTTGCTGTAAGCAATGTTCAGTTTTTTTTGTCTATCTCACTCATTTCTGGTTATTTTGAAGGGAAATATTTATCATACATTAGCGAAGAAATAGATACACTAAGCAGAGATGTTATGACTTTGAATGTTTTGTTGTCTAGCAATTGTACTCAAGAATTGACCATGGTTATCGCTTTCAGTAAACTTCACATCATCAAGGGTTTTTTTGTTGCTTCATTTTTATCGAAGTTTTTTTTCGATACTCAATTACATAAATGTGTTTATGTTGGAAAGAAAAGATTCGCTTTTCTCATCATGGAAGAGATTACTGATAATTTAGTAAATGCCAATTTGTTCGGTCAGAAGAAAATATATGTGGATGGTAAAATAAGATATTGATAAGCTGCTGTATCAATTTTTAACAATTGTATAGCAAATAACAGTTTAATTGGTGCAAAAAATTATTAGAATTTTTGCTTCTTTAAATTAAATTATCGCATCACTGATGCAAATTGAACGACAATTGAACTAAAGGGTTAATTAATGTTTTGCATCTTAGATGCAATTTTCTTTGCATTACTGATGCAAACACAACTGGTCAACTGGCATCATTAATATAAATTTTCAGCTTTTACTAGTAAACAAGACTAAATTCTACCAAAATTTTCAAGATTTCCTTAAACTTTGTGCCTCAAAACATTTTAACCTTCAACATACTCGTAAAAATTCCTTTAAATTTTAAATCATGGTCGCAGATGCTTTTGGTCCTTAAAATCTTACGTTACAACCACTCAAAAATCACATCAATCTCAAAAAGTACCAATAAATCCATTCGATACTTATTCTTGAGAGAAAATTCGTAAGAAGTCAATAAGTAATGAAAATAAGAAACAAATTTATATCAATCTTATAACTCTGATGACCATCAGTTGTTTCCCAAAGAGCCCATAGCAATTTCAATTCTGCAAATGGTCATCAATCGCATCGGCAATAATTTCATTTTATTAGATTTCGCTAAAAAAATTCTCTGCTGGCTTCTTTAACAGATTTATTTATGGCTTACAAAGTGGACCGAAGAGAAGATATTTTGCAGTGCTCTAATAAAAAAAATTCCATTCCTTTTCCCTATTTCTGTTGAAAGATCATCTAAATTTTTTATTGAGAATGAGGAAGGGGAAATGAAAAACAGTCGAAAGATGAAAATCCAAATTGAAAAAATGTTGGCAAATGGTGATGTTATTTAAATGGAAAATAATACAGATAAGAGAGAGAGGAGAGTCAAGTAAATAGAAATTGTATATACTCGTATAAAAGAGGAAGGAAGGAAGGATAGAAATCTCTGACTCCTGTTTGTGTTGCGTCATACTTTTTCATTTTCATTTTCTTCCATGTAGCCAGAACAGCAGAGAGTGTGTCCCCACAGTGTGTGTGTGCATGAATTATTGAATTAATAAGATTTAAAAAAATTAAACCTCTTGCTACATTTTCTCATTTAATTCCTTACGAAAATTCCATTTCTCTCTTCCACTTCATCAATTTTAATATTCATCTTATCTCTTCATTTTCCATAATCTTAATCTCATCATCGCCACATTGTTGGGTGCTTACTGAATGAAAAATAAAACTAGAGTGAGAGGATAGAAAACTTTTCTTCTTAGTTTCTTAAATCCTCGTTATCGCACAAAGGTAAATTAAATTTTATGATGAAAATTCTCTTTTTCATGGTCTTTTCTGCCTGTAATGTAGATGAATGAAGAAAGTTTTTCGTCAATTTTTCTACTTCTTCTTTTTTTGGGAATAACTTTCTTCGTATATGCGGAAGACAATTTTTTACGATTTTTTGATCGAGATGTCTAACTAAAGATAGTAAAAAAAAGACGTAAAAATGGATTAATCATGATGTGGAGAATAACTATAATGAGTTAGATTTTGCTTTTGGTATGATCGTAAAATTATAGAAGAAATTTCGATAAAATGAGAGAGCAAATTTTTATGATGGAATTACGGAGCTAAATTATTGAGTTCACTAAAAATAAATAGTAAAAAATTGGTAATATTTATTTCAGTAGCGTAGCAGGAGTTTTTGGGTGTTCGTTGCTTAAATCGTAGCGTAAAAAGGGGTGCAACCTGGTCACGGTCCTGATGTCTGATTAAAAAAGGTACACAATCCCATTTGATTTGGCAACAGGCGTCAAATATGTTTACTAAGTTACTGGGCCGCAACTTTAATTATCCCACTTGCTACACCACTGCTTTATTCTGCTCATACTTATATCTACTGATGTTTTGACAATAATTTGAATCAGAAGTTTCAGTGAGTAATCAAATTTTTAGTGCTTTTCATCACTTAAGTGTATGAAACCTTCTAAACATCCATCCTTCAAATTTTTGTATAATTAATCTAATTTTATACAACTCGAGAATCATTGAAAGTTTCGATAGCAAGAAACTTTCAATTGCCACTTCAATAATGTTGATACTGATGCTAGGCAAGTTACTTGATGCCAAGACATGTGTAGTAATATTCATGACATAATCGTTTAACTCATACACATGAATCTATAAATAGAACTCCCTAAAATTTAATTAATTAAATTAAATTCATAAATGTCGCTTAAGCAACGATTTTTCATTCTTAATTACATATTAAATAATATTCATGTAAGAAAAACCATTCACGATATTTTAACAAAGCACGGTTTCCCATTACTGCAAGCGAAATTGTCACAAAAGTTCATTTGTTGTGCCTTTTTGCTTTTTAATTTACATTTTCAAACTCAGAGGCTGAAAAGTATGAGCATCCTTCACCTATATATTCACTCGTTTAAACAAAACATAAAGAATTATGCTGCTTTTTTTAAAAAAAAATGCTGAACGCGATATTTTCACCTTCATCTCATCCACATTTGCTTTGTCGTATTTTTTCTTTGACATCTATTATGCAGAAAAACATATTTCATTTTTCTTCCCCTCCCCCACATTACCTCCTTTTCCGACTTTCTATTTTAATATCTGAAAAGAGGAAAATATTCTTTTATTTCTGTGTGTGATTTATGATTATTTTTCATATGTACATATTCATACAGAACGTACTATTATACATTTCATATTTACGTTTCATTTTACCATTACCATTCACCTCAAAAAGTCAAAACGTTGAATTGTGAAACGGCACAAAAGACTTCAAGCTGAAAAGATGCAAATTCTAGGCTTTTTCTAGATTAAAGCGCATTTGTTGTTGAAATAATAATTGAGGTGATGTAAAAAATTAAATTTGGAAATTACAGACCACGACCATAGCCAGGGAGGAGAGGTCCCAGGGTATCAAGCCCTTTTTCACGAATACCAGACTGACAAATAATTAGGTCCTACATTATATAAGTATAAATTACCAAAACTGCTACTCAAGAAACTATGTCATGTCAAATTTTGGTCGGGTTATCCAATAAGTTAATAATTCCTAGAATATTTTCTGTGATATTCTCAAAAGCAGGGACTAACCTTAGCATATTGAAGAAAATTTTCCACTGAGGAGGGGGAGGGAGGATTTGTCTACCGCTGTTCCCTGTCTATGCACCTGTCATTTGTCTGTTAAATTTTGATTACCAGATCATCCTTTTCAGTGGGCAGTCAAAATCGGACAGTTCCAACAATAAATCATAACCTTCAGTTTATCCCCAAATAATTCACATCATCAAAAAACATTTCGAAAACAATGAAGGTCCTCAATAATTTCCCTACCGAGTTGTTTCATGGAAAATTTAAAAAACCAATTTCGAGTCAGTCAAAGTAATTCGCAATTGTACATGCTCAACTCATTTCATATTTTATTGAAGTGCATTTGCATCCATTTGCAATGCACACATTGAATATACTCAATGGATATTAAAGCCATTGATGGGTAATGAAAAATGAATGCAGAAAAAAGGTCGAAGGAAAAAATTCATGGGATGAGAGTGAAATGAATGGATGTTGTGCTTCAAACCGTTTTGCATATTGAATGATTTATTTACTCACTATGACATGAAAATGAAATGATTTTACACAGTACTTTTACCTTATCGACTTGATGCAGATAAAATTCAAGATCACAAGAGAATTTCTACTTTACTGCTGTTTTTCTCTGTTTCAAGTGCATGCTCGAATCAAGATGAAGTCTTTAAATATTTAACAGCACACGAGTAGTCTCAGTGAAAGTTAAAACAAGGTGAGAATGGGGAATAAGAGAACATCAAAAGGATGCGAATTTGATGAAATTATTTGCAGCACAGTTGAGACTTTAAGCTACCGTTTTAAATAGAATGCTAATTTTGTATCATTGAAAAAAGTCTTTTGTGACCTAGAAAAAGCAATTCTAATTTGGAAGGCAAAAAAGGTATTAAATCCTCCTTTAATGCCATGAGCAACTCTTCCTCTTCAAACATTAATTTTGCATGAATAGGAAATTCATTAATTCCTGTACAAGACACTTAAAGCTTAAAATTTGTCACATTACGATGCCTTTTAATCTCATGAATAATAACACATAATGTATGAGGACACAATTACCGCAATGTTCAAGAAAAAAAGAAGTCGTTTTAGATAGGATTTTCAACAATGCTAAGAAGAATAAAACGTTCATGATATGAGCTACAGTAGCGACAAAAAGTATCGGAACGATCAATTTTTAATCGTAATTTGGCTGTAAAATTTCACCTATGCATCCAATTTGGTTGAAATTTTCACCAGTTGTTCAGTTTATGATGAGGAATTTTAATTTAAAAAACTTTTATGCTATAATTAAGTTTTTTGAAAAAAAAACGTTAAATTTTTTGAAATGGCTAAGGGCAAAAAGTATCGGAACGATATTTCTTGATGAAATATTTCCATTAATCCTTTTTTAACATAACTTTTAGTGATTAAAATTTATAATATTTATGTTTACCTTTATTTCTAAGCAAAAAGGTTTGTTGGGAAACACGTGTTTATGCTGTTTTTTTGCATTTCAAAATGGCGGCTATTTTTCATGACTTTAAATCAAATATTTACATAAAACTAAGCTTAATTAACAAAGTTCAAACTGAATTATGATGCATTTTCAATAAGCTTTCAGAATATGTATAGCTTGTTATGATTTGAATGCGTTAAAGACAAATTATGAAACAAATTATTATTTTGTATGCAAGTTTTCTCATACAACATAACATAAAGTTGACTAAAACTTTTAAAATAATGCACAACTATTAAACATTTTGGTACTATTTTGTTGGATTTTAGTCCTTCTTTCATCTTAATAAGGTTTTAGAATTTTAGAAGAAGTATACAACAAGTAATTTGCATTCTAATAATCACTTCTCTATAAGATCTTACACGTCAAAAATTAGTTTTCTTAAAATTTAATTAAATTTGAAGAAATGATGGGTGAAAATGAATGATAATGTTGAATTAAAGTGTTTAGAGGCATTTTAATACAAATCACAGAAGAAAGTTTGCATAAAAATTGAGTTTTCAAATTTTTATTTTTTCTGCCTTTAAGGTCGTGAGCTGAGTGATTATTAGAATGCAAATTACTTGTTGTATACTTCTTCTAAAATTCTAAAACCTTATTAAGATGAAAGAAAGACTAAAATCCAACAAAATAGTACCAAAATGTTTAATAGTTGTGTATTATTTTAAAAGTTTTAGTCAACTTTATGTTATGTTGTATGAGAAAACTTGCATACAAAATAATAATTTGTTTCATAATTTGTCTTTAACGCATTCAAATCATAACAAGCTATATATATTCTGAAAGCTTATTGAAAATGCATCATAATTCAGTTTGAACTTTGTTAATTAAGCTTAGTTTTATGTAAATATTTGATTTAAAGTCATGAAAAATAGCCGCCATTTTGAAATGCAAAAAAACAGCATAAACACGTGTTTCCCAACAAACCTTTTTGCTTAGAAATAAAGGTAAACATAAATATTATAAATTTTAATCACTAAAAGTTATGTTAAAAAAGGATTAATGGAAATATTTCATCAAGAAATATCGTTCCGATACTTTTTGCCCTTAGCCATTTCAAAAAATTTAACGTTTTTTTTCAAAAAACTTAATTATAGCATAAAAGTTTTTTAAATTAAAATTCCTCATCATAAACTGAACAACTGGTGAAAATTTCAGCCAAATTGGATGCATAGGTGAAATTTTACAGCCAAATTACGATTAAAATTTGATCGTTCCGATACTTTTTGTCGCTACTGTATATCTTATGTATTCTAAATGCTTTCATAAAAGTTCTGCTGATATTCACACAAGTGAGAAAAAAGAAGTTCATTTTCCAGCTTTAATTTCAATTTACAAATTGACATGGTAGGATCTAAAATGGAAGTACAAACTTTTTAGTCAATGGATGGATACATTAATGGTGGTTGATGTTGAACTTCCTATAGCTCAATTGTATCCAGTTGTATCTTTTATCGGAATCAAACCAGCGCCCTCAAAAATATTGACTTTTGACATTTTAGTAGCAGCTTTTACAGATCCTGTCACTAAGGTTCTAACAACATTTACACTATCCAAAACATACTTAAAACCATTTGCATCCTGGATTCAAAATCAATCAATCCTTTCATTCTTAACAAATTTTACATCTTTTTCTCATTTTTATTCCCAAGTTCTTTTTCAATCTCACAACTACATCCAAACTAAAATCCAGTACTTATCCCCCAAAATCTCTGCAAGAAATAAAACCCAGAAGTAGAGCCATAAAAACGTCTCAATTTCATTAGCATTTAAATTCGTAAATACCAAACAAAATTTAGCCAAAAACGACTTCATTTCCCTTGCCTTCAAACAATTCTTTCTGGCTAAATCCTTCCATCCATTTGTTGGCATCATAATCGTAAGCATACATTCCACATTGCTTATTTCACGGATTACACAATCGATTTTTTTCACGCTTAAAGCGAATCTTGGAGATTTTTTTCCGTATTATATCCTAATCCCATCTCATTTTCCCTTCTTATTTAATCTCCATCTCCTGTCTTGCTTCATCTTTATACTGCATTACTTTCAGTCAATCTTTATGTATATTTCCTTTCTATCCTTAGTTAAGAATGAGGAAATTCTTGTTTATTATTAAATGATGAGGAAATAAATTGATTAGTTTTGTTACTTTGCACACATGCTTGTATGGCTTGTCACTTTATAGAATATAGACACATTTCATATAACATAATCCTAACTGGAAATGACATAGACTAGTCGATAATTTAAAGAAAATTTTCACTGCGACTCTTTCCATTTGAAAAATCACAAGATTGAGATGAAGTTGAATGAGCTGAGTGTTGCCTTTGAACATCCATTTACTTAATGGTGCTGACAAAATACGAAATGGCAATTGGAAATTGTCTTTAAAGATTCATTTTTAAGTTCAAGACTTTTGTGGAAAACTTATGTTCATTTCAATTACTATTAATGAAATTGTATTGGTTTGAATAAACATTAATGATTACTCGTTTTGATGGAAGTTCTCAAGTAATGCTGCATCAACTATAACACCAAATACTGTTCAGATCAGAAGATAGTTTAAGTTGGGATTCTGCCAAGCTTCGGAGTAATATCCGATACCTCAGTGTTAGGAATAACGTTCTGAAACCGTAGGACGTGGGTTCGAGTCCCATTTGGGATTTTCATTTGGAAGTTTACTTCTTCTGCTAAATATTCAAACTAAAATTCCATAAGGATCGAAACCAAGTTCTATCAGCTTTCCATCAAACTCTTCCTTGCCTCTTATTACTCTATAACCCTTTTATCCAAAAAAAAGCTTCTAAAATTCTCAAAATAAATAAAAAGGAGCATTAAACACCCTCAAGTTGAATTGACGCCCGGATGGGCTAATATCGTTAAAGTACATAGTTAAATTCCATTTCCGAAAATTATTTTCAGGTGGTCGATTGAAATTTATTCGACATAAATATTTCATGTTGAAAGAAAAACAAATGTGTGAGGGCAATTTAAGCAGCACAAAAGAATAATAAGAAATAAAAAAAATCAATTGTTGTCGAAAATATTCACACGATTAGTTTTGGAGCAATAAAATTTGTTAATTCAGATAAATGTGCTTGAGATTCTTAGACTGTATTGTAAGCTTTGGAGTTTATATAAAAAATTGCTATATGAATGAAAAATTTTCAATGATAATTTACTGTAGGATAAAGAATACAAATCAATATTTTAATTTAAACTCCAATGAATGAAACTCGAAGTTTATTTTTATATTCTCATTCAAAGCTCCTGAAAGCTTTGGTGGATTAATTCACATATGATGTCTTAAATTATGGTGAGAGATGTGTGACACTATTATAGAATTTTTTGGATGATATTTTGTAAAAGGAAAAAAACAGGGTTTAAATCTCATTTTGAAAGACGTAATTTGTGAATGACTCCATCCGTCTCTGCATCTAATCGATTTCCAAATCCAAAATCTTGATCAGAAAATTCCCTCACAAACAGAATGAAAGAAGAAAATTGTTTTCTATTGCAAATCTCGGTGAATAACTTATGAGTGTGGATTTAACACAGACACATAATCCTACATACATGCTAAACATGTGAGAAGGGATGAAAAATGTACAGGAAAGAAAAATGTGCTGACGATATAAACATTTGAAATTTGGCCAAAATTAAAAGTTTTTCTCTTCTCTTTTTTTGAGCATCTACATTACGGAGGGTTAGAATAGAATGAAGAATGTTTATTCATTGAGCATACACGCAGAAAAGCTATTTTATGGTTCAGTGTGTAGATATTTATCAATGTACAAATTTATGTACACGTATGTCAAGAAACGTACACAAAAAAACTCACACATTTACACACATAAAAAATGTTTAACTTTTAAAAAAACTTTCTCCTTTCTGAGTAACTGCCGATCCATAGTAAGAGTGAAAGGAAGCACAGAGAAAAATTGATGACTGTGAAAAGTCATTAAAACTTTTCATTTTCCCAATGCGCATATATTAACAGGCATATTAAAGTAAGTACGTTATAAACCTGAAATAAATTTGGAAGGAAATTAAGGAGTCATACTAATAGGCTCAAATTGATGGGATTTATAGAATGTCCAGATATTTTTGGCTGTAATTTGAGATTTGTAGACAGATAGATGGGTTTTAAGTGACGAAGTCAGTTTTCTTTTTTGTTTGGGGTAATTTTTTTAAAAGTGGGGTGGAAATACACCCATCTACCACCCCATGGCTTCAGACTACCCCCATCAAATGTAAAAGTGAACGAACTGAAGCTGTAAATATTTTTTTCAAACATTTTCTTCACTCAATATCTTCCATTCAACTTATCCAAAAATAAACTCAAATTCAAAAGCCATAAAGAAATCAAAACTCAATTTTCTGCTCATAAAAATATCATTCTATTCTCGGATGAAGATTAGTCTCAATTTCAAAAAATTCTCTCTCTAAAAAGAAGATAAAAACAATTTTTTTGTGCAGAAGTCTCCGGCTTAGTCAATAATAATTGAAACATATTTTTAAATAACTTTTACCATCTTTGCAGGATTTGTTGGTGAAATAATTTCAAATAAATATTTACTTGTGTCCATAATATGCTGGTTATGATGGTAAATTGAGATCCATGATCTTGCTTTTGCCTTTGTTACTTCATGTTTTTAGTCCCACGCCATGTTAAATTTGTAAATAAATAATCAGAAAAATGTCACTTACTCATCAGCTAATTTTAAACTCCTTTGCAAATACTTCAAACTTCTTGAAAAGCTAAAAAATATAATCCCTGAAATAATCTCAAAAATGAACTCAACCTACTTATTTCTTCCCACTTTGTTGTCGTCACTTTGTGCCGGTATTTATTTTCTTTAAATCACTTTTATTTCATCCAACAAAAAAACAAGGATTATCTTTTTATTTGCATTCATCTTTTTTTGTAAGAAATCAAGTCCCTTATTTTTAGGAAGTTTTTTTTTGTTCCGTGGGTAAATTTTACAACACAAACTCGTTTACGATGAAATTGTTTTTGAATTTTTTGTTTACATAATAAGAAACTCGGTAGCTTCCCGCATTTTCTTATTTGTGGCTTGTGTTTATTAATAATATAATTTAAAAGGGACAAAATGTTTTCAGTAACTGAAGATGAAATTGAGATATGGTTTTGGCGTATCACATAAATTTTTTGGAAGGCTCCTGTATTTCATGAGGATTTCTCTTCAACAAAAGGATTATAATCTGGAAATGTGAAAGAACAGGAACTGAAAATAATTAAATTTTGTGATATTCTACTCAATATAGAGTAATGTGAATGTTGAACGCAATTTCTACAATTTGATCAATACAAATATTCAATCGTAGTAGTCATTGATTTTCTCCAATTAATTTAGTACAAATTCACATCTTAAACGATTAACACGTCTTTTAATTCTTTGTCGTAATAAAATACAGTCCACTCTAAACCAGAACCATCGTCGTTATTATTGTTGTACGCAACAGTGAAAGTTTCAATTAATCAAAGACTGGTTTCTCGGGAATATCGTACTCTTTAGGAGTAAACACTAGGATTTGCATTAAAAGTGTGCATTAAGCTCTACTATGTTGTATTTTATACGAAATATTTCTAAAATTGAAATTTTCCTTAAGTTTTTACAAAATTATCTCCACTTTTCCAATCAAGGAGTGTCGAGCTCCAAAGTTCTACTAGACAGTCCTCGACTACTTTTCAATTAAAATGAGGTTCAAATGTAAATTTTTTGGACTGTAGTGTACCACAAAATGGTCTAAATTACGGTTAGTGTGCCGCAATCCGAAAAAGTTTGAGAAGCACTGAACTAGACCCTTAAGAAAAATTCAGCTCGAAAAAAGTTATGACAATGTAATCAAAAATATTGATCTCAATAATATCTGTGCTATAAAGTTTTCAAAAAGCTCTGTCAGCTTTAACTTTTCTTATTGTTCAAGATTTTTCTTATTTTTTCGGATTTGAAGGAAGCATAGATCGGAAGTTGTTGAGTAGAATCTTGAGCTAAAAACGTAAATAAAATTTTAAAGCTAGAATATTTAATACCGAAACAGAATTCATAAAAACTAAGAATAAAATGCTGAATTTTTGTGTATTTTAGGAATGCTTTACATCTTTTCATAGCTAGACATAAACATTTAAAGTTTTCAGCATTAAAATTTACTTCATTCACATCAAAACTAATGACTATAAGCATAAAAATGTAATTAACAAATAGGGAAGTTTTCTATGTGACATCATTAAAAAACACATCAACACCATTTACCTTTCTTCCCATTTTTATGCTCAACAAGCAGAGAATTTTATGTCAAAAGGAATTTTCTAATTAATCTTTGAGAAATTTAACATTATTTTTATGCGAACACGTTCAGTCTCTCAACCTCCTATAACCCATTACTGCTTATAAAATTTTCATTTTCATTTACCTTTTCCACTTTCCGCAGTCATTGACATTCACGATTTATTTCCTGTCTTGTCTTCTTTTTCATTCACTTACATCTCTTCTCCCCATTTTTTTTACAAACATTTCAACTTGTGGCAAAGTTTTACGTTTTCAGTCTAAGGTAAACTTATTAATTTTTTTTCTCCTTTCTTTATTTTTTCTGCTCCTGTTTATGTGTGCTTTTGAGCATGATTTTTCAAGCTACTTATGGAAAAGTTTATACACTTTGACGATATTCATTTGACTCCATTTAAGACTGCTAAGTGGTAGAGTAGAAAGTTCTATAATTCTGTTTTAAATGCACAACATAATTGTGCATTGAGCAAAGTTGAATTTCGATTGAAGCAATTTTAAATGTGAACAACATGGCAACTGAAGAGACTGTAGAATTGAAACCAGCAGGAGCGGAGCGAGGATGGGGAATGTGGAGCATTTGCTGGAACTTCGTTACGTCTCTGGAAACTAGAGGGGGAGTCAGAAATTTTTCGAGGGGTTTTTTTGAAATTTTTATGCATACAAAAATTAAGGGGTGTATTTTGAGACACCCAAAACACCCTCCTTTGGGCTATACCTTTACTTGAAACCAAGTTATGAACAAATCCAAAAAAGCGTCAAAACTTTTCGCTTATGACGTGCAATATTTTTAAACGAAAAAATAAGGGTTGTGGGGCCATGAAACACAAACATTGAATTATGATAGACATTATTCGTAAATGATCCCAAAAACTTACCATGCATCTTCAAAAATCTACCAATAACTAAGTACCATGAAAATCTCAAAAAATATAAATTGTTGGTAAAAAACTTTAACCCAACTCATGACTTCCCACCAACAAATTCCTTACTTACTCAACATTACTCCATTCCCTTCTTGTGGCTGGTGTATAGACGATGGTAGAATATTGGTGACGGCAGGTGAGAGAAGATATTTCATCGACTTTACAAAATTTCTTTTCATACTCCTCAATTGCGGAAGGTTAAAAGGAAACAAGTGAAAAATCGTAATATGATGTTGGTAAATTTGTAGAATTGGTTTTCTTCACCGAACAAATTCCTTCTTATTTTCGAAAAATCTAAGAAAAGCAACACCAACTTGTTATTTCTGAACCGCATACACAAAAATGAAACCGCAATGAATATGAGAATGGAAAAAATTTCTGTAAGAAATTGTGAAAGGAACAAGTTTTTATATCCGATCTGGTGCTCAGTTTTACTGAAAACTTACTTAAAATTCATATGTCAATAAATTGTAAAAAAAGAACAGAAAAAAATTTTTAAAGCCAGAAGCACCACAAATGTTAATTTATTTAAATTCATGTTTTCAACATCGTTGGATGGATTTACATACATGCATGTTTAAATACTTCGTAAGAAAATTCCTTTTAAGGATGAGAAAGTTTATCTTGATGAAAATTTTAGGGCTATGCTCATAAGATGGGAATTCGGTATTCAGATGAGAATTAGGAAAATTAATGAATGATTCCTCAAAGGATGTAGTCTACAGCTATACGAAACTTCATTGAATGACATGATTTGAGAACGATCCCCATTTGTACAGGTATACCACATCCACAAAATGTCAATTTGCATCCTCCTTCCATTCACAAAATTTTACGGTACGGAAAACAGCGGAAACCCTAGAAACTCCTAAAAGTTTACATAACAATTTTCATTTCCTGACATGAAAGTGTGAAGAAATTTTTCTCATCTCATCCTCCTTCCCACCATTATCATTTAATATTTTTCTCTCAAGAACTTGAATGTGAATTTCAATTTGTAAAGTGGAATGAATAAACTTTCCATTTAAATAAAGAAAATGTTATGCTAAACCTAGATGAGTAGAGGAATCTAAATAATTCTACTCAGACAAGAGATTTCACCTGATATTAAATATGAGAATGTTATTGAAAAGTAGATAAATGTCAAGAGTGACGTGTGTATTGTTGATGATGAGAACTGTGTGGAGAGAAAACGTGAGATCTTGAGTAAAATCATAGATAAGGAATATATTTTACACTTTTAAGATTTGCTATAATTTGAAGATGTTGTGGAGATAATGACGTGGGAAATGATATTGAAGTGCTTTTAGTTTTTCAATAATTTTAAAATTATATGTCAAAGAAGGAAGTATATTAATGGAAAATTAGAAAACTTCATGAATATGCAGCTCATATCACGCCAAGACTCAGACAAGACTTTTCTTATAAGTGTCTGATCCTCGAAACACGTAGCAGATTCTAAAAAATTTATTTTTTCAATGCCCACAAAAAAACTTCAATTCCATACTTTATTACTGTTAACTAAAACTATTCCATTCAACCAAAATGAGATTTCTTGACCTTATTCTATAAAAATACCAAAATAATTTCAATTTCCAGTAAAAACTTTCTCAGTGCACCATTAAATCCTGCAAAATACGACAATACTTTTTAATCCATGCTCTCCGTCTCTCCGTCTCAAGAGTCCAGTAAAAGCCTTTAGAGTACCTATTAAATTTCTCTTTTTATTTTCATTTAAAATTATTTGATGAAAAAATTGTGTCTTGCAGCTTTCAGCCAAAACGGGAGATAGAAATATAGCGATAATTCTTTTGAGAAGCAAAACGAAATAAAAAGTTGAAAAATAAAATTAAAAATGGGTATTAAAAAGTATTTTGATACCTTTCATTTCAAAGAAAAAACTTGAATAAAAGAAAACTTTTTTTGTGTTAAATTTATCGACATCTATGCTGGAAAATACTTCAAAAAAAAAGTTCTAGAAAAAGAGCATTCGAAGAAACATGCTGAAAGAAACCAATTCAACCATTTTCGTTTGAATCTCACAGAGATTTATGTGATTTGTGCTCTTTTTGTGAAAATTTTTCATGAGACCAGATGAATCAAATATTTTTTACGACTATCGGACTATAAATAAATATTTTTTTCCCTTTGAGTTGATATGAATGATTTGTGGGGATTTTTTATTTCACTGAATTTGGCTCAATGATGAGATTTTCTTTGAGGACTTTTAGTTCAAAAAATACGATTATGTGGTGAGATTTTTACTGCTAAAGTTGAAGGGCTTATCGAATTTATGTCAACCTGATTGAAATTATGGAGAAGAATATATACTTGAATGAAACTCTTGAAGTTTTTATGTCATGAATACTTGAAATTGGAAAAGTAAGCTCATGAACTCATTGATAATAATTGAGGCCTTTCACAAATGAGGTTTAATAAAAATCTCTTCTTCTTTCTTTGCTTTATTATCGATCTCCTAGGCTTCGGACACTAATTTGATAACAACAGTCACTCACTAATTTGATAACACTTACATTCGAGTGCTAGGTGCATTGTATCAGGGAATCAGCCAGGATTTTTGAAAAATCACTGTTGTAAATTTTTATACCTTTTTAGACATTGGGATTGATTTGGGAGTAATCTTCAACATTTTTCAATTGAAAATTAATTTTTCTTGAGGGGGGCACCTAAGGACCATCCCTTGGCTATGCCCCTGCATTGTGTTGATAAAGTCTGGATCGTACAATTCTGCAAAGTTAATCAAACAGCTTCTAACTCAATAAAACTGTATTGGTCAATAAAAATATATTTTTCCACACAATCATGGCCCTCAATACCATCAAGGTTTGACAGCTGATAATTTAACATACAGAGATAACCTCAATATTTAAAATTCCACATAATAAAAGCTAATCATTTGCAACATCATTCGAGCTTTCATGTCTTGAAGCCAATAGCATTTAATTAAAAAAATCCTCAAATATATTGAAAATCTCACTGATGCCAACCGATAGCTTATCTGTCAATCAAATATATCTCAGTTTCCTATCTAAACTTTCTAGTGACGTGATCTGCAATGCAAGCTTCCTGCTGTTCATGTTCAAGATGATAAATGAAGCACATAGAGTTCCATCTGGTATTTGGATATGCAACACAGGAAAAAAAGATGAGAAGGAAGAACAACAAGAAAAAGTTTAAGTTTATTCAGAGACTTTTTTCCTTTCTTCCTTTTCTCTTTTTTTTCTCGAGTCTATTCAAAACTCACTTTTATGTGGATCTATACATATATCTACGACTGACTCTGCATCTGAAAATCAACATTCTTTCCTACATTCTAGACTCTGATATTTATTTAAGAATTCATATGCACGTACAATATTGCAGCAGCAGTTTTTATAATCCTCCTCCAACATTCTCGATTCTTTTTTTACTATATAGAAATTCATGTATGAATGAATCTTTATTTTTTATGTAGCATATGAAAAAAAGAATGTTAAAGATGTTGCATAACATCCATTCCATTTCATTCTCATTTCTTTATAGTTTCTTTTTTTGCCGCTCTCTTTTTCAATTCATCACAGAAGAGAAGCTTCTTTCTGTAAGCAGGAAGTTGAAATTAAATCAAAAATTTTTGTTCAGTGAAATTTGGAACATACTCTGTGAGAATGTGCACTTTTTTGAAGATTCTGACATTAATATGAATGAGAAATGAACATGAAATGTATGTGTCGGATGTGGAAATGTAATGTGTGACTTGAATCGAAAAATTAGTGCATAAATGTTCATTGACTTCAATGTATTGAGGATCTTATAGTCTAAGCGTGACTTTAGTGATGGATAAGAATGGAAATGAAATAGTTCGAATTTTAGAAGGAATCGTGCTCACCAATGACCTCTCTTAGAATTTGATTTTGGTACTTAAGGAACTTTAGTTTGAATATGTAGCAGAAAAAAATAAAGTTTTGAATGTCGGACTGAAAGTGGGACTTGAATCCATGATTTTACAAATTCTGGTTTCATTTTCTTATCACTAAGCTATTAAGGTTGCTTCAAAATTAGGAAGAATGCCAATTTAAACTTTTATCAGCTTTGAAAAGTAGTTTTTGTGTTATCATTGATTCGGCTGTACTTGAGAACCTCCAACTACCTCAAGCTTTTTCAAGACTAGGTAGTATGAATTTGTGTGATACGTCATACAAAAAATCATTAATTTTTAATGCAAATTTCTGAATGGATATCATTTGTGAACGACTTCTTGTTAAACTATTCCAACCCAAATTCAACAAAAATATCGTCAGAATGTCTACTTGACTTGTAGCTTTACTCCCATCTATGACTAAGAGCCAAAATTAAGTTAAAATTCACAAAAGTCAAATTCAAGTCAAACAAAAAGAAATCAAAACTATTATTCTACAGCATGCTCCACAAATTGCTTTACCCATCATCAAATTGACCCTTTAAAAAAATCTTCAAATCATAAGAATTCTGAAGAATTCCAATTTAAAGTTTTCATTTCTTCTCAAATCATTGAATCTTTTATTTTTTGTAACTTATGTAAAAGTGAATTTTTCCGTTTCCTTTAAAAGATCCTTGTTTAAAAAAGAAATTTTATTGTTGCTTGACTCGTCTTTCCTTACGGTCGAACAATCATTTGATTGCACCATCTCATTCTACTCTATTTAATTCCCGTTTTGGTTTCTCTTTTATGACATTCTCTTCCTTTTCTCATGACATTTTCAATTAAAATAAATAAGAATCTTCTTTTCACCGCAAGTGAACTATTGCATAACAATAGACTATTGTGAGATTTTCAATAATAACTTGGGTGATGAATATCATGCGGCACGTAAGATAAATTTACTAGTATTGATAATGGCGATTTTAGGAATAAAACGTAATTTCTTGGAACATAGTTTTAAGTCGTAACTACCGTATTGTTATGGCCCCTCAATTGATATTATGTATGTATCATAATATCATGTAATAATCACTCTTTATTGTTCAGAAAGCATCCTGTAAAAGAAATGTCTAGACATCAAAATTCAAAGTATCAGTGAACAAAGCGTAAATATTATACATACGCAAAGCTATCTTCAAACTACAATACAAAATACATAGAACATTATTATTATGAAAAATGCATTGTTGTTGAGAATTTTGAAGTATACATTAAGTAATTGTATGCTAAAGTGCATATCCAATATACATAATGGAAAATAATGCATGTGCCATTTACTATTCTTGAGTGCGGTTCCAATTGTATTTCAATAATGGGACATAATAATATTAGTATAATAATAAAATTTCAAATGTAGATAATTTAATTTAATTGTTATCAGTGTCTCACAAGGTGGTATGGCAAGGGGGTGAGTAACCAGACTCTCGACTACGAGCATCCCATATAGATGAGGGTAAAATTAGAAAACCGTTCAATACAAAACTAAATACTGATTTGATATGATACCGGACGCAAAACACCCCTTCCTACGTTGCTGTGCTGATTATTATCGATGAAATTAAGATGTATTACCTCTTGTTCTATATAATTGACATTTTAAATTGGATGTAACATTGTTAATTGCAATTAAATTTCTAACTACTCTAAAATTCCTTGAAAACTAAAGCTTCCAATTTCCAACTTTACATTACATTCCCATTCCAACTATCACTTCAGAACAACAAACTCTTTCTTCCGCTTTTCCTCATCTTCCTTTTGTTTGAAAACTGTCAACAACACATCGAAAGTCTTGATTACTTTTCACATCATTGAATTTGTCTTCCGTCATTTTACAAAAGCTGTTCTCTTCAAGAACTGTAACTGCAAATATTTTCTTCAGTAATTATCTTTCAAGTGAGTTAGTGCTGTGATAATTCACACTACTGAAATGAAAAAGCGAGAAAAAATTACTTCCTTGAGACTTTCATTTCCGTTTACACAATTTTAAGGAACTGTTCGCAAGTGACGTCTAGCATTTAGGGAGGGATAATGTTTGGGAATCACATACAAATATTGTTGCAGTTACCCTCCACCAAGGGTACCCCAGGGTTGAGTAGGGGTAGGGTAGTGAAGTACTTCGGATAACCCTAGAAACATCATTTATTAACGACCCCTTCTTTGTACTTCTGAAACTATTTGCAATGAAAACTTTTTCTTTCGTGCTTTTTTCTTCTTATCAAACCGAAAATATTCTCAGATAAATCCTTTTAACAGTTACTTATGGTCAATGATAATGATATATTTGGGAAAAACTCCACAACGTGCTGCAATTCTAGATGGTAAAGATGAAAAAGTTTAAGATATATTAGAGCTTGTTTGCTGATACTTAACATTGTTTCCAAGCTCTGAGATATTGTAAAAGTATTAAGTACTGCTTGGTAATCATGTCAATTGCAGTTTGATGAGCTTCGTTTTTTTTTTAACTTATTTAACTTTAATAGAAAATTCAACTGAAAGCAGCACAAAAACAAGAAAAGCTCAATGAAATTAGCTTTTTTGATGGCAATCGAGGATAAAAAACAATTTGAAATCAAAAGTATTTTTGTTTTGTTACTCTGACCTTAATATGTTATTTTTATCTTGTTACTTTGTAGTAAGTGTTTACGTGATATGATTTTGTAATGTCGAGTAATGACTAGCTTACTACAGGTATCCATACAGGTAATGACGATAAATATAGATTTTGTAAAGCTTTGTATTGATCCTTATTGAATTTTTGAATCTGATTTGATAAGGGCGAAGGCACACTTGAGACCATTACCATACTTACAGCTCTTTAAAAATCCTTTGTATACGCTCTGCCTGTTGCTTACTTCTAGTATATTTCCACCCAGTATCCCGTATACGTTATTCGGAAATACACCTTTTCTGTTAGAAATGTTAACTAAAAGTTTACTGCTTCGCTTCTAATTGCTAACATTATTAGAGTTCTTTCATGAGTATATGACTACTTCTTAATGAACTTACATAGATCATATTTTACAATTTATCACACTAATACCCTTCCCAATAAACTTGACAAATGATTGAAAAGTTCAAAAACCTTTCAGCAATAAAAATATTTCATTTTAAAAATGATGAAAAAAATTCACAGCGTCTGACTTTTATTGAAAGGTAATTTATTTCCCAAAAGAAAATTTCCTCACGTTTCTATCGTAAAAAAATTACTTATTGAAACAAAAATGTGATTTATTACTTCCAATTTGATTTATTATTTTAATTCAGATTCACACGATGCAAAACAACACTAAATGTCATTTGATACCAAAAGATTTTTCTATTGACGAAAAAAATGGAAACAAATAATTGAAAAGAAATCGAATTAAATCTGACAAAAAGATTAATCCTGTTCGAAAAGTTTCAAGGCTCATTAGTCAGCGGAAATTTCTAATAAATCACTCATAATTCGATAATAATTCCATCAATCTTTTCCGTCCTTAATTAAAATAAATTAGCCTAATCCAATTACGAAAAAAAATTCATCGTCCGAAACATTTTATAACGCTGCTCAGTCGTTTTCATCATGATTTACATCTGGGAGATTTAACAAGCACAAATGCTTTATTTCCTCTTATTGAATGCAGTGAGTTGTAAAGTTTTTTTCATTTCATTGCTATTACTACCTTTACAGTTCCAATTTACTGCATAGCCACATTTTGTGGCTGAAAAAATGTTGAAAAACTTTTGAAATTCAAGTGCAGACTTTTTTCCTTCAATAGCCATGGGGTCGTTCACTTATTACGTTACGCAAAAAATGAAATTTTAGACCCCCTCCCCCTTTTTACAAATTTTCTAAGAATTTTTTTTTTCTTTGTTTGACCTGTTAAAAAATCTCAGACCCCCCCTCCGCAGTAAAAAGCGAACGTAATAAGTGAACGACCCCCATGGTATTTTCCAAATATTTTCCTATCAACTTGCCAGATATAATCGTAAAGTTGTCAGGAAAATTGAAATCTTTTTTATTTTGAATCAAAATTGTATCACTATAGGGAATTGTGATACGTTATTATATGACATTGAAGGACTAAATTTATAGTTCTATCGGGTATTTTCAGCTTCTCTCGTTAAGACTTGATGCTCAATGCATATTTTAAAAATGTCTCTAGTTGAATGGCAAATTTCCTTTTTAGAGTTTGCAGTGTGGGAAGGAAATGAAAATGGAAAAAGCTTTCCTTGTCATTTTTTATGGCTGGTTTATTGTGGTCGTGTTATTTGAGTTCTAAAGATTTCCGACAGTCTGGAAAGTAATGTTATTGACATATTGAAATTTAGATTTGAGAGTAATTTTAGGGAATCTTTTGAGTTTTTAAAGAGTTCATGATAAGCAGTTGAGTAGATATGTACTAGTAGATTCTAGAGTGTGCACTGAAAGATTTGATATTTAATTTTAACGATACCAGCAATATCACTGATATGGCATGCGACAAAAAAGTACATATTGTAATACCAATGCATTTCATGTCAGAATCCTCACCTCTAAATCTCTCTAAAATGTGCACCTTCAAATTGATAAATATATTTTTTCTCAGTAGAATATCATCAAACACTAAATATCTTGATGACTATCAACTATTAAGTGGTGGCAACATGCTGTGCTATGTAGCGACGTGCTTCTCAATCAATCACGTTAAACGATGTCCTTTCTACTTGTGAATGTTTTTTTCCCATCTCACTCCTCGCTTAAAGTCCTTAAAAGCATCACGAGAAAATAAAAATAGAAACAGCTAAAAATAAAATAAAAAACTTTTGAGTGAGACAAAGAAACAAGACATGAACGAAAACAAATTGCTGCATTTATTTTATTTCAATGGGTTTTTTTTCACATATCTGCAAGATTATTGTCAAATTAAGGCCTTTTCTGGCAGGAAGGATAGAAAGCTTTAAATAAGAAAATCGCTTTCTAAATGTTATAAATGATTGTCATTCAACACATACACTTGAGACTTTTTTCTATGCATGAAAATTCCACATGTTTATTTTAATTTCGAATTTTGGTGCATAAATTATTCTCAATTTTCTCATTTTTTTAATGTAGAGTTGCAACTCTTAATTGTGATAAATTGCAGTGCAATTTATCACATTTCATCTCGATTTCTTTTCTTTTCCCCTCAAAAATGCACAATTGTTTCCGTCCTCGACCTACCAGAATAAAAAATGCTGTATTCAAATTGTCTTGCATTCCTTTCAATGATATAACTTATCTCAATACTTACGCGATTTTTTCATGTCATGAAATGTTTCATCCCCACATATTCATTGCAGCATGTATGCAATTTATTTGAATTTAAATTTTTTTGCAGCGCGCATTTCTTATCCTTCAGTGTATCATTTTTCATCGTGAAATGCTTTTTAGCACAAGGAGAGTACGTGAAAAGTGAACTGTGCTACAGCACCCATAGACACATAGGGAAAAAATGTAGCAACGACAATCTACATATCTTAAAAAGTATCTTGTGGGAGGATGCGAATGATGATGGAAAACTTTTTTAGCAACTATGCATGGTTAAATAATATTATGTGCAAGTAAAAGTATTAGTTTCAAGCTTGAGGATTTATGAAATGTGAGAGAGCAATGTGCACATTTGGAGGATTTGACAGAGATACTGGATTAAAAGAGACAGAACATGTAAAGTAAAATTAATATTTCACTTAATCTTATCTCAAATTCTCGTAGTTCATCACGAAGTTCTTATGTTCATACTAGATATGCTCACGAAGTTCATCTTTTGGGATTCTTTTTATGTTGAAATTTGGATTATTAAGATATTTTAAAGTGCAGTTCACAATATCACGAAAAATAGTATCTCATCCTAATGATACAAAAACCAATTCGGTATCTTTTAGTAAAACTTAATTTAAATCTGTCAAATATGTAGTAATAGTCAATCTAGTTTTACTAGATTTGAGAAAGAACTATTCTTATATGACAATTTAATACCCAGAATTTTAAATTGAGAAAAAAGTCCATATCAATTTTATTTAGTTTCTTTAGTTTGGCATATCAATTGTGATTCATGACCTCACTCAGGCATCACCTATGCCGCTGGCTACCATCTGCCAGTTTTCACTGCCAGCTTACTTCCATAAATTTTTTGACCCACGACGTGAACTACCACGTGATGTAGCTACTTTCGAAGGGGTTATTACAACCCCTTATATAAAAATGCAACTCCTGATAAGACACGCAACCAGGGGTGAACGCAGAATGAAAAAACCCCTTTTGCTGATTATACAAATACTCTTTTCAGTGGAGTACGATTTGGGGTAATTTTTTTTCAGAAAATGTGGTGACTTTCTACTCATTCCTCCCCTGGCTCTGCCACTGACTCCTTTAGATTTAATAATTAAAAACTAGCTTTAAGCTAGCATGAGACACCTACTTACAGCGATAAAATAAACCTAAACCTTCATCATTTTTAAGATCAAATTAAAGCCATTAAAGTCAATCCACCTCAACTTAATTTAAAATGCCAATGCTCATCATCTTCAGAACAAATATTGACCTTTCCTACTTGTTCTTCTGTTGTATCTTTTTAGCGAGAATAACTTTTGACATTTAACGTACAATGTACATCTTTTTTAAAACTCGTAGAGAAACGAGAAGTTTTTCTCGAAATTTCTCATCCTTTTCCATCGAGAGGAAGGAAAAAGTTTGTCTTTATGCAAATACACGTACACATGTATACACAAGACATTGTTAACGGAAAGTTTTTATTTTTTCGGATATAATCCAAAAGTCTGTTGTACTATCAAAATATCTAAATAATAATTTATAAATGATGTCACATCATCTTGTTAATCTATTTTCCATGTTATTGTCTTTTGCATCACAAAGTTTATTTTTCAAGAGGAGAAAAAATTCATCCCAAAAAACTTTAAAGTTTTATACTCAGTCAGATAGAAACTCATATGGAGTATAAAACTGAATGATAACATTTTGTAGTTTAAATAATTGAAATTCAATGATTGCCGACAGATGAGATGTTTAGGAAACTTTTCAGTTGTTTAAATTGCTTAATTAAGCATGAAGCTGTTATGATTGGAACTACATTTGTTTATCGAATGAGATTCCAACTATGATTAATTTAATTTCAGATTTCAAAGCTTTATCAATGACTAGAAGAAGTCAATGAACAGATAAACTGATGAGATTTCTTTGAATGGATGTGAAAATTTTGAATGAAAGCTGAATTTTCTGTTGGAAATTAAATTTTTTTAAATTGAATTGAATTTTTTAGGAGTCGCTCATAAATGACGTCCGTTAAAAAATAATTTTCAGACTACTCTATTCCTACCATTTGAGTGTTAATTAGCTTTTATATGGAGTATCACTAGAGGTACAAAATTTTTATATTTCTTGTATGGACCCAAAAATTTAGAGGGATTTGAGATTTTTACTAAAATACCCTAGTAAATTGAAGAACTTTTCAATCGAGAAGGGGTTTGAACCCAACCCTCTATACCTGGCTAAACTTATGAGTATCACATAGCTCCAGACATAAAGCAAAGTAGGAAGAGAGTAACAAGAGCCACAGCCAGTGCAAAAAAACCCGTTAAGGATGCAGTTAATCCCATTGAAGGACCAAATAGACTCATAAGGGAGCATCATAATTTTGATCTAGCTCTGAGTACCAAAAACCCTTTGCAACCCAACTTCCCATAAATATTGGGTATCATAAGCGAACAACCCCTAATGGAATTAAAGAATTTTTTCAAAATAAATTGAAATTTCATCAATCAATTGATTCTTATTCCAATTTTCTACAATCCATTAAACTTTTCTCAAACGATACAGAAAATTTACTTTAACAAAATTTATTTGCCCAACAACAACAAGAAAATATTAAACACAGATGGAAAATATCCATTACTAAAATAAATTCATTCATTTTTAAGAGACTTTGATTAATGAGCATAATAAATTTATAGCATAAGCAAAAAAATTTTCATTTCAATTTGAAACGAAAATTAAAATATTTTGTATTCAATGTGGTTCAATGCACAAATATCCTATCAATGAATTTATTTTGATAAGCTATTAATGAATTTGCATTTAATTAAGATAATTATTAGATATTGAAGTACTTAAACATACATGAAAATTGACTAATTTTGTCAGCAATATTCAGTTGCTCATTCTATAAACAAATTTGCTTAATCAGAGGTAATTAATTTATTTACGTGGCCATATTGACAATGTTCTGTGAATAGCATTTAGATCATATCAATGCAATAACACTGCTGTGATAAATTATAGTGAAATTAACATGACTGGAAATATAGGAGTTTTGGTAACAAATGCAGTTAATGAAATGCAATCGAATATGGTTTATGGGTTTAAGAGTTGATAGCTAGGTGGCTATAACTAAGTGCATTATGACCGAATAGAGCTCTTGACTAGCCTTAAGCCAGTCTTAGTTAAATATATTTCCAATATAATGATAGTAAACGATATTATAAGGCACATTCAGATTATTAAGGACTCCACTTCTCCCTTAGCATTATGTAACATTAAGGACACAATCGATCTGCGGCCCCGTGAATAAAATTGAACAAATATGGGATTTTTTTGAGTTTTTCAAATGGCGCTCTGGGCCAAAGCCTCTGTCAACCCCCTCCCCCACTTTGCTACACCACTGCCAAAAACTTTATCAAAATTGCTCTAAGAAAATATTCAAAAACAAACTATTAGAAATTTCTTGCAATTTATCTAAATGCAGTCACGCATTAACCTACTTTCAGTATCCTTTAATCCAATCAGAAACACATTGTGCACTATAACAATTAGAATATATTATAGAATATCTTACCAAGCTGTCTTAGTTTTCAAAACTTTCTTTTGTATCATTCGTTTTAAGCAATTTAACTTTTTAACATTTACAATTGTTGCTAGATCTTTTAACTTTCTTAAATAATTCTGAAAAACTTTTTTAGAAATTTCTTAAATGATACGAAGAAACACAAAAGATTTTTCAAACTTTGTTCAACTTCTTCAGTTGCTTTACATCAATTCATTACACTTTAGTTTATTCTCATTAAAAACTTTATTTTGAATGTACTTTTTCGAATTTTTATCCTGATTGATGCACGTTGAAATGTTGACCATACAGTGACCAAGCGGATAGTCACGTGGAGGCTGCTTAATTCTGTTTATACTGTCCACTTAGCATGCTTGCCGTTTGGTCAACATTTTAACTTGTATCGATCGGGTAAAGAATTAGCTGCATCATTAACTAATGAAATAGTTCATCTCAGTAATACTGAAATATCTGGAAACATCTCTAAATATCCATTAAATACTTCACTAACGAGAAAAATTCTTTTCTTCAAAGAACAATAAAAGATGAGAATTTAAGCATTTCAAAATCATCCATGATTGAAAAGAACTTGAGATTCTTTAATGATGCATGAAGCTTTTCTGCAATCAATGCAGATTGTAAATTGAAAAGTTTTCTTTCTAGTTTCAAATAAAAATTTCTTCAGAACAAAAAAGGAATGAAATGCAATCAAAAGTAAAGCGAAAATCAGTTTTTAAGCAAACAATTAATTCGTATAGATTTTCCATTGACTTTTAAAGAATTGAACGGAACTGACTGAATTAACCTTAGAATATTTTCACCCATCGAGTGGATTTCTGCTCGTATTCATTCACTCAAAGCTGCTAAAATACTTCTTTTTTTGTATTGTCTAGAAAATAAAAAAAAAACATTATCTCATTGAAATAAAGGCGATTACAATACTTTTTTTAAACCTCCAGAGTCGTAAGATATGGAAAAAAGTTGGACATGAGGTTAATGAGAAGAATTTCTCCATAATTTTAATCACTTTATACTTGTTTACAATTTATTTTTTTTTCATCTTGATGAATGGCAGTTGGTGGAAACCGGAACAAACAATATGCTTTGTTTTTAATGGTTTTTGTGGCTTGCAATTAAGTTAAAATGTTTGATGACGTGGAAATGTTGTGAAACTATTCAAATAAAAACAAATATTACTGTAATCAGACAAAATCTGATTCAAAAAGAATCAAAATCGTGGATGTATTTTACCTGTGACAGGGGCGTATCCAAGATGTTTTTTGGGAGGGGGGTTTTTAATTCATGGCCTTTTGTTTTTTTTGGTAATAATCATGACTTTTAGCTTAAAACTAGTATTAGTTTTTCAAAAAATAGGGACCCTGGAACCCCACCCCTGGATACGCCCCTGACTGTGAAATAATTGCATATTCGCTTATGACTCATGTAAGAAAAACTGCATGTGACTCTGCCTATGACCAGGAAACATCTGTATTCGATTCACCACAGATTTGTCATATAATTAAAATAATATAATATTGATAATTTTGTGACATGAACAAAGAGTGATTAAGTTTTTCATTTTCAATGAGTGGCATTTATAAAAGGTTGATGTTCCGTCAAATTTATTAAGACAAATTTTATTACCCTTAATTTCACAAAACCCTTTAGCTTTAAATTACATTTAATTTATTTTTATTAGTATTCAAAGTTTTCCATACCCAATTTAAAACGAAATGTCCAATCTTCAACATCAAGTCAATTTGACCTTACATGACAAAAGTTATTCATTGTAAAACTTTGAGTATTAAAAAATTACAATGGATGTTTGAAAAAAAAAGTTTCTTGAGAATGTAAAAAGAAATTTTTATTTCTCACAAGAAAAGCTCATAAAAAGTTTTTGACTCTTTTCAACAATTTTCTTATCTTTGTATCACAAATATTCTAGGGAAATAAGACGAAGAAAAACATGAAATGAAATTGTAAAAACATAAAAAACAGAAGAATGAAATTAATGATGCATAAGACGCGTGCAAATTGTTTGTGAAAACATAATTCTTTCATTTTCGTAATTTCTTCTCTTTTTTTATTTTCTTTCAAAAATAATAATATTTATAAAAATTCATTTATAAGAATAAGAACAATATTTTTATTTCCTTCAAAATGAAATTTATGGGAGGGAAAGCAATGAGTGAAGCCAGTGATTTAAAAGTGCGCTAAAAAAAAGAAGAATATAAAAAAATTATAAATAACACTTTATGCTAAAAGTTTATCAAACAGCAGCGCTATGTTTATGACAAGAATGAAAAAAATGTGTGCATAGAATAAGAAAACGAAAAAAATTATTTAAGCATTGTATATGCCACTTTTGTTAAAAAAATTTGTTCCTTTCTTCTTTTCATCTGGCGGAAAAAAATTCATTTTTTGGCACTCTTAACACAAAAAGTCTTCCTCCTTTCTCCTTCTATTCATCCTGTGAAGAAAACTTTTTTTTTTAGCTTATTTTTCATTGTCGAATTTCACTCATATTTCTTTCATATGCTTCAATTTTTTCAGCTCCTCATAATTCCACCAACAAATTGCCTTAAAAATGAGATTGTATGCTTATTCAGCTGCAAATGTAGTTAAACTTTTTATTTTTTATTCTTCTTTTTGTTCTCCTTGAATAATTTTTAGACTTGACTTGAGAGTGTCTTGAATAATTGATCATTAAATATTGGGTGCTCTTGCATTCTAAGTGCGTTTTTTTTTTGTTATTAACCTTAAAATTTGAACAAACTTGAAAGAAAATTTCTAATAAAATTTGATTTGAGCACCGATTTCTAATTTCACATGTAAATAAGGGAAATTTTAATAGCTTTACTTAAAATACCAAAAAAAGAGAAAATTTAAATATTAATGGAAATTTTCATTAAAAATGCGGAGCTTCAATTAAAATTTTGAAAATTATCTAGAAATACTCGAAAATGATCACCCTAGGTCTATCTATATCTATCTTTGGGTCTCATAATGAAAGCTTCATTGAATCTCAAAAGAAAAATATGTATGTTTAATACATATGTACCATTTAAGCAAGAAACATTGAGAATCTACAAGAAAATTGACCCTGCTCTAGGATTTTTTTGAGGAGAGTTTTACAAATTTTAATCAAGAAATCCCAAAAATTGAAAAAAGATTTCATTCAAGAGTAAAAAATTTAACCCACAGAATACAATGTGTATGCGACCTTGTCTGTGATAGAGTGTATGCAGCATGTTTGAAAATACTAAACAGAACTTTTAAAATAAAGAAGTCAAATTAAACTATAGAAAGACATTCGTGTTATTTAACTGTAATTATCAATTAAATAGCTTTTATGCTTTCAAATATATTTTTCACAACATCGATAATTGCCCTGACATCAATGATTTCAGCACAAAAGAATGAATAATTGTTTCATCCAATTTCATACTAAATTGAACAATTACTCAACAAAAGGATGCAAAAATGCTCACAAACAGAGCTGATAGAATCTCAAATGCAATAAATGAGTTTCCAAATAAATTGAAAAGAAGCTTAGTTACAAGAAAATTGTATTGATTCATTGTAAAATTCATAAATAGAAATTCAATTTTAACAATGATCTCTTTTATTGCTACAATCAAGTATCATCATCCCAAAGAAAAGAACCAATTCAATTCAATTTCAATAAACTAAAAACCAATTTGCAATATATTTACCATTTTCATTAAAAGAATTTTCAATTCCATTGATGCATTTCAATTTTTACATTAAGCATTAAATTCATTCATAAAATTCTTTTGTCGATTTTTCAGTTAAGTATCTAGTCCTTGCTCCAGTTTGCTCAGTAAAAGGCTTCATGTGAAGCCAAGAAAATAAAAAAAGAGCATGAACAATGAAACAACAATAATAAATGATGAAAGATTTTTCTTATTGCAGACAATGCAAGGATGGAAGGGAATCATGAAGCAAGTATGGATTTTTTTTGGAGGATGCTGGGAGGCGAGGGTTTTGGTGAAGTTGTGGTGGTTGTTAATTGAGGGATCGTGAGAAAATTTTGTGAAAATGCGAATGAGCAGTGAAGGAATTGCAGAGTATGGAATCTGAAGTATCGTTAAATGTAGACAAATCTGCCAGTATGAGAATAAAGGCGCTGGTCTATTAGTTAGGTAAAATACCAGGAATCTGTAATACTTCCTTTTGAATAAATGTGGGTTCGATTCGCTTAAAACCCATCTCTTAATCATTACATGATGTTGTTCATATGACAAGTTTAGCAAAATGCTCACGATATTATTAAATATTACAATTTGTGATTGTCTATCATTTCTGTGGTAGGGGGAGGGTCTGGATCTGAAATATATTCCATAAGAAAAACTTTCTGTAGAAAAATTTTGTGACAGTCTCATATTTTGATGGACGTCATTAATGGACGTTCCTTAAATAGTTTCTGAAGAATGCTTGATTTTGAATAGGTTGCTCCACAGCGTATGCAAAAACTGCACACCAAAAAATTCAAATTTAGTGAAAACTAGGGTTGGGCAAAATCGTAGTCGACTATAGTCGACTATAAATAGTCGACTATTTTAGTCGAATATAGTCGACTATGTAGTCGAATATGGATTTTTCAAAAATTAGCCGTTATTTTTGATTGATTCTACTGATATTACCTTTTTCACTAAATCCAGCAATTTTTTGCATTGCAGTTGAGCAGAAAGTGCTTAATTATAAGAATTATTCGTGAAATATCAACAGAAACCTTAATTAGTTTCATTTTTGGAATTTTTTTAACGGCTGAAAAAAATTCAAATATTTCTTGCCTGAATGTAAACAAACAAAAATTATTTTTTTCAGAAAATTAATTCATTTCATTGAAAACTTGCACTAAAATCCTTTAAACATACAAATTGGAGCATAAGAAGCTTTATTTAACTGATTATGTATCAGATATCAAGAATTCTAAGCATTTTGTTGTAAATTTCTAACGTATTTTTCGTGTTTTGAAAAATCCATAGTCGACTACATAGTCGACTATAGTCGACTATTTTTTTCTTCATAGTCGAATATAGTCGACTATAGTCGACTATTTGCCCAACCCTAGTGAAAACGCGCTAAAAACTAGTAATGCGTCCACGGGCTGCGGACGGAAGTGCATTTTCTTAAACTACTGTGCCCAGAAATTTAAACGTATAAAAAATTAGTAATGATAAAGAAAACTAATGCACGAAACACTGACGCAAAAAATTAGTCAAAATTATTTGAATAATAAATATAAGTTTTTAAAAAGAATAACGGTAATTTTTTTTTTGGAAAAATAACGGTCAAAAAATATTTGAAAAAATAACGGTCAAAAAGTATTTGAAAAAATAACGGTCAAAAAGTATTTGAAAAATAATGCCCCCCCCGTTTTACTCCCCCCCACCTACACCCCCTCGTTTGACTCCCCCTCGTTCCCCTTCAATTTACACCAAGCAAGATTTACGTAACGTAAATTTAAATGTTACGTAATTTTACATACGTATTTTTACGTAACGTAAGCTTTAGTTAATTTAACTACGTGAAAAATTCGGAAAATGCGAGAGAAAAATCTGAAAATGGAAAATTTTATCATAACACATCATGAAATATCAAAAAAGTGTAAAAAAGTACAAAAAAAAAGTTGCTCGGAGCGGGGCTCGAACCCTGGCCGGAAGATTGTATGAAAAATACATAAAACGTAAGCAATTTTTTGAAAAAAAGTTAATTTAATTAACTTCTACTGCACCGATCCAAAAAATCTTTGGTCAACCTCTTCCCAGGCCTAGTCCACACATTTTAAGCAAAAAACCGCATCGAAAAAGCTTAAACTGGAGGAGGAGATAGGGCGACAGACAGACAGACAGACAGACAGACAGACAGACAGACGGACGGACGGACAAAACGCGGACAATAGTGTCTTTTCCCAATGGGAAAATGCACTAAAAAGAACAAAAACAGCTAAAAAGTGAAATATAAGTTGAAGCAATGAGAGAATAAATAATTTAATAATTTTTAATGAAAATGTTTTTTTCCATTAACCAGGCAATGTACACAACAAGAAGCACTGTTCTTGTGTACATAGAAAATGAGAAAAAAAGGGAAGCAAACGGTCCGAGCAATTTAATAATGCTTGCTAAGCTACAAAACACAATAATTAATCGTCATTTCTTTTCTCTTCTCTTTTCATTTTTCATTTGCAGCTTGACGTTCAACTACAGGATGAAGCTGGTGGTGATATTAGCAGTTTTATAACAAATGGAGAATGGGACCTTTTGGGTAAATTTTTCGTACCTTTATGTATCCTTTGCTACCGCATTCTCAAAGTTGGTCACTTCTCATCAGAATACAAAAGAGAAGGCTGAGAAATGTTTCTTTATTGCCTAAGAATGTCAAATATTACATGATGTCCCATTACGTCCTTTTATTCTCCATAAAATTGTATATAAAACCCTATATATCGCTCGTGAATTTGTATTGTATTGTGCATGTTGTGAGTGATAAATAGCAGCAGCAACAATAACAACAATAACAACGAAAAAATATTATTTATTTTTGTGAGATGTTCTTCTTGATGCTCGTCAATAACCTGTTTTTCGTCATCATCCTCATGAAGTCATCATGAATCGGTTTTTTTCCGTACTCTCTTAACCGCTTTCAGAAGTGAATTTTGTGTTAATAACAATTATTCGGAATGATATGAGAAAATAATTAATTGACAATGACTAATTAATGAATCAACTGAATCAACATGATTATTTTTCAATATTTAAAAATATTTTTTCACAAAAGGTCTGGAATTTGATACGAAAATTTCGCAAATATTTAATTAACAAAGCGATTATCATATTAATTGGATTTTGCACTGAAAGACACAAAAGCAGGAGTGATGAAAAAATTGAAAATTAATATTTCAAGCAGATTATTAATTCATCATGTGGCGTTTTTTATGAATATTAATTTATTAATTTTCCAAGAAGGATTTTCAATTTTTTTCCGAAATGAGGTTCCGTTTATGCAGTCGGCAATGTGATTATAAAAAGGCCATAATCCCTACAGTCGATATTAATTGCTTCTCTGTCTAGCAAGCTTCCGTAAAAAACTGTAATTTACATCTCACACTAGAAATTGCCATCAACTGCATCATTTCCTTCAAAACAGCATAAATTAATCCACCAAACCACAAAATCAGAAAAATCTCAAAAGTAATCACTCATCACTCAACATTGCTATGCGATAAATAATCCAATTCTGCCATAAACTTCCTGAACTGTTGACACTGCGGTTGTAAAATTAATTTGACACATAATTTTCCAACTTTTGTAGATTTATTGGCCTTCCGGCATTCTCACTTGTCTTAAGCGTCAAATCAACATCAACTTTTCATTCTCGTACATAAATCTTTCAAGATCTGTTTACGACATTCACTATTATCAGCAGTACGCCGAAGTGCATGCGTTCTGACAGGCAATTAACCGAACCACAAGACCAACTGTCTACATTTAATTTGTGGGATCAAAATAAATTTATCAAAATTTAATGTGCTTAGTAGACATGATTAGGGCTTGCAAAATGTTGGTTTTTGAATCATTATTAAGAGTTTTTGCAGATGTATATAAAAAGTTCTGATACAGACGAGATAAGACTTTAATAATCTTGAAAAATCTTTGGAGCTAATAATGAAATTTTAAATTATTTCTATTACTTGAATGCTTGGTTCCGAATGCAAAAACTCCTAACATTATCGAAGGTGGTGACCAACCAATTTTCGATTGACATTTTGCAATCCCCAATCATCACAAATCATCCCCTTAATTTGTAGCTATTATTGGTATTTCAATTCCAATTATATTCATTTCCTCAAAATCATAATTTAAGATATTACATATCTCACATAATCACACATGAAATGAAATAATCCTCACAACAACAAAAAAAACAGAAGAATATTTATGGTAGTTCATCATGATACCATAATAATTAAATGTTATAAAAAGGCAACTCCAGAAAGCATCCACAACAATAAAATAAGATTATAAAAATGAAAAATCCAAAACATTCACTATACAATACAACCACACATAACCAGTATAATAAAAAATAAAATAAAATAAAAATACTCAACTTAACTCACAACACAGCCAGAATGTGAAAAAATAAATAAATAAAAATAAAATGAAAACAATTGAGGAAGACATGCACACAAAAACACAAAAGGGTGTAGGTGGATGAAGATGGTAGTTTTGTAATATCAGGAACGCCAAGTAACAACATATAAAAGTTGAAAAAATGGCTTTTAATATTACATACAAAATATTTATGATTATATAAATGTAATGAATGTGCTTTTTTATTTTTATTTATTGCATTAGTTCCATTCAATTCTAGCATTTTTTTGTGTATCATATGTGATATTAAATTGGAATGTGATATCATCAATGAACCTGATGTTGAGATTTCTGCTCCCATTTAACAGAGATAGGATAGAAAACTGTTAAATGCAATGAAATAGACATTCAATTATAGTTGAAAGGGAATATAATGATTGTGGATAGGGAATATTGTGAACTTTTTGTCAGATTTTTAATGTTGACTATTTAATATTAGTATGAAATACCCTAGTGTATACCGAGGGTATAGTATTTAATCTATCATACTAGGTATACCTAAGAGTAACCCCGGGGTAGTCTTCGTGGTATACCGAGCAGCCAACCCCAGGTAAACAACATTGTATTATAATATAGTACCAGATCCTGCAAGATAGTGTCTAATCTTGAGAAGACTGAGTTAAATTTTACTAGATTAGGCAAGATTATCTTTTCTAAAAATAGTTTAGACCCTTAGACACGCTGAACAGTCAGAAATAGCCAGTCATGTCTTTTTGGATTAACAGCAAGCATGGAGTAATTTAGATAACCCTGAATCCTAAGCAAATGATTTGTTTATACCTAAAAACAGATTTATTTAGAGCATGATGTGACTTTATATGAATCATACTCACATCATGTCTTAAATATTCTCAAGCTTCATATCCGATTTCTAAATTAAATAGCTACAAAATAATCTGACGAAAATCTCCACAAGGAACATCTCCAGATGAGTAAAAGAGCAAAGATGGTTATCAAGGCCGACAGGAGCAGAAATCCTTAACTTGTGTGTTATTAATTCTTTATTATTTCGTAGATAGCAAATTAGGAAACAACTATGCGAGAAAAGAAGCAGCAGCAACATCGCCTTTAGTTGTAGCAAGAAGAAATAAACTTATTTATGCTTATTGTTAGTACTTTGATAGTTTTAATGACTTTCGATAATCCTCTCTCTTTTTTCTCGCATAGTTTCCACAAACACATGGCATTGTCTACTTTTGAGAATTGCTTCAACAATAATCCATTAATTTTCCTCATCACTTTCGTTCAAATCTGCTTGCTACTCTTGAGCTTAATAAGTTACATGGAAAACAAATAATAAGAAAAACTTACAGACATTTTTTGTGAGCTTTAGCCATAAAGTCCTCATTAATAGCACACATTTATAATACTAAATTCTTTACTTTATGATACACATATACATCTTCGTACACATTCGTTACACGTCAACATAATTTATATTGAGCGATATATTGCTCAATTATAGGAATATTTTGATGGAAATGAATAATGAGCAGCATCAAATGTTGAATTTATCTTAATATCTTTCTCTTGTACTTTTTTGTTCTTTCAATTTCATATTTTATTTGAATTATGGTACTGAATATAATTGAATATAATAACAGGCGTCCCGGGTCAACGTAACGAAATTTATTATAACTGTTGTCCAGGTGAGTTAAGTATCAAATTACTAGAATTTCTTGGAATTTTTTACGTTACATTTCAAGGTGGGTCAGTTTTTAGATGATCACAGTTATCTTTGCTTTTGTTTTTGTTATTTTCATTAATTGACCCAGTTTTTATTTTTCAAAAATATTGTGCATACATTTTTAAATGCATTTTTGGCTACAAGTTTAAGTTTAGTGTCAAAGAAGAATTTTGTCATGTCCTTTTTAATGGAAGATCAAGAATGACTAGGACGAAACTGCTGTATTTAAGAAGTCTTTTGTTACTGAATTTAATAAAGAGGATTTAGGGTTTAAAAAAGTATAGCACCATAGACAAAAAGAAGGCTAACTTGGTGGACTCCAAAGGAGTTCAAATGTTTTGGATATTGTAAGGCCAGAAATCCACGTTCACTGAACCCAAACAGGTTTTTAGAAATTAACTTCTTGTTAGGGGTACTGACTTCCATCCTCTCAAAATGTGAATTATGCCATGAAAAAAACAGCCATCATCAAAAAATGACTCCCAAGACAACTATAGTCATCCATTAAATTTTAAATAAATTTGACAAAATTCTTCCAAAGACATCCATTAACTGCTCCAAACTTTTACTAATTAAAATTCTTCTTCCTATTTCTTCACGTCCCAACAGAGCCTTATATTGACATAACATTTGCAATATTAATTCGTCGTAAAACATTATACTATTTCTTCAATTTGATTGTGCCGTGTGTCTTAATCGCATCGATGGCATTATTGGGTTTCACCCTGCCGCCTGATTCCGGTGAAAAATTATCTTTAGGTGAGTATAAGACTAAAGCTTATCATGAGAATGAAGAACAAAGCTTTTATTCACGCCAAAATGAGAGATGCGAAAAAAATATAAGTTTTATGCTATCATGATAGTACAGACTATGAGTCAACAGATTAATGACTTTATTTCTTAACGAGAAGTTTCCTTTTGTTAACCTCACAAGAGCTTATAAAGCGATGACTTTATTATGAAAAATGAAATGCAATTCTTTCTCAACACTTGCTTGCATTCCTCGCCACAGAACCAAATGAGAATTGTCATATCTATGCAATTCTGTGAAGGAGAATTGTTTGAATATAAATTCACCAGCAAGCACCTTCTGTTTGTGGTTAGACAAGGAGCACACAGACAAAAAAAGTTTTACTTTGTCTTTCTTCTTCTATCTTTCTGACTTATTACGTTTATAGTCATAAAATATTCATCTCAATGATATCAAAATTAATGTATTCCAACATTCTTGCTGCTCGTTCTTTTCACTCAAGTTCCACAAAAAAAAAAGTAAAAAATTTTTCTGTACGTTTTTTTGTTTATTTGAAAAATTTATGAACAAAAATTTCGTGTTTTTATTAACACAGATAGTTAGAAATGTGATATGATAAATTTTGACGTAAAGTAATTGCTTGAAAACAGCATATGATGCACAAAATATTTTTTTATGATGTTAATTGAAATTTTATGACAGAAACTGACAAAATGGTTTTTTACTATTCATGAAAATTTCATGGAGATGAAAAATTTTTAACTACAAAAAATTAATTAAGTGCTTAATTAAGTTTGTTGAAGCTTGGATTTTAATAGCGTTGCTTCAAAATACAGAGGTCAGTTGTGGAATTTACTGGATTGTTTTTTCACGTTTTTAATTAAATCGAAAATTTTGAACTAGAGTAGCTGTGATCTGGTTGCTTTGGGGCTGAAAACTTGCAACATTAATGAAGCGATCCTAATTTCGAAACTTGAAATGTCAATTTGTCCTTTTTGGAGTTTTAACTTGTAGAAATCAGGCTCACAGGACCTTTTGGATGAAGTGGATTATAAACTGTGGTCTTAACTCCTCATATTTGCATCTGCTGATTCCTTTTGGCTAAAATCTACAGATATCATGAATTTTTCACGAAAATATCCAAAAATTCCCAAACAACCAGTTATTCTACACACCCAAAACTTAATACTACTATGCGTGCTGTCGCACAATGAATTTCATCATAAGATTATCCTTTTCACAATAAGTACAAGTGAAAAGCTCTGAATTCCTCAAGTTTTATTAACTTTCTCACGAAAGCTCATCGCAATTTTCTAGCACATCACATTTATCATCAACATTTCATTACAATGAAGTCTCATCAATCTTGTGGAAAATTGTCATCACATTCTTGTTCATGTTATCCATTAAAAACTTCTTATCGCACTTTCATTACATGAGTAATTGAAAAAAAGACACAGAAAACTTTAATTACTAAAATTTTCACCCCTCGCACATGAATGCAATGGAGTGTCATGTAGACAGCCATTAAACGTGTAAAAAATCAATCAACTTAAGAAAAGTGTAGAGGAAAAATAAATTAAATTTTTCACAACGCCCAACTTTTCAGCACGTACCAAACCCAAGAGCAAAAACAATTTACAAAGTATAGCTTCACTCAAAGTGTCAGGGTGGTTCTTATTCAAAATTAAAGACACCACCATGCCTTGATCATCAGCACCATTATTTTAATACGATTTTGTATGGAGAAATAAAAAAATAAAATAAAAGTGATGACTTTCAAGGCGTAAAAAATGTTTTCGTAAAAGGAAGTAATCATGCATCTGATGATAAACAGAGAGCATCTGAGGAACTCATTCCAAATAATTGAGCATTATGACGATGCTATTTGTATATTGTGGTGAGTTTCTCTTCCCCACTTTGCATCATCATCATCGTAAATGAAAATTGTGATGCTCTTATCAGTAACGCCCCTTACTCATATTTTCCACTTACTTTAACATCTCAATTTCCTCCTTTTTTTGCTCAACAAACAATATACAGAAGAAGAAATTTTTTTAGTCTCTTCTTCGTTTTGTAATTGCACTTAATGTTTAATGCAGTTGCTTATGAAAACCACGAGAATTAAGAAAAACTTTTGTTGAGATTATAAAGTCATTCATAAGCTATTATGGTGCGTGCTATTATGAAAAGCATGCTTAACGTCTTTCCCTTTTCATTACATAACGTGATGCTTTTAATTATCATCCTTAATTGCTCTAACTCTCTCTCTCTTTCTACTGTACTTCAACTTCGTCATTCTCATCTTCTATTTTTTCGTTTCTTTCTTTATTCTCATGATGGGAGCTTCTTGAGGGTTCTTATGGTTACATCTATACTTTCATACATACGTTTTGCTTTTATTTCATCTCTGTGTTTTACAGGAGTTACAATTCTTTTGTCTCTTACCGTCTTCCTTAATATGGTGGCTGAAACAATGGTAAGTGCATTAATATTAATTCAAGGTGTGGATTCTTGTGAGCTTTTTTGTGAAGAAGTGATGCTTTGGACCTTCACGAGTCTTATGTTTTCAACGGTCAAATAAAATTCAAATTTTCGGCTCTAATTTCGAAATTTTCGACATTAATTTCGAAAATTTTCGAAGTACCCGGGTAGAGTACATAAAAAGTTCTCGAAAAATCCTAGAAGAGAAGTTAAATCCAACCTGAACATGCTTTGCTTTACAGTATTACTAACTTTCTCATCCCTCGAGGATCAAACCTTTTTCATAATCTGTTTGCCCTGCTTTTTATCTGATCGTCCTATAAATAGGCTCAAAATACTTTTCATTTAAATGAAGCATATTTCAAACAATATCCCATGAAAACTATTACAGCATCCACACCTTGAATCCAACAATTGCAATTGTCTCAATGATTTAATAAGCTTACTTTTTCATCCACTTCACTTCCATTCTTCACTTTACTTTTTCTTGTTCTCGTAATTGAATAATAAATTATTCTATCTCAATATTTACATAAATCATTCAATAGCCGGCCACTTCAGACGCTGTGCCTCTCTTAGGTGAGTAAACACAACAGCTTTTTGTTATAGCATGAAATTATGGTAAAACACTGAGAATGAATAGATAATGATGAGACTATGATAAGATGTATAATAAAACATATTCACGTTCTACCTTCAACCATAATTTTCACATTTATTCATTCATCACAAGCAAGGAAGCAATGATGACGATGCTACACGTCAAGTACGAATATGGTGCTTTGATTGGTAATGACAATGCTTGAGAGATTTGTCACTTCATAAATCTTCATTTACGTAATATTCGTATTATTGCATTAGACACTCGAACACACATATGTGTGTGCAGTCAAAACATATTCCTTAATGTCTATTGCTGCTGTCATCAGTCTTCAGAATATATATGTGTGGATCATTTTCAATTTTTTTCACTCCTTTTGTCGTTGTCACTGAATATAAATGTGCAAATAACCACAAGAGAGATAAGAATTGTGCTCATAGTAATAATATAAATTTTTTCTGCTTACTATTTTTCTCACTGCTTACACACAGGAACGTATTTCAATTGTATCATGTTTATGGTTGCGTCGTCAGTAGTTTCAACAATATTAATATTAAATTATCATCATCGTAATTCCGATACACATGAGATGTCAGAATGGGTATGTATTTAATGCAAAAAGATAAATTAAATTTATTATGTTCAGTCTGAGATTCACACCTATGTAGCGTGATGTCATTGTAGGATTAAATGAATTAATTTGTGGGATCTTTTTGTCGATAAAATTTTATGAGGGTGTTTTAAAATTGTTCATGAATTCAGATGTAGTATTGGAAATAAGGGACAATTAAATTGTAGAACTTCGAAGGAAATTTTATAGATTTAATAACGAGTTGATTAACACCAGAGGATCTTATTCAAATCTTAATTTTGAAGAATATATTCAAACTTTAAGTTGGATCACGAGTTATGAAGTTTAAATCAAGTTTTAATGATACTTGCAAATATGTGAAACAAAAAGGCTAAGTTAACAGAAATTAGAAAATATTTTGGGATTTCAGACAATTGTTTTATTCTAATTTCCTTCATTTTGATAAGGGGTCATTAATTTATGACGTCCATCAAAAAATGGAATTTTTAGAAACCCCCCTACCTTGTCACAAAATTTTAATTCAAAAAAATTTCTTTAATTTAAAGTGTCACAAAATCTCAGACCCCCCCACCTCTCTTCTAAATCATGGACATCATAAGTGAATGACTCCTAATCTTTAGTTGGAAATAATCGTCTTGATTTAGCGATCATTAACAAATGATACCTGTTGATATTTGGATTGAAAATCAATACTTTTTATGCTCTATAAGACCCTTTATTCATATATAGATCCTAACTGGAACATAGTCCAATATTTTTCGAAGGTGAGGCGGAGCTGTGATCTTTTTTGTAATAACTGAAATGTTTTGGTGGGGCTGGGATATTTTTCATGTATGTCAAATGATACAGTTGTTGACCCATTTTACCCTCCTTACTCAGAAATTTGTCACTTCAAATGACTTTAAAACAATTCCTCTGAAATCAAATAGGAAGAATCCCCAACAAATGCACAATAAATGAAAAACTTTCTAAACTTTAATTCAATTACACAAGTTATATCATCCGAGAGATTGTTTGAGATAGGAATCTGTATGAACATGAAACAATTTACATGACCCCCAAGTTATATTGTATGACAGAGCAAGTAGAAAATGCGAAAAATCGTTACAGAAAATTTAATTAAAGAACATTGTGCTCCTACAGCAAATTCTATACATATATTCAGCATCCCTCTATCTCACTGTACATGCCATGTCGCAAGTGTTAAAACTTGATGTAAAGTTGCATAATTTATTGCTCCGTTGCTTCTTCATTGTACAAGAAAATGTAAAAAAAGAGAAGGAATGAAAAAAATTTAATTCTATAAAAATGGCAGTGAGCGAGAAATCCCTGACATACTGATCATTTCGCACTATTTCATGCATAGTTAATGTTCAGAAATTTAATCAATTACAGTCTTACTTCCTTAAAAAAATTCTCTTGGTGGATTTTTCCCTACAGTTTTAAAGAGTCTACATAGACGTGTAAGTTTTGAAATATAAAAAGGTATCAGGTAATATCGTCAAAATATCGACATAATATCGACAAAAATATTTAAAAACTGAAAAATTGCCTTTTGTCAGAACCAAATCCACAATCTTTACAAAACTCGATCAATAAGATTTTTCCTTCAAACTGATAAAATTGTGTGCATATGGCTCATTCCTTCAGATTCTACTCTATTATAACACAATACTTACTAGCTGATGTACATATCCATCTAAAACTTATTTACGGTTGAATAATAACGAATTTCACTCCATATTGTGTATCCAGTTAATTTAATTTTCATTCTCTCATTTCAGATTCGAGTTGTGTTCCTTTACTGGCTTCCATGTATATTACGAATGTCTCGTCCAGGTCAAGATCCATGCGATTGCACGCCAACGTCAAATGGAAGTAATGAAAAAACGAAACAGATGAGTGAAGTCGAATTAAGGGAACGGTAAATAAAATACCACATTTTACATCTCATTCATTCACAGGTTTAAAAAAAATCATGAAATTGCCATTATACCTGAATATACCCAATCTCACTTGAAACTTAATTGCATTCAATCGATTTTTCATTGGAATGAGTGCCATTTACCTTTTCCGTCTACATTACCACATTTCATTCACCTCTTATCTGTTCTGTTTTGCTTCTGTTCTGCTTCCTCACTGTCTTCATGTGTCGACATCATATGTCCTGTTTTGATTCCACACGTCTATGTCTGTGTCCATAAGCGGAAAATGGTGTGGATTTGAAATGTTCTGTGATTTATTTGAAGAGGTGGAAAAGGCGCATTTTTAGTAGAAGCTACTTCAATGATGTTTTATGAAGATTTTTAATGGATTTTACATGTATTGCATTTGATTTCATTACAAAATTGATAAATTGAATAGTAATTCAAACAATTATGCAGGCAAACATGCATCCAATATTTCAAAAGTTTAATGGATGCTCAAGTATATCATACTAAAGGCAATCAATTAACTTAAAATCAATGCAATCAATGTAAAATCAAATATTTCCGAAAACAATCAAGTAAAGTTCATTACACTGACTAAAAGTTAAACAAACAGACATTTTGTCTATGCTCTATCAGTATTGTATTCCACACCAGCAGGGGCGTATTCAGGGAGGGGTTTTGGGGGTCAAAACCCCTCCCTTTTTGGGATTTTTTTCTCAATTTGCTAGGGTTTTTTAAGAAAAAAATCCCAGAACCCCCCTAAATTTTCCCGTCCATACAATAATTTTTCAAAACCCTCCCTTCGAAAAATTTCTGGATACGCCCTTGACAACCAGCATAGTAAAAAGTTTTATAGACTAAAATAAATATTCAGACATACATGGACATGAAATGTGAGAAATAGATTCTCTTTTTTGCTATATAGACATTGTCCTGAGTCATTCTTAAAAATGAATGTGAATCTCAGTTGCCTCAGTCGGAAATGGACACTAATTGCTTAAGCATTAATCAAATCCAATTTATATTGTACACATTTTTGTGAGTCTTCATGTCTACGCTTACCTTCGCCTCGTTCATTAGACTTGAACTCATCATTTTGTCATATGTCATGGTATCATCATCATCAACATGTTTTCAATCCACACATTTACCTTTTTCATCTACTTAATTTTCATTAAATTATCACTAAAAGAAATCTTTGTCTCATCATCAGGTCATCGAAGTCATTGCTGGCAAATGTTCTTGATATTGATGATGATTTTCGATGCAATCATCGTTGCAATACATTGCCACACAATCCAACATATTATCGCACGGTATTTCGACAAGGTGAAGATGTAAGTCTCGGGCCAATGAGTGGCGGTGCTATTCCACCAAATGTCGGTGGACGATTACATGAAGCTGTCTCGCATACGTGTCTCAGTTCATCAGCTGAATATGAATTAGCACTGATACTTAAAGAGCTTCGTGTTATAACGGATGCGGTGAGCTTAATAAATTCATAAGATTATTTTATTTTCAGATTTTTGGGTTTGAGGTTTTTTTGTTGGAAATTTTTTTTGCAGATTATCATGAATAGCTTGATTGGGTTTTGGTGAATTTTTATTAAAATTGAAGTCAAGGGATTGATGACTAATTAAAAAACTAAAGATTTTTTATCAAAAAAAAACAAAAATCTGGTACCACTACAAGGAATATTGTAACAACATATGGGATTCGAACCATGTCTTTTTCTAAAGAATTAATTATTAAAATTTAGATCAATAATTTTAACGATTTACTCTATTGATCTATTTTGATTGAATTATAGCTTATTATCAATCACTTCATCACGCCCACAAGCTTCATTCCCTTGTCCTCTGATTCTCCAAAACCCATAAGCAGATAATGCAAAAAAAAATCAATGTATAAGAAAATTATGGGATAGATTATATACATTCTAGGGATAACAAAAATATCCACTTAACCACAAATGATGTAGCTAACATGAGAATTTAAGGGACAGTCAAAACAGCTTAAAGTTAATGAATTTCTCTCGTTCTCTATCTTATACACGCGAATAAGCTTATTCACCAGTCAGTGGAGTAATATTTATGGCGGGTTTCATTTAGTATATTTGCCAACATTTTTTTTCTTTTCTATATTCATTTCTCCTTTGCTTTTGTCCATTAATTTTATGCATTATTTAACCAAAGTCAAAATATTTTATTGCTTTCATTATGTGGAGCGTGAAAAAAGATTCTTTCTTTTTCAATTTTCATTGCTTTCTCACTCGTGTAATGGCGGTAATGGTTTATTTCCAAGAGAAACTGAATGAAAAAGAGATGTGGGATGTATGAGATTTTTTTTATTAATCTACAAAGGTAAAAGTTGATTTAATTACATTTTTTCCGGAAAATTTTCTCGCTTAAACAAAAGAAGAAAGGTAGAGGATGGAAAAAGGAGAAAAATATGGGAGGAAATAAGAAGAAAAATATGGAGAAGAGATTAAAGAAGAAAAAAAAATATATATTTAATTTTTTTATGCTTTAAAAGCTCTTTCAGGATTAAACAAATTAAATTCTTTTTATGTGCATATTTTTCATGATAAAAAATATGGAGAAAAATTATTGTGTAAATTATGGGAAGCTTATGGAAGCTCATCAAAAGTTTGTGAAGGCCTTTTACCTCTGAAAAATATGACGATGCAGACTGAGGCAACTTTTCTGACTAAAAAGTTTTTTTTTTTTCAGAAAATAAAGTTTTCAACTTTTTGTTGAGAGCTTTTTTGGGGTCGTTCACATTTGATGTCAATTCTCCTATCACAATTTTTCCTTTACCCACTTTCTAAAATTTGGATATCACAAGTGAACGATTCCTGTGGATGTTGTTGAGTGGTGGACGTTTACTAAGCACTCATTAGTTGGAATTGAGAACATTTAAATGGAATATATAAATTATTTTTAATGGAATATGAATTTTGTATTTAAGACTCTTTTTTAGGAAAAACTTGAGCTCTAGAAGCTTGAAAACTAGTATCGTCCTCAAAATATCAAATAAACTGAAGCATCATTGTCAATATTTTCCATAAATTTTTATGTCAGCACTAGCCCATTAATGAGATATGAAATTTTATGCAGCTCTTGCATACTATGTGCATAATGTTTCATTTTTGATATCCTTGCTCCATTTAAGCAACAGTCGAACTGTTTATCATATTCAGTACTAACAAGCAGATACAATTTGCATTCAATGTCCAGAAAATTTTACGATCAACATAAAAAAAGAGTTTCCAGCAGCAAGTCAGCAAATATACCAGGCGATCTTAATAATGCACAATGACTAGCGATTAATGTTTTACAAAAGTATTATTTCTGTAATGATGGAAGCTTAAAAGGTTTTTTTTTTGCATACACCATTAATAATTTATATCTTTTTACTTCTCATTCAACTATGAAATAACTCAACAACATCCACTATCTTCGTCCCATGCTTTACTTTTATTTACTGTAAGCTCAACTAATCGGAACTGGAAGTTTTTGCAACCAGAAATTGCAGCTATTAAATTGCATTTTTTATAGGTTATAAATTTAGTTTTCTTTGCTTTCCTACTGCTACTGTTGCTGTTACTGCAACTATGTAAAGACCGTAAAAAAAAGTTCTCCCTTCTTTCCATTTCTCAAAATAAAATAACAAATCGAGGCAATAAAGCTTCTTCATTCCGCATTTCCATCTGCTTGAAATGTACAGACTATAACTTTATAAATTCTATTAAAGAAATATCAGCTCCTTAACAACATCAGCGAATCTATTTGGGTTGCCTTCTAAAATTAAAGATTATATCATTGTCATTATTTTCATGTAGCTCCTTCCTTTCATCGACTAACGTTCATCTATAAATAAAATTTTTCTCTCTCTCTCTTTCTTCGTCTTCTTCCATCCTTTCGCTTCCATCCTCATGCTTTACTGCATGAACAAATAATTTTCAGTGATTTACACATTTTCATTTATTATATGCCTTTCATTTTACTAAATGCGTCTGCTTAGCAGCGTTCATTCATTTACTTTAGTATACTGTGCCTTAATGATACCCGCTACGACAGTTATTTAAATGCTTCCCTTCCATCCGCGTTCACGATGATACTTTTCATCGTTCCTTCACTGACTGATGTAATAAAATTGAATCCACTTAATTAATAATCTCACTGTTTACCAGCTTACGCGTGGCAGTTGATTTATTATCAACAAGCATAAGAATAAGGAAAAATGGATGTAAAAAGATTGAGAAAATTATTAATCAAATGGAAGTTTTTGCTGTCCTTACTGATAATTTTTTTTTATTTATTTTTTTGTTGTTGGAAGATGGTAACAAGAAAAGGAATTAGATTTTAATTTATTGAGATTAACATTTCATCATTCGTTGGAAAAGTTTTATCGAATTTGGAAGCGAAACGTTGGATGTCATTGGCTGATTTGGAAAGGAATGAGCTAATTATAAAGATGATTTTGTGAAGTTGCTGAGATTTTTTCTTGGAAATTTATTGCAGTTAATTATGAATTGATGAGTTTTTGTGATTTTTTGTGACTTGATATATTTTTTGGAGCTTTTTCTTCCACACAAGTCCAATTTTTTAAAGGCAATGTATAATTTTTGGTTACTATGTCAACATTGCTGTAGACTAGAGCCTTCTCATAGCAATCTCATGTCAAACTTAATTTGTTATCAGATTGTCAAAGCAGCAGCATCACATTGAAAACAATTCTACTTTATAGCTTTCCAAACTTTTTAATTTTTAGCACGAACGTATCATAGAAAGATGTTTGGAATTTGAAATCACGACCTTTGTATACATTATGAGCCTTAATAGTCTGATTTGTAGTGTAACAAGAATTAAATTCTAGTAAGATTGGTTCAAATGCATAGACGGCTCGGTAACATTTCTGTGCATAATCCAGATCTCGGGACTGTAAAAAATGTGATTTCAATTAATTTATAATTTTTCCTCTACCGTGCTTCCGGTTCTACTTACTTCGTTGGATATACAAATCAACTGTGATCCATAACTTCCCTTGGATACCGCCGGAAGCTGCCTCTATCGCTAGCTGCTGTCTGTGAATCACCAATTTCTAGTGTTATACTGTCACTCTCAACAGCTTCCATCGATGTCTGTCACAGTATCAAAAATACTACTTTTTACAGAGAAAATTAATCCAAAATTAATAAAGTTCTACTTGTTTAAAAATGTTGTTGTAGAATAGTTCCTCAATTTTCTTAAAAAGTCATTAAAAATTGACTCTTCATCCTGAACATTATTTCGTTATCAATACGAAATTATTTTCTGGTTTTATGGGGATTATAGCAAAAAATTCACACATTTCACAAAGCAAAACCTACAAAACTCAATTCACCAAAAAAATACATTTTCAACTCCATAAGCTCGCTGTCAATATTCACAGATAAAAAACATTTCCAAGAACAGAATTAAAATTTAATTCCAATTTCAGCACCACTTCCAATTTCAATAACAAAAGGCATATTTTTTAATAATTATATTTTTTAACAAAAAATATATGTTTGTCTTTTTCATCCCCCAATGCTTCATGCCATGCCATTCTTTTTGGGATCTTCTTTCTCATCTTTATTATACGTATTGCACCGAAAATATTATAATGAAAAAAAATTCCTTTGTGCTTCGCAAAATGAACGGGGAAAAAAATTATGAATAAAAAATGCAGTTACGAAGTGAAGATGAGAAAAGTGAAGTAACAAAGGACTGGAAATTTGCAGCAATGGTGGTTGACCGACTGTGCCTTATCATATTTACATTATTTACAATAATTTCAACGGTAGCAGTCTTATTTAGTGCACCAAATTTCATCCTTTAACCGCTGACGATATTTATTCCTCGTGATTTTAAATCAAGTCAACGTTATTGCTATATAAGAATAACAATAATAAAGATTAATGATCAATAATTGAATTTTAAGGCATAGAACTAGAAATCTATATATACATATAAAAATGACATATACCTTAGGTATGTGTGCGAAAATAAGAAGAAAAAAATAAATAATTGCGTCATTTTTTCACGTTATTGCGATTACATCGAATTCATTGTGCGGGAAATGTAATGGAAATGAAATAGCGAATCAAATTCCATCTCCTTAATGCTATCGAAACAAATCATTTCTCATTTCTTTTTGTGTGTCGTTAATATAATATTGCTATAGCGTATCGATTTGTTATATATTGAGGATCTAGCTGTAGCTAAAGAAGAAGAAAAAAATTTGAGAGAAAAATTTCTCAATGAAAAAATAAATAAGGAGGAATGGAGATTGAGATAATAAAGAATCTCATCATCTAAATATTTGCTTACTCAATGCTTCCGCTAAATTTCCCCCCTCGGTATACACATATAAACACAAAAATCATTTCTTTTTCGTTAAATTGATGTAAAAATATTTCAAGGCTTAGAAACTTTGTGGGATCTTAAATACTGTTAATTTGCATGAAGCACTAACAAATACTGCCTTAATCTGTAAAGCAGTATTACCGCAAAAATTAAGTTGTTGGTAGAAACTGTTCCAAGTAATCAATTGCTTCAGCATCGGAAAATCACAATACCAACCTTGCTATCCTGGGTTCGAATCTTGACAGGACTTGTCAATCGAATCAAAAGTACCAGGAATTAAACTCAAAGCCTCTATTTTAAGAAGCTACGTCATGTCTTAAATCTGATAGTTCGGAGATCTTACCATGAGTTAGAGCTATCAGGTCAACATCCTCCTCAATCTTAAGCTTTAAGGTTATTTGCTCATCCTATAGATTAAATGTAATTATACCTAATTAAACACCTTTAAGTTTCTAAGCCTGAAAATATTCGATATAAAATTAGAACAACAGAAAAAAGATGAAACAAAAGAACGGCAAATTGCTATTATTGACACATGTATTTATGGCGCTCGATAAATTTTTTGGGCTTTTTTTCGTTCTAATTTTGTTTTCTTCTTATATCACATAAAAGCAATTACATTTCTCAACCCCTCCCCCACCATCCATTTTCTCAACTCTCGCACAACGTAAGAACATCATTTTGAAGAATTTTCTCTCGAATTTTACATACCGAAAAAAATGTATGTAGGGTAAAAAAAATACGGAGACAAAAGAAGCAAAATTACTGCATTACTTAAGACAAAAAAAAATAAAATGATGAAAAATTCAAAGTGTTCAAGTTAGAGAGAAAAAAATGATATACTTAAAGACGTGAAATATGAGTAAAAATAAAAGAAGAAAAAAATTCACTCAGTGGCTGAATATAAATAATGAAAATAAAATTAGACGACGGAAGGAAGATGATGAACATGTAAACAGAATCTCTTTTTTAAAGTACATAACATAAATATCACCATGATGTAATGTTCATAAATAAACATGATGAGAAAGTTAATAACTTTTCATGTTTACGCATGGAGGTGTGAAAATGAATAAAAGTGATTCACTAGGAAATTAAATGACAAATTAAGAAAATTATCAAAGAAATTATATTAACAATGATAACGTAAATAAAGAAATTTTAATTAAATTAACATGTAAAATAAAAATAGCGGAAATATTTGGGGTGAGAAATTTTCTTCGGAGGGGATTTTTTTTTAATTTGAGATTTTTCAAGACTCGTCTCATGAAGAAGTTTAAATTATGTATCGTAAATTCATTATTTAAAATTGTTGCTGAAATTTCCTCAAACAGAGTTTTCCAAAAATAAATCTCATGTCAAACAAAATTATGCAAAATTTTGTTGTCATTCATAAATCATTAGATGTTGATAATGGCTTTCTGGTGTTCAATATTAAAGTATGTCAAACAATTCTAAACAGAAACTTGAGAGCCTTTTATCAACGTCAACTGGAGGTCAAAAGGCTTTGCTCTGAACCAATCAATGCCAATGAGATATTAAATTTAAAAACTAAGTTGAAGTCCTTCGTGATTAAGTGCAATTTACACCCACACCAAACTAAAAATGGTCCAAAATAATTTAACTAAAACAAAAATACTTGAGTTTTTTTGACCAAAAAATTTAGTCTAAACTATTCTAGACAGGGGAGTACGTAGAAGATTTATGTGAAGTTTACCATTTCTTTCCAAAAAATCAAGAAAGGATAAATTTTGCCTAACAAAGCTCCTGCTTCTAGACAAGAATGTTCAAGATTGAATTGAATTTTGTCATCACTCTATAAGTTTTCAAATTATTTAGTCTAATATGAGTGATTTCGTGATGTTGTTCTGTCAATATAATATATTCGACCACATGGCCGCTATGTAATTATCACCGCCATCAAAGTATTTTAACGGCGATAGCATGGTGATAGTAGCTACATCACGGTGGACCATATGGATGGATAAATCGTATTGGCAGTCGCCTTACACTTACAAATACACTGTAAAGTCTCAAAAAATAAAGAAAAGTCTTCTTCAAAAAATTTCTCATCCATAAAAAAATTAAACTAAAAAATTAAAATTAAAATCATGAATAAATTTAAAGAAAAAAACTACAGGTGATATTATGATGAAAAAAATTTTAATTAAAAATAAAGAAAATGAAAAAAAAAATCATGAAAAAAATCCTCACGAAGTTCCGACATGAAGCTTATTTGTTCGACACCCACAGAAAAAAATTGCGTGCGTGATTATGAATATTCCAAATGAAGGAAAGCGGAAGAGACGAGAGCAAAGGAATGTGATAAGATCTCAGTGGTAGCAAAATAATAATTTAAAGATTTAATATGTTTATAAAAATCATCAGGCATTCTATTTTTAGCTTATCTATGATACTCGTCATTTCCACATAATGAAAATATTTTCTGTTGATTGTTCTTCATGCCGTTCCATTTTTTACGTTCTTCTTTTTCCTCATTTTTCATAAAACCAGTAAAAATGCTTTTATGTGCTTAAAAAGCAATGAAGACTTGCAAAAGAATGCTTTTTTCTATGCTTTTAATGATGAAATAAGAATAGCGTTCTTTTCTCTTTTTTATGGATGCTTTATAGAAAAAAAAGCGCACACAGAAAAGAGAAATTTCTGCGGCTCGGTAAAATAAAAATAATGATGATATTTATGTGATGAGAAAGGCAGAATGAACAACAAAAATGCCAGCAAAATGTACAACAAAGTTCCACATACAGTGATCTAATTCCAAAGAAGCACAGCTTTAAAAAAATTCTCTGTTTGTACGGCACATAACAATAACAATGCGGGGGCGTAAGGTGGGAGGGTGATAAAGTAAATGAGATAATCATATTCACACCAATTTTAATTGTGTGTGAATATATTGTTTTTGGTATTTCAGTGAAACTACTTTTTTGGACTTGCTGCTTCAGGCTTATGGAATCGACCCATAGTGTTCAGTATGGAAAGTCTGTGCCTAAAATTACCAATTTAACAGTGAAAACCGCATCTCGATTGGTGCTTCCAGTGCCGAGAAATCGCAAAAAAACGCTTTCTGTCATTTAGCAAGTTAGTTAGCAAGTTAATTTCCGCTATAACTCGATTCAAACTCAATATTAAGGCTTCCGGTTTTTTGCATCTGATAGATAATGTGTATGGCAAGAGCTGTATAGTTTTTGGAGTCATGGGATGCATCCAGTAAGGCACACGGAACGAAAAGGTGCGATTTTTGGTCAAATTATAGCCGATTATTGCAAAACACATTTTATTTTTTTCATAGAAAAGGAATGTTTTGAGTCAAATGAGCTGAAATTTGGTATGTAGGTTCCTTAGCTGTGCATGAATATGGAACCGACGCCATTTTGGATTTCGAGGGGCTAGAAGCTACGCTAATATGATTTTTGCTTTAACTTTGACCAAATGAGCTGAAATTTGGTATGTAGGTTCCTTAGCTGTGCCTGAATATGGAACCGACGCCATTTTGGATTTCGAGGGTCTAGAAGCTACGCAAAATTGATTTTTGCTTTAACTTTGACCAAATGAGCTGAAATTTGGTATGTAGGTTCTTTAGCTGTGCCTTAATATGGAACCGACGCCATTTTGGATTTCGAGGGGCTAGAAGCTACGCCAAATTGATTTTTGCTTTAACTTTGACCAAATGAGCTGAAATTTGGTATGTAGGTTCCTTAGCTGTGCCTGAATATGGAACCGACGCTATTTTGGATTTCGAGGGGCTAGAAGCTACGCAAAATTGATTTTTGCTTTAACTTTCACCACATGAGCTGAAACTTGGTATGTATGCTCCTTAGCTGTGCCTGAATGTGGAACTGACGCCATTTTGGATTTCGAGGGGCTAGAAGCTACGCAAAATTAATTTTTGCTTTAACTTTGGCCAAATGAGCTGAAATTTGGTATGTAGGTTTCTTAGCTGTGCCTGAATATGGAACCGACGTTATTTTGGATTTCGAGGGGCTAGAAGCTACGCAAAATTGATTTTTTCTTTAACTTTGACCAAATGAGCTGAAATTTGGTATGTAGGTTCCTTAGCTGTGTCTAAATATGGAACCGACGTTATTTTGGATTTCGAGGGGCTAGAAGCTACGCCAAATTGATTTTTGCTTTAACTTTGACCAAATGAGCTGAAATTTGGTATGTAGGTTCCTTAGCTGTGCCTGAATATGGAACCGACGCCATTTTGGATTTCGAGGGGCTAGAAGCTACGCCAAATTGATTTTTGCTTTAACTTTGACCAAATGAGCTGAAATTTGGTATGTAGGTTTCTTAGCTGTGCCCGAATGTGGAACTGACGCTATTTTGGATTTCGAGGGGCTAGAAGCTACGCAAAATTGATTTTTGCTTTAACTTTGACCAAATGAGCTGAAATTTGGTATGTAGGTTCCTTAGCTGTGCCTAAATATGGAACCGACGTTATTTTGGATCTCGAGGGGCTAGAAGCTACGCCAAATTGATTTTTACTTTAACTTTGACCAAATGAGCTGAAATTTGGTATGTAGGTTCCTTAGCTGTGCCTGAATATGGAACCGACGCCATTTTGGATTTCGAGGGGCTAGAAGCTACGCCAAATTGATTTTTGCCTTAACTTTGACCAAATGAGCTGAAATTTGGTAGCTTAGCTGTGCCTGAATATGGAACCGACGCCATTTTGGATTTCGAGGGGCTAGAAGCTACGCCAAATTGATTTTTGCTTTAACTTTGACCAAATGAGCTGAAATTTGGTATGTAGGTTCCTTAGCTGTGCCTGAATATGGAACCGACGCTATTTTGGATTTCGAGGGGCTAGAAGCTACGCAAAATTGATTTTTGCTTTAACTTTCACCACATGAGCTGAAACTTGGTATGTATGCTCCTTAGCTGTGCCTGAATGTGGAACTGACGCCATTTTGGATTTCGAGGGGCTAGAAGCTACGCAAAATTAATTTTTGCTTTAACTTTGGCCAAATGAGCTGAAATTTGGTATGTAGGTTTCTTAGCTGTGCCTGAATATGGAACCGACGCCATTTTGGATTTCGAGGGGCTAGAAGCTACCCAAAATTGATTTTTTCTTTAACTTTGACCAAATGAGCTGAAATTTGGTATGTAGGTTCCTTAGCTGTGTCTAAATATGGAACCGACGTTATTTTGGATTTCGAGGGGCTAGAAGCTACGCCAAATTGATTTTTGCTTTAACTTTGACCAAATGAGCTGAAATTTGGTATGTAGGTTCCTTAGCTGTGCCTGAATATGGAACCGACGCCATTTTGGATTTCGAGGGGCTAGAAGCTACGCCAAATTGATTTTTGCTTTAACTTTGACCAAATGAGCTGAAATTTGGTATGTAGGTTTCTTAGCTGTGCCCGAATGTGGAACTGACGCTATTTTGGATTTCGAGGGGCTAGAAGCTACGCAAAATTGATTTTTGCTTTAACTTTGACCAAATGAGCTGAAATTTGGTATGTAGGTTCCTTAGCTGTGCCTAAATATGGAACCGACGTTATTTTGGATCTCGAGGGGCTAGAAGCTACGCCAAATTGATTTTTACTTTAACTTTGACCAAATGAGCTGAAATTTGGTATGTAGGTTCCTTAGCTGTGCCTGAATATGGAACCGACGCCATTTTGGATTTCGAGGGGCTAGAAGCTACGCCAAATTGATTTTTGCCTTAACTTTGACCAAATGAGCTGAAATTTGGTATGTAGGTTCCTTAGCTGTGCCTGAATATGGAACCGACGCCATTTTGGATTTCGAGGGGCTAGAAGCTACGCAAAATTGATTTTTTCTTTAACTTTGACCAAATGAGCTGAAATTTGGTATGTAGGTTCCTTAGCTGTGCCTAAATATGGAACCGACGTTATTTTGGATCTCGAGGGGCTAGAAGCTACGCCAAATTGATTTTTACTTTAACTTTGACCAAATGAGCTGAAATTTGGTATGTAGGTTCCTTAGCTGTGCCTGAATATGGAACCGACGCCATTTTGGATTTCGAGGGGCTAGAAGCTACGCCAAATTGATTTTTGCCTTAACTTTGACCAAATGAGCTGAAATTTGGTATGTAGGTTCCTTAGCTGTGCCTGAATATGGAACCGACGTCATTTTGGATTTCGAGGGGCTAGAAGCTACGCAAAATTGATTTTTGCTTTAACTTTCACCACATGAGCTGAAACTTGGTATGTATGCTCCTTAGCTGTGCCTGAATGTGGAACTGACGCCATTTTGGATTTCGAGGGGCTAGAAGCTACGTCAAACTCATTTTTTCTCTAATTTTGATATTTTTGACTAAATAAGCTAAAACTTTACGATTTTTCGTAAGTCTTGTTAGTAACATAATACTAAGCTATGAATGAAAAAACTTGAAACGGTGTGAATATGCCCATGAAGCGTGATCGCTTCATTACTAGTTTCAATGATGTTAATATGATGAAAGTCATACGACAAATTCTATGGATATATCATACATTATGCTGTGTGAAATGAATATTTACATAACATAATTTAGAACAAATAAATAATTTCACAATACGTTCTGCATTATTTATTCTATGGCTGAATGCATTGTTATTTTTTTAAACCAAAATTTATCTTGTTTTATTTTTATTTTTGGAATTTATCAGATTTATTATACCTTTTCTAAAATAAAGTTGAAAATGTGCATTGAAGAAATATTTTTGGTATTTTGGAATTAAAAGTTTATCTTCATTTTGAAATAAAGGTTTTGATCCTCTTGAACTGCTTCATGAAGCAGTGGCTACAAAAAAATATTTAACGTAACGTCGAAAAGGAGTATGATTTTCTCGAAAATTTTATTATCATGAAGGAAAAGTTTATTATGTGCAGCATTTTTAACGACATTACGATGCTGTGACTTAGTTTTTCGGTGCCTATCGAGTACCTTCTCTTTTAAAAACCAAATTTCAAAAATCATCTCTTTTTAGAACGTGAGTTTGATTCCTATTAAATCTGACTTGTATTACCAAATCTTGTATCAGTTTAAAATTCCTATAAGTATTAAGTATCATCAACACCAGAATTATTTAAGGTTGGACTTAAAGATTTTCACGGGGTTTTAAATTCTGGGGAATCCCCTGTTGTTTAGTCTTTATTAAAGAGTCTTCGTTAATTCATCAATTGTTGTTTTCTATTCAGTCTTGTCTATATTCATGAAATTAAATGTTCTAAATTTGAAACGTTATCCATAAAGTTCCATTTATATTCTGAATCTAAATATTCTTTTTAAAAAAATTTAAATAAATATAAAGAACTTTACACCTGCAAACCAGTGGCGTAACAAGGGGCCCCCTCCCCTTTCAAAAAAATTGGTCCAAAGAAATCAATTATTTAAATTTGTTTGAGTTTTTGAAATTAAAAAATTTCACCTGACTACACCACTGCTACAAACATTATCCAAAATGATATCAGATAATAAAGGATTATTCACCTTGATCCTTTAAATAAATTGGACATTCCTGCATTTAACTTTAATGTTTGCTTATATTCAGCTGTGTTTCAAAAAAATCTGTTGACCACGAACAATCATTTGTAAAGCTATTGTGCATTCAATAATGGATTGTGGTTTCAAAGGAAATTCTCATTACAGCTTTTATAAAATTCTCCAGTTCTTTGAATTTTAATCATAGCTGTATTTTATTCATAGACAATAAGTATGAGGATTTATACTTGTCCGCACAATTTCCATCATCTTGATTCACATTTGTTTTCATTTCATCCTTTATTGACAGAAACATCAAAATGTAAATATGTCGCAAATATGTGCATATTATATTACATCCACTCGCCGCCCTCCTCGCCTCATAACTCTCATTTTTGTATAAATAAAAGATAATGGCAATAATATAAAATATTGCAAGTCAAACATATTAAATTACAAATTCATTAAATATAAACATTCATGCATTCACGTACGCAATTCTGAACCTGTGAAAATGAATTTCTGTGAGCAACTGTAATATATGAGAGAGAAAAAAAAATTATTAACAATAAAAAAAGTTTTTATTAATTAATAAAAAAGATCGTTTATTGTTGAAATTAATTACGAAGATAAATGAAAATATTATTAAACAAATCCACACATCCATACGCCGACACTAGATGTGTATGTGCGTAAATTTATGATTAATGATAATAGGGTATAAAAAGTAATGTAGAATTTTTAAGGCATATACATTAATTAGTAAATAACAAAAATGCATAATGGTTAATGTCATGTTAACCCATTTAACAATAATGAAAATAAACAAAGAAAAAAAAACACTGTAAAAATACTGAAAAAGATGTAAAACTTTTTAGGCGTGAAAATCCTAAATAATGGTAGAAGTATAGATAGCAAAAATAAGAAAAATTTTATATGAAACAAAAGAAAAAAAATACAAAAAAGCACCGCAATATACAGCATATCAACTCGATAATCTCGCATTTTTTTGTAAAGCGATAATGCGATGAGTTGAATGCTAAAATATACCAAAAAAAAATATTCAAAATTATTTCATTTTTCATTCTTGCTTATGGGAAAAGTTTGTTACTTTCTACGTTATGCTCTTTTTGTTTATCATTTCACACATAAATTAGCTGCACTTTACACTCACTTTTTGTAAAGAAACTAGAGAAAAATTGATACTTAGTTTATGTTTGACAGACTGAATTTGCATTAATTTAAATATTTTTTTTTGATCGTTTTAAAATAATCGCTGAACTAATAACCAGTGCTTCCAACCATGATCTTCTTGGTAGCGGTTAGACGTAAGCTGGCTCAGAAAAAATGTTACTAGGAGTGAGTATCTCGCTTTCTTCCTACCCCTATCATTACTTTAAGTTCTACTCCTAAGGTATATCCCTTGGGCTATTTCCGAATATAGGTGTATACTGAAAAATCAGCGACTGAGACTAGATGGTGTCTAGCTTGGTCAATCGGTTAGATTAGAGGGCAATAGCATATGGAAGGTGACCATCGTCCTGAGGATCACAATTAAAAATCCATAAAATTGATTCATACAACCAAAATCATCCTTAAATATCACTTTGATGGTCCTGAAGACCGCGTCCAGAAAAGTCTTATTATGCCACTGTAGACCAGACTTGATGAAAATCTAGGTGCTTAGATATCCAGATTGGTCCAGATTCTGATAGCTTAGAATTCAAATATTAAAATACGCTCAATTCATCATTTCCAAATAATTCTGCAACTTTTGATTCTATCTCACATACTTCTAAAACTTTAATGCACAGTTATGTGTTTTCCATTTTAAAGATTCTATATTCACATAAATTCTCATTCATGTGCATACGAGAGAAATGTAAGAGAAATTTATTTCCATCAGGAATCATAATATGAATGGTAAGAGTGTTTGGGGAATTTTTAACAGCATGTCAGCATCTTACTAGAAGGAAAGTTCTACTTCAACAGAAAAAGTTTTCGACTCTCGTTTTCTTTAAAATGGGAAGAGCATTAAAAACGTGTAAAGCTCTTATTTTATTGTTATAATGAAAGTGCTTTAACTTTTTTCACATTTCTTTTTTTTTCCTCTCCAAGCTTGGCTTTGAAAAAGCAATTGCAAAATGGAAAAAAAACGGATAAAAGAAGATGAATTTCTCCATTGAGATTGAAATCAAATTAAAAGTGCATTTGGGAAAAGAAATATTTCCCATCCCTTCCACGTCTCTTCTTACTTTTGTCGTTATTAATTGCGTTTTATGTATTCTGTAACGTACAATAGAGACATAAAATTTATTTGCTCAAAACGACATCTGACCTGTTTTCCATGTTGAACTTTTTTAAGGTTGGGGGCAATGTAAATATAATTTATGTCGTAATACATACTGTACGGGGTCGGTTTTGCAAAGGAAGTTGTCACTTTTGTGTTTTATTAATTTCTCAAAATAAATTTGTTTTATAACGATGGTCATAAATTTTAACCTCAGTGATCTTTTTTGGTGTACATGGGCGAAACAACTGACATGGTTTAATTGGAATTAAAAAATTTTGGTTGATTATATTAAACAGTAAATTGGAGGGTTGGTCCTAGAAATATGGAAAATCATTTTTGGGAATATATTATTGGAAATCAATTTCTTGTCCCGTCTCGACGTTTTTCGGGAATTTTTGTATGTACTGGAAGTTCTCTAAGTTGGAACAACTAGACAAACTTTAATCCAAAAGTTTGTGAATTCTAAAGGTCCTTAGAGATTGTAATATAATAATTGTAAAATGTAATTCTAAACTTTTTATGGAGACAAATTTTAAGGAAGGATTGAGGATGTTCATCCTAAAATCCATCTCTGAGTAAGCTCCTGAATGCATAGCAATATTTTATTGGATCCAAAACTTGGGTTACAGTAGACTTTTTAGGGAATCTCCACTAATGTATGCTAAAACATTCAGCAATGACTCAAAAACCAGAATAATGTTAACTCACTGCATGTAAATTATCCATTTATTTGACGTGGATGTCTCAGCTTGTAAAATTATCAAAGATATGGGAAGAAAGCACGAAAGCTTAGTCTGATAACCAAACTATAAGATTGTTTACTCATTTTACCCCACTTCTTCATTTCTCTCATTAAGACAGACATTTAAATAGTTGGAAATTCACAAATTCAATTATACTATCAACAAATAAATCGTTTAATATATTTTCCCACGATCAGGCACCTTGTTGCCTATTAATTACATAATAGATATTTACACCTTTAAATCAATAAACGAAGGAACAAAACCTTTTCCAGCAGAAGAAGCTGTGTAAATAAATTTTCGTTCCGCTCTTAATTTAACGTTCTCCATAAGGATCGACCTTTAAAGTAAGAGACAAAATAAGAATGAAAATTTTCACCCTTTTTTTCTACATTTCCCTTTTTATTGTAAATTCAAATAATTTCTCATTACTCAACACTTTGGTTCAGAGTTGTTTTGGGGAAAATTTATGCTAGGGTAAGGAAATGGAGATTAACGATCTGATAAAGTTTTTAAGTAGTTGTTGAATGTATTTGAAATAATTAGTTTAAAATATTTAGCAAGTTGGGGATATGATGATCAGATTAAGAATTAGAAGCTATTCCATTTCAATTTCAGTTTCAGGCTTGCTACTGTTCGGAAATTCTTAATAAAGAAAAAAATAATTTCAATTATTGTTCTTGATTCCTAAGAAATGTCAGGGATTTGTCAATTTTGAAACCCTTGGTAAATGACACAACGTCACTAGGATTTGCTAGGATTAGTCAAATTTATCATGATTGTCTGATTCAATGAGTTATCTTTTATATAGAAGATCTGACTGAAGGTCTGAGATTAGATCATAATTCATAACGGTTAAATTGATGGTACTAGGACAAACTTCTCCTAAGTAGTCCCAAACGACACAACCTTTCTAATTTACCTGAAACATAATTTTTAGCTTACTTGTGGAACACAAAACTTTATTTTCCCATTTCATTTCAACTAGTGGAACCAACTCAGCCTCAAAATACATAAAATAAATGAGAATCGAGAACAATTTCTTCATGGTGTTGACAAATGTTTAAATAAAAACTGAATGAATAAATGAAAGAAAGAGAAACAGAAAAAAAACAAATAAATAAATTTGAATTTAAAGTGAGTTTGAATGTTAAGTAAGAGAATGAATACAGAATTGAATTAAATAGATACTCAATAAATATTACATAAGGTTCCATGACATATCGATATAATTATTCCAGAATTAAAGTAATTGGTGTGAATTGATATTTGTGTTTTCGGAGATAATTTATGAGAGCGAGTTTTGTGTTCCTTGGGGATTATAATCAGATCATGTATTGATTGAAGGCTTATGGGAATGAATGCTCGAATTATGTCGATAATGGGTTGATTAGCATAAATTATGACAGCATTGAGAGTTTATTAAATGATAAACAGGCTTTTGTCTGTAACACAATAGCCAAATTTTGAAAGACTATCACATTAAATGGTGATAAAAGTCTGAAAATCTAAATTTTAAACTCCAAAATCTCCATCAAGAGTATCATCACCACTTATTCACAATGCTGTCAAATTTTATCACAATCACAGCACATAACATAACAGATTTTCATCTAACATATCGCATTCAACGAGTAAACTTCCGAAAACTACACCTTTGTGACAAATTTCCTCTCTTTTCATTCCTCAAACATGAAAAAACTTTCATGTTCGCCAACAAATTTTTGTACCATGTTCTTTTCATAACTGACTGCATTTGAATTTCAAAATAAATCGCATCGTATCACACACAAAATGTGAGACATATAAAAAAGGAAGAAAAAAAATCGTTGAGGAATGTAGCGTTGACAAAAAAAATTGTTCACAAAAACTTGCAGTTGTTATTGCTTGTGCTGCTGTTTCCTTACTACAAAAAATTTGCTGCGATAAACAAACAAAAACTAGAGAAATTTAAATTAAAATCATGATGAAAAAAATAATAATCGGAAAAGAAACAAAAAGAGAAAATGGAAGTAAACTTTTTATTGCAAAAAGCATTTTAAAGGTTATGAATAGGGCATCTAATGGTTTGTTGATTGTACAGCGCATTTAATGATGTGTATTTAGATTGTCCACCTTCTGTTCTGGTGACCTGATTCCGATTCCAAAGAAACTTTTCAGTTTCATATTATCCTTGCTATTGAATTTAGTCTGTGTCTCCTTTTTGCATGCAGATTGATGCTAGGTGCATTTTTTGTGGCATCTTCAATGTCAGGATTGTGTAGAATTGTGATTGTCAAAATATAAATTCAATTTCATTGAAACACACGATTTAGACTTAACCTGACTCTAATGTCGTGAGTATTGTAAGCACCCTAGTCATATCAACAACACTTTATGGGGCAATGGGATTGAGATGCTAATTTTGGATTGAGATATCGACTTCTGATGGGAATTTTACCTGCATCCTCATATAAAATAGGATTATAGATTTCAGGTCTGTAGCCTAACCAACCAGTAACAAAAACATTACTTTTGCACCAGCAGTGTTGCCTTCTTATGGTTTGATACCCCAAATTCCAATCTGCTCCGGAGACATCTGACCTAGGATCGAACCCAAAACTTTTAACCAAGTATCTAGTATCACATCGAAGCATCAACTATTCTACAAACTGCACAAAAAAAGAATCCATAACTAACTTTAAATTGCTGCAAAACAGCGAGAAACTAAAAATAATGGAGAAACAAGAAAAAATGGCAAGAAGACCACAAAAGCTATGAATTACAATTCAGTTGAGAAAAAATGTTTTTATAGTTATGCAAAAATTAAAAAATATTTTCACAACACTTGAAACAATAAGAGAGAAAGTATGAAGAGCAAAAAAAAACTCAGCATTACCAGTAAGCGAGAGATTTTAGCTTTTTTTATTAACTTACAGTCGAAACTTTCTCCACATCCACATCCTCCATTTTTTCCGCTTTTTTATGTTGTATGAAAGAAAAACAAAAGCAATGAAATTTACACTTAAAAATCCTCAGTCATATCATACTAAGTCTTCGTGAGGGTTTTAAATTTCAATATTCACAATGAAAATATATAAACAGAGTGAGAGAAAAACTTTTTATTACTCTCACACTCCTCGATAATAGATTTGTAACATTGAAATAACGAAAAAGCTGTGGATGAGAATGCTAAAAAATTTATGTTCTGTTTCCGCTATTGTCAAAACAAATCAGAATTTAAGTGTAAAATGTACACATATATTTGAGTTCGAAAGCAAATGGAGCTGAGATTTGAGGTTACAGTTATAAATGCTCGACAATTGGATGAATTTTTATTGTAGCTTGGGAATTAATGTTTGGTATGCTGAGAAATAACAGATCAAATGAGGACATATTAGGTTTTTAGGGAATGAAAATTATTTCTTCCTATTCTTAAAATAGGTTTAGATACCCAAAGGTAAATTCTTTAGACTTACAGTTTGTAGTAGAATCCGAACCATTTGATATTCAGCACATTGTAAGGACTTGAGTACGTCATTGTAGAGTATTTATTACATCATCTGATTTACCCTGCAATTTACCTAATCACAATACTAATCGTGTGTGTAAGATGTCATGAAGAGATCCTCTCATCCAGATGCTAGTATATCCTTATATACTTAATAATAAAGACACATTTTGTACCAAAGACTCCAATACTTTACCCAGTACACTAACATAGCTTCGTGACTAGATCATTTAAATTAGCTAATAAACCAGACGTGAGATCATACCCAAAACCTTGCCAAAGGTCCATCCGAATGCCAAATATTGGAACTTTGTTTAGCATATGCATCCATTGATAAACAGATCCAATTCAGCAAAATAATCGTTTACAGTCCTCAAGAGACCTTGAAACCAAGTCAACATCCCCATAGCATAAACTTCCAAACTTCAGGAACCCCTAAACACTAAAGCGTACGAATGAACGAGAATAAAATTGTCATAAAAATGGTTTAAATGTAATCCAATATATAAATACGCGAGCGGGTTGTATAATGATAATTTCCATCTCGTCTTTTATCTTCTCTATATAGTTTCAACTTCAAACTTTTATTTTCTTCCCAATTGCGCTTTTTGTGTCTCTCACAAAATAATAAAATACTGTTCATGTTCATGTTGGAATAGAGTTAAGAAAATGAATGTAATTTTATTCGTGCATAAGAGCAAAAGGACGAAGACGAAAAGAAGGAGGAAAAGAAATAATAACATTAATACAGATAGGAGGATAAAGGACTTCATTTTATTCAGCATGCATATGTGAAGAAGATTTTTCTTGTGGATAAAATATATTACATGGATGGAGGTTGGAATCAGAAACATAAAGAACTCATGTGATCAAAATCAAAAATTGAATTTTTTTTCGTGTAGGATTTACGTGATTATAAAGATTGGATATTTTCATAATGTATGAAGAGTGATTTTATGTATGAAAGTCATAAAATGGTTTCTGATGTAATTCTCCTTCACACTTCTTTCCATGTGCACATGGTAAACTTTTTAAATGAATTTTTTTGTTAATTAAAATTTTAAAATTCAAAAAGAAATTCTGGAAATGAAGAAAATTTCAATTTGCTTCAGTTTTGAGACTAAACTCAAGTTAAAAAGCTTCTTAAACAATTTTTTAATTTACATTCATAATTTCTTTGTAAGCGCGAATGAAGATAGAATTCTGAGAAAGTTTTATGTGTAAAAATATAGACATTTGAATCAAAAAGGCTTTGAATTTTAATAGATTCATATGGAATTCTGAAGAAAATTACGTCTAGCTCAATTAAAATTGTTTGTCCTAAAAAATTATGAAGACTGTCTATAAAAGCTATCACTAGGTTGCTTAGACACTCTCGGTGCCTAGCTAAGTAATACTTAGGAAAAGCCAGACGTTTTTACCTTTACTAAAACTTGCCTATGTATAGGTAATACTCAACAAAATTAAAAGCTGTCATGATACAGCTAGACACCTTCCCAGAGGCATCAATCAGACAAATCTTTTAAAATATAACGAAATTTAAAACATTTCGACTTCCTTGGTTATTTTAAATAATCCTAATACATAAAAAAATATTTCTGTGCAAGTCAGTCTTCTTCGTTTAATAAAATTTAATGAAACTTGAAATTGAATTTTAATTAAAAATTTAAAAATTACGAAGCTAAAAAAAGTTCTGGAAAATTTCGTCATCGCACGGTGCAAAAAATTCCTAATTAGAGCAGCTAAAAAATTGTAGTTTTTAAGAGAATTTTAGTTTTTGAAAAAAAAATTCTGCCAAATTCAGTTAAAAACTATGAAATCATGAAAATCGAATTTAAACAGTTTTGATTTCAAGCAACAAGAGTCATTGAACTTTTTTATCTTGAACTGGTTGTTAAGTATTTTTTGCTGGATTATGTCTATGACATTAGATACCCACTAGATAATTTACCATCTAATCATTCGTCATGGTTATCCACCTAGTCAGATTTTTGACAGGGTTGTAACACAAATGTCTGTGACTGAGTCTCTGTGGCAAATTTATTACAGATGCTTCCTGAACACAGACAGAATTATAGGCACTGATTGGTTTTCTTTTTTTTTTTTTTTTTTTTTTTCATTTAAAAACATTGAAATTGTTTTTATTGGTAAGTATAGCATTCATAAAGATTATGATATATTACAATGAATTATAAAAATTAATCCACTCAAATAATCTTTTGAGGCATAAAAATTCAATTTAACTTAATCGATAACATAATTCATATATAAGTATAGAAGAATATAACGGGATATAAAACTCATAGCTATCACGGTTAAGACGAGAAAGAAAATAATAATGTGAGATAATAATCAGATTAAGGAGTTTCTGATGTTGTTGATATCTAAAGAATTCGTAATGATGTCCTTGTCAATTAAACGAGAATCGATAGTGTGAATTACAACATCATCATCATCTCTTCCTAATGACATTTGTCGAGCCCAAACTGATTTTTCGAACAGGAATAGAGAACCACTCTTGATCATCACATCACTATTTCCCATAGCAATCAAAGAATTTTGAAGCAAAGATACTTCATGCTGCTTGAATGAAGAAATATAAATTTCATCATTTAAAATTCTCGTTGAATGTTTGTAATTAAGAAAGATGCCATCTATTAATTTCAAAACATTATTTGTTTCCCCTTCAATTATTATTTCCATCATTCTCTCCGATCCTTAACTGGCTCACAGGCAAATCTAATTCAGAATCGATAATAAAGCTGTATCAAGAATTTTTAATGGATGCAAAATCTTCTTTAAAAGCCAATATGATTAATAATGCAAAAATCTTGAATAATTCAGAAAGTCTGTTCAATTTGAGTATTATGACTCCTACTAATAAAACTTTCAATACATCTTGTTGCCTGGATTAAGACTATTCCTTGATACTATCATTATTATTTTATTCATAATCAAGATTCAAAAGTAATTAAGAGCATAACACAAAATCCAACATCTACAATCAATAACTGCACTTCTAATTGAATTCTCATCGATTAGAAATGCCGGTAGCAATCAACAGATGGAATAACTTTACCCAGTAACCTCACATATACATTATTCACTCTGTAGGCAAACTTTAGACTAGAAAACTAGATAACAACATTCAATTTGAAGAAAATTAATTTAAAATTTAAATTAATTACATTTCATATCCGAATGACATATTGGAAATGAATTATGTTGACTTTCTCTGTGCAAAGTCATTTGTTCATTCCATATTTCTTTCCCATTTGGTTTCATTTGAATTATTATTTGGGTTAATCCGAAAAAAGTTTGTCATTTGAAAAATATAAAAAAATAAGTTCTTAGATGTAATTTAATGATAATAGATTAAAAATTGACTTGTGAATAAATTTTTTGCATTTGTCTTCCTTGACAAACTTCTTTTGTCGACAAATTAAGTAAATCTTCTCTAATTTTAAGGTAACTTAGAACTTAAGCTCGTTTATAAGATAAAAGTAAATAAAACATCTCAAAAAGTATTTTATAAGATAAAAAAATAACTGGTGGTATTTTAGTATGAGGGGATAATCATATTGGTAAGGATATAGTGATAATAATTTTTCCACAATTCTATGACCCTAAAATAGTAAGCTCCTGAGCCTGGTTGCACCTCCATGCTATGAGATGTTTATTCTCTTAATTAGCGTTTCTCACGCTCAGTGGTACTCAAACACTGAATTTTTATGATGAGTTAATTTATCTGGTTGTGAATTTTCCTGACCTTCTTGTGTTTTCTCGATTTTCGAATTAATATTGAAGCAACATCAAACAGGCATTAAATCAATTTATTAAATGAATACATACATCACTACAATCATTACCATATGATTTTTCTTTAAATTTTTAATACCACTCAGGAGATGAACGCACATGCAGATAGAGAAGATAATAAATTTTATTTACTTCCTTCCGAAACACTAACACATGAATAATCGTAACTCCTAAGGAGCTATGAACATAAGAAATGAACCTACCCGATCAGCACACTTGGTTTATAAGGGCTGGGTGGCGTCTGATTGGCGAACACCTAACAAAAGTCAGATATATCAATGCCATGTGACTTCCACTAAATTGCCAAGAAAGAAGTGTGTCGATCGGGCTATCGTTAAAGTGGCTTAAAAATTATTCATTTGAGAATTGCATTTAATTTATTTTCGGCATATTTTCTGTTGATGTGAAAATAAGATTTAGGTCTTAATATATTTATCATATTTTATGGGCCTCCGAGGCAGATTAATGGATAATTCATTATTTTTCAATGTTTAAGAGAATTCTGTTTGCAACTTTAACCCTTTTTGGTCTAATGAGTTAGAAACTTTTTATTGTTTTTTGACCCTTAATCTCGGTAAAAATAATAGAAAAGTTTGATTTATTTGAGATCCATTTTGATGAGAAAATTCCTTTTATTGAGAAAATTTATAACAAAGGTGATAACTGTAAGAAATTAGCTAAAATGTGCCAAATAAAATTAATGAAGGAACATTTTCCAATTTTTCAACCTTTTTCTTTATTTCCAACTCTACAAGTACTTTTTACCAAACAGTGAATGAATGTGAAATATTGACAATCTCGTGGCCATAAAAAACCATTAGACTTCAAACGATAAATTCATAAAATTTATTTTCAACGAGCTTTTTTATGTTTTTCCCTTTTTTCTCGTCCTCAGTTTTTCACTTTAAATTAATTTAATGGCATTTTGAGAAATTGATTTTAATGATAATTAATTTTCACTTCAATTTAATGTCGTGTCAATGAACGACATGATAGAAAAAGCCAAAATGATATAAAAAAACTTTTTTTGCTGTTGTAAGCAGAAAAAAAATTATTGAACAGCATATAAAAAGATGTAAAGAGACAGTTTTTTATACTTGATGAATTTAGAAAGAAGAAAATTGAATTTCACTTCTTATTTTCTCATAATAGAGTTGTAATTTTGGGATACAGTGATGAAAGGAACTTGATGATGATGATAAGACAAAGGTTAAGCTAAGGATGTGACCTGACTCTTGACATATTGAGCAGGTCCATCAAGAACTTCTTCTCATCATTAGTAAAATGATGTTGTAAATTGATACACAGTAGAGTTCATTAATTACAATATTTGCTGGATTAAAAAACTAATTTGAAGCGGAAAGTCAAAATCAAATTCAATTTTAATAGGAGCTGCAATAAAGTATACAGTTGGGACAATGGCGTAGCCAGAAGCCCTAGTAATTTTAAATAATTTTTTGGTTTTTGGCAATTTTTTTTGAAAGGGGAGTGAAAATTCACCCATATACCCCCTGAGCTCCTACGCCACTGAGTTAGGAATATAATGATACTATTAGAAATAATTTACTAGAATTAATCTTCTAGAAATAATCTTTAATTAATTTTCATTGTAAAAAATATCTGAATTTCATAAGAAGCATGTTACTTATCCAAAGATGGATCAACATACTATGGTCTTTTTCTCTAAGAAGATTGTAAGGCAATTACTTATAATGATCATATTTCACAGTTTATATTAGTCTTTATTAGGATCTGAGCAACTCTATTGACTAAAATTCTATCTTTGATTGTAAAATGAAGACTAAGAACTTCATTTCCAGAATATTGAAACTAGGACTATTGTGGTGGTATTACAGCTCTTAGGTACTAAACTACGCGTAACAAGGGGTGCGTAACAAGAGGTAATTTTAGGGACAAATCCTCATCAAAATTGAATTTTCAAGCTTTTTCGGGGGAAAAAATTCAAAAGAATTCTGGTCTAAATTTTTTCTTACAAAAAATTTAAAAATACCCCTCGAAATATTTCTGGCTACGCCCCTTGGATGTCATCAAGTCAATTTCCGAGTTTCTTCATCATTATCTCTAAAATAACAACTCTGTAATGTAGTTTTTTATTGAAATACTTCTCAAAGAAACAATGTTTTTTCATCTCATTCCAATATCTCCAATTGAAATACTTAACAATGAAAGTTGAAAAGAAATTTTTATACAAAAAAAAGATTAATAACAGAATAAGAAAAAATGAAGTAAAATGATCTCATCTGCGGGCTGTAAAACTAAGATTATATAAGAAGAAAAAAAATACATGAAGAATAGAAGAACATTTGAATGGAGAGATCCGGACACTAAAATCAATTTTATTTTCATTTTTTCCCATTAAACCTTCAAAAAGATGGAAAATTTTTAAAACTGATTGGAAATAACAAAGCTTTTTTGTGCCAGGTAAAAAAAGATATTTAAATTGCATCATTAAAATTCTCAAAAGGATATTTTAAGGAAATAAAGTTGGATCCCTCAAGCAGAATATGAGAATAGGTTTAAATATATTTATATATGAGTGACTATCTTTCGTCCCTCAATGTCCTTTGAATTCTAGAGTTAAGGATAACATTCATAACTGACAAAAATGATGATAAAAATTTCCACGTGACGAAAAAAATAAATAAAATTTAGCCATAGAGTGAAAGAATTTAATTGTTATGCGATGTGATCCAGATTGAATATTGAGACTTTTCTAGATGATATGAAGTTTGGTGATTAAAATTGTCATTGAAACTGCCAATTAAAAATCTATCACATATGGATAGTAGTTAGAGATTGCAGCAGCAGCAATTACTGATTTTTTTTACATCGATATGATGAAAAGTTAACATTTTAATTCTATTAGTCTAGATATGCAATTATGATGGAATGACTAGTGTTCATCGATGAAACTAATAGACAATATGGTGGCCATTTTTACCGGATAATGGTATTTGATGCGATAATTGAAAGATTCTACATATTTTTTCCATCAAACCCCCTCAAAAACTCAAACAATCCTCTCTGCTATCATATATCTCTGAAATGGCACACATTAGACTTTCTAAATATGTTTACTTCCTGACTGAATAACTCTACCAATCTTGTCACACAAACATTTTAATTTTCTAAATTGCTTCCTCTATAAGTACCTCATTTCCAACACACACACATACTTTGTGTGCCATAAATTTTAACTCGAAAACGAATTCAATTAAGATAATGTGCTGAATGAGTATCAGATAGTTTCATAAATGTCATATTCAGTCGAGCTAGAGTGTTGCTTGAAAAAGAAACACACAATAATTTACTGTAATGTGATAGAAAACTCTTAACAGAAGGTTTTTGATTTGCATTATGAAAGAGAGGAAGCCCTTATATAGTTGATAATTTTGGAAGTAGAATATGCAGTTTGATGAATTTTGAGAGGTATAATAGTCTAGGAGCACTCTTTAGATAATTATGATGGCATTTTTTAATTAAAGTGATGAAGATTTTAATTTATGGGGTTTCGCATCAACTATTTTAAACGTTTGCATCAAAAGATGCAAGTTTGAACTAAATTTGGGTTTCGCATCATTGATGCAAACATTTTGTCTTCAGTTTTTGGATTAAAATCATTATTTTAAATTTTGTTGCTTCTTTTAACGGTTATTTTAAAATTCTGCATCAATGATGCAAAAAAATTCTTATGCACAACACTTTTATGAATTTTTAATTACAATTAATGAAGAAACTTTATCACGAAATGTTCCTCAAATACGTATGAATAAACAGAAAGCAAGCATAATGAGATAATGAGCGTAATGAGTATAATAAATGTTTAACTTAACTTTTTAAAGCACAACAATTTGCTTAATTTACTTAACTTCATCTCATTTAAGAGAGTCTCGAAATTTATCATCTTATTTAACGTCACAATCGCATAACACGTAAGAATTAAGAATTTCCTTTTCCTTATAAGGAAAAAAACATATAACTGAAGTATCTTTCTTCAAATCGCTTGAACCTTACATCTCTTATAAATAAATAATATTGATGAGTAACATGATGATTCGTGGCAATAATTAACCTTAAAATGAGAGTAATTAATAAGGCAAATAAGATGTTCATTGAATGTAAATAATAAGAAGAAACATGAAGAAGAAAATATATATTTTATATAACAAATAAAAAAAAATCGAGAATGATAAATTATGGGAAATTTACGCGAATTAAATTATAAGTGATAAGTTGTTGAAAATAGTCTGTAATATTTATATAAATTAAAAGAAGAAATGAAATTGTAATTAGGATAATTAATAAATTAAAATTTGTAAATTTAAGAATGCCAGATGAATTGTAACTTTTCAGCTGTGTCTGAAAGAAGCAGTCGAAACTTTTTCTAGTGATACTGTTAAAATCCATAAAATTTATTAGATTTTTAAGTAAATAATAAATATCCTAAAATGCCTAAAACACCAGGGAGAAAAAAATCAGACAGTTGATAGGCAAAAAAGTCGTCATTAAACATTTCAACAACAATTTTCAGACCTAAATTATGTTGTTTTTTATCATTATTGTTTGGCCTCACAATTCCGTAGCACACACACAAAAACTGAATTAATCCCGTGCAAATTAAGTCATAAGACAGACATGGAAGGTTTATTACCATCATACATATAAAAACAGTCTAATATAAGGAAGAAAACAACAGAAACGACAGCAAGAAATGATAATTACTGACTTTTTAATCCCTTATTTATGGCGAAAACATTTTCTCCGCACAAAACTCTCTGTGTATTGCTGACATTAATGGCTACCAAAGCAGCAAATTCATAGTCATTAAATCAACCATGTATATTAAATATAGTAAAAGATGTTGAAGATGGAGCGCGCTTTTCATATCTTATATACTATGCTATGAGAACAAACTCCGTGTGTTAAGCTATGATGATGCCTTACTAAAAAGTGATGATCATGATGATAAAAAAAATTGTATAGAAAAAAATGAAATCAAGTAAACAAAAAAATGAAATAAAACAAATTTTATAATGGGGAGATTTCGTTTTGTTTTTTGTTCATAAATTTGGTTTTTATTGTAATGTTTATGAACTCTTTGTTGAAATTATATTGAATTTTCATTGATTTGTGGAATCATAAACTTAAAATTCAGACAACTTCACATTTTAACGGTAATTTTTAATTCAAAATTTTGTGTTAGTGCACCTGAACATTTGTTTTTAAAAAGTTCGTGAAATTTATTAAATTTTATAGTTTGTTCAAGTTTTTAGTAGAAATTATTCAGCAATTGACAATAGTTTAATGCTATTATAATCAAGGATCATGAATTATACTGAAATTACTGTCAATTCCACAAGTTTCAAACAAATTTTCTGAATTGCTTAATTAAACAGAATTGGCGCGAAAAAATTGTACACAAATCGACATTAATTCAATTCAAAAAGCTGGAATAGCTTTATTCCACATATAATTTCCAATGACTAAAGATCATAAAAGTTTAATGAACTGGATTTTAAGTTTATGGTTTCACGAATAATTAAGTTTTACAGTATTTCTACATTCGTTATTGATTTTACAAACATTTCCACATTGATTCTTCAATTTACCAAAAAAACACACAAAATCAGCAGAAAATATAGCAACAAATGATAACGATTACGCAATTAAATGCCAAATAAACACATTAAGACAAAAAAATCAATGACTGATGTCAGTTTTACTCAAAACAGGAAAGTGATAATGAAACAATGAAAGAAGTCTCAAGCTAATTACGTTACCTATGTACACTACTAATCAATGAAACTATCAATTACTAAAGATAACACAAAAGACACACATACATATTTATAATCCAGAAGTCCACACTCAATGATATTTCCATACATATTACATCAGTTTCTTTCTTCTCTAACTAATTCTCAAAAAATAACTCAATTGCCAAAACAAAATATTTAAATCAAAAAGTTTCAAAAACGAATATCTTTATCCTAATATTAATTTAATAAAAAAAAACTGAAAATCAAATGAACAGAAAAAGGCTTTTCTCCCTTAACATAAAAAAATCACTTTATATACATTTAATAATAAATTTATTAAACAGGAAAAACATTGTTAAATCGATTAGAAACAAATTTAAGAGTGGAATATATTGACGAATTTCAGATTAAAATATTCCACTCCATAAAACAAATGTCGAAATTTTCAAAAAAAAATTAGATTTATTTTTTCTTTTGAGAAATTTTGGCGTCACTTAACAGCGAGGATATAGAGATGATAACTCAAAGATCGTAAAGCATTTTTGCAGCCCCACAACATTGCGGTGAAAGATAATTTCCCACACACTTTTTGGTTTATCTTAAATTATGGCGAATCCAACGTTTGCATTAAATAATTTTCGTTTAATGGATGTAGCATAGCAATGCTTGAATTTTTGTCGAGTCAGTTACCATTCCGACAAGCTTGAACTGTGGGAAGTATAAAGTTCATAGAGCAGTAATTTAATCTTTATTTGATCTATTTTTCCAAAGCTTTTAAAGATGCGTATTAATTTATATTAAATGTTCATTAATTTATGAAGTCAGAGGCAAGCGCGTAGTCAAGGAGGGATCTGGGGGCAAACCCTCTCGCCAAAAAAATTCTTCAATTTGTTGGGGTTTTTGAGAGAGAAAATTCAAAATTAGTACAAAAAATTTAAAAATCCCCCCTTGAAAAATTTTGGATACGCCCCTTAAATGTCATCAAATTTAACCAAATTAAGACAATTTTAAGCAAAAAGTACCTATTTTTAGAGCAAATTGTGTCTTCTGTATCCTCATTAAATCGACCCCAAAATTTTTCAAAATAAATTTTTTATTATCTTTTAATAAGCATAAAATTAAAGATTGGTTCCGAAACTTGTCTTACTGACTATCAAAATTAATATTTCTTCTATTTTATATAGTTCGATTTAATGTGTTCAAACTTCACTTTTTAAGAGGAAGTACTCTGTAAAGAGAAGCTAAAATACCTCGAATTTATCTATTAAATATTGGAGTTAATTTTGATGGTAAAGAAAACAACTTGATGAACTGATTTTGAGGGGTAAAGGATCGAATGATCAATTTTAAACCTTAAACCTCCGAGTAAAGGTGGAAAAATAATCATGATAATGATAATCAATTCCAAAACCTTGCTTAAAAAATCAAATAACAATGAAAAATTGTAAAACGGAAAAAAGAAACTTTTTCATTTAGGACGGAAATAGTTCAATTTACATATTTACTGAAGAAAAATTTATATATAAAAAAGTAAATTATATTTGCCTATATACATATATACCTACTTTATATAACGATCATTTAGTTCTCAAATTTAAATAAAATGAAAAATTTATATCGCAATTCAAAATAAATAAAAAAAATACCTAACTAAAAATCATTAATTAAACTAACAAAAAAAATTAAATCAAATTGATTAATCGAAGAGTAAATTAAAATGTTAATGCATTCAAAGCGCTAATCGATCGTTTTCAACATGCATTCAAGGAAAATTTATATTGTAGATGAAATTTGCAGTTTAAGACGATCATAAAAATTAAAAATAAATAAAAATGCGTAATTTAAATTAAGCGATTTAATAAAAAAAAACAAAAGTTTATAAAAATAAATGAATTAAACATAAAAAATTAAAAATATAAAAAAAGTTGTAGAGTTGCATTTTTAGAAGTGACGCAAAATGATTTTTAATCCTTTTTATGTTTCATTAAAAAGTTTCTTTTTGAATTTTTCATTTCTAATGATTCGAAAATCGAGAAATTATTTATCACACATGGAAAAATGGAATTAATTGACTAAAAAACAAATCGACATGCATGCAATTGTTCTAATTGAATTAAAAAAAAGTGATGAGAAAAATGAAAAATAAATTGTTGATTATAAAAAATGAGCTTTTGGTGTTTTTAATGAATTTAAAAAGTTTTTAATTAAAATGTTTATTTTTTCAATTTCAGTAATTAGTGGCAGTTTCTGATTTTAATGAGGTTGGAATATAATTGCAGTTATTTGCAGTTTCAGATTTTTTTAATTGCTAAAAACTCAATTGAATTTTTAGAAAAGTTAAAATTCCACTTCAAATGTTGTCACATAGCCGTAGACTCCGCAAACACTTGAATGCAGTGACATTGTATCAATTGCTGAAGGACAGAGTATCTGCTACCTACACAAGAGATCCTGGGTTGGATCTTGTTGATTGAAGTCTTGTTGGATTTTGGTGATTTTTCATTGATCAGGACATTCAACTTGGACTTTTCAAACCTAAATTGTGACTAGGTATATAATATTGTTGCAACTACTCATACTAAGGATCATGAAACTTTGCAGAGTTGTTGATTTATGGAGGGAACTAAGAACGAAGTCGAAAGGTAAAAAGGAACAGAGAAACATATCCAGGTAATAATTTTTTCGACCTCACCGAACCCCTTTTGATACACCCATGCTATGCGTTAACTTATCATTCTAAACTCATTAAATATATTTTGAAAAAATTAATTTTTTTTAAGATTTCAGTTTACTAATTGTTTTAAATTTTCCCATACAAATTTTAAATAATTTATTGAATCTATTTTATGAGTGTGCTTATCAAATAAATACATTCATAAAAATCTTGGACATAATTTGTGAGTAACCCCATGTTTAAATTTTATTTCTTCACAAATTTTAAAATTCTCTCAGGCATAAAGCTACATACCCAAAAATAAACTTGTCAGAAGTGTAAACTACAATAAAATTTCCAAAACCATAATTTTCTAATGATATCTTTCAGGCGTCACTTTAAAAACAAGCAAACTTTTCCTTCTGAGTATTTTCCTTCGTGTCTGGAATGAAAATAAAGTTTGATGTGTGGACAAACAAATCTAATGCAAAAATATTGTAAAATTATTTTCAGATTTTTAAAAGAATTTTTCAGGCTTCAAATTAACTGAATAAAAGGGAAAAATTTAAAATAAAAAAAAATCAAATAGTGAGATGCAAGAGTAGTTAATTCAAGTATAATAACCCACTGCAAATTATTTTTTTTTATAGATACATGCTCCTAACAATGCACAGTGGGAAATTTTGGGAAATTTTTTCCGGAAATTATTTTATTGCTGATTCTGATAGAACATAGTCCTAAATATATGGAAAAAATAAAGAAAAAATTTTTTGAATCGAGGAAGTTGGTGAAATAGACCTTCAAATGTCATAGTCTACCCTTCGACCTATGATTTTCAAAGTGTCATAACTTTTGATGGTATTAACGAATCTTTTTCAAACTTTTTTTATATGGTAGATAAATATAAGTAGTTTATTACAAAAGTATAATTTTTGAACTTTTGGTCTTTTGTGGTGACCCTAGGGGTCGATTTCCATGAAAAACCTATGTTTTTCACCATTTTTTTAAGTTATAAGTTCACCAACATTACCAAATGAGTTCAAACTTTTTTTATTTTATAGATATTATCAAGAGCTACAACTTTTATAAAGACATCAAAATTTTTTACTTTGATTCCGAGTCAGGAGAATCGGTTTTTTGTGAAAAATTGACCATTTTTGCGATTTTCAGGCTCTGGTGCTTACCACAAGTGGAAGAAGTGACTTCTTGAGATGTATTTTTATAGATCTTATATTGGACTATTGAATTTATAAAAAATCTGCAAAAATTTTCCGCCACATAAGAAAACTAGGGGGTGTCATAGGTGGTCACCTACAACTACCAGGTAGAGGAAAACTGATACAGTCGTCACACATCTTACCAAAAAATTTCTTTATTCAATTAAATCGATAGATCTTGTCAAGACGCATATTTTGAGTATAAATATGTCATAGTTTGTTTAGATTTCATGAGCAAAATTTTCCTATTTCACCGTTGCTATAGCAGCGTAAACTAGACCTCACTTAAACTGCTATAACTTTTTATTATCAAAATATTTTTCAATTCTGTTTTCTGTTCATTATAGCCTTTGAAAATACCTTTCTAACGATATATAATACTTGATGATTTGGTATAGCATTGGCCCTGATATCGACACTCATTTGCAATCAACTTTGACCGACCCCGTTTTGAAAAAATCGCAAAATCACAATTTTTCGAAATATCATTTAAAAACAAAACTAAATGTTGTATTTGAGTTTTTTATGCTTAACTATGATAATCATGACTATTAAAACTCAAATTTTTTGTTTTAGAAACTTTCTGCTACTTGTGGGTAGTCACAGGCAAGCCTTTTGGTAGTCTCTTAGGAAGTACCCTAAATAGTCCCTATTTGAATTTTAATCGATTAATTTATTATATTTATGCACTTTTAAGTCAAAATACATCTACTTTAGGTACTTTTCGTCAAAAATTGAGATTTTTGGCAATTTTGTTCAAGTTTGGTCAGGGTCGGTCACATTCAATGTACTCTCATGGCAGCAAGGACTAAGATATATACAAGTATTATACACTTTTAGAAAGGTATTAACATCAGAAAACAGAATCAAAAAATATTGCTTTCGAAAAAAGTTATGACCGTTTAAGTAGTCTCAAAAAGCACCAAGTTGACAAATATTATAGAAAAAATACAAAAATAGACTTTTTGATAGGATTTTAAAGGAATTTTTGGCAAAAAGTAATTATTAATCATAATTTTAGTCGATTAAAGGTCAAAAAAGGTTACAAAACATCAAAAAAGGTATCGACATTATCATTTTTGTATTTTTCCTATGTTATTTGTCGACTTGGTGATTTTTGAGACAACTTAAAAGCTTATAACTTTTTTCGGAAGCAATATTTTTTGATTCCGTTTTCTGATCTTGTTTGCTGATGTTAATACCTTTCCAAAAGTGTATAATACTTGTATATATCTTAGTCCTTGCTGTCATGAGAGTGCATTGAATGTGACCGACCCTGACCAAACATGAACAAAATTCCCAAAAATCTCAATTTCTGATGAAAAGTACCTAAAGAAGATGTATTTTGACTTAAAAATGCATAAATATTATAAATTAATCGATTAAAATTCAAAAAGGAACTATTTAGAGTACTTACTAAGACACTACCAAAAGGCTTGCCTGTGACTACCCACAAGTAGCAGAAAGTTTCTAAAACAAAAAATTTGAGTTTTAATAGTCATGATTATCATAGTTAAGCATAAAAAACTCAAATACAACATTTAGTTTTGTTTTTAAATGATATTTCGAAAAATTGTGATTTTGCGATTTTTTCAAAACGGGGTCGGTCAAAGTTGATTGCAAATGAGTGTCGATATCAGGGCCAATGCTATACCAAATCATCAAGTATTATATATCGTTAGAAAGGTATTTTCAAAGGCTTTAATGAACAGAAAACAGAATTGAAAAATATTTTGATAATAAAAAGTTATAGCAGTTTAAGTGAGGTCTAGTTTACGCTGCTATAGCAACGGTGAAATAGGAAAATTTTGCTCATGAAATCTAAACAAACTATGACATATTTATACTCAAAATATGCGTCTTGACAAGATCTATCGATTTAATTGAATAAAGAAATTTTTTGGTAAGATGTGTGACGACTGTATCAGTTTTCCTCTACCTGGTAGTTGTAGGTGACCACCTATGACACCCCCTAGTTTTCTTATGTGGCGGAAAATTTTTTCAGATTTTTTATGAATTCAATAGTCCAATATAAGATCTATAAAAATACATCTCAAGAAGTCACTTCTTCCACTTGTGGTAAGCACCAGAGCCTGAAAATCGCAAAAATGGTCAATTTTTCACAAAAAACCGATTCTCCTGACTCGGAATCAAAGTAAAAAATTTTGATGTCTTTATAAAAGTTGTAGCTCTTGATAATATCTATAAAATAAAAAAAGTTTGAACTCATTTGGTAATGTTGGTGAACTTATAACTTAAAAAAATGGTGAAAAACATAGGTTTTTCATGGAAATCGACCCCTAGGGTCACCACAAAAGACCAAAAGTTCAAAAATTATACTTTTGTAATAAACTACTTATATTTATCTACCATATAAAAAAAGTTTGAAAAAGATTCGTTAATACCATCAAAAGTTATGACACTTTGAAAATCATAGGTCGAAGGGTAGACTATGACATTTGAAGGTCTATTTCACCAACTTCCTCGATTCAAAAAATTTTTTCTTTATTTTTTCCATATATTTAGGACTATGTTCTATCAGAATCAGCAATAAAATAATTTCCGGAAAAAATTTCCCAAAATTTCCCACTGTGCAATGAGCTATCAGATACTTATTAAAAAATTGACAAATTACTAACTTAAATTGTTAAATACATTTCTGCACCAACAATATCTTTAGTCTTATCGCTGTAGCTTTATTTTGAACTTAATTGAAACTTTATAATAAAAACTTCGAATTGTTCTGAAAGTGAAAAAATTAACGGTCATAATTTTTTTAAATATTTACGATTCGTATGCGTTTTTTATTTATACGAATTTTCTTCGGAAAATGAACAAAAAACTTTTATTATTGCACCGATAAAATTTGTTCAAGATCAATTTTCTAAGTTAAATTATTTCTATTAATCATTAAAATTATAGTTATAAGAGTAAATTATCTGATATTCAGACGATTAAAGATTTTAAAATAGTAATGAGATATTAAAAACGAAGTGTACATCACGCATAAATGAGCTAAGAAAAATTTATATGCAAAAAAATACAAGTCTTTGTATTGCAATATTTCACATAGACTAACCGAAAATTCAAAAGTGTTTTAATAGTCGACGATTTTATCATTATTCAGTTTTTGTGATTTTTATTCGAAAATCGATTTTTTGGGAAGAAAAATAAAGAAAAAAATAATTTTATAAAAAAATACATAAGAAAAATGATAAATCAGCCTTGCATTCAAGTCTGTCTTGAATTTGGTGATGAGCCGATAGAGATACCGATCGAAATGGACAATACTGTCCTGTTAACAACTCTAACATCAGCTTTCGCTAGATCGGAAGTCACTGGTCAGTATATTTTTGCAAAAATCTCGTGAAATATGTATGAAAAAGGCGTGAAAGTCGTCTTGTCTTGATCCACGGACGTTATTTAAGTGAATTAACTAAAGTTTTGTTCATAAAATCTCTTATTTTTCTCTTTGGCTAATCAAGTAGGACTCAAGTTCCGAAATCCCATTAACAACTGCTTGCGCGCTGTGAAAATTGAAGATGGCAAGTTCCATCCACCAGGTTTGGAAAATGATGGTTGGGGAGCTAATAAAATGCAATATCTGTGCGTATTTCCAAAGAACACGGATGAAACTGCATCACAGCCGCAAAAGTCTCTGCAAACAATAACAACCGGTGGAGCTCAACCAAAAACTGTCGATCTCATAGTCTTGAACTTGTCGCCAAACACAACCGAAGCGGAATTACGAGACTACTTTGAAACAAACTTTGGATCACTATTGATGGTTGAATTAAAACGTGATCGAAAAACTGGAAACTCTCGACGTTTTGCATTCATTCGCTTTAAGGATTACAAGGAACAAATGCGTGCATTGGGTAGCCCAAAGCATAAAATTGACGGTCATCAGGCAAAATTAGCATTGCCTGATTTTCGTGACCCATCTGAACTTTATCAAGAAAATAAATGCTTTATCGGGCGTGTCAATGAGGCAATTAAGGCAGCTGATCTTCGAGAATTTTTCTCTCAATTCGGTGACATCGTTGAGATTTCATTCCCAAAAAAATTTAAGGGATATGCGTTCATTACATTCGCTGATCCTGATGTCGCTCGAAGGGTTTGTGGCCAAGACTTTATCGTAAAAGGCTACTCTTTGTGCGTTTCTAAGTCAACGCATGGTCAAAATAAAAATCAACAGCCGCAAAGCCAAGGACAACAAAACTATCAAGATTTCTCAAATGACTGGAGCAATGGATGGTTCCAACCCTCTCAACGACAAGATTCTTCTTGGATTCCTGGAACTAAATATGTCACAGCTCCGTTGAATCCAGTCAATCATTATGGTAACTCTTATATGACACCAAATGTTAATCAATTAAATCCAATGGTTAATGCACTGTCCATTGCCATGAGTAACATGATGAAGACTCAAGGCGGTATAAATAATGTAAGTAGACGTTATACTAAATTCTAGTCAGTCTAAGATGTCAATTGCTAATCTTTGATGAATTTTAGCAGTACCGTATGAACAACAAAGGTGGAAATTGGAATCAACAGCAGAAACCAAACAATGATAATAAGAATAAGAAGAAAAAGAAGTCCAAAAATGCTAAGAAAACAAAGGAAGAATTATCTAAAAGGTTAGATGTAAAAACTTCGGATGGAAATGAGGGAGAAGACGATGGAGATGACGATAAAATCGATGACGATGAAGCTGCATTGGCCGACAGCGAAGAAGAATTAGAGGAAGCATTGAAACAAAATTGAATATTATAATAATAATAATTGATATAACTAATGATTATTATTGTAAGAGGATGGAATACAAGTAGAATTACAACCATACTAAATAATTATAATAATATTTGTAACCATAATTGCACGAGAATGAAAATCACAAATATTGTATTCGAAGTTTTCTTATTTTCAATTAAACTTCTCCAATTTTTTTGGTCTGAAATGTATTTTATCTTATTTTCTCTTGTATAATTTATTTTAAAATTATTAACTCTATATGACATATTCGCAAAATTTAATGGAATAACATTCAAAGAATTTACAATTCATGTTTAATGTTCAGTGATTTTAGATCGGTTCGGCTTTAACCGAAAATGTAGAACTTTTAGTTTTTAAAAAATTTTGTCAGAACCTTGCAATTTCGTATAAATTTTGATTTTATTAATCTAAAAAAAACATTTTGTAAATTTGTATCGTCTTGCCCGAAATAGAATAAAAGTTTGTGGAATTGTATGGTTTTCTTCTAAATAGTAAAACATTGATGTCTACTCTTTTAATTATTTGATTTAGATTTTAAAAACATTTGAAGGGTTTTCTGGCATGAAAAAGAATTTGTACGGTTCTATTAAAACAGTTTCACTAACACATTCTCATTTCTTAAACATTTATATGGTTTTTGAAACATTTGTATGGATTCGAAACATTTGTAAGGATTCAAAATATTTGTATGGATTCAAAACATTTGTGAGGTTTCAAAACATTTCAAAACAATCCGTTATAAAACATTAAAACCTTTCAATTCCATTTCAAGCAATTTATCATGTTTTACTAGACTTTATCGGTTCCTTTCTATATAATTATATTATCCCTTGTAGCCTTACTCTGAAACATTGATTATTCATACTCATAATTTCTACATTTTCGGTAAATTTTATTCAATAATTATAATTTCAATTTAGTTCATTTGAAAATTCATATCGTAATCCATTCCATGCATTTGAGGATTCTGTTGTGGACCGCCCATTTGTTGCGGACGAAATTGTGTCTGCTGTTGTTGCAGCAAATGCCTTAAATTGTTATTTTGCATCATGTTTGGACGTGCCATTCTCTGCTGATTTCCTTGCATTTGCATTTGCTGATTAAACATCATGCTTTGCTGGTCGTTTTGTGGACCCTGCATCATATTTCCGATATTCCCAACATTTCCGACATTCTGATTTCCAGCCATTCCAGGCATCATGATTTGTCTAGGAATTCCTTGTTGTTGGATTTGTTGTGGCTGTGCTTGAGCTTGATTGGGCTGATTTGGAGCTTGTTGCTGCTGCTGGGGACCTGGAACTCCTTGATTTTGTCCATATTGAATACCTTTCGATGCTTGAATAACTCTTCTAAGCTTCTCTACATATCCAGCTTGATCATTTGGAACAAAACCATAGAATGACTTCTTATCTTGCATATAAAGAAGAATCAAAATTTTGACATCACATTGTGTCTGTTGATTATTAGTAAAATGTACGCATCCTGCAAATCCACTAGCCATAACTTTGGATAAAGATTCAAACGGTTCTGAATTAACAAATTGGAATATGACAACTTTTGCGTCGCGTAATAACTGACCACCAACATTAGAAATGACACTCCTAGGCATAAGCTGCATAATTAATCGTTGTGGCCAATTATCTCCTCTTATTTCCAATTCATTCGTGTCTTTCGAGATACTAGCAAAAATTTCACATGGTACCTGCTTCATTTGATTCTGCTGATTCTGTTTATCATTCCATTCAAGCATTCCACGCCAAATACGTTCACGCTGCTGAATTTGTTGAGTAACAACTTGCTGTGTCTGCTGCTGAGCCATTTGTGGATTCATATTCTGATTATTTTGCATCATATTGGCTTGTTGCTGCTGAGGCATTTGCTGTTGGATCTGATTTTGAGCATTTTGCATGATATTTGCTTGTTGTGGCATCTGCTGAATAGGATTTTGAGTCTGCATTGGAATGTTTCCTTGCTGTGGACCAACCATAACTGGATTCATTCCTTGATTACCCATTGGATTGTTCATTTGATTAGGATTTTGCATAGCCATTCGAACGATATTTTGTTGCTGTTGTGGGGTCATCGTACTTGGATTCATCGTCGGTGGTTGATTAAGTTGAGAAAGTAATGCTGAATTTTGTGGTCCTTGATTTTGCATGATATTTGCATTCATCATGTTTGCAGGCATAAACTGATTCGGCCGATTTTGAGCTCCTTGATTTGCTTGCATCCATGGCCTTTGGGGAGTTTGTTGAGGATTTTGAGCTCTTTGTTGTTGTACTTGTTGCTGTTGGAAATTTGCCATTTGACCAGCAAATTGAGGATTTTGATTAGGTAAGTTTTGTCCTACATTTGTTTGCATTGCCATTGGATTGTTCGCACGAATTAGGTTTGGATTAATTGAACGAACGTTTCCTTGTCCAGTGATTCCCATTTGAGACTGCATTTGAACCATCTGCTCGTTTCCTTGCATAATTTGTGGTGCTTGTTGTGGAACATTTGTTTGTTGTGGCTGAGGAATCTGCTGCTGAGCTTGTTGAACTTGTGGAACTACAATATTTTGCATTGGATTTGGAACCTGGTTAGAAATTTGATTCGCCGGACTATCTGCTGGCTTATCCTAAAAAATATTAATCTGTTAGCTTAATTTAATTAATTAATATTATTACTAAATCTTACATGAATCAATTCCTTCAATGAGAATCCTTTTAACAGAACTAAATGTCTTGGATCTTTGCTGTAGTTCTTAGCAGTGATTCCCAAGTCGCCGCCAGACTTTTCAAAAATCTCATAAAAAATTGGAATCTTTCGTGGAGAAATAATCGATAAATTGATATTTTTCTCAGGAAAAATTGTTGCCAACTGCTCAACAGTCTTGCCTTCATACTCATAGCATTCAGATACCGGCATACTGTAAGGAGGACTATTAGAGACGAGAATGCAATGCTTGTGAATCTGAGTATCCTTTTCGTGACGCTTTTCTAAATCCTGAAAGCACACAAGAGCTGTTGCAAGACCTTCAGCGAGGTTTGCATTACTTTCACTTCTTCCACCTGTCAATCTTTAAACGAGAAATTGAGACTTTTTGTAACTCTGGATCTTTTATACATTTCACCATACTTACTCTAGAGAATCGATGATTTTTAGGAATTTCTGAGCTCCAAATGGGCCGTAAGTATTACAAGTATTACTTGGTGCACATTGAGATGTCTATAAATATCCAAATTTATTAAATATGATGAAATAATTTTCAGTAACTTCCAAAACACTTACGTTGTATAAAACAATGCCATAAAAATTGGAATCTTCTAATCCTGATGAGAAATACTCTAGTGCTGGATGAATATAATTTGTTTTCATCTCATTTAAGTAGACACCGCATGATGCAGTACCTGTAAAAATTAGTTTAATTAATAAAAATTTCTATTGCGATTCAAAGAATTATTTAAACTCACTTTCTATTACAAATATAACATCAAATAATAGATAATCCATTGATTTCATGCTTTTTATCAATGCCTTTTGTTAATTAAATACAATTTTTGTATTTCACTACTCTATTTTAGTTAAAATTTAAATAATACTAAAAACTCTGTTTTGTTGTCAATTTAATTTTTAAAAACAACAAATCAAAACAAAGCGTCAAATCATGAAAATCAATTTATGTGAGCAATTTTATAGGTTGGCCTTTTATGAGGTGAAAGTAGTAACTAAATTCTACAGGTTTTAGTAATTAAATTAGCTAAAATAATGAGTTAAAGTAATCAAATTAAATAAAAACAAAAATTGAAAATGTGTAACGGTTTTTTGAATTTCAAATTTCTTAAATTTTTGAAAGGGACTTTTCGATGAAAAAATAAAATCATAAAAAGTCAATTTAAGACCATATTAGATTGATTTCCTACCTGTAAATAATTTTAGACTATTAATTTTTGAATTTACGTCTATTTGATAAGAAATAAACTTTCCAAAGCCTTATGAAAAGATATTTACGCGGGTGTGTCGCTGATCAAAATTTATAAAGCACTGGACTAGTTTTTGTGTCGTAGAGCATAGTTTGAGAATCACTGGATTTAAATATAAAAAATATTTTTTTTGTCAACAATTAGTCCACTTTAAATTATTGTTTTAATTTAGTTAAATCGTCGAAAATAGCATCAATCTATACGTGATAGATTAGTAGATAATGTATACTCCCACTCACATCCAAGTGACAGGTAAGAATAGTGAAATACGTGCAAATTTAGAGCAATAAAAGAATTTGCAAAAAGAAATCGATTTCCTCATTTCGTAATGTTAATAACTTTATTAATTTACGTGATTTTCTAAAAAAAATATGTATTTTGAGAATGTGAAACGTTGGCGATGAGAATTGTGCATCCATTAAGCGTGTGTCATAAATTGAAGACACTCGAGAGTGAAAAGTATGTAATACAGTTTTTCTTATACATAACGGGAACTTCAAGTAATAAATAATAAAGTTTTTTTTTTGATGAAAAGAAGTGAAATACGCAGTGTGAGAATTAAAATCTATTGAAATGGAATCTTTAATGCTGTTTTGTTCACTCTGTTTTATGTGTTTTCAATGAAATACTATCTATGAGCTCTCTCGACACCTTCCAAAATTGGAAAAAGCTGTATGTAGAAGGTGTTTAAACTGCCTTAAAATATGTTAATTACTCATACCATCGGAATTCGCATTTATGTACTTCTTCTTTCCTCGTCCACTTATTCGTGTTTTCTTTATTTCGATGATTCTTATCGCCTTAATAATGTAAACATAAATAATAATTTTGATAAGACTATCAAACTTGATGACTCATGAAAATAAACTTTAATTAATGATGTATACATTTCATAGTCCAACGTGCTAAAGGTCTTCTAACAAAAGGCAAAAATGGAACAAATAATTGCTTTACGACGATTGCTTTGGGCAAGGAGAAATATCAGACATCACTGAAAGATAATGCATCGTCAAATGTTGAATGGCACGAAGAATGTGAACTGTAAGTTGTATAATAATCCACAAAGAAGTATTTATTGTTTATTTTATTTTATTCGTCGTTCTCTTGACACTTTGTTCTGTTGGTAACTTAATTCCATCAGTTTAATCTTTGTCTATCCACTTAAGTTACTTCCTTTGCTAAAACTAAACGGAAGTGACACCGTAATTTTTATAATATTAATAAAAAAATTTTCTATTCCTTCACAGTGCAATTCCCTCGCAAGGAAATCGTGCTGAATTGACTCTTACCTGTTTGCATCGAAACAATTTTGGAATGGATGAATTCCTCGGTCAAGTGACATTGCCATTAAATCAAATGGATCAATTTGAAAGACCTCGTTCAAGATGGTTTAAGCTACAAAGTAAGCCAGGACAAGAGAAGAAAGATAAAGATCGCGGTGAATTGGAATTGCGTACAACATTTACAGTCAAGGCAGGTTCATTGAGTGATTTAAGTAAGAAAGATAAAAATAAGTCGTCACTTAGTAACATTAAGGAAGCCGTTGGTGGAAGTCTATTGTCATTGGGAGCACTTGAGAAACGTAAAAGTTTAAAGAAATTTGCCAAATCACTTGGAACCAAAATGCATGTGACAGGAAAGAAAAAGAAGGACAAAGGTGAAGATACCGAGTCATATACAGGTAGTTTTTCAAGCATTGGAACTCCAAATCTCGGTATGAAACGAGGAAGCTTCCGCGATGATAAAAATGCTGATCCGGGTGTGATTAGTGAGGATGAAGATGAATTTGTGTTTGAGAATCTTTCACACAAGAGTTCTGGAAGTTCTTTAAATGTTCGTCAGAAAAATAATAATTTGATATTAAATAAACTAGATTCTCCAATTTTAAGAGAAAGTTCGACTCTTCCACAAATTACTAAGCCGCTAAGATATAGCGATACATCATCAATAAAGGAAAAGGATGGAAAAGTTGATGAATGGGAAGCTAAATTATATGGCAAAACGGTTGAAATAGGACATAGTACAGACTCATTAAAGAGACGTTCGTGGGAAACATCTCGTGTGCCTTTAAATCTTGAACAGGAACAAAAGGAACGTGAACCAACTATTCAGGAACAATCATTGGAACGCGTTTCGTTAGAACCAGAACCAATAACTATGACAATTGATGAGAAACCAGAGCCAGTTTATGAGCTGTATGAGCCAAAACCAATGCCTCGTTCAGCCACAGCTGCTGAACCGATGGTTAATCTTAAATTTTTAGAACAGGAAAGACGTGCTGGAAGTGCGAATATGTCGCCAATATCCACAAAAAGTGAAAAAGTCGAGAAAGACAAGGAAAATATTTTCTCGAAAAAATGGAAGAATTTCAGGAAGGAACATACTCCAAGTAAGAATCATAGTGACAATGATATGATCAAAAATCATCTGAGTAAGTCATCGACTGGAAATGGTGGCGAGAGAATCATCATCGGTGGTGAAAATGCTTTTAATAATCAACCTTACGTGGAGAAGAAAATTGATTTGCCAAAAGAAGTCCTTATGAAATATGATGGGAAGTCTAAAGAGGTGAGTTCTTCATGTTTCTTTGAAATTTAACGGGTATTTTGAATTTCAAAATTTAACGTATATTTAAAATTTGAAAATTTGTGTTCAAAAATTTGAATTTAAAATATCCGTTAAAACTCTAAAATTAAATATTTTTTTTAACTTAAATGACTCAACTACATTCTTTGTGATGCAAAAAAAACTTATTTAATCGGCATTTCCTGGTAAAACACAGCACTTATTACAAAATCTTCATACTTACGAACACATAGTGTTTCAGAATTTCTTACGAATAATACAGTTTCTTTAATACTATTAAGTGAATTCATAATCATCGCACCGTAAACGTTGACGCTTTAAGCAATTGCAGATAATTCATTCCAAATCCTCCTAAAGCCCTTCACAACACGTTTTGTCGCTCATAAAAGTTAAATCATTTACGGCAATGCGTGTATGAAGAAAAATGCAAATTTCGTCATTCACACCGCACCTTGTCAGCCTACAATGAAGCTTTTAAAAGCTAGCAGCTTTTTAAATGAATTGAAAATTGATTTTGTGTCTATTTTTAGGAAATAATGAAAATCGCCCATAATCTTGAGAATGATTTGATTCAACAAAAGCAGAGAAACAAAGAACTTGAGGAATATCTTGACGTGCTGCTGCTTAAAGTTATGGAAACCCACCCAAAAATTCTCCAAAACCCGTACATTAAACAAAGGTGAGGAATTTATTTAAAAATCATAGTCATTTGGTGATGGAAGCGCATTTTTCTCGCATAGTTAGGTGCTTAAAAAATATCATGTGCTGAAAGGTCAACATCAAGTCATTTTTAAATTGAATTTAATTTAATCAATTTCTTTCATATAATAGATCAGCAAAGGAGTACAGAACAAGTTCTTAAGCTTCCAACAAACTCAACCATCCACGAAATTATCTATGTACGTAAATTTGCAGCAGATGAGTGCACTTAAATTGCAGAAAAATGCGCAAAAAATTATAATAATTTGAAAGATGGAAATAATTTCAAATTCTTTTATGTTTTCAGTGGATAGACATGAATGCGGTGCTTAAAATAGAAACCTTCTTGTGGCCTTTTCGCAAAAAGAAAAAAAATAGTAATTTTTATACCATACATATAAAATCTTTTTATATATTGTTTTATATGACGTTTAAAAGTATCATAAAACATATTCTAACATATTTGTGATTCTATGAAGGCAAAAAAATTAGATTTAAACATTTTCATGGAAATTTTCCTAATATTTTATTTGTGTTGTCATGAAAATCCATTCCACAGATCAATACCCCACTATAAACTAACTAAATACATATCCTAAAGATGAAAATAATTTTAATGAGTTTCTTAGTTGAAGAAACTCAACGTGAAAGTAATTTTTAGCCTTGTTATTACTTGTTGAAGATTGTTGAGCTGTAAATGGCAGCTTGACTCTCGGAAAAATACTGTTATAGAATCCCCATATCAAAAACTAATCGTATGTTTTAATTTTTGAATAATATTATATGGAATGATTACGGAAAAAGTATTAAATTGTTAAAAACAGGAACTTCAGAGGTTTGAATCGCTCAAAATTGATTTTTGAAGACTAAATTTTATGCTTAAAAAAGTTTAAATTTCAAAACATTTGTATAGTTCTGAAATTCATTAATTTTAAGGTTTTGAACCTAAGAACAAAAACATTTGTACGGTTTTGAACTTAAAGCTGAAATAATTTGTATGGTTTTTTGAATTAAAATCAAGAATTTGTAAGGTTCTGAAATGAAATTTTAAGGTTCTAGTGTGCATTTAAAGAGAATTATCCAGTTTCAATGTCTGCAGTTATAACTTCAATTGAGATTTGCTATTTTCAATCATTAAAAAGCCTTCAGGAAGATTCCTTAATAGAAATATTTGAATTTGTGCTCTAAAACCATACAAATTCACAACAACAACCTCAAAACCTTGAATGTTTGATTTCTTGGGCTTCTTTAAGCGTTTTCTTTGTTCAACTCAATTTTTTATTATTAAAATTCCATTAATGGATGAACAGTTTTTGATTGTTAAAGGCAAACAAACCGTATTTGCTCAACAAAATATCACATTTCTCAATATTTTCCGCCAACAAAATTCAAACCTCTGAAAAAGGACGAAAAAATTTGTGATACATCAAAAAAGCAAGGCACTGACACTTTCATACAGATTTAATTTTTTTGTATGCTACATTTGAAAGTTTGTCAATGACTTGATAAAGAATTTGAAGAAAAAAATGCTGGATCGTTGTATTTACTGATTAATTAGTACTTATAAATCTTCCCATTATTGCGATAAAAACGATAATTATTATTATGAACACTGGAAGTTTATAAACTTATTTATATTTAATTAAAGTTGCTAAAAAAATAAAAGTGTCGAGACAAGGGATCCTTTTTTTTAATTGACGATGAAATTTGATACCCTTGAAATTAATATTTTATCAAATGTACCTTAGTTTAATTTGAACTATTTATGAAAAACCAATAAAAAAGTTAAAAATTAAGTTTTTTGTGTCAATTTATTATTGCTTTTTTATTAATAAAAAATTCAACATTTTGAAGAAAAATTAAATTTCCAATTCTACAAAACCGTTAAAATTTCAAATTCTACAAAACCGTTAAAATTTCAAATTCTACAAAACCGTTAAAATTTCAAATTTTACTAAACCGTTGCATTTTTAATTTCAGAAAAATTGTTAAATTTTACTTGCAGCAGTTAACAACCTGAAAGAAAGTCAGTCAAGAAAGAAAAGCACTTGAAATTAGTAATTTTTATTAAATGGATCAACATTTATTAAGTATTTCATCTTCATATAGATCATAAACAATCATATATAATTTTTTCATTTGGCTTTATCTTTGTTATCAATAAGTAATTAATTCTTTTATACTTTCTATATAAATTTGCACCATTCAACACTTAACATTTAATAATAGTAATAATAATAATAATATTATATCTTGTTTTAAATTCATGATTAAGTTAGAATTTATTGGGTTCACAAATCACTGATAGTTGGTGAAGAGGTAAGCTCTTTGAGAAGTTCGCGCATTTTAAGGATTTCATTACGTGCAGTACCAACATCATTCTGCAGCACAAGTTCACGTTCTCTCAAACGTTTAATATCACGTTGACATGTCTAATAAAATAAAATAGAGGAAAGAAAAATCGTTTAAAATCATTTTCTACACACATCAATCGTGACATTATACAACTTACCACATTCTGTCTCAACAGATCCAATTTGTCACATTTAAGTTTCGTAATCTCTTCTTTTAGGTCATCAACTTCTTTCCGATGTTGATGATGAATCTCTTGATAAGATTTCTCGGAATTATGTCGGCGAATTTGTGCTTGGTCACCGGATGACATTGATCCAAAGCCTCTATCGCACTCACAGTCATTCAATACCTCAAGTTCAATACTATTAAGACTTGACTTATCGCTTTGCTGTTCAACAGATACTTGCATTGATTCCGCAGCCGCACTTGATGCCATTTTATTTTGTGCTGGAGCAGATAATTGTTGCTGAAGTGGATGATGATGTTTTGGCGTTGGAAGTGATTGTTGATGGAGTAATTTTGTGGATGTTACTGGAGATTTCTTCTCTAGAGTTGCCATTGATGAATTTGAGGATGAGAAATTGCTAAACTTTGATGATAAATGATTTTTTACTCCAATCTGTTGGTGAAATTTATGCAATTAGTAATTGTTTGAAGTTAAATGCGTGATTTTGTTAAAATAATAACTTTTTTAAAAAATAGAATTTTTAACGGATTTTTGGAATTTAAAATTTTTTCTGAGCAGATAGAATTTTTCAAATTTTTCCGTTAAAAGTAATTTCATACCCTCGGTTTATTTACTAAAGTTTAATTTTTTTTATTTAAAGAAAATCTGTGAAATGTAAAAGTTTTAATAAGATTTTGTGGTTGATAATTAAGTGAAGTACTCTAAAGTTTCATGAATTGCTCGAATTGTGGGAGGACAAAGCAATGGTGAGTCAAATGGAAAATTTTTCATTTAGTTCAAAACTTTTTAATGAAAAACAAGATTTAATTCATAAATGTCAATGAATAAACAAGTTTATCATTCATAAATACTTACACTTTGTGCACCTTCACTTGTTCCAGTGTTCTGATTTTTCCTCGTGCACGTTGTTGATCCCTCAGATTGTTGACTTTGAGATTTTGATTTCGAAGCGAATGCCTTTTTAACGGAATCAATAAAGCGTGTTGTGCTCGAATTCTCGTACTTAACAGTTGATTCTTTTGCTGGTGATTCCAATTGGACTGATGCATCAGCACCCAAAAAGTTTCTCGTTTTGTCTCTTAAATCATCAACAAGGCTTTCGAGAAGTGATGACCTCGTACGAAATTCAAGCTTTGCAAACTTTTCTGCTTTATAGCAAGCATTTTCAGCATTAATGAGCTTCGTTAGTAAAAATTCTTTGAGATTATTTTTGCTGATGATTCCGTTTCTCGGTAAAGGAGGTCCAAAAAATGGCACTCCACTTCGTGCAGCAACGGAGATTTTGTATGTTTTATCAGTAAATGGTTGAATGACAATGAATGCGTGTAGAAAATGAGATGCAATCATGTCTGGTGAAAAAGGTGTATTTCTTTCTTGAAAGACAATAGCCACGATATCATTTCCGATATGTCGCTTCCTCTGTAATTGCTGTGGGTCACCATTGGTGTAAGGAAGTAAGGTTGACACGTGGAAAATGATTTCTCGATCTTGAAAAACATCATAAATTGCAACGTCTCCCGTGTGTCCGTTTTGGATGTCGAGACCTCCTCGATATCCTTTATGGTCCTTCAATTTGATTTTTTCACCCATTATACTTAAAAATTCATCAAACTCCGCCGTCGTTTCATTATTGCCAAAAAGTTCCTCTTCAATCGTCTGTCCAAATTTCTGATATAAAACTCCAAACTTAAAATTTACAACCAGTTGATGCTCATCATATGCAGCAATTAAATTAGACGCTAATGGACAAATAATCGGTAAAAATGTATCAATTTGAAGCTGTTCATTTAATAGTCGACTAATTTTCACTGGCGTTGCATTATCGTCCAAGCAAGACGTTGGAATGATTTCGTGCATTGTTCCACTTTTTAATCTCAACAAAATTCTCAAATGTGATTGATTTGCAATCAATTCTGGCTTTATTGACATCAACGCTGGTCCATGATTCTCATCAAATCCAATTAAATTCGAGTGTTCACGACCGTAAAAGTGCAGTCTGTAACATCGTGCCGAATCATTTGCCTCAATTTTTATCTCAAACTGATTCTGTGAACCGTCATTATCATCATTATCGTTAATTTTTCCATTATTATTATTATTATCATTAAATCTGCTTCCATTTGAGTCAATCTCGTCCTCATCATCAATTTGTCCACAATCTATCCAATAACCTCCATGCGGCGGCTTAACAATCATTGGTAATTTTTCAGGGTTTCTTGTCATAGTTAAAATTTGTTCCAATAGCAATTTGGTACTTGTACTTTGGTATTGTGAGTGGTTCGGTGAGGCTGGAGGTGAACTAATTGATGTGTTGATTGAATGTCGAGATGATGCTGAGCCATTCGATACTTGATGTTGAATTTTTGGATTCTGATGTGATTTATAGCTATTGAAATTGTCGTATTCGCGTTTAGGCTGTCATAAAGAAAAGGGAAAAAATGAGAAAAATGCCACGAATTTAATAAAATGCTCAACAAAGATCAAGAAAAATTCGAGTGTACTTAATGCCGCAATAAAAGGGAAGGAAATATTTCAAAGAAATAAATCTACAGCGTATGTAGTTCAAGTGGTGCTTTTAAAATCCTTGAAGGAATAAGTCACATATGAAAATTCTTGAATGCCTTCACATATGATGCAGAATCGATGATGGTAAGTACTTTTGGATTATTAACTGATAAACCCGAGAAAAAAATAATGTGTGCTAACTGACCTGTGAAAAATACGACGGTAACACGCATCGTTGATCATCTAATCTTTGTGATTGACATCGCTCCAGCAGCTCAAATAAATCGGTAGCATTATTTATGTTAGACATTTTTGGAGATACATTTTGTTGCTTTTGATTTGATTTCTGCTGAGTAATGCATGATTTCACAGTTGTATCCATAGGATCATGATTCTCCTTTGCCATCGACCAATTGCTCAAGTGATGTCGTCTGGAAAAAACCAATATATTCTGTTAATTTATTTTTCGGCAATGATTATGCTGTATAGTATTTTCTTCATGGTGAATTAATGATAAATATAGAAATCATGGAAAAAAATATTTTTATTGAACCTTTTTCCAATCTAGATAAGAATTTTTTCTCAGTAAAAATGTCAATGTCTTAGATTGAAAAGTTTAGTATCGTATGAAATTTATGGGATGTTTAAAAGGTATCAATAGGTAAAAAAATTCTGAGAATATTGAGGCACAAGATTTTTGAGATTCCAAGCTTTAAGTGAAAATTTGTGTCTAGGGTGATTCTAAACCCTTCCCCCCCTTCCCACTATGGATACTCTCCTGTTCTTTGTCATCTCAAATGGATACAAGTATGAACAAAGTTTAAGAAAATCTTTTCTATTCCTACCAAAACGTGAGGCTACTTTACATTCTATTAAGTGGAACGTGCCTTTTAAAAATTTATTTTTATATTTCCAATTCAAATCGGAAGTAACGCAATATTTGCCTTTTTGAGTTTATTTCAAAAATCAATTTTTGTAAGAAAATTATAATTTTTAGCATTTTACCATATGTGATACTGCGGCATCAGTAAAAAATGCCATATTTTCTAGATAACTGTGCTACCTTGATACGACTATCTACCTAAAAAATACGATATATCCAAAATTAAGCAAGAACTGAATAATCAGTCCAAAAAAGTTCTTTATCTTCGTAATTGGGTAAATATGCCAGATGGGTTCCCATAAAATTATCAACAGAAGCAGTCAAAATAGAAACAATGCTGCAAAAAATCCATAAAAGTGCTCAAAGAAGCAACAAAATTGAATAAAATCTTGAATGGAACTTTCCACTCCTACGAAATTGCGACTCATTATCACTAATTTTCATAATTTTCCATCTCAGTATCCAGTAGCAATCTAAAGCAGAGGAAAATTACTGCACATAAAAGTGCCTACACTCAGCATAAATAATGAAATGTATTTTCATGACAGCAACATCAAACTAGATATTTCCACTAGAGTTATTCATTCGAAAGTAATTGTGATTATTTTGAGAAATAATTCAAGAGCATGATTTGTTGAGAGTATGGTAACGAACTATGTTAACAATTTTTCATGATGATGCTCTATAAAATTTTCTAAAAAAAATCATAAATTAAAATACTCGCTGGTTGTTGAAAGGGAAATTAAATTGAAATGATGCATGCTACCAGCATTAGATAGAACGCATGATTTAAATATTAGAGAATTTTTAAAAACGGATGTATGCAATAAGAAGTTGATGCATAAACACTTAAAAATTGTAACTCAATAGGGTGAGATAATAAATATTTTTTTTTCAATGCATTCAAGAGTAAATGCGACATGCAAATGTTTAAAAAACATTTCGTGTCACAATAACAAAACGAAAAAACATCCTGAATGACATTCCATCATTCAGTCATAATGATACGGTATGTGAAGATCAAAAAGGAATCGCTTAAGATCCTTAAAGTGGGTAGCACGGTTGTCACATCTTTCCATACGTCTAATGTGTTAATAATTAACAGTTTGAAATATTGACGATATGAATGGAATGCTTTAAAAGGATCTCATCTCTTATTCTTTAAAACCCCTTCCATTTCTCTTTCCGCTTTGCCTTGAATATCTCATACAATTTTGCTAATGATCCGAGACTCATTCCAGTTAGGGCCATTACTATAAGAAAAAAATAAGTTACAATGGAACTGAAGACAACTTTTGTTTGTTACGCAAGGATACATTTCCTTTTTAGACAACGGAAGCATTTCATAATTATGACAAAAATTCATATATCTATATTGCACCCCTCATTCATGCGTTGATATTTCTTTTTTATACCAAACTTCCTCGACCAAAAAAAAATTAGTTACAATTTTTTTCAATGACAAGTTTCTTTCCTTAAAAAATTATTTTTTTAAAGATTAAAAAATAGAGAAATTATGAGAATTAATAACAGCACGTGTCAAGAGCAAGCATATTTGTAAATATTTTATCCAATGTATTTATACAAATATAATCCTCTTTGCGATGAGAAAAGTTCCATACTGATTAAAATTGTTTAACTTAATTTGATCTGATTAAATTACAAGATATCAAGTAATTACAATTTTACTACGTCCATCCGTAATTGATTTATCTTCTTTTCATCCACAAAGTTTGTCTTTTATATCTTCTTGAGATTCTTTTAATTAAATCGAGATGGAAACTTTTCGAGGGATTAAAAACTGCTAGGTTGGGTAAAAAATAATTTTGCTGTGCATTTCTAGCGCATTTTAGAGAGAATTTTTAGGCAAAAAAACGGAGACAAATATTAGCAACATACCACAATTTAATATTCTGTAAGGATTCGAACCTTCAACTTGTGAATTAATTTTATGCATTTCACAATTCCCATCACAACTGTTTTTTGTATCGCCGACAAAACGACTACATCATTGTTCTTTCTTTAATTTGTTAACCAAAATACGCTGAGAATATTTTTTTCAACCGTTAGAACCTCTCGGACGTCTTCAGAAAAAAAATAAAAATCTTTATTCTTCTCTTCTCCCTTGATTATTTCTTCAATCACACACTACCGCGAATGCAATAACTTTAAAACCCTTATTTGTATTCTTAGAAAGTCATTAAACATGTGAATTTATTATGATGAGTCGACCCTTTTGTTCTTCATACGCTATTTAATTTAATATAACTTGGTTCTATAATGCAGAACTATTATTTTAATTTTTTTATTGTCATAAAAATCTCATATCTGGAAAGACAATACTTTTATGTAATAATAATTCTTTTTTCGTGCATTAGAAATACATAATTGTTATTTTTTGTATGTTCTTGTCAAGCTTTTGGATATTTTAAATTAAAACTCATGTTCAGTCTTTGGAAATTTTGATTAGAATGCGATCTTTTACATTTTAAATTAGTCTCGTAAGTGAGACATTCATTTGTTACTTATACATACATCATTCTCTTCTTCATGTGTTTCTTGCGAGCTGTGAGGGTGTACGATTCTTTTTGCCCATTAAGATACTTCATTTTCATGGTTGCTGCTTGCGTTGGCTTCATTTGTATTCCTACAATTTTATATATTTCTCCTTCGATTCACTTCTACACTGTTTTTGCTTGCCTTTTTGACTTTTATTTTATTTTATTATTTTTAATTCTATTATTTATATATTTTGTTGTTGTTTTACTTTACTACGACTATCATCATGATCGTCATCACTTATAGTAAAAATCATTAGTCAAGATTTGCGATCAATTTAGCATTTAATTAATTAACGTGGGCGGGCGACACACTGCTGGATATAATCTCTAAATTGCTTACTTTACTGTTTGACAAATTCAATTTTTCACATTTTTCATGCTGGCAGGAGAATGTAAAACTATTTTTATTATTACACATGAGCACATATGAGAAATGCAAATATTTGTTTTTTCTTCTTTTATTTCCGTATTTTTTAATTTCTTTGCATTTTTATTTGTTTTTTCTTAGAAACGTTCGAGATTTAATGGGGAAATCCGTTAAATCATAAAAATTTGTTAAAACTTCTTCTAAGTCATAAAATTTTTATATTCTTCTTCACTTAACTTTCGTTTTTATTTCACGCTAGACAAAATAAATGTAAATTTTTAGATTTTATTATTTTCGAGCGCAACGAAAAAATTTTCCCTCTAGTTACAACGAATGTTGAAAGGAAACTGATCAGTATGTTAATATTGAATTACCTACGGTAACATTTATTTCTCTTTATTCTCTCTCCGATGCACTCAACACTAATACATGCATGAAAATTTTACATGTGGGCTTGAAAAATTCTCTCAAAAATAATTTTTTCTTCTTGTGAGCATTAAAAGGATCAAAAGAATTGTTTGAATGATTTTAAATACCTGAAAGAATTTATGAAGGTGCAAAAATTACATAAAATTTAATAAGGCAAAGAACTTCAACTTCCACGCGATCTCCAACAAAATTCGCTTCTTTTTTGGCATTTTAATTGATTTTGTGCTCATTATTTTGCGTGATGACACTGTACCAAAAAAATTTCTGCGTCGGAACACAAAACATGAAATTGCTTCTGATTTATCGTCCTATAAAAATAATTTACAGATTTTTCTGTCCCTAGATATATATATATATTTTATTTTTTATGTCATGCATTATGAAGGGTGTTTTGATTTTTTACCAATTTTTTTTTTGCTGCTCGTTCCTCTTTCGGAATTGGAATCAAGTAGATTTTCGGTCATGATTTATTGATCGTTGCGAGGCACTACAATGGGATTTTTATTAACAGCTTTTTTTATGCGATGTCATTGACCAAAAAAATTGTATTTATAAATGCACTGTTGATGAACATATTGAAAATTTATTGGATCGAATCGATCAATCAAGCTATAATAAGCTAGATGTGTAGTTCTTTTTTTATTTGTCAAGCAGTTACAACATTATTATTTGCAGAAAGATTTGCATGGATTTGTCATGACTTTAAAAAATGATTTTTTTTTTTACTCTCACTCGAGAGATGGATTGACTATATTATTAATGAGCAGATGAGATTGCTATTTTTTCCATTCAATATCACAATGATAATTGGCATTAGACCAATTTCTCGGCTGTTATGATTAATTTGCACTTAATAATTAATGGAAATTTAATCGGACATTAAGCGATGTCTGTCAGATGCTGTTTTCGTTGAAAACTTTCTCGCAGTTGCTCTCTCTATCTCAATTTTCTTCTTCTTTTCGTTTCTTTATTCAATAATTATGGAAAATTATGAAACGCCACTTGTAAACCGCTTCCGTAAAATTACGTACATGAAGGAAAAAAACATTACAATAAAAATAAATTTTTGAGCGCGAAGAATAAAAATTGGAGTCTGCATATCAATTTTAATTAAAACTGCCTCGTACTCTTCTGAGTTCGTTAATTAATTTTCAATTTTATTTCTTTTACAACAATCGCATGATGCTTTGAGTACATGTCGTAAAAATGAAAGTGTAATGAGTTTAAAAAGTCAAAAAAAAAAGTTAATGTGAAACTGTAACAAATTAAGAACGGAGGAATGAGTAAGGAAAACATCAATGTTTCGTTCTAAAGCGCATTATTGTCTAAAAATCAATAAATTGTATGCAGTGCTATTAAAAATAACCACAGGCGTGCAAAAACGTGTTTGTTGACCGTAACCTTTGAAAGCTCTAAGCCAATTAATTGACCGTGGTAACATTTTACATCCGACAGCTTAATTAGAATTCAAAACGTTTCTATAGAATTAAATCTGCAACCTTATGGACACAATGACGTTCGCATTTACCTTTCTCTAACTGAGAATGATAGGAAGCGTGCAAAAAACACAAAAATTCGTTACTCATCATTATGAATGCAAATTGGTGCACGTGGATAACATTGCCTGTCCTTTTAAAATGTGCCACATTTAATTCATCACGCAACCGCAATTTTCTGTTACATTTCTTTATAAATAAAACATATCACATAGCAATGTGCATTGAAAAGTTTGAATGAAGAGCTGCCTTGTAAAAATTCCACATCTTCTTCTTATTCATATTTTTGGCTTCCAACCTACTCATCTCTTGCGATTGTTGTCTGGTTTTGAAAGAGGCATATGATATCATGTCAAAATAAAATGTGATTGATTATGATGATGCACACGGGAACAACAAAACACAAAAAAAAACTAGCAGGAAGAAAAATGAGTTTTTCTTTTCAAGTTTTGCAAAATTCACTACACATAATTAGTTCAGGTTTTGAGAACAATTGAAATGAGAAAAAAATATATAACTCATTTTTTACGTGTCAGAAATAGTCTTTTGATATGATCATGTTTCTACATTTTAGACCCTCTCAATTTTTATTATAACAATGGAACAAAAAAATTTTTCTGTACATTAACCTTTAACATCCATACATGATGCGTACCACTCATATGAGCATCAAAAGCAATTTTTTCCGTATTTCTCTCCTTCCATTTCAGGAAGAAGAATAAAAATCTAAAATTTTATGCACATTCAATCAAACTCAAATTTTTTTTCAACCCTCTAATTAAATCCGCATGTTCAGATTTTATAAAAAAAACTTTTTTTCTGGTTCTAACATCTCCATGTAGAATAAATTTTATGGCTCGATCTATTTCCATTACATGTCATGCTGTTCAAATAACTTTTTTCATACATTTTTATCAGACTGACATTATCTATGTGACACCATCAAAATACATAAAAGTTACTGAATGGATTTTTTTGTTCTGTTTTACTTTGTTTCATTCTGTGTGAAAGTTAAATTCTAATAACGTATCAAAATAATCAGAAACAAAATGTGATGAAAAATAGTTTTGACAGATATAGAATTTTAAAGGAAATCCTCAAAATGGCATTTTTAACGTCCTTTCTAGATCGAACTGTATTTTTTTTAGTTGGGAAACGTCAAAAATTAACAACACTAATTTATCAAAAATGCGGTAATGTGTTGAAAATTTTCTGTATAGATAAATATCTACAGTTCCTAATATCATTTTCTTAATTCCTTGAATTATGAATGTCTGACAAGTAATTCACCTCACAGTTGAAATTCATTTGTTAAATGAAAATGTAAAACATCATAATTATCTGTCAGTGGCCTTGTCTATTTTTTTGAAAATTTCATAACATTTCCTATTTGGTTCTGTCAAAAATATATCTAAAAATGAAAAATTAAATCCGACTATTGATAGATTGAGTATGCATTTTTATTACATGTACCGTATTCATAATAAATAAAAGGGTTGCAAATATTTTGTTCTCCTCCAGCCTTTGTGTATGCACGATTTGATTAATGATTGCAAAATGTAAAATCAATTTGCTTCCGATATTCGAGAGATTATATTAATCAATCTCTCCTCCTATATGCATGCACCGTACCGTATTGAATACGACAGATTTATTTATTAGTGAAATTAGAGATTTTTTTTGAAAAATTATCTCGATCAAATTGACAATTAAAATTATTCATACGAAAATAATCGAGGCTGTTATCAAATTCCTTTTATGAATATTTCAGAGACCCGTCGTCAGGAGAGAAAATTTATTTGCGATTTTATTCATATAGTTTTCAATTGTTGCACTGTGGATTACTTCTGCATCGTTGATATGAGAGAAGGAGAGGATAAAAATGTCACTACATTAATATTGGATGGGTTGCACCCTGAAGAGTTGACATACAATGATAGTTTTATGACACACATCAGAATGTGATGTTGATGGCAAATTCCTCTAGTTGTTCACTAACGATATCTAATGTTTATGATGAAGAATGGGATCTGAAGCTGTGTAAAAATTGTATTTTATGAGCGAACCTTAGAAAATTTATTGTGAAAGAATTCAACAATATTTGGACAAAAAACCGACAGTTTCCTTCAAACTGAAATTCTTGACATATAAAATGCACTTTTAAGTCCATACAAATTTACGATTATTGACATCCTCACTCAAGTTCTTGAAAAATCAAAGACTTTTCACCACTAACGACTTTCACTTTAAACGATTCGTTGAGAACAAATCCGCTCATAAAACTTGACAGGAAGGATCTCCTAGTAAGATATTTATTTTTATGCATATCGGTAAATTTGGAAATAAATGATGTGATATGATATATGCTGAAGCATATCGATGTTGAAAGGGATACAAAAACGAAATGATGCATGCTACCAGCATCACAAATAATAGATGATTTAAATATTAGAGAAAAGTTTTTCAACTTTTTTTTGGGAAAGAACGGATGTATGCAATAAAAAGTTGATACACGAACACTTAAAAAATTGTAGCTCACTGTAGGGTGAGATAATAAATAAAAATTCCTTTTTTGGGAGTGAATTGAGAAATGCAAATGTTTGAAAGATTTCTTGTCACAATAAAAAACATCCTGGGTGACTATTTTATTCTTAATGATGAGGAACACAAAGATTAAGGAATTCTTTTCAAAGGTGGGTAGCTTGAATTTTTATATTCATTATTAATGTGTTAATAATTAACAGTCTGAAGTATTGACAATAGCTTCATTGAGGAATTCCATATCTTCCTTCAGACCCTTTCCTTCATTGATGGAATATGATGGATGTCTTTAACTACTTTTTTGCTAATGATCCGAAACCCTTTTCCGGTTTCGAGCCATTATAAATTGAAATTGTATAGGAAAAAAAATGTAAGTTAAAAATTATTTTTGTTACATTGTTACGCAAGGATACATTTCTTTAGCTAAACGGAAATATTTTCATAATTATTATAAAGAAATTCTATTTCTTTCCTATATATCACCCCTTGTAGCCGATACCGTTGATACTCTTTCGTCAATGGAAAAGAATGAAAACTTCATGCACAAATTATGCATTATGATGATTCTCAAGACGTTAATCAGGAAAACAAATTTAACAAAAACACGTGTCAACAATTTGTTGGTAAATATCGATACGGATTATAAATTTAAGGACAGCTGTGTGCATTGACTTCTGTAGATCTAAGTCAACACTTAAGATAGTATCTATACCACATATGTCCTACTATCTATTCCCATTCCTTTATTATCTTTTTAAGTTTTTCAAAGTAAATTATTAAAGGAATGAAAATTTATAGTCTTGTCATGATCAGTTGCTTATGAAGGTGAAAAATATGGTTTGATGATTTTCTAGATTGATAAGTTCTTAATTGGTGTTTGTACATTGTCATCATCATCCTTAATGGACATTTTAATTATTATTTTCGTCATTTTCATGAATACAAAACTTAAGACTTAACTGTTTTAAGAATTTGACAATCTAAAGTATTTTGGGACAGGCAACATAATGTCCTTTGAAATATTTTAAGGCACCCTTAAACTTGCGTCAGAAAAAAGATTCAAATGTCTATAATTTAGCATTCATAGGCGGCATATTATGCATATTTTTGTTTATTAATATTTTCTTCAAGTTGTGAATTTAAATCGTTGCGCGACAGAAGAATTTCACCGTCAAATTAAATTTTTAAGAGAAAGTTTAAGAGTAAGAACCCTTCAAAAAAAGAAATATTCTTCGAAGGGTGCAATCGCTTATAAAAACGGCAAAATGCAATCAATTTAAGAATCCTAAATTTTCATTTCACGTAAAGCAACTGAAAGGAACTTCTCAATTGCTTTTGTTGCTATAACAGGCTATAAAAAATGTAAGACGTTTCATATTGAGTTAAGTAGATGATTATATCAAATTTCGCTTTGTTAAAAATTCGTTTTTAATAATTTTTAATGAAATTGAAAACAATTGTGTTGAAAAAGAAAAACTTGTTTCACATCCTTTCTCCTTTTTTCACGCTAAAATGATACGGATGAAAGCATTAAATTTCTTCTATTGGACATTGTCCATCCTTAATTCTTTTATTTTTCTCACATCCCTTCTTATTATATCGCGAGATATTAAGATTTAAGTTAGCTGAATAGGAGGTAAATTTCTCATGGGAATAAAAAGAAGAAAAGCGAGCCGTTAAATTATCGTGGACGGTCCTTACTTTATATTTATTATTATTTATCAAACAACTTTTTTTCCCGTGAAATTCACTCACATTTCACCGCGAATGCAACAACTTTTAAACCCTTATTTGTATGCTTAGAAAGTCATTAAACATGTGAGTTTCTTCATCTTTTCATTGTATTATTATCATCATACTTTCTTCTCTCACTCACTCTCTTTATTCTTTCATACACCATTTAATTTAATAGTTCTTGTTTGCATTATGAATTATACAATAGGTATGGATATGAATCCTTTGAATATTCCGTTATATTTTTCGGGAGAATATGTCAAAAAATTGTATAATTCTTCTTTTAATGTCTTAAACGCTCATTATAGTTAACCAGTCAATACCAAGATTCATCATGTTATTGCGACCATATTCACACCGTTAATCAAGATCTTATTGTTATGTAATATTGAATGAAACGTTAAAATCATAATTCCATGATTAATTGTTTGCAACAATTTTTTTTATGAATGAGTTGAAAGGATTTTGTAATTTCAATATGATCGATTGAGGCGCATTTTTTTTCTCATACATGAGTTATTGTGACACTTGATGTTTTTAGTACATGCGAATTGATCGGTTGAGAAAAATTTATCGTTGGACAATAGAAAAATTGTCGACTATTACCATTGAGCTGGATTTTAAATATTAAATTGTCAAATGAGGGCATCTGTATGTTTATTGTTGTTGATTGTCATAAAAAAATCTGACGAAACTTACGAATATGTCTCAAGGACGATGCTTTGTCAATAAATATCGAGTAGAGCGGTTCAAGTATTGCTTTTGTATTTTACCCTACAATTTTATTATTAAAAAAAGCCCCAAGGATCTACCTGGCTTATTGATTTTGGCAACCCTTAATTATTTTTGCTAACAAAATTTACCTCAAACCTGACAAAATAACTTCCTAACGTCACTCTTTTAACATTATATTGCTATAAAGTCACACAAGTCGTAAGAATATGAAAATTAGTTACATAAATATAATGATTAATGATGTGATTGGTAAGGATTTCTTCTTAAGGTATTTTACTTATTTTAACAATTATGAAACATACGAAATAGTTCCTCGAGGGAAAATTAGCTATCGTTGAGTGAACAAAAGCTATTTTGTAAACAAAAAGGGATATGGATATAAACAAATATAAAGAAATCATGTCGTGATAATGCTGAAAATTTCATATCGTTAAATTTTGCTACTGTAGATTTTATTTCTTAGCATTAACAGAAACTAATGATTGTTTGCAAGTAACAAAATAATAAAAATGAATTCACGGCATCTTTTACGCATGAAATGAATTGAACTAAAGTCATTGAGTTATGATTTTTTTTTTCATGTTAAAAAAATCTTTTTATTCTCTAAACTCTAACTTGTTTTGCCCATTTACGTATTATATCGTATTACAAACAATATTGGCAGCACGCTGATTTTTTTTTCTCGTTTGTAAATCACTCAAGTGTGATACTTAAAGGTTTATTTTTTGCTCCTTAAAATTCTGCTATTATTACTGCGCTTAGTGTGAAAATTGTATAGAATAATAACTTTAAACGATGCATTTTAATTGCAAAACAGTAATTTTTTTATAGACTCCATTGGGTGTAATTATTAAACCCGTTCCTATTATTTTTTTGTGCTAATTAGTTTACATAATTTTTTCATAAGAATATTGTTTTGATGACTTAATTTGACTTATAGTCCGGACTTTTCTAGACTTTATGGGGACTTTAGTCCTATGGCTTTACTACGGAGTCTCATTTGCTCTCTATACTTTCTTGTCGTAATTAAATCACGAGAATACTTCATTATCTTGTTATTATCTGAACCTGATCAGCAATCTACATGAAGTTAATAATAATAATAATTAATGACATAACGTAACTTTTGCATCTCCAACTTGTATACATGCATCATTACTAATATGTTAGTGACTTTCATACTAGTTCGAACCCTAGCTGAGAATATTTAAATGAACAATTTTAATTTACAATATGTGTATACATACATCATTTTCTTCTTCATGCTCTTACGAGCTGTTGTAAGAGTATATGATTCTTTATGCCCATTAAGATACTTCATTTTCATGGTTAACGCTTGCGTTGGTTTCGTTTGTTCATTCCTACAATCTTTTCATTTTTTTATTTTATTTCTCCTTCACTTCACTTCTGCTTGCTTACTGACTTAGATTTTATTTTTCTTATTTAATATTATATAAAAATTAGAAATAACATCATCATTATTACATATTACTGTAGTCGAGATTTACAATCAATTTAACACTAAATTATCTCACGTAGGTGTCATTCAGTGCAGGAAGTAGTCAATGAATTACTTCAATTTTATTGTTACTAGTTGAAATATTTATTTTTATTCACATTACAAAATCTAGAATATAATCAAACACAAAAAAATTTCTGTTGCAATTTCTCAAAGTTGAGTAAACTCGAGGAAAAATAAAACAGATAAAAAGTTTGTTAAACTCGCACAGATAAAGTTGTGAACATAAAATTCAGTTAAATCACTCCGACAGTTAGAAAGTAACTGAAAAAATTTTTAAGAAACAAAATATCCATTTGGCGAGAGGATCACTCACACGATTGTAGGTAAAATTTACATGTATGCATTGCTTTGTTCTCTCTTCACCTTACGATCTCACCAATGCATCAAGTGATTTATTCATGCTCGCTTCTGCTACAGTAGTAGACAACAAAAAGAAACTTGAAAGAAAAAAAAATATCATTCGATGAGCTATAATGGGATGTAATTTAGGAAAACAAACCGTTGATTAAAGACGCATTAATAGAAATAAAATTCAATCCTCTTTTCAACAACTGTCATTATGTAAGAAGAAAATTTGTATTGTCTTTTTTTTTTGATGCCATTAAAACTATATTCCATAGCACTTTATTTTATGTTATTTGACATGCGTAAGTGAAATTAAATTTTCATACAATTCAATTGAAAGACAAAGGAATGGGTGGGTAATAAAGGAATAAAAATGAAAATTAAATTAAATAACCGATAGTGAATGCTTTAAACTTTTACCGATAAATCATGTGCGGAAATTTAAAAAACGAAATTGAAAGCGCTAATTAAACTCAAAAAGCTTTTCTTCATTGTTTATGTATTTTTATTGTCGATAATGTTTGTTTGGAGGAATCTAATTAATTTGACTCGTATTGTCAAGATTAAATCGCATAGCTTTCCGCTACGAGGAGGTAGACATGTATTGAAGTTTCTGACATGATAAATTATTTAAGATTCTTTAGAAATTCTTTCAACTTTTTAAACACACTTATTTGAGTTTATTTAAACGCATTGCTGTTTTGTTTAGTTTAACAAGATTTCTATCTCATTACTTCAAACGTCAGTTGATCATGCTACGCCATCCTCTTCAATTTATTTTGAGAATGAAACATAGTGGTACTGATATTAACATAATTTTTGAGATTTGTTTGGTTAGTTATTTTTTTAAATACTATTCTCTGAATTCTCTTTAATACAATGGGTCGAATGTCGAAAATTTTGATTTTTTGAAAGCACCTCCCCTCCCCCATCCGTCACAATATTTTTGTTCATGCCCCACTATTATTTTTTTATTATAATTTTCTCTTTAAGGAAAAGTCTATTTAAATGGTAATTAAACCACTTAAGTCCCATTCTTCCTAAAATATTAAAAATCTAAATCTTGACTTAACCATAATTTAATAATATCTACTGTCATGCTTGATGCGATGACTCTCTAGTATTTTAAATACATTTTTCCACAAACATCTCAATCCGTCAAAACAACCATTTTCAATTACAACTAACAAAAAGAGCATTTCTTATCAATCATTTTAGGTCGATACCATCATTAATATTTGACAACGTCTGACATTTGAAAAACATTGCGATTTTAAGTTACAAGTGCTGTAATAAATCAAACTCAATCGTAAATTCACAAAAAACCACGCACGAGAAGTCAAATTCTGAGAATAAAATGAAATCTAAGAGCATCAAAAAACCATCGTAACCAAATTGAAATTCAAATTTATTTTCTACTACGCAAATAAAAAAACCTCAAAAAGGAATCGACAGAAGTCAATTATAGATTTTTCTTGATTAACATTGACCCTTTAAGCACGAAGAACATCAATCTAACTTTTTTCTTGTGACTGTCTTTTTCCCAAATTACAATATTCTACCTAAATGTCTGAATATTCATGCTCTATAATCCCAAAAAGTCTTTCATTCTCAACCTTTCTTAATCGCTTCACTCACTCATAACACATTAGGTTGATTACACCTTCATAATTTGTTTTTTTGAGCTTTTAAGTTGTTGAAAATAAAAAATAAGAGAAAAACTTTTTTCCGACTGAAGCTTAGAACTCAGATGAATTTTAGTTCTTCTTATTTTTCTCATTAAACTTATTACCCCTTTCATGTACCGTACAGTTGTTCGGAGTAAATTTAATTAAACACATTAATGTACACAAAGAGCTATAGTTTCAGTTGTGCGCATATTGTTACAGCACATATTGTTGGCTCTCTTTGCCTTTGTAGTATTACGTTATTTATCGTATTACAGTAAGTAGACGCCGATGTAATGAAGTTAGTTTTTTATTATGGATAATATTCAAAGGATATAGGCAATGTTTTGAACACATTTTGCAGAAGTGAGTGAACTCATGAACTAATTTTGTATTATTCAATTATGTAATGGTTGATTAAATTACACTTTTATTGCAATTATCAGAAATTGAAGCTGAAATCCATCAACAAAATGCTTATTTCGGACATTAATCCTTTTGAAATATTTACGCAGTTTTTTGCTAGCACAAAAGGCGATGTAATCGAAAGGAAAATACGATTTTGTGAATTTTTTCGGTCAGAGCTGAGAAAAATATCAGCTGATTTTTAGGATTATGTAGAATTTAAGCACTTTCTGGGTACGAAATGTTTCCACATCTTAGATAGAACCTTTTTAAAAATCAAACAAAAACATATCTTACGAAACATCCATTTCATCATCGAAGTTGTATGTTTTTCCTTTCCAAACATCGCAGTGCTTAAGGAATGGCCTTAAAAATGTAGACAGAAAATTGATGAAAGGTTTGACATATCAAACAAATGTTACAAAAAATTTAATGACATGGAAAATGTGTTGAAATGAAATCCGTTACCAAAAATGATTTTTAAACAAATTTACACGGCTAACCGCAAAATGACAGGAAATCGAAACCACAGCCCATAATGTCCTTTATGAAAAGTTATGAAAAGTAATCAAAAAACACGTGAAATATCATATTAGAATTAGTATTAATGATAAATAACCCACAAGCATGAAATATATGAAAATTGTTCTGTTAATATCTTTTGTTATGTGTAAAATGTTTAAAATTATCCTGTCGTGTGTAAATGTACAAACGTAAATATAATTTTATTTTACTCATTTTGTGAAATGATCAACAAGATAATTAGCTTGTCAGTAACATATCCTTTCTCCCAATAGACGAAGCAATATGGTAAATGAATAAAGAACTATACAAGAAAAAAAACCAACATAAACTTTCTCCTAAATTGGCAGTTTTCTCAAACTAATCGGTCCGATACAAATATATCGATTTCTCTCTGAACGTGCACTTTTCTCACGTTTAATCTAACGTGCATGGAAAGCATCTCATTAAAGTAATTTTATTACATAATTGATGAAATGAAAGAAAAACTTTCAAATATTCTTATTGAATTTAATATCAATTCGTCTTGTGCTGTAACTACCGTGTCTGAGGCATTGAATTTTTATATGTGTGTATATGTCTCATGTATGATTAATCGCGCAAAATTTATTTCCACTTCTTATTCTTTTACCTTCTTCTTTCGTACGCGTACTAATTTTGCCATTAAAAACCTTTTCATCTTCTTTCCACACTTCCGCTTTTTTTGTCACGACTTTTTTAATACGAGTGTAACATCTTTCTTTAAATTACCTTCGTACTGATGTGTGAAACCTTCATCAACAGAAGAGCATCTCTTTTTTAAAGTACATTTTTTAGTCAAAAGACTATCATTATGTAAATTCAGTTCAAGTTTTTTTCTGCTGTATGTAGACGGACACTTTTAAGTTTTCTCGAAACATGAAATGAAATATTTCTTATATATATATATTTTTTGTCGACTATAATAATTTCCGCAGTATATTATAGTTGAAAGAAGATATACTTTTTAACGGAAAATACGTAGGATGCCTATTGTTGAACTTTTGCGTATATCACATTGAGACATTATAGTTGTTGACGTCTATCCGAATTTGGTGACATGAACGCATTTTTTATGATGTCATGTTAAGAAGTTGCACGTTGTGTGGTCTTGAGATTTTATAAGAAATTGTATAATAGATGAAAATATCGTTGGTGGATTTTAGTGACAGGAACGACAACTTTCCAAATATTTATTTAGTCGCGAAAATTCTTTTTTTTATTAAATCCGTATGGTCCTTCGATTTTGCACGATTTTTGTTGCATTGTTTGTCCAGCAGTTCATGGATATCTATTCAATCTATAGTTATACTAATATTTTCATTTATATTATGTAGCCTTATGCCAAACAAAAAAAACAACCTCTGGACAAAATTAAAACAAAAATGCTCTTCAGCACGAAGGTCGAATGAGAAAATAATGGCGCGAAACTGCTTTTGGAGTACAAAAAGAGCATATTGTTCTTGTATGAATTAGTTTATTACCCATGATGTCAGGATGTTCACTTAAGTACTTCTCTGTTTCTCTTTTCACTCTTGTCACTAAATATTTCCTATCATTTGTCATCCATTCTCGGCGTTATTGCGATAATGAATGTTACTAGACTCAATCTCACTTGAAAACTTTCTTACATGGTAAGTAATCATCAAGCCATTAAAATGTTTCATCTAAAACTTTTGATGAAACTCAAATAGTTTCGTTGTCGTCGTTCCCTTTTATGTACATTATTTTCTGCTTGATGAAAAGCATGCCAAAGAGAGAGACGACCTTGCAGAACTATATCAAATTTCAATTTAGCTACATCAAATAAATTTATTTGAAAATTTTGTCAGAACATAACATAGTAATTTAGGAACACAAATATTGAAACACCGCAAAAATTTACCCAAGAAAAGTAGAAAAGAAAACTTTTCCTTTTTTTGATGAAATAATTTTCTCAACATTCTTTTTTTATGTTTTTTTGTAGAATCATGCATGGTGTGGTTGATGAAAAAAAAACATTTCATCATAATAGAGATAATTAACGTATTAATATCAAATATTAATTAATACTTGCGTTAATGTGAATGAATCTTTCGAATCATAAAGCTATTATCAAATTTAGTGATTCCGTTGACTCGAAAATAGTTTGATTTTGTCGGAAATTTGATCGAAATTCGATTCTAAAAAGATCGAATGTCTTCCAAAAAAAGATCTGAATCAATTTAAATCCTTAATAGAGCATTCACGCAAATAAAAATAGATTTTTATGTTCAGAATGTAATTTTATATCGTAACGAAAATTGTGGGGGTTCTTTTATGAAAAGGATGTGCTTTTTTTATTAAAGATAAAAGGTTATTCCACCTACAATAATCCACATTTCACATATAAGCATGATAAAAGAATATTTTTATCGTTTGGTCAATAAAATTCCTCAATTTACGAGAAATTTATTTCATTTTTTTCAAGGTCGAAAGAATTCTTATTTTCTTATGCCTACACATATTCATATCAATATGAAAGTTTAGTGACTCGAATTGTGCTGGCAATAATATTTATTTTTTGGTAAATAAATTTCAACCCCCCAACGTCAAAGAATCATTTTTCTTCATGAAAAAAAAATCACCGAAAGCCATTTAAAAGTTTCACGTGCCACACGTACAAACTCATTATACTTAGACTCAATCAAAAAAAATGTCTGTAGACTTCATGTATGAATACCATGAAGTTTAATTTAATAATTTAATTTGATTAATATTTAAACTTTGAAAAACATCTACAAGAAGTAAAAATGTTTTCTAAAAAAAAGTTTGTAGCACCCATAGAGCATCAAACTTGTGAAAGAAATTTTCCATTGGTCTGATTGCCTTTCAAAAACATTTCTCGACCACAAAATCCCCTAATCAAATTGCAGTCAATGTGTAATTATGAAATTAAAAGAATGTGTAATTAACAAAAAAATTATTGAACCCATTGATGAGCCATGAAGAAAGTAATCAGAAAATGAAAGTGGATCATGAAACAGCATGCATATGTTATATACATAAATGAAAATAACACAATATTGATGATAAGAATGTGTAAAAAAAATCATTGAAGCTGTTAAACTTGCAAGGAAAAATAAATAAAAATAAAAATTAAATTAAATGCAAAACGCTTTCATGATATTGGTGCGCGCTCACTTTCATTTGATGATATGCATTTTTTCATGTGATTAACATACAGTAGACGAGCGTATCAAAACAACATACAACATGTTGATATGTCTTAACATCTAACTGTAAAATATAATCGATCATGTGCATTATTAATGTGCTCATCAACGAAAAGGCTTTAATTGTATAATAAAGTGAAAGTGAAAAAATGCATATAAACACGCCTCATTTTAATTGCTCAAAATTAAAGGTTTTTTTTTTTGAAAAGTGTGTTTAACACTTTAAAGAGTTTATTAACCTTGGATACTAATTTAATACTGCTAAAAAATAAGTACGATGATTTTCACACCCCACCAATTGGCCTCACTGGAATTTAATTTATTTTATTTTTTTGGTGTAGCGGAATTTAGTTTACGAATTATTTTTGAATAGCTTCCGATTTTTTTCAAAATAAGCACGAGCTCAAGATGTTGCTGAATATTGATTTTTTGTTGGTCGGTAAATGAACAAACGTTGAGAATTTTAATGGAAATATTACTGTAATTGAATAGTCGTATCCCATAAGAAATGAATAATAGAATAGTGATGAAATGAAATAGATCTTCCGTAAATCTTCCAGATTGCTTGCTTTAAACTGAATTAAGTTATGCTCTACATTAAGTTTTCAATATTCTCTGTGAACTTGAACCTAGAATAACATTTCTCTAGCCAGTTATTGCTTAACAGTTCAATCAAGTCTGCTTTCAACGCGATTTTGCAATAGTGTTTGAAACTAAATCTAAAGCATACACAAAAGAAACTCATAAATTTACATCTTATATGGACTAAATTCGAGCTGAACATGAAATTAATTTAAACACATTACTAGATTCAATAACATTATTTTCAATACGCTTTCAACATTAAAGTCCAGACCGCTAACTTTTCCTTTCTAAACAAATTTTTTCTCTTTTATTGAAGTAATTTTCTCTCAATCGATCGATAAAATAAATCTCTTTCAATCACTTACTCAAATATTTAAATGAATTTAAGCCGATGAATAAAGAATTGAAACGTAATGAGTTCAAGAATTAATTTGAATCAATCAAGGAAAAACTTTTTGCAGATACTCATGGCTTTCGAGCTACGGTTATTGAATGAAATGAATTGAAACTCAAACTATTGTCGTGAATATGTAATAAAATGAATTGAAAATGTTGCGGAAAAGTTTGGTAGTTTAAGCGCATTTTTAATGGATGTTTTAACAATTGTTGAGTTTGATGATTGGAATTTGAAATTTTATTGCTTTTTGGGGGACTTAAAAGAATGAGTACAAATTGATTAATTTTTCCGTTTCCTCAGTTAATGCAATTAGAAATCTGAAATTGATTTTCACTGCCTTTACTATCTCTAATTCTTGAATTATTCATTTTCTATTCCTAAATAAATTGGAGATAATAATCAGGACAAATTTATCTAATTTGCAACAAATAAATAATGAGGTTTTCTCAGAAATGCGGGTGCGAGAACTTAGCTCAGATTTGAAACGGTAAAATTAATGAATTACTGAGTAAACATCCGAATTTCCTTTCTGTCAAAATTCTTATGATTTTTTTGATGATTTCACAAAAGCGAAAAGTTCTCCATTTTTGAGTTACAGCTTCTGCTAGCTACACAATTCAAGACCATAAATTACCACAAAAATTCTAAAGACAGTCAACGAAGCGTATTTATAACCGCAAATCATCACCTTCTTCTTAAGCTAAAATGTGCTAAAAAGATTGATTATACATTTATTTTGTAATTCGTTTCGATAATGATTGATTGAAGACTTTCATTAGACACCAATTCATTCGTATTGGTTATTTCTCATGTTCACACCTTTACAGCCCTGTATACAAGCATATTATTAAATCCATAATTTAGATGATTAGTGGTAATCATACAAATTATGTGGTTGATACAGTTTCTTAAATGGTCAATAAAGTGACTGATTTATCTTAAGCGATCCAATTTATAATCAAAAAAATAATATTTCTTTTCGGTGTTAAAAATTAACAATGAGCAGCGATTGTTTGGTATAAATATACAACCGCATGGGCGTGATATGTCGTGCGTTACTATTTTTGACAATGTTTCTATAATTTTCTGTTTTGATTTCACCTTGAGAATTAAGAAGAGAAGAATTAAAGATCATTTAATGGTAAAGCACAAGGCCATTGACATCTAAAGAGCTTCAAGATGTGCTAAATGTACAAAAAATTGGTTCAATATTTTTTCCTTTATTATTTTGAGGTTTTCTTTAAATGAATTGAAACAAATTTATAATCAATTTGTTACTTACCCGCTATAAGAAGATCCATTTTGTACGAAATATCCATATTGGCCATCATAACTTGATTCACTTTCGTCAATATTACTGACTTGCGATTTCGTACTGTCCTCGTTAATATTCTCATCATTGTTCAATATCTGCTCCAACATTTGAATTTTCAACATTTTTTTAATGGTTCTCGTTATTATTTCGCTTTACGTTTATTTTTGATGATAGATTTCCTGAGTTGTTACATTTTATTTTTATTTTTTTATATATTCATTCACAGCACACCACAGCAATCAACGTTTATGAGCAATGTGAAAAAAAATAACAACAACAAAAAAAATTATTAAAAACTGAGAGGAAAAAAATAACAAAATTATGCTACATAAAGTTTCAATATTGTGCAACTTCAGTTATTCCACTGCTTTATGTATTTTTCACTTTTCAACAGCTCAAAAATCATCACTTATAATAGCATTGAATCATTGAATCATTTTTCAGGTTTTAATAGTAATTATCTTTTTTATTGAGTTTCTTAGCTCTTTTATTTTTTTTTCTCTCGGCTGTTTGCTGTTACAGCAAATCTGTATGAATGAGTCTGATGTGAAATAATCCAATTTCAAACAAACAAAAAGCAGATCAGTAATTTTCAAAACAATCAGCAACTAATCGATAGCTATTCATGAGCTCATATGGAAAAAAAATTCCGTTATAGTGAAAAATATTAAGTTTTTATCTCTATATTGCCATTAATGAATTTCAATGAGGTTTTTTTTGCCGGGTTTTACATTTAATGATTCAATTACTATAATAATTTTAGCTGAGTGCTCGTTCTTTATTTCGGTAATTGATGGCGATAATTTGTATATGAATTATAAAATTTAATGAATGAAGAGCATTGATTGGAGGAAGTTACTTATTTAAATAATTTTTATTGTCCAATAAAGATAGTGAATTTCCTATTCTCATAGTTGACACAGAAAAAGCTTCCTTTGAATCTCAAATTTCTAAAGAATTGTTTCTTCTAACGAGAAACATGATCATTAAAAATTCATTTATGTTTGAGGATTTTCTCGAACGGAAGAAAAGAGATCTTAAAGAAATTTAGCAAATATTTGATGAACAAAGAGAATTTATGTTGGAGAGACTACTTAAGCACATGTGAAAATTTCATTATTTTCTTCGAATGATAAAGAAGATTTCGGATGAGAAATTGAATTTTCATTACGGACTCTTCTAGTCATTCGACAAACTAATTTTTTTAAAAAAGAAAAGTTTCAAACTTGTTGCATTCTTCTTCTTCTCCACATAAGCCCCCAAGCATGAATTTCTTTCCTGATTAAAAAGCAACCGAAGTTAATTTTGAGAATGAAAAATGAATCCAAAATGGGAGCATGCAAATTTTTCAACCCCATTTCTATTGAAAAATCAGTAAACAGTTTACGAAATTCATTTCACGAAAATAGAATTTAATTTACTGTATAGATGCTCCCATAAATTTAAAATCTTACTGTGCTTTTTAGAGAGAGATTAAATTTAAATAAATAAATCGACGGCTTAGCCATAATCAGTTAAAGGTAGCAAGACTTCATTAAATTTTTACGAATGTCTTAATTTGTAAGTCCTATACGCGTAATGCAGTAGCGTTGACACAGAAACTTAATTACTCAAAAAACATTTTCTTTTATTTTATCTTCATGTTAAACTTGAAAAGGCCTTTTGTGCCAAAAATATTTTTTGTGATAAAATATTTTCCTTCTCTTTCTTTTTTTACGTTTCGTTATCATAAAAAGGTCTCGAAAAGGTCTTCGTAATTAAATCTCCAAGTCACTCAGCGAAAGTAAATGTACATTGAACAAAAATAAATATGTGCGCATATTTTAATAGCTTAAAACGCGCTATAAATTATAAATGGTTCACGGATGAGTTCGAAATGAGATTATTATTATTGCCGCTATTTTAGTACTTATAAAATTTCAACACATTATACAGAAGACGTGCCATTAACTCTGAAAATTATGTCTTTTTCAGCAATTAACTCACTGTCTGTCTTCAATTGAATTGTAGTAAGTTTATTATTGAAGACATCTAATTTCATTCTTCATTTTCTTTAATACTACTTTAAAGTTTTTTTATTTCTTGTCATCTTACTCATTCCCTTTACAACGTTGACATTGAAAATACACAAATGAATGAATGGATGGATTTTTTCAACATAGCAGAAGACAAAAAAAAATTAGAAAGAAAAACGGATATATACATTACGTATTGTAAAGATACTTTTGGAGGCCCGGAATAAAACAATGAAACGTTTTTGTTTATCATTGAAACAACAAAAGTCTGTTCATGACATCGTGCAAGTGAAATTATTTTATGTGTCAAGATGAAGCTGAAAATTTATGATTTCCAAAATAAGAAAATGAAGAGCACAAACAAAACGCTCCAGATTTCTGGTACATACACATGTTTTTGCTTTCTCAGTTGCATTTTGTTTGTGTAAATTGAAAGTCTTTGTTAGGCAGTTTGACTGAGTTATTGACTGTATTGTTGGGGAAAATTAGCCATTAGATTTATGTGAACTTTGTTTTTTATGACTTTCCTATTTATTTATTTCGCGGAACTATAAAACGACTAGGAAAGTCTACGGAGAAAACGATGAGCTTATGATCTCATTTATAAATATTTATGAGCTTGTTATCACGATTTTGAGAGGTTAATTTGGATAGTTGCTGGCTGAGAGGAATAAAGCTGCAAATTTCTTATGAACATTTGATGTCTGTGCTCTTTAATGCATTTTGGCAAGAAAGCATCTCATGTCTGAGCATGCAAAATAAAGACATTTGTAAGCTGGTTGAGAGGAAAAATACTGTGGGAAAATTCAGCTTATTTCCTCTAGTCGGACCTGTAAAAATCTTTGCGCAACATTTTCACATCAGACTGAACGGAATCATACTTAATTGCCAATATTCTAATGGGATTTTGACACTTGAAGATATATAGCTATTAAGAGCTGCGTTGCATAACAAAGCATCCAAAGGTTGAGCTATTTCAAATTAATTTATTTCAACTTTAAAATAAAAAAATTGTTGAGGCTAAAAATGAAATTTTCGGAATGATTTATACAGCTTTCAAGCAAAGTAATTTCCTAACTCACATAAAATAAACAAGCGCTTCAACTAAACAACCAAACACTGTATCGTACTGCATTCAAAAATAATCTTGTAAGATTATTTAAAGAAAGTAAAATAACGCATAGTGTATCTTATAATTTTCGATTTCATTCTCATAGTAGAAACTACGACTCTAATTATTTCATTTAAAAATATTTTCTCCGTAAAATGAAATTAAATTACTAGCTTTTGAAGAGCTCAATGTTTGAAAATCACGCCATGGATATCGTGCTACAATTTTAATACTTTAAAGTTGCTAATTTTGATTAATAATTTGATTTATAATACGAGATGAGATGATGGGAAAGGAGAGACATTTTTAAACGATAATCTGTCATACATCTATCGTCTCAACTACACATGCTAGCTTCTATATGTTTTTTTTTTAAATTCAATGCATGAAATCTGAATGAAGAAGATTTCCAATGAATAAATAATTGAGGAAATTGATTATAAAAATGTTTACATATCTCTCTATAGAGATTTAGAACGAAATGTTATTGCTGATGATGTTGTTATTTTTCATTATGCATAGACATAGAAGCTTAGTGACGACTTTAAACATATTTTTGAATGGAAGAATTGAGATGAATTCTTATTTGACAGATTAATCAGTTCTATACACGAGATTTATTTTGTATTCTATATTTTTTTTTGCTAAACGCAATGTGTTGATGTGAAGTTATCAAGTTTCCTCATTCGTCACTGAGGGTTTCAGATTCTTTTTTTATTATTTTATTTTCATCTTCTTTAGAATTTCTGTTACTTTGATTCACATACTACAGGTTGAGCCAAAAAGATATAATTCTTCCCATGCCATTTCTTGTAAAAAAGTTGTCAACACTTTTTTCTTCACTCACTTTTCTTTCCCCTTTTCTCTGCACACACAAAACGAAACTTTTTTTTAGAGAACGTACGGTAAACCACAAATTGATATGAACATAGAGCTCATTTCCGTTCTTTTAGCCACTTAACTTCAATTACGTTAATGATTTATTTTGTAATTTTTTATGATTGCAAAATCAGAAAACACACACGATTAATTACTTGTTATAAAAATTTATATTCTCATCCAAATAAAGTCAAACTACATTGAGTTACTTAATAGTTTATGGCCGCATATTAGAAAATACACCCACAAACTACGAGCCGAGATTCTAGACTGATTGTATAATGTACAAAAAAAAGCACTCACAATCTTACACGTTATATGGAGATTTTTTTCTCGCTCCACAAACACTTGTTGGGATTTCTTTTATGTTTTTTTCGTATTTTTTCTTTTTTTTTCACTTTTTCTCGCTCTCGCTCTCATGCTGCTTTTCAGTAGGAAATTTTTCTCTCATCACATGCAACAAGCAAGTTAAATAACCATCCATGAAAATGTATTTTCTGTACTTACGCTCATTTTCGAACTTCCAGTTTGGATTTCGGTGTGATGTGATATGAATTGAAATAGCATAAATGTATGTTGTATCAGTGTAGTTGTTGTGTGAATGAAATAATAATTGCATCATGATTTTCGCGAATTAAAATAAAAAAATATAAAAATTTTCACTTGTTGATGTGCTCGAGTGTAGCAAGTAAGTTTCGTTTATTTTATTTCATACAGTTCACATTTTATTTGCTCAATCATTGTTGTTGAAATGATGTCTGAGAAGTGCAAATTATGAGAACACGCAGATAACGTTGATAGATTTTTATCGCAATAGTTTTCAACTTCAGATCTTTCATATTCAATCTCGTTGATTGAGCGTTCAGAAGAAAAAATATTCAAATAGAAAAACTTTTTCAAATATTTTAACAGCATCAAGTGTAAAGTTCTTTGGAAGACGTTAATGTAATAGTTGAATCTTTTTTTGCATACGTCTGGATCTGACGAGCTTGAACAAAAAAGAGATACTTAAAGGGTCATTGTGAGTAAATTGCTATAGCATATTTCATGCTCGTAGATAATATAAGAAATGTTTCGCAAATTGCATTTGAAGTATAGTTGATGTGGAAAAAAAGTGTGACTCTTGAGGTTGAAAACAGAGTTTGCTAGAAAGTTGCAAATTGTGTTGCTCATAAAGTTTTTAAAAAAATTTTACATTTGAACAAGAAAAACTTTTTCAGTCGTTTTGCGATCTTGGTGAGTTCTCCTATTAGACCTTTATGATGTGCTGCATTTAGGAGGGGTAAGGGTGTGGTAGTGGTGGATGACTTTTATGAATTTTGATGCTTTTAAAAGCAAATTCACCACTCAATACCTGCACTAATTTCCATATCAATCTAAAATCTCTGAACAACCTTCATACTAGCTTTATCAACTCATATATGGATGCATTAACTTAATTATCTATTTCATAACAAAAATCTATACAATAATAAACATTATCAATGGCTATAGAACGATAAAGTCACTTGCTGCTAAAGCGTAGCACTAAAAATTTAAAGAACAGCGGTTGGTAAATTTGCTCAACTGTCAACTCTGCTTGCTTTTGTATACAGCTGCCTTTAGTTTTTAGACAAGCGGATGCCCTCAGGGCCCCATGTCGCTTTACTTTTACTTGCTATACTTTGTTCTTTCAAATGACTAAATGCTCTGTATATCACGTAATTAAGTCTAATAAAGTAACCCAAAAATGTTGAAATTAAATTATATACATAAAACATGACACAAGCATCATTTCCTAATTTAATTTGCAAAATGTGAAGAAAAAAATGTTCTCGTAGAAAAAAAATCAGATCACTTATCAGCTTATTCACTTAATGCGCAAAAATGTGTCACAATTTGAAGCATTTAATGTCATTCTGTAAATTGGTGCTAATCAAAAGTATTAAAATAAGATCAATTGTTATGTTTGTGCAAATTTTTATCACCACATCTATGATTCATGTCATGTGGGAACAAACACACTTGAAAACACAGAGTGTAAAAAAAATTATGTTAACTATGGGGAATGTATGTAGGTGAGATGTGATAGAAATGCATGCTAAAGTATTTCCATAAATATTCATTGTCGGTGTTCTGTGTGACGTTTTGTCATTTGGGACTCTTTCTCGGAGCAAACGGTATAAAACTTTGCATGACGGAGGTGCAAAAAAGAGTTATTTTTGTACTTTAATACTTTCACAGCTCATGATCTTGAAAATAATTCTCAATATATAAAATTTGCCTTATATTTTTAACGATATTTCATTGTCATGCGAAATTTATATCAGCGGAATATGTAAATTTTTTATGCATGCCGCTCAGATGAGTTTCTCTTTTCATTTTTAGAATATATATACATAACGGAGTGATATTAATAATCCAGCCTATCCTTAAGCTTCGCCAACTCTCATATAATTGAAATTAAATTACATGAATGCTCACTGAGACATAAATGACAGAAGCCAAACCGTATATTAGGTTTTTTTGTCGTGATCATGATCCTTTCAATACCCCCAAAAAATTATAGTAATCATTACGACAAAATACAATGACCCGACAGTGACTCAACAGTTATTGTCTTGTGCTTGCCATTCTACCTGCCTTGCCCATACACCCTGCTTCGTTCTCTAATTTAATTCTTATTTTGTTTTTTTTTTCTATCCGTTTTGCTGGGTGTAACAAACTTTACCAAAATTCCATGGTTTCCATTACAATGTAATTTGAGAAAAATTTTCCTCCTACGGTAAAACAGATGATGCATTAGTTTTATGCCTTTATGTGTGTTTTTAAAAAAAATACTGAACCTTAAATAAGAATTAAAATGTACAAAAGCAGAAAAGTAGATGCTATGTTTTATGTTTATGTCATTGTGAAGCCCTTCCTGATGTAATTGTTGTAGAAATTCCTCTTTTTTGCACTTCACCATTCAATAGCCACGGTAGGAAGAGAGGGACAATATGAAGAACAATATTTTTTTCTGTTAATAATTTATTGTTTGGTTTGCCTATTGTTGTAGTGTCCCTTTGCGTGTCCCTTTTTTCTATCACATGATGAATTAAAAGTTGAATATATATTTTTTTTTGTATGTTGTTTGAACTGCTACGTATAATTACGTGAAATGGAAATTTATGGTGTTAATTCAAATATCTCTATTATACACTTTGAAGAACAGATGCTTGAAAAAATAGGACATTTAAAATGTTTAGATAATAATTAACATTTTTTTTGCTCATCCATCAGACATGTATCATGTTGCATTTTAATTTCATATGATTCTGATTTCTTTCATGTCACTTTCTGTCAATGTAATGAGTGTGAGAAGGACATGGTTTGTGGGTAGATTGAAAAATATTTTGAACACAACATATTAACTGAAAAGTCAAAATTTAACGGCTTTTATGTTATTTAAAGTTCCTTTGTCCTCAACCACGATTGATGCCATAAAGTTGGTGGATTTAATGAATTATTTTTAAAATTTCAAGGCAACAAATTTGAATACCCAAAAAATTATTAATTGACAAAGACAAAAAATTCTTAATTACAACCAGAAGCTCATAGAATGCTGAAACGTAGATTATGTTATGATTGGAAGCGTTAAAAGTGAATTTTTTTCGTTGAACATGAAAAAAAGAATCTTTGAGAGAAAATAAGTCTCTTTATGTCATTCATCGACCCTCAATCGTTCATCGAGAACGTGACAAAAAAAGTTTATCAAAGGTTTTTATGCCTTATGATGATCTATCCATTATATCTGTTTTTATGACTGAAAACTGTTCGACAGCAGTTCTATTCATAAATTTATGTGTTTGATCATAAAACTAAAACTCTCGCCCTCTCTCTTTCTCTATTCTATACTGTAAAATTGTCATAAACGCTACTTACACTTCGTTTTTGTTAAAAATTCATCACCGTTTGTGTCATAAAAACATCAGTTTTTATATTTTATGCAGTTTGCATAACATAAATTTACGTCATACATTAAATGCTTTTTTTGGAGAGGATAATAAAAATTGCAATAATAATCAAAATATTAAAGAATTGAAATTTTTTCCATCACTTTTACGTTTCCATGTACTCGTCAGAGATGAATAATTGGCAAATATTTTATTAGCAGATTAAATTAATTTAATTTTCACATTCAAAAATTATACAGAAGCTTAATGAGACTCAATTTTTTAGTCTGTTTAATTTTTCGTTGCAGAATGTTGAGGCATTATGCTCGCGGTTTGTCAAATTATTATACTCGAGTCGTTTTGTTAGGTATTGAATAATACATTGCTTTTTATCAAGAGGAAGAAGAATTTGTTCGTGACTGAAATGACAAAAGAAGTTATCAAAAATAGAAATATTGGCTAAAGAATTTGGTCGTCTAGCTTCTTGGTCATATTTCATTTGAATGTGGATAACAGGGGTGTATCAAGGGTCACCTTCCACGTTTTGAAAAATCAATACTAAGTTTAAAACAAAAAGATCACTATCTCCCAAAAAAGGTCATGATTTGATAAAACCCTCACAAAAAACATCCTGGGTACGCCCCTGGTGGACACCAGGTAATATTTAAGGTTATAAATCTTGTGTTCTGCTGCGCAAAAACCTCAACTTCTACAAAATCGTTCTCCAATATTCGAATCATGGGACATTTAGCATTTGCTTCCACAAATTTAGAGGGGGTGTCTGATGCTTTGTGATCGTCAACAGGAATATAAACTGCCATAAAATGCGTCTTTTTCTATGACTTGCACACCATCCCATACTCATCTCAAATTAGAGCGTTCATCAATGCACGTTTACTTGTGTACACATGAAAATGAATGAGTGATTTCACATCTCAATGAAAAATTTAATTAATTTTTCTGAAAAGAATTAATTCATCAACAAATCATCGATGAAGATTGAATAATTAAAGTAATTGCCGCAGACTACAAATAACTTTCGTAATATTTTTCATAAAAAATCTTTTTCGTTCGATATTTTCATCTTTCATAAAGATCAAGTTTGAAAATAAATTTATTTTTCGCTATATTATGTGAAAATAGAGCAGCATTGAGTTGTAAAGAAGCGAAGAGAATTATTTATAAATTTTCAAGATTTATGGAATAATTTTCAAATTCACTCTTGAATATACATAAATAACCTATGAGATATTACCGCAAAGTAAATAAGAATATCAGATTTTCCGTAGAACGGATTAGTTAATATAATATTATGGAATACATGTGCAGACAATCTTCCACGTTTAAAGAATTTTTATTTTAAAAAAAATTATTACACGTGCCTGTAGGAAAGGCATTACATTGGAATCAATTGTGTCAATGAAAAAATCATGTAATATATTTATTTTTTTGAAATCCGTGAATATAGTGAGCTGTAATAATAAATTTGAAACGCATGAATCGTGTTGTTCCTAAAATTTAGATGCATTGTATTCTAAAAATTAATTTTTGGTATTGTTCTGGCATTTTATCTATGTATCTGCAACGGTATAGCGAAGAATAAAAAATTGCGTTAAATGAGACGCACAAAAGAAACCCGCAATGCTGAAAATTGGTAACAAAATAGCGATTAAGTTGCATTAGCATAATAATTTAAAGTAATTTGTTGACTTAAATTGTATGAATAAATTTTTGAGAAAATTTTGTGATGTAATGAGAAATTTTTAAAGAAGACTTTAAGAAATTATGAAAAATTTTCCAGACGGAAATAATTTTCTCCCGTTAAGCTTCTTACAACCATAAAAAAATAATTCTAAATTATGTAAAGAAATTTGAGTTAAATATTTAAAGCCTTTCAAAAATTAAACAAATCATATTCCTTACGAAAATGTTTCGATTTCTTGATATAATAAACAACACTGCAAGCATACTTCGTCGTTTTTATTATTCCAGTCTACAAGGCATTGCCAAGAAACCTCACACTCAATTGATGAAATAAATCTGTTATCGACATTTCAGAAAAACAAATATTATTATTATGATTGGGGATGTTCTGTGTGCACACTAGTCCATCTGCTTTGAAAAGATACGCACAATTAAGCAAGATATTCAACAGAACACATGTACATTACATTTCAGAAATTCCATGTCATCCGAAAATAAATAGAGAAGTAGAGAGATACATAACATTAATGTCATTTTTTGCTGACATCAAAAATAGATACATGAATATAAAGAGAGAGGATGAATAAATATTTTTTTTTGTTGACATCCTTACATACACTTGGGACTCATAATCACTTCCGAAACCTTCAATTAAAAAAGGTTTTTGTATGCATCAGTGCTTGAAATTAAATATCATTTCGATAAAATTAACATAAATGCATTGCATTTTTCTAGGATGCTAATATTTACTTTAGTAACAATAGATGATAAATCTCTTCAAATAAAAAATATTTTTTGTGGGATGATGAGCATCATGAATATTTAAATTCTTTTATGTAATTAATCCAAATGCAAATATCAACAGTTTATGTGCCTTTTTTCTGTATCATTTTTTATCTCAATTCAACGGTTTTCAAATCAAATTGAAGAATATTTTTTTATAAACATTCATAGCAAAATGATATATTTTTTAAAATTTAAAAAAAAAATTAAAAATAACACCCTTTTAATAGTTTTCCAAACTCATAACTTTCGTTAGATGAATGAGTGGTGTGTATGTTTTTTTTCGGCGATGTAAAAAAATTTCTCCATGCTTGTCCTGTTACACTGCATTAAATTTCATAACATGATTTCAGATTTTTATATAATTTAAAAAAAATATTTATGAATCTTTTGCCATTGTTCAAAAATGAAATAGCCGGAAAACATTTTTAATTTTGTCACACTTCCATGATCAACCCGTTCAGAATATGAGGAACAAATATTTGCCAGACGCTTTTTTTTGTAGTTTATGCATTCGAGAGTTCAAGGCACATGCTGCTATTGAATATAGCACATGATTCAATTTTTTTGAATGGAAAGTAATTTACGAAAGAGCAAAAATGGTTTTTTCGTTCTCATTTCTCTTACACTTTCTGTTTGCATGTGTGTGCAAACGTTCGTAAATTATTGCCCGGAATGTTGAAGGCAAAAAACTGTATATATGAGAAATAAATTTCACACAGGCTCCTATGTCATCCTATATGAACATATTACGAACGAGACTAAGGAGTGTGAACGATAAATTCTTAGAAATAAGACGCATTTGTTGATGGAAAATTTTCTTTGATCGAATTGGATTCTCGGAAGAAGAAATGTAATCATTTTCCTTTGATAAGGAATAAATCTCTCTGAATTCTTGCATCAACATTTTTGCCATAGGATGCTGAAAATAATGTCAAAGTTTGACGATTCAGCAAATATTCACAAATAAAAATGAGATTAAATGCTTGATTCTTCACAGAACATTACAACGAACCCTTCCTAAAAGCGACAACGAGACATTCCAACGAAAAGTTCCCTTCTCCTCTTACCTGACGCTAAAAAATTACCTTGATCTATTTTACTATCCCATTTCTCTCTCACTCGACTATTATTTTTCAAATAAGGGTTGCAACATTTTTATCCCTTGGAAGATACTTTAATATATTTTTTTCACATCAATAGGTAATTTTCGTATTTGAAAGTGATTTTAGATAGAAGATGAACATGAGCTCACAATGATTCCTATTTCCACTCAATTGCAGGTTACAAAGACAATAATTCTTATTTTTTTATCACGCAAGGACGTTCACGATATTAAATTTCTATTGTCGAGATACCTTTAGCATACTGATAAAGAAATTAATGAGTGACAATTGTATTTTCCATGGATTCTTATTACAAAAAACTGACTATTCGCTTTTGGGGACTCTTGTTGAATAATTCATGAATCAAAACAGCTTTTACGTCTCAAATTTCAAATTAATTCTTCTTTTATTTAAAAAAAATGAAATAAATTAATCAGATGTGATTTCTTTTAGTAACTATTGACCTTAATAAAAATATTTGTTATTGTAAATTAAAACCAATACAGATGATATAATCAATACAAGGGTAAACAGAAGTGCTTTAAAATCCCGAATGATTCAATTTTCAATTGAATCAATTTCAAATAATTCAGTGAACAAACGTTATTCATGAATTGTGGATTAGCTTGGTTGAATTTCGCACGGAAATTATCCTCGTGGTCTATTAGTTCCCTCTGTGGATCCGGCTGATGTCCAATCAAATGATTTTTCAGTAAATGTGGAAGAAATAATAATTTTTTCAATATTATAGTTCTTTTTTGTCGACTTGGTGCCGACTGAATTTTAAATGGACAATCCAATTGTTCAATCTCGAAAATAAATCCTTGTGGCTGCAAATATCGTCCAGGAGTTGTTCGAATTCGAATTACCTTTGGTTCTAATCCCCACTGTGTCTCGTATACGAAATTAGTTTTACATCCGCATATCCTCTGACCATCAATTTCAATAAAATTATTCATACATCCCAATTGTCCTTGCTGCTGAGCAATATCATCAAGTAGGAAATACTTGAAATGAATTCTTAATCGACACGCATTTAATGAACTCTTATGTATAACGTAGATACAATCATTATATAGAACACTATGAGCTGGAAATCCTTGACTCAACATGAGAAATCTTTGCTGATTATATACATTTCTACAGCATTGCGGTAAAATAGGTGGTGGTAATGTGACTGGCGGCAATGGTGGAAAAATAGGTGTTTGTGTTGAGGGTGGAGGTGGTAGAGGAAGTACAGGAATGTCTTGTCTATTGTTCAATTCAACGTCCATTGAATAATTGTATATAGCTGGAACACCGTAGATAGGGTGTTGATTTTCATGAGGTGGATCAGCAACGGTATAAGATGCATTTACATTATAAAAGTCATTATCATCAATATCGTAGTTTAATGTTGCAATTTCTGGCTCGAATTTAATCGTTGTCATTTCTGTATGAGTTTCTTTTGATTCATCAATACATGGTTGGCGAGTAATTAAGAGCTTAAATCCATTACCAACAGAATCCCATCCTCCAGATGAGAATGTTATGTTAAGAACTCCACCAGCAGTTCGATATTTTTTTATGCCCATCACTTTTCCACATAAAACATCCGAATAATTTATTATAACCTTGTCACGTTCGCAGTTGGGTGAAGTGTCAAGTGAGAATTCCAAAAATTGCACATGAAATTCATTTTCACAGATGTATGGCGATATAATCTGATACTCACATCTAAGATTACATATCGGACGAGCACTTATGAACTTTGGTGATTCTATTAGATTTTGGAGATTACGGAAAATTCCACCGCACTGACCAATCATTTGAGGATGCTCGTATGCTGGATATTGTTGACTTGATGAGTTTGCATTTGGTAACATAAAATTTCCATTGTTTGTATACGAAATGTTCTTTATTGTCGAATTATTCTCATTTAATTGTGTCACTTTAGCAACTTCTTCTACATTATGCTCACAATGCACATGTCCAACGAATAAAATAATTAAAATTCCAAGTTTCACAATCATCATCGTTTCTATAATTAAAGCTCACTCAAATTCATGTCACAACGATTCTACAGTAAGACATAGACTGAAACACTGGTCATCGTTGAAATCGAAATTTATTTAGAAAAGATGAGACTTTATGTCTATTTGCACATTTTAACGTACATTTCCTTCTTTACAAAAATGTAAGGTAAAAAATATTGATTACGTCAATTAAAATTTGTTTAAACGAGAATATTGTTACTTATTATTTGGAACAAATAAGAAATTCAAGATAAGTGAGTTATATGCGAACTAAAGTTTTGACACAACTGACACCGTAGTGAAGTTTGAGGGACTTGGAAAATTATTTTCTTCAAAACAAAAGAATTCAGCCCAGTCAGTCATCGATAAAGTTAATATTGATATGGACGGCTCAAGCTTTCATTAACTTCTTTGTAAAATTTTTAAAATTTTAAATTTTTAAAATTTTAAAAATTGAAAAATTTCAAAAAAAATTAAATTCGTTAAAACTCAAATGTGATGATTGCTGTTATTTCCCCACTGGGACAGTCAACCAACGAATACGTTAAAATATTTTAACACAAGATGTTACATAGGCATAAGTAAATAATCATTGAGTAATAACTTTTTTTATGAATGAATGATATTTTATTTATGAATGAATAGACATGTCAATATGTGAATCACTATCACTACATCAAATGTAATATTTTAAAGTGACAAAAGATTTTATTTAAAGTCGAACTTTTAGCATATTTTGAGATCTGGATAAATAGAATTGGAGTCAAGTCTATGTGCTAAAATTATCATGAAAACATTGAAGCATTAAAGCACTTATCTTCATCATAAAATTGTTGTTATGGCTATGAAAAATGGTCTGGTATGAAGATTACTCTTCAAAGCGACATTGAAATCACTAGGAGAGTTGAGAAATCTAATTTAATCAAATTAAATTCTTGAACAAGTTATATCAAATGTCCCATTTATTGAATTAAACTTTCCATTCCAGTTGCTTCTTTTTTAAAACAAAATCCTTGAGGAAATGTCTCAAGCCATTTGCTAACTCTTAAGTTACTAAATTTGTGTAGAATTTTTCAAATTTTGTAGACTTTTTTGGAGAAATTTTAAATATTTTTTCCATTAAAACCGAGATGATATAATTTGATCCTACATATTTAAAATTCAAATGTCAGTTACAAATTTTGAGCTTACATAATTTTAAATTTTACGAGTTTTACTTTTAAATTTATTAGAAATTTTTAAAAATTCTATGAATGTTTTAATTCTTTATATTTTACTTTACACATATCAATTTAAAGCATACTCAAATAAATAATAATATAATAATAATAATTGTGTACATGAATTCTAGCACTTGAGTCTTTTAAAGCTCATTATTAACTAAACCTCCAATAATTATAATAAATTCAATATATTATAATAACGACCATTAGTAAATGAAATTTGAGTTTATTACCTTATCTGATTTCAAGCATTATTTTAATCTTAAAAAGAAAAATCAATAACTAATCAATTTGAAGTGATGAATAAAATTTAATTCCAATTTAATTTAATTTAATTTTTTATAAATCAATGAAATATTTTTTTAAAAAAATTTAAAATTTATCGCATGAAATTGGAAAACATTTCATAAATTTTTCACGTAAAACTCATGGAAAATCAACAATAAAATATATTCCATTGAAATTTATTGATTCTCATATTGTTGTCCATAGTTCTGACATTCACCATCTGCAATTGACAAATATAGAGCATCATCATCAAAATAATCTCCATCAGCATTTGAAACATTTAAACTTTTGAGTATATTTGTATTGAAAATGTGGAACATTGAAATCATTTCAATGCTGCAAATTTTAAGCCATGCAAATCTATACAGCAAACATAACGTAATACTCTTCTGACCTTCAAATACAATAAAATGCATCCACATATAAATCCATTGTTTAAATAGTTTTTTTTTGCATACTTAATGCAAGATTTTATGTGATTTCTTAGAAATATAAAAATTCAAATGAGAAAATTAGTGCTATTAAAAATAAGGGAAGTAAAAAAATTAATAGCGGAAATTTTATTAGAATTCTTCGAAAAATAAACGTTCGATTTTTATATTCTTGAATATCATTAAAGTTTTATCTACAAAAAATCTATTTTCATTTTACAATAAAATTTGTTAAATGCCGCATAAGACATAAATTATTCCGTCAAAATTAAAACGAGTTCTCATTAAATAACAATAGACGAAAATTTTTTTTGTTGATTTTTTACCGCAAGTTCTAAGACAATTCTTTTGTTTAAAAAATATAAAATAATGCATAAAAGGAGCGAGTTACAAAACAACTGCATAACGAGATGATTCGTGCAACGAAGGGGGTAAAAAAGTCTTTGATTTCAAACAAGTTTCTCGTCTTAAGTCGTTCACAGCATCAGTGGAATGTTTTATGCGTTTTTCTTTCCCATCCTCACATTATTATTGCATAATCCACATAGAACTAATTTTCATATTCCACATAAAAAAATCAACATTCACTTTCTATTATGATTCTATGATGATTTATGATTTCTTGATATTGAAGTGAAGAAAATTATAGAGAAGAAATTCTTCTTTACATCTCGTATTTCTCGTCTTCACAATTCTAACGTCGCATAGTGCATTATTATATTTTATAAACACACATCATAAGAGAGAGTGAGAGAGATGGAAAAAAACCTTAATGGTTGTTATTATGTAATCAATTCACTTTTATTATAAATGATGATTATTGTTAAATTGCACTCAGTAGGAAAGAAGCTTATATTCAAATATATCTGATAAATCTACATTATTGTGATGCAAAATAAGAAGAAAACAATCAATTTAATATTTTTTGATACAATAAAAAAAATGACGTTTAAGATGATAGTCATTGAAGTTGAAAATACATTTCACAATAGTAAGAATAAGAATTTATAAAAGGGAATTTGAAGATCTTTTTTTCACATAAAAATATTATATATTTTTTGCATTTTCAAGGATTTGTGGAAGTTGTCAAGGAGATAGTAACACTTTGTCCTTGGTCCTTATTTTGAACAATTTCTGCAAAATGAATTGTGTGTTTGTGACTCGATAGCGTAATAATTTAGTACTTTGATAAAGTTAGTTGACAACCGATTAGAAATTTTTTTCTTTATTAATTAAACTCTTTAAATTTGCATCATTATGTTTATGATTTATGCACCATTTTAAAGCTTGTTTTCTATTCTTTTTGCCTTGAAAGATAAGTTTTTGTTGCTAAATTTTTAAAATGAGTTAAAATTAAATTTTATATATTTTATAATTAAATTTTTGACCGGAAAAATGAAAAGAAATCACTTTTAATACAAAACATCAAAAATGTAAATCAAAATTTCTATTTATTGTCACAATTTATTATTGAACATTATACATAATTAGAAAGGTAATTGAATTAACTTTAAAACGAGGCATAATTCATGACTCCTTAAGTTTGCTTTTGTGAGTAATTGAAGAAGTTTCACCACTAACTTTACCTAACTATTGCAACACCCATATGACGTTCATGGGTTCTAGACTCAAATTAATCTTATCGTATGCACTGGAAACGAATCTCACAGTCTTCCTTAGTAGGATCACTGGTTTAACGTATGTGCAAGTTATTCTCATATTCGATCAGCACATGGATATCCAAAAAGGTTCCAAGATCCCAGATTTTTACTAAAGATTATGATTCTAAATTTTTGAGTAATTTTCTAAGGTAACCAAAAATTTAAAAAAAAACCTATAAGATAGCTAAAGAGCAATTTTTTGAACATTTTTGAAAATTAGAATAAATTTACCGTTTGAACCTCATTCCAAGTTACGTAATAGAAAGGAATGCTTCGTTTCTATCCACCATATTATTGATGACTTTCCTACTTTTTCTTTAATTCCCATTCATGTGTGATGAGTGATTTCTATTGAATTCAATAAAAATTTCTATCATCAAGATTGAAAAGAAATTCTTATTCAACCCTTACTTGAAAGCAATTCATAACCATAAAAGAAACAGTTTCAAATTAGCATGTGAATGCATATTTTCTTATTATGTGTCCAATCACTGAGAAATATTTTTGATTTGCGATTTTTGCCTTCAACCCTTGCATTTTTGATTTCTCTTGTTTACATGTCGCATGGTGCATTTCTTTGTGAATTTGATCGTTTACAATTTATGGCATGAAAACACATGAGAATAAGAAAAGAAGAAGAAATAAAGTTAATGCATAGGTAGATAAGAAAACCGTTAAATTAAGGAGAAATGAATAAAAAAAGCTGAATAAATTTGTTTCGCTTAATGATTCAAATCAAATTGACGACATTCAAATTTTGTTTCTTTGACGGGAATGAAAAGAATGCGATAAAATGTAAATTTTTTCATCCTTCCCAAAAATTGATGGTTCTTGACGACTCAAAAATAATGTATTGCATATTTTTTTCACAGTTGCAATTTTTCTTTTGAAATCTTTTTCTTAAGGGTGAAAAATAATATCACAAAAGAAACGAAAGGATTAGTTTCAAAACACTTGGCAAATGCAACATTTGTGCGTGTATAATAAGGTTATTAAAACAAGTTTTCATCCTTTTTAAAAGATGTCAAAATTTTTAATTCATTGCAACGATTTTTTATGTGTATTTTATTTATGAGAGGAATTCAAGTGGAATAAAACTATTTTATCTATGATACGTATACGAATGAGAATCTATGATGCGTTCATCACGTGTAACTCGTATCTAGTTAACTGGTTCTTTTTGTGCATGTAGAAACACGTGCAAAAAGAAAATTTTATCACATTAAAAAAATCTGTGAATTTTACAATTTAAAGACAACTTTTTCTTTCGTTTCGGATATAAATTTTCCATTAAAATTTTTTTGTAAATCACGCTGCGTAACGGACAAAAAGAATTCCAATAAAGTTAACAATGATTTCGTGGTGCCATTAAAATTACAACGAAATTTTCTTCTCATTTTGCTTCTTTGGCTAAGAGCCATAAATGTAAGAAAAATAATATTATAATGCGACTTTGAGTGTAAAGTAAATCGTAAATGGAAGAATCATCTTGCTGTAAAATCAACAAGATATTAAGATTATTCTTCCATTATAACTTCCGGTGATGACCCCTCCTCGTTACATTACAATTGTGTCATAATATACAAGATAAAATGTTTTTACTGAGTAAATAAGAATTTGCCTTTTCTTCACACAAAATGTATTGGATTATTTTTAGCACATAATAATTATGACTTAGTTTTGTTCACAAATATTGAAGAATTTGAATGTAAAAAGTCAATCATAGATTTTTACGTGCAATAAAAAGAGTTTCTAGAGCTATCGCAAAACAGGTTCAGCTTGAAATTCGAAGTTGGGCTACAGGGGCCGACAAGACGACTCGAGGGTATAACGAACAACTGGCTCCAGGTATAATGTCTCTAAATTTTCATATCTGGTTTCTTGGCAATGAAATCCTAAAAATTTCAAAAATAATTAAAAATTTTGTAATGAATTTTTTTAATTCTTCAGCAAATCATTCTCATTTCCTGTTACATAATTTAAATACCAACTCTTAATTTCGAAATTATTCAACAACAAAAAAATGTTGATTACTTTATGATTAATTAATGATATTGCCATGCAGACGAGTTCAAGGTCAAAAATTTTCATAACGATTCAATAAATAATGAAGAAATTGTTGCTACTAGGATTTTGCTCCGTTACAACATTGTGTGGGATTTAAGGCAAAAGTCAAACACTAACGTAAAAAAATTTCTACGTTTCTTTATCATAATTTTTCAAATTGTGATTTTTTTAAAGATTTTACAATTTTTTTCAAATTATTTCTGAAACTTTATGAAAATCGTAAAAAGATCGCAATTTTGTTAGTACCTATCGATAGTGACTGACCCTTGATTTAAAAAATTTGAAAATGTATAAAAAACCTTTTCTAGTTTACAGAACTAAAAAGATTAAAAAAATTTAAGTTTCCATCAAAATTGAGATCAAAAAATTATTTTCTTAGCAAAAACAAGTCGACCCTAAAAATTCAAATAGTTTCTTTTATTCGTGACTCATTATGATTAAAAATCAGAGTTACAGACAAACATTACAAACAAGTTTATTTTACATAAATATATAAACAGAGAAGTCAATCAATTGTTCATTCATGAATAACGATGGAAAAGTAAACACAAATCAACCTAATTAATCATACTCCTGTGAAATGAAATAAAAATCTTTCGGTAATTAACTGTTCATTAATATTAAATAAACCTCCATTCACTTAACTCCAATGACAATTTCAATGTAAAGCAACCCAATATTCATGAGCTCTGCATTTTATGTCGTTAATTTTCATTTGAAATTTTTGTTGACATCATTCTACCTTTCCACTTTGCAAATATTTTAAAATATTCTAGAGCTACAAATCAACATGAATATTCTCATGATAATCATTTCATAGAAAATTCAATTTGCGCATTTCCATTTCTATCTGTTTACTTACATTTATGTCATTTACATGAAATCTCAAGGTAAAGTGTAACATGAGTATCATCATCAATTCCAATAATACTTTCACTTAACCTATGTCAACTTTTATCGAGTAATCGTAGCATTAAATAGTAATGCTAAAAGCATTCACGAGAAATAAGGTGTTTCCAAGTGTTTCCTAGAAAATTAAGTTCATTTAATGACGATGAATAAAAGTAGTTATCGTACAGAACCTACACAAAAACAACAAACATTATTGTTATTGAAATATAACAAAAGACCAATAAATTATTGAGTTGTCATTCTGAAGTTAATCCTTAACATGCATATTTATTTTTTGAAGAAAAAACATCAAATCAATTCAATTGATGGAAGTGATTTTTCTAATTTTTCATTTAAATGCGAACAGAGTGTTGATTTCAATGAATGAATATTTAATTAAAATAACAGGCATGAGGTACGAGAAAAGTGAGTGATTGAGGGGTTGAGAGGATGCAATAGTAAATGAATTTTAATTAAGGTTTTTCTACACGCAATGAGAGAGAAAAATGGTAATGTTTTTATATGTATTACTCATAGGACAATTGCGTTTTGATTAAAAACAAGTATTCCGTCTACGACACGTGACATTTTACTACATTTTGATTTTCGTAGGAAAAAACGCATCTGGAATAACTGACAATAATCTCAATTACATAATTTTTCAAAAAAAAAAAATGTTGTGGTAGGAAGAAAAATGTAAATAATTTTTTAAACATTATACATGTTTTACATAAATACAGCGGAATCAGATTTACAATTTTAGGTGTTGAACTTTTAGATTTGCATAAATGCCTTTTGTATTTTTATTACGCTATAGACACATCTGCTTTGTGTTTGGATTTAAAAAATTATAAATTAAAAAAAAACATGAATGGGATTCATCAAAAAACTTCTCTTTTTTTCCTCTCGGCTTTTTTTCCGTCAAATTACTAATTGCAAAAAAGTTTAACCTTGTTTTTGTCTATTTGGAATATTACTGGATATTATAGTGATTTATAGAAAGTAAATTGTACTAACGGTTAAAATGTACATTAAATGTAATTATGCTCTTTAATGTGAAAAAATACTTTTGAAAGAAAAATGCTTTATTTAATTTAATTTTCAAGTGTTGTTCAATTTCGGTGAAATAGGAGCTTGTTCCAGTCAATTGATTGCGGTAGATCGATTCGAAATTACATTTATCTGTGGCTGCCTTTTAATTTCAATCCCATGTATTGATTCGATTTTATTTTTAAATCTGCAAAGAAATGCGTAAAAAAAACTTTTAATTGTAATTACGTCTTTTGTGAAATTTAACTGATTTATTTTGTCTCGTAATGAATTTTTTATTTATGTGTGAACGATATTTGTATAATAAATCATATCAATTGACCCAGTCAATCAGAAACCATTCTTCCGACAGATGCATTTCTCTTTAAAGAAAAACACATTATTTGGTATCTAGCCCAAAAAGCCATTTGCTGCAAAAATATAATTATTGTACCATGAAGTTGACTTAATAGTCAATAATGTTTTAATTCAAAGAAAATTTTGTTCAAATTTTTTTGCTATTGTACCGGCCTTTTATTTCTAATAGTACAATAATCATTTGCAAATTACTCTAAATAATTATAATGAAAAATGAGCTATTGATTTTTCATGAGACTCTATAAACACTAGGAAATTTGACTCGTCCACATTTTTGTATAGAAACCGTAAAAATTTTTGGGGTGAAATTTCTGATGTTCTCTTGCTTTTCATATTCAAATATGATTTTTTTCTGTAACAGGAACATTCATGTTTTTACTTCCGCTTTTTTATTACGAGGATCAAATTTTAACTAGACATGACAGAGGTCCGGTAATCGGATAAGTCCAGTTTTTGATTTAGAAAAATAAAAAATACATTTTTAGTCCTAACAAAATAGAAATTGCTTTATGAAGATGTCCAGTAATGCGTGAAACATTAAAATTGAACTAAATCTTGTTTATTTTAAATTGAGTGATTGGATGGATCCTTCTATGAAATACAGCTCTAGATCTATCAAATCTGAACAGCTAAAATTTATATTTTTTCTAGATTGAAAAATAAGAATGTTGAAAATTATATGACAAAAACTCTAATGAATGAACAAAATTCATCAATTACTGAAGCAGTTTTTGAATAATTCTATGTGAGGGTTGCAAAACAACAAAAAAAACTCAGTTTATAGAAAGTTTTTATTCTGTAATGTGATTCGCAAATATAGAGCATTATGAAAAATGTGCAAATTATTCTGCAAATGGTAATATCGTCATTAAACTAAATTAATCATAATGTTTAATAATTCGAGTATAACTAGATTTTTATTTACACGTTATAATCCGAATGCAAGTAATGATAATGATTAAAATTCTGTTGAAATAAATAACCTACAGCGATAATGTAAATAACATCCTATTGTATCGTCCATAGATATTAAATTAATTTCTATTTTGTGCTAAAAAAAATCTTCAAACAGTCATTTACACTCTATGTAAACAGATTCGCAAAATTTGAATGGAATTTTTCAAATTTTGAGGGTGAGAATCATTAAATGAATTGTTGAGAATTACAAATCCCATTAAGCTAACACCTGGCAGTTGGTATGTGTGTAATTGAGACATTCATTGCATTTAAAACTAGATTAAAATGGTCATTCGAAATATGTTGTCATTCAATTTTGAGGATTTTGGACAAAAATCCCCTTTAATTTTCTACATGTACAAACCTTAATCCTTAAATATTGTTTAAATTTGAATGAAAAGAAGAAAGATTGTGGTGTTAAAATTAAAATTATTCAGTGCAAAAAATAACAAGAAGAAGATTTTTTTTGTTTTGTTTACGAAAATTCAAGTTAAACGATTTTTCAAAATCAAAGTTGTGTCTTATCACCAACAAAACTATCATCAGCATCCTTAAATTAATATTATTTGTGTTTGCATTCATCCCCTATTCAATATTTTTACATTTATCAACTTTACATCTTTCGCATGAATCGTGTGTACGGCATGCAAGTACAAAAGATTCACAGATTAGATTGTAAGAAGAAAAAATGTTCATTTTTCATGAGAAAATTATCTTGACTTTATTCTTTAAGCAACACATTCATTAATCATGATTCTATTTTTATTTTTTGCTGTTTAATTATTTACCTATCCCTAAACGCGATTTTTTTTTCTTCCTTTGTTCTCTCTACGAGACTCTTAAAAAATAGAAATGAACTTTGACTTCGACAAAAACATTTTTTTTTTCATCGACGTCTTGTGTTAAATAAAAACTTCCGTTACTTCTTGAAAATAAAAATATAATTCCAGTCGTTTTTTATCAAAAAATAAACTCACATGCCAAAAAAACATTTGTGAACATAAAAGGAAAAGAGAAAATGTCATTATTTTCCCCTCATAGCCTCTTCGTATAAAAAAACTCATGAAATATTCATAGAAATTGACACTTTTCATTTAATAAATATTATTGAATGATTCACGTCATTTGAGCTAATGGTTTGGGCTTTTGTGGTGTACTGCATCAACCTCTTGTATGTCAACATTGGAATGGAATTGTAGGAAAGAATTTGCATCGCATTACAATCATAAATTATTAATAATCGCATGCCTATTTTTTCGAATATAAAATTTACATATTGAAAACATTAAACCCAAAATCTATTGCTTATGCTTGTTAAGTAAATTGTTACGTGCTACCTTCGAATTGCCATTATCAATTTTTATCTACAAATGCATCTGCTTTAATAACGTAAATTAAACTGCAATATTATTTTACGACTTACGCAGACACACTTAATTTAATTTTTTTTAAAAAAATTATATCCGCACTTATTAAAAAGTTAGTTGAAGAGTCAGTAGTAAGTGGGTATGGGGTGCATTTTTTAGCAAAGAAAATTAATGTATGCAAATTTATTAAGTATTACAATTTTATCGCATAACAAGAGCAATTTTCAATCATTTTAAACTCATAAAAAAATTTCAATACTCAATCAACCCAGTCAGTCAAATGACAACATCGATCACACTCTAATCACATTATGCTACCTTAAAAAATGCTTTCATAAAAAAAGCGAGAGTCATATTGTCTTCGTTGTCGATATTCCGTGACAAATGGAATTTCTCAAGTCAAAAAAATTATTATAATATCAAGAGTGGAAACAAATATACATTATATTATTACACTCAAGACATTCCAAATGAAGCGTGACATATTAAAGAAAGAGAGTATCAAATTAAGTCGTTGAGAATTTATGGGAAATAAAATTCCGTTGTTCTTTCGCATTAAATGTGTAACATGCTGAAGATGTAAAGAGGAAATTATTGGTATTGATGCATTAATGGCTCCTTAAATGTAACGAACTGATCGTAAATTAACAATTTGTGTGCAGATCAAATCATATAAGAGCATCAGACAATTGTCATCAAAATTAAACCAACGATAAGCTTATTGTGGCGAAATCATTTAACATTTTTATGATTCTGAACAGAATGGGATTTGAATTAGTTTGCTGATTGCGAAGATAATAGAAATATTTTGTGTGGATTTTCTCCCTGATGGACATAAATAGTGCATTTTGGAAGGTTAATTCGATGCAATTGTTAAAGGTTCGCAGAAGTAATTCCAATAGACAGACATTTACCACAATAACATCATTGTTCAACAGCATGTCCCTTGAGTGGAAATAACCATTGAATGATCAGTAATTTTTAGGGTAGAAAAATTTTGTAGTATTTTTATGTGAATGTTTTTCTCGCAAGTTAATTTTTGAAAGGATTTAATGAAACATAAAATTTGAAATAAACAAAAAGCTTAAGCAGTTCTTTCGGCAGTAATAAACGAATACAATGAACAGTTGATTTATTAAATCTATATTTTATGTTGCACTAGGAATCTAGCGTGTGCCTTAATTTATATCATTTACAACTAGATGAGGAAAAAAAGAGATACATAATTGCAACGAATGATAAATACAGTCAGTGCTACATGCTGCTTCCATAATTTTCGCTCTCTCTCTTTATTGCAGAAAATATGACGATGATGCATCTGCACATCTCTTTTTGACATCATGCTGTGTACAATTTCAATTTTTTTCAAGTGCAAATCACATGGTAATTACTAACATAAAATATTAAAAGGATACTTAAAACTTTGTTTCATACATCACACTGCTTTATGTGAATGGAAATGTGCAAGAATGATGCAAATTTATGCTCGGTTTGATGGCTGCAGAGATACACATTTTTATATTGAGGCTTTGGACTCAGTATGACCTGGGTTTAATATTTTATGGTGATTTGCTTCCGATAATTGATGCTCATATGAAATTATTTTAATTTTGATGAAAAAGTAACTAAAAATTTTAAAAAATTTCTTTAAAATGCGCTTTAAACCACGATAAAAAATTAACACTTCCCGAGAAATTGAAAAAAATTTTAACAATCAAACTAAATGTTTTTCACATTTTCAAGTACGTTTCAAAATTCAATTGGATTGTACATACAAAGAGGCCCTCTCGAAAGTATTAAAACGTTATATTTTCATCACGGAAATTTATTAACATTTTTTCCGGTTTATTGCTACAGAATAATTAAATTATTATATATTGCATTCTTTTGCGGAAGGATCAACTTGTTTTTGTTTCAAATATTTACTTGCATATTATTGTGAATGTTTGAAAGGATGTAAAAAATTGTTGTTCTAGTAAATCAAAATAAACAGAAACCCTCTTCAGGAAAGCAAAGCAGAAAGAGAGAAAATATAAAAAAAAATAGTTTTGAGCACCCCAACGAATTAAAAAATATAGATTTGATAGTTCATGATGTCTGCAAAAACGAGGGATGAAATTATAGCGACGCGACAATACACAGACATATGGAAGGTATTCCTCATTGTGAGTTATCTAAAGATTTATGAGAGTAAATGATATAATTTCCTATGTGCAATACAAATGACATTTTTTACAATACATCGGATATTTTCATTGTGTCCTTTTAAAAAAATACATTTCGTTTGGTCTATCAAATATATTATTAAAACTGCATTAACTAATGGAAAAATGTGATTTTCTGTTATAGAAAAAAGTCACCAATAAAAAATTTGAGGATTTTTTTCGGGCTCACAAAAATAAATAAATTTTTATGTCCTCTTACGTGATGGAAATTGTTTTATAAAAATATTATACCTTATTGATCGTAAAATTAACAATCAAATTGAAAGATATACAAAAGAGGCGCATTTTATGAGTGACATAATATTCAATATTGTTTCTAAGTGAAATATTGTGTCATTTTGGATCACATTGTGAGCTATTGACATGTGGCACTTTAGGTGAACAAAATTGTATTTTTCGGACCATTTTCGATTTTATTCAATTGAAGCTTGTTGTCATAGCTTCTAAATTTTAAATATTCATCAATGCTTTCTACCCACTTACATCCACCGTTCCGTGTAGTTTTCAGAATGGCCAATTAATGTACATTTTCATCTTATTCAACTAGATATCGTCCTGGTTACTGATATAGTGTTTTATGCATGATTGTAGATGCATCCCAATTAACCATCAACAAAGTTCATGTTTAAATTGAATTAACATTTCAAACTAAGATTTATTTTGTTTGGAAATAAAGTTCAGACGGCAGAAAATTGCTCTGATTTATAGAAGCTAGGTAGAGTTTGCAAAATATACCTACACCAGACAAACCAAAGCCAAAAACCCCACTCTTCCATCATCAACAGCACAAAAACTTTCTACCATTCTTTGTGCGAAGTAAATGCAATTATGCAAATTTCCAAAATACATTTTTGTAGCTTGAATGCTTATGGACCTTTTTTTGTTATGATTTATTCTATATTCCCATTACAGATGTATGGTAAAAAGGGATTCGAAATGTAAATTTATAAATATAAAAGGTTTGATTATGACACGTGAACCTGCAGTTTGAGTAGATCTCTCTACTCGCATGCTGTATGATTGATTCAGTGTGTGAGGAACCCTTTCGGGTATGAATTTTAATATTCAATCAAAACCACGAGAATGATCAGTTATGTCACAAGTATTTTTTTGTAGTGCAAATTTATGCAATTTAATGTGTTTGAAATTGAACATAAAAAGGGCAAGTTCTCATTTTCATAACGTACATTTCAGTCTAAAATGATTATCAAATCATTCATGAATATAAAAATATAACAATTCATTATAATTCATTTCATGATTGCTGAAAAAATAATTGCTTCTAACTACAATAGTTGCATGCCAATGTTGTCAACAATTTTCACTGCGTCATCTCAATAGAATCGTTTAAAAAAATTCCCGTCCCTAGTTAAAGATCCTTTGTCTAAGGAGAATAAATAATAAATAAGAAAAGAAGGAGAAGTTCTGTCGTTCACTTATTTTTCTAAGGGTTCCTTAAAGCAAAACGGAATGCATCCCATAGTGACACACAATAGCAATCTTTAAAAAAACGCGAAACGTCAACATTCAAAAACCATTTAAATTGTCATTTCAATGACCAAAGAAACGTTGCTTGTTTTCATCATTTCATTTCACCTATTATTATCATCAATGAAGAATAGAAAGAAGAGAATGATTAGAAAAGAAAGGGGTTGAGTTTTAGAAATTGAAATAATTGTAAAGGATTTAATAAAACATAAGAAGAATGCATATTTCATTCAATTGTTACAAGAAGTTTAGTTTTTTTTACATAGGGGATAACCATAAAGGGCAAAACGAGAATCGCCGCGAGAATAATAAAAAGAATCAACTTTTTTTTCATAGAAAGTTTGAAAGAAAATTAGAAAAGAAATGAATAGAAATGAGTTTTAAACTTTTTATAAATTAAGATTCAATGAACCGTGATTAAATGAATTATTCTTCTTCTTAACGGTTCTTTGAAGCTGTATCCTTCATCAGCTCCGTTAATATAATCTGCTGGTGATAAGAATGGAAGAGACTGTAATCAAAATTAAGGTAGAAGAAGACAATAAGAGAAAAATTAGTGATACTTTTTTAATAAACCACTGAATGAGTGAATAAATTCTTCATCTCATATTTTGCTTGTTCTTTTCTTTAACATAAATTGAGAATAAAAGCACTTGTTGAATGGAAGTTCGAAACAATATAATTTTCGAAACGAGAAAACTGAGAGGAGAGAGCTTAACTCTCACGCTGTTCTCTTACATAAAGTTAGCCGTATCGTTGGAGTGAGTAAGTCAGAATCTGATGCTTACATTCTAGGATAGATAAGAATAGTTTCAACTTGACAACAAGCTCAAATCCTTGAGTATTTTAAATTCTTTTAAATCAGTCAAAATTTCCCCAAAAATCAGCATCAATTCCTGTAGAGAAATTAACAAAATTATTCTAAACTACAGCTGACTACACTCAAGTTTTTGTTGGAGCTCTTTTTTTTTTGTTCCCCACTCAAAATAATAAATAAACAAGAGTGCAAATAACAAAAAGTAAATTTCCAGTTTTTAAATCTCGGTTGTAGTGTGAACATTATTCTCGTATTCATTCGCAAAAAGTATTTTGATTTTTTTTATTAAGCCAAATAATCCATAAATTTTTCTTATATTTTGGCATTAATGATGTAATTTGTATTCATAATAGGTGAAAAATAATTTTTAAGCGGGTTATAATGTTAAATTTGTTTATAAAACAATTGTTAATGAATTTAAAAGGCTCATAAAATTTGAATTTTGTAAGAATTATCGCGCCTAATGAGATTTTAAACTTTTGGTGGTAAAAATGAAAAATTTGAATATTTTCTTGTAAAGTTTTTAAAAAAAGTTTTAAAGAAACACAAAAGATTGTTTAAAAAAAGTTAATTGAGGAAGAGAAATCAAACCAAAACAGAGAAGAGAAGATTAAAGAAAATAATCACACACAAAAATAAGAGTGAAATGAAGTTAAGAAAGAAATTGAATGCGACAAAAGAAAGAGGAACAAGAAAAAATGTGCTAAAAAGCTAAATGTGTGTCAAAAAATATCGTTCCTTAAGATTAATCACGAAACAAGTAGTATTAGCTTTTGTGTGCACAACAAGAAGACAAAAAAAGTAACTAAAAGTAAAGAAAATCTTCAGCAATTGCCCAAAACACTCACTACTAAATGGTTCATCTCATCACCAAGTGTTGTTTTATGAAATTTTTATTACAAAAAAGTGTGTGTTGATATTACATACAAAACGAGCCGGAACGAGTCAACAGAGACGATGTAAGTTCTTCTGCTTTGCTGATAAGAAGGTGAACTATACGACCTCAAATAGCTAATATGCACATATAGTCACATAAAACTATATTCTCATACCAAATTTATTCTCAGTTTATTTGTTTTCTCTTTCGTAAGTAAATGTCAATGATTTTGTACTTCCTTTACTAACGAACCGGTGAATTAGATTGAAAAATTAACTTCTTAAATTTTATTTTCCGTTACGCATTAAAAATTATCAACGTGTAATCAAGACATTTACTTGATATTCTTCGTACATCATTTAATAAGGATTTGGAAATTAATGAAATGGAGAAATGAGACAATATTTATTACAAGTCACAACGATTGATGGGTGATAAAAAGTTTTCGGTAGCGCATTTATTTTTTTTTACCAAAAAAGTTTGAAAATAAAATTAACTCATGAAATATAAGTGGCAAGGTAACATAAAGCTAGAGTTACCAGACATTTTTGAGAAAAATAGAGGACGTACTCCATGGCGACTAGTTTTATTCGTTTTCTGGACGATTTAGAACATTTCAAATCTTTTTTATTTTTGAAAAATTAAATAAATAGAGGACAGTCCTCTGAAAAACCAAGCAGATGGTCAGCCTACATAAAGCAAACAAAAAAGAATTACTATTACGGAAATTTTAGAATTTTTTTATATTTTTATGAGATTCGAACTCATGAATTCTTCCAAGAATTCATTTAATTCTTTTCAACTTTTAAATTATTCTAGCAAATTTTAGTTATCAATAAAAAATTCTCAAAACACAAAAACAAATTTTTAAAATTAGAACACAAACCCCAAAACGTCCATCATCGCAAATTTTTATAAACATTTTTCGCATCATTACATCTAAAGTTCAACTTCCCCTCATGTACAAATAATTATATTCAAAAAGCGATAATCTCAGACAGACGAAAATAACCACAAGCAACAGCTACTTGTTTCCCTATTATTTTGGAGATAATGCGCTAAAAATAATAAATTCATTGCAAATACACGATACAAAGTTAGCATTCATTTTTTGTCCCTGCTTCCATAAACATTCGTGTTTTGAATAGTTGATTGATTTTTTACTCTTTTTTTAGCAAATAAAAATGCTTAAAACGTTGTGTAATCTTATTATTAAAGCCAATTTTTTATGACTTGTAATATGGCATAAAAATTTAGTGTACATAATGTCCACAATAAGAATGAGCGGGTTATACAAAACATTTTTTTTTGTTCAATTTTATTTATGACTGTTAATGATGTTTTTAATTTTTAGGGATAATATTTTGATTATTTTAATAAATAATATTTTACTGTGAATAAAACAATATTGGACAGCTTTCAAAAATATTGAATGTTAATTAAATTTTTTATCATTAATATGTTTATTTAATAAACTGACTATCAATGTGAATTTTTTGCTGTAAGGTACGGCTATTTTTCATGTGACACAGCCTTTTTCATAGTTGCACGTATAGACAGTCCAGTATTTAGATTATTTAATTAACTTATTTGGAACCAGGGGCGTAGCCAAATGATGATGATGATGATGTCCTTTTACTCTACTGTGAAGTGTAGGACGTCTACGAAATTTTTGAATTACTAGCTAAAGGTCATTGATTTTCTCAAAAAATCCTAGCAAATTGAATAAATTTTCCCGTTTTTATACCAAAATTTAACAACAAACCCTACCACCCCCTGACTACGCCCCTGATCATCACTAAATATTGTGTGAATTTTTTCAAATCGTACAGCACTTCAATTAATGAAACTATTTGATGTGCCTACAAAAAAATGTTTGTGAACTTATAAAATCAATTTCTTTTATAGATATATTTAAATATTTTAAAATGACCAGGATTAATGGAACTCTAAATAATTTAATTATTTTTGGAAAATAAAAGCTTTTAATAAATTATTTTAAAAATCAAAAGAATGAATTTCAACCAAAAATATCCAATAAAAGTTTATATGAATACATAGCCTGCACATTTCGTTGTTTCCATTAAGAGGAGCATCCATGCAACAGCATAAAAAGTTCCTTTGTGGATGGAAATTATAACTTATACTACTAGTTTATAAAATAACTTTTAATTATGTTTGTGAAACATTTAACTTGATTTTTCAATCATAGAAAAACTTTGATATTTTACAAACAAAATTGCTGTATATGTGGTAAATGAAACTGCAAAAATCCACAAACAATAAAGAGCTTAGTTAAAATGTGGAAGACCCTAGGAATAAAATGCATTTTGAAATTTAAATTCTTTTAATTAATTTACCTAGAAAATGTTCTCTTATTACGTTCTCGTTTTAAGGAAGAGAGAATGTGAGATTGAGATTGTGAAAGTTTAAACAAAATTATTTTTTTCTATAAATAATTGTGACAATCTCCCCCTCCCCCATTTTTGACAATCTAGGGATAAGCTATTCAGGAATTGAATCAAAAAGAATTAAGAATCAGTTGTATTTTGTGTTACTTTTTTAGCTTTTGTTAGAAAATTACTTGAATTCTGCGCCTCTAAACCACTTTACCCACCCTTGTTACGCCACTCCTTGAAATGAAGATTCAAGAAAACTGATTTTTGAAATTTCATTCTTTCTTAAATTTTCATTTTTTTAATTCAATTTATTTTTAAATTTGTCATAAATTTCAAAAAAAACTCAAGGTTCATGAGTATCAATCAAAAAATTTGTATTTGGCACCCAACATAATCATTTGTTTGAAATACAAGTCATAATATTTACCATCTTAATTGCAGCTTTAAAAAAATTTCAATCAAAACTCACAGCAAGAAACAATATTTTGATATTTACCGACCAAATATAAATAAAAGCACGAACACAAATTTTATATTTGATAATTCTTCTTATCACCAAATTATATCATTATGTGTTACTAATTAAAACATCACGTTTAATTCGTTCAAATTTGTGTCATTGCATGAATAGCGGTCCTTTTTTGGTGTTCAATTTCGAATCTGTTGAATTTGTAATTACATTAATAAAGAGTGTTGGAAAACTGTAAAAATTTCTATTAATTTACGTAACAAAAGTGCATTTAGTAATATTTATTTCATTGTTGAAAATTAAAAATCGAAGATTTCAATGGAAAAAATAATAATTTCATATTAACAGCAAAACAATAATTCAGTACAGAATAATTATTGCCATGAAATTGTTCCCCATGTATATCGATTAATTTATAACTGTTTTGCATTCTTCGATTCCAATTAAAGATCTATATGGGAGTTTCATGAATGGAAATTTTTATTGACATTTTTTTATGGTAGCTGTGAATTTTGAGAGCATGTGCTTGTGCATTTTTCTACGATAGTTTAGAAGAAGTCTAGCTTTAAACACGATGGAGAAAGAAGAAAAAAAGGCATAAAAAACATAAGTGGTGCTATGAGTGTTGAAACATAAACATTAAGCCATTTGTTTCTTTTAGTTTAACTCTAGCAAAGAGAACAACAAATTCCATAACTGAAACGAAACTAAACAAAAAATTCCCTTGAATGATTTTTATCTTTCCATTTGTGTTGCATTTCTTCTTTTATTTCACTTCACTATCTGCTGTCAGTATATTGTTTTATAAACAAAGATGCGAGATTTTCTGTTTATATTACCAGAAATAAAAAAAAAACTTTTTTTTATCATGATGAACAAAACTGAAATTGTTAAAAATACCATGTGGTGAATTACTCAAAGTGACTAAACGATTATTTTTGCTGATTTTGTCTTTTAAAACAATTCATTTCCTCTCATTGTCGATTTAGCTAATACTACATCTGTTTGTCGAATGGCACAAACTTAAAACGTTACATTTTTTTTGTGATAATAAAGACGATTTTTGTTTTGTTTTGTGCGATAAATATTTATTATAGTTTTGCTATGGCATATGTGATAATGTGGGGTATTTGACTTGGTAAAATGCCGACTGATTAGTTGAAATGTTTATGTGTTTTGGATAACTTATGCTATTTGCTTTAAGGGGTCGTTCGCAAATTACGTCACGCTTTAGGGGGAGGGGGGTCTGAAGAATTAGTGACAGTCCAAGTACAAAAATTTTTGTTCTTTGGAAAATTTGTGACAAGGGGGGGAGGGGGGGGGGGTCGAAAAAGTCGTTTTTTTGCGTGACGTAATTTGCGAACGACCCCTAACCAAATCTTGATCCAATATGTTTTTCAGCCAATTAGGAAAGTTTTCCATCTAGTTTAATGTTTATGGCTATTGGAAAAAAGTTGTTCTTAAAAAAATAAATAAATTCTGTATTTTCAAGAACCATTATTCTAGGAAAAGACATAAAAATTCAAATTTTTATTGCACTAAGTTGTTAGGAGAAGTTTTTGTAATTTCAAAATGAGATAGAAAAGTTCTGCAGACTTTTTTAAAAAATTAGTTCAAAAATGCTCAAAAATTGAGATCAGAACATTCTTGAAAAAATTAGTCAATTTTAGGTATTTCATTGAAAGTTCGCATAGCACTTAGAATTTTTTACAAATCTCCAGTGAACCGCTGCACACACTTTTGAATAATTTCCTATTAGTTGAACTTCTTTTCGACAAAAACGTCGACATGTTTCACAAAATTTGTTATCAAAAAATTTCAACAACAAAATTAGAAAGGTCTGGATTATTTTCTTTTTCCTAAGAGTGTCTTTGACAGAAAAATATATTTATTAAACCCCTAGTTCTTATTACATTCAGAAAAATCATCAATTACTGAAGTTCAACGACTCGTATGTTTTCTAATTCAAAAGCATGACAATTTTTCTAAACACCAACTTTCTTAACAAATTTACACTTTTTTCACATGGAAAAATTCAGCATTAAAAAGTTTTTGACAATTTAATTAAAACCCTGAAAACAAACTCCGTGAAATTCGTAATCATCTACGCCTATATCACAGCAAGTGTCATGTATTAAAAGTTTGTGATGCTCAAATCTTAAAAGTTTTTCTAGATTGTTCTGTTCGAGTCAGTTGATGTGCCTTGAAAAATTAATATGTTCTACTTTGTATCATAATTCGTGCAACAACAATATTTACTCAATTTGATGCCATTATAAAATCGCATATTTTCAATGTCACACATTTTCCATCATGTCATATACAACCATGTGTAATGACATTATTGTTCATTTTGAGACTCAAAATAAATGTAGAAATAACAATTGCCTTATCAATCGTCAATAACACCATACCGATTTTAGCTGCCTTATATCTTTTTATTTTTTTCCATATAGTTAGCGAGCAATGAACGATATAGCACCATAAGTAATCATTCATTAATTAAACTAACAGTTATGTAAACATTGATTAGTAAAGCAGCTTCATTTTAATTGCAATTGGCCAATATGTACTTGAGCCAATTATTTTTGTACATCCATACTTGATTAGTTTAAAACTAAACGTTGAACTAGCGTTTAATTTTTTAATTATATTGGAATTAACATGAGCACTTTAGTTTCAAACATTTAATTAAAATTCGCTATTATTATCACTTCCAAAAACATTTTTGCTAAATTGATCTAGAAAATTATCGAAATTTCGTGCAATTAATTCAATTTATTTTGTATTCAAAAAAGCAACAAAATTGTTTTTCATTTATTCATTTATCATAATTTATTTTATATTAATTCAGTATTTATTTTACAAGATTTACTCATTTTTTATCAACACAATCGTTTCATTCACAGCTCATCATTGCTTTCATCCAAAAAAGATAAAAATTTCATTCAAATTCACGGACTAAAATATTAATGAAATAATGCTGAAAATACAAATGTTGGAACAAATAATGAATAATGAGAATTCCGATGATGATTGTGATAATCCAGTGAATGAGAGTGAACTGACTAGGAATGAACAAATTGAATTTTATGTGCCAAACCGCTCGTCGACAAGGTGAGTTTTTTTGACTGATCAACTTTATGATGAGTTTTTTCAAATTATATTTTCGTTTCTTACGGCAACAGTCATGAATTTTGTGCGTACTAAATTTAGACTAAGAAAATTCGCAATATTTCACTACTTTATACAAATAAAAACTTTTGCATCTGCAATACGGACTTCAAATGCTGAGTAATTAAACGATTTTATAGTGATATTGAAATAATCTGTTACTCATTGGATTTTCACCATTTAGTATTAAAAGGATGAGCAAGATCTGGGCGATGATACAATAGATTGCGGTATTTTAATTGCAATAGTATTGAAAATGGAAGTATTTTGCTGGAATAAAAGATAATTTTTGATCTTATTGTATTACAATAATAAAGATACTCAGTCCGACTCAATGATAATTACAGTTTTATTAACAGAATGTTAATAGAGATTGAACAAAGCAAGATTAGCCCATAAAAGTTTATAATTATTTCTTCTGAATCACAATTAATCCGTAACTTATTGTTGCATTTGCTTCCTCTTCGTGATACAAATGCACAGAGAAATTTAAATTGCATGAATAAATTTAATTGTTTTTCATGTAGAAATAAAACCATTAGAACATCATTTGATTCTGCAATTTATGTACAGTACAATTCTGTTTATAACTGACCTACCCTGATTTCTATAGCAATAACAGAATCCAAAAATTTTGTTCTATATAAAGACATTCCTTCGCAATTTAATTGTGCTACAGCCTTACAAAATTAAATTCCATTGAAAATTCCATAAACATAATAAGCATGTGACCAACAGCTCACCTGCTGCTCGAGTTTTCTTCGACTTCTTTCCTCAAAATAATGTCAAATGCCCAGACGTTTTTGATAGCGTCCAAAAATAGCTACGTAATAGGAAGTTCAATGAAATCAATTTCAAAAATTGAAACTTGTCAAAAAAGAAAGTATTGTGAAAAAATTTCAATGTCGCTTCCATTGGCATCTTTTTTCTCGTGCACACAAAATGTATCATACGCATTAAAATATTTTAAATTAAATCTGTCGCTTACGATTTTATCTTTGAGTGATGACTTCAGGCAGGATGTGTGAAAAAGTACTTCTCTAGATTCTAACAATAAGAATATTGAGAATTTGTGTGCTTTTGACATATTTAAGATATTTCTATAAAAAGATTTTTTTTTTCACCTATAGGCTTATCTTACTTTCTACATTTCCTGTAGCCATTTTCAGTCCTATTTTTAAAAATGTAGAAATATTATCAATTGAAATAGAATTTCAAAATGGAACAACCAACGATTGAAAATCGAGAACTTAGAGTTGAATAAACAGCAAACAACACGTGAATATTGAAAACATTTTTGTCGCCTTCTGAATATTGTTTTGTGTGTACAAAAAAAGAACTGATAAAATATATCACATGCATAATTTTCACAGTCTTCTTATTTACAGAACCCACATAATTTTTAAAATATGTATATTAATACAAATTGCGATAGTTAGCACAGCTATGACGTAAATGCATGTACTTAAATAAAACTTTTATGATTCTATTAGACTTAACTTAATGTACAACACAAGTACAGCAAGTAATTATTAAACTTTCACTTGTTTCCATCCATTCATACTCATTTAACGAATAAGAATGAAACATTATTACAAATAATTGCATAATATTATGCTTTAAGAATAATAAAATTATGTCTCAAAGTACTCTTTTTAATATTAAAATAAAGAAAATAATAAAGTCTTTTATTTTTTGCTGCACAAATGTACCAATGTGAATAAATATGCACATTTCAAAATCCATGACTGAATTTAAACGAACGTGCAGTAAAAGAAACATAAAAGTATTTTTCCGATGAATGCAAACATGAAGCATTCAAAACAGGAAAATGTTGATGATGTTGATGTGACGCTACGATAGTTACTATTCTTTGAATGCGCTGTGATATTCTTCCTTTATTTTGTTTGTTTCTTTCAAAACGCAACTTTCGTTTTCCGTGTTTTGTCCAATTGTGAGAATTGGTTGCGTCTGGGTCTTATTATTATTTAAGATTTCACTAAATTAAGTTAAGAAGAACTTGACAGAATTCTAATTGAGGTCCAAATCTACCGACTACATGATACCTGGTGACACTACAGCAACAATATCTTAACCTTTTGAAAGCAGGTCTTGATATGTACATCTGCTACTTTTAGATTTGCAATAAGTTACTTTATTAAGTATGGAACCCATGAACCCCATTTCAGTGTGAAAATCTCAAGAATTCTGAGCACTAGACTACACTTTCTTTTTAGTACTAACCAGGTACGTATCCAGGGGAATTAGAGGATCTCCACTAGCCAAAAAATTCTCCAACTTCTAGTGTTTTTGAGGAAAAACATTCAAAAAAGAATTCTTGTCTAAATTTTTTCATACAAAAAATTTGACAATCCCCCTCCCCAATTTCTGGCTACGTCCCTAGCACTAACCTTTGGGGTCATTCACTTATGACGTCCATGATTTAGGGGGGTAGGGGGGATTTGAGATTTTGTGACACTTTAAATTAAAGAAATCGTTTTGAATTAAAATTTTGGACGTCATAAGTGAATGACCCCTTTTCATTTCAATTGCAAATAATTTGGATTAAAGTCGACATAAGTTAACTTCTGCATCATCCCAATTAGTTCAGCTTTAAAATTTTCAAACAAATGCGCTTCAAAGCCATCAAATCCATAGCTTACTTCCTTTCTATGGGACTGAATTATAAGTAGAGTTTTCAAAAAGGTAGAAAATAAATAATCATAAATATTGTCTCACTCACTTTTGTGTTGGCTTTCACGCATTGCAAAATCATTCAAGTCATTCAAACAGTTTGTTTTTCACTTTACGATTCTTTTATATTTTATTTTATTAGAACATTTCATGTCTTGCTTGTCTGTTTTATTGATTTAGTACTTATGCAATCAGATATGTTATTGAACTCGTGAAAGCACAAACACTACATTCGAATGTATGCCAAATCCATATGTGAAATTTTTTTTTGTTGTCTGTACGAAATGGGATGATGAAATCCACATTTGTCAGACATCAGTGAAGCATCCGCACTAACGCTTTTGTCGGCGTTAATTACTCGACATTGCGGTTGAAGTTTTAATATTTTTTTAATATAGAAAAAGATGTGCTTTCATAATTTAATTTATGTTTTTGCTAACCACATTTTTTGGTGCGCTTCATTGATTTTTCCAAAACTTCAAAAAAAATCTTATTTTAATTAAAATTTACGAAATCTATAATTTCTTTTGTAAAATTCTTACATCTTTGAATATTGTGCATTAACTCACATTTGTGATCTAATTTTAAGAAACCAAAAATAAGAAACATCTGGCTTTGGCTTTTAACGAAATTGAACATACATTTATAGCATCAAACAAAATTTGACTTAATTAGCACTTTGAAGAACTTAATTTGAGTCCATCTCACATCAAGAGTATTTTTTTTTCTTTATTATTTTGCTTCATATTCTGTTTCACGGTCAGATTGAATGCTACTTCCATTAAGAGTGTTAATGAATATTGAGTGGATTATTCATAAGCTGGTCGTAGAGCAACGCGTAATCATAAGAAATGACTATATTGCAGTTTTTTGGCGCCTCTTTGTCAAAACAATTGCACTTGTTTGTTCATTTTGACTTGTTGATATTTTTCTCATTAAATAATGCCATTTGTAGCTTCTGTTTCTTCTTCTTAGTAATTTTATTGATGTGCAGCTTATTTTTCATAAATTTATTAAAGATGTTCTCAAGTTCATTATAAACTAATTCGACATATTTGACAAAGAAAACTTTTATTTGATTCTGACACAGAAAAAAAATCGATTTTAGCATTCTGCCTTTTGGCGCCGCATTGGTTTGAGGTGTAAAGTGTTTGTAGAACACAGCTGCGTGGGATGAACATTAAATAATCAAATTTTAACCAATCATCAGAACAATTTATTGTAAATTTGGAATTTGTTCTTGTTAAACATTGAATTATTTTGTTTTTATTTAAATTGTGCCAATTCAATGTGCATTGTTCTGTACATTATCAGACTGTTTGCGGCATAGACTAGTGTCTATTAATTTTTGCTTCAAAAATTGACTTTTTAAAATTTAAAATTCATAGATTAATTAATAAATTTTGAATTTTTAGAATATGTTCCAAACACATCTATGTACTAATGTAGATACTACCCAAGTCATCTGGACTAACGTATAATACTTATTTTTGTACTAAAATTTGAATTTTAGACTGCTTATTTGTGAATAAAATCCGTTACAAAAGTATATCCGGAAGAAAAATACAGAAAAAATAGGAAAATTTAATTTTATTCTTCAAATTTTCAATTCAAATCACTAAGTAATAATAAATTATTAATAACATTATCCAAATCTTTTAAACTAACCTTCATATTGATGAAAAAAATAAATAATAAGTTTTAGTACTCATTGACTTTGGAATAGTCGTTGAAATTTCAAATTCAAATCACAAAAAAATAACTGATTTTTTTCTATCCAGAGGACTTGGGATACTACAAAATATTTTGAGCACTATCCATTTCGAAATATTCATTTTCACACTGCTCGCAACTTAGAATAACTAGCTTCTCTAACGCCTTGCATTTTTCCCACTTGCAATTATTTTCTTTCTCATTTTTATTCATCAATAAATTCAAAAGTGATGTTATAACTAATGTTCAGCATGCAGAATGAATAATTGAAATTGCGCTCTGAATAATTTCAAATTCCATTCTTAAAGCTATAAAAAATTATTTTTTAATCTTGCATCCAACGCGCTTGCAAATGTTTCAAGCTTCGATTAGAATGAATAATCCTTTGGTATACAAAAAGTGAACGTCTGATAAAAAAATAAAGGAAAATCCAGCTACTCGCTGTGAATGATTATGAGGATGGACTCAGCAGTCATTACTCAATATTGAATTGAATGTAATTCGAATCACACAAAAGCGTTTCAATATCTTTTTTTACTTGACATTCATCGTCATCTATTTCCCACTCGAAAAAAAAAAGAAATCTTGAAAGAGGCCAGATTACATCAATGAAAATATTCTGATTGACATAATAACAAAGACATATTGAACTATAACGATTGATTCGTTTTTTCTGATCTTTTATGGTGGTCTCCAAATCTGAGTGCTATTTCGAGAAGAATGGCTAATATAAATGCTGGAGATATTATTAATTTAATCGTTTCTCAAAAAAAAATTTTTGATTGATGTTGAAGCGAATTTAGATGGCTGGGCTATTAGCCACTGGGTTGGGTAATTTAAATAATACCTTTCAATTGATCGTTTTGTTTCAAGTTTTCATGAAACAAACGTCAATGCTTGCATGTCTTTTAATTTGATTTATATCTCTTGAGAAAATTGTATCATGTTGCGCATTTTGTAGAGAGCAATGCAAAAGGTTATGAGATTGAACTGGCCTTGAAATCTAAGAAAAATAACCTTGCTCTATATATTCCTTGTAGTCTATTTCTAGGGGTAGAAAAGGAATGATTATCCTTGAGATGTGTTTTATAAATAACAACTTCTAGTCTGCAATAAATACTAGAATCGTTCATAATAACCTACTACAAGATAAGTAGCATGAACAATGTACGAATCAATAAATATCGGAATGATGATATTTTCGAAACAATTTTGAGGCATGAGAAAATATTTGGGTGTTCACTTTGACTGAATAAGCGTGATTCTGTATTTTCGAATCGATACAAACGCTGTTTTGCTGCTTTATTGTAGGAAGATCCTGCTGTTTGGCAGGTTTATTATCAACGACGATTTTTCTCATGATTTCATATCCAGCTATGAATAAATATTTATTTGAGAAAGTTGGTTTGATTTATTCGATGATTTCTATTGTAAAAAAGTTTCAAAATTCTATCGCTTAGACTTGATACTGAAGCCGAAAGTAAAGTCAAATCTAGAATAAATTTTAATTGGTGTTTACTCATTAACAGTTCAAAACTAGGTTACGGCCCAAAAGTATTTATATGACTTTAAAACCAGAAAAGCTTAATATTGCAAAACTATTGATCCAACAAATTATAAACTTCATAAGTGGTCATTCACTTATGACGTCCATCAAAAAATGGGATTTTTAGAACCCCCCTCCCCCCCCTTGTCACAAAATTTCAATGCAAAAAAATTTCTTTAATTTAAAATGTCACAAAATCTCAGACCCCCCTCCCCCCTAAATCATGGACGTCATAAGTGAATTAGTAAAGACATACCCGTAATCCAATTTTCGGTACAAAAGTAAAAGATCATTTCATCTTAAATTCAACTACCTGAATCTATAGAAACCAAACCATTTCTTGTCATACATTACCCAAATTTAAATGCACCTTAGTCATTAGCCTAAGGTAATTTTCATCCTACTTTATACATAGCAAATACAAACTATATCTAAACAAAAACAATCCACATGCGTGTTATTATATTTTGTGTACTGTTACGTTTTAATTTTAGACATAACCATAACTATAAGAACAAAATAACTTTCCATACATGAACATGAATTTATCTATCTATGTTGCTGTACAATCCATAAGTTTATGTATCAGCATCCCTAGCAACAGATTACCAGTGAACCAGCATTAATACCATAACTTTTTTTATAAATAAATTACCTTATATCAATAAACATAATAAAAAATAAACAAGATTTAAATTTGAAATTGAATTCTCAAATCTAATGGAAAATTGAATGAAAGTATTAATATATCGGATATTATTTCATCTGCTAATTTCTTATTTGCATTTTTATTATGATACCATTTTTTTACACACTGAACTCAATCTATATTAGCATAGGAAGAAGAGATGAATTTATGATGGTAGCATAAAAATATTAAATATGAAAATTGAAATTTTTTTACAAATCCAATTTGTACGATAATGACATACAAAAGTTCATGTAAAAAAAATTTGTTCATAACAAAATTTATTCGTAATTGACTTTTCGCTTTTTCATTATTCTTGATTTTTTTTTTATTTTTCTCTTCCATAGTCGACAGCAAATTCCACAATGGCAAGCGGAACAAGAAAGTCACGATTCAATCAATAGAATACCAGTCAATTTTTCTACTTCCAAATCTGCAGCACGGCGAATGGAAATCGAAGAGACTCATCAAAAATCTAATCATGATTTATCGCCTATTAAGAATGTAAAGGGGACAGCAACAACTGAAAATCTCTTTGAACTCCTTGAACGATGCCAGTCACAGAGGTTAGATGATCAGCGATGTGTATTACCATCATATTTCTCACAGGTAAGCTGTTGAATAAATTGTTGAATCTCCTCATGCTGATTTATGAAGAATATGTAGCACATTTGAAAAAGAAACTTTTAAAATTTTCAAAAGATGGCGTTGTTAAAAAAATTTGAATTTTTCTGTAACGTATTTTGAGCACAACACTGAACACGTGTTCAACGGTCATTTTTTGAATTTAAAAAACATCTTCTCTCTCATTCTCTCAGAGCATGTAAAACATTATAAAACATTCATGACAACGTGATTGTTTCTCAGCCGAAGAGTCGGCATATGAATGTTTTATTCTTCTAATAGACGTCAAACATATAAGTCAAACTTATTTTGTTTCGTGGTTCGCGACTGACTTACTCAGTTTAAAAAGACTTTTTGATATTTTTTTATGTTTGCAAAAAAAATCAATACGGAAAGTGGTTAAACGAGTGACTCTTTATATTTTTGAGATATACAGTATGCAACTTACGGGTTCTTTAAGCCGTTAACTAAAATAAAAAGATATAAGAGAGGAAAAAAGGCTTATATACTCACATATGAGTCGTGGATATATGAAAATAAAATAAAAAAAAATTTTCTTGTGTTGTGAGCGTTATAATTCACATCACCGTAAGAAAATGAATAAATAAATATGTGACATCATCAGCAACTTACTAATTCGAATTTTTAAACAGAAAACTGAATGTGACTTGAAACTGCTTTTGCTATTTAAGCAGCAAAAATTATAGTTTCACTAAGCGTACAACTCAACAGTGCAAAAAAAAATAATAAAAAGTTGCAAGAGAATATGAATATTTTTTGTGTTTGGGCGAAGCTGAAATTGAATTTGTGTACAACAAAGAATTAGATATAGTTTTAATTTTGTGTGTTTGAAAATCAACCGATAAAGAATTTTAATGTACCATTCAAAGGAAAAAGAAAAATATTTTCACGACACATGTAATGAATAGAAAGGCAGACAAAAAATAATAATAATAATAATATTGAATGTCAAGTGAAATATTTCTTTCTGTTTTAATGTGACATTTCTCGACCGATGCCAGAATTTTTCCTTCTCTTTTTGCTCCGCTCATCTCAACATCATCAATTTCAAAAAGAGAGAAAAACTACTTCTTAAAATTGAATTAAATGAAAGAGAAAATCGTTTTACGGTCAGTGTGCCAGTTTGATTCAGCAAAAAAAATAACACACAATATAATGAAAAGATACCTCAACAACATCATCGGCAATTTCAACCTCTTAATACCAACTAAATGAATACACAGACGAAAAATTTACATCAAGTTATGTGCGACGTATATCGATGCCAAAAGTCTTTTGTCTGTTAATTGGTATTAAGGAAAAAAAGTACAATTAGAGAAAGTTTCTGTTAAAGAAAAGCACAAATATTTGCGAATGAACAGTGAATTTAAAAACGAAAATTGTGGCTAATAAAATTGATAAATACAATAACAATCTTACACCGCCATCATCGCCAATAGTGAAGAATCGTTCGAATCACTTGTGGCGTGACATGATGGGGGTGTTAAGACGGAAAGACTCGACATCAGCATCGAATGTTGCATTGACTAATGCGTTGAACAACAATCGAGTCTCATGTCCTGTAGGACCTGTTACGAATCGATCATCATCCGTCAGTATTTTAAGACATCACCGTTATTACTACAGTGAGGTTTGTGCAAAGAAAAACTTTTATTCATAATAATCAATTTCAATATTCTTTTTATTAATAAAAATTAGACTATATATAAAAAAGCTTAATGGAGTTTCATGAAAGAATATCTGATTGCTAAATTTATGCGTAACACCCTTCTTCCTTCCATTCAACATTCTTTTAAATTCTTATTACGAAAATTGACAGGCTTTATAAAAGTTTTTTTTACATTTCTAGCTTGCCTTTATTTTAAGAAATTTATTCGCGTGAACAATTTGTCCCACAGAAGGGATTATTGGTTAAATAGATGGGTGATTTTTAGGTTGAATAATGTTCCTAATAGGAATCTAATTTAGAGATATACTTAAGGATTTGAACTAGAATTTATCAGCCTCAAATGATGCTATTCTATTACAAAAAAAGACCGGCTTTATCAGCAACAGATACAGAAATGATTTTACTATTATGACAATCAACCACTATGAATTTCATCAAATCAACTATGAGCCTGTCACTAGTATTCTATTTGTATTCTACTCACGATATGATAGCCATTCTGACAGTTATTTCAAGTAGGCAGATGATTTTTTTACATAGTCATTCAGACGAATGGCTGATTAACAAGATAACAAATCAAGCATTTGAACAAAAAAATAAGTTATTCATAATTTCATCATAAACTCATCCCCATGCCATGTTTTAATATAATCAGATAGCGCTTAATTTTTATGTCCTAGAATGTTTAATTATATAAAATGAACTGTATCGTTCATAAAAAATTGCTCATAATTGATAGCAAATTTTCAGCAAATTAATAATCAGCATCAAATTTCATAGTAAATTTCATTATAAAGTCTTTTAGCGGGAATTTCCTATCAATGTGTTCAGAAATCGATTTGATATCAAAATGCGCTAAATAATCCATTATTCAGGCTTGCACTAATCTCACATACCAACTTTATCAAATTTTCGCTTCATTTATATTTATTACATTCGCATTCTTACCATCTGGCGTTTGTTCAGCCATAGTTTGGATTTTGATAGATAGGTTGACTTTCACGCAAACACTTCCCGAGGTTTATGAACTCAAAAAATAAAAATTCATATTAATCGCTTTAAAGAAGAATAAAAACAGTATGTAGACTTTTGGTTTTTCATTTCTGCCAAGTCGACTTACAAATATAGATTTTCTTTAAACTGCAAATATGCACATATACACATGATGCATATAAAATAACATTGTTACGTCCATAGAAGTAATATATATGTTTATTGTTTTTTTGGTGCTTCTTTGTGCCGTCGAACAATATTTCGCTATAATTCATGATATTCACTTCCTCTCCTCCATTCATTCATTTATATTAATGACATACATTAGAAGTACGATATCAATTCATTATACAATATTTTAATATTAATGCGATTCCGAATGATCCTAACTGTTCATCAAATATTCAATTATATTCCATTGAAACATCTCCAAAAAGTTACCAACTTTCATTCATAATCAAACAACTGCCTACTCAATATGCGTTGGCTGCACATTTTTCATGAATTTTATTTCTTCTTCACCTGAGTTTCTTCCACCTTCATATCAGCCCAACAAGTACAGCAATAACCTTTTTTTTCGGGGATTCTAATTATAACTAAAAATAATAAAGAAAAAAAAACTATGAGTGTAGGTAAAGGCGCACATGTAAAGGTGGTTAATTAATTTGTGATAAATGTTTAATTTAATGTTAAGTCAGTGAGAAAAATGATGGATTACTTTTCGCACCGGTTCATTGCATTAAGAAAATGTAGAATGAAGAGAAGAAAAAAATAAAAAAAAAATTACAAAAGAACATACCCATTTAATTAAATCGAGGGGATATAAAGAAATTGTTTACTTACCAACAGCAGGTGTTCTCTGTTTCTGGGTGTAACTAAATGGTTTCATATCACTTCTTAGGAACTTCTTTTCTGTGTATAAATATTCTGTGTTTATTCACCATACAGCTGATTTTATATGTATTTTATGGACACACGTCGAAAAGTATTATCTAATGGATTAGTCAAAAAAAAATATAAACACATTCCCGCATAGCTTAAAAACAGATTGTAAAAATGTATATAGCTTTAAATGACTTGTATAAATATGAAGTTTAGGGAGTCTAAGCGTCTAAAAATTGCCACACGTCGTGCTACTGTATGAAAATGATATTAAAATTTATTTCGAAGTTATATCGTGATAACATGTGAAAAATAATATTGGCAACATGACATTTTTAGTACCAAACAACATTAGCAACAGCATAAATGATTTTGTAGATCTTAGACGAGTAAGCAAGGCTGACGTAAACGAGGTAGTCATGTAAATCTGTTACATTATTTCCCAAATCTTATAATTTTTGTAACAATACACGACGCTTTACTTAAGATGAGTTAATTCATTGAATTGTCGTAATTGTCATTTCCATGGAGAAATCTCGTTACGATTTTCTCACGTGGATTACATTTGATTTTAATATGAGAAACACCATTTGTCTAACAAAGATTCTCAATCTTATTTTTTGCTTACGTAATATCCTTCCATTTATAGCCAAAAAAGGAATTCATTTGGGAATTATGCGGGCAATGCATGTCTAATTTTCTGCAGTATTGTATTCTAAGACTATAGACTCCGTAGAACCTCATATTCAATTTTGTTGTCGGAAATGAATTTGCTGAAAATTATAGAGTATTCAATGTTTGACTTTAAAAATCAAAGCCAATTGAAGTTCTCCAAATTCGGACAAGGAAGTGACCGGCATTAAATGTATTATTTTATTTTATTGACCATTTTAAAGTTCTGTTGCTTATGTATTTACTTAATTGTAATGTTCAGCTATCGTTTAATGGAATTTACTCGGAAATTCCGGAAGAGACATTCTGACGACTACGATATCATAATCCAAGCAATGCAATGCATTAACGAGTAAAAGAATTTCTCATTTATCGTACATTCTCTCATTATGTTGTATCCAATAGCCAGACACTAGACTAAAATGCGACTGATTATGCCCTCAAGTAAGAAAGTATGCTAAAAATAACATAACTTCACATGTGATGCAAATTTAATGGCACATGTATGTTACTACATGTGTTGGCATTTTCAAGCGAAAAAAAAATTTTCAATTCAGAATATTGAATCCAATATCATAAAATTATTACATTGATTGAAATTTAATGAAGCACGAAATACAAAAAGTTGTATATACTAGATTCTTGATACTTTCTTTTACCGAATACCGTAGAATGTGAAAAGTTTCTGGTGTAAAGCATTCATAAATCAATGATAAAATATGATATCTGTATCCAATTTTTATTTTGTGCTGTACATAAATTCTCTGATTTAATGTTTGTAAGATGAAAGAGAATTTTTTAAGATGAAAAGTTGTTCCAGAAAGGTACGGCACCTTCTACCTCATAATTACGTCTGTTTACGAAAAAATAAACTGGCAATAATTGTCTAGGCGACCTCAACCTTCAATGATAATTTCATTATTCATTGTCATAACATTTTTAATGACTTCTATTTTTCTGGC